>OX451737.1:1534767413-1536079913 GCA_948472305.1 Vicia faba
TATATATATATAAGTATATATAAGTTATATATATATATATATATATATATATATATATATATATATATATATATATATATATATATAAGTATATAAGTATATATATATATATATATATATATATATATATATATATATATATATATATATATATATAAGTATATATATATAAAATATATAAAAATAAAAATTAATTATTTATAAAAAATGTGTATATTCAAGAAAATGTTTTTAAATAATATAATATAAATGAACATATTTTCTTGCATTATTCTTTAAGTTTTAACAAAAGAAAATAAATTATTTACATATTTATACTAGTAAAATAAATATAAATATCAAATAAATATGAAAAAATATAAAAAATAATTTTTTGGCATTTTTTATATTTGAACAAAAAACAATAAAGTCAGAATAAAAAATAAAAATATCAAAATAACAAGTATACAAATAAATGGGCCAGGGGGGTGTAAATTGGAAAATGGGGTGTTAGAAGCAAAGATGACCAGGCCCAGCCCAATCAGACTTCATCATCTTCCTCTGAACTGAAACACGCGCGCCTTGTACAGAAAATGCTATCTTCTGATTCTTTGATTTTTTGACAAAACTCATAACATGAAACTTGTAGAGCATCAAATAACAAATCCAACCATATAAAAAACTTAAGCTAAATCTTAAAGACCAGAGAGAATTTCTCTGGCCCTAAATCTTAACCTAGTTTTTTCAGAAAGTTCATGGATGAAATTCTCCTAGCACAATTAATATAAATGAAAACTAAGCATATGTATGGCTTCAGGGCTATGAATACAACATCTTTCATTCACAAACCTAAGTCTAACTATTCCTAAATAGAGAGATAGAAGTTCATGAAATACCTGTTTCAGTTGACTTCGAGCTGGGCAATGCAGCAACTTCCAAGGGTTCTTGAGCTTCTTTTGAGCTTTCCTGAGGTCCACTGAAGCTTTTCCAATGCTTGGCTTGCTTTGAAGTAGCCTGAATCGTGCTACAGAACTTAACCTGCAAAGCTTTGAAACAAAAATGGCAATGTGTGTTAAGGGTGTTACAGCTAGCAATGGATGATCTGGATAGCTTAGGTATGTTGGTTGGAAGGTGTTTGAAGTATCTCTAGGCAAAATGCACGATGGAATTTGAAGATGGCTAGCAAAATGCAGAACTGGCCCTGTTTTGCAAGAAAATGGGGAATTTATGCACTAGGAGTTTTGAGAGGCAAAGGGGCCGTGTTTTTGGCTTGTTAGAAGGTATCAAACTTGTTTGCAATGTTTGTGTAAGTTGGTTTTAACAGATGTGAGAGATGACTTGTGGTTTGCAACTTTTCTTCTTCTTGAAGCAAAAGTGTCCATCCCTTCAATGCAGGTCTGTACAAGTCCTATATCATTCTGCACATTTTTCTCTTGGTTACTGGAATTGGTAGATTTGATCTTGCCTCAGAGATCTGGCCCCATGCCTCAAGGATCTTGTTTTGACATAAAGTGAAGTTTAAGCAAAAATGGCATTGTTACTTTTTCCATTTAAGGCTTAATCTAGTGTATAATGCCCTAATGACCAAGACAATACCTTAACTCAATGGATATGCATTAAATTATGGAGTACAAACTGGTTTTGAGGCATGTAATTGTGAACCAAGCTAGCTAGATCAGATTTGCAATTTGGTATGAACATGTATTGGCCAAGGATCAAAGTGAGTTTTTGCCAACTTCAAGCATTCGATTCTCTCTAACCACAAGGGTGTTTGAGGAGTTCTTGGATAATTTGGAAAGCTTGGAACATGTACTATAATCCATATTTGGAATGCAACTTGAAAATCCAAGTGGAACTATGTGAAAAATGGCCAAGAAGATGGGTCAAAATCCTGCCTAAATTAGGGCAAAATTTCTCTAAGTTAAAAGTTTTAGGTACCCTTGTCCCAAAAATCATAACTTGAGATACAAGCCTCTTTTGAGAAAACTTTGTGAATCAAAGTTGTATACTTTGTGATGGACTACAACTTCCATGTTTCAAGTTTTGTTTGAATCCATTTGCATCTTGGTGAAAAAGTGGGACAAAGTTAGGAAAAAATAAGAAAATTTCATAACTTAGAAAATTTCTAAGTTATGAAAATTTTCCATTTTAAACCCTAATTTGCATTTTTGGGTTTATTGATGACCAAGTTTCATAATTTGACATGTCTTGGTGAAAAAAGACTCTTGGCACTTGATTTTGACCAAAAAGTCAAAGTTTAACTTTTCAGTGTACAGTCAAATTTTGATCAGTTGACTGAAAAATTCATGTGTCAATCCTATGCATTTGAGATCTTTTGAACTTGTTGAATGAGTCAAGACAATGTCATTGAGTCCTTGAGTCCATGTGTGATCTTGATTTGCCATTGGCTAGGTCAAACAGTCAAAAATTGCCTTTGTGCAGTCAAAACCCAAAAATGACCATTTGCCCTTTTGATGATCTGATCAAATTTCTTGTGGAATTGTGATCCAAACTTGATCAAATGGTTAATATGAGTTCATAATGTTGATGTGGGTCAAATTTCATGAGGTTTGACTGTCAATTGGTCACAGTTGACTTTTTCACCAATATATCTGATTTTTAGGTCAACTGTCCAATTGACTGGGCAAAAATTTGAATCAAGGCTTGAAACTTGGTATGGACAAACTTGTGAGTCAAACATGAAGTATGAAAGTCACTTTGGGCATTGTAGGTCAAAACATCCCTGTGCAAACTCAAACCCTAATTTAGGTCAACAGTGCACGGAGGTATCTTGAGCAGAGCAAACCCTAGCTTGGTCTTGAGTTCCAAGAGTCTTGTTGTTGTACCCCAAAATTTTCCCTCCCATATTCCTCAAGATTTGTCAAGAATGATCTTCAAATTGCTCAAAATGGCTCAAGGGTTGTACAGTCAAATCACCTCCTAAGACAGTCAATTCAAATTTAGGGTTTTGTGTTGCATCAAGGTCCTTACATCCAAATGGCCTCAAGTGCTTCCCAATGTCTTAATATGTTCTCAAGTCCACCCATGTAAAATTTCAAACCTTCCAGAGGAATTTTGGACAGTCAATTGCTCAAGAGACCCAAAAAGCGACTGTGTTAGGGCAAAAGTCAACTGTGACCTACAAATAGTCAAACCTCAGGATTTTTTGTCAACATTCTCATTTTTAAGGATAATTAATCATTTGATCAAGGGTTGATCATGATTCATCAAGGATTGCTCAAGATTCATCAAGATTCAAAAGTTGCTAAATTAGGGTTTTGTAGGAAAAGTCAACTCAACTTTGACCAAGCATAACTTTCTCATACTTTATGAGAAATGACCCATACAAAGCTCATTTTGAAGAGGATGCAATTTCCCACAATCCATATTCATACCCCAAGATCAGAAAATGCACTCACAAGAAGTTACAAATTTGGACATTATAGGTCATTTTTGAAAGTCAACAAAAACACATTTTTTGCCAAAGCTTATAACTTGAGAATGGAAGATCAAAATGCGATGCAACCAAAAGGGTTGATTAGAGGAAATATCAAGGTTTCTAAAAAGTCCAAGAACACCTCCAAAAGTTCAAAATTGAAGAAGTTATGCATTGTTGAAGTTGGGCATTTTTCCAAAATTGCCAAAAGTCAACTATCCTCAAAACTCCAATTTTTGACAAAAGGGCCCACTTTTTCCCACTTGATTCAATCTTTTCATGCCACACACGTGTCCCATCCTTAATTTCATGACCAAACATTTATTTTTCTATTTTATTTCATTTTTATTGATTTAATTCATTATTAATCAATATTAAATCAAATAAAATCCAAAATTTGATCTAAATGGATCTTTGTGATTTGTACAACTTGCAAATATCATGTGCAACTCAATCCAATTCGTGCCAAGTCAAAACATGCACAAAATATGAGATATGGTCATATTTGGAAAGCTTTTCAATGGTGATAAAATCAAATCTCAAAATCTTGAATGCACATGGATTAAAGCCCAACTCTTGACCTAATTCACTTCCAATATACATACACCAGCCACACAAATCTAATTCAAGACCTAAGCTCTGTTAAAACGGCCATACCAAAACTGAAAAAAAGGTGAAAAAGAGAGAAATTGAATTCTTGGTTAGAGCTTGTTTCAATCAAAAATCTCAACGTGGTGTTCTTGCTTGCAATCTCCTGAAGCCATAGCAACCAGAACCGGACCTTAAGACCCCCTGAAACGCACTGTAAGTTGTCACGATTATGGCTCTGAACATGATATCGTAAAACCACTTCCTTGCATCCTCTTGCCAATATTTTTGTATAATCATGCTTGCCTTTAAATTTCCATTCATTCTGCATCATTCAATTGCTTTTTTGTAGCCTATAACTCCCTACCCGAACCTAGGGTTTTGGAGGTTTCCATTTGGGGTTTCGTTTTGCATGGACAATTAGGATGAATCTTGGCCATGGTTAAACTCAGGAGGAAGAGGCGACCACGTCCATGTGCTTGGATGGTATTGTTATGGCCTAAAACGCATTTTTGAATGATCCCACGAATCTTCCTGCAGATAAAAATCCGCAGGTAAGAAAACAAGAGTTTCGTTGGAGAATACGACCACACGTTGCCCTCCCATTGGCCCATTTGAAATAGCGCGCTTTTTTTTATTTTTTTTTCCAGGCATAAATGTTTGTTTGATATATATTAATCATTGTATATTATAATTACAAAACAAGCAAATGGCTCAGTGGCTCGGGCGTTTGTTCATTGGCTAACGGGACCTGGGTTCGAATCCCAGGTCCCCCAAAACTTTGTTCAATTTTTTCTTCAGGTATTCGTGTGTAATTCTCAAAGGAGGGTCCATCATACGCCCTTCTCCAGATGCTGGCCAGGTGGTCTCAAACCAAATCCAATGACCAGAATGGGGTCCTCACCATGATCACAGGTCAGCGCACGCATAGTGTGATCTGTGGATCTGGAACTGACTGTTTAACGCTGGTTCGCGAAATGTCGCGGTAAGCAAGAGTCGCCACCGTCTTTTATTTTCTCCAATCGGAAAGGACAAAAGCACAGAAAAATTCCTTTAAAGAGATTGCTCTCGGTTCGGGAGGTAGGTTATAGAAAGGGAAGGTGTTAGCACCCTTTCTATCCATGGTTATCCATGGGCTCTTAGGTACTTGCTCAATGTGTTTTCAAAATGTTTGCTTGCTTTTCAATGTGAGTTTAAAAAATATTCTTTGAAAAGTTTCAGTTTAACTCGTACGTCAGAGTGTTTTGAAAAGTTTGTTTTGAAAGTTTTTGAAAGTGTTAGTGTGAAAAGTATTAGTTGTTTTGTTTTTGAAGAGAGCAAGTACCTACGAGAACCTACCTACCCTAAGGAATTCGTCTGTGTAAGAGTCCTTTAAAGTGGTGCCATCCCACCATTGAGAGGTAGGTAGCACCACCGTTGGAGGTGTTCGGGTCAATCCGGGTTTTAGGGACATGGTGATCACCGAAGCAATGGGAAGACACCTTAGAAGCTACCCTTATGCCATTGATCTTTTATTCCGAGGCAACTTATTCGAGGCAACTAGATCAATGGAACATAAGGACTTACTAAAACGTCCTCTACTCGACGATCACCTTTCGAAAGGCAACAGTGAGGCGTACCCTAGGGGTGGTGTGTGCAAATTGTGTGTCATGTTTCAATCATTTTGTCTTGTCATGTTTGTTGTGATCTACGCTTGATTTTATTTTTGGGTCCATACATTCTTTCATGCATATTTATTAACAGTTATATATTTGCAAGAAAATAAACCTAAATTATTACAAACCGGCGCGGGTCCACATCGCCAAAAAAACCGAACCCGATTTGACTGAAAATAAATAAAGCGAATAAATAAAAGTGCGAGAATTTTAATTACATGGCTTTGGGGCATATACAGAATTATTTAAACAATACAAAATAAATGCGCGAAATAAAGAGATTAAACAAAACTAGGGCGTTGGACCCTTTTACAAACAATTAAAATTAATCAAGGAATCTAAAATTAAAATTAAATGAAAAATAGTATTTTTGTGTTTTTTAGATTTAAAAGAAAAAAAGACAAATTAATTAAAACTAAAATGCTAAACCCTAGTTCTAATGTTTTTTTTTTAAGTTATTAAGAAAAATATTGACTTTTAACCTAATTTAACTCTAAATTAATTTATGTACAATTTTTAATTTATGAAAATAAATAAATAATATTATTATTCTGAAATAAAAGGAAAATTAAAAAAGAAAATAAAAGTTATTAAACCTAAACTCTATTTTTTTGGATTTTTAGTTATTAAGATATTAAAATCTAACCTAAAATGCAACCCTAGTTTAATTATGAAAAATACTAATACTATGGCAAAAAACAAGGAAAGTTAAAAGGAAAAAGTCATTAACCTAATTCTATGTTTTTGTTTTTGATTTTTATTAAAAGGAATTAAAGTTGAAAACTTAATTAAAACTAAACATTTTACATGTTATTATTTATACAAAAAAAACAATATTTAAAATAAAATAATTATTAAAATTTTTGACTTTTCTGATTTTTTTGAATGTTTTTATATTTTATAGTAAAAATAAACTAATTATGTTGAAACAATAAAATAAATAAAATAGCAAAAATAAAGGTAAGAAGAAAAATATAAAACATGCAAACCAGGGGGGGGGGGGGGTAACCCCAATTTGGAGGGTCCAGGCCTGGAATTTGGTCCATTAGACTTTGAAGTCCATTGACCTCTTGGCTTGTGTATCAGTGCATTGACTTTTGTTCATGGTGCACCTTGACTTTGAGCCCTTGGATGATCATCTGGGACACGTGTATGTCTTGAGGACGGAGGCATATGGTGTACCTGGAAGTTAGTAAAGCATAGAATTTTGTTTTGAAAAATAATGTGGAAATTGGCCAGAAGTGCACGAAAATTCAATTAACAGTTATGGTTAGCTTAGAAACTTCACATGGAACAAGAATATACAATTGAAATGCAATGAAGATGCTTAAAATGGAGAGTACGATTTCAAAAAATTTGCTGTACAGTTTGGGTTGTAGCAACTGTTTCTTCGCGTTTTGATTGAAGTTAGGGGTTGGGACGTGTTCAGTGATTGTCCAGGATGCTAATGGGAAAAGAATTAAGGCTTCAAAGATTGTCTAGCACTGATTTCAGATTTGTGTTTTTGTCCAAAATTTTTCAATCTCTCAATGCTTGTTTGGGCGCAGCTTATAATGTCTTAGGCCTAGGGTTTGACTCAGTGATGATCATGGAATGGAATTGGCTTGCTAACTCACCTTAATTCATGCTTGGGAAAGAATAAGTCCTAGGGTTTTCATCCTTAACCATTTTCCTCCTTTTTAGCCAAAACCTAGACCTAGTGTGCAAATGAACCCTAGCCTGATTTCTTGAGTTGGTTCATGATACATAGAAATTGTCTAAGTTCACATGACACTATTCCATTGGTTTTTAAATTTTATTTGAATTTTCAAAGAATTAAAATGAATTAAATCATCAAAAATTAAATAAAATAAAAAAATCAATATTTGGTCTTGAAATTAACCATGGGACACGTGTGTGGCATGACAAGGATGAACCAAGTGGAAAAAATGGGGCCCTTTTGTCAAAAATTGGATTTTCAAAGATAGTTGACTTTTGCCATTTCACACAAATTTCCCAACTTCTACAAGGCATAACTTGCTCAATTTTTAAGCTTTTCACATGTTCTTGGACATTTTGGAAAGGTCTTTGAGTCCTCTAACCAATGCCTTTGGTCCCATGTCATTTTGATTTACCAATCTCAAGTTATGGTCTTTGACTTAAAGTCCCTTTTTGTTGACTTTTGAAAATGACCTATAATGTTGAAATTGATAACTTTTTGTGAGAGCATTTCTTGGACTTGAAGTATGAAGATGAGTTGTAGGAAATGTCTTTCTCTTCAAAATTAGCTTTGGATGGAATTTTTCTGATAATCCATATGAAAGTTATGCCCTGGTCAATTTCAGTTGACTTTTTCAGCTGTCCAAATATAGCAACTTTTGCATCTTTGATGATTTCTGAGCCAAATTTTGAGAATCATGATCAAGCATTGATCAAATGATGCTTGTGGCTTCAAAATGATATATTGACCAAAAATTTGAACTTTTGACTGTCAAATGACCATTTTGCCCCTACAGTTGATTGTAGTGCAATCTAGGGTTTTGACTGTGCAATTTTGAGCTGAATGCCTTGAAACTTGATATGAGGATGCTTGACCCTCTTTGTAAGCATATGAGACTTGATTGGACCTTTGAACACTTCCTTTTCTTGATCAACACACAAACCCTAGTTTTGACTGTATGGAGGCCTTTGCATTGTGCAACTCTTGGGGAATTTTGTAGCTTGGCTTGGCAGTTTATTGGAGAATATGGGAGGGCAAATTTTGGGGTACAACAGTTGCCCCTGTTCAATCTTCTTAGACCTGAGGATGGAGATTGGCTGACGTGCCTTTTGTAATCCGAGGGTAGAAGATGATTGGACACTAGAGTGCCCAGAAATTTGCGCTCACATGGTAGCAGTGTGGTGGGGGAATGGGCTTATAGATGCCATTTAGAGATTGATGGGTAGGATGATGGGCTTATAGATGCCATCTGGATGTTGATCGCGTAAGAGATTCCTTAGCGAGAACCTGCATACCTGCAAAAGAAAATGAGTACCTGACACGTCGCAGGAGCTGGTCTTCAGATGCTTGGTATAGATATGTCCTGACTGGTTACAGGAGCTGGGTCTGGATCTTCAAACGGTGATGAAGTTGTCTTTACTGACAGGTTGTTTCCAAGGACGAGTGGTCTTTAACGATGGGTGTCTATAACGAATGTCTATAACGACAAGTGTCTACACTGACGAGTGTCTATCACAACGAGTGTCTATCACGACGAGTGTCTATCACGACGAGTGTCTATCACGACGAGTGTCTATCACGACGAGTGTCTATCACGACGAGTGTCTATCACGACGAGTGTCTATCACGACGAGTGTCTATCACGACGAGTGTCTATCACGACGAGTGTCTATCACGACGAGTGTCTATCACGACGAGTGTCTATCACGACGAGTGTCTATCACGACGAGTGTCTATCACGACGAGTGTCTATCACGACGAGTGTCTATCACGACGAGTGTCTATCACGACGAGTGTCTATCACGACGAGTGTCTATCACGACGAGTGTCTATCACGACGAGTGTCTATCACGACGAGTGTCTATCACGACGAGTGTCTATCACGACGAGTGTCTATCACGACGAGTGTCTATCACGACGAGTGTCTATCACGACGAGTGTCTATCACGACGAGTGTCTATCACGACGAGTGTCTATCACGACGAGTGTCTATCACGACGAGTGTCTATCACGACGAGTGTCTATCACGACGAGTGTCTATCACGACGAGTGTCTATCACGACGAGTGTCTATCACGACGAGTGTCTATAACGACGAGTGTCTATCACGACGAGTGTCTATCACGACGAGTGTCTATCACGACGAGTGTCTATCACGACGAGTGTCTATCACGACGAGTGTCTATCACGACGAGTGTCTATCACGACGAGTTGTATCAGAGGAATCTTTAGGCATTGATTTAAACTGGATTTGTATTCTTTGACCGGATTTGTCTCTTATGACGGGATTTGTCTTTTCTGACGGTGTTTTGTCTATTTTGACATAGCTGATCATTCAACTGTATCCTTCCTGAAAGGTAAAGGTCAGTTATATGCAGTACGTGATATGAATCAAGCAACGGCATAAATGCAATTGTATGACATGATGCGTACATGCATGTGTCATGATGTACGAAAATGTGATGTTCATGAATGTATGCTTTCGTCTAGGAAAATAAATCCTTGACGGGTGCCGGGAAGTCACTCCTGGGCTGATGTTGGAGAATAAGCTTTTGCTTCCGCTGGGGATGATAAGACTTTACTGAGGATGGTCTTTTCCGTGGCTATTGGCTGAGGATAACCCAGTTATATCTTATTAAGGAAATAACTCTTTGAATAAAGCCGGACGACGCGTTCGTGTTCTGCGGGGAGTGAAAATATCTGGGTCGCATTCTTTAGCCGAACCTATGATGGACAGAGCAACCGGATCTTTTAGACAACTCCTTATTGCCCCAGTTTCAGTGGGAGGAGGCACTTGTGGGAGTACTTGACGAGTCTTCTGGTAGGCAGGTGCCGAGATGCTGGGACATACTCGTACGCTTTGATCCCTAACTTTTGCCTGGACCGCCTTTTCGGGTTTTCAGTCCACCGGGATACCCATTTTTGCCCAAGCCGCCTTTTCAGGTTTTCGACTTGCCGGGTGTACAGTTTTTTTATATTCATCCCTTGTTTTTGCCCGAACCCTTTTGGTTCGCCGGGAAGCCCTTATTTTTGCCTAGGTGTGTCAACCTAGCGGGTCTTTGATTGTGCGTAGTATTTTTCGACTATGTCCGTGCTTTCAGCATGTGAGGAATTGCCCCTGTTAGAAATTGTTTTGTCATGCCACCAGAAGGTGTTTGATCAGGCCAGATTCGTTTGTTGAAATGCCCCAAGTGACTCAAGCGGAGGTTTGCCCCAGGCTATTTGGCCTTTGAGAGATTCTCCGAATCTTGACTGAACTGCCCCAGATGATAGACCATGATCATGTCGTGCCCCTTGATTGGAGATACTCTTGTTCATTAGACTTTCGTCATGCGAATTTCTATGCTGTTCAAACAAAAAGTCATATGCAAACAAAGTTATGTTAAAAATACAAGGCTTATGTCTGTCTCAAAGATTTTGAAAATGCATTCTTTTTCATAAAACAAGTGAATGTTTGTAAAACATAATGTCAACTCCGTATTTACCATAGGCCTTCAGGAGTCAGGATACCTTTCGTAACAGTATGCTTTCGAACTAACCCATGCTTCAGCTAGGACTTTTAAGGGTTGTAACGTGGCCTGGTTCACGGTTTAAGAAACAAAGGATAAAGGCTCAAATTATTTGTACCCACCCTCTCTTCGTGATGTTCTCCAAACCTAAACTCAGTTGATCATACATTAGACCTTGTTTGAGTCTTTGCTCTAATTTTCTGGTGATGGATAACTTATTTTGAATAGGCAGTCATTCCTTTTTTGTCGAGGGTTTGTGTGACCTCCTTTTTTGATTTTGTGATCCCTATTTTTTGCCTGAACTGTTTCTTTTGTGATTACAGTCAGCGGGATGCCCCAGTTTTGTAAGTCTCCTTCATAGGTTTTGACTTAATGGGTTTTTATTTTTTGAGACATAATGACTGCCTATCTGTATGATTTTGTTTGGAATTATCACTATCTTTTGTTTTGTAAGGACCTCTTTGGTGCCATTCGTTATGTACTTGGATCAACTGAGAGACTACCCTGCCCCAGGTTATGATAAAGGGTTTTGATTTTCGAAAAGAAAAAACTCCTACTTCTTTGACTCAAAGGGGTTGACGAGGGATTATCTTCCTTATTACTCCAGTGTTTAGGAATTGAAACAATGCCTGCACCTCATCAGCGGGGTCTGTTCAAAAGCATACTGTAAAGATTGCGGTATCGTTTTCGTCATCCTCCCTCAAGAGGCTTAGAATTATTGATTGAGAGAGTTGACATCAGAGAGAGTTGACATCAGAACAAATATGAAAATAATTTGCGTATAGTGAATACGAATATATTGATTCAAAATAGACATAAGCGATGCATTAATGAAATAACAATGTTTTAACAATGAGTAAATGTTTGAACAAAAGAAAATTGCAACTTGAACATTCGAATGAACAAAATTTTCTAGTCTCAGGGCTTGTCACTTCAAATGGTGAGCCTTGGAGGGATGGTAGAAAAATTCAGCCTGACCACCTTGTGTGAATTCCAGTGCTCCTTCATCAATCAGATCCTGGATCTTGTTTTTCAAAGCCCAACACTCGTTTGCATTATGTCCTGGACAGGCAGAGTGGTAGGCACACCTTTTATTGGGATCATAAGCAGGATGTGCTGTGTTGGGGTTCTGGGGATGATCCCTTAATGTGATCAGGTTCAATCTCAACAGGCGTTGTAAAGCTTGAAACGGCGACATATTGAGCGGGGTGAACTGCCTCCTGGGCTTGTCTGTCTGAATTTGGTGAAGTTGCTGCTGAATTGGTGATACTGGAGCCATATGAGGAGCTTTCTCCTTGCCTCTTTGTCTCAAAGGTGGTGGAACGATGATTGGCTTTTTACCCTTAGATGTTTTCCCCAGTTGGTTGCCCTGAAGCAGTTCGTTGATGAGAACCCCGAGCTCATCTTGTCTTTGAGTTAAACCCTGAATGGCAGTCATCTGCCCCAGCATCTGGGCTTTCAATGCATCCACCTCAGCTTGTAGGTGTTCCAGCCTTTCATCCTCAGCACTGTTCCTGACAAAAGTCTCCATGATAAGTGTCCTTAGCTCTTCCTGCCCCTTGGATAGATTCAGGAGAATTTTCCCGAACCGGGTCTCTTGAGCAAGAAAGTCCTGATTGTCTTGTTGGGAAGCCATGGCTGAAATAAACAGCGGGAAAGGTGAGTGACCTGCAAAAGGGATACCTGTAATGTAATGATGAGTATGATATGCATGCAATGTTTTCAAGGACCTCGCGGGGTAAACAAGGAAATTTGTTAGCATTTGAATTTAGAGCTTGATTGAAGGACACCCAAGTTATTAAGAACTCTTCTTCAAGAGTCAAAGGCTCACCATATCAAGTGGGTCATAGCCCCTGACTTTAGTCATCATGTCTGGTTTTGATTTCCAAACAACCTTGGTTAGGGAACCTTCTTCAGGAGTCAGAGCTCACCATATCAAGTGGGTCATAGCCCCTGACAACATTGGCTAGAGGAAAATAAATCCTCTTTGCCCCTTGCTAGATGTTTGATTTATATGACCTGCATCACAAGCCCTTGAGATCCTTGAAATGGGTTAGGATGTATGCAATGGTATGATGTCATGATATGCATGGGGTAATGTGAATAACCCTGTTATGAGTCCAAATTAAGGACTGCAAAACCTGCAAGAAACTTAGGATACCCTGTTATGAGTCCTAATTAAAGACTACAAACACAACCTGCAAGAGGCAAATGTCAGGTAATAAGCATGCAAGTAGTTCAAGTAGGAAGGCACACAAGTCACACAAGAGAAGCCCTTAAAGTTTAGGCCAGCATGGAGTCTGGGTAGTACCCTCTTGAAGTTGGTGGGTTCAACCTGTCCTATCAAAGTAACCGGGTTCTAAGGTTCCCAATATCACGGGATTGCTTTCATTGTTCATCGTTTCGATTTAGCCACTGAACTAGCGACCGAAATATCCCAGGAAAGCAACCCTCAATTGAGTGTAGTATCGAGTATCAACCAACCTCGGACTGCACCAAAGTCAGTTATCTCACTACCCTAAAGAGGCCAAGATGGTTCAATTAAGGTTCCTAAGGTCTGTTGATGCTTCATGACACCACATGGAGGCCCCGTACTCTCCTTGACTGACTCAAGGGTTACCGGTACACACCAAAGTGCCACATCAACGTAGCAGACTGTTTCAACCATGTCGGTATACCCCGCACAGTTCCCTCACAGCCTTGTTGCTACTTTCTAAAAGGTATCCCCAGATCCGGGTTAGGATCTATAGAACTCCCAAGACAGTCCCACAATAATAAAGCAAACAAGGAAAGCAATTGAAAACACAGTTATGAACTAGCCCTAAGGTGCACCTCACTTTAAGTTTTTCCCCAGCAGAGTCGCCAGTTCTGTGATCTGTGGATCTGGAACTGACTGTTTAACGCTGGTTCGCGAAATGTCGCGGTAAGCAAGAGTCGCCACCGTCTTTTATTTTCTCCAATCGGAAAGGACAAAAGCACAGAAAAATTCCTTTAAAGAGATTGCTCTCGGTTCGGGAGGTAGGTTATAGAAAGGGAAGGTGTTAGCACCCTTTCTATCCATGGTTATCCATGGGCTCTTAGGTACTTGCTCAATGTGTTTTCAAAATGTTTGCTTGCTTTTCAATGTGAGTTTAAAAAATATTCTTTGAAAAGTTTCAGTTTAACTCGTACGTCAGAGTGTTTTGAAAAGTTTGTTTTGAAAGTTTTTGAAAGTGTTAGTGTGAAAAGTATTAGTTGTTTTGTTTTTGAAGAGAGCAAGTACCTACGAGAACCTACCTACCCTAAGGAATTCGTCTGTGTAAGAGTCCTTTAAAGTGGTGCCATCCCACCATTGAGAGGTAGGTAGCACCACCGTTGGAGGTGTTCGGGTCAATCCGGGTTTTAGGGACATGGTGATCACCGAAGCAATGGGAAGACACCTTAGAAGCTACCCTTATGCCATTGATCTTTTATTCCGAGGCAACTTATTCGAGGCAACTAGATCAATGGAACATAAGGACTTACTAAAACGTCCTCTACTCGACGATCACCTTTCGAAAGGCAACAGTGAGGCGTACCCTAGGGGTGGTGTGTGCAAATTGTGTGTCATGTTTCAATCATTTTGTCTTGTCATGTTTGTTGTGATCTACGCTTGATTTTATTTTTGGGTCCATACATTCTTTCATGCATATTTATTAACAGTTATATATTTGCAAGAAAATAAACCTAAATTATTACAAACCGGCGCGGGTCCACATCGCCAAAAAAACCGAACCCGATTTGACTGAAAATAAATAAAGCGAATAAATAAAAGTGCGAGAATTTTAATTACATGGCTTTGGGGCATATACAGAATTATTTAAACAATACAAAATAAATGCGCGAAATAAAGAGATTAAACAAAACTAGGGCGTTGGACCCTTTTACAAACAATTAAAATTAATCAAGGAATCTAAAATTAAAATTAAATGAAAAATAGTATTTTTGTGTTTTTTAGATTTAAAAGAAAAAAAGACAAATTAATTAAAACTAAAATGCTAAACCCTAGTTCTAATGTTTTTTTTTAAGTTATTAAGAAAAATATTGACTTTTAACCTAATTTAACTCTAAATTAATTTATGTACAATTTTTAATTTATGAAAATAAATAAATAATATTATTATTCTGAAATAAAAGGAAAATTAAAAAAGAAAATAAAAGTTATTAAACCTAAACTCTATTTTTTTGGGTTTTTAGTTATTAAGATATTAAAATCTAACCTAAAATGCAACCCTAGTTTAATTATGAAAAATACTAATACTATGGCAAAAAACAAGGAAAGTTAAAAGGAAAAAGTCATTAACCTAATTCTATGTTTTTGTTTTTGATTTTTATTAAAAGGAATTAAAGTTGAAAACTTAATTAAAACTAAACATTTTACATGTTATTATTTATACAAAAAAAACAATATTTAAAATAAAATAATTATTAAAATTTTTGACTTTTCTGATTTTTTTGAATGTTTTTATATTTTATAGTAAAAATAAACTAATTATGTTGAAACAATAAAATAAATAAAATAGCAAAAATAAAGGTAAGAAGAAAAATATAAAACATGCAAACCAGGGGGGGGTAACCCCAATTTGGAGGGTCCAGGCCTGGAATTTGGTCCATTAGACTTTGAAGTCCATTGACCTCTTGGCTTGTGTATCAGTGCATTGACTTTTGTTCATGGTGCACCTTGACTTTGAGCCCTTGGATGATCATCTGGGACACGTGTATGTCTTGAGGACGGAGGCATATGGTGTACCTGGAAGTTAGTAAAGCATAGAATTTTGTTTTGAAAAATAATGTGGAAATTGGCCAGAAGTGCACGAAAATTCAATTAACAGTTATGGTTAGCTTAGAAACTTCACATGGAACAAGAATATACAATTGAAATGCAATGAAGATGCTTAAAATGGAGAGTACGATTTCAAAAAATTTGCTGTACAGTTTGGGTTGTAGCAACTGTTTCTTCGCGTTTTGATTGAAGTTAGGGGTTGGGACGTGTTCAGTGATTGTCCAGGATGCTAATGGGAAAAGAATTAAGGCTTCAAAGATTGTCTAGCACTGATTTCAGATTTGTGTTTTTGTCCAAAATTTTTCAATCTCTCAATGCTTGTTTGGGCGCAGCTTATAATGTCTTAGGCCTAGGGTTTGACTCAGTGATGATCATGGAATGGAATTGGCTTGCTAACTCACCTTAATTCATGCTTGGGAAAGAATAAGTCCTAGGGTTTTCATCCTTAACCATTTTCCTCCTTTTTAGCCAAAACCTAGACCTAGTGTGCAAATGAACCCTAGCCTGATTTCTTGAGTTGGTTCATGATACATAGAAATTGTCTAAGTTCACATGACACTATTCCATTGGTTTTTAAATTTTATTTGAATTTTCAAAGAATTAAAATGAATTAAATCATCAAAAATTAAATAAAATAAAAAAATCAATATTTGGTCTTGAAATTAACCATGGGACACGTGTGTGGCATGACAAGGATGAACCAAGTGGAAAAAATGGGGCCCTTTTGTCAAAAATTGGATTTTCAAAGATAGTTGACTTTTGCCATTTCACAAAAAATTCCCAACTTCTACAAGGCATAACTTGCTCAATTTTTAAGCTTTTCACATGTTCTTGGACATTTTGGAAAGGTCTTTGAGTCCTCTAACCAATGCCTTTGGTCCCATGTCATTTTGATTTACCAATCTCAAGTTATGGTCTTTGACTTAAAGTCCCTTTTTGTTGACTTTTGAAAATGACCTATAATGTTGAAATTGATAACTTTTTGTGAGAGCATTTCTTGGACTTGAAGTATGAAGATGAGTTGTAGGAAATGTCTTTCTCTTCAAAATTAGCTTTGGATGGAATTTTTCTGATAATCCATATGAAAGTTATGCCCTGGTCAATTTCAGTTGACTTTTTCAGCTGTCCAAATATAGCAACTTTTGCATCTTTGATGATTTCTGAGCCAAATTTTGAGAATCATGATCAAGCATTGATCAAATGATGCTTGTGGCTTCAAAATGATATATTGACCAAAAATTTGAACTTTTGACTGTCAAATGACCATTTTGCCCCTACAGTTGACTGTAGTGCAATCTAGGGTTTTGACTGTGCAATTTTGAGCTGAATGCCTTGAAACTTGATATGAGGATGCTTGACCCTCTTTGTAAGCATATGAGACTTGATTGGACCTTTGAACACTTCCTTTTCTTGATCAACACACAAACCCTAGTTTTGACTGTATGGAGGCCTTTGCATTGTGCAACTCTTGGGGAATTTTGTAGCTTGGCTTGGCAGTTTATTGGAGAATATGGGAGGGCAAATTTTGGGGTACAACACATAGCAAATCACAAAAGTCAAACGCAGGCTTGCAGCAAGTGGGCCTCAAAAACTGCTGATCAAACACCCTCTTTGGGCCCAAACCCCCTGAGTTTGCCTCTTTTTTTTTATTTCTTTTCTTTTAACATGTTATTTATTTACTTGATTTATTTTTATTAACTACTAACTAAAATAATTAATATTTTCCTAATAAAATCAGAAAACCTAAAAAATAATATTTTTATTAATTTCACTATTTCTTTATTTTTTGTAAATAAAAATTAACCAATTAATTTAGTTTCTAATTAGGTATAATTTTAACATTTTTGCAACAAAATAAAATTAATGTAGAATTAGGGTTTTTAATAACTTTTAACCATTTTTTATTTTATTTCCTTAAATAACAAAAAAACCAAAAATATTTTTATTTTAATTGATTAATTCAATTATTAATTTAGACTAATTTCTTTAATACAAAAAATAATCACAATAAGCTTTATTAAATAAAAAGGGGTCAAAACCCTAAAAACTCTCCGATTCAATTTTTCTCGCGCGTATTATTTTTGATTCATATTCCATATAATTGTAATTGCTCCGAGGATGTAATAGCTTTAACTTAGGATTATTTACCCCTTTTATTTACTTTTCTGCATTTAATTTTCAAGGGTTTGTTTTTGGCGATGTAAATACCCGACGCCTTGTAATAGCTTAGTTTTATTTTCCGCAACCATTAACTGCTAGATGTATGAATAATAGGCTATGCATGACAAGATCTATCTTAACTTAAAATCAACCGTAGCTCACCATAACATGTACAAAGATAACATAACTGAAAATTGACACATTTGCACATGCCACTCCTAGGGTACGCCTCACTTGGTTGCCTCGAACGTGATCATTGAGTATAGGAAGTTTTAGAGGTCGCCCTCTTGTCCAAAGATCATAAGTTGCCTCGAAACAGTTTCCTCGGATAAAATGATCTAAGACATTAAGGTTACCGCTACGGCGTCCTAACATTGCTTCAGTGACCACATGTCCCTTAATCGAATTGACCAGAAAACTCCGACGACGATGCTACCTACTCCTTCATAGTGGGATAGCACTGTCTAAAGGACATTTGTACAGTTTAATTCCCTTTTGAGTAGGTAGAGGTTCTCAGGTACTTGCTCTTTCAAAACAAAACAAATTTTTCGCACTTACACTTTTCAAACAAAGTTTTCAACAACACTTCCTACACTCTTGAGGACAGAAACAAGAGTTAAATCGAAGTTTTCAAACAAAAATCTTTTCAAAACCCACGAATACAAGAAAAGCAAAACTTTTTGAAAACACAATGAGCAAGTACCTAAGAGCCCGTGGATAACCACAGATAGAAAGGGTGCTAACACCTTCCCTTTCTATAATCTACCTCCCGAACCCGAGAAACATCTCGAAAAGGAATTTTTCTGTGCTTTTGTCCTTTCCTTGTTGGATAAAATAAAAGACGGTGGCGACTCTTGCTTACCGCGACATTTTGCAAAAACAAACGCAAACGCGAACCAACATTAAAAAACAGTCAGTTCTATTTCCACCGATCACAAAACTGGCGATTCTGCTGGGGAAATCTTAAATAAGTGAGGTGTACCTTAGGATTAGACCACTTGTGTTTTCAATTGTATGCTTTGTATGCTTTAAATTTTATGGGTTTGTATCGGAGTTCTATAGATCCTAACCCGGATCTGGGGATACCCTTTAGAAGTAGCAACAAACTGTGAGGGAACTGTGCGGGGTATACCGACATGGTTGAAGCAGTAGCTACGTTGATGAGGCACTTTGGTGAGTACCGGTAACCCTTGAGTCAAGTCAAGGAGAGTACAGCGCCGCCGCATGGTGTCGTGAAGCATCAATTGACCTTAGAACCTTACTTGACCATCTTGGCCTTTTTAGGAGTAGTGAGATGACCGACTTTGGTGCAGTCCAAAGTTGGTAGATACTCGATACTACACTCATTGAGGGTTGTTTTCTTGGAATATTTTGGTCGCCAGTTAAGTGGCTAAATCAAAACAATGAACATAAAAAACAATCCAATGATACTGAGCTCCTTAGAACCCAGTTACTATTTATAGGACAGGTTTTAAGCCAACTAACTTCAAGAGGGTACTTACCTACGAACTCCATGCCAGCCTAAACTTAAGGCTATATGTGTGACTTGTGTGCCTTCAAACTTGAACTACTTGCACATTCTTGTTATCTGACAGCATGAGTTCCTTGCAGGTTTTGTTTACAGTCCTTATCCAATAATTTGGACTCATTGCAGGGTTTACTTACATCACTTCACGCATAGCATACACATCATAACATCATACCTTAACATTTCCTTAACCATTTCAAGGATCTCAAAGGTTTGTGATGCAGGTCATGATGAATCAAATGTCTAGCAAAGGGCAAAGGGGATTTATTTTCCTCTAGCCAAGGTTGTTTGGAGATCAAAACATGATAACTTGAGTCAGGGGCTATGACCCACTCGATATGGTGAGCCTGACTCTTGAAGAAGGACTCTCAGCAACATGAAGTTCCTTCAATCAAGCTGCAAAATTCAAATTCTAACAAGTTTCTTTGTTTACCCCACGAGATCCTTGAAAACATTGCATACATATATCATACATATCATTGCATTACAGGTACCATTACAGGTCTCTTATCTTCTTCGCTGTTTATTTCAGCAATCATCATGTCTACCGAACCTTCCACTGAGCAAGCTATCAAGGCCCTCCAGGCCCAGAATGCCCAGTTTCAAGAGTTGGTTATGAGCCTAGCTAAGGGTCAACAGGACTTGAAGACCCTGATTCTGAAAGAGAGGAAGAAGAAGTAGAAGAGGACCGTCCTGTTCAACACTGGATGCAGGTTTGGAAATGGACTGCAGAATGAGGTTGATCTGACCACCTCATCTGGAGGGAAAGACAGTCTACAAGAGAGGAGGGTTCCTAGCCCTATAGTCTCCGACAACGAGACGGACTGTGATGAAGAATAGTATCCTCCTGTTGAGGATAAGTACAAACAGCTGGAAGACTGCTTGAGCGCTATGGAGATACAGAACGTGCCCGGGATGGACTTCGGAGACCTAGGTCTATACTTTGGGGTGGTGATTCCCCATAAGTTTAAGGCACCTGCCTTTGCCAAGTATGACGGAGCTTCCTGTCCAAAGCTGCACCTCCGGTCATATGTGAGGAGGATCCAGCCTTACACTGCTGACAAGAACTTGTGGATCCATTTATTCAAGACAGTCTTTCAGGGACTCAGCTTGAGTGGTTCTATCAGTTGGATGGAGCCAGTATCCGCAGCTGGGAAGATTTGGCTACTGCGTTCTATAGGCAGTACCAGTATAACTCCGACCTCGCTCCTACGCGTACCCAACTCCAGGGTATGTCAATAGGGACGGGCGAAGGATTTAAAGAGTATGCTCAGAAATGGAGAGACCTTGCCGGAAGGGTGCAACCACCTTTGGCTGATCGTGAACTTGTCGATATGTTTCTGGGGACCCAGTCTGGTCCATTCTTTAATCATCTGATTGGAAGCTCTTCAGCCGGGTTTACAGACCTTATCTTGACTGGTGAGAGGATTGAAGCTGACATCAAAAGTGGGAAGATTCAAGAAGCTACACCTTCTGATGCTCAGAAAAAGCCTTACAGTGGGAAGAAAGAGTCCAATGTTGTGTACAATCAAAAGAGTCATCGTGACCAACACGTCGGGGCAGTCTTGATCTCTGGTTCTGCGTCACACCGACAACAGC
Source organism: Vicia faba (assembly GCA_948472305.1). Classification (NCBI taxonomy): domain Eukaryota; kingdom Viridiplantae; phylum Streptophyta; class Magnoliopsida; order Fabales; family Fabaceae; genus Vicia; species Vicia faba. The sequence goes on from OX451737.1 coordinate 1,534,788,367, forward strand.
AAAAGGGAAATCAACAAAGGTCGGACGAGCCTAAAAGACAGTTCACCAACATCAACATGCCATTGTCACAAGCGTTGCAGCACATGTTGAAGATGAATCTGATTACGGTGATAAACCCTCCTCCGAACCCTAAGACTTCTTCTCCTAACTACAACCCAGATGCAAGGTGTGCTTATCATTCCGGTAGCCCGGGGCACGATACTAACGATTGTTGGGCGCTGAAATACAAGATTCAGAATATGATTGATGCTAAGGAGATCGAATTCGAGCCTCCTGAGACTCCCAATGTGATCACTGCTCCCTTGCCAAAACATGGCTAGGATCGAAAGCACTTTTGTTCATTTGAATTCTGAAATTGTATTTTTCTTGGCTTATTCAAACAATTATCATGTCAAACTCTTTTATTTCATTAATGCATTACACGTGTCTGTTTTGAATTAATTGTTTTCACTATGCTTAAAATTGCTTCATATTTCCTTTTTGTGATGTTCAAACTCTCGATTAAAAAATTCTAAGCCTTTAAAGGGAGGATGACGAAAACGATACCACGATCTTTACAGTATGCTTTTGAACAAACCCCGCTGACGATGTACAGGCATTCTTTCAAATCCTAAACAGTGGAGTTATAAGGAAGATAATCCCTAGTCAACCGCTTTGAGCCAAAGAAGTTGGAGTTTTTCTTTTCACAAATTAAAACCCTTAATCACAACCCGGGGCAGGGTAGTTTTCTCAGTTGATCCAGGTGCACAATGAATGGCATCAAAGAAGTCCTTCTGAGACAAAAAGACAGTGATGGTTCCCTATAATCGTCAGGACATGCAGTCGTTATCTTTCAAAACAAAAGCCCAATAAGTCAAAACCTATGAAGGAGACTTACAAAACTGGGGCATCCCGCTGACTGTAATCATAAAAGAAACAGTTCAGGTAAAAAGACAGGGATAATAAAATCAAAAAGAAAGAGGTCCTGCAAACTCTTATAAAAATGAATGTCTGTTCAAAATAAATTGTCAATATCCGAACCATCACCAGAATATCAGAGCAAAGACTCAAACAAGATCTAATGCACGATTAGTTGAGTTTAGGATCGAAGAACATCACGAAGAGCGGGTGGGTACAAATAAATTTTGAGCCTTTATCCTTTGTTTCTTAAACCGTGAACCAGGCCACGTTATAACCCTTAAAAAGTCCTAGCTGAAGCATGGGTTAGTTCGAAAGCATACTGTTACAAAAGGTATCCCGACTCCTGTAGGGCTTGCTGTAAAATCCTGAGTTGACATCACATTTTACAAAAATTCACTTGTTTTATTGAAAACTGCATTTTCAAAAAACTTCAAGACAGACATAAGCTTTGCATTCTTAAAGTAACATTGTTTTCATATGACTATTTGTTCGAACAGCAGAGAAATTCGCACAATGAATATCTTGTGAACAAAAACCTTTTCAATAAAAAAAGATCACCTCAAGTGGAACAACACTTCCAACCAAGGGGCAGACATAACCAATGTCCATCATCTGGGGCAGTCAAGTCAAGATTCAAGGAATCTCTCAAGACGCCAAATAGCCAGGGGCAAATCTCCGCCTGAGTCACTCGGGGCATTGGACATGAATTCCAGCAATGAATCTTGCATGATCAAACATCTTCTGGTGGTATGGAAACACAATACTACCGACAGGACACCTCCCTACATCCTGAGAGCATGGACATAGTCAAAAAAAAGTACTACGCATAATCAAAGACCCGTTAGGTTGACTGGCCTAGGCAAAAATAAGGGCTTCTCGGCGAACCAAAAGGGTTCGGCAAAAATAAGGGATAAAAAATGAAAAAATCTGTACACCCGACAAGTCGAAAACCTGAAAAGGCGGCTTGGGCAAAAAAGGGTATCCCGATGGACTGAAAACCCGAAAGGGCAGTCTAGGCAAAAATTAGGGATCAAAGCGTACGACTATGTCCTGTCATCTCGTCACTTGCCTACCAGAAGAAGATTTGTCAATCAACAGTTATCAAGCACCTCATAGGCCTTCTTCTCCCGCAGAAACTGGGGCAATAAGAATTGTCCGAACTGTACAAGCGGCTCTGTCCACCAGGTACCAAGGTAGATTCAGCTGAAGAATATGGCTAAGATACCTTCACTCCCCGCAGAGTAAGACAGTAATGGAAGCTCTCCCCACTGAGACCTGCAACCATGGACGAATCAGCAACACTCTCCCCTAAGCAGAGTTAGTCTACCGTCAGTCCCGAAAAAGCTCGGTATTCCCAGAAGGTCTTAATATTCCCCAGCGGAGTATAAAGATATTCCCCCAGCAAGCATAAAGATCATCCCCAGCGAAGTTCTTTCTATCCCCAGCGGAGTTCATCATCAAAATCCCCAACAGAGCTTATCAACAGAATCCCCAGCGGAGTTATCGTTAAAATCTCAGCAAAGCATCTCTTCCCACAGTAATTCCCCGCAGAGTAATATCTTCACCAGTTTATTCCCCAACGGAGTTCTTTTCTCCTGCAGGTTTATTCTCACAATCATCTTCGTTCATCATCCCCAGCGGAAACGAAGAACTCAACTCTATTCTCCAGCAGCTCCGGGATTTATTTTCCTAGACGAAAATACATTCATAAACATTTCACACTTCATACCTCCTATTTACATACATGTAAAGTGCATACGACACGATCTCATTTATTTTTGAGAACATCATGATATCATGCATCATGACATTGCATACAGCTAACGTTTTACCTTTTTCAAGAAAAGGTCAATCAAAAGATGGCTACCATCAACCTTTTCAAGTTCCAGATTAATACCTGTAACAAGCCAGGAAAATTCTGTGGATGACTGATTGTAGGTTAATACCTGAAACCAGCCAGGAAATTATCTACATGAAGAGATTGAAGATCAATACCTGTAACAAGCCAGGAAAACTATTTTTCTTTCTCAGGTCAGAGATCAACACCTGAAACCAGCCAGGACAACTATCTCATCGGCCAACCTTTTCAAGTTCCAGATTAATACCTGTAACAAGCCAGGAAAATTCTGTGGACGACTGATTGTAGGTTAATACCTGAAACCAGCCAGAAAATTATCTACATGAAGAGATTGAAGATCAATACCTGTAACAAGCCAGGAAAACTATTTTTCTTTCTCAGGTCAGAGATCAACACCTGAAACCAGCCAGGACAACTATCTCATCGGCCGACCTTTTCAAGTTCCAGATTAATACCTATAACAAGCCAGGAAAATTCTGTGGACGACTGATTGTAGGTTAATACCTGAAACCAGCCAGAAAATTATCTACATGAAGAGATTGAAGATCAATACCTGTAACAAGCCAGGAAAACTATTTTTCTTTCTCAGGTCAGAGATCAACACCTGTAACCAGCCAGGACAATTATCTCATCGGCCAACCTTTTCAAGTTCCAGATTAATACCTGTAACAAGCCAGGAAAATTCTGTGGACGACTGATTGCAGATCGATACCTGAAACCAGCCAGGAAAAATTATCTACATGAAGAGATTGAAAATTAATACCTGTAACAAGCCAGGAAAATTATTTTTCTTTCTCGGGTCAGAGATCAATACCTGAAACTAGCCAGGACAACTATCTACTCGACCAGCTCAAACAATTCAACAATCACTTTTGGGTGGCATCTTTAAGCCCATCTCCAACAACTTTCTATCACATCTCCAAATGGCATCTGTAAGCCCATTCCCGACATCACAACGCTGATACTACACCATGCGAGTGCAAATTTCTGGGCACTTTAGTATTCAATTATCTTCCACCTTCGGATCACGAAAGGCTGGAAAGCTAATCTATATCCTCAAGTTTAAGAAAATTGAACAGGGGAAACTGTTGTACCCCAAAATTTGCCCTCCCATATTCCTCAAGATTTGTCAAGAATGATCTTCAAATTGCTCAAAATGGCTCAAGGGTTGTACAGTCAAATCACCTCCTAAGGCAGTCAATTCAAAATTAGGGTTTTGTGTTGCATCAAGGTCCTTACATCCAAATGGCCTCAAGTGCTTCCAAATGTCTTAATATGTTCTCAAGTCCACCCATGTCAAACTTCAAACCTTCCAGAGGAATTTTGGACAGTCAATTGCTCAAGAGACCCAAAAAGCGACTGTGCTAGGGCAAAAGTCAACTGTGACCTACAAATAGTCAAACCTCAGGATTTTTTGTCAACATTCTTATTTTTAAGGATAATTAATCATTTGATCAAGGGTTGATCATGATTCATCAAGGATTGCTCAAGATTCATCAAGATTCAAAAGTTGCTAAATTAGGGTTTTGCACGAAAAGTCAACTCAACTTTGACCAAGCATAACTTTCTCATACTTTATGAAAAATGACCCATCCAAAGCTCATTTTGAAGAGGATGCAATTTCCCACAATACATATTCATACCCCAAGATCAGAAAATGCACTCACAAGAAGTTACAAATTTGGACATTATAGGTCATTTTTGAAAGTCAACAAAAACACCTTTTTTTTCCAAAGCTTATAACTTTAGAATGGAAGATCAAAATGAGATGATACCAAAAGGGTTGGTTAGAGAACATCTCAAGGTTTATAAAACGTCCAAGAACACCTCCAAAAGTTCAAAATTTAAGAAGTTATGCATTGTTGAAGTTGGTCATTTTTCCAAAATTGCCAAAAGTCAACTATCCTCAAAACTCCAATTTTTGACAAAAGGGCCCACTTTTTTCCACTTGATTCAGTCTTGTCATGCCACACACGTGTCCCATCATTAATTTCATGACCAAACATTTATTTTTCTATTTTATTTCATTTTTATTGATTTAATTCATTATTAATCAATATTAAATCAAATAAAATCCAAAAACTGATGTAAATGGATCTTTGTGATTTGTACAGCTTGCAAATATCATGTGCAACTCAATACAATTCGTGCCAAGTCAAAACATGCACAAAATCTCAGATTTGGCCATATTTGGAAAGCTTTTCAATGATGATAAAATCAAATCTCAAAACCTTGAATGCACATGGATTAAAGCCCAACTCTTGACCTAATTCACTTCCAATATACATACACCAGCCACACAAACCTAATTCATGACCTAAGCTCTATTAAAACGGCCATACCAAAACTGAAAAAGGGTGAAAAATAGAGAAATCGAATTCTTGGTTAGAGCTTGTTTCAATCAAAAATCTCAACGTGGTGTTCTTGCTTGCAATCTCCTGAAGTCATAGCAACCAGAACCGGACCTTAAGACCCCCTGAAACGCACTGTAAGTCGTCACGATTATGGCTCTGAACATGATATCGTAAAACCACTTCCTTGCATCCTCTTGCCAATATTTTTGTATAATCATGCTTGCCTTTAAATTTCCATTCATTCTGCATCATTCAATTGCTTTTTTGTAGCCTATAACTCCCTACCCGAACCTAGGGTTTTGGAGGTTTCCATTTGGGGTTTCGTTTTGCAGGGACAATTAGGATGAATCTTGGCAATGGTTGAACTCAGGAGGAAGAGGCGACCACGTCCATGTGCTTGGATGGGATTGTTATGGCCTAAAACGCATTTTTGAACGATCCCACGAATCTTCCTGCGGATAAAAATCCACAGGTAAGAAAACCAGAGTTTCATTGGAGAAGACAACCACACGTTGCCCTCCCATTGGCCCATTTGAAATAGCGCGCTTTTTTTTATTTTTTTTTCTAGGCATAAGTGTTTGTTTGATATATATTAATCATTGTATATTATAATTACAAAACAAGCAAATGGCTCAGTGGCTAGGGCGTTTGTTCATTGGCTAACGGGACCTGGGTTCGAATCCCAGGTCCCCCAAAACTTTGTTCAATTTTTTCTTCAGGTATTCGTGTGTAATTCTCAAAGGAGGGTCCATCATACGCCCTTCTCCAGATGCTGGCCAGGTGGTCTCAAACCAAATCCAATGACCAGAATGGGGTCCTCACCATGATCACAGGTCAGCGCACGCATAATAAATCACAAAATTCAAGCGCAGGCTTGCAGCAAGTGGGCCTCAAAAACTGTTGATCAAACACCCTCTTTGGGCCCAAACCCCCTGAGTTTGCCTCTTTTTTTTATTTCTTTTCTTTTAACATGTTATTTATTTACTTGATTTATTTTTATTAACTACTAATTAAAATAATTAATATTTTCCTAATAAAATCAGAAAACCTAAAAAATAATATTTTTATTAATTTCACTATTTCATTATTTTTTGTAAATAAAAATTAACCAATTAATTTAGTTTCTAATTAGGTATAATTTTAACATTTTTGCAACAAAATAAAATTAATGTAGAATTAGGGTTTTTAATAACTTTTAACCATTTTTTATTTTATTTCCTTAAATAACAAAAAAACCAAAAATATTTTTATTTTAAGAAATTAATTCAATTATTAATTTAGACTAATTTCTTTAATACCAAAAATAATCACAATAAGCTTTATTAAATAAAAAGGGGTCAAAACCCTAAAAACTCTCCGATTCAATTTTTCTCGCGCGTATTATTTTTCATTCATATTCCATATAATTGTAATTGCTCCGAGGATGTAATAGCTTTAACTTAGGATTATTTACCGCTTTTATTTACTTTTCCGCATTTACTTTTCAAGGGTTTGTTTTTGGCGATGTAAATACCCGACGCCTTGTAATAGCTTAGTTTTATTTTCCGCAACCATTAATTGCTAGATGTATGAATAATAGGCTATGCATGACAAGATCTATCTTAACTTAAAATCAACCGTAGCTCAGCATAACATGTACAAAGATAACATAACTGAAAATTGACACATTTTCACATGCCACTCCTAGGGTACGCCTCACTTGGTTGCCTCGAACATGGTCATTGAGTATAGGAAGTTTTAGAGGTCGCCCTCTTGCTTCAGTGACCACATGTCCCTTAATCGAATTGACTAGAAAAATCTGACGACGATGCTACCTACTCCTTCATAGTGGGATAACACTGTCTAAAGGACATTTGTATAATTTAATTCCCTTTTGAGTAGGTAGAGGTTCTCAGGTACTTGCTCTTTCAAAACAAAACAAATTTTTCGCACTTACACTTTTCAAACAAAGTTTTCAACAACACTTCCTACACTCTTGAGGACAGAAACAAGAGTTAAATCGAAGTTTTCAAACAAAACTCTTTTTAAAACCCACGAACACAAGAAAAGCAAAACTTTTTGAAAACACAGTGAGCAAGTACCTAAGAGCCCGTGGATAACCACAGATAGAAAGGGTGCTAACACCTTCCCTTTCTATAATCTACCTCCCGAACCCGAGAAACATCTCGAAAATGAATTTTTCTGTGCTTTTGTCCTTTCCTTGTTGGATAAAATAAAAGACGGTGGCGACTCTTGCTTACCGCGACATTTTTCAAAAACAAACGCAAACGCGAACCAGCATTAAAAAACAATCAGTTCTATTTCCACCGATTACACTTGTGATTGAGAAAATGTTGATGAAATGAGAGGGCAAATTTTGGGGTACAACACTCTCGAACTAACCCATGCTTCAGCTAGGACTTTTTAAGGCTTGTAACATGGCCTGGTTCACGGTTTAAGAAACAAAGAATAAAGGCTCAAAATTTATTTGTACCAACCCGTTCTTCGGAATGTTCTTCAGTCCTATGCTCAGTTAATTGTGCATTTTGAATCCCAGTTGAGTTCTAGAATGTTGACCCCGATATTCCGGTGATGGTTCAGAAATTGAACGTTTGTTTGAGAAGGCAGACATTTTTGTGACCTTTTCTTTTTGTTGAGGATTTGTAGGACCTCTTTCTTTTTTTTGATTTTGATATCCCTGTCTTTTTCCTGACCTGTTTCTTTTGTGATTACAGCCAGCGGGATACCCTAGTTTTTTTTCTTAAGTCTCCTTCATAGTTTTGACTTAATGGACTTTTATTTTGAGAGATAATGACTGTCTGTTCTTAATTATTATGTGGAACCATCACCATCTTTTTGATAGCATCTTCTACACTATTTGTCGTGCATGAAGGGAAAGCTTGCGACTGAATGCACATCTGAATTAACTGAGAAAACTACCCTTCCCCAGGTTATGATTAAGGGTTTTAATTTGTATGAAAATAAAAACTCCTACTTCTTTGGCTCAAAGGGGTTGACTAGGGATTATCTTCCTTATAACTCTACTATTTGGGATTAGAAACAACGCCTGTACATCGTCAGCAAGGTCTGTTCAAAAGCATACCGTGTAAGATTGTGGTATCATTTTCGTCATCCTCCCTCTAAAGGCTTATAGATTTTTTAATCGAGATTCGAATATCACGTAAAGGAAGCAAGAAAACAGTTTAAATAAAATGACAATGAAATCATTCAAGAAAAACATATGCAATGCATTAATGGGAAAACCAAAGTTCGGCATAACAGTAATTGTTTGAACAACAAATGAAATTACAAATAAAAAATAAAAAATGAACTGGACGCTCTCAATGATTTGGCCTAGGAGCAGTGATCACTTTGTGAGTCTCTGGAGGGTCAAATTCTATCTCTTTGGCGTCAATCATATCCTGAATTTTGTTCTTCAGAGTCCAGCAGCCATTTGTATCATGTCCAGGACTATCAGAATGGTACGCACACCTTTCATCGGGGTGGTAACTAGGAGTATAAGTATTGGGATTTCACAGAGGAGCCTTTAACTTAATCAACTCTGCTTTCAACATGTGTTGTAACACTTGAGCTAGTGACATGTTGATTCTGGTGAATTGTCTCTTAGGTATGACCTCTTTATGTTGCTTCCCCTGTTGGTGTCGTTGCATAGGCGTAGGATTAGGGACCAGTATTGCCCCCACAGATTGATTGTGGTCATCTGCCTTATTATGACCCTTCTGGCCATACACAACATTGGCTTCCCTCTTACCAGCGAGTGGCTTCTTCTCAGCGTTAGAAGATGCATCCATCGGGATCTTCCCACTCTTGATACCACTTTTGATCCTTTCTCCAGTTAGAACCATTTCTGTGAACCCGGATGAGGAACTCCCAATCAGCAAATTGAAGAATGGGCATGTCTGAGTGCCCATGAACATGTCTACCATTTCACGATCATTCAGAGGAGGTTATACCCTGCCAGCTAGATCCATCCATTTTTGCGCATATTCCTTAAACCCTTCTCTTGAGCTCGTGGACATATTCTGCAATTGCACTCTAGTTGGTGCCAGGTCAGTGTTGTATTAGTACTGCTTGTATAAAGCAGCAGCCAAGTCTTCCCAGGTATGGATGTCAGTTCCTTCTAGTTGATATAACTAATCGAGTTGAGTTCCAGCTAAACTTTCTTGGATGAAATGGACCCATAACTTCCGATCAGTAGTGTGAGGCTGTATCTTTCTGACATATGACCTCAAATGAAGCTTGGGATAGGAAAAACCGTCATATTTTGCGAAGATGGGGACCTTGAACTTAGGTGGGATGACCACCCCTGGAACCAAACCTAATTCTTCGAAATCCAGACCGGGCATCCTTTGAATCTCTATGGCATTGAGCCAATCCTCTATTCGTTTGTATTTATCGTCAGCAAGAGGATATTGCTCCTTATAGTAGTCAGGTTCATCTTCTTCAGACGCTGGATTGTTGTCTTATTCCTCTGATTCCTCATCATCTTCCTCTTGATTATCCCCTCTCTTTGATGGGGTTGCAAAGTCTAGAGCTCGGTTAGCTGGTCTTCTTCTTCCCACGCTCAAAACACAAAATGGTTTCTTTTCCTTCTTAGTCTTCTTTTTGACGATCATAGCTTTCATGTCTTCTTGCCCCTGGGTCAGAGTCAGGAACATTTGTTGGAACTGAGCATTTTGAGCTTGAAGGTCTTTGATTGTTTGTTCAAGAGACATTTCTTCTTGCTGAAATAAACAGCAAAGGGATAAGAAGCTTGTACCTAGAATACCTGTTATGCAATGACATGCATGATATGCAAATGTTTTCAAGGATCTCATGGGATAAACAAGAAAACGTCAGAAGTTGAAATTTGCAGTTTTGAGTGAAGAACTTCGTATCGTATAGTGTCTTTCCACGAGAGTCAAGCTCACCATATCAAGTGGGTCATAGCCCCTAACTCAAGTTACCGCTTTGGTCTTTTGATGGCATTAGGTAGAGGAAAATAAATCCCCTTGCCCCTTTCTAGACGTCTGATTTATCACAACCTGCATCACAAACCCTTGAGATCCTTGAAATGGTTAAGGAAATGTTGTGGCATGATGTTATGATGTGCATGCTATGCATCAAGCAAAAATGCAGGGTGATGAAGACAAGTATGTCTTGCAAGAAAACCAGTTTATTGGATAATGACTGTAAACAAATCCTGCAAGGAAATCACGTCGTTAGATAAAAACCCTGCAAGTAGCTCAAGTTGAAAGCAAACAAATCACACAAGCAACCTTAGGTTTAGGCTTGCATGGGGTTTGTAGGTAAGTACCCTCTTGAAATTTAGTTTCCTCAACCTGTCATATTAATAGTAACTGGGTTCTAAGGAGCCTCAATATCACTGACCTTCCCTTCAGAAATTGTTTCAGCTCCACACCGAAGTATTGCAGCCAAAAAATCCTGAAAGTCCAACCTCAATGAGTTTAGTATCGAGTATCAACCAAAATTCGGTCAGAACCAAAGCCGGTTATCTCACTACTTCCTAATGGCTAGGATGAGCCAATTAAAGGTTCTAAAGGTCAGTTAGCGCTTAGTGACACTATGAGGAAGCCTAATGTTATCCTTAACTTACTCAAAGAACATTAGTACAATCCAAAGTATCGCGCTAACGTCGCCACCATTTTGTCCGTATCGGTCTATGCCGCACAACCTCCATGATTTATTGCTACTTACCTAATAAGGTGCCCCAAATCTGGGTGAAGGATCTTTTAGTAACAACTCAAGCAACCCTCAAAGATAAAGCAAACAAAACACACAATGTAAAGCATATTAAAAAATGAACTAACTCTAAGGTAAACCCCACTTTTATTATTTTCCCCAACAGAGTCGCCAGTTCTGTGATACTGTGGCAGAACCGATTATTAAATACTAGTTTTGCATTTTTTGTTCGCAAATATGCGGTAAGCAAGAGTCACCACTGTCTTTTATTTTATCCAAATTAAGGAAAGAGTGAAAAGAACAGAAAAAGACCTTTTCGAGATGTTTTCTGAGTAAGGGGGGTAGATTATGGAAAGGGAAGGTGTTAGCACCCTTTCCATCTGTGTTTTTCCACGGGCTCTTAGAGGTTTGCTCATTTTTAAAATACCTTTGTGCTTGAAAATGTTTTGAAAATGCCTTAGTCCGATGAATTTTGTAATGTTTCTCGGGATAGTGGAGAAAATATACAAAGCGTTTTGAAATGTCTTTTGAAAAGTAGTTTTTATGTGTAAGTGAAAAAATAGTTTGAGAAAACTTCTAACAACTATCTACTTTTGTACTCGAAAAGGTTATTCTTTTCCTCTTTTCCTTTAGACAGTGCTATCCTACTATTAGTGAGTAGGTAGCCTTGTCATTGGATGTTTTGAAGGACAATTGGATGGACGTTACAGTCACGAAGGCAATTTATGGAGACACTTTAGCAGTTCTGTTTTAGGGACAAGATCATTTACCGAAAGGAAACACTGTATGAGTCATCGAGGGACTATGATCTTTTGATTTACGGGTCTTTGCTAAAGCGTTCCTGCCCCATGACTGTTTTTTAAAGGCAACCAAAATGGGCGTATCTTAGAGGTGCTCATGTGCAAGTGTGTTGAGATTAAGTTATTTTTTTGTCTTTTTGTTAGGTTAGCTAACGTTTGTTTTCAGTCTTTCCATACAAACCTAGTTACTAACAGTTAATATATTGCATAATATTAAAGTGCGGGAATTTAAATCTACGCTATTACAATGCTTCGGGGAGGGGATTTACATTATACAAGGATAAAGGGGGATAAAGCAGTAAATATCCTAATTTTTATCTATTATATCCAGTAAACAGACACAATAATAGATAAAATACGAAATTAAATAAACGCGCGCAAAGTTGAAAACACGTCTGAAAATGTAAAAAAGAAAATATTTTTGTAGTTTTTAGTATAAAAGAAAATAAAGCCTAAGTCTATTTAATTTTAAGGAAAAAAATGTTAAAATAACTAATTAATTGTTTACAAAATTAACTTTAATTAGAAAAAATACTAGCCTAATGTCTTTTTTGTGATTTTTGATTTAAGGTTAATTTAAATAAAAAAAAGTCAATAAAGAAATGGAAAAAAATACAAAGGGGGGAACCCTTCGATTGCAGGAAGAGATAAATATCCTTCGATCCAGGAAGGAAACGCCTCCTTCGATCCAGAAGGGAGCTGCCTTCTTCGATTCAGGAGGACAATAAGCAGCTTTGATCCAGAAGGCTGTGGCTTTCGATCCAGGAAGGCTATGGCCCTTTCGATCTAGAAGGGAGCTGCCTTCTTCGATTCAAGAGAACAATGGGAAGCTTCGATCCAAGAAAGATGTGTCCCTTTTGATATGGGGTGCTGGATCTGCAAAAATATGTTAGCGAAATAAAACGCAGGACCTTGGTATCAAAACCCATGTCCTTCGATCCTGCGCGTGCTGGGTCTTTTCAGGCTATATCTGCAGCAAGTGTTAGCAAATGAAAAACATGACCTGGGTGCCAAACCCAAACCCTTTGATTCTTTCTAGAATGACAAATCGAATGAAACAACAAATATGAATGTGTTATGCAAATACAAAGTTTGACATTTTAGTCTCTCTTACCAGTAGTTGGAACCTTTGATTTGGGCACTTTTTGGATGTGGGTACCTTCGATCTGGGACTTCTGGGCATGGATACTTTTGTTGAAGGGTTGCCTTGGCTTGGATTATTTATGAAAAATTTGACAACCTTTAGTGGATTTGTGGGCAGCGTATCTCTAATCTTTTTGTCCTATTTCTTTTGCTTGCAAGCATGCTGCTTTTATAGAGTAGGAGGGAGGGGACAAGAGAAGTAATGTTTGTAACAACCATTTGAATGCCATGAATACCAATATGTAACTTTGGTCAAAGTTAAGGGATCTTGTACATTTTTGAATTTGGCATAAATGTGGACATACTGGCCTCCGAATGCTCTCTTTCGAATGGGCTGATGGCCTCTTTCGAATGACCTTGATTCAGCTCCTTTGAACGGCTTTGATTCATTTCCTTTGAATCTGCCTTCTTTGCCAGCTTCAAAGTCCAATTCGAATCTATTCAGAATTTTCCTTATTAGAATCCCTTCGACCAGCCCTTGGCCTTGATGGTTCTCTTGAAATTTTGTACTGAAATGCCATTCGAAAGACCCTTTACCATGCCAACAAAGGACCTTTGTCCAGATATCAATCGAAGGGTACTTGTTAAAATGCCGATCGAAGGACACTGTTACAATGGCAATCGAAAGCTACTTGTTAAAATGCCAATCAAAATGCCTTGTTAACAGGCCAATCGAAGGACCTTTGCCCATGCCAATCGAAAGGCGCTATGTGGATGCCAATCGAAGAGCGCTATGTGGATGCCAATCGAAAGACATTTTGGAGATTCCAATCGAAAGACGTTTTGTAGATGCCAATCGAAAGACATTTTGGAGAAGCCAATCGAAAGACACTTTGGAGATTCCAATCGAAGGAAACTTAAAAACATCACTCACAAATTTTCCTTTTCTTTAGACAAGGGTTTGTGACCAACCATATAGGGGAAGACCTTGGAAAATATGAGAGGACAAATTTTGGAGTATAACACTGAACATGGAGATAGTGATTCCGTTAAAAGAATCATTTGTGTTATTTTATAATCTCAAATGAGTTACTTTAGGCCTTGGAGACTAAATCATCTTTGTTTTTGTTGGGCTTGAATATTGGTAATAAAGAATTTGAGTATTAGTTATGAATATGTCTTTAATGTTATGAATTGATCTTTTTTTTTATATTTTATTTCATGTTATAAATTAGTCACAATTTATCCATTAAATTCATTTTTTTTTAATTTCAAAATATATTAGCTGCGGAATTACCTTCGGATTTGATTCGTACGAATTTACCTACGAATAATATTTCCTACGGGTTTACTTGCAGGTTTTGGTTCATGCAGATTTAAAATTAGTGACGAGATTTAGCTGGGGACAGAAAACAATAAGAAAATCCATAGAAAATCTGAGTATTTCTAATAGTGTTTAAAAGGCTTTGATTGGATGATGATGGTAAGATCAAAGATACTAAATTAGATTGTATAATTATATTTGTAAAACTACAATTGATCTAGTGTTTGCGAGATCTAGATAAACGATGGATTGCAAGATATACTCATAAGATTTTACAATTTTAATTTTCAGTTGTTTAATAAACAAAACTCTTTGTTATTGGCATTGTGAGATATACTTATCTTTCTATGATCTAATTGTTTATCCCTGGTGTCATCAGAGAGAAATGCTAACCTTGTAACTTTAATATATTCCTTACTTATATTACTGTCCCTTGTTTTTCTTGAGTAGTGAGAAACCAAAAAGGAAAAAGAAAAAAGCTTCTTATATATTCTCTGTTCTTTTGTTTGATACAGAACATGAATTACCGTGAACACTAGACCTTATTATCTTGATGTTAGCTACTGCACATTGGCAAAAGATCTGGAGGAATGTTCCTAATAACTACTTGAGTTTGAGCATTCACTGAAAGTGCTGAAAATAAGGTAACAAATTTTTAGATTGTTTTATGTTTTTTTATGATTTTTTGGAGAAACCATATGTTTTAGAAGAACATTAAATATATTTTGTAGTTTATTTATAGAATTAGATAGGTAAACCAACAACAAGTTGTGCCGTTATCTTTTTTTAATGGTAAAACCAATCTCCTTATAAATTGCATTTATTGTTCTAAGTGACCCAACAAATACATAAATGACATGTTGACAAAACAAAATTCATTACCAATCATTCTATTTTCCAACCCACAGTAATACATATACCTTATTCTTCTGTTATTTTCTCAAAATATTTTATTTTGTATATGGTTTTTATTTTCTGTCTTCACTCCATTTTTCAACATGAAAAAATATTTATGACTTGTTTATGATTTTCAAAGATAAATTAACTAATTAAAAATCTTCTTAAAGGATCTTAAACTTGTATTTGATGAAATCTCTCTTTGAACTTTCTCAAATCTATTTATATCTATTAAATCTCGTGTATTAAACTATCTTGCAATCCTTCAACTTTTTTTTGTGCCACATCATTTATTTTTCTAGGTGTATCTCTCAAAATCAATCTTTAACTTTTAAAAGGTCAAAACATATTCTTACACTCTATAAAAGATTATGGATTTGAATTCAGACAAATGCAAAAATACAATAATAATATTTAATTATAAACTTTGGTGCTTTAAAAAATATCATACTAATTTATTCACAATAAATTTATTCCTATTACTTTTTCAATAAAATTCATTATAAGACAAATATAATTAAAGTTTTATTAAATCTTAACGAATGGTATTTCAACATAAAATAATTTACTCATATATATTATTTTCATAAATTTTATAGAATAATGTTCATATTTGTCTTATAATAATTTCTTCATTATAAAAATAAAAAATATTTTGATTATTTTTAATTAGTGTCTCTAAAATAATTTCAGAATCTTTCAATTTTTTATAAATAAATGATATATTACTTCTTCATCATATATTTTTCAATAAAGCATACTAACATTTAAATACTTTATTTGATTTAACATAAAATTTTAAATTAAAAATTAAACAAAATACAAAAAGTTATAAAATATATTATATTATAAGATAAAAAAAGAGATAACTGCATGAAAAAGAGAGAAAATCAAAATTAATAAAAAAATAGATATAAATAAATTATATTTGATATATTTTTAAAAAATATATTTACCATAAAAAACAGATAAATTATATAAAAAAATTTTAAAAAAAATATTAAATTAAAAAAATATTAATTTACTTAAATATATATAAATTAAATTGTTAAAATATAATTTTAAAAAATGTATGTATTTTTTTTTAAATCACATTGCACAAATTTAAATATGATACAATACACAGATTCTTTTATTACATATTGATAAATAGTGTGGGGTTCAATCCTTTACAATTACTCCAACTAAATATATTTTTCAAAATTTCAAAAATAAAAGAGATGCCCGCACAATTTCAAAATTTCAAAAACAAAAGAAACACTTGAAAAATACTTTTAATGTTAAAGTATATATTCTATAATTTTTTAGTGTTAAATTACTCTCAATTGATCTAGAAATTTAATAGAGAAAGCAACACTCTTTACCAAATCTATATATTTCTTATCATATCAAACAAGTAAATTAAATACAAACAACAAAATTCTTAATTTCTCGCATATAACTAAAATTTGACGTTGTAGATATAAATTTGTAAAACTGTTGGATGTTTTATTCGATAATAATTGAGAATAAAGTTTAATTTTTATTTAAGAATAAAAATAAATGTATATCTTTAACAACTTATAATTAAATATCTAAAAGAGACAAATATAAAATATACATTAGAATCACAATAAAAAATAAATTGTTAGTGATATCTTTTAAAATTATTTAAATTTGCAATATAAAACATACCGTTTTTATTTGTGTTTAATTCATATTATTGTCTCACTTAAAATTTATAATAAATTATTATAATATAAATGTGTTGCTCATATTTACTAAATAAAAGTTCTTAACTTAATTAAAATTCGATACAAAATAAATAAAAATTAATTAACATTTCTGCATTGCATGGGTTTAAATCTAGTATCTATTAGAAAAACTATAAAACAAACCTTGGAAGAAAAGTGTCTCATGAAGTTGAGTTTTTCAAATAACATGACTCTAAAAATTCTATCTACATAAAAATTACAAGAATGATTAGTTGACAAAACAAAATTTATTATCAACCATTGTATTTTCCAACACACAGTAAACACATGCATATATTTCTAACTTTGATCTATTGAAATTTATTTAGATGACAAGTTTCTTGACTGACTTGGCAAAGCCATTTGTGGAGAAATTGATAAATGGGGCGATTGCAGAATTAAGTTATATTTGCTGCTTCACATGCATTGTTAAGGATTTCCAAGAAGAACAATCTAGATTGGAAGTAGAAAGGGAAACTTTGGAGCGACACATTGAAGAGGCAACAAGAAGAGGAGAAAATGTTCAACCTGATGCTCTTGCTTGGAAAGATGAAGTTGATCAGCTCATTCAAGAAGATACAAAAAAAAAAAAATGTTTTTTTGAATTTTGTCCTGATTGCTTATAGAGATATAGTAGAGGAAAATTGCTGGCAAAAATGAAGGGGCGAATTAAAATATTGATGAAGATATTCATACTGAAAGTTTAACTAGACTTGCCATTAGAGGAGGCCTTTTTGGGAAAGATTATGGCAGCTACGAAGAAGCCCGAAGTCGAGTAGTTAAATCCAAAAACAAACTCCTTGATTCTTGTTTATTGTTGACATCTGTGTTAAATTGTAATTCATAGGTGTCAAAAGAAGATTTGATTTGTTTAGATTTAAATAGATTTGAATTTAAATCTAGATTAGATTTGATTTAGTAAAGAGATATTTTGGGCTTGGGTTTAGCTTAGGGAGCAAGCTAACCTAAATCTATAAATAAGAGGGAGTAACCCTTATTTTGTAATTCAAGTCATTGAACTCATTCACAGTGTTTTGCAGTTGCAAAGTGAATTAATAAAGTTTCCACAGTTTGTGGGCAGAATAGAAATTCTGCAGAAATATCTCCATTGTTCTTTTATTTGTTTGTTTCATAACTTATCATAAAGTGGTGGTCGAAATTCATCATAGTGTATTGGTGGATTTCCAACATCTGGTATCAAGAGCTTGTGTTACGATTCAAGGGAAGTATCAATCAAGAACGATTGAAGAATTCACGATGACAAGTTATGGGAATGCAAACTATCCAGCAACGCTGCCAGTTCTAAAAGTTGACAACTATGAGAATTGGTGCAAGCAGATGAAAGTCCTATTAAGGTGTCAAGGCCTTTGGGACCTTGTAAAAGATGGAGTCGAAGCGCTTGGCGAAAACGCTTCAGAAGAAGAAAAGAAGAAATATACAGAATCTGAGAAACAGAGTTATAAAGCATTGTTTATAATTCATCAATGTGTCAGTCCAGACAATTTCGAGAAGATTGGTGATTCAGAATCTGCAAAAGAAGCTTGGGAGATCCTGGAGAAGTCTTTTGGAGGCGCTGAGAAGGTGAAAGAAGTGAGGTTACAAACTCACAAAAGGACCTATGAACTGCTTCAGATGGAAGACAGTGAAAACATATCTGATTTCTTCACTAGAGTTACAAAACTAGTGAATCAAATCAAGACATGTGGAGAAACATTAACAACAAGAGCTGTTGTTTCGAAGATCCTGAGATCCTTAGCCCCTAAGTTCGACCACATAGTGGTGGCGATAGAAGAAGGGAAAGACTTGTCGAAATTGACAAAGGAAGAGCTTCAAGGGACGCTCGAATCTCGTGAACAAAGAATGAACGAAAGAGCTGCAGGAAAATCGAAGAGTGATGTGGCCTTGCAGGCACATTCAGCAAAAGAGACCAAAGGCAAAGGAAAGTCGACAGAAGTAGAGGTGGCTACAACAAATCGAATGGCAGAGGAAACCAAATCGAAGGAGACGTGTCGAATCAAAGAAGACCACACCAAGGATACCAAAGAGGTGGTGCTGCAAACAGAGGAAGAGGTGGTGGTCGAAAACCTGATAAGAGTCACATTCAATGTTATAATTGTCAGAAGTATGGTCACTATTCGAGTGATTGTCCAGAAAAACGAAAGAATCAAGAAAGTGATGCAAAGCTGGCAAAACATGAAGAAGAAGAAGAGATGATGCTGATGGTCACAACAAGAGATGAAGATAGATTCAAGGACCAATGGTACTTGGATTCAGGATGTTCATCACATATGTCTGGAAGGAAAGACTGGTTCGTCAACATAAAACCCTCAACGAAAAATTTGGTAAAATTTGCGAATGACAACACCCTAGCAGCTGAAGGTATTGGTGATGTTATGATCATGAGGAAAGATGGCAAGAAGTCAGTAATTTCGAATGTATTGTACATACCAGGCATGAAGAGCAATTTGCTCAGTATAGGGCAGTTGGTCGAAAAGAATTATAAAGTATCAATCGAAGATAAGTTGATGAGAGTTGTTGATGCAAATGGGAGAGTAATCTTGAAGGCTCCTATGTCTCAGAATCGAACCTTCAAGATTGAACTAAATGTGATGGAGCACAAGTGCCTTTCGACTGCAGCTAGCAGAGATGAATGGATATGTCATTATAGACTTGGTCATATCAACTTCAGAGACATCAGAGATTTGAAGAGAAGAAATATGGTTTCAGGATTGCCTGAAATTGACATTCCAAACGAAGTATGTGAAGAATGTGTACAGGCGAAGCAACACAAGAACAGCTTCAGCAAGGATGCAGGAAGCAGATCGAAGGCTAGTCTCGAAGTCATATACTCTGATGTATGTGGACCAATTCAGGTGGATTCGATGGGAGGTAACAAATACTTTGTTACATTCATAGATGATTTCAGTCGAAAGCTATGGACTTACCTGATCAAGCAGAAAAGTGAAGTGTTCGAAGTATTCACCAAGTTTAAGTCTATGGTCAAAAGACAAAGTGGACGAAAACTCAAAGTTTTGAGAACTGATGGTGGAGGAGAATATGTGTCGAAAGACTTCGACAGATTATGTGAAAAAGAAGGGATTGTGCATGAGGTGGTGCCACCCTATACTCCACAACAAAATGGAATTGCAGAAAGGAAAAATCGAACCATCATGAATATGGTGAGAAGTATGTTGAAAGGCAAGAATTTACCCAAAGAATTCTGGGGTGAAGCTGTTTCGACTGCAACATACATTTTGAACAGAAGTCCTACAAAGAAGCTAGAAGGAATTACTCCAGAAGAATGTTGGTCTGGTGTGAAGCCTAGCTTAAGTCATCTGAAAATATTTGGATCTATTGCACATAGACATGTGCCAGATCAGTTGAGAAAGAAACTTGATGACAAGTCAAGTCAAATGATCCTAGTTGGATATCATTCGACAGGAGGCTACAAGTTGTTCGATCCAGAGAACAAGAAGATTGTGATCAGCAGGGACGTGATCATAGATGAGTTCAAAGAATGGGATTGGACTGCAAATGTCAAGAAAGATTCAGTGGGAATCTTATTCGAAGAGCCAGAAACTCAAGTCGAAAGAAAAGTTCGACAAGAGGAGCCAAAAGATATACCCAGTACAAGCAGACCTCAAAGAACAAGACGCATGCCTGCAAGATTGCAAGATTGTGTGATTACATCAGATGATGTAATAGATGATGAAGGTGAGCTGGTACATTATGCTTTCTATGCAGATGTCGAACCTGTTAATGCAGCTGAAGCCTTAAAGGATTCGAAGTGGGTGAAAGCAATGAACGAAGAAGTAAAGTCTATCGAAGACAACAACACTTGGTCACTTGTCGAATTGCCTCAAGGCAAGAAGGCAATTGATGTCAAGTGGGTATACAAAGTGAAGACGAATTCGAAAGGAGAAATAACTCAACACAAAGCAAGACTTGTGGCGAAAGGATTTCTACAGAAAGAAGGAATAGACTTCGACGAAGTTTTTGCACCTGTTGCTAGGATCGAAACAATCAGGTTGGTTGTTGGTCTAGCAGAAATCAACAGTTGGCACATATGTCAGATGGACGTGAAGTGTGCATTCCTAAATGGACCCTTAGATGAAGAAGTCTATGTTAAACAACCAGTTGGGTTTGTGAAACATGACGAAGAAAGAAAGGTGTACAGGCTACATAAAGCCCTGTATGGTTTGAAACAAGCTCCAAGGGCTTGGAATAAGAAAATTGATAGTTTTCTAAGGAAGAAGGAATTTGTGAAGTGCATAACTGAACATGGAGTATATGTAAGAAGAAGCAAGAGTAAATTGCTTATACTATGTCTCTATGTAGATGATTTGTTGATAACAGGTAGCTGCAAGAGTGAGATCGAAGACTTCAAAGTTGATCTTAGCAAGGAATTCGAAATGTCTGATTTGGGTGAGATTTCATATTTCCTTGGTATCGAATTCTACAAAAGCAGTAGAGGTTTGATGATGCATCAAAGAAGATATGCAGGAGAAATTCTCAAGAGGTTTGAGATGGAAGAATGCAACTCAACTTCGACACCTGCAGAACCAAGACTGCAACTGTCGAAAGATGCAGATGAAGATGATGTTGATCCAACCCAATACAGAAGACTTATTGGATCATTGAGATACCTTTGTCATACAAGGCCTGACTTAGCATACAGTGTAGGTATGGTAAGTAGATTCATCCAGAAGCCAAAGGTATCACATCTAGCAGCTGTGAAGAGGATACTAAGGTATCTCAAAGGAACTTTCGATTATGGCATTCTGTTTCCTGCAGTTGATAAAGGAAAAGAATGCAAGTTAGTGGGATACACTGATTCGAGTTGGTGTAGTGATGCTGAAGATCGAAAGTCAACAGCAGGATATGTGTTTATGCTAGGTGGTGCAACAATTGCTTGGAGTTCGAGAAAAGAACCAGTAGTAGCATTATCATCATGCGAAGCAGAATACATAGCTGCTTCTCTTTGTGCATGCCAAGCAACCTGGATGGTGAACTTGGTCGAAGAGATAACAGGGAAAAATCATGGAGCAATTACCATGAAGATAGACAACATGTCAGCTATCAACCTGGCGAAGAACCCAATAGCACATGGTCGAAGTAAGCACATCGAAATGAGGTTCCATTATCTTCGAGAGCAGGTAGCAGATGGGAAGATGAATTTGGAACACTGCAGAACTGAGAATCAGATTGCAGACATCATGACGAAGGGAGTGCAAGTCGAAGTATTCAGAAAGCTAAGGGCCATGATGAACATAGACAGTTTAGACACAATGAATTAGGTGGTGTGTTAAATTGTAATTCATAGGTGTCAAAAGAAGATTTGATTTGTTTAGATTTAAATAGATTTGAATTTAAATCTAGATTAGATTTGATTTAGTAAAGAGATATTTTGGGCTTGGGTTTAGCTTAGGGAGCAAGCTAACCTAAATCTATAAATAAGAGGGAGTAACCCTTATTTTGTAATTCAAGTCATTGAACTCATTCACAGTATTTTGCAGTTGCAAAGTGAATTAATAAAGTTTCCACAGTTTGTGGGCAGAATAGAAATTCTGCAGAAATATCTCCATTGTTCTTTTATTTGTTTGTTTCGTAACTTATCATAAAGTGGTGGTCGAAATTCATCATAGTGTATTGGTGGATTTCCAACAATCTGGTCAAAGGAGCGTGAAAATGCATGACTTTGCTCGTGATGCAGCTCAATGGATAGCGAACAACAAAATTCAAACAATAAAAGTGTATGACAAAACTCAAAAGGCAATGCTTGAAAGGGAGAAAAATATTAAATATTTATCATGTGAAGGAAATCAAGAGGAGGTGTTTTCTTGTAAGTTTGATGGTTCCAAGCTTGAGATTCTAATTGTCATCAATAATATGCCACGCTACTTCTGTGATAATGAAATTCAAGTCCCAGATTCATTTTTTGGAAATAATACCAACCTTCGAGTTTTACATTTACGTAGTGTTTGTTCATCATTACCTCAATCAATGCAACAATTGAAAAATATCCGATCTCTTATATTTACTCGTTGCGTTTTGGGTGACATCTCTATTTTTGGAAATCTACAAAGTCTTGAGGAACTTGATATGGCTGAATGTAAAATTAATGAAATGCCTAATGGAATTACAGAACTAAAGAAATTTAGATTGTTGAAATTGGAAAGTTGTTACATTGATGAGAGTAATCCATTTGAAGTGATTAAAAGATGCTCATCACTTCAAGAGTTGTACTTCGTATATGACAGTAGATTTTTGTATGGAGAAATAACTTGGCCTAAATTGCAGAGGTTTCATGTAAGTGACAGGGAAATTGATTTTTCAATATCAAAGTATGCAGCATCTTGTTATGGACTGAAATGCATTATTATGGTAAAAACAAAGAGAACAAATTGATTTATGAGAATCAACCGCAAACCAACTTAATGGTAACTCTTTCACCTACTTCTCATATGTTAGTTCTTACACTTTTTTTTATATAAAACTACAAATACATTTTCTGATCAAAAAACTAAAGATATATTTATTTTATTAAATAATCTCTCATGTCTCTAACTATAAATATCAATTGGGATTTATTTTCCTAAACATAAGCTCTCTTTCAATTAATACTAGTAATTTGCATAGGTCAATGTCTAACTCATGTATACACAAAACAATTTTGTAATATTCTCGCAACTACAATGTAAACATTTTTTAATATATGTTAAACTTTATTATAGATAAGAAAAATAAATAAAAAATTAAAAAAGAGAAAATGATATGTTTGTATTTTCTGGAATTTTATATATGCGCACTATGAGATTATTTAATTTCCTATTTATATGGATTATATTGTAGGAATCAAATTCAAATTGTCTTAGCATGAACATATGGGAGAGTGCTCAATGTGTTTCAAGACAATCAAAGATCATGTGCAATGTTAAGAACATTAAGTTGACTGATTTGAAGAAAATAAAATCAGTATTTGTCCTATCTATTACTCCAAAAATGTTATTGGAAACTTTGACAATTGAAAACTGTGATGAACTTAAGCACATCGTAATAGACACAGGAGATGATGATAGTACTGGTGGAAATAACTTTGGTGATGTCTTCCCAAAATTAAGATCAAAACAGACTGATGACATTTTAGACCTTATTAATGATGTACGAGGTACACACTATACCCAATATTTTGCAAAACTACATTTAGTAATGTCTACAACAAAAATACTTCTCATAACTTATGTCTTTGTATGTTTATACATGCAAACTGCCACAAAGTCCATTAGATTAGAATACAAAGAGGTGTATATGTCACTATGTATCTTTTATTATATTAACCTTTTGAGTTATTCCCTCCCTCAATCTTTAAAGTTAGAATATATTTGATTTATATTTCAACTAACATGTTTAAATTTTTACTTGTATTTAAGACCACATTATCTAATATTAATCTATAACACTTTGCTATAGATATGACCAATATACTTAGCGGGTTAGCTGAGTCTGAAGATGACGAATCATCTGAAGATGAGTTGCTTTCTCCACAGGTGAATACCAATATATTGATTCAAGTTCACCACACCTGAATTCAATCACCAATATATATTTAGAACATGTTATTTTTTGTGCAGATAAAAATAAAACAAACACAAGAGACAGACCAAGAATTTGTTGAAAATGTTGTTGGTCTAGTGCCATGTTAAAATATATGTACTTATTCAAATGGAACTAATCAATAGTTCAAAATGACTGATGCTTATGTTCTTATTATAGGCACCGAGGAAAGAACAATATTCAGTGGATCAACAAAATCACCTTGAAGAAACTGATACTACTATCACACCTTCACAGGTAAATAAAGTAACTCATATTTTTTACGTGCTTTTTATGACTATGCTGCAAATATAATTTACATTTTTAGGGTATGCAATTAGTTCGAGGGTTCAATGTCTGAAAAAGCTGTAGGAACAAAGAATGAGTCACCTATACAATTAGTTCTTCCTAAACAAAAGGCATTATTTCCCTTTTTGGAAATGATAGTATCATTTGTTGATTTGAATCTATGTAGGAAGATGGTGAGACCATGATATTATTAACTCATTATTTTCTTATTACAGGCGTTGATAAATGAGCAATCAACAACCCAACAACAATCACTTGGAGAATTTCACACTGAAATTAAACCTTCTCGTGAAAACAATGTAATATAATACCACTTATTTGTTTATATAAAACAGAAAAAACATAGATCAAATTACACTGTAAATGTTATATTAAAGACTATGTTCTTATCTAATTCATTAACTTCAAGATATTTTTAATTCATTCTAAAACAAAAAGTATCTCCTCTCATTTTTCTTATATTCATTCTTTCTAATTCTTTCAATAAATGCAGGGATTGAATTATAGTTTAAACTTTAAACATCCTTTTAATTTTAAGCAGGGTAACGGGATAAGTGTTGAACAAGGAACTACATCAACCAATTCTAAGACAACAACATCATCAAGTCCAATAGTTACTTCTGAGCATAATAGTTCATCACAGGTGAATTTGTTGTATATGATAGGCACCAAGCATTAAAATTTTTCAACCCTCAGGGGTTGGCCTAGTAATGACGGGTTGAGTCTTTAGAGTGTGTTGTTCTCAAGGTCTCAAGTTTGAATCCCACAAAGTGCAAACAACTCTTGAGTTGACACAAGTTCATAGAGAACGTTGATCTATTTTCAACGGGACCAGTGGAAGTGGACGGTGGGATTAGTCCGCTGGAATCAATCGGTCGTATATCTAGGTGCCAGGATTTGAAATGGAACTAATCAAGAGTTCCAAATGACTGATGCTTCTGTTCTTATTACAGGCACCAATGGATGAACTAACAATAGATCAACAAAGTCCACTTGAAGAAACTGATGATGCTACTGTCACACCTTCACAGGTAAATAAAATAATTCATATTTTTTCAAGTGCTTTTTATGATTCTGCTGCTAATATAATTTACATTTTTATGGTATGCAATTAGTTGGAGGGTTCAATGTCTGAAAAAGTTGTAGGAACAAAGAATGTTTCACCTATACAATTAGTTGCTCCTAAACAAACTGTATTTCCCTTTTTTGCCTATCTTAATTTTTATGGTTTTTCAACATAAAAATCAAATTCTTCAACAATCCTAAACATACTTCTAATTTTAAAAAGGGTATCTTGATAAGTGTTGAAGAATTAGTAAGTTCATATTCACATGCGAGTTTATAGCATATAACCAAGTTTTCAAACATGTTCTTCTTATTAATGCTATTGTCATATATTTTGTTACTCAACAGCCTACTTTTTTTAAATTCCAAAGCAATTGGATTTCTTAGAATCAAGCTTAACACTGAAATTCGTTTGCTTTCTATTTTTTTATGTTTTTACCACTAGTATCTCGTCCATTAAATCGATTAATCCAGTTCTGGAGTCATTTCAACCATCAAGTGATTTCAACTCCCTCCCAATCACTACCTATTTCTGATCGCTTCTAATTTTATTTATCCGTAAGAAATAATGCTCTTCAAAACTAAAATTTATATTTTTAAATTTAAGAAGGCTGATGTAAATATTAAGATTTTTGATATTATAATCATGGTTTCAAATTTCAGTACTTGTGCATGGGTTTGCAATTGTTGCTGAAATGTTGGCACTTGTAAAAACAAATGTTTAAGATTGATGTCTCAACACAACACAATGTCATGACAGATGTTATAACATCATTTGCTGACAGAAACTTGCTAAAATAGGAGATTGTGCAAAAATATAAATTGCAGAAAATTAAACAACACAATTAATTGTTAACCTAGTTCGTGCAACGTCACCTATTATGGGGGATACCAAGTCTAGAAGGAAAGCCACTATGATAGTATTAGTTTAAAGCTAAACCAAACTTAGTTTACAACTTCTCGCCTAATCACTAATCACTACCTTGTGCAACTTCTACCTAGAGACCACTAGATATGAGATCTCCCTCTCACTTCCAATCACCGTAGTGACATACCTACAACCACAAACCTTGTTACTGGACCAAAAACCCAATAGAAGTTTACACGTCAAATAAACAATACTTAGTTTTGCTTAAAGGCTTCTACTAAGAACAATACCCAACTCTTTGCTTAAAAGCTCATGAGTGAGAACAATAACTTTATATAAAATCAAGTAACAATCAGTCAAACTCAATGCATCAAAAGATACATGAGTGACATTCAAAGAACACAAACACAAAGACCTTAAAAGACTCTCAAAACCTTAATCCTTATGTTGCACCCACGGTTTCTTCAATGTAAATGCTTGTTATTTTAGGTCTAGCAAATCCTTATTTATAGACTCTTACACTATGGACTTGGACTCTTCAAATCAAATTCAATCTTCAATTTTTAAATCAACTGCAAGATCTTCACATAAAAATAAGAACAAATCTTTTAAAGTTTTCTAAAAGTCTCCAAGATCCTTTTTAATGAAACTAAATCAAATTTACACATGTACCTAATAAATATCCTTGACCTATGAAGAATAATGAGATATATCCAAAAGGATCACTCAAAAATAAATTAAATCTGTCAAAGAGATTAAAACAACAGCGTTTGCTGCATAATAGGCCAAGATGTCAAGACATCTGGCCAAACATCTGACTGATACACATGACATCAAATCCTGTCATGAGAGTTGATTAAGATGTTGTGACATCTTGCTCAACATCAGCGCAGAACCATGTTTTAATAAAATTTATGTCAAACCTAAAATCATGAATTTAACAGGTACGATGCGCATTGCGGCTGTGTAGCGTGAATTTTAATCAGGAGATGTTTGAAATACTACATTAAAAATACTTGAAGAAACATAAGTGAAATTTGAGTGAAATTATAGATGCTAAGATTTTTCATTATATATGAAGTAAATTAAGTTTTTGAGATTAGGAAATTATGAGTTTTTATGAAAATACTTAAAGAAACAAAAGTGAAATTGTGGTTTATAATGATGGTTAGACGCATACTTTTGCTTCACATCCCAACTGTGTTTGATGCAGTTGCGCATACTGCATGAGCAATATTGCAGCTACAATTACTGTTGTAGACTGCATCTTAAAACCATGATGATAATATCATTTGTTGAATTGAATTTATGTAGAAAGATGGTAAGGCAATGATCATTAATGCATTATTTTCGTTTTGCAGGAGTTGATAAATGAACAATCAATGGCCCAGCATCAATCACTTCCAGAATCTCATGCTACAATTAAACCTTCTAAGGGAAACAATGTAATACAATACCACTTTTTGTTTATATAAAACGAAATAGAAATACAACAACAACAACAACAAAAAAGTCTTATCCAGTGTTGGTTACATGAATCAAATTACGTTATAATCTTATATTAAAAACCATATTTATATCTACTTCATTAACTTTGAGATATTTTTAATAAAAATATGAAAAGAAACATATTTTACCTCAATTGCTTCCTTAAAAATACATGCAACTAATTAGTTTCTCCTAAACAAAAGAGGCATACCCCTAAGCTGCTTATATTATTATTTTAACCTTTTTCATTGTAGGAAGAATTATACTGAAAACTTAACTATTCTTTTAATCTAAGCAGGATATCAAACTTTTAATTCATTCTAAACAAAAAGTATCTCCTCTCATTTTTCTTATATTCATTCTTTCTAATTCTTTCAATAAATGCAGGGATTGAATTATAGTTTAAACTTTAAACATCCTTTTAATTTTAAGCAGGGTAACGGGATAAGTGTTGAACAAGGAACTACATCAACCAATTCTAAGACAACAACATCATCAAGTCCAATAGTTACTTCTGAGCATAATAGTTCATCACAGGTGAATTTGTTGTATATGATAGGCACCAAGCATTAAAATTTTTCAACCCTCAGGGGTTGGCCTAGTAATGACGGGTTGAGTCTTTAGAGTGTGTTGTTCTCAAGGTCTCAAGTTTGAATCCCACAAAGTGCAAACAACTCTTGAGTTGACACAAGTTCATAGAGAACGTTGATCTATTTTCAACGGGACCAGTGCAAGTGGACGGTGGGATTAGTCCGCTGGAATCAATCGGTCGTATATCTAGGTGCCAGGATTTGAAATGGAACTAATCAAGAGTTCCAAATGACTGATGCTTCTGTTCTTATTACAGGCACCAATGGATGAACTAACAATAGATCAACAAAGTCCACTTGAAGAAACTGATGATGCTACTGTCACACCTTCACAGGTAAATAAAATAATTCATATTTTTTCAAGTGCTTTTTATGATTCTGCTGCTAATATAATTTACATTTTTATGGTATGCAATTAGTTGTAGGGTTCAATGTCTGAAAAAGTTGTAGGAACAAAGAATGTTTCACCTATACAATTAGTTGCTCCTAGACAAACTGTATTTCCCTTTTTTGCCTATCTTAATTTTTATGATTTTTCAACATAAAAATAAAATTCTACAACAATCCTAAACATACTTCTAATTTTAAAAAGGGTATCCTGATAAGTGTCGAAGAATTAGTAAGTTCATATTCACATGCGAGTTTATAGCATATAACCAAGTTTTCAAACATGTTCTTCTTATTAATGCTATTGTCATATATTTTGTTACTCAACAACCTACTTTTTTTAAATTCCAAAGCAATTGGATTTCTTAGAATCAAGCTTAACACTGAAATTCGTTTGCTTTCTATTTTTTTATGTTTTCACCACTAGTATATGGTCCATTAGATCGATTAATCCACTTCTTGAGTCAGTTCAGTCATCAAGTGATTTCAACTCCCTCCCAATCACAACCCATTTCTGATCGCTTCTAATTTTATTTATCCGTAAGAAAAAATGCTCTTTAAAACTAAAATTTATATTTTTAAATTTAAGAAGGCTGATGTAAATATTAAGATTTTTGATATTATAATCATGGTTTCAAATTTCAGTACTTGTGCATGGGCTTGCAATTGTTGCTGAAATGTTGGCACTTGTAAAAACAAATGTTTAAGATTGATGTCTCAACACAACACAATGTCATGAGAGATGTTATAACATCATTTGCTGACAGAAACTTGCCAAAATAGGAGATTGCGCAAAAATATAAATTGCAGAAAATTAAACAACACAATTAATTGTTAACCTAGTTCGTGCAACGTCACCTACTCTGGGGGCTACCAAACCACTATAGGTGCTTGTTATTTTAGGTCTAGCAAATCCTTAATTATAGACTATTACAGTATGGACTTGAACTCTTCAAATCAAATTCAATCTTCAATTTTTAAATCAACCGCAAGATCTTCACATAAAAATAAGAACAAATCTTTTAAAGTTTTCTAAAAGTCTACAAGATCCTTTTTAATGAAACTAAATCAAATTTGCACATGTACCTAATAAATATCTTTGACTTGCGAAGAATAATGAGATATATCCAAAAGGATCTCTCAAAAACAAATTAAATTTGTCAAAAGATTAAAACAACAACGTCTGCTGCATAATAGACCAAGATGTCAAGATATTTGGCCAAACATCTAACTGATACACATGACATCAAATCTTGTCATGAGAGTTGATTAAGATATTGTGACATCTTGTTCAACATCAGCGCAGAACCATGTTTTAACAAAATTTATGTCAAACCTAAAACCATAAATTTAACAGGTGCGATGCGCATTGCGGCTGTGTAGCGTGAATTTTAATTGGGAGATGTTTGAAATACTACATTAAAAATACTTGAAGAAACATAAGTGAAACATGAGTGAAATTATAGATGCTAAGATTTTTCATTATATATGAAGTAAATTAAGTTTTTGAGATTAGGAAATTATGAGTTTTTATGAAAATACTTAAAGAAACAAAAGTGAAATTGTTTGATGTGGTTTATAATGATGGTTAGACGCATACTTTTGCTTCACATCCCAACTATGTTTGATGCAGTTGCGCATACTGCATGAGCAATATTGCAGTTACGATTACTGTTGTAGACTGCATTTTAAAACCATGATGATAATATCATTTGTTGATTTGAATTTATGTAGAAAGATGGTGAGGCAATGATCATTAATGCATTATTTTCGTTTTGCAGGAGTTGATAAATGAACAATCAATGACCCAGCATCAATCACTTCCAGAATCTCATGCTACAATTAAACCTTCTAAGGGAAACAATGTAATACAATACCACTTTTTGTTTATATAAAACGAAATAGAAATACAACAACAACAACAACAAAAAAGTCTTATCCAGTGTTGGTTACATGAATCAAATTACGTTATAATCTTATATTAAAAACCATATTTATATCTACTTCATTAACTTTGAGATATTTTTAATAAAAATATGAAAAGAAACATATTTTACCTCAATTGCTTCCTTAAAAATACATGCAACTAATTAGTTTCTCCTAAACAAAAGAGGCATACCCCTAAGCTGCTTATATTATTATTTTAACCTTTTTCATTGTAGGAAGAATTATACTGAAAACTTAACTATTCTTTTAATCTAAGCAGGATATCAAAATAAGTGTTGAAGGAGGAAAAGCAACAACTAATGCTAAGACATTAGCATCATCGACTTCTAAGGGTGAAACCTTGTCTTTACTTGTCAAGAAGGAGCTTGAGCAACTAGTCTCTGAGAAGCATTTGAATTATGAAACCTTGTCTTTATTGACTGATTTTCTTGTGAAGCATCCTTCTGTTATTTTAAAGGACACTTTACTGACAAATAGATACAAGGGTTATGCCTACAACTGCCTTGCAGAGTTATTGAAATTCCTCCAAACACATAGTGTGTTGGATGTCTTAGGTTCAAGTCACTCTGAATTTGTTGGGTTAATACAAGATATGCGCAAATTTTCTTTTAACAAGGATTGGTTGGACGGTGTTGAAAAACGTGCTTTGTTTCCTGATTTGCAATTCTCTCGAGATGCCATGCAAAAACTATTGGATTCTAAGAAACATGTTACCAAACAAGTCGAAGAGATGCGTTTGAAGTTATATTTTTTCAATCAACATGCAGAAGATATTAAGCATCAATTGACATCCTCTGAAGCTGTTTTGGCGAGTATCATTCAACAAGAGGAACATGTTTTAGAAACTACGGCTGCTTTAAGTGTTCCTCTTGGTTATTAGTCTATACTTTGTTGTTGGAGCTTTTTTTACGTAGTTTCTTCTTTTCTCAATCGACATGAATGGCATATTATTCTAGTTGAGTATTTTGAAATTGTTATTAATTGTTGTATTTAAGTTGATGTTATTTTCCACTTAATATGTTATAAGTTAATTTCCTTATAAATCTTTAATAAGATAGGTAATTGTTTCAAACCTTCTCGTATATCAATTTCAAATTTCATTAAAAATAGATAGTAAAGAGAAAATATCCATATTTCGAATATAATTCTTCGTAACAAATATTATTGGTTAAATAAAATATTTTAATTCACTTGTAATAATATTTTGTTTACCATAAATGCATAATTTAATTTTTTATTTTGTTAAAACAAAACAAGACTATAAGTAAAATTTTGAAGAGTCCAATAGATTTTATTGGTTAAGATTTAGATTGTTTTAGAAATTTTTTTAGAATTGCTTCTTCCACTCTAAGTTCCGAAAATGTTTCTGAGAAATCAGAAGTACGTTTTGAGACACACCCTTTCACACTAAAATATGTTCTAAATGTGACTTGTCCTTTTTTTCTTTCTAAAATTTAATCTAAAAATGTATTTTCTAACCCATCCTATCAAATATTTTTCTAATTTAACAATTTAGTGATAAATTCGGAGATATGCTTTTGAATTTGTGAAGCGGGAATTTAAAAAAAAAATTCACCTTAACATGTCAGTCACAATTCTAGAAGTGTATTTCCGAAGTTGTGAAACATAGTTTTTAATAAAGTAACACCTTGTATGTTCTTCTTCCTCGTGATCAAATACTTTTCTTATCTCAAAACCCTTAAAAAATATTATTCCATTGTCAATCAAGTTTTGCACTCCAAAACGTCATTCTTATGTTTTATCACATCAAAATGAGCAAAAGAAGTTGAAAATTCAAGTAATGTTCGTGTATTTTATTCCTCATTGCTTACATTAATTTGGTTTTTGAATTGAAAAATGAATGTTGTGTCTGCAAATACATTTTCAAGTTCTAGTTGGGCCATACAAAAGTGTATTTTTGGAATAGTTCGGTGTATAATTTGGACAGTTTATTGAATATTTTTGGTGGTTTGTCTTCGATGTGGTGCACCTTGATGTTGTCCTTAAATCTATTATGTATATGGATGCTAAACCTATTGAGTGATGGTAGATGTTGGCAACCAATTTACAAATGGTCAAGAGTTTGATGTTCATGATCATATGCTTCAAGAGATTCGCACAGAAACTGTAACGCCCGTTAATTTAATTAATTATTTAATTAAATTATTTTTGGATTATTTGTGAAGTTGCGAGATGTTGATAATTATTGGTATAACTTGTTGGATTATTATTAATTAATTAATTAGTTGATTAATAATAATAATGTTGGAATTAAGAGAATATTTAGTGTTAGACTTATGTTATTGGTTGGAAGTAGTAAAGTGGAAGTGTGTAGGTTAGGCCCAATATGATTGATATATAAGGTTAAATTGACACAAGGATTTGTTTTAGTTGGAGAATAAGAAGTTCTGTACGTTGACTGGAATAGCTGCACGGAAGAGGAGCAAGCTTCCCGGTGTCGAGCAGAGCAAATCAAGGATTACGGTCGGAGCTTTGGTTGAGCAACCTTCAATCCAGGTAAGGGTGGGGTTCTGACCTTATAATGGGATTTATGATGTGTATTACGTGTTGGTCATTTGTAGGCCTGTTGTGCGTTGATGTTTCTGAATTTGCTATTGAAGTTGCTCGTTTATTCATGTTGTGGTCGTTGGGAAGTACCATACGACTATTTAATGACCATGTTATAGGAAGGTATCTGGTTGTGTGTTGTGGATGTTTTGAGTTATCTGTGTGACTTCCCGTTTTAATCGATGTATAGGTTAGGATAGTTGATCACTGGTCGTGGTGGTTGTTAGGACGTTAGGATATTCCGAGCGGTTGGTAGAAAAATTAGTAAAGTGTTGAAGCGATCATTTTAGGGAGGTTTTTGCGTGACTGTCTTGTATGATTAGTGAATCTGTTGATAGGAAATATAGTTGTCTGTTGATGTGTTATTCCGAGCGGTTGGCCAGAAATTATGAATTGTAGTGGTATGGTCTTTAAGACGTTATATTGTGTCTGTTTTGTTGGCCGAACTAGTGGTCGAGGAGGACGCTGATGGTGTTAGGTACTGAGCGACATTTAGGTTACGAAGTGTGTCGAGGGATATGAGTTGGATTATCGAGCGGTATTAGTTTGCCGGATGTGCCGAGGAGCATAAGTTAGTTATTATTCTATTTTCTCTGTGCGTATCGAGGAGTATGAATTAGTTGTTATGTAGTCCTAATTGCTATGCATGTCGAGGGGCACGTAGTTCCCTATCCCTTTTGCTCGTACATGCTATGTTTTGGTCGTTACCAATGTTGTGTTAATTATTGTTAAGTTGTTGTCTGATTATGTTAATGATTGAATTGTTGATTGATGTGGTAGGCTTATGGCCAATGTTGATTTATGTTGAGTTGTTGTGTTATTGTAATTTTCGCTGTGAATTCTTGTTGATAATGCGAAGTTGCAGGGAATTTTAAATGATGATGAATTACTCTAGTTACTGGTAATAATGGTGATATAGGCTTATGCCTTGCGATGAATAATGATTGTTGTAAGTATGTGATAGTGCATTCATTTAGTCATATACATTTGCATACTCTGTGATGGCCTGGATTGGCAAACTACAAATAAGGCTTATGCCTTGTTGATGCCTCTATTTATTGGCATATTATTAATATGGGAGTTCTGCTCCATTGGTACCACATGCATTTCATAAAGACGAGTTGCATTCTGTGTTTCATTCTGAGTCGTTGTGTGGTTGACCTAATTATGCTTATGTTGTTAAAAAAATATGAGAAGTGGTGAATATGTATGAACTGATTCTAATTATGCTTATGTCCATGTTCACCGGGTACGGAGAATTGTGACTGTCCATAGTAGTAAGTGTTGTCACACTGCCAGAAGATGTTTGTTTGATCGTACATGATTCGTTGTGGAATTCATGCCTAATTCCCCAAGCGATTCAGATGGAGATTTGCCCCTTTCTATTTGTAATTTTTGAGAGATTCCTTGAATCTTAAACTTGTCTGCCCCAGATGATGGACAATGATCATGTCGTGCCCCTTAGTTGGAAGTGTTTTTCCACTTGAGGTGATCCTTTTTATTGAGAAGGTTTTTGTTCACTAGATATTCGTCTTGCAAATTTCTCTGTTGTTGAACAAATAGTCATATGCAAACAATAGTATTTTAAGAATGAAAAACTTATGTATGTCTTAATGTTTGAAAATTCATTTTTTTAGTAAAACAAATTTTGCAAGAGAGTGATATCAACTCAGGATTTATAGCAAACCTTACAAGAGTCAGGATACCTTTGTAACAGTATACTCTCAATGTTGTACCCCAAAATTTTCCCTCCCATATTCTTCAAAGTTTTGACAAGCATCATCTCAATTTGCTCAAGTCTACTCAAGGGTTGCACAGTTCAAACACCCTCCTAAGCCAGTCAAATTAGGGTTTTGGTTCTTGCAAGGAAGTTGAGGTTTTCAAGGGCTCAATCAAGTCCCATATGCTCATATACATTGTCAAGCACCTACATGTCAAGTTTCAAGGCTCACAAGGTCAAGTTGCACAGTCAAAAACCCTAATTGCTTCACAATCAACTGTAGGGGTAAAATGGTCATTTGGCAGTCAAAAGTCAAAATTTTTGGTCAACATCTTATTTTGAAGCCACAATCATCATTGGATCAAATCTTGATCATGATTCCACAAGAATGGCTCAAAAATCATCAAGATGCAAAAGTTTCCATTTTTGGACAACTGAAAAGTCAACTGTAACTTGACCAAGGCATAACTTTTTCATGGTTCATCAAAAAAATCCCATCCAATGCTCATTTTGAAGGAGATGACATTTCCTACATCTCATCTTCACATTCCAAGTCAAAGAAATGCTCTCACAAAGAGTTATCAATTTCAACATTATAGGTCATTTTCAAAAGTCAACAAAAAGGCATTTTAAGTCAAAGACCATAACTTGATATTGGTAACTCAAAATGACATGGGACCAAAGGCATTGGTTAGAGGACTTCAAGACCTTTCCAAAATGTCCAAGAACATGTTCACATGATCAAAATTGAGCAAGATATGCATTGGAGAAGTTGGGAAATTTTTGTGAAATGGCAAAAGTCAACTATCCTTGAAACTTTAATTTTTGACAAAAGGGCCCACTTTTTTCCACTTGATTCAGCCTTGTCATGCCACCCACGTGTCCCATGATCAATTTCAAGACCAAATAATTATTTTTCTATTTTTATTTAATTTTTATGGATTTAATTCATTTTAATCCATAATAATTCAAGTAAATCTAAAAAAATTAATTAAATGGTATCTTATGGTTTGAATAGCCTTCATGAAGCATTTTCAACCTACCAATTTCGTGCTAAGCTCATTTAGGCATGAAAATTCAAATTTTGAACAAGCTTTGAAAGGCCTTTAATGGTGGTTAAGACAAAATCCAAAGCTTAATTGCAATGGTTAAAGGCTCCTAAAGGTGACTTATTCTCACTCATTACCACATATGCAAGCCTTGCAAGCCTCATTCACAACGTGAACATTACACAAAACGGCCAGAGCAAAATCCAAAAAGTGTCAAAAAAAGTGTGAGATCAAAAGGAGTATTGCAAGCATTTTCAGGCCAAAAGGAGAACGTGACTCTCTTCTTTGTCGTCCCCTGAAGCTAAAGCAACCCTTGCCACGTCCTAAGATCCATCATACCGCGCTGTAAGTTCTTCCCAGGTCCCCCAAAATTTCTATACATTTTTTTCTTTACATGCTTGTGTGTAGGTTCCAAAAGAAGGTTCATCATACATCTTCCTCATCCAGACGCCAAGTGTCCTCAAGCGTCCATCCAGTGGCCTAAAGATGACGCACACTATGCTCCTGGTCAACCTTGTGCATAGGCAAGCAAGAAAGTCAACGTGGCTTGGCTGGTTAATGGGCCTAAATTTCCAGATTCACCTCCTTAAGGGTCCAACACCCCCCTTGGTTCACTCTTTTTTCTTTTTGTTTTATATTTTCTAATTTAGTTATTAATTGTTTTTTTTAATTATTATTATTACCACCAAAATTAACATAATTAATATTTTTCATAAAAATTCAAAAAAAACTAAAAAATGTAAATATTTTTTATTATTCACTATTAATTATTTTTGTAAATAAAACACTAATAAATTGATTTAGTTTAATTAGGTAATTTTAATTTCCTTTTCCAATAAATAAAAATGAATTAGACTTAGGTTTTTTTTTTCTTTTAACTTTAAATTTCTTATTTTTATTTTTATTTTCATTAAAAACATAAAAACACAAAAAATACTTTTTCTTGTAAATAAATAAATAAATTAATAATTAGGCATAATTTCATTAATTGCAAAAAGGGGACAAAAATTCAATTCTTATTCAAAAAAGGGTCAACACCCTTAGGACGTTCCCGATTAAATTTCCATTTGCGCGTATTTATTTATTCTGATTATATTTATGTATCTGTACAGAGGATGTAATAGTAATTAGGATTTTATTGCTTTCTTTAATTTTCTGCATTTACTTTTCAAAAACGGGTTTTTGTTTTTGGCGATGTATAGACCCGCGCCTTGTAATAGTTAGAATTTACATTTCTGCAATTTATTTTCCGCACCCCGAACTGTCAAAAAATGCCTGCAAGAATGTATGTAGATAAAATCAATCTGTAGCTCACAAATAACATGTACAAAGACAATTAACTGAAAAAACAACACACAAAGCACATGCCACTTCTAGGGTACGCCTCACTGGTTTCCTCGTACGTGGTCATCAAGTATAGAGTGTCTTAGAGGTCGCCCTTCTGTCTAAAAGATCCAGTTGCCTCAAACGGTTTCCTCGGATACAAAGGATCTAGGACATTAGGGTTACTTCTAAGGTGTCCTACCATTGCTTCGGTGACCACACTGTCCCTTATCATCGAATTGACCTGAACAACTCCAACGATGGTGCTACCTACCTCTCAATGGTGGGATAGCACTATCTAAAGGACTCTTACACGGCCTAATTCCTTAGAGTAGGTAGATTCTCTTAAGTACTTGCTCTTTTCAAACAAACAAAAACAACTTTTCGCACCCGCACTTTCTAAAAGTTTTCAAACAAATTTTTCATACACTCTTGAGGACAGATACAAGAGTTACTTAGAAACTTTTTTTAAACGAAACTTTTTCAAAACCCACACACACTTGAAAAGCAAACAAATTTTGAAAACATAAAAGCAAGTACCTAAGAGCCCGTGGATAACCACGGATAGAAAGGGTGCTAACACCTTCCCTTTCTATAAATCTACCTCCCGAACCGAGAAACATCTCGAATAAGGAATTTTGTTGTGCTTTTGTCCTTTCCATGTTGGAGAACATAAAAGACAGTGGCGACTCTTGCTTACCGTGACATTTCGCGAACCAGCTTAAAAAACAGTCAGTTCTATTTCCACCGATCACAGAACTGGCGACTCTGCTGGGGAAATTAATAAGTGGGGTGTACCTTAGGAATAGTTCATCATCATGTTTTCAATTGCTTGCTTTGCTTGATTTAATATTGTGGGCCTGTTTTGGGAGTTTCATAGATCCTAACCCGGATCTGGGGGATACCTTCTTAGAAAGTAGCAACAAACTGAGGGAACTGTGCGGGGTATACCGACACGGTTGAAGCAGTTTGCTACGTTGATGTGGCACTTTGGTGAGTACCAGTAACCCTTGAGTCAAGTCAAGGAGAGTACGGGGCCGCCACGTGGTGTCGTGAAGCATCAACTGACCTTAGGAACCATACTTGACCATCCTGGCCTCTTTAGGGGTAGTGAGATGACTGACTTTGGTGCAGTTCGAAGTTGGTTGATACTCGATACTACACTCATTGAGGGTTGTTTTCTTGGAATATTTTGATCGCCAGTTCAGTGGCTAAATCAAAACAATGAACACAGAAAGCAACCCTATGATATTGAGCTCCTTAGAACCCGGTTACTTTTGATAGGATAGGTTTTGAGCCCACCAACTTCAAGAGGGTACTACCTGTTAGCTGAAGATTTCGATAATATTATTTAGAAGCCAAAAGAGATAAACGTTCTGATCGAAATGGAATTAAACGCCATATTTCGAAGTAACAGAAGCAGTGTTTCGAATAAGGGTGTCAAAGTGTGAAGCTTCGAACGGCAATTATGGGAACATAGTTAAAGGAGTCTCGGAACAACAGCGAGGCTGTGTTTGGGAAGAACGCTCGAAATAGAGAGACACCAAAGGCATTTAAAATTCAAATAGAAGCGGGACTTTCAAAGTTTGAAAGTTATGTGTTGGAGCATTTGGGGACACGTGGAAAGATGAAAGAAGCATTGTCTTGCATGTTCGAGACGTGGCATAATCCTGTAGCGAGACCGTTAGGGTCGAATTAGTATAAATAGAAGTCTTAGTATTAGGATTTCAGTGTGTCATATCTGTTATACAAAATACTCAATAACATTCAAACTACCACATGGCAAGGGAAACGAATGCAAGAGAAATGTATGTATGATAGCACCATGTATTTCTAACTTAATGAAAGCCTTTTACCATTCCCAGTATTTTCCTCTTTTCTTTTTTGTCAAATAACATTTGCAAGTTTTCTTATTTACAATCTTTTCATTTCGAAGTCTTTTCCTCAAAGTTTTACGTTTTACTGTTTTCTTTATATTTCGAGCACTTTATATTTCAGAGAACTGTCACATTTTCAATACCTTTACTTTCAAGTATTGTTCTTCAGGCGCATACTTTTACTTAAAATCATTTACAGATTTCTTGCATTGAACGCTTTCTTCACATTTTAAACTTCTACATTCCAGAAACCTTTTATGTTAAACGTTTTGTAAGCCGAAACCATTTACTTCATTTTCATGCGGTTTTATATGTCTTTACAATCAGCATTACAATTAGCATTTATTCGTATAGCTTAGTTTTCATATACATTTTGACCACATTTTTAGACTCTTAGAGAGAGGGATCGAAGTAAGCCAAACACTTATACAATATCAACCATGAATAATTGTTCGATTGTGAGAGTAACCTTAGTATCCAAGGAGTCCTAGGATCAATCTAGTCGATCCTGTGAGTTACCAGAGAGATTGAATAACAGTAAGAAAGATTATTCGATAGTTTGGAAGACTAGCGGTTGTTTACCAGAAATCACTGGAAACAAATTGGCACACCTGATGGGACCAATAATTGGATATCAGAATTAAGGATTGTCGAGACGTAGCCATTACAAAAACGTAGGAACCTAAGAAGTTTGCTGTTTTATGAACCTGAGAAGTGGTAAGATAACCAACAACAACCAACCTTTATCCAGAAGAAAACGTTTGGACAAAATGTCTAATTCAGACAATCAACAAGGAGACCAAGGTGGCCCACATGCAACAGGCACTAACGCGTCCATTTCGAGCGGAACATCTAATGTAATCCCTTCGAATGCACAGTCTGTTGCATCTTCAACCAGTAACATAGCCACCAATGGAGTAAGTGGCATATCAACTAATAGTTCGATCTTAGGAAATACTGGAACTATGGGCTACCCTGGGGGATTCGTTCCACCATCAGGGACACAATCCCATTTCGCCACACCATTAACTAGACCCGGTTTCGATGGGAATAGAATTAGAAGTTCTTCTTACGGAATGCCAACATCTTTTATGGCAGGTTTACACAATTCCACATCGAATTCATCTCCACAACTAGGATCTGGGTCTGGGGCGAATCAGTTTATGACAAATAACCAAGGGTCAGTGGGTTATAGCACGTTGCCTATCCTAACCACAGATAACCAGTTGGCTTTTAGGCAATTGATGGATGACAGCAACCACAATATGATAGGGGTGTTAGCGCAAACCATGCAGGAAATATTTGCCCCAATAGTTCAGAATGTGACTGTGACGAACAGGGAAAACGCTGACAATATGAGTCGAATAGCAGATTTCTTTGCTCCCATAGAAAGGCGTAGGCAGAACCAGGTGGGATTTCGAACAAACATGCCTGTTACAGAACAAATTGCTAACGACCCAATTCATAGACCACCCAGAGAAGAAGTTAACTTAGGGGCCAGGGCACCAAGGTTAGAAGCCCCAATAATCCCGGGTCCACAAAGGGAAGTTATAGAACCAGGGGCAAGGATCGAAAGGCCAGAAGCCCCAGAATTTTGAGAAGAACAGCCTAGGGGAGTTGTTTTGGTTGGTCGAAATCAAGATGCCGATGCCGTCGTTCATAGGATTCGAAACGATAACATCTTGGCAGAAAATAACCTAACCACCATGATAGAGAGGATCATGGCCCAGAATGGCCTCAACACAGGAATGAGGAGGCCAAATTACGCTTCTCATATACTGGATTGTATAATGCATACTGATTTACCAAGGGGATATAAAGTCCCTAAATTTACAAAGTTCGCTGGGGATACCAATGAGTCAACAGTCGAACACATAGCGAGATATCTAACCGAAGCGGGAGATATAGCCAACAATGAAGATCTCGGGATCAAATACTTCCCAAGTTCCTTGACAAAAAACGCCTTCACTTGGTTTACCACGTTGCCTCCTGGGTCTATTGACACTTGGACTCTTTTAGAGAGATTATTCCATGAACAATTTTACATGGGACAATCGAAAATAAGTTTGAAGGAATTAGCCAGTGTTAAGAGAAAGTTCACCGAACCCATAGATGATCATTTGAATAGATTTAGGCTGTTGAAATCCAGATGTTACACAGTAGTGCCTGAACATGAGTTAGTCGAAATGGCCGCTGGGGGCTTGGATTATTCTATTCGAAAGAAACTAGACACTCAGTATTTGAGGGATATGGCTCAGTTAGCCGATAGGGTTCGACAGGTCGAAAGACTAAAGGCCGAAAAAGCCAGAGTCTTTAAGAATAGTAAGAAAGAAAGGATTTCCTATGTTGGGACTGAGGAAGTAGAAGAATATCCTGAATTCGAATTCGAAGAGGTCGAAATCGACCTCGCTGAATTAAAACAGGCCCCGCCTTACTCCTGCAAAATGTTAGTTCCCACAAAAGGGAAAGATATTGTTGAAAATGAGAAAAGTGACAAGTTTCCAAAGAAGGTTTATACCTTCGACGTCACTAAGTGTGACGAAATCTTTGACTTGCTTGTCAAGGATGGCCAACTGATTGTGCCATCAAATGTCAAAATACCTCCTTTGGATCAGAGGAAGAAGAGGGGATTTTGCAAATATCATAGTTTCCTAGGCCACAAGACCTCACAATGTTTTCTTTTCAGGGACTTGATTCAAAACGCGATCAAAGATGGCATACTAAAGTTTGCTGATAAGGTGAAGATGAAAGTGGACGAAGATCCTTTGGACGTCGCAGACACCAACTACTCCGAGCCTGCATGCATTGGAGAGGTCAACATGGTGGAAACTGATCGAAGCGACGCCCTAACAGAAGAAAAGGACACTGGAGTCGAAAACTGGGTGATGGTCGAAGTCAGCGAGGAAGTCACTAAAGACATCCAGAATACGCCAGACACTTCGATTGCTGCACCTGTGGCTGTTGCAGGAGAAACCCAGGCTACTGAAGGCCAAGGGAATCAAAACGAAGGATTAACACAAGTCACTGAGGGCTTGAGGCTGGAATTGGAGAAAGTCCAAATTACACAGCCAATTCCCCCTCAGAAGGAAATATGGGACACTCTAGGGGAACCCAGTGGAAAATTTGACTATCTGGTCAAATATTCTGCCCCAGAGAGTTCGAAGGTCCAGATTGAAGATATAAATCCCACAGGATGGGGCGATGACGAAACTAAAGAGGGGGATGTGGAAATAAATATGGTGGATATGGAAAGACCCCGCTCTGAGATGGAGGAAGTGGAAAAATACTTAGAAAAAGAAAAGTACAGAATGGGGGATAATCACACTGGAGATGCTAGTCTCAAAGACTATCTCATGACATGCCACAAAGGAGATCCAGGCATGATATTATGCCCTAGGTGCAGCATCCTCTGCAACCAACGAATTGCTGCAAATTTCGAAAGGGTACAGAGGGCTCGAACTGGCAACAATTGGCGCCAGGATAACCAGCTTTTTAGGTGTTATCCCAAGGCTGGAGAGAGTTTGCTGGAGTTTGTTTCTCGATGCTACAAAGGGGCAACCAAGTGTTTGATTTGCCCAAGGTGTTCTGCTGTGTATGACTAAAACATGGCCAGGGCCTTCGAAACGATTCCCTTCGCCCCTTGCTGGAACCATCAAGAAACTGCCCAGATGGGCCCACATTTCGACAGCAGACACAAACAGCGAAGGCCTGATAGCCCTCACCCCAAAGCTGCTCGAAGAGTGACTTTCAAACTCCCTGTTGAAGTGCCAACCGATAGATGGTTACTGTGATCGGTGGATCTGGAACTGACTGTTTAACGCTGGTTCGCGAAATGTCGCGGAAGCAAGAGTCGCCACCGTCTTTTATTTTCTCCAAATGGAAAGGACAAAAGCACAGAAAAATTCCTTTTAAGAGATTGCTCTCGGTTCGGGAGGTAGGTTATAGAAAGGGAAGGTGTTAGCACCCTTTCTATCCATGGTTATCCATGGGCTCTTAGATACTTGCTCATTTGTGTTTTCAAAAATGGTTTGTTTGCTTTTCAACTGTGGGTTTTAAAAAGTTTCTTTGAAAATTCCAGTTCGACTCTTGTATCGGTCCTCAAGAGTGTTTGAAAAATTGCTTTCGAAAGCTTTTTGAAAAGGTGTCGGTGTGAAAAGTATTTTTGATTTGTTTTGAAATTAGAGCAAGTATCTAGAGTCGTCTACCTACCCTAAGGAATTCGTCTGTGTAAATGTCCTTTAAAGTAGTGCCATCCCACCATTGAGAGGTAGGTAGCACCACCGTTGGAGGTGTTCGGGTCAATTCGAGGTTTGAGACATGGTGATCACCAGAGCAATGGGAAGACACCTTAGAAGCTACCCTCATGCTAGGTTCCCGGATCATGAGGACTTACTAAAACATCCTCTACTCGACGATCACCTTTCGAGGCAAGGCAACAGTGAGGCGTACCCTAGGGGTGGTGTGTGATTTGTGTGTCAGATTCATTTATTTTTGTCTTGTCAGGTTATTGGTGATCTAACGTTTTGTTTTTATTTTTGTCATTCATTCTTGCATGCATTTATTTAACAGTTAAAAAGTGCGGAAAGATAAAATTCCTAAACTATTACAAAGGCGCGGGTCCACATCGCCAAAATTAAACCGGACCCGATTTAGCGGAAAATAAATAATGCGAAGTAAATAAAAGTGCGAGAAATTTAAATTACAATGCTTTGGGGCAATTACATAATTACAATGAACGATAAAAATAAATCATGCGAAATTAAGGAATTAAACAAAACTAGGGCGTTGGACCCTTTTACAAAATATCAAATTAATAAGGAATTAAAAAAAATGAAAAATTAAATGTTGTTTGGTATTTTTGTGTTTTTTAAGATTTAAAAGAAAAAAGAATTAATTAAAGCTAAAAAAGTGGAGGTAAAACCCTAATTCTAATTATTTATTAATTTTTAAGAAAATATTGAAATTTGACTAATTTAACCTAAATTAATTTTTATGTACAATTTACTCCTGAAAATAATAAATAAGATAAGCAATATTATTACAAAAAGGGGAAAATTAAAAAGGATTAAGATCAACAATTAAACCTAAATTCTATGTTTTTTATATTTTGTGAGAAAATAAATTAATTAAATTAAGACAATAAAATAAATAAAATAACAAAAATAAAGGTAAGAAGAAAAATATAAAAAAATGCAAACCAAGGTGGGGTGTAGTCCCAAATTAGGAGGTTCAGGCCTTGGAATTCTGGCCCAATTAATTGTGAATCGTTGACTTTTCCAGTCAGGTGTAATGCATTGACTGGCGTATGGTATGTTCTTTGCACTGGAGCCATTGATCTGCATTCATTAGGCACGTGGGCGCTTGG
The DNA here is from genome assembly GCA_948472305.1 of Vicia faba. NCBI lineage: Eukaryota > Viridiplantae > Streptophyta > Magnoliopsida > Fabales > Fabaceae > Vicia > Vicia faba. The sequence continues at coordinate 1,534,833,147 of OX451737.1, forward strand.
ATGAGGGTGGAATATGGTGTACATCACTATGAACGCTGCATGGGAAATTGGTTTGAAAAATAATAACGAAATATGCAAGACCTGGGACTTGAACCCAGGTCATGAGAGTCATATGCATTGGTACCTGCCAGCTGAGCCATTATGTTTCATTTATTATATTATATCAATTAAATAACAAAAAGCAAAATTGGTCAGTGGCCCCTAAAAGCGCGCGCTGGTTTGAATGAACCACTCAGTGGTTGCCAGCGCGTCATCTTCCCCATTGTTTCTGAAACAAGACCCTTTAGCCACGGTTTTGGATGCGTGGCCTTAAGCAACCTACAAGAAAATAGCGATTAGCATCCTATTGGTCATAAATTCATCGCGAGGGTCAAGATATCTTCGTCTTGAGGTGCTGAATCCAACCATGGCATTCATGGGTCCTAATTTTTCCTCTATGCAAAATCCCCAATTCAAGAAACCTGCAACCCTAAATATCGTTCATGGCCAAATCATATGTATTGCTCAAAAACGAAATTAGTTAGTATGGTTAGCTTTAGAACATCATGAGGAACACGAATCAATCAATGAAATGTCATGGAAATGCATAAAATATAGAATACGATTTTGAAATTTCCATGGAATTTCTTGAGTTCTGTACCCTAATTCTTTGAGCTTTTGTGATTGATCTCAATTGGAACACCTTCAGGGATGCTTAAGGATGCTTATGGAACAAAAATTGAAGCTTGGAACGACCTCTAAGGCACTTTTCAGAATTAAGCTTTTATGGAAAAATTTCAATATGCAATGGCTTGTTTTGGGCGCAGCTTGCAGTCTCTTTGCATTAGGTCTTTGATTCTGATCATATAGGGAAGCTATTAGGTTAAAGATATTGAATAAAATCCAAAGCAATAATTGTTTTCAATCTTTGATTTGTTAAGGATCTTTTCTAATCTTTTTCTCATGTATTTTGGTTCAATCATGATCAAATCACACCAAAACTTGCCTATTTAAGATATGCACGAAATATTAAGAATAAACATGCATGAAAAGATTTTTTTAGGTTAAGTTTGATATTTTTCATGTATTAAAATGATTTAAATGAATATAAATTAATATAAATTCAAATAAATAATTAAAAAATATGAAAATACTTCCCTTTGGGCCTAATGGTCGTGCATAGGCTTGGTATGAAGAAACTTGGAAGAAAAATGGGCCCAATTGCATTTTTAGGTCATTTGAACCATTGTTGACTTTTCAAAATTCCCAAAAATTTCCCAACTTCCACAAGGCATAACTTGCTCAATTTTAAAGCTTTTCACATGTTCTTGGACATTTTGGAAAGGTCTTTGAGTCCTTTAACCAATGCCTTTGGTCCCATGTCATTTTGATTTACCAATCTCAAGTTATGGTCTTTGACTTAAAGTCACTTTTTGTTGACTTTTGAAAATGACCTATAATGTTGAAATTGATAACTTTTTGTGAGAGCATTTCTTGGACTTGGAATATGAAGATGAGTTGTAGGAAATGTCTTTCTCTTCAAAATGAGCTTTGGATGGAATTTTTCTGATAATCCATGTGAAAGTTATGCCCTGGTCAATTTCAGTTGACTTTTTCAGCTGTCCAAATATAGCAACTTTTGCATCTTTGATGATTTCTGAGCCGAATTTTGAGAATCATGATCAAGCATTGATCAAATGATGTTTGTGGCTTCAAAATGATATATTGACCAAAAATTTGAACTTTTGACTGTCAAATGACCATTTTGCCCCTACAGTTGACTGTAGTGCAATCTAGGGTTTTCACTGTGCAATTTTGAGCTGAATGCCTTGAAACTTGATATGAGGATACTTGACCATCTTTGTAGGCATATGAGACTTGATTGGGCCATTGAAAACTTCCTTTCTTTGATCAGAACTCAAACCCTAGTTTTGACTGTATAGGAGACAGTTGAGCTGCACAACCCTTGGGGAATTTTGTGACCTTGACTTGACAAATCTTGGAGAATATGGGAGGGCAAATTTTGGGGTGCAACAGCTGCCCCTGTTCAATCTTCTTAGACCTGAGGATGCAGATTGGCTGGCGTGCCTTTCGTAATCCGAGGGTAGAAGGTGATTGAACACTAAAGTGCCCAGAAATTTGCGCTCACATAGTGACAGTGATGAGGGAATGGGCTTATAGATGCCATTTGGAGATTGCTGGATAGGATGATGGGCTTATAGATGCCATCGGGATATTGGTCGCGTAGGAGATTCCTTAGCGAGAACCTGCATACCTGCAAAAGGGAAAATGAGTACCTGACACGTTGCAGGAGCTGATTTTAGATGCTTGGTATAGATGTGTCCTGACTGGTTACAGGAGCTGAATCTGGAGCTTCAAACGCTGATGAATGAACCAGGGATGGTTGCTACCTTAGCATGAATGGTAAGGGAACCTTGGGCGATTTTAACTTCAACAACGCTCGTTGAGAAAAATCTTGGGTGTCTTCTACTAGGATAAGAATCAGGGAGATCTTAGGGTCGATCTGACTGAACCAGAGAGGCCTTTGACTGGGTAAGAATCAGGAAAATCTTAGGGTCGATTTAACTGAACCGATCTAGGTCTTGAAATATCTTCAACTGGATAAGTATCAGGGAGATCTTAGGGTCGATCTGACTGAACCAAGAGAAGGCCTTGGACTGGATAAGCATCAGGAAAATCTTAGGGTCGATTTAACTGAACCGGTCTAGGTCTTGAAACATCTTCAACTGGATAAGCATCAGGGAGATCTTAGGGTCGATCTGACTGAACCAGAGAAGGCCTTTGACTGGGTAAGAATCAGGAAAATCTTAGGGTCGATTTAACTGAACCGGTCTAGGTCTTGAAACATCTTCAACTGGATAAGCATCAGGGAGATCTTAGGGTCGATCTGACTGAACCAGAGAAGGTCTTGGAATATCTTCAACTGGATAAGCATCAGGGAGATCTTAGGGTCGATCTGACTGAACCAGAGAAGGCCTTTGACTGGATAAGCATCAGGAAAATCTTAGGGTCGATCTAACTGAACCAAGAGAAGGCCTTTGACTGGATAAGCATCAGGAAAATCTTAGGGTCGATTTAACTGAACCGATCTAGGTCTTGAACTATCTTCAACTGGATAAGCATCAGGGAGATCTTAGGGTCGATCTGACTGAACCAAGAGAAGGCCTTTGACTGGATAAGCATCAGGAAAATCTTAGGGTCGATTTAACTGAACCGGTCTAGGTCTTGAAATATCTTCAACTGGATAAGCATCAGGGAGATCTTAGGGTCGATCTAACTGAACCAGAGAAGGCCTTTGACTGGATAAGCATCAGGAAAATCTTAGGGTCGATTTAACTGAACCTGACAAGGTCTTGGAATATGATTGAGAATTTAATTGAATCTTTCCTGAAAGGTAAAAGTCAGTCATATGCAATGCATGATATGGTTCAAGCAATGATGTTCTCAACATAAATGAGATTTGTATGATATAACGCGTCTATGCATGCTATAATGATGTATGTGATGTTTTATGAATGTTTTTGTCTAGGAAAGTAAATCCTTGACGGGTGCCGGGAAGTCGTATCCTGGGCTGATGTTGAAGAATAAATTTTGCTTCCGCTGGGGATGATAACTGCAAGAATACCGGTGGGAGAAGATGACTCCGTTGCGGAATAAACTTGGCAAATGGAAGATTCTGCAGGGAGAAAAGATACTCTGATGACCATGCTGGGAAGCAATACTCTGGGGATAGAGATGCTTTGCTGATTGTTGATAGTAGTTTGCTGAGGATACCCTTGTTGTTGGAAGTATTAATGGACTTCGCTGGGGATAGGAAAGAACTACGTTGACGACGACCTTTCCGTGGCTTTTGGCTGAGGATAACCCAGTTATATCCTGTTAAGGAAATAACTCTTTAAATCAAGCCGGACGACGCGTTCGTGTTCTGCGCGGGGGTAAGCTTCCAGAATCTACTGGGGATAAGCTTATTGCTTGGGGATATGATTTCCAACTTTGCTGGTGAAGCTGGATTGGACTCTCCTGGGGAAGTTTTGATATGCTGGGAAGTTGACTCCTTTGAATGTTGAGATACCGCCGGGGAACAATCTTTAGGCCAAGACTGCCGGGGATACTTGTTAAGAATATATGCTGCTGCCGGGGGAGTATTGAGATCTACGGGAGGATACTCAATTTCCTTGGGACTTGATAATTTGCTTGGAGAGGAATGCGCTGTTTTGCTGAACCACTCTCTGGGGAATTAAGATGTACTTAGTCGTGTTCTTTAGCTGAACCTACCTTGGTACCTTGGAGGATAGAACAATTAGACTGCTCAGACAACTCTTTATTGCCCCTGTTTCTAGTGTCACCTGCAATTAATTCCTTTGTTTCGTATGCAAATATTTATGAGTTAGCAAATTATTGTCAATGCATACATCACAAATTGAATCTTGGACGTTCTTCGCAAAACAAAACAGAAAAAGAAAAACACTTGGCACGTTTAACTGAAAAATATATTTGTATTGATTTTGAATGGCCCATGAATAGGCGTTTTGTATACAAGAGGCTGACGTCCTAGTAAGAGGTACGTCGCCTGAGCAAGAGTTTATACAAGTTTTGTACAAAAGAAAATAAAACAGCTGTGTGAAAGATGAATGATCCACTGGGTTTCAACTCTGCTATTGCCTTCATAACTCCGAGCGTCTCATCACTTGATGACCTTGGTTGAAGGTGAAGCTGACTGATCGATGCCGTCTGAACTTGATGTAGATACCGGATTCTGGATGCAAAGTGATCAATGAGACATAGTTTTACGCTTTATCCCTAATTTTTGCCTGGACCGCCCTTTCGGGTTTTCAGTCCAGCGGGATACCCATTTTTGCCCAAGCCGCCTTTTCAGGTTTTCGACTTGCCGGGTGTACAGATTTTTTCATTTTCATCCCTTCATTTTTCCCGAACCCTTTTGGTTCGACGGGAAGCCCTAATTTTTGCCTAGGCATGTCAGCCTAGCGGGTCTTTTTTCATGCGTAGTATTTTTTAACTATGTCTGCATTGGCGGGGTGAGGAAGGTCGTCACCATCCATATTGGTTAAGATCATTGCTCCTCCTGAGAACACATGCTTAACCACAAATGGCCCCTCATATGTAGGAGTCCATTTGCCCCTTGGATCACTCTGAGGAAGGATGATTCTCTTGATAACCAGATCCCCAACTTGATATTCCTGTGGTCTGACCTTTTTGTTAAATGCCCTGATCATCCGTTTCTGATACGTCTGACCATGGCAGATAGCAGCAAGTCTCTTTTCGTCAATGAGATTGAGTTGGTCAAGTCGTGTCTGGATCCAATCATCTTCGTTCAGATTTGCATCCTTCATTATCCGGAGAGAGGGAATTTGTACTTCAATCGGCAAGACTGCCTCCATACCATAAACCAGAGAGAATGGTGTTGCCCCGGTTGACGTCCTTGCTGAGGTACGGTACCCATGCAGAGCGAACGGTAACATCTCGTGCCAATCTTTGTATGTTACTGTCATTTTTTGCACGATCTTCTTGATGTTTTTATTAGCTGCTTCTACAGCCCCATTCATCTTCGGTCTGTAAGGAGAAGAATTGTGGTGCTGTATCTTGAACTGTTCGCAAAGCTCAGCAATCATTTTGTTGTTCAGATTGGTACCGTTGTCTGTAATTATCCGCTCAGGGACGCCGTATCGACAGATCAGGTTGTGCCGAATGAACCGTGCCACAACAGTCTTGGTTACCGTAGCGTAGGATGCTGCTTCAACCCACTTCGTAAAATAATCAATCGCTACTAGGATGAAGCGATGTCCATTGGATGCCGTAGGTTTTATCTCGCCGATCATGTCTATGCCCCACATTGCAAACGGCCAAGGCGCAGTCAGAACATTCAGGGGAACCGGAGGAACATGCACCTTATCCGCATAGATCTGGCACTTGTGGCATGTCCTGGAATGTTGGTAACAATCAGCTTCCATTGTGGACCAGTAGTATCCTGCCCGTAGGATCTTTTTAGCCATGGTATGCCCACTGGAATGCGTACCAAAGGTCCCTTCATGTAGCTCTTCCATGATTCTTTCCGCTTCAGTCTTATCTACACAACGCAATAAGGTTGAATCATGGTTTCGCTTATACAAGATGCCGTTGCTTAGGAAGAATTTGGCTGCGAACCTCCTCAGGAATTTCTTATCATTGACAGAGGCACCTTCAGGGTATTCCTGAGCTTCCAGATATCTCTTCACTTCATGGTACCAAGGCTTCTCAGTCACCAATTCAGTTTCGAGATCGCAACAGTATGCCGGTTCGTCCAGTTTCCAGATGATGATCCGGGGAGCTTCATTATCCCATTTAACCTTGAACATTGAAGACATTGTAGCTAACGCGTCCGCTAACTGATTCTCTTCTCTTGGAAAGTGCTCAAAGGTTATCTCTGTGAAGTGGGGAATCAGGGCCAACACACACTCTCTGTAAGGAATCAAGTTTGGATGTTTCGTATCCCACTCTCCTTTGATCTGATTGATCACAAGAGCGGAATCTCCGAAGACACTTAGAAATTTGATCCTTAGGTCGATCGCAGCTTGAAGACCCATGATACACGCCACATACTCCGCCATGTTGTTGGTACAGTTGAAGCATAGCCGGGCAGTGAGTGGAGTATGAGTACCCTGAGGTGATATGATAATGACGCCGATACCATTTCCCAAAGCATTGGAAGCTCCGTCAAAGTGCATAGACCATCGGGATCCTGGCTCAGGTCCTTCATCCGGTCCAGGTACTTCACAGTCAGTTACTATCATAATGCTTTCATCTGGAAACTCGAAGTTCATTGATTGGTAGTCATCTACAGCTTGATGAGCTAAGTGGTCTGCCAATACACTTCCCTTGATGGCTTTCTGGGTTGTGTACTGAATGTCGTATTCCGTCAAGATCATTTGCCATCTTGCAATTCTCCCAGACAGAGCAGGCTTTTCGAATATGTATTTTATCGGATCCATCTTTGAGATCAACAAGGTAGTATGAGTCAGCATATACTGTCTCAGCCGGCGAGCAGCCCATACCAAAGCGCAGCAAGTTTTCTCAAGCAGTGAGTATCGGGTCTCACAGTCGGTAAACTTTTTGCTAAGGTAATAAATGGCATGCTCTTTTCGGCCAGACTCGTCATGCTGCCCCAGCACACACCCCATTGAGTTGTCCAGTACCGTCAGGTATAATATCAGAGGTCTCCCTTCAACCGGTGGCATAAGGATGGGTGGTTCTTGGAGATACTCTTTGATTCTGTCGAAAGCAGCCTGACATTCATCGTTCCAACGTACTACCTGATCTTTCTTCAGCAGCTTGAAGATTGGCTCACAGGTAGCAGTCAGATGAGAGATGAATCGAGCAATGTAATTCAGGCGTCCTAAAAAGCCTCTGACTTCCTTCTCTGTCTTAGGAACTGGCATCTCTTGAATAGCTTTGACTTTAGCAGGGTCCACTTGAATTCCTTTATCACTGACCACGAAGCCTAGCAACTTCCCAGATCTTACCCCGAAGGTGCACTTGTTCGGGTTCAGTCTCAGCTTGTACAGTTTCAACCGGTCAAACAACTTCTGTAGATGATCTAGATGCTCTTCCTCAGTCTGGGACCTAGCGATCATGTCGTCCACATACACTTCGATCTCATGATGGATCATATCATGAAATAAGGCAACCATGGCACGTTGGTAGGTTGCCCCAGCATTCTTCAATCCGAACGGCATGACCTTGTAACAGAAGGTGCCCCACTGAGTAACAAATGTAGTCTTTTCCATGTCTTCAGGTGCCATCTTGATTTGATTGTAGCCTGAAAAGCCATCCATGAAAGAGAACACTTTGTGTTGAGCCGTATTATCAACAAGGACATCAATGTGAGGTAAGGGGAAGTCATCCTTGGGGCTGGCCCTGTTTAGATCCCTGTAATCAACACACATTCTGACCTTACCGTCCTTTTTAGGTACCGGCACCACGTTAGCAACCCACTGAGGGTAAGAAGTCACTGCAAGGAAACCGGCATCAAACTGTTTCATGACTTCGGCTTTAATCTTCTCGGACATCTCTGGACGCATCCGACAGACCTTTTGTTTAACCGGAGGGCAGTCTTCCTTAGTCGGCAAGTGATGGACGACAATATCGGTATCCAACCCTGGCATGTCTTCGTAGGACCAGGCAAAGATCTCCATATGGTCATGCAGCATCTTGGTTAACCGTTGCTTCACGCTGAGCTCTAGGTTGGCACCAATCTTTACCTCTTTTCTATCTGCCTCAGTACCCAGGTTTATAGTTTCCACTGGCTCTTCATGGGGTTGAATTGCCCTCTCTTCCTGAAGCAACAGTCTTGCAAGCTCGCCGGGCACTTCGCAATCATCTTCACCTTCGTCTTCGGCTAAGTTGATCGGATTTTCGAAGTTATAATTGGCATTAGCAGAGCTGTTATCAGTGAGATCCAGAGTGGATTGGAACCTGTATGAGTGAGTGTGTGTGTAAATACAGCTGTTTTGAAAATTATGTAAAGGAAAAGAAAGACAGAAAAGGAACACAATATTTGCAATGCGAAAAACGTCCAAGATTTGCATTCATGATGTATAAAATGACAGTTCGTATGCCCTCACAAATAGAACCACGGTGCCTCGGGTAAGACACCGGGCCATAGAGTTTATCATTGTCTATTACAAAGTAACAAAACAAGGAAATTTATTACTTAGTAACAAAAGAAACAGGGAGATTGTCCTTCGCGCTCCAATTGTTGAGTCCACCGTCAGCAGCCGGGTAGATCCAGCTATCAAACTCAGCTTCATCAACTTCCTCCTCATCCTCAATAGCATTAACTCCATGAGCAGGCAGGGGAGCTGTCACCACATTAGGCTTGTCAGACGCCTCAAACTGTACCTCCTTATCATCAATGAGGTCCTGCAGCTTGTTCTTTAGTGCCCAACAGTCATCGGTAGAGTGCCCCGGGCTATCTGAGTGGTAAGCACAACGAGCATTCGGGTTGTACTTGGGAGATGCTGTATTTGGGAACTTTGGAGCCTCCCTGACAGTCACTAAATTAGTTGCGAGCAACTGTGGCAGGATCTGCGACAAGGTCATGTTTAAGCGGGTGAACTCTCTCCGGGGTCTTTCCACCTTCTGAGTATTGTTTGGCCGGGGAGCGGCAGCAGGCTTAGCAATCATGACCGCACTGACAGATTGGCGGTGTTCATGTCTTTCTGATCTTCTGGAACCATACACGGCACTAGACTCCTTCTTGAACGGTTTCTTTTCCGAACTAGATGAGGATGTACCCTTCGCGATCTTCCCAGATTTCAGCCCAACTTCAATTCTCTCTCCAGTTAAGATCAGATCAGTGAAACCAGCAGAAGAATTCCCAATGAGATGGTTAAAGAATGGCCCAGATAGGGTCCCCAAGAACATGTCAACCAACTCCCGATCAGTCAATGGTGGCTGCACCCTGCCAGCCAGGTCTCTCCACTTCTGAGCGTACTCCTTAAAACCTTCGCTTGCGCCTAACGCCATACCCTGGAGTTGGGTACGTGTGGGGGCAAGGTCGGCATTATACTGATACTGCTTGTAGAAAGCAGTAGCCAGCTCCTCCCAGTTACGAACTTTGGTCCCATCCAGCTGATAGAACCATTCGAGATGAGTCCCTGAAAGACTCTCCTGGAAGAAGTGGATCCATAGATTCTTGTCCGCAGAGTACGGCTGAATTTTTCGAACATAGGACCTCAAATGCAGCTTGGGACAGGATGCCCCGTCATACTTGGAGAAGGTGGGTGCTTTGAATTTATGTGGAATAATCACACCAGTCGACAAACCCAGATCTCCGAAATCCAACCCAGGTGCCTGTTGCACCTCCATAGCCTTTAACCTGTCCTCCAGTTGTTTGTATCTGTTGTCTTCAGGAGGGTACTGCTCTTCATCAAAATCTGTCTCGTTGTCGGAGACTTCTGGAGTAGGAAGCTTTACTTCTGCCTGAGAAGGGCTCTTGCCAACAGAAGAAACAGCCTCTTCATGCTGCAGAGTATTACCCAACCTTCGGCCCGAGTTGAATAGAACAGTTCTTCTTTTCTTCTTCTTCTCCTTCTTCAGGAGCATAGTCTTCAGTTCCTCTTGGCCTTTAGCTAGACTCATGATTAGTTCTTGAAACTGCGCATTCTGCACCTGGAGAGCCTTAATTGATGTCTCTGTTGATTCAGATCCGGGATTCATGATGCTGAAATAAACAGCGAAGAACTGTAAGCAACCTGAAAAAGAGGAAAAACCTGCTATGCACATGATGTATGAAATGCGTATGAATTATGTTTTCAAAGACAATCGGGAATCAACTTTGTAAACAAAAAAGGAACACACTTTATTAGATTCAACTTTGCAACTGAAATTATTCAACAAGTTGCCCTTAGGCGTTTACATGAAATGAAACAACTGGAAAGGAAATAAAAACTGTAAAGGCACATTCAGAATTCCTCATTGATCCCATGGTCTCCTCTTCTCAGTACGGAGGTAGGCATTCAGGGCTCTCTCATTCTCCAACTGCTTTGTCAGCTTATGGATCTTTGATTCCTGCTCGTTGAACTTTTCCCGGTAAGAATCCCGTTCTTCTTGCAGTTGCGACCAAGATCTCTTCAATGTCTCGTAATCAGTAGGTATCTGAGGAGGAAGGACAGTTGGAGGAACACCATCTTTATCAGGACACTCAAGAATGACGGGTCTGACAGCTTCATACGGCATACCTAACTTCTGAGCACGGGTGCGGACCCATTTGTAGTAGGCTTCCATAGGTAGAGAAGTCTTTGGCCCTAGCTCTTGTGGGTCAGCTTTATGAACCTTGTCCCAAGCCTTGATGAACCTACGACGCAGCTCGTCACTATCCACCTGGAACTCGAAACTGAGGTGAGGCACCAACATCTCATGGGGGCCTGCTCTTCTTGCTCTTCCAAACTGACGGAGTGCTAGACATGGATTGTACGAGATCCCTCCTTGAGTACCAATCAGAGGAACATTAGGATACTCCCCGCACCGATCAATAATAGCTATCTCATCCAAACCTCTGCAAGTCCAAATGATGTCCTTATCGGTGAGAGACATTAACCTGTGAGCCCAACCTCTTCCTTCTTGGTTCTTCAGTACGGACTTAGGGAGGTGCGAAATAAACCACCTCACCAACAAAGGGATACAACACCATAGGGTTCCTCGTCTTCGGGTAGTACGGGCATGAAGTTGTTGCAAGATGTCACCCAAGAGAGTGGGCACAGGGTTCTGAGACATAAAGATCCTGATGGAAGTGACATTGATGAAGTTGTCAGGATTAGGAAACAGGACTAACCCATAGATTAGGAGAGCCAAGATGTCTTCATATGCCCTAAAGTCCAAGTCATTCCAGAAGCTGTTAGCTTTACCAATCAGAAACTTGGCCAAGAAACCCTTAACTCCGCTTCTAGTTACCCAGTTGTCTGTTACCTCTTGATGGGTCAAAGGAAGAGCTGCAGCAATGTCCTCAAGCCTGAGGGTCTTTTCCCAACCAGTAAAGGGAGTCTGATCCAAGATAGGGATACCAAGCAGATTAGAGAACTCTTCCAGGGTAGGGACCAGCTGGAAGTCTTGAAAGGTGAAGCACTGGTACTGAGGGTCATAGAATTGGGTCAGAACACTCATCAACTGTTGATCCCGCTTTGCAGTGACTAAACTGAGAAGAGAACCATGCCTCTGAATGAAGGAAGTGGTGTTTGGAATTCTGCTAACCAACTCATCAATCAACTCAGGTGAACGAACAAAGTTGAACCGGATAGTATTCCTTCGCACAGGCATCATAATGTCCTACAAAACAGAGCAAAGATGAAACCCTCTTGTCTTTGAAATGGTCAGTTCTTATGCAGGATGCATGCAATGCTCATGATGCTATGATGTTATGATAAAGCACACCACATACAGATACAAAGGCAAACATAGTAAGGCACACAAGTCACACAAGGCAAGCCCCTAAAGTTTAGGCCAGCATGAGGTCTAGGTACTACCCTCTTTCAGTTTGTTGGTTCATACCTGTCCTAATCAAAAGTAACCGGGTTCTTAGAGGATCCCAATATCATCGACTACCCTTAATCGGTCATAACTCCAGCATCGCAATGTTTTCTTGCGGCCAGAACCATCACGAGAGTTTAGCCTCAATGGGCGTAGCATACTGCTACTGTTCTAAAGGCCAAGTTGTGTCAATTAAGGTTCTAAGGTTGTTTGTGCTTAATGACTCCTTAGAAGACCCATATTCTCCTCGTTGCAACACAAGGGATATCGGTACAGACTAAGGTGCCACACCAACGTAGCCACTGCTTCACCTGTGTCGGTCTACGCCGGACAGGTCCCTCACAGCTTATGCTACCTAAACAGGGTCTCCCCAGATCCGGGTTAGGATCTATGTATCTCTGATGCAACCCACAATAGTAAAGCAAGCAAAACAATACAAGTGAAAACACAGTTATGACCTAGCCCTAAGGTACACCTCACTTTAAAGATATTCCCCAGCAGAGTCGCCAGTTCTGTGATCGGTGGATCTAGAACTGACTGTTTAACGCTGGTTCGCGAAATGTCGCGGAAGCAAGAGTCGCCACCGTCTTTTATTTTCTCCAAATGGAAAGGACAAAAGCACAGAAAAATTCCTTTTAAGAGATTGCTCTCGGTTCGGGAGGTAGGTTATAGAAAGGGAAGGTGTTAGCACCCTTTCTATCCATGGTTATCCATGGGCTCTTAGATACTTGCTCATTTGTGTTTTCAAAAATGGTTTGTTTGCTTTTCAACTGTGGGTTTTAAAAAGTTTCTTTGAAAATTCCAGTTCGACTCTTGTATCGGTCCTCAAGAGTGTTTGAAAAATTGCTTTCGAAAGCTTTTTGAAAAGGTGTCGATGTGAAAAGTATTTTTGATTTGTTTTGAAATTAGAGCAAGTATCTAGAGTCGTCTACCTACCCTAAGGAATTCGTCTGTGTAAATGTCCTTTAAAGTAGTGCCATCCCACCATTGAGAGGTAGGTAGCACCACCGTTGGAGGTGTTCGGGTCAATTCGAGGTTTGAGACATGGTGATCACCAGAGCAATGGGAAGACACCTTAGAAGCTACCCTCATGCCAGGTTCCCGGATCATGAGGACTTACTAAAACATCCTCTACTCGACGATCACCTTTCGAGGCAAGGCAACAGTGAGGCGTACCCTAGGGGTGGTGTGTGATTTGTGTGTCAGATTCATTTATTTTTGTCTTGTCAGGTTATTGGTGATCTAACGTTTTGTTTTTATTTTTGTCATTCATTCTTGCATGCATTTATTTAACAGTTAAAAAGTGCGGAAAGATAAAATTCCTAAACTATTACAAAGGCGCGGGTCCACATCGCCAAAATTAAACCGGACCCGATTTAGCGGAAAATAAATAATGCGAAGTAAATAAAAGTGCGAGAAATTTAAATTACAATGCTTTGGGGAAATTACATAATTACAATGAACGATAAAAATAAATCATGCGAAATTAAGGAATTAAACAAAACTAGGGCGTTGGACCCTTTTACAAAATATCAAATTAATAAGGAATTAAAAAAAATGAAAAATTAAATGTTGTTTGGTATTTTTGTGTTTTTTAAGATTTAAAAGAAAAAAGAATTAATTAAAGCTAAAAAAGTGGAGGTAAAACCCTAATTCTAATTATTTATTAATTTTTAAGAAAATATTGAAATTTGACTAATTTAACCTAAATTAATTTTTATGTACAATTTACTCCTGAAAATAATAAATAAGATAAGCAATATTATTACAAAAAGGGGAAAATTAAAAAGGATTAAGATCAACAATTAAACCTAAATTCTATGTTTTTTATATTTTGTGAGAAAATAAATTAATTAAATTAAGACAATAAAATAAATAAAATAACAAAAATAAAGGTAAGAAGAAAAATATAAAAAAATGCAAACCAAGGTGGGGTGTAGTCCCAAATTAGGAGGTTCAGGCCTTGGAATTCTGGCCCAATTAATTGTGAATCGTTGACTTTTCCAGTCAGGTGTAATGCATTGACTGGCGTATGGTATGTTCTTTGCACTGGAGCCATTGATCTGCATTCATTAGGCACGTGGGCGCTTGGATGAGGGTGGAATATGGTGTACATCACTATGAACGCTGCATGGGAAATTGGTTTGAAAAATAATAACGAAATATGCAAGACCTGGGACTTGAACCCAGGTCATGAGAGTCATATGCATTGGTACCTGCCAGCTGAGCCATTATGTTTCATTTATTATATTATATCAATTAAATAACAAAAAGCAAAATTGGTCAGTGGCCCCTAAAAGCGCGCGCTGGTTTGAATGAACCACTCAGTGGTTGCCAGCGCGTCATCTTCCCCATTGTTTCTGAAACAAGACCCTTTAGCCACGGTTTTGGATGCGTGGCCTTAAGCAACCTACAAGAAAATAGCGATTAGCATCCTATTGGTCATAAATTCATCGCGAGGGTCAAGATATCTTCGTCTTGAGGTGCTGAATCCAACCATGGCATTCATGGGTCCTAATTTTTCCTCTATGCAAAATCCCCAATTCAAGAAACCTGCAACCCTAAATATCGTTCATGGCCAAATCATATGTATTGCTCAAAAACGAAATTAGTTAGTATGGTTAGCTTTAGAACATCATGAGGAACACGAATCAATCAATGAAATGTCATGGAAATGCATAAAATATAGAATACGATTTTGAAATTTCCATGGAATTTCTTGAGTTCTGTACCCTAATTCTTTGAGCTTTTGTGATTGATCTCAATTGGAACACCTTCAGGGATGCTTAAGGATGCTTATGGAACAAAAATTGAAGCTTGGAACGACCTCTAAGGCACTTTTCAGAATTAAGCTTTTATGGAAAAATTTCAATATGCAATGGCTTGTTTTGGGCGCAGCTTGCAGTCTCTTTGCATTAGGTCTTTGATTCTGATCATATAGGGAAGCTATTAGGTTAAAGATATTGAATAAAATCCAAAGCAATAATTGTTTTCAATCTTTGATTTGTTAAGGATCTTTTCTAATCTTTTTCTCATGTATTTTGGTTCAATCATGATCAAATCACACCAAAACTTGCCTATTTAAGATATGCACGAAATATTAAGAATAAACATGCATGAAAAGATTTTTTTAGGTTAAGTTTGATATTTTTCATGTATTAAAATGATTTAAATGAATATAAATTAATATAAATTCAAATAAATAATTAAAAAATATGAAAATACTTCCCTTTGGGCCTAATGGTCGTGCATAGGCTTGGTATGAAGAAACTTGGAAGAAAAATGGGCCCAATTGCATTTTTAGGTCATTTGAACCATTGTTGACTTTTCAAAATTCCCAAAAATTTCCCAACTTCCACAAGGCATAACTTGCTCAATTTTAAAGCTTTTCACATGTTCTTGGACATTTTGGAAAGGTCTTTGAGTCCTTTAACCAATGCCTTTGGTCCCATGTCATTTTGATTTACCAATCTCAAGTTATGGTCTTTGACTTAAAGTCACTTTTTGTTGACTTTTGAAAATGACCTATAATGTTGAAATTGATAACTTTTTGTGAGAGCATTTCTTGGACTTGGAATATGAAGATGAGTTGTAGGAAATGTCTTTCTCTTCAAAATGAGCTTTGGATGGAATTTTTCTGATAATCCATGTGAAAGTTATGCCCTGGTCAATTTCAGTTGACTTTTTCAGCTGTCCAAATATAGCAACTTTTGCATCTTTGATGATTTCTGAGCCGAATTTTGAGAATCATGATCAAGCATTGATCAAATGATGTTTGTGGCTTCAAAATGATATATTGACCAAAAATTTGAACTTTTGACTGTCAAATGACCATTTTGCCCCTACAGTTGACTGTAGTGCAATCTAGGGTTTTCACTGTGCAATTTTGAGCTGAATGCCTTGAAACTTGATATGAGGATACTTGACCATCTTTGTAGGCATATGAGACTTGATTGGGCCATTGAAAACTTCCTTTCTTTGATCAGAACTCAAACCCTAGTTTTGACTGTATAGGAGACAGTTGAGCTGCACAACCCTTGGGGAATTTTGTGACCTTGACTTGACAAATCTTGGAGAATATGGGAGGGCAAATTTTGGGGTGCAACAGTTACAAGTCAGAAATGACAAAGGCAAAGATAGATGGAGGAATGCTGAACGAAATGCACGCCATGTTGTGACATACAGGAAGCAATTCAACACACAAAAAAGGGAGGAAGTGAGATTAGAGAATTACAAAGGAAGGAACCCCATGTCAAGATCCCAGTGGCGCAGACAGCAAAGGATTCGAAAGGCTGAGAGAGAGGCTGTGGCAAACAAAGGGGATACTTCAACAAAAATACAAGGTGAATCGAGCACCAACAAACCAAAAAATCAAACTGAAGACAAACCTCCAGTCAATAGGAGGCTTTTTTCTGAAGACCAACGAGATGAACCAAAGGAATACACTCCAGGCCCAGAAGAG
Source organism: Vicia faba (assembly GCA_948472305.1). Lineage (NCBI taxonomy): Eukaryota > Viridiplantae > Streptophyta > Magnoliopsida > Fabales > Fabaceae > Vicia > Vicia faba. The sequence continues at coordinate 1,534,849,630 of OX451737.1, forward strand.
GACGAAGATATGATAACAGATAACTTCAAATCGGAGGGGGAGTCGTCATTCAACTTAAACTGTAACGTGGTGTCTGTTCTTCCCTGCGAATTCGGGCAGGAAACCGAAATCAACGAATATGAGGAGGAAGACACCACAGATTTGATGAAACACAGGCCCGTGTGCTACTACGTGATGGACAATGGGGCTGTTGAGGAACAAAATGCGTTCTTTGAACATCCAGAACCTGCAATGAAGAACCATCTCAAACCACTTTTCATTCGGGCGAAAGTGGGTGTCCATGGTGTGAACAAAGTTCTAGTGGATGGGGGTGCTGCAGTCAATCAGATACCCCATTTCATGCTAAAAAGATTAGAGGTCCGCGAAGGAGATATCAAGCCCCATAATATGGTTCTGTCCAATTATGAGGGAAAAGTGGGCAAAACACTGGGGGTGGTCCAGTTGGAATTGACAATAGGCTCAAGTTGCAGGCCCACCATGTTTATGGTAATCGAAGCCAAGGCCAACCATAACCTGCTGCTGGGAAGAGAGTGGATCCATGGCGTGGGGGCAGTTCCTTCATCTATGCATCAACGACTAGTTCTGTGGAGAGATGATGGAATCGTGGAAAACATCGAAGCAGACCAGAGTTACTTTATGTCAACTGTCAATTTAGTTGACAAAAGGGATCATGATAAAAATCTGGCAAAGATTGCTCCATGTGTTCCAAATGATGAGATGAATGAAACTAGAAACGCCCACTACTACATGACACTTCGTCATGATGGCCTTTACTGGGATAGAACAATAATCAGTGAAGAAGAGGAAGTTGAAGGTGCTATACAAAAACGGCCAGCAGGCTGGGACTTCGACAACCTTAACCATGACTGAGTCTACCTTTTTCGAAAGGATTTCGGCCTATATGGCTGAGAATGAATCAAAAGCGGCCTTAGAGGCTGAAATAAATAAATCAACTATAAAGATGAACGAAGTTAATGGGGAGGGTTTGAAATGCTCACCCAGCAAGGAATATGAGATGGATCAAAGGTTGGATGCCATCTATGATAAAGAACCCTTAGGCTTCGAAAGGGACCCCATAAACTCAGGTGTCAAAATGTTGGCACAGGACCCGCTCGAAGAAGTCAACTTAGGGGATGAAAAAACGAAAAGAGTAACCTACATAAGTGCTAAACTTAACCCAGGCCTCAAGGAGAAAGTGATCGAAGTCCTTAAGGAAAACAAAGATTGCTTCGCTTGGGATTATGACGAGATGCCTGGTTTAAAGAGGGAATTGGTCGAACATAGACTGCCAATCAAAGATGGCAAGAGGCCCATCAAACAAACTCCCAGAAGATTCGCACCAGCGGTTCTCACAAAAATTAAAGCTGAGATCGAAAGGTTGTTGCGCTGCAAATTCATCAGAACAACAAGGTACGTTGAATGGTTAGCAAACATAGTACCCGTTATTAAGAAAAATGGTTCTTTAAGAATTTTCATAGATTTTAGGGATTTAAACACTGCAACCCCTAAGGATGAATATTCCATGCCCGTGGAAGAAATGCTAGTAGATTCTGCTGCAGGATTCGAATACTTGAGCATGTTAGATGGATACTCTGGATATAACCAGATTTTCATTGCTGAAGAAGATGTTGCAAAAACAACATTTCGTTGCCCAGGAGCCTTAGGCACCTACGAATGGGTGGTGATGCCTTTTGGTTTAAAAAATGCTGGGGCAACTTATCAAAGGGCGATGAATTCAATTTTTCATGACTTCATCGAAACCTTCATGCAGGTGTATATCGACGATATAGTCATCAAATCTATATCTGCAGAAGCGCATTTGCATCATTTAAGCCAATCATTCGAACGAATGAGAAAACATGGCTTAAAGATGAATCCCCTTAAATGTACATTTTTTGTGCAGGCTGGAGATTTTCTTGGTTTTGTGGTCCACAAGAAAGGAATCGAAATCAACCAGAACAAAACCAAAGCCATAATGGAGACGAAAGCACCTGCGTCAAAAAGGGAGTTGCAATCTCTACTAGGGAAAATTAACTTCCTCAGAAGATTCATCTCGAACCTGAGTGGAAGGACCCAAGCTTTCTCTCCGTTACTTCGTCTGAAGCAAGGTCAGGCCTTCGAATGGAACGAAGCTCACCAGGAGGCGTTTGACAAAATAAAAGAATATCTTTCTCAACCTCCTATTTTGTCTCCACCATCATGGGGGAAACCCATGAGATTGTACATATCTGCCTCTGAAGTTAGTATAGGTAGTATGCTAGCACAAGAGGATAACAATGGCGTCGAAAGAGTCATATACTATTTAAGTAGAGTGCTAAATGATGCAGAGACCAGATATAGCAATTTAGAAAAGCTATGTCTCTGTTTGTATTTCTCTTGTATGAAACTCAAGTACTATATAAAACCTGTTGATGTTTATGTTTCATCTCACTTCGATGTCATTAAACATATGCTTTCAAAGCCCATAATGCATAGTAGGGTTGGCAAGTGGGATTTAGCCTTAACAGAATATTCATTGACTTTCATGCCTTTAAAAGCTATGAAAGGTCAAGTAATTTCTGACTTCATTGTGGATCATTCTTTGGTTGAGCAGACAAGCATGAGTTATGTCGAAATGCAACCATGGAAATTGTACTTTGATGGTTCAACTCACAGGAATGGAAGTGGTGTTGGAGTCCTTCTAATTTCTCCTGAAGGAATCCCAACAAAATTCAAGTATAAATTGGATGGTCCTCGTTGTTCGAACAACGAAGCTGAGTATGAAGCGCTCATTGTTGGACTTGAAGCTTTGTTGGAATTGGGGGCAACTAGAGTCGAAATCAAAGGAGACTCTGAGTTGGTGGTCAAACAAATCACAAAGGAATACAAGTGCATAAAGGAAAATTTAATGGTATACTTCGTCATAGTCAATAGGCTATTAAGGAAATTTGAATACATGGATATTCAACACATACCAAGATTAGAGAACCAAGAAGCAAATGACTTAGCACAGTTGGCTTCAGGTTATAAAGTGTCTACCAAGAACTTTAAAGATTTGGTCGAAATAAGGGGAAGAGTTATGGCCACTAGATTCACACCATCAGATCTGGAAAATATGAGATTGGGATATGCTGAGAAACAGGGATTCGAAATACTAGCCATCAATGCTTTGTCAGATGCAGATTGGCGAAGCCCATTGAAGAGTTATTTGGCAGACCCAACTCTAAAAGTGGACAGAAAAACAAAATATAGAGCATTGTCATATCTCCTCATGGGGAAAGAATTGTTCAAAAAGACCCAAGAAGGTGTATTATTGAAATGCCTAGGAGAGAGTGAGGCATATTTAGCATTGTCTGAAGTCCATAATGGGGCATGTGGGGCACACCAAGCAGGCCATAAAATGAAATGGTTGCTATTTCGATATGGTTTGTATTGGCCTAGCATGCTCAAAGATTGCATAGACTTTGCTAAAGGATGTGAGGAATGTCAGAAACATGCAGGAATTCAACATGCCCCTGCAAGTGAGTTGCATTCGATCATCAAACCATGGCCGTTCAGAGGATGGGCATTGGATTTGATAGGAGAAATAAATCCTGCTTCGTCTAAAGGGCAGAAATACATCTTGGTGGGAGTAGATTATTTTACCAAATGGATCGAAGCTATACCTTTGGTAGTTACTGATCAAGAGGCAATTATTGAATTTATACAAAAGCACATTATCTATAGGTTTGGATTGCCAGAAAGTATAACTACAGACCAAGGCTCTGTATTTACTGGTAGAAAGATGCAAGGATTTGCCCAAGAAATGGGGTTTAGATTGCTAACATCAACACCATATTATGCTCAAGCAAACGGACAAGTCGAAGCAGCAAATAAAGTAATAATAGGATTAATCAAGAAGCATATTGGCAAGAAGCCAAGAAATTGGCACAAAACTCTGGACCAAGTGTTATGGGCTTGTAGAACATCTCCTAAGGAAGCCACTAACACTACGCCTTTCCAACTTACATTTGGTCATGATGCAGTGTTACCAGTAGAAATTCATCTGCAATCAGTTCGAATTCAGAAACAAAACGAAATTCCAGCAGCATTATATTGGGAAATGATGATGAATGAATTAGTTGAGTTGGACGAAATTAGATTACATGCGTTGGAAATTTTGATGAGGCAAAAAGAAAGAGTGGCCAGAACATACAATAAAAGGGTGAAGAAAAAAGTATTCGTTATTAATGACTTGGTTTGGAGAGTCATATTGCCTATGGATAAGAAGAACAAAGCGTTAGGTAAATGGTCACCTCATTGGGAAGGACCTTTTCGAATATTAAAAGTATTCTCAAACAATGCATACGAAGTCGAAGAACTCTTGGATGATAAACGTGTCCTAAAGGTTAATGGGAAATATTTAAAGAAATATAAGCCAAGCCTGCGGGAGATTCGAATAGTAACAACGTAAACAAAATATTATAAAAAGCCAAGATGGCAAGATAGAATGCCAAAATGGCGTTGTTCGAATATTACATGTAAAAAAAATGGAAGTTATGGTCAGATAAACGTCAAAATCTAGAAATAAGCATTATTTTTCAATCGATTAAAGGTGCTTCGAAATGTTTCAAGTTTCTGCTGAGCGAACCGCCTGGCTCCTTCCAAGGTTGCCACTTCTCCTTTAAGCTGTTCTGCAGTCTCCATTTCTGCAAGCCCCTGGTTGAGGAGCTCTTCGAATTGGTTACCTGCAGGATTAGTTTCGAAGGCTAGTTGTTGTTCCTTAGCCTCCTTAACTTTCTGTTGAAGTTCCAGAATCTGCCTTTCCCAAATAAGAATGGACTCAGCTCGAGCCTCATATTCAGTTTTCGCCTGCTTCAGATGCATAGCTTGATCCTCAGCTTCTTGAGAAAGTTTCGAAGCTTGTTCATAGGCGGCATCCATGGCAATGCGTTTCTCTTGAACCTTCTTGGCAGTAGATTCGTCTTGGAGAAGGTAGCCAGTTATGTTGTCCAGCAAACTCTGAAGGTCGAACAAGAGAGTACTAACTGGAAAGGAGCAGGTGGAAAGATTGACCTTTGTGAGCAGCTCCTTCATAGTATAGCAAGCAGTACTACTTGCTTAAGCACTTCGAATATATCCACATTGAGAATAGTTCTCCTAATTTTGTTGAGAAGAACAACTCTTTCATCTGTGGGAAGAGGATAGCTGGTTGAACTTGTGCCAGCCCTAGCGAGTGGGACGTCCCTCTGAGCCAACTTTGCCTTCATGTACCCAATGGGGTCATTTCGCCTCAGAAGTGCCAGTTCCTCGTCAGTCATTCGAGACGGAGAGGATTGGGGGAATTCCACGCGTAGGGGAACCACATTTGTTTCAACCTCTGGGGTTTCGTTGATTGCATCACCATCCCCTTCATTTGCTTCGTGCTCTTGGTCTTCTTCATCCTCGTCCAAATCTACCACTTCGATACCATCCCTTTCGCCGCTATTTGCGTTAGACTCCGTCCCGGCAGTCGAACCATCATTGACGTTTTCCTCGTCATTGGCGTTTTCCTCCTCAGATTCTTCGTCTGCAGATTCTTCGGCTCCTCGCCCAGAATCAGCTTTTTCTTCTTCAGTCTGAGTATCCTTTGGGTCCTCTTGAAGAGTTTCAAGAGGGGACTTTTGAAGAACCCTTTGCGAATCTTCTGCAGACGTTTGAAGTATCGTTTCGTTCACCTCTTTCAGAGGAATGGAGGTACCTTGGTCATCCGGCTGTTCAGAAGTTCCAGCCAGAACCGCCACATTGGAAGAACCTTTGTTTTGGACCAAGTTGCTGGAATCTCCTTGAGGAGAGGAGTTAAGCGGAGCAGCAGCTCTGGATGGTGAGGTCGAAATGGTAGAAGTGGGATTCAAAATGTTCTGCAAAGAGCAGCAAAATGTTAAAGAAAAACATTCACCAAGGTAATAAGAAGTTTAAACATTTTTAGAAGAAGTTCGATTTACCTGTGGACCCTCAGAGGAGAGGTTACTAGCTATGCGTTCCAACGGTGGGTTGGAGGTCGAAGGTGGATTTTTGGATTTAGGTAAGGGAGCAGCATCCCTGGAGTCGAGTCCAGAGACACTAGTCGGAACAGTGCTTTTAGGAGTAGCTTTCTTTAGCTTCTTCTTCGAAGCAGTATTTGAGTTTCCTCCAGCCTTGGGGTCTTCCCCAGTAGTGCTTGGTTTCCGCTTCTTGGGAGTAGTAGGAGGAAGCTTGTTGGTCTGAACGAATTTTAACGAAGTTAGATATAAACTACAAAGCTTGAGTGAATTCGAAACATAAAAAACTAAGTGATTACCGTTGGAATTGGGGCACTTGTTGTTGTTGGCGTTATTGTTGTTGTTGTAGTTGCAGCAGTGGTAGTTGTTTCGGGTGGAGTCGATTTATCAGTGGTTTCAATGGAGGCTTGAGAGGCACTCCCTTCCTTCGACTTCGAGGCAGTCGTCTTTATCCTGATAGCTGAAAATCGAAACAATTAAAGCAAAGGTTAAAGATATGGGAAATAAAAGACATTTGGGATTTTCCCAAGCGTTCGCACCTGTGCCTTGATCAGATTTAATCGACATGGCAGAAAGGTCGTATCGAAGTTGTCCTGGGAAATCATGAAGCCAGTATCGAGCCCATGTCACAGTCTCAGATGGCTTTGGTTTCCTTTGAAGACGTTTGAACATCTCTTTGCAAGTAAACCACCATGGATATGGGGGAAACCAAGTCAGAGCCAGTTCTGAGGTAGGTAATCTGGGAAATTTAGGTGGATGCATTTCGAATGCCAACCTATACCTATCCTCAGGTGACAGCCCTGAAGGAAGTTTTAGCTTAGAAACTTTTTGTTTAAATTTTTCCTTCAAGGTCTCAGCTGCTTGATGCACAGTGGAGTCCAAGCGCGTGGGGTCGTAAGTAGTTTCAAAATAATTTTGAAAAGCTTTTATCTCTTTGGCATGAGTAAACATACCTTTCTTTGCTGGTACCTGCACATCGAAGGCATCAATTAGTTTTTGTCGAATTGTAAGTGTATCGAACATACAAGTTTGATAAAACTTAATCCACCACTCCAGAAATCCTTTAGCTGCGAGATGGGTAGGTTTGAAGGCTATCAGCTCGAATTGGGCGAATCCTTGATATTGTTCTTGCTGGATCTTGGCTTCCCTTGCCTTAAAAGTTCGTCCAGAGGTGATGGCGCCCTCAGTTTGGAACAAAGGTTCAGGGATCAGTTGGCATAAGCCAAACTGCCTCGAAATAAAGTTTGGTTGGTAGGCAAAAAGAAGAATTTGGTTCTTGGCTGGGGTTATCCTTGAAGAGATGAGTCTAGGAAGCAAGAAAGCTCTCCATACATCCTGAATCTCCTTGCTCTTGATGGCTTCTGAGAGAGCCATGGTGAACCAAGAAGGTCCATGAGCCCTCGAAGCAAAAGGCGCCATGCTCTCTTCGAACTTGTGCCTTTTGGAGAATATCATGATGTACTTCGAGAATTGAACCTTGAAGTCATCCTTGTCATCATTAGGAGTTAGTCTTCGAAGCCTAGTGCCTTCGACTATCCTATCACTTATTTCAGAATCTTGCTCATCTATGGTATTGGCGGTTGATAAGGAAGGTTCGAACATGGCATTTAGCCATAGTTGGAGTAACCAAAATGGGCCAGCTAATAGAATGTTTTTGGAGGTGTGGTATTTGAGGCTCGAAACAGCTGACCTCAGGCTCTCATAGAGGTCAACTAAGAGTAATTCACTTAGGCACACTTTGAGATTTTCGTGTAAATCCCTAGCTAGAGGAATGAACCTAGTAGCTACCTGCAGGGATCTACTGCAGAAAACGTATCTAGACAGCCACAGGGTTAAGAAAGCAATGTGCTCTATGTCAGACACATTGTCCCCTTCAGCATGATAATGGCTGATAAATTTGGAAAAGCTGGCTAACTTGACTTCGAAGTCAATTATGCTTGAGTGCTCTTCGTTGTCAGGAACATAAGTTTCTCCCACTGGCGACAGCCCAGTAATGGCCGCTATATCGAAGAAGGTTGGGGTAATCATTCCACCTGGGAGATGGAAAGTGTTGTAGGTACTATCCCAGAAATAAAGGGACGCAAACAGCAGAGGATGGCTATAGGTGAATCCAGGTTTCGATAGCTTAATGAGGTTATAAATGCCTAATTCTTCCCATTGCTGGGATTTCTTGGCTTCTACTTTCGTGAACCAATTTTGATAAGCAATATCAGAAGTAGGGCAAGATCGAAATGGCTTAAAATTGCTTTTTACATAATCCAAAACAAATGGGTCCTTGGGAGGAACAGTTGGGGTTTCTACGGTATTTGAACTAAGAGATTCTACTGCCCTAGGGGCATCCATTTTGTTGAATAAGGGTTTGAAGCTATAACAGACGGGAAAAATTGTCCTGGTGTCCTTTAATATTTCAAAAACTGTAAGAGGGCCATTTAAGGCTAACCTCTTACCAGCAACATGGGTAGGGATGAGTACCTGTGATGCGTACAACATTTCTTTTTCTTTGGAAATCATTTGAGGAGCAAGAGCAGATTGGCCTTGAATAGTGATGATTTTACTCTCCATGGTTGCTCCTGTAGTTTTTCCTTTCTTCTTGGAGACTTTCTTGAGTTGGGATGAAGTGGAAGAAGACATTTTTTGTTGTTTGAAAGCTTGGATTGTTTTATGAGAGAAGAAGGGTAAAAATTCTGAGTATGAAAGGTTTAGAGTGTGAAAAGAAAAGAAGAAGATTAAGTTGATGTTTTATAATGAGAAGTTTAAACATCCACCGAATAAAGGTGTGATACGTGGAGATCATGGGTTGGTGTGATGAAGAGGTGGCGTGAAGTTGATATAGGTAATAGGCGTGATTTAAAAATAATCATTACTTATAACTGCACCACGTTGTGAAGTGACTCCGGGCGGTTAAGGAATCCAGAAGGTGCTATGATTGATGTGACTGGAGTCAAATGCATTAAATGTTACGATGATTCGAAAGTCCTATCGAAATCTTGTGTAGATGTTTAAAATAGGTATTTCTCAAAGGAATCGAAATACATATTTTAAAGGGGCAATTTGCTAGCTGAAGATTTCGATAATATTATTTAGAAGCCAAAAGAGATAAACGTTCTGATCGAAATGGAATTAAACGCCATATTTCGAAGTAACAGAAGCAGTGTTTCGAATAAGGGTGTCAAAGTGTGAAGCTTCGAACGGCAATTATGGGAACATAGTTAAAGGAGTCTCGGAACAACAGCGAGGCTGTGTTTGAGAAGAACGCTCGAAATAGAGAGACACCAAAGGCATTTAAAATTCAAATAGAAGCGGGACTTTCAAAGTTTGAAATTTATGTGTTGGAGCATTTGGGGACACGTGGAAAGATGAAAGAAGCATTGTCTTGCATGTTCGAGACGTGGCATAATCCTGTAGCGAGACCGTTAGGGTCGAATTAGTATAAATAGAAGTCTTAGTATTAGGATTTCAGTGTGTCATATCTGTTATACAAAATACTCAATAACATTCAAACTACCACATGGCAAGGGAAACGAATGCAAGAGAAATGTATGTATGATAGCACCATGTATTTCTAACTTAATGAAAGCCTTTTACCATTCCCAGTATTTTCCTCTTTTCTTTTTTGTCAAATAACATTTGCAAGTTTTCTTATTTACAATCTTTTCATTTCGAAGTCTTTTCCTCAAAGTTTTACGTTTTACTGTTTTCTTTATATTTCGAGCACTTTATATTTCAGAGAACTGTCACATTTTCAATACCTTTACTTTCAAGTATTGTTCTTCAGGCGCATACTTTTACTTAAAATCATTTACAGATTTCTTGCATTGAACGCTTTCTTCACATTTTAAACTTCTACATTCCAGAAACCTTTTATGTTAAACGTTTTGTAAGCCGAAACCATTTACTTCATTTTCATGCGGTTTTATATGTCTTTACAATCAGCATTACAATTAGCATTTATTCGTATAGCTTAGTTTTCATATACATTTTGACCACATTTTTAGACTCTTAGAGAGAGGGATCGAAGTAAGCCAAACACTTATACAATATCAACCATGAATAATTGTTCGATTGTGAGAGTAACCTTAGTATCCAAGGAGTCCTAGGATCAATCTAGTCGATCCTGTGAGTTACCAGAGAGATTGAATAACAATAAGAAAGATTATTCGATAGTTTGGAAGACTAGTGGTTGTTTACCAGAAATCACTGGAAACACTACCCCAAACTTCATGCTGGCCTAAACTCTAAGGGCTCTTTTGTGTGACTTGCGTGCCTTCCAAACTTGACTACTTGCATGCTTGTTATCTGACACTTGAGTTTCTTGCAGGTTTTGTTTATAGTCCTTAATCTGGACTCATAACAGGGTTTACCTACATTACTCCACGCATAGCATAGCATCATACCATCATACCATTGCATACATCCTGCATAAGGACTAATCCATTTCAAGGATCTCAAGGGTCTGTGATGCAGGTCATGATGAATCAACATATCAAACAAGGGGCAAAAGGGGATTTATTTCCCTCTAGCCAAGGTTAATGACTTGAGTCAGGGGCTATGACCCACTGGATATGGTGAGCCTTGACTCTTGAAGAAGGACTCTCAACAAAATGAAGTTCCTTCAATCAAGCTACAAAATTCAAGTTCTAACAATCTTTCTTGTTTATCCCGCGAGATCCTTGAAAACATTGCATGCATATCATACATATCATTGCATTACAGGTACCCTTGTTACAGGTCACTTACCTTCTTCGCTGTTTATTTCAGCAATGGCTTCCAAACAAGATAACCAGGGTCTTCATGCTCAAGAAACTCAGTTCAAGGAAATCTTCCTAAACCTATCCAAGGGGCAGGAAGAGTTGAGGACACTCCTCATGGGGAACTTGGCCAAGAAAAGTCCCGAAGATGATAAGGACGAACGGCTGAAACGTCTGCAAGCTGAGGTAGATGCAATGAGAACCCAGATGCTGGGGCAAATGGCTCTCATCCAAGGCTTAGCTCGGGAGCAGGAAGAGTTGAGGACCATGATCAGTCAGCTTCATCAAGACGGATACAACATGAAGCAACCAGTCCAAGTCAGGAACCAGGTCATTGATCAACTTCCAAGAGGACAAGAGTCTGGTATGGTGAAGAATAGACCTCTCCAAATTGCTACCACTTCACAGGTCCAACCACAACCTCTCCCAGAGCAACAAGTTGATCAGAGTAAGCTAGACAAGCCCAAGAGGCAATTCACCCAGCTCAACACGTCGCTGTCCCAAGCTTTGCAACACCTGTTGAAGTTGAATCTGGTGACGTTGATAGGACCTCACCCTAATCCTAAGACTTCTTCACCCAACTATAATCCTGGGGCCAGGTGCGCATACCATTCTAACAGCCCGGGGCATGATACTGACGACTGTTGGAAGTTGAGGTACAAAATCCAAAGCCTGATTGATGAAGGAGCTATGGAATTCACCCTAGATGGTCAGGTCGAGTTCTTCTACTATCCCTGCGAGATTCACCATTTGAAGTGACAAGCCCTGAGACTAGAAGACTTTTGTTCATTCGAATGTTCAAGTTGTATTTTTCCTTAATTGTTCAAACAATTATTGTCATAGCAAACTTTATTACTTTATCAATGCATCGCATATGTCTATTTTGAATCAATATATTCGCATTCGCTATATTCAAACTACTTTCATTTTTTGTGATGATTCAACTCTCAATTAATAATTCTGAGCCTCTTGAGGGAGGATGACGAAAACGATACCACGACCTTTACAGTATGCTTTTGAACAGACCCCGCTGATGAGGTACAGGCATTGTTTCAATCCCTAAACACTGGAGTTATAAGGAAGATAATCCCTCGTCAACCCCTTTGAGCCAAAGAAGTAGGAGTTTTTCTTTTCACAAAAATTAAAACCCTTAATCATAACCTGGGGCAGGGTAGTTCTCTCAGTTGATCCAAGTGCACAACGAATGACACCAAAGAAGTCCTTACAAAACAAAAGACAGTGATGGTTCCGAATGATCATAAAGACAGGCAGTCATCATTTCTCAAAATAAAATCCCAACAAGTCAAAACCTATGAAGGAGACTTACAAAATTGGGGCATCCCGCTGACTGTAATCACAAAAGAAACAGTACAGGCAAAAAACAGGGATAACGAAATCAAAAAGAAAGAGGTCCCACAAACCCTCAGCAAAAAAAGAAATGACTGCCTATTCAAAATAAACTGTCAACATCCAAACCATCACTGGAATATCAGAGCAAAGACTCAACAAGGTCTAACGCACGATTAGCTGAGTTTAGGTTTGAAGAACATCACAAAGAGCGGGTGGGTACAAATAAAATTTGAGCCTTTTCCCTTTGTTTCTTAAACCGTGAACCAGGCCACGTTATAACCCTTAAAAGCCCTAGCTGAAGCATGGGTTAGTTCGAAAGCATACTGTTACGAAAGGTATCCTGACTCCTTAAGGCTCGCTGTAAAATCTTGAGTTGACATCACAGTTTACAGCATTCACTTGTTTTTACTGAAAAGATGCATTTTCAAAAACTTCGAAACAGACATAAGCTTTGCATTTTAAATAACATCATTTGCATATGATTATTTGTTTGAACAGCAGAGAAATTCGCACGACGAATATCCAGTGAACAAAAGTATTCTCAACAAAGAGGTCACCTCAAATGGAGAAAACACCTCCAATCAAGGGGCATGGCATGATCAGTGTCCATCATCTGGGGCAGTCCAGTCAAGATTCGGAGAATCTCTCAAAAGGCCAACCAGCTTAGGGGAAAATCTCCGCCTGAATCACTTGGGGCATGGGACATGAATGCCAGCAACGAATCTTGGACGATCAAACGAAAATCTTCTGGTGGTATGACAACGCAACACTACTGACAGTGACAACTCCCTCCTCTCTGAGAGAATGGACATAGTCGACAAAATATTGCGCATAATCAAAGACCCGCTAGTTTGACACACCTAGGCAAAAATAAGGGATGAAAATGAAAAGATCTATACACCCGGCAAGTCGAAAACCTGAAAAGGCGGCTTGGGCAAAAATGGGTGTCCCGGTGGACTGAAAACCCGAAAGGGCGGTCCAGGCAAAAGTTAGGGATTAAAGCGTACGACTATGTCCTGTCATCTCGTCACTTCCCTACCAAAAAAGAAGATTTTCCAATCAGCAGGTGTCAAGCACCTCATAGGCCTGCTTCTCCAGCAGAAACTGGGGCAATAAGAATTGTCTAAGCAATCTAGATGCTCTGTCCACTAAGGTACTGAGGCAGGTTCAGCTGAAGAATAAAACCAAGATATCTTCACTCCCCGAGAGTAAGACAAGGTTCAACATTACTCTCCCCCGAGCAGAGTTGGTCTCCCGTCAGCCCTGAAAAGGCACAGTATCCCTAGCAAGTCAGCAATACTCTCCCCAAGCAGAGTTAGTCTACTGTCAGCCCTAAGGAAGTTGATTAATAATAATAATGTTGAAATTAAGAGAATATTTAGTGTTAGACTTATGTTATTGGTTGGAAGTAGTAAAGTGGGAGTGCGTATGTTAGGCCCAATAGGATTGATATATAAGGTTAAACTGACACAAGAATTTGTTTTAGTTGAAGAATAAGAAGTTCTGTACGTTGACTGGAAGAGCTGCACGGAAGAGGAGCAAGCTTCCCGGTGTCGAGCAGAGCAAATCAAGGATTACGGTCGGAGCTTTGGTTGAGCGACCTTAAATTCAGGTAAAGGTGGGGTTCTGACCTTATAATGGGATTTATGATGTGTATTACGTGTTGGTCATTTGTAGGCTTGTTGTGCGTTAATGTTTCTGAATTTGCTATCGAAGTTGCCCGTTTATTCATGTTGTGGTCGTTAGGAAGTACCATACGACTATTTAATAACCATGTTATAGGAAGTTATCTGGTTATTTGTTGTGGACGTTTTGAGTTATCTGTGTGACTTCCCGTTTTAATCGATGTATAGGTTAGGATAGTTGATCACTGGTCGTGGTGGTCGTTAGGGCGTTAGGATATTCCGAGCGGTTGGTAGAAAAATTAGTAAAGTGTTGAAGCGGTCATTTTAGGGAGGTTTTTGCGTGACTGTCTTGTATGATTAGTGAATCTGTTGATAGGAAATATAGTTGCCCGTTGCTGTGTTATTTTGAGCGGTTGGCCGAAAACTATGAATTGTAGTGGTGTGGTCTTTAAGACGTTATATTGTGTCTGTTCTGTTGGTCGAACTAGTGGTCGAGGAGGATGCTGATGGTGTTAGGTACTGGGCAACATTTAGGTTACGAAGTGTGTTGGATTGTCGAGCGGTATTAGTTTGCAGGATGTGCCGAGGAGCATAAGTTAGTTATTATTCTATTTTCTCTGTGCGTATCGAGGAGTATGAATTAGTTGTTATGCAGTCCTAGTTGCTATGCATGTCGAGGGGCACATAGTTCCCTATCCCTTTTGCTCATACATGCTATGTTTTGGTCGTTACCAGTGTTGTGTGAATTATTGTTAAGTTGTTGTCTGATTATGTTAATGATTGAATTATTGATTGATGTGGTAGGCTTATGGCCAATGTTGATTTATGTTGAGTTGTTGTGTTATTGTAATTATCGTTGTGAATTCTTGTTGATAATGCGAAGTTGCAGGGAATTTTAAATGATGATGAATTACTCTAGTTACTGGTAATAATGGTGATATAGGCTTATGCCTTGCGATTAATAATGATTGTTGTGAGTATGTGATAGTGCATTCATTTAGTCATATACTTTTGCATACTTTGCGATGGCCTGGATTGGAAAACTACAAATAAGGCTTATGCCTTGTTGATGCCTCTATTTATTGGCAGATTTTTAAGATGAAAGTTCTGCTCCATTGGTACCACATGCATTTTCATAAAGAGGAGTTGCATTCTGTGTTTCATTCTGAGTCGTTGTGTGGTTGACCTAATTATGCTTATGTTGTTAAAAAAATCTGAGAAGTGGTGAATATGTATGAACTGGTTCTAATGTTTTATTTATCACGCATTCTATTATAATGTTTGATATCTCACCCCTTCTGTTTGAATGTTACCCCGATGCTGGTAACGTACAGGTAATCCAGAGTGAAGGTGGTTAACCTTCAGTAGTTCAAGTCGATGTCATTGTTCTGATACGTAACACTCGGGAGGATGAATGTTTGTTGCTTTATTGTTGTTATTATTTCAGTTGATTGAACTTTAAGTTGTTGTTCTTTAAATTATTGTTATTTGAAGTTGTCTCAGTTGGACAAAGATGTTACATTCCTTTAAGTTGAATATTATGACTCCGCTGCGTAGTTATGAAAGTTGTTGTTTCTTTTTAAGATTGAATTATGTTTGCTGTTGATTCATCCAAGTTTAATGTGTTATGTATCGGTAATGAATGTCGTTGTTTTAAGTTAAATTTGTGGCATCCTGATTCAGTTGTAGAATTTTTATAACTCTGATTTATATATATTGTCGGGTAGAATTTGGGTGTTACAGAGACATCCAAATAGGGGGTTCACATTGCAATTGGAAGGTCAGATAATGGTTTAGATAGAAGACTTGCATTTGTAACAATGAGATGCTAAAGAAGTGACAAGTACACAACTCCTCTCCGAAAGTTGAAACGAGACAACACCGAATCGAGGAAATGAAATTGTCCTTTCAAGTTGCGTGGATATGTTTTGGAAAATAATAAATGGGGGATTTAATGTAATTTGTGGTACACATAATCATGAGCATGTGCCACAAGTTAGCATTTCATCCCATTGTGTATCTCCTTATGCCCAAAGTGTACGAGGATGGAGAAACTATTCAAGATATATTTTTGACTCCTCCTGGTTCTATAAAGTTGTTCAACATATTTTTCATTTGACTCATCATTGATTCAACATATAATTAAGACTAAAAAGTACATACTTCCACTATTGGAAATTGCCGGTGTTACCTCTACCAAAAAGACTTAGTCCATTGGGTTTGCATTTTTGGAAATTGAAAAAGAGGACAACGTTTCTTGGGCTTTAGAATTGTGTCAGACAATGTTGAAGGACAGAGAAAAAACGCTGAAGGTCATTGTTACTGATCGTGATACCACATTGATGAGTTCGATTACAAAAGTGTTTTCTACTTCATATGCATTATTTTATAGGTATCGCATCATAAAGAATGTGAGAAGTCAACTTAAACCTGTGGTAAGGACCAAAAAAATCAAGGATGAAGATGAAAGGTTAAAGCTAGTGTGATACTGAAAAGAATAATAGGTGCATGGAATGTTATAATAAATTCTTCTACGGATAAATTATATTCCTATTTTGTTATACTTTTCAAGAAGGTGTGTGAGATATATGAAGATTTCTTGAGATATGTTGAAAGTACAATTCTATACCAGATGAATGAGAAGATTTTTGTGCTTGTTGTAGCGGTGAAGAGTTGAGATAAAACTATTGATTAACTTAACTCACAAAACAAGAGTTGTCACCGCATTTTATTGTTTCCAAAGGAATGTGAAAAGAACGAATAAAATGTAGAGACGCTTTTAAAAAACTAATAAAAACAAAGATCTAGGTACGGGGGTTGGTTATGCAAAGGGATGGTGTTAGCACCCTAAACATCAATGGTACTCCACAGGAAGCTCTTTGAATATCTGTGTATTTGGCTAAAAAGAGTTCCTTGCAAAAAATTTATGGAGATGAGAAAAGAAATGTTTTTTAGGTTTTTGATTCGGCAAGACTTTAATGAGCCTCGTGCTTACGTACCACCAATGTGCAATGATAAAATCAGAACCACGTAGTTCTTATAAAAAAAAGGAACAAAGTTGTTTGTTGGCAGATTTTAAGAGAAAATACATTTTGTTGTCTTAAGGAGAATACTCAACAAATCCATCATGAACACGAGAAAGGTGGATATTTGCATCACAAATGAAAGTATGGCTTCAACTTAAATAACTCAGCAAGTATGCCTATAACCCCTACAAGTGGAAAAGATTCAACACCAACGTCAACCAATATCTTTGAGATATAAGGATTACAACTCAACTACAACGATGAATAGTGTCTAATCTTAAGAAAAGTTTTAAACATAATGCACAAAGGAAAAAGGTTTAAGTTAGTTTTGTGTTTTTTAGTCCTTGAAAAAAGAGTTTTACTCTGATTAAATGAGTTTAGGTTTAATTAACAAAAATATTTTGAAAATGAACTTGAAAAAGTCAACATTTTTATTTAAAGTGGTTTAATTTTAAAAAAAATAAAAGGTTTTGAAAAGGAGGGAGAAGATTTGAAAATTGATGAAGATGGGTAAGAGATGAAGAAACTATCATAAAGCATAAAGCAAAAGATAAGATAGGAAATGTCTAACCAAACAAGAGAAATCATCTTGACACAAGTCAAACAATGAATCTCATTCCTTTGGATTAAATCCACATAATCAAGTAATAAGCACCAGATGAATAATAGTGCTTCAGGTGCAAGCTTAGCATCAAATGAATCAAAAAGGACAAAAATGACTTTGCATGTATCAGATAAACTGGATGTCTCAGATGAATTACTTTGCATTAGATGAATTTTTTTAAAATTAACACCTGAACATAGAAAATTTCTCAATACGCAGACAAAATAAAAACAAGGTCTCAAGGTTCTATCTTAAGGTCCAAAAGATCCAAGTCTCCAACATGCAAGGGATAGTAACCATAGTCCAAAGAGAGCCTTAAGTCTTTTACTTGTTCAGGTTCATTATTAATGTCTTTAAAAGGAAAAATAAATCTCAAGTGAGCAAATAAAAAATATCATAACCATAAAATGCTCAAGGAGCAAAAGGAAAAATAGCATAAAAGTAAAGGCAAGAAAGTAAAATGACAAGAATGATAAATATGCTAAAATTAAATGACATAAAGTGAATGGAAGAATTTAAATTGCATTAAAATAAAAGTTAGTACAATTAATATTAGAGTTAGTATGTTACTTTCTGATTTGGGACAAATTAAGCACTATGTTAAGAATCGCAGACAGACTTATGTAGAAGTCAATACTATACGAGGCCGGTCAATAATAATTTATGTATCATACATGTTAGAGATATGATAGAAACCATACTCCTAAAACATGTGGCACAATTAAAAATAAAGGTCATCAAGACCTAAGTCAAGAAAGATACATTATGACAAACTTCTCATCAATCCCAAGTACCTTGAATGACTAAATGATCATTTATAGGTAGATTGAAAATTTTGAAAGTTCATCAAATATCCAACAAACTTAGATGAACTTAAAGTTCAAATGCTTTCTAAATTGATCAAAATAAAAAGAATAAGGTGATGAAGATGAGATAAAAATAACAAGACAAAATAAAAATATAAATTGGATCAAGGTCTTATCGAGTTATCATCAAAATCAATCATCAATTTTAGTGGATTGTTTAAGGGGTAAAGCAGCAGAAAAAAAGTAAGTATTATTTAGTTTTGTCATATCGTCTCCAAAGGGATTAGTGCATACTGAATTTCTGTTCAACAACTCTCGCATTTATAAGTATGGTTTTGAATGGGTTTAAAACAGTAAATGCGGGAATTAAACATATGAACAAAAATAGAATTCATTCCTCAGAAAGAAGAGAACTCTCGGGATTGAATTTCACATACTCGTTAAATACTTAAAATTATCACTCAGTTGTACTCAACTTCAATCACTCATCAACATTAACACATAACACTCACAATAACATTTATGTTTAACCATAGTCGAGAGAATAACCGTGTCGTCTCATTGGCAACGTCTCGGGTGACTACAAAACCCAAAACATTTAAAGAACAAATACACACATGCATATTAAGCCTTAATCCATTTCCAGAGTCAAAATCCAATAAATATTCATCCTAAATCTGGATTTGAACCGTATATGTCTATAGAAACTCAAACACAAATAAAGTAAGCAATCACCAACATTAATTTGCAAAGAAAGTTTCATACAACAGCATGAGTAATAAATATACATATAAACAAAGCATACTTACAAACAAAACTCCAATAATGAGGGAACAAAGAGAAGAAAGAAGAAGATGAACAAGAATCGCTCATTTTGTCAACTCCGGTTGAAGCAAACCCACCTCCGTTCATTAAGATGCAACCCCAATTGATGTTTTCTAGGCTCTCATTACCCAAAAATGAAGTTAATGGTGTTGAGACTCAAAAATACGTAACCCATAACCTAAAAATATGTTTTTTTACCCTATTTAATGAGTTTCAAAGTTGAAAATACTGCTTAGTGAAACAAATCCCGCTAAGCGCACTCTGTTGTGATGAGAAAAAAAATCATATTTTGTTTCCACCATAACTTGAGAATCGTAACTCTAATTTACGTAGGGTCATAAGCATTTTAAAAATTATTCAATGCTCTATCTAACAATGACTACATATCAACCAAATTGATAATTTTTCTCATCTTTTTTTTAGCCTTATTCTTTTATGAATTGCTAAAAATTGAATTCTTGAAGCTTAGACTTTGGCCTTTATTACTCAATGCTCCAACCATGCATGAATACCTATAAAATAGATGAAAAACTATCAAACTATACACTGATGACTCAAGAACATAATTATATACACTTTGGACAAATATACACAATATATACAATTTTACACATAAGTTGAGACAAAAGAGTCTATAAGTGCCACAAAATTATATACAACAATAACTACAAATTGGCACTTACCAAACTCTCCCCGACTTACAATATTGTTTATCCTCAAACAAAGTAAAAAAACTTAAAGAAACAAGAAGTAATCCCAAAGAATCACATATCAACAAGTTTGAAAACCGAAAACAAATGTAAGGTTCAAAAGAAGAACATACAAGCAAGACAAAACTTATCACTACACTACAACGACAACATGAAAGCGAAACAACTCCTAAATACAAAACACATGTCAAAAATTTCAAAGCAATAAACTGTTTAAAAATGAATCACACCTAAAATACAAATCATCGGTAGATGTAAAAGAAAAACATGAGAGGCTTAACACTCATCTAACAATCTTGCAAATAAAAGACTAAATTACGCATTCATCCAAAAACTCATATAGAAAACATAAAAGCAAGAATCACAAGGGCTTTAAGGTTTGTAATGTGGCTTAGTTAACAAACAAGGGGAAATTTCTAAAGGTAATTGAAACAAAAACATGCCTAAACCTAAGGGAGTGATCAACTCACAAAGTTTCAAACACCAAATTCCACTCAAACTTCTTCTCTTATCCTGATTGCTACACCAAAACACATTACTTATTGACACAACATTATTTGATTGACGCCTTTTTGAAAGAATTCATGTCAATACTTGGGGAGAACTTGGTGACGCATTTTCGAAACATTGTCATTATAATACTGCCATAGCTCCTAGTCGCACTCATATTTAAGGGATAATACAAAAACCTGAAGAGTCATTCAAAGAGTACGCTCAAAGGTGGCGTGAACTGGCTGTAAGGGTCCAACCTCCTCTCTTGGATCGTGAATTGATTGATTTGTTTATGGGTAATCTATGAGGTCCTTATCTCCAACACATTCTAAGCAGTACCTCTATTTCTTTATCTGATATGGTCATTATTGGGGAACATGTTGAAACTTGTATTAAGGTTGAAAATATCCACGGTATCCCTAACAATACCAACAACAATACTGGCCTTGAAGAAAGCGGTTTTCTGGTTTCATCAAGAAGAAAGAGGGTAAAGAATAGTGTTGTTACAATCAACTAAGGGAAAGCACCTTCATATCCTTATGCATGATTTCCTTATTTTTCAACACCTGCCAATGTTCCTAATTGTTGTACCCCAAAATTTGCCCTCTCATTTTCTTTCAAAATTTTCTTTTACATGGGTGGTTTTGAACATCTGCTTGAGGAAAGTAAAATTTGAATATGAACGAAATTTCTTTCGATTGGAACATTAAAGGTCCTTCGATTGGGGAATCATATCTTCCTTTAATTGGAGCATCAGAGCTTCCTTCGATTGGAGCATCAGAGCTTCCTTTGATTGGAGCATCAGAGCTTCCTTCGATTGGAGCATTAGAGTTTCCTTCAATTGGAGCATCAGGGCTTCCTTCGATTGGAGCATTGCAGCTTCCTTCAATTGGAGAATCAGAGCTTCCTTCAATTGGAGCATCAGAGCTTCCTTCGATTGGAGCATCAGAGCTTCCTTTGATTGGAGCATCAGAGCTTCATTCGATTGGAGCATCAGAGCTTCCTTCAATTGGAGCATCAGATATTCCTTCGATTGGAGAATCAGAGCTTCCTTTGATTGGAGCATCAGAGCTTCCTTCGATTGGAGCATCAAAGCTTCCTTCAATTGAAACATCAATACAAAGTTTCCTTCGATTGGCATACCAAGGGAGATTATCCTTCGAATGGCATATTAGTGCAGAGATGTCTTAATCTAAAATGTTCTGATAAGGGAAGTTTTGAATACTTCGAATCAGAACTTAGAACCATCGAAGGGAACAAGGGTTGGTCGAAGGGGCTTTGGAGAGGGAAACTTTGAATATTTTCAAATTCGAAAAAGGCGCCAAGTTGACCTGTCCAGATTCACTCAGAATTCCAAAATGGCATGATATATCTCAAAATGGAAATCTTTCAATTTGACTAATTTTGTTTTCAATACCATGTTTAATGGTTGGTCTTTAATGCCATGATCCTTTCCCCATTTCCTTGTCTCCTCCATCTCCTATAAATACAAGACACATACTGTATCACGGGGATATACATTATTTTGCACACAACCAAAACACGTTGCCACATTGCTCAAAGAAATCCCAAAACTGTCCCAATTGAAGCACTTTTTTGCAGGCACCTTCAGCCCAAACGAATACCAGATTCTGGTTCCTGAGACATCCAGGAGTCCAAACCAGCTCCTAAGCAAGTGTATCCACACCAAGTAGTGTCAAATCGAAGCATCTAACAACTGCAGTCCACACACAAGTTCCAGTTTCAAGTAAGGTAAGTCCTCTTGACCTTGCATCTTTCGTTTCAACATAACATGTAAATGGCCTTTTATTTATTTTCTTCGTTTATGTACTTTTTGGTTTGTTTGCTTTTCTTGTCCAAATATATGTTGGAACTCACCTGTACATAATCAAATGAAATACAAAAAGGGTGTGAACAAAGGACCTACACTCATGCTACTATGTAGGTTTATATTGCTTCATAGGCCAATCGAAGGAAGCAGAAAAGGTGGATTTCGAAGGTTGTTCACACCAACTCCCAAACTCAATCGAAAGGAAGCACAAGAAGGGTGGATCGAATGAGTCTACTGCCTGGGTCGAAAGGCAGCTTCCCCTCTGGATCGAAAATCCCCCTTTTCTCCCTGATCGAAGGATGCCCCTTTGTATTCTTATTTGGCTTTTGGTTCTTTTCTTTATTTGACTTTTATATCATTTAAATTAAATTTAAATCAAAAATCACAAAAAAACATTAGGTTAGTATTTTATTAGTCAAATTAATTTTGTAAACAAATTAATTAATTATTGTAACATCTTTCTTAAAATTAAATAGACTTACGATTTTTAAGTTAACTTTTTTTCATAAAAAAACAACAAAAAGAATTTTATTTAATAGTTCTTAGGTTTTTTAGACGTAATATTTATTTCGCGCGCGTTATTTTATTTTAAATAATGTAACTGATTATGGGATGTAATAGTCTAGATTTAAAATTCCGCACTTCTTTTTTTACACCTATAATGTATCTCTCCTAAAGCCGTGTAATAACTTATGATTTATTTTTCTGCATTTTATTTTCTGCACATTTATTTCTTTATTATTTTACTATATTACTGTTAGTAAATAAGCTTGCATGGAAAGACGGTAAATTAAAACGTTAGTTAACCTAACAAAAAGACAAAAATAACTGAACCTCAACACACTTGCACATGCTCACCCCTATGGTATCTCTCACTTCGGTTGCCTTCAGAAAAATAGTCATGAGGCATGAACGCTTTAGAAAAGACCCATAAATTAAAAGATCATAGTCCCTCGATGACCCTACAGTTTCCTTCTCGGTAAATGATCTAGTCCCTAAACAAAATAGCTAAAGTGTCTCCACAAATTGCCTTCATGATTGTAACGTCCCTTTCGAATGTCCCTAGTACATCCAACGATAGGGCTACCTACTCACTAACAGTATGATATCACTGTCTAAAGGATATGAGGAAAAGAAAGACCATTTTCGAGTATAAAAGTAGATAGCTATAAGAAGTTTGCTCAAAAAAACATTTTGCACTTACATAAATACTACTTTTCAAAAGCAATTTTCAAAACATCTGCTTTGTTAACACTCTTGAGGACTGATACAAGAGTTAAACGCAAAGCAAATCAACACACTAAGGAATTTTCTAAACATTTTCAAAACACACAAAGCACAAAGGTATTTCAAAACGAGCAAACCTCTAAGAGCCCGTAGAAAACTATGGATGGAAAGGGTGTCAACACCTTCCCTTTCCATAATCTACCCCCCTTACTAAGAAAATTCTCGAAAAGGTCTTTTTCTGTTCTTTTCACCCTTTACTTTGTTGCATAAAATAAAAGTTGGTGGAGACTCTTGTTTACCGCAACATTTACAAACACAAATGCAAAACCAGTATTAAACAGTCAGTTCTGCCACCGTATCATAGAACTGGCGACTCTGCTGGGGAAAAAAATTAAAAAGTGGGGTTTACCTTAGGGTCTAGTTCATTTAATTTGCTTTACATTGTTTGTTTTGTTTGCTTTATATTTGAGGGTTGTTTGGGTTATTGTTAAAGATCCTACACCCAGATCTGGGGCACCTTATTAGGTAAGTAGCAATAAATCATGGAGGTTGTACAGTGTAGACCCATACAGATGAAGTCTTGGCTATGTTAGTGCGATACACTAGATTATACTAATGTTCCTTGAGTAAGTCAAGGATAACATTAGGCTTCCTCATAGTGTCACTAAGCGCTAACTGACCTTTAGAATCTTTAATCGTCTCATCCTAGCCATTAGGAAGTAATGAGATTTTGGTTTTGACCGAAGATTGGTTGATACTCGATGCTACACTTATTGAGACTAGACTTTCGGGATTTTTTTGGCTGCAATACTTTGGTGCGTGAGCTAAAACAATTCCTGATGGGCAGGTCAATAATATTGAGACTCCTTAGAACCCGGTTACTATTAATAGGACAGGTTGAGCCAACTAATTTCAAGAGTGTACTTACCTTAAACCCCATGCAAGCCTAAACCTAAGGTTGCTTGTGCGATTTTTTTACTTTCAACTTGAGCTACTTGCAGGTTTTTTTCTAACAACATGATCTCCTTGCAGGATTTGTTTACAGTCATTATCCAGTAACCTGGACTTCTTAGACTCACTTGTCTTCATCACCTTACACATTTACTTAGCGCATAACATACACATCATAACATCATGCCACAACATTTCCTTAACCATTTCAATGATCTCAAGGGTTTGTGATGCAAGTTATGATGAATCAGGCATCTAGCAAGGGGAAAGGGGATTTATTTTTCTCTAGCCAATGTCGTCAAAAGATCAAAACACGATAACTTGAGTAATGGTCTATGACCCACTTGATATGGTGAGCTTGACTCTCGTGGAAGGACACTCAACAATACGAAGTTCTTCCATCAAAGATGCAAATTTCAACTTCTGACATTTTCTTGTTTACCCCGCGAGATCCTTGAAAACATTGCATGCATTCCATTTCATAACAGGTCTTCCAGTACAGGTTTCTCATCTTTTCGCTGTTTATTTCAACAAAAGAAATGGCCCTTGAACAAACAGTAAAAGACCTTCAAGCTCAAAACGCTCAGTTCCAACAAATGTTCATGGCTTTGGCCCAGGGGCAAGAAGAACTGTAAGCTCTCTTAATCAAAGAGAAGAAAAAGAGGCCAGTGGGTGTTCTGAATATGGGAAGAAGACTCAGAGGACCAGTCAAGGGAGCTCTAGATCTTTCAACTCCATCAAATAAGGGGGATAATCATGAAGAAGATAACAACTCAGGGACTGATGAAGATGAACCTGGCTATTCTGAGGAACAATATCCTCCTACTGATGATAAACACAAATGGCTGGAGGATCGGCTCAATTCCATGGAGATCCAAAGGGTGCCAGGTCTGGATTTTGAAGAATTAGGTTTGGTTTCTGGGGTGGTCATCCCACCTAAGTTCAAGGTCCCTATCTTCGCAAAATATGATGGTGTTTCTTGTCCCAAGCTTCACTTGAGGTCATATTTCAGAAAGATCCAGCTTTACACTGCTGGCTGGAAGCTATGGGTCCATTTCTTCCAAGAAAGTTTAGCTGGTACTCAGCTGGATTGGTTCTATCAGCTAGAAGGAACTGAAATCCATACCTGGGAAGACTTGGTTGCTGCTTTCTATAAGCAGTACGAATATAACGTTGACCTGGCACCAACTCGATTGCAACTGCAGAATATGTCCATGATGTCAAGAGAAGGGTTCAAGGAATATTCCCATAAATGGAGGGATCTAGATGGCAGGGTATAACCTCCTCTGAATGATCGGGAAATGGTATACATGTTCATGGGCACTCTGACGGGCCCGTTCTTTAATCTACTGAATGGGAGTTTCTCATCCGGGTTCACAGAGATGGTTCTGACTGGAGAAAGGATCGAAAGTGGTATCAAGAGTGGGAAGATCCCGATAGCTCCATCTTCTAATGTTGAGAAGAAGCCATTTGCTGGTAAGAGGGAAGCCAATGTTGTGTATGGCCATAAGGGTTGTAATATGGTAGACTACCTCCAATCTATAGAGCCAATGTTGATCTCTAATTCGGCATGTGTGCAACGACCATAACAACGGGGTAATCATCAAAGGCAAGGCGAGCCTAAGAGACAGTTTACCAAGATCAACATGCCGTTATCTCAAGCATTACAACATATGTTGAGGATGAATTTGATTACATTGATAGAACCTCATCCAAACCCTAAGACTTCTTCTCCTAACTACAATCATGATGCAAGGCGTGCCTATCATTCTAGAAGTCCTGGGCACGATACTAATGATTGTTGGGCATTGAAATACAAGATTCAAAATATGATTGACGCCAAGGAGATTAAGTTTGACCCTCCTGAGACTCCCAACGTGATCACTGCTCCCATGCCAAATCATGGCCAGGATTGAGAGCATTTTTGTTCATTTGAATTCTCAAGTTGTATTTTCTTTGTTTGTTCAAACAATTATTGTCATGTCAAACTTTGTTATTTCATTAATGCATTGCACATGTTTGTCTTGAATTAATTTATTTTCATTATGCTTAAACTACTTTCTTACTTCATTTTTGTGATATTCAACTCTTGATTAAAAGATCAAAGCCTTTAGACGGAGGATGACGAGAATAATACCACAATCTCTACAATATGCTTTTGAACAGGCCCTCCTGACGATGTACAGGCGTTGTTTCAAATCCTAAACAATGGAGTTATAAGGAAGATAATCCCTAGTCAACACCTTTGAGCCTAAGAAGTAGGCGTTTTCTTTTCACACAAATTAAAACCCTTAATCATAACCTGGGGCAGGGTAGTTTTCTCAGTTAATTTAGATGTGCATTCAGTCACAAGCTTTCCCTTCATATACGACAAATTGTGTAGAAGATGCTCTCCAAAAGATCGTGATGGTTCCTGTGATCGGTGGATTTAGAACTGACTGTTTAAAGTTGGTTCGCGAAATGTCGCGGAAGCAAGAGTCGCCACCGTCTTTTATTTTCTCCAACATGGATAGGACAAAAGCACAGCAAAATTCCTTATGAGATAGTTTCTCGGTTCGGGAGGTAGATTTATAGAAAGGGAAGGTGTTAGCACCCTTTATATCCATGGTTATCCATGGGCTCTTAGGTACTTGCTCTTATGTTTTCAAAATGTTTGTTTGCTTTTCAAAATGTGAGTGGGTTTGAAAAAGTTTCATTGAAAACTTCAATTCGACTCTTGTATCAGTCCTCAAGAGTGTTGTGAAGTGTTTGTTTTGAAATCTTTTAGAAAGTGTCAGTGTGAAAAGTATTTTTGTTTTTTAGAAAGAGAGCAAGTACCCATGAGTTGTCTACCTACCCTAAGGAATTAGGCTGTGTAAAAGTCCTTTAGGTAGTTCCATCCCACCATTGAGAGGTAGGTAGCACCACCGTTGGAGGTGTTCGGGTCAATTCGAGTTTAGGGATGGTGTGGTCACCGAAGCAACAGTAGGACACCTTAGAAGCTACCCTTATGTCCTTGATCCTTTTTTAATTCGAGGCAACCGTTTCGAGGCAACTGGATCATGAACATAAGGACTACTAAAACGTCCTATACTTGACGACCACGTTTCGAAGGCAACAGTGAGGCGTACCCTAAGAGTGGTGTGTGAATTTGTGTGTTGTTTTCAATTTAGCAATTATCTTTGATCATGGTATTTGTGAGCTACGCTTGTTTTTAATTAACCATACATTCTTTCATGCTATTTAGAATTTAAAAGTGCGGAAATTGGAATGCGGAAAGATAAATCCTACGCTATTACAAGGCGCGGGTCTATACATCGCCAAATTACAAAGACCCGTTTGATAAAAATGCGGAAAGTAAATAAATTCCTAATTACTATTACAATCCTTGAGCAGTTACATAATATTCGAAAGAAAATAAATGCGCGAAAAGAAATTGAAATTGAATGTCCGAGGGTTTTGACCCTTTTGAAATTAACTTGAATTAAAGGCTATTTAATTATTTAATTAAAGAAAAGAAATGTTTTTTGTTTTGTTTTTGGTATTTATGAAAATAAAGAAAATTAAAATCGAGAGAGACCCTAATTCTAAGTTATTTTTAATTATTAAAGAAAATATACAAGTTGACCTAATTTATGCTAATTAATTATTTACACATTTATTTACAAAAATATTTAATAATAATAATAAATAATGAGACAAGTAATTAATTAAGAAAAGATAAAAATGTCAATAAACCCTAATTCTACCTATTTTAATTTATTAAGAAAAAATGTTAAAATTGAAACCTAATTTAACTAAATTAATTACTTAACATTTATTTACAAAAATATTCTAATAGTGAAATTAATAAGAATTAAATATTAAATATTTTTTTGGTTTCTGATTTTTTATTATGAAAATTATTTGTGTGAATTAAATAAAACAATTAAAAACAATTAAAACAAATTAAAACAAAAAAGAAAAGAAAATTAAAAAATAGAATACAAACATTAGGGGGTGTCTTGCCCATTTTGGAGGTATGATGGAGTAAATCTGGCCCATTTGCATAGAGCCTCGTTGACTCTTAGGAATCACATGCTTGATGGTTGACCCAGGCGTATGATGGTCCTCATCCTGCAGCCTTCAGATTGATCATTCAGGCCATCTGGCAAACCCACGCGCTAGGACATATGGTGGGACGTTGAGAGCACGCTGCATATGAATATGTTAGGATAAAAATTATGAAATAAGTGGGGGACCTGTGAATCGAACCCAGGTCCCAACGCTTACCAGCCACGTCTTCTACCAACTGAACCATTGCATTCGTTTGTTAATATAATGGAGCATAGTTATTATATAAAAAGAAACAAGCGTTAGTGGTATGAACAAAAATCACGCGCCAGATTTGAATCTCCCAACCATGTAACGACACGCTGGCCTTCTTCTTCATTTATCTGCAAATAGAAAAAACAAATAGCGGGGGTTTTAAACCCCCACTAAATACAGCCATGGAAAATAGCGAATAGAAGATGGCTTAATAAAAAAAGGGTGCGAGGTATTGGTTTGCTTCGTCTTGATGTCACGAATTCAGCTGTACAGGTTTAAGGGCCAATTTTTCCATATATGAGAACCCCTATTTTGGAGCTTCTGAAACCCTAGGTTTCATCAATGGCAGATTTTGTTTTAGGCAACATTAGGACAATTAAGTTGTACCAATCGCTTCAGAAAGTTAATATTAGTATAAATCAATCAAGAAAAATGGCTAAAAGTGCATGAATCATGATATGGAATTCAAGGAATTTTGTCAAACCGTATAGCCTGTGTTCTTCAATTCCTTGCACGTTTTGACTCGTTCTCGATTTCAAACACTTCCTGGATGTTTTGGCAATATATTGGTATGCTTTTGAAGCTTTGAATTGTGCTCTAACTGTGAAATCAGTTTTCAAGTTTTTTGGCCAAAAGTTGCAAATTGATTATTCCTTTCTGAGCAGTTTTTCGTGTCCATTGGAATAGGGTTGAGTTGTTCATAAGTAAGTGAATGAAATTAGGTCAAGAAACAAGCCCATAACCCATTGAATTAATGTTTTGTATCTTTGATTGCCAATCATGTATTTTCCAATCTTTTTCCTCCATAAGACCTTGCCAATCATGTATTTTTGCCTTTTTTGGATATGAAACGACTTGCCACCTTGCCCTAGTTTGATTTGCTGCACAAAAAGATTTAAAAGGCATTATTTGATATTTTTCTCATAATTAAATCTAATTAAATGAATTAATAAGAATAAAAATTCAATTAATTAATTAAAAATAAGAAAATAAATCCCTTTGAGCTTAATGGGTCGTGCATATGCTTTGGATAATGATTCAAGGAAGAATTTGAGGCCCATTAGCATTTTTGAAGCTTTTGAAGCAAAGTTGACTTTTCAAAGTTCCCAAAAATTTCCCAACTTCTCCAAGGCATATCTTGCTCAATTTTTAAGCTATGATCATGTTATTGGACATTTTGGAAAGGTCTTGAAGTCCTCTAACCAATGCCTTTGGTCCCATGTCATTTTGATTTACCAATCTCAAGTTATGGTCTTTGACTTAAAGTGCCTTTCTGTTGACTTTTGAAAATGACCTATAATGTTGAAATTGATAACTTTTTGTGAGAGCATTTCGTGGACTTGAAGTGTGAATATGAGTTGTAGGAAATGTCCTTCTCTTCAAAAAGAGCTTTGGATGGGATTTTTTTGATAAACCATGAAGAAGTTATGCCTTGGTCAATTTGCAGTTGACTTTTCCAACTGTCCAAAAATAGAAACTTTTGCATCTTGAGACTTTTTGAGCCATGCCTTGAGGAATCATGATCAAGAATTGATCAAATGATGTTTGTGGCTTAAGAATAAGATGTTGACCAAAATTTTTGACTTTTGACTGTCAAATGACCATTTTGCCCATGCAGTTGACTGTGGAGCAATTAAGGTTTTTGACTGTGCAACTTGGTGCTGTGGGTCTTGAAACTTGACATATGGATGCTTGACAATGTATATGGGCATGTGGGACATGATTGGACCCTTGGAAACCTCAATTTCTTTGCCAGAACCAAAACCCTAATTTTGACTGTGTTAGGAGGCCATTGGACTATGCAATCCTTGAGCTTGATTTTGCCAAATCTTGAAGAATATGGGAGGGCAAATTTTGGGGTACAACAGTTGCCCCTGTTCAATCTTCTTAGACCTGAGGATGCAGATTGGCTTTCGTGCCTTTCGTAATCCGAGGGTGGAAGATGATTGAACATTAAAGTGCCCAGAAATTTGCGCTCACATAGTGAAGTGTCAACAATGTGACGGCAGGAATGGGCTTACAGATGCCATTTGGAGAGATGATGGATAGGGGGATGGGCTTATAGATGCCATCTGGAGGTGTCGATCGCGTAAGGGATTCCTTAGCGAGAACTTGCGTACCTGAAAAAGAAAGATACTTACCTGGCTTGTTACCGGGATTGATCTTCAAATTCTTTATGTAGATGTGCCCTGTCTGGATGCAGGTGTCGAATCTATGAATAGTCGCTCATAAACGTGCCCTGGCTAGATACAGGAATCGAATCTGGAACTTCAAACGGTTTCTTACAGACGTGCCCTGGCAGTATACAGGAATCGAGTCTAAAACAAACACTCACAGACATGCCCTGGCCGGATACAGGAATCGAGTCTAGAATTAGTCGTCAACAGATACACCCTGGCAAGATACAGGAATCGGATCTTCGAACTCTTCAGACGTGCCCTGGCAGGATACAGGAATCGAGTCTGGAAAAAATAGTCATCAACAGATACACCCTGGCAAGATACAGGAAACAGATCTTCAAACTCTTCAGACGTGCCCTGGCAGGATACAGGAATCGAGTCTGGAAAATAGTCATCAACAGATACACCCTGGCAAGATACAGGAATCAGATCTTCGAACTCTTCAGACGTGCCCTGGCAGGATACAGGAATCGAGTCTAGAATTAGTCGTCAACAGATACACCCTGGCAAGATATAGGAATCAGATCTTCGAACTCTTTAGACGTGCCCTGGCAGGATATAGGAATCGAGTCTGGAATTAGTCGTCAATAGATACACCCTGGCAAGATACAGGAATCGGATCTTTAGTTGCGACCGTTGATAGTAATCATCTTTGTATTGACCTTTGTCCTGAAAAGACAAAACGTTAGTTGTATGCGATGTCATGATGTATGAGATGCGTGATGTTCTCAGAATAAATGAGATTGTATGTTCGTGATGCGTATGTGCATGCTACAATGTATGAAGCTGTGATGTTTATGAATGTATTTTTTTGTCTAGGAAAGTAAATCCTTGACGAATGCTGGGAAGTCAAATCTCGGGCTGATGTTGAGGGGAGAGTTCTTTGCTTTCGCTGGGGATGATGATTGCAAGAATAAACCTGTTAGGAGAAGACGACTCCGTTGGGGAATAAACTTGGAGATTACTCTGCGGGGGAAAATTACTCTAGCGATCTTGCTGGGGGACAATACTCTGTGGGGAGAGATGTATTTTGCTGAGATGTTGAATAAGAACTCCGCTGGGGATGCCATTATTGAGTTTGTTGGAAGGTGTAATGAACTTCACTGGGGATAGGAAGACTTCGTCGGGGACGATCTTTCCGTTTGAAATTAGCTGAGGATAACCCAATTATAAGCTCTGGTGAGGAATAACCTTCTGAATAAAGACGGAGAGAGATATGCTCTGCAGGGGACAAGCTTCTAGAATCTACTAGGGATAAGCTTCCTACTGGGGTATGGATTTAACTCTCCTGGGGAGACTTTGGACTGTACTGGGAAGGCCCCGCTGGATGTCTATATTCCGCCGGGGAACAATCTTAGATCAAGACTGCCGGGGATACTTGTTGAGGAATATTTGTACTTCGCTGGGGAAGGCTGAGATCTTCTGGGGGTACTCACTTCCTTGAGGCTGATTGAAGGCTAACTCTGCTTGGGGAGAGTATCGCTGACTTGCTGGAGATATGTTGTGCCTTCTCGGGGAAGAGTATTGTTGAACCTTGTCTCACTCTGTGGGGGAATTAGGGTATCTTAGTTACGTTCTTCAGCTGAACTTACCTTGGTACCTTGGTAGACAGAGCAACTGGATCGCTTTAGACAACTCATTATTTCCCCTGTTTCTGATGTCACCTGTAATTAATCCTTTGTTTCGCAAGCAAATATTTATGAGTTAGCAATTAGTGTCAAATTCATATATCAAAACTGAACATTGGACGTTCTTCGCAAGTCAAAACAGAAAAAGGGAAAACAATAGGCGATTTGTCTGAAAATATGAATTTGTATTGATTTGGAGTTGGCCTGTAAAATAGGCGTTTATGTACAAGAGGCTGACGTCCTAGTAAGAGAACGCCGCCGAACAAACATGGAGTTTACAATTTTGAAAAGGAAAACAAAACAGCTATGTGAAAAGAATGATTCCACTGGGTTTCAACTCTGCTATCTCCTTTATGCCTTCAAGCGTCTCATCACTTGACGACCTAGCTGAAGATGAAGCTGATTGATTGATGCCCTTTGAACCTGCTAGCTGATACCGGATTCTGGATGCAAGATGATCCAATGAGACATAGTATTACGCTTTATCCCTAACTTTTGCCTGGACCGCCCTTTCGGGTTTTCAGTCCACCGGGATACCCATTTTTGCCCAAGCCGCCTTTTCAGGTTTTCGACTTTCCGGGTGTACAGATTTTTTCAATTTCATCCCTTATTTTTGCCCGAACCCTTTTGGTTCGCCGGGAAGCCCTTATTTTTTCCTAGGTATGTCAACCTAGCGGGTCTTTTATTCATGCGTAGTATCTTTTTACTATGTCTGCATTGGCGGGGTGAGGAAGGTCGTCACCATCCATGGTGGTTAGGATCATGGCTTCTCCTGAGAACACATGCTTAACCACAAATGGCCCTTCGTACGTAGGGGTCCATTTGCCCCTGGGATCACTTTGGGGAAGAATGATACGCTTGATTACCAGGTCTCCGACTTGATACTCTTGTGGTCTGACTTTCTTGTTAAATGCCCTGATCATCCGTTTTTGGTACGTTTAACCATGACAAATAGCAGCGAGTCTCTTTTTGTCAATCAAGTTTAGTTGATCAAGTCGAGTCTGGATCCAGTCATCTTCGCTCAGATCTGCATCCTTCATTATCCGGAGAGAGGGTATCTGGACTTCAATCGGCAAGACTGCCTCCATGCCATAGACCAAGGAAAAGGGTGTTGCCTCGGTTGACGTCCGCGCTGAGGTACGATATCCATGAAGAGCAAACGGTAACATTTCGTGCCAATCTTTATAGGTCACTGTCATCTTCTGCACAATCTTCTTGATATTCTTATTTGCCGCTTCTACAGCCCCATTCATCTTCGGTCGGTAGGGAGAAGAATTGTGGTGCTGTATCTTGAATTGTTTGCAGAGCTCAGTGATCATCTTGTTATTAAGATTGGTACCGTTGTCTGTAATAATCCTTTCAGGTACACCATAGCGACAGATCAGGTTATGCCGAATGAACCGTGCCACGACATTCTTGGTTACTGTAGCATATGAAGCTGCCTCAACCCACTTCGTGAAGTAATCAATCGCCACCAGGATGAAACGATGCCCGTTAGATGTTGTAGGTCTGATCTCGCCGATCATATCAATGCCCCACATTGCAAAAGGCCAAGGTGCTGTCAAGACGTTCAGAGGAACTAGAGGAATGTGCACCTTGTCATCATAGATATGGCATTTGTGACACGTCCGAGAATGTTGGTAACAATCAGCTTCCATTGTGGACCAGTAATATCCTGCCCGAAGGATTTTCTTCGCCATGGTATGCCCACTGGAATGTGTTCCGAAGGTACCCTCATGTAGCTCTGCCATGATACTTTCTGCTTCAGTCTTATCCACACAACGCAGTAATGTTGAATCATGATTTCGCTTGTATAGGATGCCGTTACTGAGGAAGAACTTTGCTGCGAACCTTCTCAGAAACTTCTTGTCGTTAACGGATGCACCCTCGGGGTATTCTTGAGCTTCCAAGTACCTTTTCACTTCATGATACCAGGGTTTCTCAGTCACCTCTTCAGCCTCAAGTTCACAACAATATGCAGGTTCGTCCAATTTCCAGATAATGATCTGGGGAGCCTCGTTGTCCCATTTAACTTTGAACATAGAAGACATTGTAGCTAACGCGTCCGCCAACTGATTCTCCTCTCTTGGGAAGTGTTCAAAAGTAATCTCTGTGAAATGGGGGATCAATGTCAGCACATACTCCTTGTAGGGGATAAGATTTGGGTGTTTCGTATCCCACTCGCCTTTGATCTGATTGATCACGAGAGCGGAATCTCCGAAGACACTCAGAAACTTGATCCTTAAGTCAATCGCAGCTTGAAGACCCATAATGCATGCTTCATACTCCGCCATGTTGTTGGTGCAGTTGAAACATAGTCGGGCGGTAAGTGGAGTATGAGAGCCATTAGGAGATGTGATCACAGCGCCGATGCCATTACCCAATGCGTTCGAGGCTTCGTAGAAATACATAGACCATCGGGATCCCTCCTCGGGTCCTTCATCCGGTCCAGGTACCTCACAATCAGTTACTATCATGACGTCCTCGTCTGGAAATTCAAAGTTCATTGACTGGTAGTCATCCACTGCCTGGTGTGCCAAATGGTCTGCCAATACACTTCCTTTGATAGCTTTCTGAGTCGTGTACTGGATGTCGTATTCTGTCAAGATCATTTGCCATCTTGCTATTCTTCCAGACAGAGCAGGCTTTTCGAATATGTACTTTATTGGATCCATCTTAGAAATCAAGAGAGTAGTGTGAGTCAGCATATACTGTCTCAGCCGGCGAGCAGCCCATACCAAAGCGCAGCAAGTTTTCTCAAGCAGTGAGTATCGGGTCTCACAGTCGGTAAACTTTTTGCTAAGGTAATAAATGGCATGCTCTTTTCGGCCAGACTCGTCATGCTGCCCCAGCACACACCCCATTGAGCTGTCAAGTACTGTCAGGTATAGTATCAGAGGTCTCCCTTTAACCGGTGGCATAAGAATGGGTGGTTCTTGGAGATACTCTTTGATTCTGTCGAAAGCGGCCTGACATTCATCATTCCAACGTACTACCTGATCTTTCTTCAGCAGCTTAAAGATTGGTTCACAAGTAGCAGTTAGGTGCGAGATGAATCGGGAAATGTAATTTAGACGTCCTAGAAAGCCTCTGACTTCTTTCTCTGTTTTGGGAACTGGCATCTCTTGTATGGCTTTAACCTTGGCAGGGTCCACTTGAATACCTTTGTTACTCACGACGAACCCTAGCAGTTTTCCAGATCTTACCCCGAAGGTGCACTTGTTCGGGTTCAATCTTAGCTTGTACAACTTCAGGCGGTCAAATAGTTTCTGTAGATGGTCAAGGTGTTCTTCCTCAGTTTGGGACCTTGCAATCATGTCGTCGACATACACCTCAATCTGATGATGGATCATGTCATGAAACAAAGCAACCATGGCACGTTGGTAGGTTGCCCCTGCATTTTTCAACCCGAATGGCATGACCTTGTAGCAGAAGGTGCCCCACTAAGTAACAAAAGTGGTTTTCTCCATGTCTTCAGGAGCCATCTTGATCTGATTGTAACCTGAGAAACCGTCCATAAAGGATAACACCTTGTGCTGAGCAGTATTGTCAACTAGAACGTCAATGTGAGGCAGAGGGAAATCATCCTTGGGGATGGCCCTATTCAAATCTCTGTAATCAACACACATTCTGACCTTACCATCCTTCTTCGGCACTGGAACCACGTTGGCGACCCACTAAGGGTAAGAAGTTACTGCTAGAAACCCGACATCAAATTGCTTCATAACCTTAACTTTGATCTTCTCGGACATCTCTGGATGCATACGGCGGACCTTTTGTTTAACCGAAGGGCAGTCTTCCTTGGTAGGCAAATGATGAACCACAATGTAGGTGTCCAACCCAGGCATGTCTTCATACGACCAGGCAAAGATTTCCACATAATCATGTAGCATCTGAATCAACCGTTGTTTCACATTGACCTCTAGATTGGCACCAATCTTGACTTCCTTCCTGTCTGTCTCAGTACCCAGATTTACCGTTTCCACTGGCTCTTCATGTGGCTGAATAACCCTCTCTTCCTGGAGTAACAGTCTTGCAAGCTCGCCAGGCACTTCGCAATCATCTTCACCTTCGTCTTCGGCTAAGTTGATCGGATTTTCAAAGTCATAACTGGCAGTAGCAGAGTCGTTACAAGTGAGATCCAGAGTGGATTGAAACCTGTATAAGTGAGTGTGTGTAAATATAGCTGTTTTGCAATATTATAACAAATAAGGAAAGGGAGCACAAGATTTGCAATGCGAAAAAACGTCCAATGTCTTTATTCATGATATATGTAAATGACAAATAATAAGCCCTCACAAATGAAGCCACGGTGCCCCGGGTAAGACACCGGGCCATAAAGTTTGGAATTATTGTTTATTACAACTTAAAAAACAAAGGAATTCATTACTGCGTAACAAAAGTAACAGGTATGTGGTCTTTTACAGTCCAATTGTTCGGTCCGCCATCAGTCGTCGGGTAAATCCAGCTATCAAACTCAGATTCCTCCTCATCTTCACCAATAGCATTCACTCCCGGGTTGGTGATGAACACGGGAGGTCTTCCGATCCTTGCTTTGCGTACAGCCCTCTGAGCCTATGCAGTAAAACCCAACCCAAACTTGTCAGTCTTAGGAGTAAAATCAGGGAGCCTGCCCCAATTTGCACATTCACCTTTTTCAATTACAGCCCGGGCGTCCTTCAAGGAAGCCATCTTCAGAGGAAAGTCATCAACCATTGATTCTGCTGCTGCCAATGTCTGAGGCACCTCTTCGAAATGTTGAAAGGGGGTCTCAATAAACTCCCCGTCCATCTCTATATACCGGAACGAGTTCAGATGACTAACCATGTATTCTTCCTCCCCTTGCACTGTAATAATCTTCCCTCTGGCCGGGTACTTGAGCTTCTGGTGTAGGGTGGAGGTCACAACTCCAGCTTTGTGGATCCAAGGGAGACCCAGCAAGCAAGAATAGGACGGCCGGATGTCCATCACATAAAATGTTGAATCAAAGACTTGAGACCCAACCCTGATTGGTATGTCCACCTCACCATGTACCATCCTCTTCGATCCGTCAAAGGCTCGGACAATAATGTTACTAGGCTTCAATTCCAAACCCTCACAATCCAACCTGTCTAAGGCCTTCTTGGGTAGCACATTCAGCGAGGAACCAGTGTCAACCAGCACATGGGCGAGAGTAGTGCCCCTGCATTCAATAGAGACATGCAGGGCGTCATTGTGGTTCTTTCCCTTAGCGGTCAGGTCAGCATCAGAGAAACCCAATCCATTGTCGGCGGTCAAGTTGGCCACACAGTCAGTAAACTGGTCAGTGGACGTCTCTTGTGGAACATGAGCCGTCTTCAGGAATGAGATTAGGGCCTTGGCATGGGCCTCTGAACACAACAACAAGGAGAGCATGGAGATCTTAGAGGGGGTGTGCCCCAGCTGCTCGACAACGTTAAAATCACTCTTCTTAATGATTTTAAGGATTTCTTCCATCTCTTGCTGTGAGGCTTCAACATTAACAGTCTTCGGTGCCTCCATCTGGGCAGGCACATCATTAGCAATCCCTTTGCCCCGAGCGTCAGATGACTCGACAGCAGGGGTAGAAACTTGCTCAGGAGGGGAAACAGGTGCATTTGTAGGTGTGATGATAAGAGGTCTTCGGATCACTGGCGGCGCAATGTCAGGCGAGAAGAGCCTACCACAGCGAGTAACTTTGGCGGGACCAGTGATGTTACTGATACCGGTGCTAGTGTTGAACTCCTGCTTTACTCCAAGTACATACACATCTTCCCCATAGTGCCATGGGACAGCCTTGTCAGATTTATAGGGGAGGGGCCCCGGAACAGTAATAATGATAGGTGCAACAGACATGATTTTGACTGGCTTCCTCGGGGGAGCCTTTTTAGGATTATTGAAGATGGTGAAAACAGATACTTCTTCGGTAGGAACAATAGGGACGGCGGTCTTCTTGAACAAAATCTCTTTGCTATCCATCAGGTTTTGGATGCCTGACTTAAGCAATGGACAACCAGCAGGTAAAACGGCACACAGAAGGCAACCCTCGCTACAACCCGGAAATAAACCAGCCAGCAACAGGTTCCTTTTAACAGTTAATAAAGGGGTAGCAACATCATCCACAGAAACTGCATACAAGTCTTCTTCAATAGCATTTACTCCATGTTGGGGCATAGGAGCAGTCACAACGTTGGGCCTCTCGGGCGCCTCAAACTATATTTCCTTCGCATCAATAAGGTCCTGAACCTTATTCCTCAGGGCCCAGCAATCATCAGTAGAATGCCCCGGGCTATCAGAGTGATAAGCACAGCGGGAATTTGGATTATACTTCGGAGAGGTTGTGTTTACCATCTTCGGAGCTTCTCTGACGGTTACCAAGTTAGTCGATAGCAGTTGCGGCAAGATCTGTGACAAGGTCATACTAAGCCGAGTAAATTCTCTTCTGGGTCTCTCACCCCTTGGTTGGTTAGGTTGCCGAGGAGCGGCAACAGGCTTTGCAATTACCACCGCGTTGACAGTTTGGCGGCGTTCTGGTTTGTTCTGCCTTCTAGGCCCATACACAGCACTGGCTTCTTTTTTGAAAGGCTTCTTGTCAGAACTTGACGATGAACCTTTCTGTATCTTCCCTGATTTCATTCCAGCTTCGATCCTTTCCCCAGTCAGAATGAGGTCTGTGAACCCTGCAGAAGAATTACCGATGTGATGATTGAAGAACGGCCCAGATAGGGTCCCTAAGAACATGTCTACAAGTTCCCGATCAGTCAGCGGTGGCTGTACCCTACCAGCCAGGTCCCTCCACTTCTGCGCATACTCTTTGAAACCTTCTCCCGATCCTAATGACATACCCTGGAGTTGGGTACACGTAGGAGCGAGGTCGGCATTATACTGATACTGCTTGTAAAAAGCAGTAGCCAAATCCTCCCAGTTACGAACCTTGGTTCCATCCAGCTGATAGAACCATTCGAGATGAGTCCCTGAGAGACTCTCCTGGAAGAAATGGATCCACAAGTTCTTGTCCACAGTGTACGGTTGAATCTTCCGCACATAAGACCTGAGGTGTAGCTTAGGACAGGATGCCCCATCGTACTTAGCAAAATAAGGAGCCTTGAATTTGTGTGGGATCACCACACTAGAAGACAAACCCAGATCTCCGAAATCCATCCCAGGCACATGTTGAATCTCCATGGCATTCAGACGGTCCTCTAACTTCTTGTACCGGTCCTCAGTTGGAGGGTACTGCTCTTCATTATAATTTGTCTCGTTGTCAGAGACCACAGGACTTGGGACCCCTCCCCCTTGGGGACTATCCTTCCCAACAGAGGAAGCAGCTTGATCAACATCATTTTGCAGCCTGTTACCGAACCTCCGACCAGAGTTAAACAGCACAGTCCTACCTTTCTTCTTCTTCTTCTTCAGCAGAAGAGTCTTCAGCTCTTGTTGACCCTGGGCCAAACTCATAATCAGCTCTTGGAATTGGGCGTTCTGAGCCTGGAGGGCCTTGATGGACTGCTCAGTAGATGATTCAGGATTCATGATGCTGAAATAAACAGCGAAGAACATTAAGCAACCTGAAAAGAAAAGTACCTGCGATGCACATGATGCATGATATGTGTTTATGCAATGCATTCAAGGGTTCGAAAGTCCAAATTTGTTGTAGACAAAAAAGAACACACGTTATCATTAAGAAGTAATTGTTCAATACATCAAGGCCTCATGGGCAAACATTACAAAGTAAATCAATCCCAAAAGACACTGCGCATCCTCTTCGGAGCAATGTAAGTGTTGAGAGTCTTTTCCTCGTGCAGTAGGCGGGTGAGCTCCAAGACCTTCTTCTCACTAGCATGTAGACTGGACTCAAGAGAATTCCGTTCTTCCTTAAGCTGGATCCAGCTCTTCTGTATTTCTTCCCAGGATGTAGGCATGTCAGGATGCTGAATGGTGTAGGACACCTCTCCTTCCAGAACTGGCTCTTTGATCACAGGGAGAACATGAGGATATGGCATCACTAACTTCTGGGAGCGGGCCCGTGCCCACTTAAGATAAGGCTCCATAGGGATGGAGTTCTGGTGCCCCAGTGTCTTGCTGTCTACCTTGTTGGGCATCCTCTAAGCTCTGATAAATCTCTGGCGAAGTCCTTGTGCATCGTTATCGAAGTCAAAAACTATGTCAGGAATTAACATGTCATGAGGGCCGTCCCTCCGAGCATAACCAAACTGTCTCCAAGCCAGACACGGGTTGTAAGTAATACCTCCTCTGATTCCAAGTAAAGGAACATTAGGAAACTCCCCGCAATGATCAATGATAGTGACATCCTCTCTGGACCGAGAGCACCAATGTATATCAGCACGCGTAAGAGTCATCAATCGCTGTGACCATCTCAAACCCCGCTCGTTCTTCAAAACTGATTGTGGAAGGTGCGAAATAAACCACCTTCCCAGGAGAGGAGTGCAGCACATAAGAACACCTCTTTTTCTCATGGTTCGAGTGTAACATGAGTGAAGGATGTCTCCAAGCAACGTAGGTATAGGATTCCTGGACATGAAGATCTTGACAGCACTGATATCTATAAGGTGATCGGGATTCGGGAATAAAACCAATCCATAGATAAGGAGGGCCACAACTTCTTCAAAGGCTTGTAGGTCAAGGGAATTCCAACACTCTTGGGCCTTCTCAAACAGAAACCTGGCCAAGAACCCTTTGATACCACTTCTAACTTCCCAATGTCCCTTGATGTCAGATGGTTGTAGGCGTAATGCTTTAGCAATCTCTTCAAGTTTGGGTTCCTTTTCCGTACCGTTGTAGGGTAGCTGACTAAGGATAGGGATCTTCAGAAGCCGGGAGAACTCTTCCAATGTAGGCACCAGTTGATAATCCAGGAAAGTAAAACAGTGGTGCAGAAGGTCAAAGAACTGGAAGAGGACCTTTATCATATCTTCCTCAATATTGGTGTTGACCAAACTGATGAGTCTTCCATGCCTCTCACTAAAAGAAGAGCTCTCGGGAATCCTGGATATAAGTTCCTTAAGCTGAGGAGGGATCCTTACGAGGCCGATCTGAATTGTCTTTCTGTGAATAGTTTCCATGTCCTACAAAACAAGAACAAAGATGAAGATTCAAACCCCTGAAATGGTTAGTCAATGCATATGATGCTGTATGATGTCATGATGCTATGATAAAGCACACCACAAGTATTCACAAAAGCAAACATGGTAAAGCACACAAGTCACACCACAACCCTTAGAGTTTAGGCCAACATGGGGTCTGGGTATTACCCTCTTGAGGTTGGTGGGCTCAAAACCTGTCCTATCAGAAGTAACCGGGTTCTAAGGTTCCCAATATCATTGGATTGCTTTCATTGTTCATCGTTTCGATTTAGCCACTGGACTGGCGACCGAAATATTCTAAGAAAACAACCCTCAATTGAGTGTAGTATCGAGTATCAACCAACCTCGGACTGCACCAAAGTCAGTTATCTCACTACCCTAAAGAGGCCAAGATGGTTCAATTAAGGTTCCTAAGGTCAGTTGATGCTTCATGACACCACGCGGCGGCCCCGTACTCTCCTTGACTGAACTCAAGGGTTACCGGTACTCACCAAAGTGCCACATCAACGTAGCAGACTGCTTCAACCATGTCAGTATACCCCGCATAGTTCCCTCACAATCTTGTTGCTACTTTCTAAGAAGGTATCCCCCAGATCCGGGTTAGGATCTATAGAACTCCCAAAACAGTACCCACAATAATAAAGCAAGCAATTCAGACAATTGAAAACACAAGTGATCTATCCTAAGTTACACCTCACTTTATAAGATTCCCCAGCAGAGTCGCCAGTTCTGTGATCGGTGGATTTAGAACTGACTGTTTAAAGCTGGTTCGCGAAATGTCGCGGAAGCAAGAGTCGCCACCGTCTTTTATTTTCTCCAACATGGACAGGACAAAAGCACAGCAAAATTCCTTATGAGATAGTTTCTCGGTTCGGGAGGTAGATTTATAGAAAGGGAAGGTGTTAGCACCCTTTCTATCCATGGTTATCCATGGGCTCTTAGGTACTTGCTCTTATGTTTTCAAAATGTTTGTTTGCTTTTCAAAATGTTAGTGGGTTTGAAAAAGTTTCATTGAAAACTTCAATTTGACTCTTGTATCAGTCCTCAAGAGTGTTGTGAAGTGTTTGTTTTGAAATCTTTTAGAAAGTGTCAGTGTGAAAAGTATTTTTGTTTTTTAGAAAGAGAGCAAGTACCCATGAGTTGTCTACCTACCCTAAGGAATTAGGCTGTGTAAAAGTCCTTTAGGTAGTGGGCATCCCACCATTGAGAGGTAGGTAGCACCACCGTTGGAGGTGTTCGGGTCAATTCGAGTTTAGGGATGGTGTGGTCACCGAAGCAACAGTAGGACACCTTAGAAGCTACCCTTATGTCCTTGATCCTTTTTTAATCCGAGGCAACCGTTTCGAGGCAATTGGATCATGAACATAAGGACTACTAAAACGTCCTATACTTGACGACCACGTTTCGAAGGCAACAGTGAGGCGTACCCTAAGTGTGGTGTGTGAATTTGTGTGTTGTTTTCAATTTAGCAATTATCTTTGATCATGGTATTTGTGAGCTACGTTTGTTTTTAATTAACCATACATTCTTTCATGCTATTTAGAATTTAAAAGTGTGGAAATTGGAATGCGGAAAGATAAATCCTACGCTATTACAAGGCGCGGGTCTATACATCGCCAAATTACAAAGACCCGTTTGATAAAAATGCGGAAAGTAAATAAATTCCTAATTACTATTACAATCCTTGAGCAGTTACATAATATTCGAAAGAAAATAAATGCGCGAAAAGAAATTGAAATTGAATGTCTGAGGGTTTTGACCTTTTTGAAATTAACTTGAATTAAAGGCTATTTAATTATTTAATTAAAGAAAAGAAATGTTTTTGTTTTTGTTTTTGGTATTTATGAAAATAAAGAAAATTAAAATCGAGAGAAACCCTAATTCTAAGTTATTTTTAATTATTAAAGAAAATATACAAGTTGACCTAATTTATGCTAATTAATTATTTACACATTTATTTACAAAAATATTTAATAATAATAATAAATAATGAGACAAGTAATTAATTAAGAAAAGATAAAAATGTCAATAAACCCTAATTCTACCTATTTTAATTTATTAAGAAAAAATGTTAAAATTGAAACCTAATTTAACTAAATTAATTACTTAACATTTATTTACAAAAATATTCTAATAGTGAAATTAATAAGAATTAAATATTAAATATTTTTTTGGTTTCTGATTTTTTATTATGAAAATTATTTGGGTGAATTAAATAAAACAATTAAAAACAATTAAAACAAATTAAAACAAAAAAGAAAAGAAAAGGAAATTAAAAAATAGAATACAAACATTGGGGGGTGTCTGGCCCATTTTGGAGGTATGATGGAGTAAATCTTGCCCATTTGCATAGAGCCTCGTTGACTCTTAGGAATCACATGCTTGATGGTTGACCCAAGCGTATGATGGTCCTCATCCTGCAGCCTTCAGATTGATCATTCAGGCCATCTGGCAAACCCACGCGCTAGGACATATGGTGGGACGTTGAGAGCACGCTGCATATGAATACGTTAGAATAAAAATTATGAAATAAGTGGGGGACCTGGGAATCGAACCCAGGTCCCAACGCTTACCAGCCACGTCTTCTACCAACTGAACCATTGCATTCGTTTGTTAATATAATGGAGCATAATTATTATATAAAAAGAAACAAGCGTTAGTGGTATGAACAAAAATCACGCGCCAGATTTGAATCTCCCAACCATGTAACGACACGCTGGCCTTCTTCTTCATTTATCTGCAAATAGAAAAAACAAATAGCGGGGGTTTTAAACCCCCACTAAATACAGCCATGGAAAATAGCGAATAGAAGCTGGCTTAATAAAAAAAGGGCGCGAGGTATTGGTTTGCTTCGTCTTGATGTCACGAATTCAGCTGTACAGGTTTTAAGGGCCAATTTTTCCATA
The DNA here is from genome assembly GCA_948472305.1 of Vicia faba. Taxonomy (NCBI): domain Eukaryota; kingdom Viridiplantae; phylum Streptophyta; class Magnoliopsida; order Fabales; family Fabaceae; genus Vicia; species Vicia faba. The sequence goes on from OX451737.1 coordinate 1,534,893,905, forward strand.
TATGAGAACCCCTATTTTGGAGCTTCTGAAACCCTAGGTTTCAATAATGGCAGATTTTGTTTTAGGCAACATTAGGACAATTAAGTTGTACCAATCGCTTCAGAAAGTTAATATTAGTATAAATCAATCAAGAAAAATGGCTAAAAGTGCATGAATCATGATATGGAATTCAAGGAATTTTGGCAAACCATATAGCCTGTGTTCTTCAATTCCTTGCACGTTTTGACTCGTTCTCGATTGCAAACGCTTCCTGGATGTTTTGGCAATGTATTGGAATGCTTTTGAAGCTTTGAATTGTGCTCTAACTGTGAAATTAGTTTTCAAGTTTTTTGGCCAAAAGTTGCAAATTGATTATGCCTTTCTAAGCAGTTTTTCGTGTCCATTGGAATAGGGTTGACTTGTGCATAAGTAAGTGAATGAAATTAGGTCAAGAAACAAGCCCATAACCCATTGAATTAATGTTTTGTATCTTTGATTGCCAATCATGTATTTTCCAATCTTTTTCCTCCATGAGACCTTGCCAATCATGGATTTTTTCCTTTTTTGGATATGAAACGACTTGCCACCTTGCCCTAGTTTGATTTGCTGCACAAAAAGATTTAAAAGGCATTATTTGATATTTTTCTCATAATTAAATCTAATTAAATGAATTAATAAGAATAAAAATTCAATTAATTAATTAAAAATAAGAAAATAAATCCCTTTGAGCTTAATGGGTCGTGCATATGCTTTGGATAATGATTCAAGGAAGAATTTGAGGCCCATTAGCATTTTTGAAGCTTTTGAAGCAAAGTTGACTTTTCAAAGTTCCCAAAAATTTCCCAACTTCTCCAAGGAATATCTTGCTCAATTTTGAAGCTATGATCATGTTCTTTGACATTTTGGAAAGGTCTTGAAGTACTCTAACCTATGCCTTTGGTCCCATGTCATTTTGATTTACCAATCTCAAGTTATGGTCTTTGACTTAAAGTGCCTTTTTGTTGACTTTTGAAAATGACCTATAATGTTGAAATTGATAACTTTTTGTGAGAGCATTTATTGGACTTGAAGTGTGAAGATGAGTTGTAGGAAATGTCCTTCTCTTCAAAATGAGCTTTGGATGGGATTTTTCTGATAAACCATGAAGAAGTTATGCCTTGGTCAATTTGCAGTTGACTTTTCCAGTTGTCCAAAAATAGAAACTTTTGCATATTGAGACTTTTTGAGCCATGCCTTGAGGAATCATGATCAAGAATTGATGAAATGATGTTTGTGGCTTCAAAATAAGATGTTGACCAAAAAAATTGACTTTTGACTGTCAAATGACCATTTTGCTCCTGTAGTTGACTGTGGAGCAATTAGGGTTTTTGACTATGCAACTTGGTGCTATGGGTCTTGAAACTTGACATATGGATGCTTGACAATGTATATGGGCATGTGGGACATGATTGGACCCTTGGAAACCTCAATTTCTTTGCCAGAACCAAAACCCTAATTTTGACTGTGTTAGGAGGCCATTGGACTGTGCAATCCTTGAGCTTGATTTTGCCAAATCTTGAAGAATATGGGAGGGCAAATTTTGGGGTACAACAGTTCCACATAATCATTAAGAAAAGACAGTTATTATCTCTCAAAATAAAAACCCATTAAGTCAAAACCTATGAAGGAGACTTAAGAGAAAAAAACGGGGGCATCCCGTTGCCTGTAATCACAAAAGAAATAGTTCAAGAAAAAGACAGGGATAGAAAAATCAAAAAAGAAAGAGGTCCTACAAATCCTCAATAAAAAGAAAAGGTCACAAAAATGACTTCCTTCTCAAACAAACTCGTTCAATTTCTGAACCATCACTAGAATATCGGGGCCAACATTCCAGAACTGAATTGGGATTCGAAATGCACAATTAACTGAGCATAGGACTGAAGAACATCACGAAGAACATGTGGGTACAAATAAATTTTGAGCCTTTATCCTTTGTTTCTTAAACCGTGAACCAGGCCATATTACAACCCTTAAAATTCCTAGCTGAAGCATGGGTTAGTTCGAGAGCATACTGTTACAAAGGTATCCTGACTCCTATAAGGTCTACTATAAATCATGAGTTGATATCAAATTCTTGCAAATTTTATTTTACTATAAAAATGCATTTTAAAAAATTTTCAAGACATACATAAGCTTTGCATTCTTTAAATGACATTGTGTGCATATGGTTAATTGTTCAAATGGCAGAGAAATTCACATAATGAATATTTAGCGAACGGAGACCCCCTCAATGGATAAAATCACCTCATACGGAAAAAACATTCCCAATAACAAGCCTTTCATAATCAAGGGGTATGATATGGTATCTAACTAATTTGGGACAATCAAGCCAATCTACAAAGAATCTCTCCACAAATGTTGAATAGTCAGGGGCAGATCTCCATCTGAATGACTCGGGGGATGTTACATTGACCGGGGATTCCAGCATTAAATCACTGTGAAATTTGAATCTTTGGTACCACCAAATTTCTTGTCTGTGACAGTAGTATCAGATGGTGTCAGTATCATGTCTTCGAATCCTTCCATGACAGTTCTTAGAAAAGATACCTAGGAAATTCAAGACTATCAGAAACTTAATCAAACATCAGGTGCACCATATTTATCCTGAAGCAGTCCCACACAGGCTCCCACGTATGAAAGGGCACATGCGATCACATAAACATTTTCTGGCAGAGAGTTTTCCCCAATGAGTTTTCCTCAAACAGGAAAACAATAGAAATCAACATCCCCATTCGACTCCTCCTCAGACAACAGGAACATGAATCCCCATAAAGAGACCTCTTATGAAGTCATCATCTACTCTGGATGGCATCTTTAAGCCCATCTCAGATGAATCTCCGTCATATTCTCTGGATGGCGTCTTTAAACCCATCTCAAATGACTTTCAGTCATCTTCTCCAAATGGCATTTGTAAGCCCATTCTCGATGTCATTAACCATCAGTTTTACGTCATGCGAGTGCAAATTTCTGGGCACTCTAGTGTTCAATCATCTTCCACCTTCAGATCATGAAAGGCAGATAAGCCGATCTAAATACTTAGTTTTAAGAAGATTGAACAGGGGCAGTTGTTGTACCCCAAAATTTAACCTCTCATTTTCTTTGAAAATTTTCTTTTAAATGGGTGGTTGCCAACATCTGCTTGAGGAAAGTAAAATTTGAAGATGAACGAAATGTCTTTTGATTGGAACATTAAAGGTCCTTCAGTTGGGGAATCAGATCTTCCTTAGATTGGAGCATCATAGCATCCTTCGATTGGAGCATCAACGCTTCATTCGATTGGAGCATCAAACTTTCCTTCGATTAGAGCATCGGGGCTTCCTTCGATTGGAGCATCAGAGCTTCCTTCAATTGGATCATTAGAGCTTCCTTCGATTGGAGCATCAAAGCTTCCTTCGATTGGAGAATCATAGCTTCCTTCGATTGGAGCATCAGAGCTTCCTTCGATTGGAGCATCAGAGCTTCCTTCGATTGGAGCATCAGAGCTTCCATCGATTGGAGCATCAAAGCTTCCTTCGATTGGAGAATCAGAGCTTCCTTCGATTGGAGTATCAGAGCCTGCTTAGATTGGAACATCAGAACAAAGTGTCCTTTGATTGGCATACCAAGGTAGAGTATCCTTCGAATGACATATTAGTGCAGAGATGTCTTAATCTAAAATTTTCTGATAAGGGAAATTTTGAATACTTTGAATCAGAACTCAAAACCATCAAAGGGAACAAGGGCTGGTTGAAGGTGCTTTAGAGAAGGAAAATTTTAATATTTTCAAATTTGAACAAGGTGCTAAATTAACCTGTCCAGATTCACTAAGAATTCCAAAATGGCATGATATATCTAAAAATGGCAATCTTTCAATTTGTCTGATTCTGTTTTCAATACCATGTTTAATGGTTGATCTTTAATGCCTTGATCCTTTCCCCATTTCCTTTCTCCTCCATCTCCTATAAATATAAGACACATACTGTATCACAGGGATATACACTTATTTTTTCACACAAATAGATCACGCTGCCACATTGCTCAAAGAAATCCCAAAAATTTCCCAATCGAAGCACTTTTTTTTGCAGGCACCTTCAGCCCAAATGAATACCAGATTCTGGTTCCTGAGACATCCAGGAGTCCACACCAGCTCCTAAGCAAGTGTCTCCATGCCAAGGAGTGTCAAATCAAAGCATCTAATAACTCCAGTCCATACACAAGTTCCAGTTTCAAGCAAGGTAAGTCCTCTTGACCTTGCATCTTTCGTTTCAGCATAACATGTGTTGTACCCCAAAATTTTCCCTCTCATTTATCAAGACTTTTCTCACAAGATTTCTTTGACTCAAGAATGGATTAGGGTTTTGTCAGCTCAAGACATCTCATCATGCACTGATGACCCAAAATTAGGGTTTGAGGCTGCACAAGGATTTTTGGACTATCAATACTTCATATGACTTTTAAACATCATTATGAACCCCTAAGATTACTCATGACAAGTTTCAAGCCTTGAACCACATTTTTGATCAGTCAATTGGACAGTTAACCTAAAAATCAGTTGTATTGGGGAAAAAGTCAACCATGGCCAATTTACAGTCAAACTTCATAATTTTTAATCCACATCAACATTTTAGACTCATATGTATCATTTGATCAAGTTTGGATCATAATTCCTCAATAAATTTGATCAAATCATTAAAAGGGCAAAATGGTCAAAATTAGGGTTTTGACTGAGGAAGGGCAATTTCTGATTTTTGACCTAGAAAATGACCAATTGAGTTAAAGCATGATTCCAAGGATTCAATGGCATCATATTTATCTAATTACATGGTTCAAAACATTTCAATTTCATTGATAGACAGATGAAATTTGCAGTCAACTGATCAAAAGTCAGTTGTATACTGAAAAGTCAAACTTTGACTTTTTGGTCAAAATCAAGTGCCAAGGGTCACAATTCATCAAAACATGTCAAAATATGAAACTTTTTCATCAAGAAATCAAGGATTAAAGATTAGGTTTTAAAATTGGAAATTTTCTTAACTTAGAAATTTTTCTAAGTATAAAAAATTTCTTATTTTTTCTCACCTTTAGGCCATTTTTCACCATGATACAAGATGATTCAAAGGAAGTTCCCAACATGAAAGTTGTAGACCTTCATGAAATCTACAACTTTGCTTCACACACTTTTCCCTAAAGATTCTTATATCTCAAGATATAATTTTATGAATACATGCTCATGAACCAAATAACTTAGTGAAATTTTGCCCCAATTTAGGCAGGTTTTGGACCCAACTTCATAGCAATTTTTCACCTAGTTCCAAGAGGAGTCTTGAAATTAATTTCAAATATGAGTTATAAGGCACATTGAAATCTTTCCAAAATGTCCAAGAGCTCCTCAATATCATGTTTGAGTAGAGAAAATCGAAGAGAGGAAGTTGGCAATTTCTCACTTTGTATTCAAGCCATTTCATGAAGAACAAATTTCAAATCAGTACCTATGTTGCCTAATCCATGCTTTACAGGTCCCAAACTTTTTTCTTACTCCATAATTTAATGCTTACTCAGTTGAAAAAGCTTTAATCCAAGCCCTAGAGCCATTGTCCAAGTTGTAATTCCATAAATGGCATAAAGTGGCCATTGCAATTTTGGAAAAGGTTCACTTTTGCAATTTTCCAATTCTTGAGCATTGAAACTATCTCCTTTGCATATAAAAGTCTTACAGGCCTAAAGAAAATTGTATAAAGGATATACCAACCCTAAGCAAGCTAGTACAAACATGTGAAGACTTGTCTCTTCACTTTGCTTCAAAAGCAAGAAAGTGTGCCAAAAGGCTAGAACTCACAAATCTGTTGGAGAGCTGACTTGAAACCTATCCCATACTAATACACAAAGACATTACAATAAAAAACATGATGGATAGAGGCCTAAAACACTCCCAAACTCCCTTTCACCAAAAAACTGTCAAAACTTACAGTTTTTGCATAAGCATAACAGTCGATCATTTGGCTCGTGCGTTTCAAGTTTCAATCATCAAAACACTTTACCTACTTGATATCTAACTGATCCAGACCCTCGTCCCTGTACTGTAACTCCTTCTCCATCATCTTCCATTTTTGTTTTCAAAGCTTGCAAGTTGACTTGGATAGAGAGTTCCAAGCACTTCCAAAGCAACACAAGGATTGGAACACACTCAGGGAGGTTCAAGCAAGCTCGAGCAATCATCAGACCTTCATAAAACTCACTCCAACTACATCCACGATTTCAACTGAAAGAGGTAAAAATATCAACTTTTATCTCTTCATACAGGCATCCATTGACCACGATTTGTGAATAAACAATGTAGACCTCATTGCTACGAAGTTGTACATGTATATATCTTGCATTTATTTGGCTTGAGTTGAGAGAATTTTGAAGTTCAAATTCCTGTAAAAATTAGGTTTAGATTTAGGGATTTTAAAATTCATCTTGATCTTTGATTGTTAGCTTACATGATTTATATGGTTAGAATCGTGAGACAAAATGCTACGACATTCATGTTATCAGTTTTCATTTTTATTGAGAGATGAGAAAGTTACAGAGCTTTTGGCCAGCTTGGGGAAGAAGATGAAGTACAGGGCAAGGACCTTGTTCATGTTATGTTATTTTTGTTTCATTTAAATCAATGGATGTATAGCCACCCCAGTGGCAAGGTAGCGCGCTGGTGAGGCCCAGGTCCTGGGTTCAAACCTTGGCGCTACCTTTTATTTTTTACACTTTTCCATTTTTGTTGTTTTTTGCAGGATTGGGCCTCCACGTCGGGCTTAGTATTTTTTCTAACATGACACCATTTTATTGCTCAGGATACCCCCCTGGCCCAACTATTTTCTTATTTTTTTATTTATTTGTTTTATTTTCATTTTTTGTTTAATAAAAATTTTCTTTAATACATAAAAATCCTAAAAAGTATAAATATGATAATATTACATTTTTATTTTATTTTATTTTTATTTTCACATAAAAAATATATTTTATCTTCAATATATACTAACTATCTTTCTTAAATAAATTTGTAAAAAATAAACTTAGATATATTCTTATCTTTTCTTTTATATGTTTATATATATTTGTAAATATTTATTTTAACATATAAAAACTAAATATTTTCATACAATATAATTTATTATTTTTTATACAAAGAATACACAAATAATAATATATAAGAACCTTATTTTCTTTCAAACTAGAAATTAGGGTTAAACCCCCTTTTTTAAGAATTAATTTCTTTTCCTTATATTTTTAGGATTAGGTTAAAATTCCTTTTCACACAAAAAACAAAACAAAATCTTTTTTCTTGCATGTACATAATATTGCATATTTAAATATTGTATTTGATTATTCTAATATTCGTACAAATTCGATTTGGTTGTAATAGGTTATTTATATTTACATTCTTGCAAATCACCATTCAAATTTGTATTCCCCCCTCCCATAAATTGTTGTAATAGCTTAGTAATCTTTACATTACGAAATTTACCGCTTTACATGCCATGTTAGTAATTAGGGTTTGTACGCCAACATAAAAACAAATCAAATAGAAAATCCTAAATTCAAGACAAAATCAAAGCATGAAAATAACACACTTGCACACAAGCATCCTTAGAGTTTCTCCACTTGGTTGTGTTATACAAAAATAGCCATATTACGCATGCGAAGTATCTTGGCAAAACAAACAAATATAAGATCATAGTCCCTCGATTACGCTATTGAAAGTTGCCTTACAAAATGATCTTGGTCCCTAAAAAATGCTAAGATACTTTGCAAACATTGCTAATCATGGTTATACGATGACCCACGCCCGTCCCGTTTACATCCAAAGATAGGGTTGCTTACCAAATCAATAGTAAGACAACAATGTCAAAGGAATAGAAAATGCACAAGAAAGACATTTGAGTAGGTAGATTAATTCTAGTTACTTGCTCTATTTCCAAACAACTATCCTTGCTATTTTCAAAATAAACACACACATTTCAAAAACATCTTACAAACATTGAAAACATTTTCAAAAGACAAACATCTTTGTATACATTCTTACGAATGAGAATCATTACAAAGATTGCCTAAACGAATGACCTCTTTTACAAAATACTTTCAAAACCATACCAAACATATTTTCAAACAACAAAAGCAAGTGATCTAGCAAGTAACTAAGAGCCCATGGAAAACCATGGATGAAAAGGGTGCTAATACCTTCCCTTTTCATAATCTACCCCCCGAACTCAAGAAAACACCTCAAAGGTCTTTCTTGTGCTTTTTCACCTTTCCTTTTGGATAAAATAAAAATCGGTGGCGACTCTTGCTAACCGCGACATTTGCGATAAAATGCAAAACCCTCAAGTCAGTTCTCCCACCGTATCATAGAACTGGCGACTCTGCGAGGGAAATTTTATAAAAGTGGGGTTACCTTAGGGCTAGATCATATTTATTTGCTTACTTTGTTTGACTTGATTGCTTTACATTATGGTTCTTTGTTTGGGTTTGAATCCTCTACCCAGATTTGGGAAACATTATAGGTAAATAGCAATATATTGTGGAAACTGTGCGGGGTATACCGACATGGTCTAAGAAATAGCTATGTTAGCATGACATATTTGTGGGTACTGATGGCCTTTGAGTCAATCAAAGAGAATACAGGGCCGCTGAGTGATGTCATGAAGCACTAATGAACTTCTAGAACCCTTTACTTGACCAACTTTGCCTTTAGGATGTAGTGAGGTGACCGACTTTAGTGCAGTCCGAAGTTGGTAGATACTCGATACTACACTCATTGAGGATTGGTTTCTTAGGATATTTCGGTCTCCATTAAAGAGGCTTGAGCTGAAACAATGACCAAGGAAACAATCCGGTGATATTGAGCTCCTTAGAACCTGGTTACTATTATTAGGACATGTTTAAGCCAACTAAACTCCAAGAGGGTACTTACCTATAAAACCCCATGCAAGCCTAAACTAAGAACTTGTTTGCTTTGCTTGTATATGCATACTTGTACATAACATCATGGACATCATGAGCATCATATGCATCCACTAACCATTTTAAGGATTTTTGGAGATTCATCTTTGTTTTTGTTTTGTAGGATATGGATTCACTTCGCAGGAAAACTATCCAAATCAACCTTGTAAGAATTCCTCCGCAACTAAAGGAGCTAGCTTCAAGGATCCCTGAGAACTCTCCATTCACTAAGAGGAATGGTCGTCTACTCAACTTGGTCACCTCCAAAATAGAGGAGGATATGATGAAGGTGCTCTTCCAGTTCTTTGATCCTTTGCACCATTGCTTCACATTTCCCGACTATCAGCTTGTGCCTACTTTGGAAGAATTCTCTCAACTCTTGAGGATTACCATTATGAATCAACTACCTTTCAACGGTACAAAAAGAGACCCAAAGCTAGAAGAGATTGCTCAAGCTCTGCACTTGCACTTATCTGATGTCACAACCCATTGGGAAACTAGAAGTGGTGTCAATGGCTTCTTAGCAAAGTTTCTGTTTGAGAAAGCCCAAAGCTGTTAGAATTCCTTAGATCTGCAAGCTTTTAAGGAAATTGTGGCTCTTCTTACCTATGGGGTGGTCTTGTTCCCCAATCCTGACCAACTCATAGATGTGAGTGCCGTCAAAATCTTCATGTCACGCAATCTGGTGCCTACATTGCTAGGGGATATCCTACATTCTTTTCACACTTGCACAATGAGGAAAAGAGGTGTCCTTATGTGTTGCACTCCTCTCATGGAAAGATGGTTTATTTATCATCTTCCCCAATCAGTCTTAAAGAATGAGCAAGGATTAAGGTGGTCACAAAGGTTAATGACGCTCAAACATTCAGATATTCATTGGTGCTCTCGATCCAAAGAGAATGTTATCATTGTTGATCATTGTGGGGAATTCCCTAATGTACCTCTACTTGGCATTAGGGGAGGCGTCACCTACAACCCATGCTTAGCTCTAAGACAGTTTGGTTATGCCCGAAGGGATGGCCCGCATGAGATGCTGATTCAAGGCTTGGTATTCGACTACGACAACAACGATCAAGGTCTTCGCCAGAGATTCATCCGAGTTTGGAGGATGCTAAACAAGGTGGATAGCAAGACTTTGGGACACAAGACATCCATCCCTCTTGAGCCTTACCTCAAGTGGGTATGAACCCGCGCTCAAAGTCTTATGACGCCTTATCCTTCCATCCTTCCGGTGATCATTGGGCATGTTAAGGAGGGACAAGTTCCATACACTATCCTACATCCTGACATGCCCACATCTCTTGAAGACCTACAAAGGGATTGGATACAACTCAAAGGAGAGCGAGATACTTTCGAAGCCCAATTCTATGCAAGCGAGAAGAAGGTTTTAGAACTCACTAGGCTACTTCATGAGGAGCAGACTCTAAATGCCTACATTGCACCAAAGAGGATGCGCACTACTTTTTTATCTTAGAGTTTTGTATTATTTATCCCAAGAGGCATTGATGTAATCAAACTCTATCTTATTAATATAACGGGTGTTTCTTTTTGTCTAAAACATACTTGAATCTTTTTAAAATCCTTGAAAACATTGCATGTGTACATATCATTCATCATAACATAAACATGTCTTTTACAACAGACTTCCTCATCTCTCTGCTGTTTATTTCAGTAAGATGGATCTCGAACAGACAGTAAAAAATCTTCAAGTTCAAAACACGCAGTTTCAACAGTTACTCACAACCTTGGCCAAAGGACAAGAGGAGTTGAAGACTCTGTTGGCCAAAGAGAAGAAGAAGAAAGAGAAGAAACCAATCAGTGTTGTAATCATGGGGAGAAGGTTTCAGGGACAAACTAGAAGAACCTTGAATTTTGCAACAACATCTGATGAAGGAGAAGGGAAAGGAAAAGAAACAGCGGTTCCGTCAGAATCTGAAGACGAGGAATAAGAGGAAGACTCTTTCGAGGAACAGTATCCTCCAGCAGATGATAAGTACAGACATCTTGAAGAGCGTCTGAGAGCTATGGAAATACAGAAGGTGCCAGGTCTAGACATTGAAGAATTTGGACTAGTGTCGGGAATTGTGATCCCACCAAAGTTCAAAGTGCCATTGTTTGCAAAATATGATGGGGTGTCATGTCCTAAGATGCACCACTGATCATATGTGAGAAAGATCCAAGTGCACTGCACCGATAAAGACCTATGGGAGGAGTGCACAACTCGATTGGTTTTACCAATTGGAAAGGGCCGACGTCCACAACTGGGAAGATCTTGCCGCAACTTTCTATAAGAAATACCAGTATAATGCAGATTTAGCGCCTACCCATACTCAACTTCAGAGTATGGCTATGGCTTCAAATGAGGGTTTCAAGGATTACGCGTAGAAATGGAGAGATCTAGTTGGGAGAGTGCAACCCCCTTTGTCTGAAAGGGAATTGGTGGATATGTTCTTAGGCACTCTATCGGGCCCTTTCTTCACCCATTTGATTGGGAGCTCATCTGCTGGATTTACTGAGTTAATACTAACCGGAGAGAGGGTGGAAGCTGGCATAAAAAGTGGAAAGATTCAGAAGGATTCATCTGCCTCTACAGCTGTGAGAAAGCCTTTTATTGGGAAGAAGGAGGTATCTGATGTTTATCCACAAAGGAACCAAGGGAGAGCTGAGCACCGACCAATGGTAGGGGCCGTTATGATCCCAAAGCCTACATCTGATCAACCAAGAAGTAACCAACCGAGGGTGGAAAGGCCAGTCCGGAAATTCACCAGAATTAATATGACTCTAGCCCAGGTTTTACCACATCTTCTGAAATCAAATTTGACAACTCTGAAGGAAGCCCCAAAGAACCCCAACACATCGTCCCCTCATTATCACCCAAATTCCAGATGCGCATATCATTCTGAAAGTTCGGGTCATGACACTAACAACTGTTGGGCCCTGAAAAACAAAATTCAATACCTTATAGATGCAAAAGAGATTGAGTTTGATGCACCTGAGAAGCCAAACGTCATTTCCGCTCCTATGCCTAGGCATGGCCATAACACTAATGCTATCGAAGAACATTTGTTTGTTACCACAGTTGACGAACTCTTGACTCCACTCCCAATCATTAAGATGAACTTGTTGAAAGCTGGTGTATTCTTGGGTTGTAATGAAGACTGCCAACTTTGCTTATCCTCACCAACTATTTTCCCTTTGTTGAAGACAAGCATTCAACGCTTGATAGACAACCAAGAGATTCTGTTTGAAAGTGCTCCTGTTTCACCTGTTCCTGTTGAAGACATTTCAATCATAACCATCTCCGCCAATCCTTCCAGGGTCCCCAAAAGACCCATTAGGATTACATCGGTTCCAAAAACTACTCCTCTTATAATCACAATGCCCGGGTCGGTCCCGTATGAATCAGACAAAACAGTGCCGTGAAATTACGGTGGAGACATCTACTACCATGGTATCAAATAATATGAGCTGGCCGTCGAAGAGATGAGCTCCGAAGAAGAAGACTCCTACATTAGCAATATTGCCGGAACCAGTAATATTACCCGTAGTGGTAGAATCTTCTCTCCAGAAATTGCCCCTCCAAAGGCAGTTTTTGGACCCGTGGCTGCTCCAAAGGTTACCTCCGTACCAATAATCATATCTGCAAGTGCTCCTATTGACAAAGACGACATAACCCCTGTTGTCATTACTACCAACACTTCTACTGTTGAAATTCGAGGAAAAAGTATTCAAGAAGAGCCTGTCCGGACGAAGGCTCAACCACTGACTATCCTTGAAACCTCCAAGAAGGAAATGGAGGAAATCTTGAGAATAATAAAGAAGAGCGACTACGACGTAGTTGAACAGTTGGGGAAAACTCCCTCCAAAATCTCTATGCTAGCATTGTTGTTGTGTTCCGAAGCACACGCGAAAGCCTTGGTGAAATTCCTAAAGACAACCCATGTGCCTCAAGATACGTCTACTGACCAATTTCAAGATTGTGTGGCCAGTTTGACAACTGATAACGGCCTAGGCTTCTCTGATGCTGATTTGACACCAAGGGGGAGAAAGCACAACGAGGAATTGCATGTCTCTATGGAATATAGAGGAACAACTCTGGCCCATGTCTTGGTGGACACCGACTCATCTTTGAATGTTTTACCGAAGAAAGCTCTCGACAGATTAGACTGCGAAGGACTGACGTTGAAACCCAGGAACATAGTCGTGAGAGCATTTTATGGCTCTAATAGGATGGTCCACGGGGAGGTGGACATCACCATAAAGGTTGTGAATCAGACTTTCAACTCAACCTTCTATGTAATGGACATCCGCCCCTCTTACTCTTGTCTGCTACGACAACCATGGATCCATAATGCCGGTGCTATCACCTCCACACTACACCAGATGTTGAAATATCTGGTCCATGGAAAGATTATCACTATCCACAGAGAGAAAGAGTATATGATTAGCCACCTCAATTCTTTCTGGTATGTGGAATTGGACGACGAGTTTATCGAAACTCCTTTTCAACATTTTGAAGAAGTTCCTCTAGAGGTAGCAGTGACCAGGACGGTATCCCAGATCCCCAAGATTACAAGACCTCCGCTCCAGATGTCATCTCTGAAGGACGTCAAGGCAGTAGTAAAGGAGGGTGGATGCACCATCTGGGGGAAACTTCCGGATCTTCTGTATAAATCTGATAAGTTTGGCTTAGGGTTCACTTCAAGTGCTCATAAGGCTTTACGCCGTGCCCGTGTTGGAGGGCCACCCCTGAAGATTAGTAACCGAGAGGTCAATGCAGTGGAAGATGATGAAGAGGATTGCAGCTTGGAGGATTGGATATTTCCTACTGTCAGCGGAGGACTTCGCATTTGGGAAGCCAGAGACTTTGTCCCAATAACTTTCATCCCTCAGTAATTTATCTTTTACATTTCTGTTAGACTTGTAATATTCACAAACAATTCGCACATTTAAAACCTTGTGTCTTTCGCGAGGCACAATGGTCCATCTGTAAGGGTTTTTATTTTATCTTCATATGGCATTCAATGAATCATGGACGTTTTTCACATACAAACTTTTGTGCTCATTTTCTTTCTTTTACATTTTTATTGTTTAAAGATGGCTATACCCTTACACACACCCACACTCACAAATGCAGGTACCCCTCCATTCCGGATCCCATGGCTAACGATACTGCTATGGCCTTTAGTGACTCTGAGGATCTAATCTACCAAGCCGAAGACGAAGGTGAGGAAGATTGTGAAGTACCAAGGGAATTGGCCAGACTACTACAACAAGAGGAAAGAGCTATTCAGCCTCATGAGGAACCGGTGGATACAATCAACTTGGGTACTGAGTGTTGCACCCCAAAATTTACCCTCTTGATTCAGGCTTATGTTTCATCATGATTATCATATTGCATTGCATTCATACATTGTGATGGGATCAAAGTACTTTGGTTATCAAGTCTTACTCAAGCTTTGAAGGTTGATTACATTGACAAGTTGCTCAAGTAGAATCTTATCATCTAAACCACTGGATCTTTCAAGCTCAAAAGTTATTGCATATCTCAAGATATTTTATCCATCTCTTTGGATCATCAGAGGATTGAAGTTTGTGTTTGATTATAGGAAGAATCACTCTTTTGATTAACCAGTTAAAATTAGGGTTTTGCTTGATCAAGGCTATTGATCAATGTACAAGTCTTGATTTGGAAGCTACAACATCTCATTGGTATTTGGAAACTCTTTGTACAAGAAATTGGTCAAGATGCCTAGAGGATTTGAAATTTTGGAGATGATTCATCAGTCTCCTAAGGTGTTAACCAAAACTAGGGTTTGGGATTTCATCAAGATTTCTTGAGAATTTTAAAGTGAAACTTTGTACATGGCCTCTATATATTTGGAAGATTATATGTTTGAAGTCTTGATCATCAATTTTGAAGGGAAGTGGATCAATTGATTCAAAGGGGCAAAATGGTCATTTTGGTCAAAATCAATCAAGGTTGGCCAAGTGAACTTTTGTTGAACCATCAATTCAAGGGTGTACTTTTCATATTTCAAGTCCATTTGGATCATTCGATCAAAAATATTGAGGTTTGGATTGAAACTTGTTCATGAAGAAACCCTAAAAGTTTCTAATTTTTGGAAAATGAGGAGTTAACTTCAAAAATTCATATTTTATTCACCTTTTATCAAAAAAATGCAAATGAAATATGCTTGGAAAGATAATAGGGTGGTCTTTCATATCCTTTTGGTCTCATGTCCAAACTGGCAAAGAGTCAATAGTTATGGTCTTTGGAAGTTCATGCCTCAAGTTAAAATTATAGGTCTTTTCCAAAATTAGTGAATTTCATGTCAAATTTTGAGGACCTTAATGGATTCAATTGAAAAAACTCAAAACTAAGGGATTCTAGATCTTTTCAATACCTTTCCAAATTGTACTCATTTGTGTCAAAATTCAAAAGTATGACCAAGTTATGAACTATGGAATTTTGAGGCATTTTATTGAAATTTGACAAGTATGCAAAATGGCCATTCCTTTTGTTTCTAATCAAGCCCGTGAACAATTTGTGACATGCTGAGGCCCATTACACTCACCATTTTGTGCCCATGTGCTTCTTGAACTTGCTTGATTGAAAAAATAAATAAAACATGCTCAATTTTGCAAATTCACCAACACTTCTTCATTTCAAGTAATCATGGGCTGGCACTTTGAGCATTGGTTTCTGACCTCATTTGGCCTACAAAATGCACAAAAGGCAAGAAAATGCACGAGAAAATGACCTGATCCTATGCACACTTAATTTTCTGCACAAACTTCCAATCCTGCCCTCCAACGACTTTGAGTGCCAAATACCACTTCTATCCTCTTCCTCTCATTCTATATAACAAGAATCAAGGCTCAATTGTGAAGGAGGAGGCTCATAATCGCTACATTCCAAATCTGAAAATTTTGAAGCATCTCTGAAAATTGCTTCGATTCTCTCTATCGTTCTTCAAAATTCTTGTTGGTTTAGCTTCAGTCAAGTAAGCAGATCAAGCTTGCACCATTGGATTGCTTCTGGAGTGAAGGAATCGAGTTTCCAGTTTTCACATCCATGTGAGTTTCTTGAACTTTGATTTATGTGTTTCAGTTTGAATTGATAATGTAAATCATGTCCATTGAGTTACTAGCTGTCCAATCACTAGGATTGATGTATATTTGAGCTTTGATTCAAGCAGAATGGATGAAATCGTGTTCCTGATTTTGATGTTTGCAGTGAGTTTTTTCAGTTTTTGAGACTTTATTTCTTGATCCATGCTTGATCTTTGAGATTGATTCGAATTGCATAATATAGTATGATATGTTAGCTTTAATTTGCACTTGAATTCATGGATTTTGGTTGAGAAACGAGCACGATTGATGGATCTGAACATAGGCTCATGACCTGTTTTGTTGCACACGTTTTGCCCTATGCTGGAGGTTGAAGACGAAGTGAGGTGGTGCGCTGTGATTGGCTTGTTTGAAATTTTAATGCATTTCATATTATTTGATTTTAATTGATTTTCTGATTTTTATTTCTTGATCAAAACAATTTAAAAAATTCTGAAAAAATTATCACAAGTCCAAAATAATTTCTACTATCTTGTGTAATTTTATTGGAATTCTTAAAAATGTTTTGATTGGTTTAAAATTTCATAAGTTTAATTATTTGTTTGTTAAAAGATTATTTTTATTTTAATAGTTCTTTTGATCTAAAATTCCACAAAAAAAAATTTGAACTCTTAAAATTATTTAGAATTTGATTCTGAAATTTGTTTGGTATTTTTTCCTATTTTTGATCAGAAATTTAATTTGAAAAGTTTATTTGAAATATTTGTTTCATAATTTTTGTTTTAATACTTCCTTTAATTCAAAAATCCTCAAAAAAAATCATGTAAGTTTGTTTTAAATCATAGTGTCTGAATATAAATTTATTTTGACCTTTTTATGACTTTTGGCTAGGGTTTGCATTTTTTGTCATTTAATAATAGTTTAATTGTTTAATTGTTTGTTTGATTTTATTTTAATATTTTCTTTAATTCAATAATTCCACAAAAAATAAGAGATGTGTGTTTTTAATTCTAATATTTGAATATAATTTTGGTTGGATATTTTTATGATTTTTTATTAGAATTTCATTTTGAAAATGTGAATATTTGTTTAATTGTTTAATAGTTTGAATTTGAATTTATTTTTGACTTTTCTTTAATCCTAAAAATGTGAAAAAATATGTATTCTGATATTTAGGGTTTCCTTCTGATTTGAATGATCTTGGTTTGAATTGTTTGAATTTTGATCTTACCTAATTAATATTTAAGATTAAATTCAAACAATTGGGTTTTGTGGCTTACATTGCAAGTTTTATTTTCAAAACCAATTTGCCATGGGTTTCCATTGGAATTTAGGTCTTGATTAAGGTTCATGGATGTATTGAGGATCTGAAAACCATTTTTCTTGAATTATTTTACTTGATTGGATATTTTTCCCCAAATTATTTTGAAAACTTGTCTAGTTTTGATAGTTTGGCCAACTAGTTTTGAACTTTGGGCCTCATTTGATCCCCTCCTCAACCATTAATGAACTTAAGACTTTCTTTCTGACTTCTACACACTTCAAAGATGCTAAGAATTTTTTTGTGTGAATTATTGATCCTTATTTCTATCTTTGATGTATTTTTGAAGTGAAGGTACGCAATTAATGTTGCATATCTTGTTGCAATTTGCTTGATGGCCAATGAACTTGAGTGAGGCCTATAATTGGGAACCTAATGATCATGTTGGTTCTGGTTATCCATATAAACTCAAGTCATTTCACTTAATGCCCCATGTTTGAATGATTGAACTTTTTGATGCATTGTGTGGGATTCCTCTTCTATTATGCTTGTGAGCTGTGACGAAGTAATTGAGTATGATTGAGTTGTGTTTGCTACTGACCTTAATGGTCTTTGATTGTATTCTTCTCAAGCTCCCATGATCCTTGATTGATATTCAATTGTCAACTCAACATGGTAATAGAAAGGAGCAACATTTCCCCTAATTTTTGACCAAATTGTGCATATGCCTGTTTCTTTTTGTCTATCATATCTAATGTTTTGATAGTTTCTATCATGTTTCCTCACTTCATTATGGTGTCATCATCCATCCCTTATGTGAGTCCTCATTCTATTTATGGGAACACTAACTTGGCTGTTGAATGTGCGAGGTACTTTGAGAAAAGTTTTCCATTTTTGACCTGAGGCTATTGTGTTTCACTTTATTTGTGGAACACAGTTTATTATATTGACACTACTCTTGTGCTTGGTATATTTGATAGTCTATGCAGGATATATGTATGTGATTATGAATGCTATACATTTTCCATGGAATCTGATCATATCTGAAAATCTCAATACTTATATCCTGATGACGTAATTTCTGACTTGATTTTCTGCTGATGCCAGCTTGCTTGAAGTTCTCTGGGTTTCTATGGATAGTTATCCGTTTGGTATTGCACTATTTGCTTTCTTCTATTCTAATAGTTCTATGTTGCATGATGGGACCTCTGTTGCTGATATATGTCAGGAGGCCCTCTGTTTTGTTTGATACATGTGTTGTGTTTGTGTCTGTTTCTTTAATTGTTGATCGATGAGTCACTCAATTTAGAAATTAAGATCACGACTTCGCTCTCAGTGTATGTTCCCTATAGGATGTTTATTATTTTTCTTTTAATTGTTGATCTATGAGTCACTCAATTTAGAGATTGAGATCACAACTTCGCTCTCAGTGCATGTTCCCTATAGGATATTTATTGTGTTTAATTCTTTAATTATTGATCGATGAGTCACTCAATTTAGAGATTGAGATCATGACTTCGCTCTCATTGCCTGTTTCCTATAGGATAGTTTTGTTAAGCTTCCTTTGACATGTTGATTAAGGTAGGAATCCATGTATGCTAGCATAGGGTAGGATTTTCCTTTATCCCCAACCTTAGGATAAATCATTGTATGATAACACTAGGGATAGTGCTAGGCTAGTTTCCCTTAGTTAATTTTCTTTCTTTGCATTTTGCATCTTAAAACAAAAATTGTTTTCTTGGCAAATCATAAAACACCTCTAATAAACTCAAACCCTTCTTCAAGGTAAAAGATACAAATCAATCTTATTTGTTTGTGCACCTCTTGGCTTTGTTTAAAAAAAATCTATTTTAGCCGATGTTTCACCATCGCACATGTTTGTTATCCTACTTTGATTCTCTCTATCGTTGTTAGGTGTGATGTTTTGTCATTCGTTTTATCGATATTTCGCCATCTTTACCATGATATCTTGTTATATTTTAGCCGATGTTTCTCCATCGCACATTTGTTTGAAGCCGATGTTTCGCCATCGCACATGTTTGTTATCCTACTTTGATTCTCAATATCATTGTTAGGTGTGATGTTTTGTCATCCGTTTTATCGATGTTTCGCCATCTTTACCATGATATCTTGTTATATTTTAGCCGATGTTTCACCATCGCACATTTGTTTGAAGCTGATGTTTCACCATAACACATGTTTGTTATCCTACTTTGATTCTCAATATCATTGTTAGGTGTGATGTTTTGTCATCCGTTTTATCGATGTTTCTCCATCCCACATTTGTTTGAAGCCGATGTTTCGCCATCGCACATGTTTGTTATCCTACTTTGATTCTCAATATCATTGTTAGGTGTGATGTTTTATCATCCGTTTTATCGATGTTTCACCATCATACATTCGTTTGAAAGCCGATGTTTCGCCATCGCATATGTTGGTTATCCTACTTTGATTCTCAATATCATTGTTAGGTGTGACATTTTGTCATCCGTTTTATCATTTGATGTTTCGCCATCTGTGACATGTTACTATGTTATTATTTAGTCATTGTTTGACCATTTCATTTGTTTGTTGTTTCATTCGATGTTTTGCCATCTTGATTGTTTTTGTTGTCTTAACTAAAAAACACAAACCAACCAAAATATATGAGCCGAACTACGGCTGCTATGATTCCTTAAAAGGGATACGTAGGCAAAGGGGTAGGGCCAAATCGAGCAAAACTTTTATTTTCCCTACATTGTTTTCTTTTTTCTTTCGCATGCATTCCTTTTTTAGCTTCAAGCCATAAACATAGGTTTTAACCACACCCATTAGATTAGACAACAATAATGGATACCGTAGAGTACTACGGGCGTGTAGGGTGCTAATACCTCCCCCTCGCGTAACAGACTCCCTTACCCAATCTCTCAGTCGAAAGACCTTGATTTCTCCCTCTTCAGGTTTTCTCGATGTTTACCTTTCCCTTTCGGCGGGATAAAAGACGTTCGGTGGCGACTCCATTGATGTTTCATTACACCAGATGACAGGTTCGGCCATGGCAGTTTCAGCTGGCGACTTCACTGGGGACTTCACTGGGGAAGATTGACCTTTTGCTGGTCCATCCCGGAGTCGATCCTAGCTCTTGTTTGTTTTATTTTGAGTGTTTATTTTACCGCTTTGCATATTTATCTGTTTTCATTGCATCCTATGTGCGCTTTACTTTCTACATACTGGATTTGGATGGACTGTTCGGATTCTGGATTTCTTGGTGGGTGGGTTGTTCCATGAGGTAAAAGACCTCATACCCAGGCTATGAGTGAATTCTATAGGAACTAGGAATAGAGTGGCCATGGAAGCTATGAGGCGGATGCTTTGTAGACCTGACCATGAGAACCATGACTTCAGAGGAAGTTCGGATAGGTGTTCTCATCTGATGATACCGATAGTCGATCTCTTGTACTCTGATTTGGCTTTTAACCTTACTATTATACCCCAAAATTTGCCCTCCCATATTCTTCAAAGTTTTGGCAAGCATCATCTCAAATGGATCAAGGATTGCACAATTCAAAGGCCTCCTAAGCCATCTGAAATTAGGGTTTTGGTTCCTTCAAGGAAGTTGAGGTTTTCAAGGGCTCAATCAAGTCCCATATGCCCATACACATTGTCAAGCACCTACATGTCAAGTTTCAAGGCTCACAAGGTCAAGTTGCACAGTCAAAAACCCTAATTGCTTCACAATCAACTGTAGGGGCAAAATGGTCATTTGGCAGTAAAAAGTCAAAATTTTTGGTCAACATCTCATTTTGAAGCCACAATCATCATTTGGTCAAATCTTGATCATGATTCCTCAAGCATGGCTCAAAAAGTCTCAAGATGCAAAAGTTTCCATTTTTGGACAGCTGAAAAGTCAACTGTAACTTGACCAAGGCATAACTTTTTCATGGTTCATCATAAAAATCCCATCCAATGCTCATTTTGAAGGGGAGGACATTTCCTACAATTCATCTTCACATTCCAAGTCCAAGAAATGCTCTCACAAAAAGTTATCAATTTCAACATTATAGGTCATTTTCAAAAGTCAACAAAAAGGCACTTTAAGTCAAAGACCATAACTTGAGATTGGTAAATCAAAATGACATGGGACCAACGGCATTGGTTAGAGGACTTCAATACCTTTCCAAAATGTCCAAGAACATGTTCATAGCTTCAAAAGTGAGCAAGATATGCATTGGAGAAGTTGGGAAATTTTTGTGAAATGGCCAAAGTCAACTATCCTTGAAACTTCATTTTTGACAAAAAGGGCCCACTTTTTCCACTTGGTTCAGCTTGGCCATGCCTCCCACGTGTCCCACAATTTATTTCAAGATTAAAAATTAATTTTTCCATTTTTATTTAATTTTATTTGATTTAATTCATTTTAAATCTTTAAAATTCAAATAAAAATCAAGAAAATTAATGGAGGGATATCTTTGAGTTTGAATAGCTTTGATACACCATTATTCACATGCCAAATTCGTGTAAGGCTTATTTCAAGTACAAAATTCAAAATTGGACACAAAAGGCAAGTTTTCTTCAATGGAGTTTATGGCAAAATCAAGAACATAATTGCATTGGTTTAATGTTCATTATATTGATTGATTCACATTACAAAACATATATGCAAGCCTTGGCAACAAAGGACAGGACCTAGAAAACTCACAGACGGCATAAGCAATTTCAAATTTTCAAAGAAAAAGTGAGAAACTGAAAACCTATTTGCAGCGTAATTCAAAGCCTCTTTTGGATTCAAACAGCTTGCCTGAATCTCCAGGAGTCTATTGCTATAAAAAACGAGCCCTAACACCATCAGAATCAAAGCACACAAATCATACGGCTTGCATATATTTCCAAATTTACATATCATATTCCATGCGTTTTTAATACATTCTCTTGATTGATTTGTGTTGCTGACATCTTCCCAAAGCTTTTGGCATTGTTTAATTTTGTTATCATGTACAGAATCAGGACTTGCCATTAAAACACTTTAGGGTTTTTAACGTTTAGAATTGGGGCTTTTGCTATACTGTAAAATCAGGACTCCAAACATATATGGTCAAACTCAGCATGATGAGACGAATTGGATGGATACCTCGCGCCTTTTGTATGTTATCTCTAATCTTATTCGCTATTTTCTGTCATTGCATTTAGTGGGGGTTAAAAACCCCCCTCTATCTTGTTTCTTTTTTTGCAGATAAGAGGAAGACGATGATGAGGTGGCTGTGCGTGTGTGGTTGATTAAAACCACGCGCGCTCTTTTTTTTATTTTTAGCATATGGCGTGGTTACTTGATATAACGTTTGTTTCTCACTCTACTTACAAACGCGCCTAAGTGATGCAGTGGTGGAAGATTTGTTTGGTAATCTCTGGGACCTGGGTTCGATTCCCAGGTCCCCCATAATTCCAATGTTATTTTTTTCAATATGTTCTTGTGCAGATTCCCAAGCGTTGGACACCATAAGCCTCACACATCCAACGTGCCATGTGTCATCAGTGCATATCCAAAGGACAAAAAGTGAGGAATACCATGTTCCAAGTCAAACGCGCTCTGGACAATCAAGGAAAGTCAAACATGGTTTCTTAATGGGCCAGAATTCAGCACACCCTCCTATTTGGCCCAAAACCCTCCCCTTGGGTTTGCTCCTTTTTAAATTATTTTTGTCCTTTTCTTTTTTTATTTTATTATTTCTTATTCCTTTTTATTGACAATTAATTATAATTTACATATTTTCATAAAAAAAAAAAAAAATAGAATTAACATTATTATTATTATTATTATTATTCTCATATTATTTTTGTAAATAAAATATTAACAAATAAATAGTTTAATTAGGCAATTTTAACTTCTTTTCTTAATAATTAAAATAGATTTAGAATTAGGTAAAATTAACTTTTAATTTTATTTCTTTTTATTTTATTTCATAAAAAACATAAAAAACACAAAAAATATATTTTCTTTTAAGAAATTAATTAATTAGTTTAACAATTAGTTTTTAATTTCATTTAATCACCAAAAAGACAAAAAAAAATTCAATTTCTTTTCTTAAAAGGGTCAACACCCTTAGAACATTTCCGATTTAATTTTTATTCGCGCATAGTTTATTATTATGTAATTGCTTTCAAGATTGTAATAGTAATTAGGTTTATTGTTTTTATTTACTTTTCGTACTTATTTACCAAAAACGGGTCTTTGTATTTTTGGCGATGTATAGACCCGCGCCTTGTAATAGCGTAGGATTTATGTTTCTGCAATTTACTTTCTGCACCCCTAACTGTTAAATGCATGAAAGAATGTATGGTAAATAAAAACAACTCGTAGCCCACTAATTACAAAGACAAACATTAACTGAATACAACACACAAAGCACATGCCACTCCTAGGGTACGCTTCATTCATTGCCTCGAAACGTGGTCGTCAAGTATAGGGTGTTTTAGAGGTCGCCCTCCTGTCTAAGATCCAGTCGCCTCGAAACAGTTGCCTCAGATTAAAAAGGATCTAGGACATTAGGGTTACTTCTAAGGTGTCCTACTATTGCTTCGGTGACCATACTGTCCCTAATCATCGAATTGACCCGAACACCTCCAACGACGGTGCTACCTACCTCTCAATGGTGGGATAGCACTATCTAAAGGACATTTACACAGCTTAATTCCTTAGGGTAGGTAGATTCTCATGGGTACTTGCTCTTTTCAAACAAACAAAATACTTTTCACACCCCACACTTTCTAAAAGTTTTCAAACAAATTGTTCCTACACTCTTGAGGACAGATACAATAGTTACTTAGAAATTTTTCAAACGAAACATTTTCAAAACCCACACACACTTGAAAAGTAAACAAATTTTGAAAACATAAGTGAGCAAGTACCTAAGAGCCCATGGATAACCATGGATAGAAAGGGTGCTAACACCTTCCCTTTATATAAATCTACCTCCCGAACCGAGAAACATTCTCATAAGGAATTTTGTTGTGCTTTTGTCCTTTCCATGTTGGAGAACATAAAAGACGGTGGCGACTCTTGCTTCCGCGACATTTCGCGAAACCAGCTAAAAAAACAGTCAGTTCTATTTCCACCGATCACAGAACTGGCGACTCTGCTGGGGACAATCTAAAAGTGAGGTGTACCTTAGGATTAGATCATGCTTATGTTTTCAATTGCTTTGCTTTGATTGCTTTATATTTGTGGGCCTGTTTTGGGAGTTTCATAGATCCTAACCTGGATCTGGGGGATACCTTCTTAGAAAGTAGCAACAAACTGTGAGGGAACTGTGCGTGGTATACCGACATGGTTGAAGCAGTTTGCTACGTTGATGTGGCACTTTGGTGAGTACCGGTAACCCTTGAGTCAGTCAAGGAGAGTACGGGGCCGCCGCGTGGTGTCGTGAAGCATCAACTGACCTTAGGAACCTTAATTGAACCATCCTGGCCTCTTTAGGGGTAGTGAGATAACTGACTTTGGTGCAGTCCGAAGTTGGTTGATACTCGATACTACACTCATTGAGGGTTGTTTTCTTGGAATATTTTGGTCGCCAGTTCAGTGGCTAAATCAAAACAATGAACACAAAAAATGACCCAATGATATTGAGCTCCTTAGAACCCGGTTACTTTTGATAGGACAGGTCTTAACCAACCAACTTCAAGAGGGTAGTACCCCAAACTTCATGCCGGCCTAAACTCTAAGGGCTCTTCTGTGTGACTTGTGTGCCTTCATACTTGAACTACTTGCATACTTGTTACCTAACAACACGAGTTCCTTGCAGGTTTTGTTTACAGTCCTTAATTGGGACTCATTACAGGGCCTACTTACATCACTCCATGCAAAGAATAACATCATACCATTGCATACATCCTACATAAGGACTAATCCATTTCAAGGATCTCAAGGGTTTGTGATGCAGGTCATGATGTCTAGCAAGGGGCAAAGGGAATTTATTTTCCTCTAGCCAAGGTTAATGACTTGAGTCAGGGGCTATGACCCACTCGATATGGTGAGCCTTGACTCTTGAAGAAGGACTCTCAGCAACATGAAGTTCCTTCAATCAAGCTACCCAAATTTAAATTCTAACAAGTTTCTCTGTTTACCCCGCGAGATCCTTGAAAACATTGCATGCATACATACATGTCATTGCATTACAGGTACCCTTTTGACAGGTCACTTACCTCCTTCGCTGTTCATTTCAGCAATCATCATGAATCCTGAATCATCCAATGAACAAGCTATCAAGGCCCTCCAGGCCCAGAACGCCCAGTTTCAAGAGCTGGTCATGAGCTTAGCCCAGGGGCAACAGGAGTTGAAGACTCTGCTCTTGAAAAAAAAGAAGAAGATGACTGTTTTGTTCAACCCTAGACGCAGATATGGGAATACACTGCAGAATGAAGCTGAGAGGACTACTCCATCTGTTGGGGAAGGTAGTCACCAAGGGAGAGAGGTTCCTAGTCCTGTGGTCTCTGACACCGAGACAGATTTCAATGATGAACAGTACCCTCCTGCTGAGGACCGGTACAAACAGCTGGAGGACTGACTAAATGCTATGGAGATTCAACGTGTGCTTGGGTTGGATTTTGGAGACTTAGGGTTATCTTCTAGGGTGGTGATCCCACACAAGTTCAAGGCAGCTGCCTTTGTGAAGTACGACGGGGCTTC
Source organism: Vicia faba (assembly GCA_948472305.1). Lineage (NCBI taxonomy): Eukaryota > Viridiplantae > Streptophyta > Magnoliopsida > Fabales > Fabaceae > Vicia > Vicia faba. The sequence goes on from OX451737.1 coordinate 1,534,919,878, forward strand.
ATGTCCTAAGTTGCACCTCTATTCCTATGCAAGGAAGATCCAGCCCTACACGGCAGACAAGAATCTATGGATCCATTTCTTTCAGGAGAGTCTTTCAGGGACTCAACTCGAATGGTTCTATCAGCTGGATGGAACCACTATTCGTAACTGGGAGGACTTGGCCACTGCTTTTTATAAGCAGTATCAGTATAATTTCGACCTCGCTCCTACTTGTACCCAACTCCAGGGTATGTCGCTAGGGACGGGTGAAGGATTTAAGGAGTATGCTCAAAAGTGGAGAGACCTTGCTGGAAGGGTGCAGCCATCCCTGACTGACCGTGAGCTCGTTGACATGTTCTTGGGGACCCTGTCTGGTCCTTTCTTCAACCATCTGATTGGGAATTCTTCTGCTGGGTTCACAGATTTGATCTTGACCGGGGAGAGGATTGAAGGTGGTATCAAGGCTGGAAAGATTCAGGAAGTTGCACCTGCTGATGCTCATAAAAAGCCTTACAGTGGGAAGAAGGAGTCCAATGCTGCGCATAGTAAAAAGGGTCGCCATGATCAACATGTAGGGGCAACCCAGATCTCTAATCCTAGGCCTGCTCAACAAGGACAGGGGCAGCAACGTAAGGAGGTCGCACCCAAGAGACAGTTCACTAAGATCAACATGTCACTGGATCAAGCGCTACAGCAAATATTGAAGGCAGGGCTGATTACCTTAAGGGCTCCTCTCCGGAATCCAAACACTTCTGCTCCTAACTATCATCCCAACGATAGGTGCGCATACCATTCTGATAGCCCGGGGCATACTACGGACAACTGCTGGCCTCTGAAGAACAAGATTCAAGACATGATTGACGCCGGAGAGATTCAGTTTGAAGCACCAGAGACTCCAAACATAATCACTGCTCCTTTGCCCAATCATTGAAGGCTTTTGTTTATTTGAATTTCTGAGTTGTAATTTTTGCTTACACAAACAATTAATGTCATAACAAACTCTTTTATTTCATTAATGCACTACATATGTCTGTTTTTAAAATAATCTTCACTATATTCAAATTGCTTTTATATTTTTTGTGATGATCAATGCTCGGTTAATAATTCTAAGCCTCTTGAGGGAGGATGACGAAAACGATACCACGATCTTTACAGACGATCTACAGTATGCTTTTGAACAGACCCCGCTGATGAGGTACAGGCATTGTTTCAATTCCTAAACACTGGAGTTATAAGGCAGATAATCCCTCGTCGACCCCTTCGAGCCAAAGAAGTAGGAGTTTTTTTTTCTTTTCACAAAAAAAATTAAACCCTTAATCATAACCTGGGGCAGGGTAGTTTCTATCAGTTGATCCAGGTGCACAACGAACGGCATCGAAGAAGTCTTTCCGAATCAAAAGACAATGATGGTTCCGAATAATCATAACGACAGACAGTCATTATCTCTCAGAAATAAAAGCCCAATAAGTCAAAACCTATGAAGGAGACTTACAAAACTGGGGCATCCCGCTGACTGTGGTCACAAAAGAAACAGCTCAGGCAAAAAACAGGGATAAACAAAATCAAAAAAGATAGAGGTCCTACAAACCCTCAACAAAAAAGAAATGACTGCCTATTCAAAATAAACATTCAATATTCGAACCATCACCGGTATATCAAAGCAAAGACTCAAACAAGGTCTAACGCACGATTAGCTGAGTTTAGGTTTGAAGAACATCACGAAGAGCGGGTGGGTACAAATGAAATTTGAGCCTTTATCCTTTGTTTCTTAAACCGTGAACCAGGCCACACTACAACCCTTAAAAGTACTAGCTGAAGCATGGGTTAGTTCGAAAGCATACTGTGACAAAGGTATCCTGACTCCTTAAGGCTTGCGGTGAAATAACGAGTTGACATCGCATTTTACAAAATTTGCTTGTTTTACTGAAAAATGCATTTTCAAAAAACTTCAAGACAGACATAAGTTTTGCATTCTTAAAAATAACGTTGTTTGCATATGACTATTTGTTTGAACAGCATAGAAATTCGCACGACGAATGTCTAATGAACAAAAGCACCTCCAATCAAGGGGCACGACATGATCATTGTCTATCATCTGAGGCAGTCCAGTCAAGATTCGGAGAATCTCTCAAAATTCCAAACAGCCAGGGGCAAACCTCGGCCTGAGCCACTTGGGGCATTGGACATGAATTCCCAGCAACGAATCTTGCATGACCAAACATCTTCTGGTAGCATGGCAACACAACAATAGGGGCACCTCCCTACATCCTGAGAGCGTGGACATAGTCGGAAAAATACTGCGCATAATCAAAGACCCGCTAGGTTAACACACCTAGGCAAAAATAAGGGCTTCCCGGCGAACCAAAAGGGTTCGGGCAAAAATAAGGGATGAAAATGAAAAAATCTGTACACCCGGCAAGTCGAAAACCTGAAAAGGAGGCTTGGGCAAAAAAGGGTATCCCGGTGGACTGAAAACCCGAAAGGGCGGTCCAGGCAAAAGTTAGGGATCAAAAGCGTACGACTATGTCCAGTCATCTCGTCACTTGCCTACCAAAAGAAGATTTGTCAAGTCAACAGTTATCAAGACCTCCACAGGTACCTTCTCCCGCAAAAACTGGGGCAATAATGAGTTGTCTAAGCGATCTAGTTGCTCTGTCCACCAAGGTACCAAGGTAAGTTCGGCCGAAGAATATGACCACGATACCTTCATTCCCCACAGAGCGAGACAAGGTGCAGCAATACTCTCCCCCCGAGCAGAGTTAGTCTCCCATCAGCCCTGAAAAGGCACAGTATCTCCAGCAAGTCAACAACACTCTCCCCAAGCAGAGTTAGGCTACAGTCAGCCTTATGGAAGTTGGGTATCCCCAGAAGATCTCAATATTCCCCAGTGGAGTATACAAATGTTCCCGAAGCAAGCCTCCCCGACAGTCATGATATAAGATTGTTCCCCGGTGGAATCCAGACATCCAGTGGAGCCACTTCCCCAGCGCAGTCTCAAAAGTCTCCCCAGGAGAGTTGAATCAATCTCCCCAGTAGGAAGCTTATCCCCAGTAGATTCTGGAAGCTTATCTTCTGCAGAGTACACACGTCTCTCCCCGGCTTTATTCAAAGGTTATTTCTCACCAGGGCTTATAACTGGGTTATCCTCAGCTAATAACCACGGAAAGATCGTCCTCGCCGAAGTTCTTCCTATCCCCGACGGAGTTCATCAAATCTTCCAACATAACATATCAGCGGAATCCCCAGCGGAGTTATCATCAAACCTCAGCGAAGTATCTCTTCCCACAGAGTAATTCCCCGCAGAGTAATCTCTCCAACAAGTTTATTCCCCAACGGAGTCATCTTCTCCTACCGGTTTATTCTTGCAACCGTCATCCCCAGTGAAAATGAAGAACTCTACTCTTCAACATCAGCCCAGGATTTAACTTCCCGGCATTCGTCAAAGATTTATTTTCTGAGACGAAAATACATTCATAAACATTATATATTCATACATTATAGCATGCATATGCATCATACAACACAAATCTCATTTATTTTTTAGGACATCTTGAAATCATGCAGTTCATGCATCATGACATTGCATATAACTAATGTTTTGCCTTTTTCAGGAAAGGTCAATACAAAAATGATCACTATCAACTGTCGCAATTCCAGATTCGATTCCTGCATCAAGCCAGGGCATATCTGCGAGCGATTGATTGTGGATTCGATACCTGTATCTAGCCAGGGCATATCTACGTTAAAGAGATTAAAGAGATAGCTGGGAAATGCTCCAAATATGGATGTTGTTCTTCTGCTTATTCAGATTTCTCCTCAGAGATGGCTTGGAAATGCTCCATATATGGATGTTATTCTATCGCTTATTCAGATTTTCCTTCAGATATAGCTGGGAAATGCTCCAGATATGGATGCTGTTCTTATGCTTATTCAGATTTCTCCTCAGAGATGGCTTGGAAATGCTCCTGATACGGATTCCATTCTATCGCTTATTCAGATTTTCCTTCAGATATAGCTGGGAAATGCTCCAGATATGGATGCTGTTCTTTTGCTTATTCAGATTTTCTTTTTAGAAACGGCTTGGAAATGCTCCTGATATGGATGCTATTTTGTTGCTTATTCAAGATTTTCCTTTCAGATATAGCTGGGAAATGCTCCAGATATGGACGTTGTTCTTTTGCTTATTCAGTTTTTCTCTTAAGAGATAGCTTAGAAATGCTCCAGAGATGGATGTTATTCTTTTGCTTATTCAAGAGTTTCCTTTCAGATATAGCTGGGAAATGCTCCAGAGATGGACGCTATTCTGTTGCTTATTCAGAGTTGCTTATTCAGGGCTTCTTTTCAGAGATAACTTAGAGATGCTCCAACCACAGATGCTATTCTATTATTTATTCAGAGATTCCTTCTATAGATGGTTCAGATGCGATCCAGACATGGCTACATTCTGATACTTATTCCAGACTTCCTTCTAGAGATAGCTCAGAAATGCTCCGGACACGGATACTATTCTATTGCTTATTCCAGACTCCCTTCTAGAGATAGCTTATAAATGCTCCGGACACGGATACTATTCTATTGCTTATTCCAGATTCCCTTCTAGAGATGGTTCAGATGCGACCCAGACATGGCGACATTTTGATACTTATTCAGATTTCCTTTCAGATATAGCTTAGAGATGCTCCTGATCTGGACGCTATTATATTGCTTATTCAGATTCAAACTTCTAAAGACAACTTAGAGATGCTCCATCCCGGATGCTATTCTATTGTTCAGTCCAGATACGATCCAGATTCGGATGACACTCTGCCACTCATTCAGATGCAGTATGGATATACCCCAGACCCGGCGGTCATTCTACTACTCATTCAGACGTCAGCAATCAGATATAGACTAGATATGCCCCGGACACGGAAGCCATTCTATTTCTTATTCTGACGCAGCTAACCATTACAGTTCCAAATGGCATCTATAAGCCCATTCCTGACAAGGTTCTGTCACGCTTCCAGATGGCATCTACAAGCCCATCCACTTACCAACAGTCTCCAAATGGCATCTATGAGCCCATTCCCGACAAGGTTCTGTCACATCTCCAAATGGCATATGTAAGCCCATTCCCGCCACCTCACTACTGATAATCTACTATGTGAGTGCAAATTTCTGGGCACTCTGGTGTTCAATCATCTTCCACCTTCAGATCACGAAAGGCACACAAGCCAATCTACAACCTCAGGTCTAAGAAGATTGAACAGGGGCAACTGTTGTACCCAAAAATTTGCCCTCCCATATTCTTCAAAGTTTTGGCAAGCATCATCTCAAATGGATCAAGGATTGCACAATTCAAAGGCCTCCTAAGCCAGCTGAAATTAGGGTTTTGGTTCCTTCAAGGAAGTTGAGGTTTTCAAGGGCTCAATCAAGTCCCATATGCTCATACACATTGTCAATCACCTACATGTCAAGTTTCAAGGCTCACAAGGTCAAGTTGCACAGTCAAAAACCCTAATTGCTTCACAATCAACTATAGGGGCAAAATGGTCATTTGGCAGTCAAAAGTCAAAATTTTTGGTCAACATCTCATTTTGAAGCCACAATCATCATTTGGTCAAATCTTGATCATGATTCCTCAAGCATGGCTCAAAAAGTCTCAAGATGCAAAAGTTTCCATTTTTGGACAGGTGAAAAGTCAACTGTAACTTGACCAAGGCATAACTTTTTCATGGTTCATCATAAAAATCCCATCCAATGCTCATTTTTAATGGGAGGACATTTCCTACAATTCATCTTCACATTCCAAGTCCAAGAAATTCTCTCACAAAAAGTTATCAATTTCAACATTATAGGTCATTTTCAAAAGTCAACAAAAAGGCACTTTAAGTCAAAGACCATAACTTGAGATTGGTAAATCAAAATGACATGGGACCAAAGGCATTTGTTATAGGACTTCAAGACCTTCCAAAAATGTCCAAGAACATGTTCATAACTTCAAAATTGAGCAAGATATGCATTGGAGAAGTTGGGAAATTTTTGTGAAACGGCCAAAGTCAACTATCCTTGAAACTTCATTTTTGACAAAAAGGGCCCACTTTTTCCACTTGGTTCAGCTTGGCCATGCCTCCCACGTGTCCCACAACTTACTTCAAGATTAAAAATTAATTTTTCCATTTTTATTTAATTTTATTTGATTTAATTCATTTTAAATCTTTAAAATTCAAATAAAAATCAAGAAAATTAATGGAGGGATATCTTTGAGTTTGAATAGCTTTGATACACCATTATTCACATGCCAAATTCGTGTAAGGCTTATTTCAAGTACAAAATTCAAAATTGGACACAAAAGGCAAGTTTTCTTCAATGGAGTTTATGGCAAAATCAAGAACATAATTGCATTGGTTTAATGTTCATTATATTGATTGATTCACATTACAAAACATATATGCAAGCCTTGGCAACAAAGGACAGGACCTAGAAAACTCACAGACGGCATAAGCAATTTCAAATTTTGAAAGAAAAAGTGAGAAACTGAAAACCTATTTGCAGCGTAATTCAAAGCCTCTTTTGGATTCAAACAGCTTGCCTGAATCTCCAGGAGTCTATTGCTATAAAAAACGAGCCCTAACACCATCAGAATCAAAGCACACAAATCATACGGTTTGCATATATTTCCAAATTTACATATCATATTCCATGCGTTTTTAATACATTCTCTTGATTGATTTATGTTGCTGACATCTTCCCAAAGCTTTTGGCATTGTTTAATTTCGTTATCATGTACAGAATCAGGACTTGCCATTAAAACACTTTAGGGTTTTTAACGTTTAGAATTGGGGCTTTTGCTATACTGTAAAATCAGGATTCCAAACATATATGGTCAAACTCAGCATGATGAGACGAATTGGATGGATACCTCGCGCCTTTTTTATGTTATCTCTAATCCTATTCGCTATTTTCTGTCATTGCATTTAGTGGGGGTTAAAAACCCCCGCTATCTTGTTTCTTTTTTTGCAGATAAGAGGAAGACGATGATGAGGTGGCTGTGCGTGTGTGGTTGATTCAAACCACGCGCGCTCTTTTTTTTTATTTTTAGCATATGGCGTGGTTACTTGATATAACGTTTGTTTCTCACTCTACTTACAAACGCGCCTAAGTGATGCAGTGGTGGAAGATTTGTTTGGTAATCTCTGGGACCTGGGTTCGATTCCCAGGTCCCCCATAATTCCAATGTTATTTTTTTCAATATGTTCTTGTGCAGATTCCCAAGCGTTGGACACCATAAGCCTCACACATCCAACGTGCCATGTGTCATCAGTGCATATCCAAAGGACAAAAAGTGAGGAATACCATGTTCCAAGTCAAACGCGCTCTGGACAATTATAATTTACATATTTTCATAAAAAATCAAAAAAATAGAATTAACATTATTATTATTATTATTCTCATATTATTTTTGTAAATAAAATATTAACAAATAAATAGTTTAATTAGGCAATTTTAACTTCTTTTCTTAATAATTAAAATAGATTTAGAATTAGGTAAAATTAACTTTTAATTTTATTTCTTTTTATTTTATTTCATAAAAAACATAAAAAACACAAAAAATATATTTTCTTTTAAGAAATTAATTAATTAGTTTAACAATTAGTTTTTAATTTCATTTAATCACCAAAAAGACAAAAAAAATTCAAATTCTTTTCTTATAAGGGTCAACACCCTTAGAACATTTCCGATTTAATTTTTATTCGCGCATAGTTTATTATTATGTAATTGCTTTTAAGATTGTAATAGTAATTAGGTTTATTGTTTTTATTTACTTTCCGTACTTATTTACCAAAAACGGGTCTTTGTATTTTTGGCGATGTATAGACCCGCGCCTTGTAATAGCGTAGGATTTATGTTTCCGCAATTTACTTTCTGAACCCCCTAATTGTTAAATGCATGAAAGAATGTATGGTAAATAAAAACAACTCGTAGCCCACTAATTACAAAGACAAACATTAACTGAATACAACACACAAAGCACATGCCACTCCTAGGGTACGCTTCACTCGTTGCCTCGAAACGTGGTCATCAAGTATAGGGTGTTTTAGAGGTTGCCCTCCTGTCTAAGATCCAGTCGCCTCGAAATGGTTGCCTCAGATTAAAAAGGATCTAGGACATTAGGGTTACTTCTAAGGTGTCCTACTATTGCTTCGGTGGCCACACTGTCCCTAATCATCGAATTGACCCGAACACCTCCAATGACGGTGCTACCTACCTCTCAATGGTGGGATAGCACTATCTAAAGGACATTTACACAGCTTAATTCCTTAGGGTAGGTAGATTCTCATGGGTACTTGCTCTTTTCAAACAAACAAAATACTTTTCACACCCCACACTTTCTAAAAGTTTTCAAACAAATTTTTCCTACACTCTTGAGGACAGATACAAGAGTTACTTAGAAATTTTTCAAACGAAACTTTTTCAAAACCCACACACACTTGAAAAGCAAACAAATTTTGAAAACATAAGTGAGCAAGTACCTAGGAGCCCATGGATAACCATGGATAGAAAGGGTGCTAACACCTTCCCTTTCTATAAATCTACCTCCCGAACCGAGAAACATTCTCATAAGGAATTTTGCTGTGCTTTTGTCCTTTCCATGTTGGAGAACATAAAAGACGGTGGCGACTCTTTCTTCCGCGACATTTCGCGAAACCAGCTAAAAAATAGTCAGTTCTATTTCCACCGATCACACTTACCTTGACCTAGACTACACCCGTGAGAGGGGCGGGAAAACTTTTCTTACAGGTACATGTACTGTTGGTGACTTTGTGTTGCGAAGGTGACTCAGGTTCCCATGATAGTTTTGAAGCTTTGGGATTTTATTTTAATCTTCAGTGGTGTTGTTCTGTAATGGTCCAGCCATTATCCATTATGAAACTTTGGTCCTGTCATGTTGCATCATAGCATATTTATTTCTAAAAAAAATGATGTATAAAAAATAACTAGCATGCGCATGTCATCTTCCAGGGACATTCGAGAGTCTTCTTTCCATCAGAAATGGTTGGCCTCCTGTCAGATGAGTTTTATTCTGTTCGTGTTAAAGAGCCCACCAAGCGTACATTCGCTTATCAGATTCCTACTATTGATGTGTCTGAATTGAAGAGGTTGAGTTCTTATCTGAAGAGTGATGTTCTGAATAGTTCCAACAAAAATTATGGCAATTTGTTACTAATCCTTAACACTCCAGTTGACCCAATGGCTTTGATCACCCTCTTCCAGTTCTATGACAAGGAATTACAGTGTTTTACTTTTCAAGATTATCAACTGGTTCCCACACTATAAGAGTATGCGTACCTACTTAATATCAAGTTTTCCTATGAAGTTCCTTTTGTCCAAGCGCCGGAGAAGCTGAAGTTCGAAGTTATTGCTGAAATCCTTCATTTGAGTTGGAAAGAGGTGAAAGACAATTGGAAATCAAGTGAGGATACTACAGGGTTTTATTTGGATTTCTTAGTGAAGAAAGCAGAATACTGGGAAAAGAAAGGGAATTGGAGTGACTTCAGCTCTCTATTTGCTCTCATGATATACGGGATCATCCTTTTCCCTCGCAAGAGAAATTTTGTGGATTTGACAGCTATTTGTGTTTTTAGAAATAAGAACCTGGTGCCGACACTCTTGGCAGATACTCTTTACACCATTCATTTCAGACATGGAAAAGGAGGTAATGTAAGTTTATGTCATTCGATGTTGTATCAATGGTTTAAGTTGCACCTACCAGTAAGTGGCCCTTTCGTGGATACCAGACATTATCTCCGATGGTCATCAAGACTTGTCAACCTTACTTCATTTGATATCAGGTGGAATTATGACATGGGGGAAGTACGAAGTATTATCACTAGCTGTAGAGATTTCCCTAATGTTCCCCTCATATGAACTAAGGGGTGTATCAACTATAATTATGTGCTTGCTTATCGTCAATTGGGATATGCAATGGATGGATTGCCAAAGGTTGAGGAGGTATCTGAATCAGTGTATTTTTCTAGAGGAAGTGATCATGTGATGTTGAAAAGAGTGACAAGTGCTTGGAAGGGAATTCACAAGAAGGATAGAACTACTTTGGGCAAGAAGGTTCCTATTACTAGAGTTCCTTACTTGGAATGGATTAGAGCCAGGCTTAATATTTTACGGTTACCATTTGCAAGGTCGGCTCCTATATGTGAGCAACCTCCTATTGTTCTGAGTAACACGGTGCCTACCGAGGTGTTCACCCAGGTTCATGTTGAGAATATTCAATTTCGTGCAAAAGACCGTGAGGCGGGGATGAAACTTTATTGGGTAGATCAAGAAAGGGCCGACTTAGCTCGCAAACTCAAAGAAGCTCAAGGGGAAACTTCTGATACAACCAGTTTTAGGAAGAGATCTCATGCTTAAATAGAAGAAGAGTTGAGTAAGACCCAACAAAAGTGCCAGAAGCTTCAGGCATCTGAGAATAGCTACAGGAAGAAAATTCAAAACTTGGAGAAACAACTCAAAGAAAAAGATGCTCAGCTTAAGAAGGAAGTAGCCCAGAGGCATGTCGCAGAGGATCGGTTTCAAGAAAGTAAAGTAGTCGCATCACAACTTTTGAAAGAGAAAGCCAGGCTTGAAGAGTATTGCCAACACCTTGAAGCGTGTCTTATTCCGGAGATTTAGTATTTGTTACTTACCTTTGGTGTATTTAGTCACCCCCAGGATTGTTGGAAGGGACCGTTTGTTTTTATTATTCAGTTTTTTTAAGTTTACTTTGAAACACAAATTTTTTTGTTTATCGCTACACTCTTAAAATGTCTGAAGTCACTCGAACATCATTTCTTTTGTTTGTAAATAATTGAAGTATTTGTCTTATTGGCCCTTTTTTCCTTTGATTGTATGCTTGATTATTGGTTGCACGCCATGATTGATGAATAAAAGGACTCTTGAATACCGGGAAATGACAAACATATCATGCACATCATGCATTTCATAACATTACACGTTATCTCAAGATGGTATTCTTATTCTTCTGCTTTTCTTATCCATAATTCAAGATGACTACTCATTGGTATTCCACCAGAAACAATTTTCCAAGACAGATGGAACAAGTTCAAGCTGAACTTGCTGAAATAAGGGCCCAGATGGCTACTCAGATGACCCAGTTCATGGAGGTCATCACCAATGTGAATCGCCAACAGAAGGAATTGGCTGCCATTGTCAAGAACCAGCACCGCTATCTAGGGGATGGTGGAAATCATGGGCTCTATCAGGACATTTCTGTAGGATTGGGGGATGTGCAAGATTAGCCTGTTGGAAATTCTGACGGGATGCCTGGAAACCCTTTTGTGCACAATATAGGGCAGTTTCCCCCATCTCCGGGACCTCGTCTTATGGGGAACAGAAGAGATAACCAAGGCGGTGTAAGGGGCTATCAGGAGAAGGATTATGACTTTGACCAGGATGAAGATCAGTTTTCTGTTCGGCGTTCAGAGTCGGAAGTTCAGGTTGAGGATAGGAAGTATCAGTTGTTGGAAGAATGTTTGAAGGTTGTGGAAGGACAAGGAGCCCTCGGTATGGATGCTAATGATCTCGGGTTGGTGTCTGGGGTGAAAGTTCCTCCAAAGTTCAAGCCTCCGGTATTTGAAGAGTACAACGGAACGTCATGTCCTGTTACTCATGCAACTGCTTATTTCCGAAAGATATCGGTGCATACTGAGGATCAGGGACTTTTGATTCACTTTTTCCAGGATAGCCTATCTGGGGCATCCCTGGAGTGGTACATGAAGTTGGAGAAAACCCATATTCGTTGCTGGAATGATCTTGCTCGGGCTTTTCTCAAACATTATCAGTATAATGTGGATAAGGCGCCTAATCGCACTCATTTACAGAATTTGTCACAGGGACCAAGATAATCTTTCAAGGAATACGCTCAGAAGTGGCGTGAGTTGGCTGCGAGGGTTCAACCTCCACTCATGGAGAGAGAACTCATTGATATGTTTATGAGTACCCTGCAAGGGCCATTCTATGAGCACATGATAGGAAGTACTTCGGCAGGATTTGCAGACTTGGTTATGGCGGGTGAAAGAATTGAGATAGGTTTAAAATTGGGGAAAATTCAGATTGGAGGTTCTAGTGGATCATCAGGAGGCAGTAAGAAACCATTAAACACTTACCCTAAGAAAAATGAAGGCGGCGCAAGTGCGGTTTACTCTCGTAGAGGAAGAGGAGAGGATCGTCAATACCAACAAATCAATGTTGTTTCTATTCCTATTAATGCTCCTCCGCACCAGAGACCGAATACAGTGCCTCAACAACAAAGACAACAAGATGCTCTTCGTCAGTATAATAATCAACAACAAAGACAATTGAGAAAATTCGATCCCTTGCCAGTATCTCTTACTGAAGCACTCCACCATTTGCTCGATTTGAAGTTGATCGATTTGAGAAATATGCCACCACCACCCGCAAGAATTCCTCCTAACTATGATGCTAACGCAAGATGTGAATTCCACTCAGGCGGAGTTGGTCACTCTACTGACAATTGCTTTGCGTTGAATTGAAAAATACAAGACTTATTGGATGCTAAGGCAATTTAGTTTACTCCAGTGACTGGTCCAAATGTTACTCAGAACCCAATGCCTAGGCATAGAGGGGGTGTTGTTAATATGATTGATGATAATGGTAAAATGTTAAATTTAATCCTGAATGTGGAACAAGTAACTACTCAGTTGTTGTATGTTAAGATGTATTTTCTTGACAATTCTATTTTCTCGGGTTGTACTTCAGAGTGTGCCAAGTGTAGAGATAAACCGAAGGGTTGTGATGATTTAAAAGTAAGTATCTAGTTGATGATAAAGGAGGGTTCCCTGCAATTCGATAGAAAACCGAGCTACCGTAAGGTTACCGAAGAATATGTTGTTGTGGTATCTATTCCTTACACCCTTGTGCGTATTCCTACCCCATCTAGGGCACCTCCTTTGATGATTACGGTACCTAGTCCCATGCCGTATACCAGTGAGAAGGCCATCCCATGGCATTATGGTGTTGATGTTCATTACCATGGGGTGAAGCAGGAGGTAAGTACTCGTTTGTCTGAGGAAGAACATGTTGAAGGTAATGAAGAGGAAGTTCATAACTTTTCTGGTGTGGGTCGAATGACTAGAAGCGGGAGAGTATTTGGTCCTTCCAATGTGCAAGATGGGGCAGATGCTTCAGCAAGAGAAAAAGGAAAACAGCAAGCGATGATTGGTAATCCAAGGGTTACACCGGCCAATGTGACTTAACCAATTTTGATACCAGAAGCTTCTTCAGTTCCCGATGAGGTTGAAGAGTTAATGCGAATTATCAGAAAGAGTGATTATAGCATAATTGATCATCTGAGCCATACTCCTTCTAAGATGTCTATCTTGTCTCTATTGATTTATTCAGAACCTCACAGAAATGCTTTGATGAAGTTGTTAAAGAATGTGTTCGTGCCATATGAGATAACAGTCAATCAGTTTGAGAATGTTTGTGCTAACATATCTACCGGGAATGGTCTGGGCTTCACAGATTTTGATCTTCCTCCGGAAGGGCGAGACCATAAAAAAGTGTTGCATATTTCAATGGAGTGCAGGGGAACTACTTTATCCTGGGTTTTGGTGGACACAAGGTCGTCGTTGAATGTATTACCTAAGTTAGCATTGATGGAGATTGATTATTCTGGACTGGAGCTGCGCCCTAGTGATTTAATGGTAAATGCATTTGATGGGTCTCGAAGGTCAGTGTTTGGGGAGGTGGAGTTACCAATCAAGGTTGGTCCTCTCACCTTCACGACTACTTTTTTTGTGATAGGTATAAAGCCAGCGTATTGTTGTTTGTTGGGCCGGTCGTGGATTCATAGAGCAGGGGCAATCACTTCTACTCTTCATCAGAAACTCAAGCATCTTGCAGAGGGAAAGGTGATAACTGTGTGCGGCAAGGAAGAGTACATCGTGAGTCATTTGGCATCATTCCGCTATGTTGAAGTAGAAGGCGAGATACATGAGACTCCGTTTTAGGGGTTTGAGACAGTTCATACTGTCAATTTTCCTCCTCCAGAGCAGAAAAGGAAACCTGAAACTGTTATATCTTCTCTCAAGGATGCGAGAGATGTGGTGGAAAAAAGCAACCCTGAAGGTTGGGGTCAGGTTCTGGACGTTACCCCAAAATTTAATAAATTTGGTCTTGGTTTTAGCCCAGGTCAGCATAGTGCAACTCCCAGAGCATCTAGTTTATCTACTCCTGTGAAGTTTTCCTGTCCTTGTGCTACTCAAAAAGGACACGTCAATGCAGTTGGCGACGAGAGGGTTGGTGACTACAATATCAAAGATTGGATTCGTCCGAGTATTCCAGGCAAGACACTCAACAATTGGACTTCTGTGGATGTTATCCAAGTTTCAAGCGCTGAGGAGTAATTTTCTTGTTTTCTTTTATTATCATATCATAATTCCTGCGCTCTGCCCAAGGCGTAGTGGATCATTTGTGTAGGGCCACCATGTTTATTTTCAAAAGTTTATCATGAAATAAAGGACTTTTTGCATTCAAAATTTTGCTCCATTTCTTTTTTATTTGAATGGCAATGTTTCTCTTTTCACACACTGTCACTAAAAAACTCCAAAATGTCATTCATGCAGATGCACTTCCACCACCGATCATACTGATAACGACTCTGTTATGGATCATTATGACTTTTATACTCCTATATATCTAGCTGAAGAAGAAGCATATGAGGATTTTGATCTTCCTGGGGAATTAGCAAGATTGTTAAAACAAGAAGAGAAGGTTATCCAGCCGAATCAAGATTCGATTAAGGTGGTGAATATTGGCACATAAGAGGTAAGAAGAGAAGTCAAGATAGGGGCAGATCTCGAGGAAAGTATAAAGGTCAGATTGATTGAGCTACTCCGTGAGTATTCTGATATCTTCGCTTGGTCTTATAAGGATATGCCTGGGTTGGATACAGACATAGTGGTGCATCGAATACCGCTCAAAGAAGGTTGTTCCCCTGTCAAGAAAAAGCTCCGAAGAACTCATCCTGAGATTTCCAAGAAGATCAAGGAGGAGGTCCATAAGCAGTTGGACGCGAATTTCTTAAAGGTCATCAATTATCCGCCATGGATTGCAAATATTGTGCCTGTGCCCAAGAAGGATGGTAAGGTGAGGATGTGCGTATATTATAGGGATTTGAATAGGGCCAGCCCTAAAGATGACTTCCCTCTTCCGCATATTGATGTGTTGGTTGATAATACTGCTCATTCAAAAGTGTTTTCGTTCATGGATGGTTTTTCGGGTTACAATCAAATTAAGATGGCTCCGGAGGATATGGAGAAGACAACATTTATCACGCCTTGGGGAACTTTCTGTTATAAAGTGATGCCGTTTGGTTTGAAAAATGTCGGGGCAATATATCAGCGCGCCATGGTCACTCTCTTTCATGATTTGATTCACAAAGAAATTGATGTATATGTGGACGATATGATTGTTAATTCTGACACGGAAGACGAACATCTTGTTCATATGGAAAAATTGTTCGAGAGACTGAGGCAGTTCTTGTTGAGGTTGAATCCAAATAAATGCACCTTCGGGGTGAGATCCGGCAAGCTGTTGGGTTTTATTGTAAGTGAAAAAGGTATCGAGGTGGACCCGACCAAGGTAAAAGCGATACATGAAATTCCTGAACCAAGGACAGAGAAGGAAGTATGTGGTTTCTTGGGAAGGTTAAACTACATTTCTAGATTTATTTCTCATCTCATAGCCACCTGTGAACCTTTGTTCAAGTTGTTGAAGAAAAGTCAGACAGTGAAATGGAATGAGGATTGTCAGAAGGCCTTTGACAAAATA
Source organism: Vicia faba (assembly GCA_948472305.1). Classification (NCBI taxonomy): domain Eukaryota; kingdom Viridiplantae; phylum Streptophyta; class Magnoliopsida; order Fabales; family Fabaceae; genus Vicia; species Vicia faba. The sequence goes on from OX451737.1 coordinate 1,534,935,706, forward strand.
AAGGAGTATTTGCAGGAACTTCCGATACTCATGCCGCCAGTGGAGGGAAGGCCATTAATCATGTATCTAACTGTGCTGGAGAGCTCAATGGGTTGTGTCCTCGGCCAGCACGACGAGACATGGAAGAAATAGCAGGCTATTTACTACTTGAGTAAGAAGTTTACGGAATGCGAGTCGAGGTACTCATTACTGGAAAAGACTTGTTGTGCGCTTTCCTGGGCCACCAAACGTTTGAGGCAGTACATGTTAACTCACACCACCTACTTGATATCCAAAATGGATCCAATCAAGTACATCTTCGAGAAGCCAACTCTTACAGGAAGGGTAGCCTGTTGGCAGATGATACTCACTGAATATGATCCAATACACAACTCAAAAAGAAATTAAGGGTAGTGTACTGGCCTACCATCTTGTCCATCAGCCCATGAATGATTATGAACCGATGAAGTTTGATTTTCCAGATGAGGAAGTTGTGTATATTCGGGATTGTAATATGCCAGACCCAGACGAAGGACCCGAACCGGGATCACGTTGGACGCTTCTCTTCGATGGTGCCTCCAATGCCATGGGCAACAACGTCAGAGAAATTATCACTTCCCGTGAGGGATACCACATTCCTTTCACGGCTCGTATTTGTTTCGATTGCACTAAAAACATGGCCGAATATGAGGCTTGCATTTATGGCATTGAAGCGGCGATCGACCTGCGCATCAAATTTTTGAAAGCTTACGGGGATTCCAATCTTGTTATCAGCCAGATTAATGGAGATTGGGAGACTTGCCTTCAGAACTTAATTCCCTATCATGAGCATGTTATGAAGCTAATTCCGTACTTCGAAGAGATCACGTTTGAGCATATTCCCAGAGAAGAAAACAATCTAGTTGATGCACTGGAAACTTTGTCCTCCATGTTCAAGGTTAAGTGGGCTAATGAGGCACCTTCCATTACAATCAGAAGTTCGAGTGAACCAGCTTTCTGTTTTGAGGCTAGTTTGGAATCAGATGGTAACCCTTAGTTTTATGATGTTAAACGGTATCTTGAAACACCAGAGTACCCTGAAGAGGCATCCATCACAAATACGAAGTTCTTGAGAATATTTTCAGCCAAGTTCTTTCTCAGTGGTGGTGTGTTGTATAGAAGGCATCATGATGGTTTACTGCTCAGATGTGTTGATAAGAAAGAAGAAGCTAGAATCATTGAGGAGATACATGAAGGTGATTTAGGGACCCATTCCAACGGGCATACCATGGCTAAAAAGATTTTGCGAGCAGGTTATTATTGGTCCACCATGGAGACTGATTGTTACAATCATGCACGGGTTTGCCACAAATGTCAAGTCTATGCTGATAAAGTGCATGTGCCGCCAGTACCTTTGAATGTCTTGACTTCCCCTTGGTCGTTTGCAATGTGGGGAGTTGATATGATCAGTAAAATTGAACCGACTGCATCCAACGGGCACCGTTTCATTCTAGTTACCATCGATTATTTTACAAATTGGGTCGAAACTGCATCATATGCCAATGTCACCAAGCAGGTGGTAACTCGGTTCATTAAGCACAATATTATATGTCGCTACGGAGTGCCTGAAAAGATCATTACCGATAATAGGTCTAATTTGAACAACAAAATGATGAAGGAGCTTTGTGAGTCCTTCAAAATCAAGCATCATAACTCTTCCCCATATCGACCAAAGATGAACGGTGTTGTCGAAGCGGCCAATAAGAATATCAAGAAGATTGTGTAGAAGATGGTAGTAACCCATAAAGATTGGCATGAGATGTTGCCTTTCGCTTTGCATGGTTATCGCACCACTGTGCGTACTTCGACTGGGGCAACCCCATTTTCATTGGTTTACGGCATGGAAGCAGTATTGTCGGTAGAAGTCGAGATTCCTTATCTTAGGATCATGAGGGATGTTGAGCTGGATGAAAGTGAATGGGTACAGAATCGGATGAATCAGTTGGAACTTATTGATGAGAAGAGGTTGACGGCTGTATGTCATGGTCAGGTATATCAGCAAAGGATGAGGAAATATTTTGATAAGAGGGTACGACCTCGGTGTTACAAGCCAGGTGACCTTGTGCTAAAAAGGATAATTCTCCCCCAGGGAGATCCCAGGGGCAAATGGGTTCCGATTTATGAAGGTCCTTTCATGGTCAGAAAAGTTTTCTCTGGAGGAGCGATGTTGCTCGCGACTATGGATGGAGAGTACTTCCCTCTCCCTGTGAATGCTGACGTAGTTAAAAATACTTTGCATAAAAAAAAACCCGCTAAACTGAAAACCCGAAAGGGCGGTTTAGGCAAAAAGAGGGTGTCCTGGAGAATTGAAAACCTGAAAGGGCGATTCAGGCAAACGTTAGGGACTTAAAGCAAATGACTACGCTCAGCATGAGATCCTTTGTTTCTTTCCTTTGTTCCGTCATCTGGCATAAGCTCGAAGCTTATCCAAGAATGATCTGTTTGGAAGCAGGAAGATGAAAGCGTAAGAGTCATAAGAGTCATAGTATAGTCGGGACTTGATGGATATTCACATTCACATTTTCATTTGTAAACACTTGTTTGCTTTGATTTTGTAATTACTTACTTCCAAATGTAAATGCCTTTTTCACAGGTTGATTTCTCAAAATCAATAGAATATCTTCTTTCAAGTATACGCATACGTTTCTTTTCTCCCTTTTTACTATTTTTGTTTGCAAAAACGTCCAATATTTTTTATAAGCATATGCATATAAACTTCGTGGGCCTTACACGGAAATGGTAATCTAAGTCATGGTCATTTGATCGCTTGAAATACGGATAACAAACATAACTACTACTGTGCAAGGGGCATGTTTGTTTCTCTGTTTGATAGGATTCTCATTCACTTTTCTGGAGGATTCCTTGCCATTTGTTTCACAGCTCGTGATGTTAATAAAGGTCTTTGGGTCAGAGTAATATCAAGATTACGGCAGGTCGGCGAGATCGGCGAACCTAGTTGGAGATATTTCTTCCCCATAATGGCTTTTATTACGTTTCTTTGCCGTATTTTCATGTGTTATCTTGATTGATTGTTTTAAGCATTGTCTGCATATAGGATTTTGTTTATAGCCGAATGTCAGTCTTGATGCGTTGAATATTTTTGCCTTGAAAAAAATTTGTTATTTCATTTTACTTAATCTATCCAGTATCACTCTTTAATCGTTTTTTCGGGAATTCTGATACATACTGTGCCAATTATTTTGCTTAGCCAAGAGTTTGGAGGAAGGATTTTAGCTAAAAACAATGACTGTAATGGTATGTTTTTGAGTAGAACCCCGTTGACGATGTACAGGCATTGTTTCAATCCGCAAACACCAGAGACATAAGGGAGTTAGACCCTCGTTAACCCCTCTGAGCCTTCGAAGTAAGAGTTTCTTTTTCGTTAAAAAAAAACCTTTTTTAACCCTGGGCATGGTAGATGTTCAAAAGAATTTGACCAAGCATTCAAATTTCAGAAGGAATGTCCCATCTGAGGATCACCATATTTTATCTTTCGCATCATGAGATCAGGAAAAATGTCTAAACCGTGATGTTCATTTCCTCACAAAGTCTTGAGGTCGAGATCGAATCGATACAATAATGGCTATCCCTCACCGACCAAGGAATGAGGCATTTGTTTTCTTCAAAAAAAAAAAGAAGAGAGAAAGAAAGAAAAAGTTCGAAGACCTAAAGTCACATTGACTTGTTCGAAATGGAAAGTATGAATAAGAAAGAAACAAAAAGCCCCGCTAAGTCAAAACTTGAAAATAAGTCGCTTAGGAAAAAGTTAGGGTGTCCCGCTGGACTCCCAAAATTGAAATTCAAAAGATTTTGTCCAGGAAAAAGTTAGGGAAAAGAGAGCCTAAAAGGCCGAAAGAAAAGAGGATTATTCAATAAAATTTTCATCAAAAGAAGAGGAACAATAATATCAAAAACAAAAGCAGCAAAAGTTAAGTGACAATCATGTTGGAGAATTTGTCGTGATCACTCAACCATTATAAATCCTTTTGAGAGATGAATTCTTGTGATAAGTCAGCTGAACTTAGGACAGGAGAATATCACGAAGGGGGTGGGCACCAAATAACTTGAGCTTCAAAAAACTTTTTTTTCTAATAAAACCTCAAACCAGGCCACGTTACAACCTTTAAAAGTCCTAACTGAAACAAGGGTTTAACTCGAAAGCATACTGCAACAGGATAACGTTTCCTAAACTCCCAAATATGTGTTGCATATTCATGTTGGTATCTTATCACCCGCATCGTGACTCGTTTTAAAAATAGAGAGAAGAGAAGGGGAAGAAAAGTTTTGAAATTTTTGCACTCTAGCCAGTGATTCATTCACAACAGAGATGCGACACTTTGTTAAAGTTTTCAACTTCAAGGCTTGAATAATCATCGCATCAGGTCTGTCATTCCCAAAATAAACATCTTTCTGCATGCAAAACATTTGTTTGACATAAAAAAAAGAGTTTACACGTCGAACAACTGTAAAGAGCTTAATGATTGTCAGGAAGGGAATATTTGGTTTTCTTCCAGAGCCCATGTATGAGTAGGACTTTACCTATCCCCAGTGAAGTTTCGTTTCTGCAACAAAGTTTTGTTTCCCTTGGAATCTTCTTTTAAAGGCTTCATTCTGAGACTCCGGATTTGAGGATATCCCCAACATGGATGCCAACAGAGATCCCTCTCCATGACCTCTCATTTCCCAGCCGGTCTGTTGCTTAGGGCATCCTTATGTTAAGATCTTTCCTTATCCCCAGTAAAGTCGATACTGTGTGACTATCTGCACGATTCATCAAATGGTTGCAACCAAAGAAATCTCTCCCCAACAAAAATCTTCAACAGAGTTCTGTCTCCCCGGTAAAGTCCTGTTTCCTCAGTAGAGCTTTGTTCCCCCAGCAAATGTTTTCACCCCTCACGTCGGGTTTGTTGTCTTGGTGTCATCCTCAACGCGGTCGTGCGCTGTCTTTTCCAGAGATTACAGTCTTGCCCTAATATTCTCCCTCAGTGTCTAATCTTCGGATGGCGTCCCTCTCTAGAAGCTACAATTTTGATCTGATCTTCTCTAGGAGTTCGCAATTTATTTTTGCAGCTCCTCTCAACGTGTGTGGCCCGTTTCTACTAGTTGCTCGGTTGTTATTCCCCGCGAAGCTTCATCTCTTTGAGGCTCCCTCTCTAGTGGTTCCCCATATTTTCTCCTCTCCTTTGGATTTTGCAATTTATTCTTGCAAGTCATGTCAGATTCTGACTTCTTGGTTATTGACTTCTCAATTGGCCATTCCCCAGTGGAACTTTTAAACATGCATCAATACATTGCATCTACCAAAACGCGTAGCATTTCCAATATACGGAACATTGTGCTATATAGAAAGAATTCAAACATGCATCAGAACATAAGCCATTTTTATTTCTGTTATCCCCAGTGAATTTGCTAATACTTTGGATTAAATCCCCAACGAGGTCTTCATCCTCATTATTTTAATCTCCTCCCCATACCAATATCTTTTTGACGTCAATCATTTGTTTGTTTGAGTGTCCACTCTTGACTGTAGTTCAGTTTCACCCTGGCGCGGTCTTCTCGGGTTTAGTCTTCACTACCCTCTCCGGTTCATTCCAATGTTTATTGACGCACCTTTCAAATACCAGTTTCGTCCTGATATTCGCTTTCAGCAGGTTTTTAGGTGTACGCCCTAATCTCCTTGTTTTGGGTTTAAGCTCAGAGTTTCGTCTCCTCACCTTGCGCGTGAAATCCAGTTTCTTCCTGGTGCTCATCTAGTTTAGTTTTGCCTAACTAGTTATTGAGTCGAGTTTCATCTTGTTTTTGCTTTCATACCTTGAACCCTTTGACGGTGTTCGTTTATCGAGTGTAGTGTTCGTACTGCGCCCTTAGTTTGAAATCAGTCTCCTTTGTTCCTTGGATCCTTTTATCAGTTTCCGTCACTGTTTATCCATTAACCTGAGACCAGCAGGTGCTCTGAGAAACATGCACTCTCATCACTCTCGCTTTGGGTCGAGTTTTGCCTCGTCGCATGTGCATGAAATCCAGTTTCATCTTGGTAATCATCTAGTTTAGTTTCGTCTAACTAGTTATTGAGTCGAGTTTCGTCTCATTTTTGCTTTCATACCTTGGACCCTTTGATGGTGTTCGTTTATCGAGTGCAGTGTTCGTACTGCGTCCCTGGTTTGAAATCTGTCTCTTTAGTTCCTTAGATCCTTCTATCAATTTTCGTCACTATTTATCCATTGATATGAGACCAGCAGGTGCTCTGAGAAACATGCACTCTCATCACTTTGCTCTGGGTCGAGTTTTGCCTCGTTACCCGTGCGTAAAATCCAGTTTCGTCCTGGTACTCATCTGGTTTAGTTTCATCTAACTAATTATTGAGTCGAGTTTTGTCTCGCTTTTGTTCCTCATTTCTGGGATTCTTTCAGTTCCTTCATACTGTCTATCTTAGTTGAGATTAGCAAGTGCTCCTAGAATCACGCACTCTAGCCACTTTGCTTTGGGTCGAGCTCAGAGTTTCGCCTCCTCACCCGCGTACGCTTTCTTTTCCAGAGCTTAGTTTCGCCTATACTCTATGGTTGGAGTTTTATCTCACCCTTTTTGAAGCCCAGATTTTCCCTGGCACATTTGTCCGGAAGTTTAGTTGCGTCTACTCTTCTTTTGTTTTCGTTCTGTTTCAACCCGTGTTACAACTTCATTCTGACGCATGTCTTTGGGGTTTTCTGCTTCTTTTTTCTTTCTTCTTCAAGAGTGTAAATTTTTGGGTTCTTCTGTATTCAATCATCTTCAAATTTGAATGCTCGAAAGTTGTCACTTTTCTCACTTATCATGTTGAAGATATTTGAATAGGGCTAGTTGATGCACCCCAAAATTTACCCTCTTGATTCAGGCTTATGTTTCATCATGATTATCATATTGCATTGCATTCATACATTGTGATGGGATCAAAGTACTTTGGTTATGAAGTCTTCCTCAAGCTTTGAAGGTTGATTACATTGACAAGTTGCTCAAGTAGAATCTTATTGTTGTACCCCAAAATTTGCCCTCCCATTTCTTCAACATTTCCTCACCACAAGACCCTTGGAGCTCAAGATCAAGTTAGGGTTTTGCTCTGCTCAAGACTTCTCCTTGCACTGTTGACCCAAATTAGGGTTTGAGTTTGCATAAAGATGTTTTGACCTAAAATGCCCAAGATGACTTTCATGCTTCATGTTGAACTCACAAGTCTATCCATACCAAGTTTCAAGCCTTGATTCCAATCTTTGCCCAGTCAATTGGACAGTTGACCTAGAAATCAATTGTATTGGGGAAAAAGTCATATGTGGTCAATTGACAGTCAAACCTCATGATTTTTGACCCAAATAAACATTATGAACTCATATGGACCATTTGATCAAGTTTGGATCACAATTCCACAAGAAATTTGATCAGATCACCAAAAGGGCAAAATGGTCATTTTTAGGGTTTTGTTTGCACAAAGGCAATTTTTGACTGTTTGACCTAGCAAATGGCAAACCAAGCTCACATATGGACTCAAGGACCCAATGGCATTGTCTTGACATGTTCAACAAGTTCAAAAGATCCCAAATGCACAAGATTGACAGATGAATTTTCCAGTCAACTGAGCAAAATTTGACTGTATACTGAAAAGTCAAACTTTGACATTTTGGTCAAAATCAAGTGCCAAGATTCATTTTTCACCAAGACATGTCAAATTATGAAACTTGTTCATCAAGAAATCAAAATTCACAAATTAGGGTTTGAAATGAAGAAATTTCATAACTTAGAATTTTTCTAAGTTATGAAAATTCCTAATTTTTTCCTAACTTTGTCCCATCTTTTCATCAAGATACTTTTGGATTCAAACAAAACTCAAAAAATGAAAGTTATAGTCCATTGCAAAATCTACAACTTTTACTCACAAAGTTTCCTCAAAAGAAGCTTGTAGCTCAAGTTATGATTTTTGGAATAAGGGTGCAAAACATTCTTAACTTAGAAATATTTTGACCTATGTTAGGCAGGATTTTTGCCTAACTTCATGGCCACTTTTCACATGCTTCCACTTGGAATTTCAACTTGCATTACAAAAATGGATTATAGTAAACATTCCAAGCTTTCCAAATTGTCCAAGAACTTCCCAAACACCCTTGTGGTTATGGAGAATCGAATTTGTCAATATGGGCAAAAGTCACTTTGTTCATGAGCCATTTTCATGTTCATACACTATGCATTTTTGAAATCAGTTTACACAAGCTAGTTACAGGACTCTAATCTCATTTACACTCAATAATTAAATGCCAATCCATTGTGGTCTAGCATTATTTTGTGCATTTGGACATTACATGAGGAATTAAGCCATAAATGGAAAAAGCAAGTTATCCATTCTTGTAAAGAGGTGCTTTATGTCAAAAGCAAATCAAAGAAGTACCAAAGCATATCTTCTAGGCACAAGTTCAAGAACTAATCACACTGATCAAGAGGGATTGAGGCATCATGTTTAGGGGGCCTGCATAAGATGAAAAACCAACTTGACAACTTGGGCTTACATTAGAAGAAACTTGCATTTTGAAACACAACATTGAGTTCCTGTCAACACAAGCCTAAACAAACTTCTTGAGCATCTTCCAAACATCCAACCTGACCTGAAACACGAGCCAACCACCTTCAATACCTCCTCAAACACAGAAACACCTCCTTGCTGCAAAAACAAAGTCCCTTCTGCAACTTGACTTCCACAAACACTTCCACTCGTGCGTTTTGGCTGAAACCTTTGCAAACACATTCCATAACATCCATACAAACTATTCCAAGCATTGAACTGGAACTGTAACAACCATAGCCAAGTGTGCCATTTTCATTTTTCATCTGTGCAGGTTAACTTCTGTAGCTCGACTCAGCAAGATTCAAAACAAGCTAAGCATAGGAGAAGCATCCCTGGACCTCAAGCAAGCTATACAAGTCCTCACATTGCATTGAAAGTACCTCCATTGTCATACACGAATCAAGCTGAACAGGTAAAAGTTTGAACTCCTATCTCTTAATCCAGGCATATTTAGGCTTAGGTTTGTGAAGGAGTTATGTCATACTCATGTCCCTGAAGCCACCCATATCCTCACTTTCCATTTATATTGCATGTGCTGAGAGAATTTAAGACATGAACATTGGAAAAAACTTAGGTCAGGAATTGGGGGAGAAGAAATTCTCTCTCATTTCTGAGAGTTAGAATGACTTTTTTATATATTTGGAATCGTGACAAGATGCTCTATAACATTGCTGTTGTAAGTTTTTGCTGAATGTCAAAGAATCATGAGATAGCAGGAAGCAAGCATTTTGCTCTGTTTGAATGTCCAGAGGTTAAAGACAAAGTTCTTCTGGGTTGGGCCTGACCTTTTTCTATTTGCACCTTCATTTCACACATACACCCCCCTGGCCCATTGCATGATATATTTGTCCTTTTTAACTTTTTCTTTTTGATTCTGATTTGTTATTTTTAGTTAAAATATAAAAAACATAAAAAAATATTTTTCAACCATTTTTGCATTTATTTTGAATTTATTTGCTTTATTAAAACTTGTATATATAAGTAAATATATTACTTCTTTTATTTAAAATACTAAAAATAATGTAAATACATTTTATTTTCTGATTTTATTTTATTTTATCTTTTGAAAACATTTTCTAAAAAATATACTTTTTTTGTAAATAATAAATATTTTTATTTTTGTATATATTTAATATATTTAATATATAATATAAATACTTATATAATTATTAGAAAATTTAAGATAAAAACAATACCTTTTTTCTTTTATTTATATTTAACCTCAAAAATCATTTTTTTTTACATTATACTTCCTTTTTATTTATTTTTGTATATAATTAATAAATATTGTATGTAATAAATAATAAATACTCTTTTATTTACAAAATTAGGGTTTTGCCCTAACCATGAAAATATCCAAAAATTAAGCCTTTTTATTTTTGTTTATATGTCACATGAAAAATACTTTTACATACACATAAAAATCATTTTTTTGCATCTTGCATATTTATTGTATTTATTTAATTTTTGTGCAATTAAATAACTTGTAAATTCAATTTGGATTGTAATAGCTTAGATTTAAATTTCTTGCTAAAATATCCCCATTTGAACATTTGTACCCCCCATCCCATAATTATGTTGTAATAATTTAGGACTTTAAATTTCCGCATTTTTAAAAGCTTTCAATTATGCCATGTTTAGACTTAGGGTTTGTATGTCAAAATCAAAATAACAAATAGCTTGACCTAAATCCAAAGATAAAAAAAGCATGAAAATGGACAACACTAATCACACTTGCACCCCTAGGGTTACTCCACTTGTTGCCTTCAATAATGGGCCATGTTGCATGTTGGGTGTCTTTGGCAAAACAAAACAATTCAAATGATCATAGTCCCTCGATGACACTCTCCTAAATAAAAATGATCAAGCCCCTTAAAGGAAAAATTGCCAAAGATAGTTGGCACTATTGCATTCATGGTCTAAACGATGACCAGCGCCCGTCCCGTTAACATCCTAACACAAGATTGTCCACCAAATACAATGGTGGAACAAAATTGTTTAAAAGGGTTAAAACATAGAAAAAACCTTTTGAGTAAATTTAGGGGTAGACTAAACTCTTAGTTACTTGACCAATCTTGCAAAAACGCTTGCCTACTTTTCAAAACCACACTCCACAAACACTTTCAAAAACAACTTTCAAAAACATTGAAAACTTTTCAAAAGACAAGTACACCTTTGTATACATCCCAACATGGATCACTACAAAGGTTGCCACAACAAATGGCCTATTTTCAAAACATTTTCAAACACACACAAAGCACCATTTCAAACAATTGAAAACACAAGGCAAGTGATCTAAGAAAGTAACTAAGAGCCCATGGATAACTGTGATACGGTGGGAGAACTGACTTGAGGTTTTGCGTTTGTTTTCGCAAATGTTTCGGTTGAGCAAGAGTCGCCACCGACTTTTTATTTTATCCTAAGGAAAGGTTTAAAAAGCACAGCAAAAACCTTTTGAGATTTTTCTTGGGTTCGGGGAGTAGATTATAGAAAGGGAAGGTATTAGCACCCTTTCTATCCATGGTTATCCATGGGCTCTTAGTTACTTGCTTAGATCACTTGCCTTTTGTTTTCAATTGTTTTAAATGGTGCTTGTGTGTGTGTGGGTTTGAAAATGTTTTGAAAAGAAGCCAATGTGGTGGCAACCTTTGTAATGATCCATGTGGGGATGTATACAAAGATGTATGTCTTTTGAAAAGGTTTTCATTTGTTTTTGAAAGTTGTTTTGAAAGTGTTGTGAGGTGTGTTTTAGAAAATAGGCAAGTGTTTTGTTTTTGCAAGTTTGATTCAAGTAACTAAGAGGTTATCTACTCCTAAATTTCTCAAAGTTTATTGCTATGTTTTAACCCTTTTAATAAGTTTGTTCCACCATTGTATTTGGTGGACAATCTCATGTTAGGATGTGAAAGGGACAGGCACGGGTCATCGTTTAGACCATAATTGCAATGGTGCCAAGTATCTTTGGGCATTTTCTTTAAGGGACTTGATCATTTGTTTTTGGAAGTATTTTGAAGATGTTATCGAGGGACTATGATCATTTGGTTTGTTTGTTTTGCCCAAAGAGACTTAACATGCAATATGGCCCAATTTGAAAGGCAACAAGTGGAGTACCCTAGGGGGTGCAAGTTTGATTTGTGTGTCCATTTTCATGCTTGTTTGTCTTGAGATTAGGTCATAACTATTGGTTGTTTTTAGCATACAAACCCTAATTCTAACATGGTATAATTAGAAAGCAATAAAGTGCGAAAATAAATTTACTAGCTATTACAAAACCAAATATGGGAAGGGGGGTACAAATGTTCAAATGGGGGTATGGACAAGTAATTTAAACCTAAAACTATCGCATCAATATTGAATTTATACAATTTAATTAATGTACAATAATTAAATAAAAATGGAATAAAATATGCAAGGTGCAAAAATATTTTGTATATGTATGAAAAAAAAAGGTATTATTTATGTAAAAATAAAAGATAATAAAAAGATATTAGTTTTGGAGTTTTTTCATATTTGGGGCAAAACCCTAATTCTATTAAACAAAATGTATTATTATTTAATTTAATACAAGTATTTATTTATTATGTACAAAAATAAAAATAAAATGAAGTATATTATAAAAAAGTATTTTTTATATCAAATATTAATAAAATGAAAAATACAAATATTTTTATATTCTAACCTAAATATATTAATAAATATATATATATATATATAGGTATTAAGTTCTAAATATTTATTATATATAAGAATAATAATATTTATTATTTAATAAAAAAGGTATTTTTTTCTATAAAAATATTTTCAGAAAGTAAAACAAAAACAAAAATGTATAGAAATGTATTGGCACTATTTGTTTTAGTATTTTAAATAAAATATGTATATTTATCTATTTATGTATAACTAAAGAAAAATTAAATAAAAGCCTAATAAAATCAAAAATGGTGAGAAAAAATATTTTTATATTTTTAATGTCATGATAAAAAATAAACAAAGTCAATCAAAAAAGAAAAAGTCAAAAAGTCAAAGAAATAAGAAAATGGGCCTTGGGGGTGTAAAAGCAATTAGCATGGTGTGAATAAGAAAAATACACAGGCCCAGCCCAAAAGACCACTGTTTTCAACCTCCAGCCTTCTGTTTGAACAAAACGCGTGCCACTTTCCTCCATTGCTAAGTCCTGATTCTTGGCTTTTTAACAAAAACTCATAACATAAAAAATGTTCAGCATGAAGAGACGATTCTAACCATATGCATAACTTGATCTAACTCTCTAAGATGAGGGAGAATTTCTCCTCCCCCAAATCCTAACCTAGTTTTTCTGCCATTTTCAAACTCCAAATTCTCTCAACTCAAGCAAAAGAAATGAAAAGTAAAAACATGTACATGTTCAGTGGCATGAGTAGAACCTTGTTTCTTCACAAACTTAAAGCTAATGATGCCTAATAAGAGAGATACGAATTCAAAAACTTACCTGTTCAGTTGAAGTTCTATCTGGAGATGTAGGAACTTTCAGTGCAAGGTGATGATTGGAGAAGCTTCCTTGAGGTCCAGGGATGCTATTCCAATGTTTACTTTGTCTTGAAAGCTTCTGAATCGAGCTAGAGAACTTCACCTGCAAGTTAGAAATGTGAAAATGGTGGAAGTGGTTAGAGTGATTACAGGTCGTGCTTTTGCTTTTGGTTAGCTTGCATAGATGGTATGGAAGGTGTGTGAACTGGTTTTGGTAAGAATGCTTGAGAGAAATAGAAGTTGGCACTCAAACTGCAGAGGCAACTCTGTTTTTGCAGTTTTGATGGTGTTTTTTGGTTTGATGATGTTTTGGAGGCAAATGGCTCATGCAATAGCTTGGTTATAATGTGTGTAATGTGTTTGATAACTTTGTCTAGGTGTTTGTAAGCTGGTTTCTGAGTTGGTACAAGTTATGCCACATTTCTTGAACTTGAAGCAAACAAAAGCCACTTGATCCTTCTAGCCTGTACAGGCCCTCACACTATGCTGCATCTTTTTGTCTTGATCAGAGTGTTATGTCCATGAATCTTGTGTCCAAAGATATGCATTGTACCATTTGATTTGTAAATTTGACATAAAGTTCTTCTTTTCAAAAATGGATAAACCACTTTTTCCAATTAAGGCTTAATTCCTTGTGTAATGACTATATGAACAAAACAAAGCTAAAACACAATGGATTGGCATTTAATTATTGAGTGTAACTTGGTTTAAGGACCTGTAATCAAGGGCATGCTGGTTTTGAGAAGTTTGCATAACTTATGAACATGAAAAATGGCCAATTCAAAAGTGAGTTTTTGCTATATTGTGAAATTCGATTCTCCCTAACCATGAGGTTGTTTGATGATTTCTTGGACATTTTGGAAAGCTTGGAATGTGTACTACAATCCATCTTTGAAGTTCAATTTTAAATTCCAAGTGGAAGTGTATGGAAAATGGCCTTGAAGTGGGGTAGAAAAACTTATCAAAATAGGTCAAAAGTTCACTAAGTTAAGAATGGTTTAGTGCCCTTATTCAAAAATTTGTAACTTGAGATACAAGCTTCAAATGAGAAAACTTTGTGAATCAAAGTTGTAGATTATGCAACAAGCTACAACTTTCATGTTTTGACTTTTGTTTGAATCCAAATTAATCTTGGTGAGAAAGTGGGGCAAAGTTGGGAAAAAATTAGGGTTTTCCATAACTTAAAAAAATTCTAAGTTATGAAAAATTCCATTTCAAACCCTAATTTGCATTTCTTGGTTTCTTGGTGAACAAGTTTCATGATTTGGCATATTTTGATGAAAAATGAATCTTGACTCTTGATTTTGACCAAAAAGTCAAAGTTTGACTTTTCAGTATACAGTCAAAATTGATCAATTGACTGGGAAATTCAACTGTCAATCTTGTGTATTTGGGATCTTTTGAGTTTGTTGATCATGTCAAGATAATTCCATGGGGTTCTTGAGTCCATATGTGAGCTTGGTTTTCCATTGGCTAGGTCAAACAGTCAAAAATTACCCTTGTGCAGTCAAAACCCTAAAAATGACCATTTTGCCCTTTTGGTGATCTGATCAAATTTCTTGTGGAATTGTGATCCAAACTTGATCAAATGGTCCATATGAGTTCATAATGTTGATGTGGGTCAATTTTCATGAGATTTGACTGTCAATTGGCCACAGTTGACTTTTTCCCCAATACAGCTGATTTCTAGGTCATCTGTCCAATTGACTGGGCAAAACTTGGAATCAAGACTTGAAACTTGGTATGGGAAAACTTGGGAGTCCAATATGAAGCATGAAAGTCATCTTAGGCATTTTAGGTCAAAATATCTTTGTTCAAACACAAACCCTAATTTGAGTCCACAGTGCAAGGAGAAGTCTTGAGCAGAGGAAACCCTAACTGGATCTTGATCTTCAAGGTTTTTGTGATGAGAAAATGTTGAGGAAATGGGAGGGCAAATTTTGGGGTACAACAGTTGCCCCTGTTCAATCTTCTTGGACCTGAAGAGTTAGATTGGCAAGTTTGCCTTTCGTGACTCGAGGGTAAAAGGAGATTGGACACTAGAGTGCTCGGAAATTTGCACTCGCATGTTGAAGCATCAGCAAATGTGATGTCGGGAATGGGCTTACAGATGCCATTTGGAGAGATGGTGGATAGGGAGATGGGCTTATAGATGCCATCTGGAGATTTGACAGAACCTTGTCGGGAATGGGCTTATAGATGCCATTTGGAAGTGTTGATCGCACAAGAGATTCCTTAGCGAGAACTTGTGTATTTGAGAAAGACAGATGTTTTCCTGGCTTGTTACAGGTGTTTGATCTTCAATCTCCTCATGCAGATATGCCCTGGTTAGATACAGGTGTCGAATCTACAATTGGTTGCTCACAGATGTGCCCTGGCTGGATACAGGAATCGAATCCGGAAATAGTCGTCAACAGATATGCCCTGGCTGGATACAGGAATCGAGTCTGGAAATGTGGTCAACAGATATGCCCTGGCTGGATACAGGAATCGATTATGGAAATGTGGTCAACAGATATGCCCTGGCTGGATACAGGAATCGAGTTTGGAAATATGGTCAACAGATATGCCCTGGCTGGATACAGGGGTCAAATCCGGAATTGTGATAGTTGTTAGATATGCCCTGGCCGGATATAGGAATCGAATCTTCGAACTCTTCAGACGTGCCCTGGCTAGATACAGGAATCGAGTCTGGAAATATGGTCAACATATATGCCCTGGCTGGATACAGGAATCGAATCTGGAAATCTTCAGACGTGCCCTGGCTAGATACAGGAATCGAATCTGGAAACTGATCACTCTCAGATGTGCCCTGGCTAGATACAGGTATCGAATCTGGAATTGTGACAGTTGAAGGTAGTTGTCTTTGGGATTGTCTTTTTCCCTGAAAAGGCAAAAACATAAGTTGTATGCAATGTCATGATGTATGATATGCATGATGTCATGATGTTCAACATGAGATAGTGTTGTATGCACTTTATCATGTATGTAAGCAAGATGTATGAAAATGTGAAATGTTTATAAATGTATTTTCGTCTTAGGAAAATAAATCCTTGACGACCGGCCGGGGAATTGCTCTGTGGAAGAGATATTTTGCCGAAGTTTGCTGAGAGGCCTGCTGAGGACTTCAATGATGGACTCCGCTGGGGATAATGATGATAAACTCCGCTGGGGATAACCGAGGATAGACTCTTGTCGGGGAATGTTGTGCCTTTTCAGGATTGACAGGGAATCAACTCCGCTTGGGGAAAGTATTGCTGAATCTTGTCTTACTCTGCGGGGAGTTGAGATGATTTGGTCACATTCTTCAGTCGAATCTACCTGGGTACCTTGGTGGACAAAGCAACCAGATCGCATCAAACAACTCCACATTTGCCCCTGTTTCTGATGTCACCTGTAATTAATCTTTCGTCTCATATGCAAATATTTATGAATCAGCAATTTAATGTCAAATGCATATATCAAAAATGAACATTGGACGTTCTTCGCAAGACAAAACATAAAAAAGGAAAAGCAATGGCAATTTGTATGGGCAAGTGAATTTGTATTGATTTGAATTTTGCCTGTGAATAGGCGTTTTTGTACAAGAGGCTGACATCCTAGTAAGAGGACGCCGCCAAATAACATAGAGTTTACAATTTTGAAAAGAAAACAAAACAGCTATGTGAACAATCCCACTGGGTTCCAACTCTGCTATCGCCTTTATGTCTCCAAGCGTCTCATCGCTTTGCTGCCTAGTTGAAGATGAAGCTGATTGGTCGATGCCGAAGTCTGAGCCAGATAGTTGATGCCGAATTCCGGATGCGAAGTTGTTGTACCCCAAAATTTGCCCTCCCATATTTTTCAAGAAATTGCCAAGCCAAGCCTCAAAGTTCCCCAAGGGTTGCACAGTGCAAGAGCTTCCTAAGCAGTAAAAATTAGGGTTTTGCTTCTGATCAAGAAAATGAAGTTTCAAAGGGCCCAATCAAGTCTCACATGCTTATAAATATGGTCAAGAACCTACATGTCAAGTTTCAAGACTTTCAGCACAAAATTGCACAGTCAAAACCCTAATTGCACTGCAGTCAACTGTAGGGGCAAAATGGTCATTTGGCAGTCAAAAGTTCAAATTTTTGGTCAACATATCATTTTGAAGCCACAAACATCATTTGATCAATGCTTGATCATGATTCTCAAAACTTGGCTCAAAAATCATCAAGATACAAAAGTTTCTATTTTTGGACAAATGAAAAAGTCAACTGAAATTGACCAGGGCATAACTTTCACATGGTTCATCAGAAAAATTCCATCCAAATCTCATTTTGAAGAGAAAGACATTTCCTACAACTCATCTTCATACTTCAAGTCCAAGAAATGCTCTCACAAAAAGTTATCAATTTCAACATTATAGGTCATTTTCAAAAGTCAACAAAAAGGGACTTTAAGTCAAAGGCCATAACTTGAGATTGGTAAATCAAAATGACATGGGACCAAAGACATTGTTTAGAGGACTTCAAGACCTTTCTAAAATGTCCAAGAACATGAGCAAAGCTTAAAAATTGAGCAAGTTATGCATTGGAGAAGTTGGGAAATTTTTGTGAAATGGCCAAAATCATTTATCCTTGAAATCTCATTTTTGACAAAAGGAGCCCACTTTTTCCACTTGAATTAACTTGACCATGCTTCCCACGTGTCCCATCTTTTATTTCAGATTTTTTTTTATTAATTTTTTCATTTTTATTGATTTTTATTGGATTTAATTAGTTTTAAATCTTTTAAAATCAAAAGAAATTCAAAAATTGATTTAAGAGGGATATTTTGGCTTTGACTAGCCTTGAAACACCATTATGTGCCTACCATTTTTCGTGCTAAGGCTTAATCAAGGCAAAAATTCAAAAATGAAGCAAAATTGGAAAGTTGATAATGGTGGTTTATGAGAAAATCCAAACCATCAAAGCAAGGTGTTATTGACCATAACTCCCATCCAAACATATTGCTAGGGTATATACAAATGATCAGAACAAGATTTTACACACGAAGCCGCGTCCTATTGCATACAACAAATTCACACTTTTACAAAAAAAGTCAAATTCTGAAATCGTTGTTACAGGTCAATTCAAGCCTCCATTCTTGTTCCAATAGCTTCCTTGAAGACTTCTGAACGCGTTCCAATCCATATCATCCATCAAAGCATCGGGAATTGGTATATCTGAGCC
This sequence comes from Vicia faba, assembly GCA_948472305.1. Lineage (NCBI taxonomy): Eukaryota > Viridiplantae > Streptophyta > Magnoliopsida > Fabales > Fabaceae > Vicia > Vicia faba. The sequence goes on from OX451737.1 coordinate 1,534,954,009, forward strand.
CAGCTTTACACGAAAAATTCCATGGTCGAATCATGAATCTCATGCATCTTTCTTGCGTTTTCTTTATTGATTCGTATTCCTTGATTAATTCTAAAGCTAACCACACTATTTGATTGAGTTTTCATGCGCCATATACAGATTTGCCATTGTTATGTTTTAGGGTTTTACAAGCTTTGATTTGGGCATTTCATAATGCTGTAAAATTAAGACTCATCAGTACCATAAACAAAACCAGCGCGATTGGACGATCAATAAACAATCCTCGCGCCTAATTTATGTTCAATGAGGACCTAATCGCTATTTTTTGGAAACCGGCCTAAGGCAACGCGTTTAAAACCGTTGCCCAATGTTTTTATTTTCAGGAACATGAGGAAGACGACTTCGTGGCGCACGATGGTTGGCCATTTTGAAATTCGCGCGCAAGGCATCACTAACGCGCAGTTTCACATTATATTATTCGCTGTTTAATTATTTAACAAAAAAGTTCAATGGTTCAGCTGGCAGGCGTTGATAGCATTCACATCCAAGACCTGGGTTCGAGCCCCAGGCCTACGTTATTTCTATAATATTTTGCAAAACGTGTTCATATGCAATTTCCAGGTTGGAGCATATCATACATCCCCTGGATCAAGGCGTCCACGTGCCCAGCTTCCACAATCACAAGGCTGAGGTTGGAGAACACGGTGAATCCAAGTCTACGCATGTGTACGTTCCCAGAAAAAAAGTCAACAAGGCCATGCTTACTGGGCCAGAAATTTTGGGCTATACCTCCTAATTTGGGATTGAACCCCCCCTGGTTTGCCTTCTCTATATTTTTTTTTATTTTATTTTTAATTATGATTTTATTTTCTTTATTTGTTTAAATTAATTAATTAATATTTTCAAAACATAAAAACCATAAAAAATCAGAAAAAGTAAAAAAATAATAAAATATTTTATTTTAAGTATTTTCATAAATAAATTCGCATGTAATTAATTTAGATTTAATTTTAGGTAATTTAATTCTTTTTTTCATAATAAACCAAAAAATAACAAAAATAGGTCTTTAATACTTTTTTTCCTTTTTTTTTAATTAATTAAATATTTTGTCATCAACCCTTAATTTTGTAAATAAATTTCATAATTAATTTAGTTTAAAGTCTAGGTTTTAACTTTAAGGCATTTTCTTTAATAAATTAAAAACCATTAAAATTAGAATTAATTATTTGACTTTTAATTAGTTTAAATTTTCTTTAATTGTCATAAATCAAAAAAAACATAAAAATAAGTCATTTCTTTTTATTTAACTTAATTATTTTAATTTAATTATTTTAATTCCTTTAAAGGGTTCAACGCCCTCGCATTCGGTCGTATTTTCCCTTTTTCGCGCGTTTTATTTATTTTTGATGTAAATGTAATGTAATTGTACCAAAGCCATGTAATAGCTATTAGACATTTATTTTCTGCAATTTATTTTAAATCGGGTCTGGATTAATTTGGCGTTGTAGACCCGCGCCCTTGTAATAGCGTAGGACCTTTATCCTTTCCGCACTTTAAATTTCCGCACTTTTAACTATTAAACAATAACATGAAAGAATGTATGCCAAAAATAAAATCAAAACGTAGATCACCAATAACATGACAAAAGACAATAAACTGAAAATGACACACAATTCACACACCACCCCTAGGGTACGCCTCACTGTTGCCTTGCCTCGAAAGGTGGTCGTCGAGTAGAGGATGTCTTAGTAAGTCCTCATGATCCGGGAACCTGGCATGAGGGTAGCTTCTAAGGTGTCTTCCCATTACTCTGGTGATCACCATGTCCCTACAAACTCGAATTGACCCGAACACCTCCAACGGTGGTGCTACCTACCTCTCAATGGTGGGATGGCACTACCTAAAGGACAATTACACAGCTTTATTCCTTAGGGTAGGTAGATTCTCATAGATACTTGCTCATCTCAAAAACAAACAAAATACTTTTCACACCTACACTTTCTAAAAGTTTTCAAACAAATTTTTCATACACTCTTGAGGACAGATACAAGAGTTACTTAGAAATTTTTCAAACGAAACTTTTTCAAAACCCACTCACAATTGAAAAGCAAACATTTTGAAAACACAATGAGCAAGTATCTAAGAGCCCATGGATAACCATGGATAGAAAGGGTGCTAACACCTTCCCTTTCTATAATCTACCTCCCGAACCAAGAGCATATCTCTATAAGGAATTTTTCTGTGCTTTTGTCCTTTCCATTTGGAGAAAATAAAAGACGGTGGCGACTCTTGCTTACCGCGACATTTCGCGAAACCAGCTTTAAAACAGTCAGTTCCAGATCCACCGATCACAGAACTGGCGACTCTGCTGGGGACACTTAAAGTGAGGTGTACCTTAGGGCTAGTTCATAACTGTGTTTTCAATTGTTTTCCTTGTCTGCTTTAAAATTGTGGGTTGCATCGGAGTTTCATAGATCCTAACCCGGATCTGGGGATACCCTGTTTAGGTAGCATAAGCTGTGAGGGACCTGTCCGGCGTAGACCGACATGGGTGAAGCAGTGGCTACGTTGGTGTGGCACCTTGGTCTGTACCGATATCCCTTGTGTCGTAACGAGGAGAATATGGGTCTTCCAAGGAGTCATTAAGCACCAACAGACCTTAGAACCTTAATTGACACAACTTGGCCTTTAGAACAGTAGCAGTATGCTACGCCCATTAAGGCTAAACTCTCGTGATGGTTCTGGCCGCAAGAAAAGATTGCGATGCTGGAGTTATGACCGATTGAGGGTAGTCAATGATATTGGGATACTCTAAGAACCCGGTTACTTTTGATTAGGACAGGTATGAACCAACAAACTGAAAGAGGGTAGTACCTAGACCTCATGCTGGCCTAAACTTTAAGGGTTTGCTTTGTGTGACTTGTGTGCCTTACCATGTTTGCCTTGGTATCTATTTGTGGTGTGCTTTATTATAGCATCATAACATCATGAGCATTGCATACATCCTGCATAAGGACTGACCATTTCAAAGACAAGAGGGTTTCATCTTTGCTCTATTTTGTAGGACACCATGATGCCTGTGCGAAGGAATACTATCCGGTTCAACTTTGTTCACTCACCTGAGCTGCTTGAAGAGTTGGTTAGCAGAATTCCAAATACCACCTCCTTCATCCAGAGGCATGGTTCTCTTCTCAGTTTAGTCACTGCAAAGCAGGATCAACAGTTGATGAGTGTTCTGACCCAGTTCTATGACCCTCTGTACCAGTGCTTCACCTTCCAAGACTTCCAGCTGGTCCCTACCCTGGAAGAGTTCTCTGATTTACTTGGTATCCCTATCTTGGATCAGACTCCTTTCACTGGCTGGGAAAAGACCCTCAGGTTTGAGGATGTTGCTGCAGCTCTTCCCTTGACACATCAGGAAGTAACAGACAATTGGGTAACTAGAAGCGGGGTTAAGGGTTTCTTGGCCAAATTTCTGGTGGGTAAAGCTAACAGTTCCTGGAATGACCTGGACTTTAGGGCATATGAAGACATCTTGGCTCTCTTAATCTATGGGTTAGTCTTGTTTCCCAATCCTGACAACTTCGTCAATGTCACTGCTATAAGGATCTTTATCTCTCAGAATCCTGTACCCACTCTCTTGGGTGACATCTTGCAACAACTTCATGCTCGTACTACCCGAAGACGAGGAACCCTATGGTGTTGTATCCCTTTGTTGGTGAGGTGGTTTATTTCGCACCTCCCTAAGTTCGTACTGAAGAACCAGGGAGGAAAAGGATGGGCTCACAGGTTAATGTCTCTCATCGATAAAGACGTCATTTGGACTTGCAGAGGTTTGGATGAGATAGCTGTTATTGATCGATGCGGAGAATACCCTAATGTTCCTCTTATTGGTACTCAAGGAGGGATCTCTTACAATCCATGCCTAGCACTCCGTCAGTTTGGAAGAGCAAGAAGAGCAGGGCCCCATGAGATGTTGGTGCCTCACATCAGTTTTGAGTTTCAGGTGGATAGTGACGAGCTGCGTCGTAAGTTCATCAAGGCTTGGGACAAAGTTCATAAAGCTGACCCACAAGAGTTAGGGCCAAAGACTTCTTTACCTATGGAAGCCTACTACAAATGGGTTCGCATCCGTGCTCAGAAGTTAGGTATGCCGTATGATGCTGTCAGACCTGTCGTTCTTGAGTCTTCTAACAAAGATGGTGTTCCTCCAACTGTCCTCCCTCCTCAGGTACCCACTGATTATGAGACGTTGAAGAGGTCTTGGTCGCAACTGCGAGAAGAACGGGATTCTTACCGGGAAAAGTTCAACGAGCAGGAATTAAAGATCCAGAAGCTGACAAAGCAATTGGAGAATGAGCGAGCCCTGAATGCCTACATCCGTACTGAGAAGAGGAGACCATGGGATCAATAAGGAGCTCTGGATGTTCTTTTTACAGTTTTATTTCCCTTTTCAGTATTTCCTTTCATGTAACGCCTAAGGGCAACCTGTTGAACAATTTAAGCTGCAAAATTGAATCTAATGAAGTGTGTTCCTTTTTGTTTACAAAGTTTATTCCCGATTGTCTTTGAAAACATAATTCATACGCATCTCATTCATCATATGCATCACAGGTACTCTTCTTTTCAGGTTGCTTACCGTTCTTCGCTGTTTATTTCAGCATCATGAACCCTGAATCATCAACCGAGGCATCTATCAAGGCTCTTCAGGCGCAGAACGCCCAATTTCAGGAGCTGATCAAGGGCTTGGCTCAGGGTCAACAAGAGTTGAAGACCATGCTTCTGAAGAAGACTAAGAAGAAGAGGAGGACTGTGCTATTTAACACTGGGCGCAGACTCGTGAACACCTTGCGAAATGAGGCTGAGAGAACTACTCCATCTGTGGGGGAAGGTAGTCACCAAGAAAGGGAGGTCTCTACTCCTGTGGGCTCTGATACTGAAACAGACTTCAACGACGAACAGTACCCTCCTGCTAAAGACCGGTACAAGCAGTTGGAGGACATATTAAAAGCTATGGAAGTTCAGCGTGTGCCTGGACTGGATTTTGGAGACTTGGGGTTATCTACTGGGGTGGTGATTCCACACAAGTTCAAGGCACCCGCCTTTGTGAAGTATGACGGGGCTTCCTGTCCCAAGATGCACCTCCGTTCTTATGTAAGGAAGATCCAGCCTTACACAGCAGACAAGAACCTTTGGATCCACTTCTTCCAGGAGAGTCTTTCAGGGACTCACCTCGAATGGTTCTATCAGCTGGATGGAATCAACATTCGTAACTGGGAGGATCTGGCCACTGCTTTTTACAAGCAGTATCAATATAATTCCGACCTTGCTCCTACGCGTACCCAACTCCAGGGTATGTCGCTAGGGTCGGGTGAAGGTTTTAAGGAGTACGCACAGAAATGGAGAGACCTGGCTGGCAGGGTGCAGCCACCATTGACGGACCGGGAGCTGGTGGATATGTTCTTGGGGACCCTTTCTGGTCCATTTTTCAATCATCTCATCGGTAATTCCTCTGCTGGGTTTACTGATCTAATCCTGACTGGTGAAAGGATCGAGGCCGGTATAAAATCGGGGAAGATACAGAAGGTTGCCTCCTCCAGTGCTGAAAAGAAACCCTTCAAAAAGGAGGCTAGTGCTGTATATAGCTCCCGGAGACCAGAGCGACCTGAGCACCGCCAATCTGTCAGTGCGGTAATGATTGCTAAGCCTGCTGCCGCTCCCCGGCCAAATAATCCTCAGAAGGTTGAAAGACCCCGGAGAGAATTCACCCGCTTAAGCATGACTTTGTCGCAGATCCTGCCACAGTTGCTATCCGCCAATTTAGTGACTGTCAGGGAGGCGCCGAAGTTTCCAAATACTGCATCCCCCAAATTTAATCCAAATGCCCGCTGTGCTTACCACTCTGATAGCCCGGGGCACAACACAGATGACTGTTGGGCCCTAAAGAATAAGGTTCAGGACCTGATTGATGCAAAGGAAATACAGTTTGAGGCGCCCGGGAGGCCGAATGTTGTAACCGCTCCCATGCCCCAGCATGGAGTGAATGCTGTTGAGGAGGATTTGTATGTAGCTTCGGTGGATGATGTTGCTACTCCGCTGCTGACGGTTAAGAGGAACCTGTTGCTAGCCGGTTTATTTCCGGGATGTAGCAAGGGTTGCCCTCTATGTGTTGCCTCCCCTGCTGGTTGTTCTCTGCTGAAGTCAGGCGTCCAAAACCTGATGGATAGTAGAGAGATTTTGTTCAGAAAGACTGCTGTTCCTGCTGCTCCTGTTGAAGAAGTTTCAATTGTTACCATCTTCAACAACCCTTCCAAGGCTCCTTCAAAGAAGCCCGTCCAAATTTTGCCGGTTCACAAGATTGCTCCCATCACCAGTACTGTCCCGGGGCCCATCCCCTACAAGTCTGATAAGGCGGTCCCGTGGCACTATGGGGCAGATGTTTACGTTCTGGGTGTGAAACAAGAGTTCAACATTGATGCTGGTATCTCCAACATCACTGGGCCTGCTAAGGTCACTCGTAGTGGAAGACTGTTCTCGCCAGACATTGCTCCTCCAGTAATTCATAGGCCTTTGGTCTTCACACCTGCCAGTGTGCCTGTCTCTCCCCCTGACCAAATATCCACCCCTGCTGCCGAGTCATCCGATACTCGGGGCAAGGGGATTGCTGCAGATATGCCTGCCCGGATGGAGGCGCCGAAGACCATTATTGAGGCTTCCAGGCAGGAAATGGAAGAAATCCTCAAGATAATAAAGAAAAGTGATTTCAACGTTGTGGAACAGCTAGGGCACACCCCCTCTAAAATCTCCATGTTGTCACTGCTGCTGTGTTCAGAGGCCCACACCAAGGCTCTGATTGCTTTCTTAAAGACAGCCCACGTACCCCAAGAGACGTCTGCTGACCAGTTCACCGACTGTGTGGCCAACCTAACCGCTGATAATGGCCTGGGTTTCTCTGATGCCGATCTGACAGCAAAGGGGAAGAACCATAATGATGCCCTGCATGTCTCCATTGAATGCAGGGGAACTACTCTTGCTCACGTGCTGGTTGACACAGGTTCTTCATTAAACGTGCTGCCCAAGAAGGCTCTGGATAGGCTGGACTGTGAAGGTCTGGAGCTCAAACCAAGTAACATTGTTGTCCGGGCCTTTGACGGGTCCAAAAGAATGGTACATGGTGAGGTGGACATCCCAATCAGGGTTGGGTCACAGATCTTCGATTCAAAATTCTACGTGATGGACATCCGTCCATCCTATTCTTGTTTGCTGGGTCGCCCGTGGATCCACAAGGCTGGAGCTGTGACCTCCACGTTGCATCAAAAGCTCAAATACCCGGTCAGGGGGAAAATTGTAACAGTGCAAGGGGAAGAGGAATACATGGTCAGCCACCTCAACTCCTTCAGGTACGTGGAAATGGATGGGGAGTTCATTGAGACCCCCTTTCAACATTTTGAGGAGGTGCCACAAACTTTGGCAGCAGCAGAAGCAGTGGATGAAGAGGTTTCTCCTTTGAAGATGGCCTGTTTAAAGGACGCCCGGGCTGTGATCGAAAGAGGTGAATGTGCAAACTGGGGCAAGCTCCCTGATCTTACTCCTAAGACTAACAAGTTTGGGTTGGGTTTCACCACAGAAGCTCAGAAGGCAGTGCGCAAGGCGAGAATTGGAAGACCTCCTGTGCTCATCACCCACTCAGGAGTGAATGCTATTGGAGAGGAAGACGAAGTGGAAGGGTCAGAGTTCCATAGCTGGATCTACCCGACGACCGACGATGGATTGACCAATTGGACTGCTAAAGACTTTACACCCATAACTTTTGTTCCCCAGTAATGAACTTCTTTGTTTTGGATTTGTAATAAACAATAATTTGAAACTGTATGGCCCGGTGTCTTACCCGGGGCACCGTGGTTTTGTTTATGAGGGCTTTTGTTTGTCACTGTCATATATCATAAATAAAAGCATTGGACGTTTTTCACATTTCAAATTTTGCGCTCCTTTTCTTTCCTTTCTTTATATATTGCAAAATAGCTGTATTTACACACACACTCACTCATACAGGTTTCGATCCACTCTGGATCTCACTGGTAACGACTCTGCTACTGTCAGTTATGACTTCGAAAATCCGATCAACTTAGCCGAAGACGAAGGTGAAGATGATTGCGAAGTGCCTGGCGAACTTGCAAGACTGTTACAACAGGAAGAGAGGGCAATTCAACCCCATGAAGAGCCAGTGGAAATAATAAACTTGGGTACTGAAGAAGACAAGAAAGAGGTAAAGATTGGTGCCAACCTAGAGCTCAGCGTGAAGCAACGGTTGACTCAGATGCTGCATGACTATATGGAGATCTTTGCCTGGTCCTACGAAGATATGCCCGGATTAGATACCGATATTGTGGTCCATCACTTGCCAACTAAGGAAGACTGTCCTCCGGTTAAGCAAAAGGTACGCCGTATGCGTCCAGAGATGTCTGAGAAGATTAAAGCCGAGGTTATGAAGCAATTTGATGCCGGATTTCTTGCAGTGACTTCTTACCCTCAGTGGGTTGCTAATGTAGTGCCGGTACCAAAGAAAGATGGAAAGGTCAGAATGTGTGTTGACTACAGGGATCTGAACAGGGCCAGCCCCAAAGATGACTTCCCTCTACCTCACATTGATGTCCTTGTTGATAATACAGCTCAGCATAAGGTGTTCTCTTTCATGGATGGTTTCTCAGGTTACAATCAGATCAAGATGGCACCTGAAGACATGGAAAAGACTACATTTGTTACTCAGTGGGGCACCTTCTGCTACAAGGTCATGCCTTTTGGACTAAAGAACGCTGGGGAAACCTACCAACGTGCCATGGTTGCTTTATTTCATGACATGATCCATCATGAGATAGAAGTGTATGTTGATGACATGATCGCAAGGTCCCAGACTGAGGAAGAACACCTGGATCATCTGCAGAAACTGTTTGACCGTCTAAAGTTGTACAAGCTGAGGTTGAACCCGAACAAGTGCACCTTCGGGGTTAGATCTGGGAAGTTGCTAGGCTTCGTTGTGAGCGACAAGGGTATTCAAGTGGACCCTGCCAAGGTTAAAGCTATTCAAGAGATGCCAGTTCCTAAAACAGAGAAGGAAGTCAGAGGCTTTTTAGGACGCCTGAATTACATTGCTCGATTCATCTCACACCTGACTGCTACCTGTGAGCCAATCTTCAAACTACTGAAGAAAGATCAGGTAGTACGTTGGAACGATGAATGTCAGGCTGCTTTCGACAGAATCAAAGAGTATCTCTAAGAACCGCCCATCCTTATGCCACCGGTTGAAGGGAGACCTCTGATACTTTACCTGACAGTACTTGATAACTCAATGGGGTGTGTGCTGGGGCAGCATGACGAGTCTGGCCGAAAAGAGCATGCCATTTATTACCTTAGCAAAAAGTTTACCGACTGTGAGACCCGATACTCACTGCTCGAGAAAACTTGCTGCGCTTTGGTATGGGCGGCTCGTCGGCTGAGACAGTATATGCTGACTCACACCACCTTATTGATCTCAAAGATGGATCCTATAAAGTACATATTCGAAAAGCCTGCTCTGTCTGGGAGGATTGCAAGATGGCAAATGATCTTGACAGAATATGACATTCAGTATACGACCCAGAAAGCCATCAAGGGAAGTGTATTGGCAGACCACTTGGCACATCAGGCCGTAGATGACTATCAGTCAATGAACTTCGAGTTTCCGGATGAAAGTATCATGATTGTGACTGATTGTGAAGTACCTGGACCGGATGAAGGACCTGAACCAGGATCCCGATGGTCTATGCACTTTGACGGGGCCTCCAATGCTTTGGGTAACGGTATTGGCGCTATAATCATATCCCCTCAAGGCACTCATACTCCACTCACTGCCCGACTATGTTTCAACTGCACCAACAACATGGCGGAGTATGAGGCGTGCATCATGGGACTCAAAGCTGCGATTGACTTAAGGATTAAGTTTCTGAGTGTCTTCGGAGATTCTGCCCTCGTGATCAACCAGATCAAAGGAGAGTGGGATACGAAGCATCCGAATCTTATCCCTTACAAAGAATGTGTGTTGACAATGATCCCCCACTTCACAGAAATAACTTTTGAACACTTCCCACGAGAAGAGAATCAGTTGGCGGACGCGTTAGCTACAATGGCTTCTATGTTCAAGGTTAAATGGGATAATGAGGCTCCCCGGATTATCATCTGGAAACTGGACGAACCGGCATACTGTTGCGACCTCGAGACTGAATTGGTGACTGAGAAGCCTTGGTACCATGAAGTAAAGAGATATCTGGAAGCTCAGGAGTATCCTGAAGGTGCATCTGTCAACGATAAGAAGTTCCTGAGGAGGTTCGCGGCAAAGTTCTTCCTTAGTAACGGCATCTTGTACAAGCGAAACCATGATTCAACCTTACTGCGTTGTGTGGATAAGACGGAAGCAGAAAAGATCATGGAAGAGCTACATGAAGGGACCTTTGGTACACATTCCAGTGGGCACACTATGGCTAAAAAAATCCTTCGGGCAGGGTATTACTAGTCCACATTGGAAGCTGACTGCTACCAACATTCCAGGACATGCCACAAGTGCCAGATTTACGCAGACAAGGTGCATGTTCCTCCAGTTCCCCTGAATGTTCTGACCGCACCTTGGCCTTTTGCAATGTGGGGCATTGACATGATTGGTGAGATCAGACCTACGGCATCTAACGGGCATCGCTTCATCCTTGTAGCGATTGATTACTTTACAAAGTGGGTTGAAGCAGCTTCCTACGCTACAGTAACCAAGAATGTCGTGGCACGGTTCATTCGGCATAACCTGATCTGCCGATACGGCGTCCCTGAGAGAATCATTACAGACAACGGTACCAATCTGAACAACAAGATGATCGCTGAGCTCTGCGAACAGTTCAAAATACAGCACCACAATTCTTCTCCTTACAGACCGAAGATGAATGGGGCTGTAGAAGCAGCAAATAAAAATATCAAGAAAATCGTGCAGAAGATGACAGTGACCTATAAAGATTGGCACGAGATGTTACCGTTCGCTCTACATGGGTACCGTACCTCAGCTAGGACGTCAACCGGGGCAACTCCTTTCTCCTTGGTCTATGGCATGGAGGCAGTCTTACCAATCGAAGTGCAGATACCCTCTCTCCGGATAATGAAGGATGCAAATCTGAACGAAGATGATTGGATCCAGACACGACTTGATCAGCTCAACCTCATTGATGAAAAGAGACTTGCTGCTATCTGCCATGGTCAGACGTATCAGAAACGAATGATCAGGGCATTGAACAAAAAGGTCAGACCACAGGAATATCGAGTTGGGGATCTGGTAATCAAGCGAATCATCCTTCCTCAGAGTGATCCAAGGGGCAAATGGACCCCTACGTATGAAGGGCCATTTGTGGTTAAGCATGTGTTCTCAGGAGGAGCAATGATATTAACCAATATGGATGGTGACGACCTTCCTCACCCCGCCAATGCAGATATAGTAAAAAGATACTATGCATAAAAAGACCCGCTAGGCTGACATGCCTAGGCAAAAATTAGGGCTTCCCGGCGAACCAAAAGGGTTCGGGCAAAATGAAGGGATGAAATAAAAAAAAATATGTACACCCGGCAAGTCGAAAACCTGAAAAGGCGGCTTGGGCAAAAATGGGTATCCCGGTGGACTGAAAACCCGAAAGGGCGGTCCAGGCAAAAATTAGGGATAAAGCGTAATACTATGTCTCATTGATCGCCTTGCATCCAGAGTCCGGTATCTACACCAAGTTCAGACGGCATCGATCAGTCAGCTTCACCTTCAACCAAGGTCATCAAGAGATAAGACGCTCGGAGATATAACGGCAATAGCAGAGTTGAAACCCAACGGGATCATTCGTTTCACACAGCTGTTTTATTTTCTTTTGTACAAAATTTGTATAAACTCTTTTGCTCGGCGGCGTTCTCTTACTAGGACGTCAGCCTCTTGTATACAAAACGCCTATTTACAGGCCACTCAAAAATCAATACAAATATACTTTTCAGTTAAAATGTGCCAATTGTTTTTCTTTTTCTGTTTTGTTTTGCGAAGAACGTCCAAGTTTCAATTTGTGATATATGCATTGACAATAGCTTGCTAACTCATGAGTATTTGCATACAAAACAAAGGATTAATTACAGGTGACATTAGAAACAGGGGCAATGAAGAGTGGTCTAAGCAATCTGATTGTTCTATCCTCCAAGGTACCAAGGTAGGTTCAGCTAAAGAACATAACCAGGCATCTTAAATTCCCCAGAGAGTGAGCCAGCAAGCAGTATACTCTCCTCAAACCAAGCAGTTATCAACCTTAAGGAAGTTGGGTATCCTCCCGCAGATCTCAACATTCCCCAGCAGCATACATTCTTAATAAGCATCCCCGGCAGTCTTGGTCTAAAGATTGTTCCCCGGCGGCATACAAGCATTCAAAGGGATCACTTCCCCCGCAGTTCAATACTTCCCCAGGAGAGTCCAATCCAATTCCCCAGGAAAGTTGGAACTCATCTCCCCAAGCAGCAAGCTTATCCCCAGTAGATTCTGGAAGCCTGTCCCCCGCAAAGCACGAACGCGTCGTCCGGCTTTATTTAAAGAGTTATTTCCTTAACAGGATATAACTGGGTTATCCTCAGCCAAAAGCCACGAAAAGAGCGTCGTCGACAAAGTCTTCCTATCCCCAGCAAACTATTATCAACACTCAGCAAAGCATCTCTATCCCCACAGAGTATTGCTTCCCAGCATGGTCGTTAGAGTATCTTTCCTCCCCGCAGAATTCTCCATTTGCCAAGTTTATCCCGCAACGGAATCGTCTTCTCCTAACGGTATTCTTGCAGTTATCATCCCCAGCGGAAGCAAAATCTATTCTTCAACATCAGCCCAGGATACGGCTTCCCGGCACCCGTCAAGGATTCACTTTCCTAGACAAAGACATACATAAAACATCACATACGTCATTATAACATGCATAGACACATCATATCTTACAAATCTCATATATGTTGAGAACATCATTGCTTGATCCATATCATGCATTGCATATAACTGTTACCTTTCAGGAAAGATGCAGTTGAAGTTCTCAATCACATTTCAAGACCTAGACCGGTTCAGTTAAATCGACCCTAAGATTTTCCTGATGCTTATCCAGTCAAAGGCCTTCTCTTGGTTCAGTCAGATCGACCCTAAGATCTCCCTGATACTTATCCAGTTGAAGATATTTCAAGACCTTGTCCGGTTCAGTTAAATCGACCCTAAGATTTTCCTGATGCTTATCCAGTCAAAGGCCTTCTCTTGGTTCAGTCAGATCGACCCTAAGATCTCCCTGATGCTTATCCAGTTGAAGATATTTCAAGACCTTGTCCGGTTCAGTTAAATCGACCCTAAGATTTTCCTGATGCTTATCCAGGCAAAGGCCTTCTCTGGTTCAGTCAGATCGACCCTAAGATCTCCCTGATGCTTATCCAGTTGAAGATATTTCAAGACCTTGTCCGGTTCAGTTAAATTGACCCTAAGATTTTCCTGATGCTTATCCAGTCAAAGGCCTTCTCTTGGTTCAGTCAGATCGACCCTAAGATCTCCCTGATGCTCATCCAGTTGAAGATATTTCAAGACCTTGTCCGGTTCAATTAAATCGACCCTAAGATTTTCCTGATTCTTATCCAGGCAAAGGCCTTCTCTGGTTCAGTCAGATCGACCCTAAGATCTCCCTGATCCTTATCCCAGTAGAAGACACCCAAGATTTTTCTCAACGAGCGTTGTTGAAGTTAAAGTCGCCCAAGATTCTCTTATCATTCATGCTAAGGCAGTAACCGTCCCGGGTTCATTCATCGCCGTTTGAAGCTCCAGACTCAGCTCCTGTAACCAGTCAGGACACATCTATACCAAGCATCTGAAAATCAACTCCTGCAACTTGTTAGGTACTCATGTTTCTTTTGCAGGTATGCAGGTTCTCGCTAAGGAATCTCCTACGCGATCAACATCCAGATGGCATCTATAAGCCCATCATCCTATTCATCAACCTCTAAATGGCATCTATAAGCCCATTTCCATCACACTGCTACTATGTGAGCGCAAATTTCTGGGCACTTTAGTGTTCAATCATCTTCCACCTTCGGATTACGAAAGGCACGACAGCCAATCTACATCCTCAGGTCTAAGAAGATTGAACAGGGGCAACTGTTGTACCCCAAAATTTGCCCTCCCATATTTTTCAAGAAATTGCCAAGCCAAGCCTCAAAGTTCCCCAAGGGTTACACAGTGCAAGAGCTTCCTAAGCAGTCAAAATTAGGGTTTTGCTTCTGATCAAGAAAATGAAGTTTCAAAGGGCCCAATCAAGTCTCACATGCTTATAAATATGGTCAAGCACCTACATGTCAAGTTTCAAGACTTTCAGCACAAAATTGCACAGTCAAAACCCTAATTGCACTGCAGTCAACTGTAGGGGCAAAATGGTCATTTGGCAGTCAAAAGTTCAAATTTTTGGTCAACATATCATTTTGAAGCCACAAACATCATTTGATCAATGCTTGATCATGATTCTCAAAACTTGGCTCAAAAATCATCAAGATACAAAAGTTTCTATTTTTGGACAGTTGAAAAAGTCAACTGAAATTGACCAGGGCATAACTTTCACATGGTTCATCAGAAAAATTCCATCCAAATCTCATTTTGAAGAGAAAGACATTTCCTACAACTCATCTTCATACTTCAAGTCCAAGAAATGCTCTCACAAAAAGTTATCAATTTCAACATTATAGGTCATTTTCAAAAGTCAACAAAAAGGGACTTTAAGTCAAAGGCCATAACTTGAGATTGGTAAATCAAAATGACATGGGACCAAAGACATTGTTTAGAGGACTTCAAGACCTTTCTAAAATGTCCAAGAACATGAGCAAAGCTTAAAAATTGAGCAAGTTATGCATTGGAGAAGTTGGGAAAATTTTGTGAAATGGCCAAAATCATTTATCCTTGAAATCTCATTTTTGACAAAAGGAGCCCACTTTTTCCACTTGAATTAACTTGACCATGCTTCCCACGTGTCCCATCTTTTATTTCAGATTTTTTTTATTAATTTTTTCATTTTTATTGATTTTTATTGGATTTAATTAGTTTTAAATCTTTTAAAATCAAAAGAAATTCAAAAATTGATTTAAGAGGGATATTTTGGCTTTGACTAGCCTTGAAACACCATTATGTGCCTACCATTTTTCGTGCTAAGGCTTAATCAAGGCAAAAATTCAAAAATGAAGCAAAATTGGAAAGTTGATAATGGTGGTTTATGAGAAAATCCAAACCATCAAAGCAAGGTGTTATTGACCATAACTCCCATCCAAACATATTGCTAGGGTATATACAAATGATCAGAACAAGATTTTACACACGAAGCTGCGTCCTATTGCATACAACAAATTCACACTTTTACAAAAAAAGTCAAATTCTGAAATCGTTGTTACAGGTCAATTCAAGCCTCCATTCTTGTTCCAATAGCTTCCTTGAAGACTTCTGAACGCGTTCCAATCCATATCATCCATCAAAGCATCAGGAATTGGTATATTTGAGCCCAGCTTTACACGAAAAATTCCATGGTCGAATCATGAATCTCATGCATCTTTCTTGCGTTTTCTTTATTGATTCGTATTCCTTGATTAATTCTAAAGCTAACCACACTATTTGATTGAGTTTTCATGCGCCATATACAGATTTGCCATTGTTATGTTTTAGGGTTTTACAAGCTTTGATTTGGGCATTTCATAACGCTGTAAAATTAAGACTCATCAGTACCATAAACAAAACCAGCGCGATTGGATGATCAATAAACAATCCTCGCGCCTAATTTATGTTCAATGAGGACCTAATCGCTATTTCTTGGAAACCGGCCTAAGGCAACGCGTTTAAAACCATTGCCCAATGTTTTTATTTTCAGGAACATGAGGAAGACGACTTCGTGGCGCACGATGGTTGGCCATTTTGAAATTCGTGCGCAAGGCATCACTAACGCGCAGTTTCACATTATATTATTCGCTGTTTAATTATTTAACAAAAAAGTTCAATGGTTCAGCTGGCAGGCGTTGATAGCATTCACATCCAAGACCTGGGTTCGAGCCCCAGGCCTACGTTATTTCTATAATATTTTGCAAAACGTGTTCATATGCAATTTCCAGGTTAGAGCATATCATACATCCCCTGGATCAAGGCGTCCACGTGCCCAGCTTCCACAATCACAAGGCTGAGGTTGGAGAACACGGTGAATCCAAGTCTACGCATGTGTACGTTCCCAGAAAAAAAGTCAACAAGGCCATGCTTACTGGGCCAGAAAGTTTGGGCTATACCTCCTAATTTGGGACTGAACCCCCCCCCCTGGTTTGCCTTCTCTATATTTTTTTTTATTTTATTTTTAATTATGATTTTATTTTCTTTATTTGTTTAAATTAATTAATTAATATTTTCAAAACATAAAAACCATAAAAAATCAGAAAAAGTAAAAAAATAATAAAATATTTTATTTTAAGTATTTTCATAAATAAATTCGCATGTAATTAATTTAGATTTAATTTTAGGTAATTTAATTCTTTTTTTCATAATAAACCAAAAAATAACAAAAATAGGTCTTTAATACTTTTTTTCCTTTTTTTTTAATTAATTAAATATTTTGTCATCAACCCTTAATTTTGTAAATAAATTTCATAATTAATTTAGTTTAAAGTCTAGGTTTTAACTTTAAGGCATTTTCTTTAATAAATTAAAAACCATTAAAATTAGAATTAATTATTTGACTTTTAATTAGTTTAAATTTTCTTTAATTGTCATAAATCAAAAAAAACTTAAAAATAAGTCATTTCTTTTTATTTAACTTAATTATTTTAATTTAATTATTTTAATTCCTTTAAAGGGTTCAACGCCCTCGCATTCGGTCGTATTTTCCCTTTTTTGCGCGTTTTATTTATTTTTGATGTAAATGTAATGTAATTGTACCAAAGCCATGTAATAGCTATTAGACATTTATTTTCTGCAATTTATTTTAAATCGGGTCTGGATTAATTTGGCGTTGTAGACCCGCGCCCTTGTAATAGCGTAGGACCTTTATCCTTTCCGCACTTTAAATTTCCGCACTTTTAACTATTAAACAATAACATGAAAGAATGTATGCCAAAAATAAAATGAAAACGTAGATCACCAATAACATGACAAAAGACAATAAACTGAAAATGACACACAATTCACACACCACCCCTAGGGTACGCCTCACTGTTGCCTTGCCTCGAAAGGTGGTCGTCGAGTAGAGGATGTCTTAGTAAGTCCTCATGATCCGGGAACCTGGCATGAGGGTAGCTTCTTAGGTGTCTTCCCATTACTCTGGTGATCACCATGTCCCTACAAACTCGAATTGACCCGAACACCTCCAACGGTGGTGCTACCTACCTCTCAATGGTGGGATGGCACTACCTAAAGGACAATTACACAGCTTTATTCCTTAGGGTAGGTAGATTCTCATAGATACTTGCTCATCTCAAAAACAAACAAAATACTTTTCACACCTACACTTTCTAAAAGTTTTCAAACAAATTTTTCATACACTCTTGAGGACAGATACAAGAGTTACTTAGAAATTTTTCAAACGAAACTTTTTCAAAACCCACTCACAATTGAAAAGCAAACATTTTGAAAACACAATGAGCAAGTATCTAAGAGCCCATGGATAACCATGGATAGAAAGGGTGCTAACACCTTCCCTTTCTATAATCTACCTCCCGAACCAAGAGCATATCTCTATAAGGAATTTTTCTGTGCTTTTGTCCTTTCCATTTGGAGAAAATAAAAGACGGTGGCGACTCTTGCTTACCGCGACATTTCGCGAAACCAGCTTTAAAACAGTCAGTTCCAGATCCACCGATCACAGAAGTGATCCAATGAGACATAGTGTTACGCTTTATCCCTAACTTTTGCCTGGACCGCCCTTTCGGGTTTTCAGTCCACCGGGATACCCATTTTTGCCCAAGCCGCCTTTTCAGGTTTTCGACTTGCCGGGTGTACAGATTTTTATTCATTTCATCCCTTATTTTTTCTCGAACCCTTTTGGTTCGCCGGGAAGCCCTTATTTTTGCCTAGGTATGTCAACCTAGCGGGTCTTTCATTTATGCGTAGTATTTTTTCACTATGTCTGCATTGGCGGGGTGAGGAAGGTCGTCACCATCCATGGTGGTTAGGATCATGGCTCCTCCTGAGAACACATGCTTAACCACAAATGGCCCTTCGTATGTAGGGGTCAATTTGCCCCGGGGATCACTTTGAGGAAGGATGATGCGTTTGATTACCAGGTCCCCAACTTGATACTCTTGCGATTTGACTTTCTTGTTAAATGCCCTGATCATCCGTTTTTGATACGTCTGACCATGACAGATAGCGGTGAGCCTCTTTTCGTCAATTAGGTTTAATTGATCAAGTCGAGTTTGGATCCAATCATCTTCACTCAAGTCTGCATCCTTCATTATCCGGAGAGAGGGTATTTGGACTTCAATGGGCAAGACTGCCTCCATGCCATAGACCAAGGAGAAAGGAGTTGCCCCGGTTGACGTCCTCGCTGAGGTACGGTACCCATGAAGAGCAAATGGTAACATTTCGTGCCAATCTTTATAGGTCACTGTCATCTTCTGCACAATTTTCTTAATATTCTTATTAGCTGCCTCTACAGCCCCATTCATCTTCGGCCGGTAGGGAGAAGAATTGTGGTGCTGTATCTTGAATTGTTCGCAGAGTTCAGCGATCATTTTGTTATTGAGATTGGTACCATTGTCCGTAATGATTCTTTCCGGGACACCGTACCGACAGATCAGATTATGCCGGATAAAACGTGCCACGACGCTCTTGGTTACTGTGGCGTAGGAAGCTGCCTCAACCCACTTCGTGAAATAATCGATCGCCACCAAGATGAAGCGATGCCCATTGGATGCCGTTGGTCGGATCTCACTGATCATATCAATGCCCCACATTGCAAAAGGCCAAGGTGCCGTCAGGACGTTCAGAGGAACCGGCGGAATATGCACCTTGTCAGCATAGATCTGGCATTTGTGACAAGTTCGGGAGTGTTGGTAACAATCAGCTTCCATTGTGGACCAGAAATATCTTGCCCGAAGGATTTTCTTAGCCATGGTGTGCCCACTGGAATGCATTCCGAATGTACCTTCATGCAGTTCTATCATGATTTTCTCTACTTCAGCCTTATCCACACAACGTAGTAGAGTTGAATCATGATTCCGTTTGTAGAGAATGTCGTTGCTGAGTAAGAATTTTGCAGCAAACCTCCTCATGAACTTCTTGTCATTGATAGATGCGCCCTCAGGGTATTCCTGAGCTTCCAAGTACCTCTTCACCTCGTGATACCAAGGTTTTTCAGTCACCTTATCAGCCTCAAGCTCGCAGCAGTATGCTGGTTTGTCCAACTTCCAGATAATGATCCGGGGAGCCTCGTTGTCCCATTTAACTTTGAACATTGAAGACATCGTAGCTAGTGCGTCCGCTAGCTGATTCTCCTCTCTTGGGAAGTGCTCAAAAGTTATTTCCTCAAAGTGGGGAAGCAAGGTTGACACATACTCCTTGTAAGGAATAAGATTTGGGTGTTTCGTATCCCACTCGCCTTTGATCTGATTGATCACGAGAGCAGAATCTCCGAAGACACTCAGAAATTTGATCCTTAAGTCGATTGCAGCTTGCAGACCCATGATACATGCCTCATATTCTGCCATGTTGTTGGTGCAGCTGAAACATAATCGGGCGGTGAGTGGAGTATGAGTTCCTTTGGGAGATATGATTACAGCGTCGACGCCGTTACCCAAAGCATTGGAGGCTCCATCAAAATGCATAGACCATCAGGATCCTTCCTCAGGTCCTTCATCCGGTCCAGGTACTTCACAGTCAGTTACCACCATGATGTCTTCGTCTGGAAAATCAAAGTTCAATGATTGGTAATCGTCCACAGGTTGGTGTGCCAAATGATCTGCCAGTACACTTCCCTTAATAGCTTTCTGAGTTGTATACTGGATATCATACTCTGTCAAGATCATTTTCCATCTCGCTATTCTCCCAGACAGAGCAGGCTTTTCAAATATGTACTTGATGGGATCCATCTTTGAAATCAACAAGGTAGTGTGAGTCAGCATATACTGTCTCAGCCGGCGAGCAGCCCATACAATAGCGCAGCAAGTTTTCTCAAGCAGTAAGTAACGAGACTCACAGTCGGTAAACTTTTTGCTCAAGTAATAAATAGCGTGCTCTTTTCGGCCAGACTCGTCATGCTGTCCCAGCACACACCCCATTGAATTATCAAGTACTGTCAAGTATAATATCAGAGGTCTTCCTTCCACCGGTGGCATAAGAATGGGTGGCTCTTGGAGATATTCCTTTATCTTTTCAAAGGCGGCCTGACATTCATCGTTCCAGCGTACTACTTGATCTTTCTTCAGTAATTTGAAGATTGGCTCACAAGTAGCAGTCAAATGTGAGATGAATCGGGCAATGTAATTCAGTCGTCCCAAGAAGCCTCTGACTTCTTTCTCTGTCTTTGGAGTCGGCATCTCTTGAATGGCTTTAACCTTGGCAGGGTCCACCTGGATACCTTTATCACTTACAATGAAACCTAGCAATTTTCCGGACCTCACCCCAAAGGTGCATTTGTTGGGATTCAACCTCAGCTTGTATAACTTGAGTCGGTCAAACAACTTCCTCAGATGGTCAAGGTGCTCCTCCTCAGTTTGAGAACTTGCAATCATGTCATCAACGTATACCTCAATCTCATGATGGATCATATCATGAAATAAAGCAACCATGGCACGTTGATAGGTTGCCCCAGCATTTTTCAATCCGAACGGCATGACCTTGTAAGAGAAGGTGCCCCAATGAGTCACAAAGGTAGTCTTCTCCATATCTTCCGGAGCCATCTTGATCTGATTATACCCTGAAAAACCATCCATGAAGGAGAACACCTTATGTTGAGCAATATTGTCGACAAGAACGTCGATGTGAGGTAAGGGGAAGTCATCCTTGGGGCTGGCCCTGTTCAAATCCCTGTAGTCTACACACATTCTGACTTTACCATCCTTCTTTGGTACTGGCACCACATTGGCAACCCACTGAGGGTAAGAAGTCACTGCAAGAAACCCGGCATCGAATTGCTTCATAACTTCGGCCTTGATCTTTTCAGACATCTCTGGGCGCATACGTCGGACCTTTTTCTTTACCGGAGGGCAATCTTCCTTGGTTGGCAGGTGATGAACTACAATGTCGGCATCCAAACCAGGCATGTCTTCATAGGACCAAGCAAATATCTCCATGTAATCCTGTAGCATCTGGATCAATCGTTGCTTCACGCTGAGCTCTAGATTAGCCCCAATCTTGACCTCCTTCCTATCTGTCTCAGTACCCAGATTAATCGTCTCTATCGGCTCTTCATGTGGTTGAATAGCCCTCTCTTCCTGGATTAGCAGTCTTGCGAGTTCACCAGGCACTTCGCAATCATCTTCACCTTCATCTTCGGCCAAGTTGATCGGATTCTCGAAGTCATAACTGGCGGTAGCAGAGCTGTTACCAGTGAGATCCAGAGTGGATTGAAACCTGTATAAGTGAGTGTGTGTAAATATAGCTGTTTTGCAGTATATATAACACAGAAAGAAAAAGAGCACAAGATTTGAAATGCAACAAACGTCCAATGTTTTGATTGATGATATATGGAAATGTCATACAAAAAGCCCTCACAAATGGAGCTGCGATGCCCCGGGTAGGACACCGAGCCAACAAAGTTTTAACATATTGTTTGCTACAAATTGGAAATCAAAAGAAATTAATTACTGCGTGACAAATATGATAGGTGTAAAATCCTTTGCCGTCCAGTTGCTCGGTCCGTTGCCGGCAGTCGGGTAGATCCAACTGTCAAACTCTGCTTCTTCTACATCCTCCTCAATAGCATTCACCCTTGGGTTGGAGATAAACACCGGAGCCTTTCTGATCTTTTCCTTGCGCACAGCCCTCTGAGCCTCTGCAGTAAAGCCCAGCCCAAACTTGTCGTTCTTTTGAGTGAAGTCAGGAAGCTGACCCCAGTTTGCACAATTGCCTTTCTTGATTACAGCCCGGGCATCTTTCAAAGATGCCATCTTCAACGGAAAATCCTCTTCAACCACTGCCTCAGCTGATGCCAACACTGGGGGTACCTCCTCAAAATGCTGAAAGGGGGTTTCAATAAACTCCCCGTCCATCTCGATATACTGGAATGCATTCAAGTGACTCACCATGTATTCCTCCTCACCCTGCACAGTAACAATCTTCCCTTTGACAGGGTATTTGAGCATTTGGTGTAGAGTGGATGTTACTGCCCCAGCTTTGTGAATCCAGGGTCGCCCCAACAAGCAGGAGTAAGATGGACAAATATCCATTACATAGAATGTTGAGTTGAAAACTTGGGAACCCACACGAATGGGGATGTCTACTTCACCGTGCACCATCCTCTTAGAACCGTCGAAGGCTCTAACAATGATGTTACTGGGTTTCAACTCCAGGCCCTCACAATCCAGGCGATCCAATGCTTTCTTGGGCAAGACATTCAGGGAAGAGCCGGTATCCACTAACACGTGTGCGAGAGTAGTGCCCCTGCATTCTATGGAAACATGCAGGGCATCATTGTGATTTTTCCCTTTGGCGGTAAGGTCAGCATCCGAGAACCCTAAGCCATTGTCAGCCGTCAAATTAGCCACACAGTCGGTGAATTGATCCGCGGAGGTCTCTTGCGGCACATGGGCCGTTTTCAGAAATGAAATCAGGGCTTTTGCATGGGCCTCTGAGCATAGCAGCAATGATAACATAGAGATTTTAGAGGGAGTATGCCCCAACTGTTCAACAACGTTAAAGTCACTCTTTTTGATAATCTTAAGAATTTCCTCCATTTCTTGTTGGGAGGCTTCCACAACAGTCTTCTTTTTTGGTGCCTCCGTCCTGGCAGGCGAATCAGTAGCAACTTCTTTGCCCCGAGTATCAGAGGACTCGGCGGCAGTAGTAGACACAGGAACTTGAATTGGAACATGCACACTTGCGGGTGTGATGGTGAGAGGTTTTCGGATAACTGGCGGTGCAATGTCAGGCGAGAAGAGCCTGCCACTGCGGGTAATCTTTGCGGGACCAGTGATATTACTGATATTGGTATTGGTGTTGAACTCCTGCTTCACCCCAAGCACATACACGTCGACTCCATAATGCCATGGGACCGCTTTATCAGACTCATACGGGAGAGGCCCAGGGACAGTAATAGTGATGGGTGCAACAGACATAATCGGGACTGGTTTCTTTACGGGAGCTTTGGCAGGATTATAAATTGTGACAACAGATATTTCTTCAATGGAAACAGACGGAACAGCAGTTTTCTTGAATAGAATTTCCTTGCTATCCATCAGGCCTTGGATGCCTGATTTTAGCAGTGGACAACCGGTAGGGATAACAGCACACAGGAGGCAACCCTTACTACAACCCGGAAATAAACCGGCTAGTAGCAAGTTCCTCTTAACAGTCAAAAGAGGGGTAACAACTTCATTTACCGAAACAGCATACAAACCTTCCTCAATGGCATTTACTCTATGCTGGGGCATAGGAGCGGTTACAACATTCGGTCTCTCAGGCGCTTCAAACTGAATTTCCTTTGCGTCGATAAGATCTTGCACTTTGTTTCTTAAGGCCCAGCAATCATCAGTAGTGTGCCCGGGACTATCAGAATGATAAGCACACCGGGCATTTGGGTTATACTTAGGAGATGCAGTGTTGACGACCTTAGGAGCTTCTTTGAGGGTCACCAAGTTGGTTGATAACAGTTGGGGTAAAATTTGAGATAAGGTCATACTCAGCCGAGTATACTGCCTCTTGGGCCTTTCACTTCTTTGTTGATTGTACTGCTGAGGAGCAGCAACAGGTTTTGAGATGACCAAAGCGTTGACGGCTTGGCGACTTTCGGGTTTGACTTGTCGTCTAGGACCGTAGACGGCACTTGCTTCCTTCTTAAACGGCCTCTTCTCAGCGCTTGTGGAGGCAGCCTTTTGTATCTTGCCTGACCTGATGCCAGCTTCAATTCTTTCTCCCGTTAGAATCAAATCCGTAAACCCAGCGGAGGAGTTACCAACCAAATGATTGAAAAATGGACCAGACAAAGTCCCTAGGAACATATCAACCAGCTCACGATCAGTCAATGGAGGCTGCACCCTGCCAGCCAAATCTCTCCATTTTTGTGCGTATTCTTTGAACCCTTCACCCGTTCCTAGAGACATACCCTGAAGTTGGGTACGCGTAGGAGCGAGATCAGAATTGTATTGGTATTGTCTGTAGAATGCGGTTGCCAAATCTTCCCAGTGTCGGATGCTAGTTCCATCTAATTGGTAGAACCATTCAAGCTGTGACCCCGAGAGGCTATCTTGGAAGAAGTGAATCCAGAGGTTCTTATCTGCCGTGTAAGGTTGGATCTTCCTTACGTACGACCTCAGATGCAGCTTTGGGCAGGAGACCCCATCATACTTGGCGAAGGCAGGCGCCTTAAACTTGTGAGGAATTACTACCCCAGAAGATAACCCCAGATCTCCGAAATCCAGTCCCGGCACACTCTGAATTTCCATGGCGCTCAAGCGGTCTTCCAATTGCTTGTATCTGTCAGCAGCAGGTGGGTATTGTTCATCATTGTAGTCCGTCTCGTTGTCGGAGACTGCGGGACTAGGAGCTCCTCCCCCTTGGGGACTGTTTTTCTCAGCAGAGGAAGTAGTTGGTTCAGCTTCATTATGGAGTGTGTTCCCAAATCTGCATCCGGCGTTGAACAACGCAGTCCTCTTTTTCTTCTTCTTCTTCAGGAGTAGAGTCTTCAACTCTTGCTGACCTTGGGCTAGGCTTAGGACCATCTCTTGAAACTGTGCACTTTGGGCCTGAAGGGCCTTGATTGCTTGCTCACTGGAGGAGTCTGGATTCATGATGACTGTTCAAAATAAACAGCGAAGGAGATTAAGCAACCTGTGAAAATAGGGTACCTGCTATGCATATGGTGCAATGGAATGCGTATGTTTTATGTTTTCAAAGACAAACAAGATTCAACTTTGTAGACAAAAAGGAAACACACTTCATTAGATTAAAATTTTCAATTGTTCAACAATTTGCCCTTAGGCATTACAGGAATGAAAAATACTGGAAAGGAAATAAAATTATAAAAGAAAATATCCAAAGCTCATCAATGCTCCCATGGCCTCCTCTTTTCAGTGCTGATGTAGTTGTTCAGGACCCGTTCTTCCTCCAATTGCTTAGTCAGCCTCTGGATCTTCCGTTCCTGCTCATTGAACTTCTCCCGATAGAAATCCCGTTCTTCCTTTAGCTGTGCCCAAGATCTCTTCATCGTGTCAAAATCAGTGGGTATCTGAGGAGGGAGGACAGTTGGAAGAACCCCATCTTCATCAGGAGATTCAAGAATGAGAGGTCTAACAGCTTCGTATGGCATACCTAACCTCTAAGCACGGATGCGGACCCATTTGCAATAGGGCTCCATTGGTAGAGAAGTCTTTGGTCCCAACTCATGTGGGTCAGCTTTGTGAATTCTGTCCCAAGCTCTAATGAATCCATGGCGTAGTTTGTCACTGTCTTCCTGAAATTCAAAATGGAAGTGAGGAACCAGCATTTCATGAGGCCCATCTCCTCTGGCTCTTCCAAACTGACGGAGAGCTAAGCATGGATTGTAAGAGATTCCTCCTTGGATACCAATCAACGGAACATTAGGGTATTCTCTGCAACGGTCAATAACAACTACCTCATCCAAACCTCTGAGAGTCCAGGTGATGTCATTATCAGTGAGAGACATTAACCTCCGAGCCCAACCTTTTCCTTCTTCATTCTTCAGCACGAACTTAGGAAGGTGCGAAATAAACCACCTTACTAGCAAAGGAGCACAACACCACGGAGTTCCCCGTTTTCGAGCAGTGCGAGCATAGAGTTGTTGTAGAATGTCACCCAAAAGAGTGGGTACAGGATTCCGAGACATGAAGATCCTTATGACATGGGTACTGATAAAGGTGTCAGGGTTGGGAAACAATACCAGACCATAGATCAAAAGAGCCAGAATATCTTCATACGCCCTGAAGTCCAAGTCATTCCAGAAATCATTAGCCTTGCTAACCAGAAATTTGACCAAAAAGCCCTTGACCCCATTTCTAGTTTCCCAATTGGCTAATACCTCTTCTTTGGTCAAGGGGAGAATTGCAGCAATCTCTTCAGGCCTAGGAGTCTTTTCCAAACCAGTGAAGGGAGTTTGTTCCAAAACAGGGATCCCAAGCAGATAAGAGAATTCTTCCAGGGTAGGAACCAGCTGGAAGTCTTGAAAGGTGAAACAATGATACAGAGGGTCATAAAACTGGGTCATAACACTTATCAGTTGTTGGTCCCATTTTGCAGTGATCAAGCCAAGGAGAGAACCATGTCTGTTGATGAAGGAAGAAGTGTTTGGAATCCTTCCAACCAAATCCTTGAGTAAAACTGGTGGTTGAACAAAGTTGAGCTGGATGGTATTCCTACGTACGGGCATCATGATGTCCTACAAAACAGAGCAAAGATGAAACCTTTTTGTCTTTGAAATGGGTTAGTCCTTTATACAGGATGCATGCAATGGTATGATGGCATGATGCTATGATCAAGCACACCACAAGTATTCACACAGGCAAACATGATAAGGCACACAAGTCATACAAGACACCCTTAGGTTTCAGGCCAGCATGAATTTCAGGTATTACCCTCTTTTGGTTTTGTTGGTTAAAACTTGTCCTATCAAAAGTAACCGGGTTCTAGAGGATCTCAGATCATTGGCTACCCTCAATCGGTCATAACTCCAGCATCGCAATCTTTTCTCGCGGCCAGAACCATCTCGAGAGTTTAGCCTCAATGAGTGTAGCATACTGCTACTGTCCTAATAGCCAAGTTGGTCAATTTAGGGTTCTAAGGTTGGTTGGTGCTTAATGACTCCTTAGAAGACCTATATTCTCCCCGCATTTTTAAAAGCTTTCAATTATGCCATGTTTAGACTTAGGGTTTGTATGTCAAAATCAAAATAACAAATAGCTTGACCTAAATCCAAAGATAAAAAAAGCATGAAAATGGACAACACTAATCACACTTGCACCCCTAGGGTTACTCCACTTGTTGCCTTCAATAATGGGCCATGTTGCATGTTGGGTGTCTTTGGCAAAACAAAACAATTCAAATGATCATAGTCCCTCGATGACACTCTCCTAAACAAAAATGATCAAGCCCCTTAAAGGAAAAATTGCCAAAGATACTTGGCACTATTGCATTCATGGTCTAAACGATGACCCGCGCTCGTCCCGTTAACATCCTAACACAAGATTGTCCACCAAATACAATGGTGGAACAAAATTGTTTAAAAGGGTTAAAACATAGAAAAAACCTTTTGAGTAAATTTAGGGGTAGACTAAACTCTTAGTTACTTGACCAATCTTGCAAAAATGCTTGCCTACTTTTCAAAACCACACTCCACAAACACTTTCAAAAACAACTTTCAAAAACATTGAAAACTTTTCAAAAGACAAGTACACCTTTGTATACATCCCAACATGGATCACTACAAAGGTTGCCACAACAAATGGCCTATTTTCAAAACATTTTCAAACACACACAAAGCACCATTTCAAACAATTGAAAACACAAGGCAAGTGATCTAAGAAAGTAACTAAGAGCCCATGGATAACTGTGATACGGTGGGAGAACTGACTTGAGGTTTTGCGTTTGTTTTCGCAAATGTTTCGGTTGAGCAAGAGTCTCCACCGACTTTTTATTTTATCCTAAGGAAAGGTTTAAAAAGCACAGCAAAAACCTTTTGAGATTTTTCTTGGGTTCGGGGAGTAGATTATAGAAAGGGAAGGTATTAGCACCCTTTCTATCCATGGTTGTCCATGGGCTCTTAGTTACTTGCTTAGATCACTTGCCTTTTGTTTTCAATTGTTTTAAATGGTGCTTGTGTGTGTGTGGGTTTGAAAATGTTTTGAAAAGAAGCCAATGTGGTGGCAACCTTTGTAATGATCCATGTGGGGATGTATACAAAGATGTATGTCTTTTGAAAAGGTTTTCATTTGTTTTTGAAAGTTGTTTTGAAAGTGTTGTGAGGTGTGTTTTAGAAAATAGGCAAGTGTTTTGTTTTTGCAAGTTTGATTCAAGTAACTAAGAGGTTATCTACTCCTAAATTTCTCAAAGTTTATTGCTATGTTTTAACCCTTTTAATAAGTTTGTTCCACCATTGTATTTGGTGGACAATCTCATGTTAGGATGTGAAAGGGACAGGCACGGGTCATCGTTTAGACCATAATTGCAATGGTGCCAAGTATCTTTGGGCATTTTCTTTAAGGGACTTGATCATTTGTTTTTGGAAGTATTTTGAAGATGTTATCGAGGGACTATGATCATTTGGTTTGTTTGTTTTGCCCAAAGAGACTTAACATGCAATATGGCCCAATTTGAAAGGCAACAAGTGGAGTACCCTAGGGGGTGCAAGTGTGATTTGTGTGTCCATTTTCATGCTTGTTTGTCTTGAGATTAGGTCATAACTATTGGTTGTTTTTAGCATACAAACCCTAATTCTAACATGGTATAATTAGAAAGCAATAAAGTGCGAAAATAAATTTACTAGCTATTACAAAACCAAATATGGGAAGGGGGGGTACAAATGTTCAAATGGGGGTATGGACAAGTAATTTAAACCTAAAACTATCGCATCAATATTGAATTTATACAATTTAATTAATGTACAATAATTAAATAAAAATGGAATAAAATATGCAAGGTGCAAAAATATTTTGTATATGTATGAAAAAAAAAGGTATTATTTATGTAAAAATAAAAGATAATAAAAAGATATTAGTTTTGGAGTTTTTTTCATATTTGGGGCAAAACCCTAATTCTATTAAACAAAATGTATTATTATTTAATTTAATACAAGTATTTATTTATTATGTACAAAAATAAAAATAAAATGAAGTATATTATAAAAAAGTATTTTTTTTATATCAAATATTAATAAAATGAAAAATACAAATATTTTTATATTCTAACCTAAATATATTAATAAATATATATATATATATATAGGTATTAAGTTCTAAATATGTATTATATATAAGAATAATAATATTTATTATTTAATAAAAAAGGTATTTTTTTCTATAAAAATATTTTCAGAAAGTAAAACAAAAATAAAAATGTATAGAAATGTATTGGCACTATTTGTTTTAGTATTTTAAATAAAATATGTATATTTATCTATTTATGTATAACTAAAGAAAAATTAAATAAAAGCCTAATAAAATTAAAAATGGTGAGAAAAAATATTTTTATATTTTAATGTCATGATAAAAAATAAACAAAGTCAATCAAAAAAGAAAAAGTCAAAAAGTCAAAGAAATAAGCAAATGGGCCTTGGGGGTGTAAAAGCAATTAGCATGGTGTGAATAAGAAAAATACACAGGCCCAGCCCAAAAGACCACTGTCTTCAACCTCCAGCCTTCTGTTTGAACAAAACGCGCGCCACTTTCCTCCATTGCTAAGTCCTGATTCTTGGCTTTTTAACAAAAACTCATAACATAAAAAATGTTCAGCATGAAGAGATGATTCTAACCATATGCATAACTTGATCTAACTCTCTAAGATGAGGGAGAATTTCTCCTCCCCCAAATCCTAACCTAGTTTTTCTGCCATTTTCAAACTCCAAATTCTCTCAACTCAAGCAAAAGAAATGAAAAGTAAAAACATGTACATGTTCAGTGGCATGAGTATAACCTTGTTTCTTCACAAACTTAAAGCTAATGATGCCTAATAAGAGAGATACAAATTCAAAAACTTACCTGTTCAGTTGAAGTTCTATCTGGAGATGTAGGAACTTTCAGTGCAAGGTGATGATTGGAGAAGCTTCCTTGAGGTTCAGGGATGCTATTCCAATGTTTACTTTGTCTTGAAAGCTTCTGAATCGAGCTAGAGAACTTCACCTGCAAGTCAGAAATGTGAAAATGGTGGAAGTGGTTAGAGTGATTACAGGTCGTGCTTTTGCTTTTGGTTAGCTTGCATAGATGGTATGGAAGGTGTGTGAACTGGTTTTGGTAAGAATGCTTGAGAGAAATAGAAGTTGGCACTCAAACTGCAGAGGCAACTCAGTTTTTGCAGTTTTGATGGTGTTTTTTTGTTTGATGATGTTTTGGAGGCAAATGGCTCGTGCAATAGCTTGGTTATGATGTGTGTAATGTGTTTGATAACTTTGTCTTGGTGTTTGTAAGCTGGTTTCTGAGTTGGTACAAGTTATGCCACATTTCTTGAACTTGAAGCAAACAAAAGCCACTTGATCCTTCTAGCCTGTACAGGCCCTCACACTATGCTGCATCTTTTTGTCTTGATCAGAGTGTTATGTCCATGAATCTTGTGTCCAAAGATATGCATTGTACCATTTGATTTGTAAATTTGACATAAAGTTCTTCTTTTCAAAAATGGATAAACCACTTTTTCCAATTAAGGCTTAATTCCTTGTGTAATGACTATATGAACAAAACAAAGCTAAAACACAATGGATTGGCATTTAATTATTGAGTGTAACTTGGTTTAAGGACCTGTAATCAAGGGCATGCTGGTTTTGAGAAGTTTGCATAACTTATGAACATGAAAAATGGCCAATTCAAAAGTGAGTTTTTGCTATATTGTGAAATTCGATTCTCCCTAACCATGAGGTTGTTTGATGAGTTCTTGGACATTTTGGAAAGCTTGGAATGTGTACTACAATCCATCTTTGAAGTGCAATTTGAAATTCCAAGTGGAAGTGTATGGAAAATGGCCTTGAAGTGGGGTAGAAAAACTTATCAAAATAGGTCAAAAGTTCACTAAGTTAAGAATGGTTTAGTGCCCTTATTCAAAAATTTGTAACTTGAGATACAAGCTTCAAATGAGAAAACTTTGTGAATCAAAGTTGTAGATTATGCAACAAGCTACAACTTTCATGTTTTGACTTTTGTTTGAATCCAAATGAATCTTGGTGAGAAAGTGGGGCAAAGTTGGGGAAAAATTAGGGTTTTCCATAACTTAAAAAAATTCTAAGTTATGAAAAATTCCATTTCAAACCCTAATTTGCATTTCTTGGTTTCTTTGTGAACAAGTTTCATGATTTGGCATGTTTTGATGAAAAATGAATCTTGACTCTTGATTTTGACCAAAAAGTCAAAGTTTGACTTTTCAGTATACAGTCAAAATTGATCAATTGACTGGGAAATTCAACTGTCAATCTTGTGTATTTGGGATCTTTTGAGTTTGTTGATCATGTCAAGATAATTCCATGGGGTTCTTGAGTCCATATGTGAGCTTGGTTTGCCATTGGCTAGGTCAAACAGTCAAAAATTACCCTTGTGCAGTCAAAACCCTAAAAATGACCATTTTGCCCTTTTGGTGATCTGATCAAATTTCTTGTGGAATTGTGATCCAAACTTGATCAAATGGTCCATATGAGTTCATAATGTTGATGTGGGTTAATTTTCATGAGATTTGACTGTCAATTGGCCACAGTTGACTTTTTCCCCAATACAGCTGATTTCTAGGTCATTTGTCCAATTGACTGGGCAAAACTTGGAATCAAGACTTGAAACTTGGTATGGGCAAACTTGGGAGTCCAATATGAAGCATGAAAGTCATCTTAGGCATTTTAGGTCAAAATATCTTTGTTCAAACACAAACCCTAATTTGAGTCCACAGTGCAAGGAGAAGTCTTGAGCAGAGGAAACCCTAACTGGATCTTGATCTTCAAGGTTTTTGTGATGAGAAAATGTTGAGGAAATGGGAGGGCAAATTTTGGGGTACAACAATAACCATGGATAGAAAGGGTGCTGATACCTTCCCTTTCTATAATCTACTCCCCGAACCCAAGAAAACATCTCAAAGGTTTTTGCTGTGCTTTTTAACCTTTCCTTAGGATAAAATAAAAAGTCGATGGCGACTCTTGCTCAATCGAAACATTTGCAAAAACAAATGCAAAACCTAAGTCAGTTCTCCCACCGTATCACAGAACTGGCGACTCTGCTGGGGAGTTTTTAAAGTGGAGTAACCTTAGGGCTTAGATCACCCTCTTGCATGACTAATTGTTTGCTTTGTTTGTTTTATCTTTTGGTTCTCTTGTTTGGGCTTGAAATCCTAAACCGGATTTGGGAAACATTTCATAGATAGCAATACGTTGTGGAAAGTATGCGGGGTATACCGACACGGTTGAAGCAATAGCTATATTAGTGCGACATATTTGTGAGTACCGGTAACCCTTGAGTTCAATCAAGGAGAGTACGGGGCCGCTGAGTGATGTCACTAAGTACTAATGACCTAGAACCTTACTTGACCATCTTGGCCTTTTATTAGGGGTAGTGAGATGACCGGCTTTGGTGCAGTCCGAATTTGGTAGATACTCGATACTACACTCATTGAGGTTTGTTTTCTTGGAATATTTTGGTCGCTAGTTAAGTGGCTAAACCAAAACAATGAACATAGAAAAAAATCCAATGATATTGAGCTCCTTAGAACCCAGTTACTATTTATAGGACAAGTTTTTAAGCCAACTACACTCAAGAGGGTACTTACCTATGAAACCCCATGCAAGACTGAAACTAGGGTTTTGTGTGAATTGCTTGTACATATGTTTGTGCATGCATCATGAGCATCATGAAGCATCATATGCATACACTAACCATTTCAAGGGTTTAGATCTTCATCTTTGTTCTTGTTTTGTAGGTCATGGAAATTCCTCGCAGGAAAACTATCCAAGTCAACCTTGTGAGAATCACTCCTCAACTCAAGGAGCTCACATCCAAAATTCCGGAAAGCTCTCCCTTCAGTGAAAGACATGGTAGACTGCTCATCCTAGTCAGCACCAACATTGAAGAGGACATGGTAAAGGTGTTGTTCCAGTTCTTTGATCCCCTTCACCACTGTTTCACTTTCCCCAACTATCGATTGGTGCCCACTTTGGAGGAATTTTCTCAACTTTTGAGAATTCCTATTCTTAATCAACTACCCTACAACGGTACGGAAAAAGAACCAAAGCCTGAAGATGTTGCTCAAGCCCTACACTTGCAACCATCTGACATCAAGGGGCATTGGGAAACTAGAAGCGGTGTCAAAGGCTTCTTGGCAAAATTCTTATTTGAGAAGGCACAAGAGTGTTGGAATTCATTGGATTTACAAGCCTTTGAAGAAATTGCGGCACTCCTCATTTATGGGTTGGTCCTGTTCCCAAATCCTGACCAGCTTGTAGATGTCAACGCCGTCAAAATCTTCCTATCCAGGAATCCAATACCAACATTACTTGGGGACATCCTCCACTCATTTTACAAACGAACAATGAGAAAGAGGGGTGTTCTCATGTGCTGTACTCCTCTCCTTGCAAGGTGGTTTATTTCTCACCTTCCACAATCTGTGTTGAAGAATGACCAAGGCTTAAGGTGGTCGCAACGATTGATGACCCTCTCTCACTCTGATGTACATTGGTGTTCTCGGTCCAGAGAAAATGTCATCATCGTCGATCGTTGTGGAGAGTTCCCTAATGTTCCATTGCTTGGCATTAGAGGAGGTATTACCTACAACCCTTGTCTAGCTTTGAGACAATTTGGATATGCACGGAGGGATGGTCCTCACGACATGTTGATTCCTGACCTAGTTTTTGACTTCGACAACGATGCGCAAGGACTTCGCCAAAGATTCATCAGAGCTTGGAGGATGCCTAACAAGGTAGACAACAAGACACTGGGGCACAAAAACTCCATCCCTCTTGAGCCTTATCTCAAGTGGGTATGAACCCGAGCCCAGAGTCTGATGATGCCTTACCCTCATGTTCTCCCTGTGATTAAAGAGCCCGTTAAGGAAGGAGAGGTTCCCTACACCATCCTGTATCCTGACATGCCAACATCGTGGGAGGAGATGCAGAAGAGTTGGATCCAACTCAAGGAGGAGCGGAACACTTTTGAAGCCAGCTTCTACGCCAGTGAGAAGAAGGTTTTGGAGCTTACCCGCTGACTCCATGAGGAAGAGACCCTCAACACCTACATCGCACCAAATAGGATGCGCAACGTCTTTCTACCTTGAGAATTTTTTTTTGTAATATTTGGCCCATGGGGCATTTATGTACTGACAAAATTTCTTCTTATGAATATGACGTGTTTTCTTTTTGTTTGCAACAATTTTGAATTTTCTAAATCCTTGAATGCATTGCATAAACAAACATATCATTCATCATATGCATAACAGGTACCCTTCTTCTACAGGTTGCTTAATCTTCTTCGCTGTTTATTTCAGCACTCAATCATCATGCCTTCCGAACCTACTACCGAACAAGCTATCAAGGCCCTCCAGGCCCAGAACACCCAGTTTCAAGAGCTGGTCATGAGCTTAGCCCAGGTACAACAGGAGTTGAAGACTCTGCTTTTGAAGAAGAAGAAGAAAAAGAGGACTGCGCTGCTTAACTCTGGACGGAGGTTTGGGAATACACTACAGAATGAGGCTGATCAGGCTACTTCCTCTGTAGGGAAGGATAGTCCCCAAGGGGGAGGGATTCCTAGTCCTGCAGTCTCTGACAACGAGACAGATTACAACGACGAACAGTACCCTCCTGCCGAAGACAGGTACAAGCAACTAGAGGACCGTTTAAGTGCCATGGAGATTCAACATGTGCCGGGGCTGGATTTTGGAGATCTAGGTTTATCTTCTGGGGTGGTGATCCAACACAAGTTCAAGGCACCTGCCTTTGCGAAGTACGACGGGGCTTCCTGTCCTAAGCTGCATCTCAGATCATACGTAAGGAAGATCCAACCTTACACTACAGACAAGAACCTATGGATCCATTTCTTCCAGGATAGCCTTTCAGGGGCTCAACTCGATTGGTTCTATCAGTTGGATGGAGCCAGTATCCGAAACTGGGAGGACTTGGCTACTACATTTTATAAGCAGTATCAGTATAATTCTGACCTCGCTTCCACGCGTACCCAACTCCAGGGTATGTCACTGGGGACGGGCGAAGGTTTTAAGGAGTATGCGCAAAAGTGGAGGGACCTGGATGGAAGGGTGCAACCACCTTTGACGGACCGTGAGCTTGTCGACATGTTCTTGGGGACCCTGTCCGGTCCATTCTTCAACCATCTGATTGGTAATTCTTCTGCTGGATTCACAGATTTGATCTTGACTGGTGAGAGAATAGAAGCTGGTATCAAGTCGGGGAAGATACAGAAAGGTGCCTCCTAAAGTACTGAAAAGAAGCCCTTCAAGAAGGAAGCCAGTGTTGTTTATGGTCCCAGAAGACAAAATAAGCCGGAACGCCGCCAAGCTGTCAACGCGGTAGTAATTTCAAAGCTTACTGCTGCTCCTCAGCAGTATAACCAACCAAGGGGTGAGAGACCCAAAAGGCAGTACACTCGACTCAGTATGACCCTGTCTCAGATTTTGCCGCAACTACTATCAACCAATCTGGTAACTCTCAAAGAAGCTCTGAAGGTAGTGAACACAACTTCTCCAAAGTACAACCCCAACGCCCGTTGCGCTTATCACTCTGATAGCCCGGGGCATACTACGGATGATTGCTGGGCTCTGAGGAATAAGGTTCAGGACCTTATTGATGCTAAAGAAATACAATTTGAGGCGCCCGAAAGACCCAATGTTGTGACTGCTCCCATGCCCCAGCGTGGAGTGAATGCTGTGGAAGAAGACCTGTATGTGGCCTCTGTGGATGATATTGTTACTCCTTTATTGACTGTCAAAAGGAACCTGTTGCTAGCCGGTTTATTTCCGGGATGTGGTAAAGGTTGCCTTCTATGTGCTGTTTCACCTGCTGGTTGTCCCTTGCTGAAATCGGGCGTCCAAAACCTGATGGATAGAAAAGAGATCTTGTTCGAGAAGATTGTTGTTCCTGTTATCCCTACTGAAGAAGTGTCCATTGTTACTATCTTCAACAACCCTCCTAAGGCTCCTTCAAAGAAGCCTGTCAAAATCATGTCTACTCAGAAGATTGCTCCTATTGTCATCACTGTTCTGGGGCCCCTCCCCTATACGCCCGACAAAGCTGTCCCGTGGCATTATGGGGCAGATGTTTATGTGCTCGGAGTAAAACAAGAGTTCAATACAAGTACCGGTGTCAGCAACATCACCGGGCCTGCCAAAATTACCCGCAGTGGTAGGCTATTCTCACCAGATATTGCGCCACCAGCTATTCAGAGACCTCTTGTCATCACACCTGCAAGTGTGCCTGTTCCCTTTCCTGATCAAGTTCCTGTTTCTACCCCTGCTGCCGAGTCATCTGACGCTCGGGGCAAAGGGATCGCTGCTGATTTGCCTGCTCGGACGGAGGCACCAAAGACAACCAATGTTGAAGCTTCCCAGCAAGAGATGGGAGAGATTCTCAAGATCATTAAAAAGAGTGATTTCAATGTAGTTGAGCAGTTGGGGCACACCCCCTCTAAAATTTCTATGCTATCACTGTTGTTGTGTTAAGAGGCCCACGTCAAGGCTCTGATCTCCTTCCTGAAAACGGCCCATGTGCCACAAGAAACGTCTGCTGATCAATTTACCGATTGTGTGGCCAACCTGACTGCCGATAATGGGTTGGGTTTCTCTGATGCCGATCTGACTGCTAAAGGAAAGAACCATAACGACGCCCTGCATGTCTCCATTGAATGCAGGGGCACTACTCTTGCCCATGTGTTGGTAGACACCGGTTCTTCATTGAATGTATTACTCAAGAAGGCCCTAGACAGATTGGATTGTGAGGGTTTAGAGCTCAAGCCTAGTAACATTGTTGTCCGGGCCTTTGACGGTTCGAAAAGGATGGTACATGGGGAAGTTGACATTCCAATCAGGGTTGGCTCTCAAGTTTTTGATTCTACTTTCTATGTGATGGACATCCGACCATCCTATTCTTGTTTGCTGGGTCGCCCGTGGATCCACAAGGATGGAGTTGTGACCTCCACACTACATCATAAGCTTAAGTACCCGGTCAGAGGGAAGATTGTTACAGTTCATGGGGAGGAGGAATATATGGTCAGCCACCTCAACTCGTTCCGGTACATAGAAATGGATGGGGAGTTCATTGAAACCCCCTTTCAACACTTTGAAGAGGTGCCTCAGACATTGGCGTCAGCAGAGACTGTGACTGAAGAGGGTTCTCCTTTGAAGATGGCTTCCTTAAAGGATGCCCGGGCTGTGATTGAGAAGGGTGAGTGCGCAAACTGGGGCCGACTTCCTGATTTCACTCTGAAGACCGACAAGTTTGGTTTGGGTTTCACTGCAGAAGCTCAGAAGGTTGTTCGTAAGGATAGGATTGAAAGACCTCCTGTGTTCATCACCAACCCGGGAGTAAATGCTATTGAAGACGACGTGGAGGAATCTGAATTTGACAGCTGGATCTACCCAACAACTGACGGTGGACCAAGCAACTGGACTGCCAAAGACTTCACACCTATTAATTTTGTCACTCAGTAATGAACTTCTTTGTTTTGAATTTGTAACAGACAATATTTGGAAACTTTTATGGCTCGGTGTCTTACCCGGGGCACCGTGGCTTCATTTATGAGGGCTTTTGTGTGTCACTCTCATATATCATTAATGAATGCATTGGACGTTTTTACATTTCAAATCTTGCGCTCTTTGTCTTTCTTTATTATATATTGCAAAGAAGCTATATTTACACACACTCACTTATACAGGTTCCAATCCACTCTGGATCTCACTGGTAACGACTCTGCTACTGCCAGTTATGACTTCGAAAATCCGATCAACTTAGCCGAAGACGAAGGTGAAGATGATTGCGAAGTGCCTGGTGAACTTGCAAGACTATTACTCCAGGAAGAGAGGGCCATTCAGCCACATGAAGAGCCAGTGGAAACGGTAAATCTGGGTACTGAGACAGACAGAAAGGAAGTCAAGATTGGTGCTAATCTAGAGCTCAGTGTGAAACAACGGTTGATTCAGATGTTGCATGACTATATGGAAATCTTTGCTTGGTCTTACGAAGACATGCCTGGGTTGGATACCGACATTGTGGTTCATCACCTGCCTACCAAGGAAGAATGCCCTCCGGTAAAACAGAAGGTCCGCCGTATGCGTCTAGACATGTCCGAGAAAATCAAAGCTGAGGTTATGAAACAATTTGATGCCGGGTTTCTAGCAGTGACTTCTTACCCTCAGTGGGTTGCCAACGCGGTTCCAGTGCCGAAGAAGGATGGTAAGGTCCGAATGTGTGTTGATTACAGGGATTTGAACAGGGCGAGCCCTAAGGATGATTTCCCTCTGCCTCATATCGACGTTCTGGTTGACAATACGGCTCAGCATAAAGTTTTCTCCTTCATGGACGGCTTCTCCGGTTATAATCAGATCAAGATGGCTCCTGAAGACATGGAGAAGACCACTTTTGTTACTCAGTGGGGCACCTTTTGCTACAAGGTCATGCCATTTGGGTTGAAAAATGCTGGGGCAACCTACCAACGTGCCATGGTTGCTTTATTTCATGACATGATCCATCACGAGATAGAAGTATACGTCGACGATATGAATGCAAGGTCCCAAACTGAGGAGGAACACCTTGACCACCTACAGAAGCTGTTTGACCGTCTGAAGTTGTACAAGCTGAGGTTGAACCCAAACAAGTGCACCTTTGGGGTGAGATCTGGAAAATTGCTAGGCTTCGTCGTAAGCGACAAAGGCATTCAAGTGGACCCCGCCAAAGTGAAAGCCATACAAGAGATGCCAACTCCCAAGACTGAAAAAGAAGTCAGAGGCTTTCTAGGACGGTTGAACTACATTGCCCGATTCATCTCGCATCTAACTACTACCTGTGAACCACTTTTCAAACTGCTGAAGAAAGATCAAGTAGTACGTTGGAACGATGAATGCCAGGCCGCTTTCAAAAGAATCAAAGAGTATCTCCAAGAACCACCCATTCTTATGCCACCAGTTGAAGGGATACCTCTAATCTTATACTTGACAATACTTGACAACTCAATGGGGTGTGTACTGGGGCAGCATGACGAGTCTGGCCGAAAAGAGCATGCTATTTATTACCTTAGCAAAAAGTTTACCGACTGTGAGACCCGATACTCACTGCTCGAGAAAACTTGCTGCGCTTTGGTATGGGCTGCTCGCCATCTGAGACAATATATGTTGACTCATACTACTCTGTTGATTTCAAAAATGGATCCAATCAAGTACATATTCGAAAATCCCGCCTTGTCCGGAAGAATAGCAAGATGGCAGATGATCTTAACGAAATATGACATCCAGTACACGACTCAAAAAGCAATCAAGGGAAGTGTATTGGCAGACCATTTGGCACACCAGGCGGTGGACGATTACCAGTCGATGAACTTTGAATTTTTCATACGAGGATATCATGGTAGTGACTGATTGTGAAGTACCTGGACCGGATAAAGGACCTGAGGAAGGATCCCGATGGTCTATGCACTTTGACGGAGCCTCGAACGCTTTGGGTAATGGCATCGGCGCTGTGATCATATCCCCTAAAGGCACTCATACACCACTCACCGCCCGGCTATGTTTCAACTGCACCAACAACATGGCGGAGTATGAGGCATGCATTATGGGTCTTCAAGCTGCAATTGACTTAAGGATCAAGTTTCTGAGTGTCTTCGGAGATTCCGCTCTCGTGATCAATCAGATCAAAGGCGAGTGGGATACGAAACACCCAAATCTTATTCCTTACAAGGAGTATGTGCTGACATTGCTTCCCCATTTCGAAGAGATAACTTTTGAACACTTCCCAAGAGAGGCGAATCAGTTAGCGGACGCGTTGGCTACGATGTCTTCTATGTTCAAAGTCAAATGGGACAACGAGGCTCCCCGGATCATTATCTGGAAGTTGGATGAACCTGCATATTGTTGTGATCTCGAGACCGAAGAGGTAACAGAAAAACCCTGGTATCATGAAGTGAAGAGGTACCTTGAAGCTCAAGAATACCCCGAAGGCGCATATGTTAATGACAAGAAGTTCCTGAGAAGGTTCGCGGCAAAGTTCTTCCTCAGCAATGGCATTCTCTACAAGCGAAACCATGATTCAACCTTACTACGTTGTGTGGATAAGACTGAAGCAGAAAGAATCATGGCAGAGCTGCATGAAGGTACCTTCGGAACACATTCCAGTGGACATACCATGGCAAAGAAAATCCTTCGGGCAGGATATTTCTGGTCCACAATGGAAGCCGACTGTTACCAACATTCTCGGACTTGTCATAAATGCCAGATCTATGCTGATAAGGTGCACATTCCTCCGGTTCCTCTGAACGTCTTGACAGCACCTTGGCCTTTTGCAATGTGGGGCATTGATATGATCGGCGAAATCAGACCTACGGCATCCAACGGGCATCGCTTCATCTTGGTAGCGATTGATTACTTCACAAAGTGTGTTGAAGCAACTTCCTACGCTACGGTAACCAAGAACGTCGTGGCACGGTTCATTCGGCACAACCTGATCTGTCGATACGGTGTACCTGAGAGGATCATTACGGATAATGGTACCAATCTTAACAACGAGATGATCACTGAGCTCTGCGAGCAATTCAAGATACAACACCACAACTCTTCTCCCTACCGGCCGAAGATGAATGAGGCTGCAGAAGCAGCGAATAAGAACATCAAGAAGATTGTGCAGAAGATGACAGTGACCTACAAAGATTGGCACGGAATGTTACCGTTTGCTTTTCATGGGTACCGTACCTCAGCGCGGACGTCAACAGGGGTAACTCCCTTTTCCTTGGTCTACGGCATGGAGGCAGTCTTGCCTATTGAAGTCCAGATACCCTCTCTCCGAATAATGAAGGATGCAGGTTTGAGCGAAGATGACTGGATCAAAACTCGGCTTGATCAATTAAACCTAATTGACGAAAAGAGACTCACTGCTATTTGTCATGGTCAGACGTACCAAAAACGGATGATCAGGGCATTTAACAAGAAGGTCAGACAACAAGAGTATCAAGTCGTAGACCTGGTAATCAAGCGCATCATTCTTCCTCAAAGTGATCCCAGGGGCAAATGGACCCCTACGTACGAAGGGCCATTTATGGTTAAACATATCTTCTCAGGAGGAGCTATGATTCTAACCACCATGGATGGTGACGACCTTTCTCACCCTGCCAATGCAGACATAGTAAAAAGATACTACGCATGATCAAATACCCGCTAGGTCGACTAGCCTAGGCAAAAATAAGGGCTTCCCGGCGAACCAAAAGGGTTCGGGAAAAAATAAGGGATGAAATGAAAAAATATGTACACCCAGCAAGTCGAAAACCTGAAAAGGCGGCTTGGGCAAAAATGGGTATCCCGGTGGACTGAAAACCCGAAAGGGCGGTCCAGGCAAAAGTTAGGGATAAAGCGTAATACTATGTCTCATTGGATCACCTTGCATCCAGAATCCGACATCAACCATCGGGCTCAGATGACTCTAATCAATCAACTTCATCTTCAACTAAACAACAAAGTGATGAGACGCTTGAAGACATAAAGGCGATAGCAGAGTTGGAACCCAGTGGGATTATTTTTCACATAGCTGTTTTGTTTCCTTTTCACAAAATTGTATAAACTCTATTTCGCTCGGCGGCGTTCTCTTACTAGGACGTCAGCCTCCTGTACATAAAACGCCTATTTATAGGCAAATTTCAAAATCAATACAAGTCCAATTTTTCAGACAAATTACCCATCGTTTTTCCTTTTTCTGTTTTGTTTTGCAAAGAACGTCCAATGTTCATTTTTGATATATGCATTTAACATTAATTGCTAATCATGAATATTTGCATGCGAAACAAAGGACTAATTACAGATGACATCAGAAACGGGGGCAATAAAGAATTGTTTAAGCAATCTAGTTGCTTTGTCCACCAAGGAACCAAAGTAGGTTCGGCTGAAGAATGTAACCAAGTTACCTCAACTCCCCACAGAGTAAGACAAGATTCAGCAATACACTCTCCAGGCAGAATTGGTCTCCCGTCAGCCCCGAAAAGGCACATTGTTCCCCTAGCAAGTCAGCGATACTCTCCCCAAGCAGAGTTAGTCTACTGTCAGCCTAAAGGAAGTTGGGTATCCTCAGAAGATCTCAGCATTCTCCAGCGGAGTATAGACATTCCTCAGCAAGCATCCCCATCAGTCTTAATATAAGATTGTTCCCCGGTGGAATACAGACATCCAGTGGAGCCACTACACCAGTACAGTCTGAAAAGTTTCCCCAGGAAAGTTGAATCGTCCTCCCCAGTAGATTTTGAAGCTTATCCCCATTAGATTCTGAAGCTTATCCCCCGTAGGTTCTGGAAGCTGATCCCCTGCAGAGTACGAACGCATCTCCCCGGCTCTATTCAGAGATTATTTCCCACCAGAGCTTATAACTGGGTTATCCTCAGCTAATTACCACGGAAAGATCGCCCTCGGCGAAATTCTTCCTATTCCCCAGCGGAGTTCATCAAATTCCCCAACGAAACATGTCAACGGAATCCCCAGCGGAGTTATCAACAAAACCTCAGCAAGATAGCTTTTCCCACAGAACATTTCCCCGCAGAGTAATCTCTTCGCCAGGTTTATTCGCCAATGGAGTCATTTTCTCCTAACGGTTTATTCTTGCACTCATCATCCCCAGCGGAAACGAAGAATTTCACTCTTCAACATCAGCCCAGGAATTAGCTCCCGGCACTCGTCAAGGATTTATTTTCCTAAACGAAAATACATTCGCAAACATCACATTTTCATACATCGTGATACATGCATATACGCATCATATCACACTATCTCATTTTGAACATCATGACATCATGCATTTCATACATCATGACATTGCATACAACTGACACTTTGCCTTTTCAGGAAAAAGGTCAATCCAAAGATAATTACTATCAATTGTCGCAGTTCCAGATTCGATTCCTGTATCTAGCCATGGCATATCTGAAGAGTTTGAAGATTCGATACCTGTATCTAGCCAGGGCATATCTGTAGACGATTAATTCCAGATTCGATTCCTGTATCTAGCCAGGGCATATCTGAAGAGTTTGAAGATTTGATA
The DNA here is from genome assembly GCA_948472305.1 of Vicia faba. NCBI lineage: Eukaryota > Viridiplantae > Streptophyta > Magnoliopsida > Fabales > Fabaceae > Vicia > Vicia faba. The sequence continues at coordinate 1,534,997,112 of OX451737.1, forward strand.
CCTGTATCCAGCCATGGCATATCTGTAGACAACTAATTCTAGATTCGATTCCTGTATCTAGCCAGGTCATATCTGAAGAGTTCGAAGATTCGATACCTGTATCCAGCCAGGGCACGTCTGTAAGCAACCTTTTGAAGTTCCAGATTCGATTCCTGTATCTAGCCAGGGCATATCTGTAAGCGTCTGATTGTAGATTCGATACCTATATCCAGCAAGGGCATATCTGTAGACGACTAATTCCAGATTCGATTCCTGTATCTAGCCAGGGCATATCTGAAGAGTTCGAAGATTCGATACCTGTATCCAGCCAAGGCACGTCTGTAAGCAACCTTTTGAAGTTCCGGATTCGATTCATGTATCTAGGCAGGGCATATCTGTAAGCGTCTGATCGTAGATTCGATACCTGTATCTAGCCAGGGCATATCTGCATGAAGAGACTGAAGATCAACACCTGTAGCAAGCCAGGAAACCATCTTTCTTTCTCAAAACACGCAAGTTCTCGCTAAGGAATCTCTTACGCGATCAACACTTCCAGATGGCATCTATAAGCCCATCCTCCTATCCATCCTATCTCCAAATGGCATCTATAAGCCCATTCCCGACATCACATTGCTGATACTCCACTATGCGAGTGCAAATTTTTGGGCACTTTAGTGTTCAATCATCTTCCACCTTCGGATCACGAAAGGCACGCAAGCCAATCTACATCCTCAGGTCTAAGAAGATTGAACAGGGGCAACTGTTGTACCCCAAAATTTTCCCTCCCATTTATTCAACATTTCCTCACCACAAGACCCTTGGAGCTCAAGATCAAGTTAGGGTTTTGCTCTGCTCAAGACTTCTCCTTGCACTGTTGACCCAAATTAGGGTTTGAGTTTGCATAAAGATGTTTTGACCTAAAATTCCCAAGATGACTTTCATGCTTCATGTTGAACTCACAAGTCTATCCATACCAAGTTTCAAGCCTTGATTCCAATCTTTGCCCAGTCAATTGGACAGTTGACCTAGAAATCAGTTGTATTGGGGAAAAAGTCAACTGTGGTCAATTGACAGTCAAACCTCATGATTTTTGACCCACATCAACATTATGAACTCATATGGACCATTTGATCAAGTTTGGATCACAATTCCACAAGAAATTTGATCAGATCACCAAAAGGGCAAAATGGTCATTTTTAGGGTTTTGTTTGCACAAAGGCAATTTTTGACTGTTTGACCTAGCCAATGGCAAACCAAGCTCACATATGGACTCAAGGACCCAATGGCATTGTCTTGACATGTTCAACAAGTTCAGAAGATCCCAAATGCACAAGATTGACAGATGATTTTTCCAGTCAACTGAGCAAAATTTGACTGTATACTGAAAAGTCAAACTTTGACTTTTTGGTCAAAATCAAGTGCCAAGATTCATTTTTCACCAAGACATGTCAAATTATGAAACTTGTTCATCAAGAAATCAAAATTCACAAATTAGGATTTGAAATGAAGAAATTTCATAACTTAGAATTTTTCTAAGTTATGAAAATTCCTAATTTTTTCCTAACTTTGTCCCATCTTTTCATCAAGATACTTTTGTATTCAAACAAAACTCAAAACATGAAAGTTATAGTCCATTGCAAAATCTACAACTTTGATTCACAAAGTTTCCTCAAAAGAAGCTTGTAGCTCAAGTTATGATTTTTGGAATAAGGGTGCAAAACATTCTTAACTTAGAAATATTTTGACCTATGTTAGGCAGGATTTTTGCCAAACTTCATGGCCACTTTTCACATGCCTCCACTTGGAATTTCAACTTTCATTACAAAGATAGATTGTAGTACACATTCCAAGCTTTCCAAATTGTCCAAGAACTTCCCAAACACCCTTGTGGTTAGGGAGAATCGAATTTGTCAATATGGGCAAAAGTCACTTTGTTCATGAGCCATTTTCATGTTCATACACTATGCATTTTTGAAATCAGTTTGCACAAGCTAGTTACAGGCCTCTAATATCATTTACACTCAATAATTAAATGCCAATCCATTGTGTTCTAGCATTATTTTGTGCATTTGTACATTACATGAGGAATTAAGCCATAAATGGAAAAAGCAAGTTATCCATTCTTGTAAAGAGGTGCTTTATGTCAAAAGCAAATCAAAGAAGTACGAAAGCATATCTTCTAGCCAGTGATTCATTCACAACAGAGATGCGACACTTTGTTAAAGTTTTCAACTTCAAGGCTTGAATAATCATCGCATCAGGTCTGTCATTCCCAAAATAAACATCTTTCTGCATGCAAAACATTTGTTTGACATAAAAAAAAGAGTTTACACGTCGAACAACTGTAAAGAGCTTAATGATTGTCAGGAAGGGAATATTTGGTTTTCTTCCAGAGCCCATGTATGAGTAGGACTTTACCTATCCCCAGTGAAGTTTCGTTTCTGCAACAAAGTTTTGTTGCCCCTGGAATCTTCTTTTAAAGGCTTCATTCTGAGACTCCGGATTTGAGGATATCCCCAACGTGGATGCCAATAGAGATCCCTCTCCATGACCTCTCATTTCCCAGCCGGTCTTTTGCTTAGGGCATCCTTATGTTAAGATCTTTCCTTATCCCCAGTAAAGTCGATACTGTGTGACTATCTGCATGATTCATCAAATGGTTGCAACCAAAGAAATCTCTCCCCAACAAAAATCTTCAACAGAGTTCTGTCTCCCCAGTAAAGTCTTGTTTCCTCAGCAGAGCTTTGTTCCCCCAGCAAATGTTTTCACCCCTCACGCCGGGTTTGTTGTCTTGGTGTCATCCTCAATGCGGTCGTACGTTGTCTTTTCCAGAGATTACAGTCTTGCCGTAATATTCTCCCTCAATGTCTAATCTTCGGATGGCGTCCCTCTCTAGAAGCTACAATTTTGATCTGATCTTCTCTAGGAGTTCGCAATTTATTTTTGCAGCTCCTCTCAACGTTTGTGGCCCGTTTATACTAGTTGTTCGATTGTTATTCCCCGCGAAGCTTCATCTCTTTGAGGCTCCCTCTCTAGTGGTTCCCCATATTTTCTCCTCTCCTTTGGATTTTGCAATTTATTTTTGCAAGTCATGTCAGATTCTGACTTCTTGGTTATTGACTTCTCAATTGGCCATTCCCCAGTGGAACTTTTAAACATGCATCATTACATTGCATCTACCAAAACGCGTAGCATTTCCAATATACGGAACATTGTGCTATATAGAAAGAATTCAAACATGCATCAGAACATAAGCCATTTTTGTTTCTGTTGTCCCCAGTGAATTTTCTAATACTTTGGATTAAATCCCCGGCGAGGTCTTCATCCTTATTATTTCAGTCTCCTCCCCATACCAATATCTTTTTGACGTCAATCATTTGTTTGTTTGAGTGTCCACTCTTGACTGTAGTTCAGTTTCACCCTGGCGCGGTCTTCTCGAGTTTAGTCTTCACTACCCTCTCCGGTTCATTCCAATGTTTATTGACGCACCTTTCAAATACCAGTTTCGTCCTGATATTCGCTTTCAGCAGGTTTTTAGGTGTACGCCCTAATCTCCTTGTTTTGGGTTTAAGCTCAGAGTTTCGTCTCCTCACCTTGCGCGTGAAATCCAGTTTCTTCCTGGTGCTCATCTAGTTTAGTTTCGCCTAACTAGTTATTGAGTCGAGTTTCATCTTGTTTTTGCTTTCATACCTTGAACCCTTTGACGGTGTTCGTTTATCGAGTGTAGTGTTCGTACTGCGTCCCTGGTTTGAAATCAGTCTCCTTTGTTCCTTGGATCCTTTTATCAGTTTCCGTCACTGTTTATCCATTGACCTGAGACCAGCAGGTGCTCTGAGAAACATGCACTCTCATCACTCTCGCTTTGGGTCGAGTTTTGCCTCGTCGCATGTGCATGAAATCCAGTTTCATCTTGGTAATCATCTAGTTTAGTTTCGTCTAACTAGTTATTGAGTCGGGTTTCATCTCATTTTTGCTTTCATACCTTGGACCCTTTGACGGTGTTCATTTATCGAGTGCACTATTCGTACTGCGTCCCTGGTTTGAAATTTGTCTCTTTAGTTCCTTGGATCCTTCTATCAATTTTGGTCACTATTTATCCATTGATCTGAGACCAGCAGGTGCTCTGAGAAACATGCACTCTCATCACTTTGCTCTGGGTCGAGTTTCGCCTTGTTACCCGTGCGTAAAATCCAGTTTCGTCCTGGTACTCATCTGGTTTAGTTTCATCTAACTAATTATTGAGTCGAGTTTTGTCTCGCTTTTGTTCCTCATTTCTGGGATTCTTTCAGTTCCTTCATACTGTCTATCTTAGTTGAGATTAGCAAGTGCTCCTAGAATCACGCACTCTAGCCACTTTGCTTTGGGTCGAGCTCAGAGTTTCGCCTCCTCACCCGCGTACGCTTTCTTTTCCAGAGCTTAGTTTCGCTTATACTCTATGGTTGGAGTTTTATCTCACCCTTTTTGAAGCCCAGATTTTCCCTGGCACATTTGTCCGGAAGTTTAGTTGCGTCTACTCTTCTTTTGTTTTCGTTCTGTTTCAACCTGTGTTACAACTTCATTCTGACGCATGTCTTTGGGGTTTTCTGCTTCTTTTTTCTTTCTTCTTCAAGAGTGTAAATTTTTGGGTTCTTCTGTATTCAATCATCTTCAACTTTGAATGCTCGAAAGTTGTCACTTTTCTCACTTATCATGTTGAAGATATTTGAATAGGGCTAGCTGTTGCACCCCAAAATTTACCCTCTTGATTCAGGCTTATGTTTCATCATGATTATCATATTGCATTGCATTCATACATTATGATGGGATCAAAGTACTTTGGTTATCAAGTCTTCCTCAAGCTTTGAAGGTTGATTACATTGACAAGTTGCTCAAGTAGAATCTTATTGTTGTACCCCAAAATTTGCCCTCCCATTTCTTCAACATTTCCTCACCACAAGACCCTTGGAGCTCAAGATCAAGTTAGGGTTTTGCTCTGCTCAAGACTTCTCCTTGCACTGTTGACCCAAATTAGGGTTTGAGTTTGCATAAAGATGTTTTGACCTAAAATGCCCAAGATGACTTTCATGCTTCATGTAGAACTCACAAGTCTATCCATACCAAGTTTCAAGCCTTGATTCCAATCTTTGTCCAGTCAATTGGACAGTTGACCTAGAAATCAGCTGTATTGGGGAAAAAGTCAACTGTGGTCAATTGACAGTCAAACCTCATGATTTTTGACCCACATCAACATTATGAACTCATATGGACCATTTGATCAAGTTTGGATCATAATTCCACAAGAAATTTGATCAGATCACCAAAAGGGCAAAATGGTCATTTTTAGGGTTTTGTTTGCACAAAGGCAATTTTTGACTGTTTGACCTAGCCAATGGCAAACCAAGCTCACATATGGACTCAAGGACCCAATGGCATTGTCTTGACATGTTCAACAAGTTCAAAAGATCCCAAATGCACAAGATTGACATATGAATTTTCCAGTCAACTGAGCAAAATTTGACTCTATACTGAAAAGTCAAACTTTGACTTTTTGGTCAAAATCAAGTGCCAAGATTCATTTTTCACCAAGACATGTCAAATTATGAAACTTGTTCATCAAGAAATCAAAATTCACAAATTAGGGTTTGAAATGAAGAAATTTCATAACTTTGAATTTTTCTAAGTTGTGAAAATTCCTAATTTTTTCCTAACTTTGTCCCATCTTTTCATCAAGATACTTTTGGATTCAAACAAAACTCAAAACTTTAAAGTTATAGTCCATTACAAAATCTACAACTTTGATTCACAAAGTTTCCTCAAAAGAAGCTTGTAGCTCAAGTTATGATTTTTGGACCTATGTTAGGCAGGATTTTTGCCTAACTTCATGGCCACTTTTCACATGCTTCCACTTGGAATTTCAACTTTTATTACAAAGATGGATTGTAGTACACATTCCAAGCTTTCCAAATTGTCCAAGAACTTCCCAAACACCCTTGTGGTTAGGGAGAATCGAATTTGTCAATATGGGCAAAAGTCACTTTGTTCATGAGCCATTGTCATGTTCATACACTATACATTTTTGAAATCAGTTTGCACAAGCTAGTTACAGGCCTCTAATCTCATTTACACTCAATAATTAAATGCCAATCCATTGTGTTCTAGCATTATTTTGTGCATTTGGACATTACATGAGGAATTAAGCCATAAATGGAAAAAGCAAGTTATCCATTCTTGTAAAGAGGTGCTTTATGTCAAAAGCAAATAAAAGAAGTACCAAAGCATATCTTCTAGGCACAAGTTCAGGAACTAATCACACTGATCAAGAGGGATTGAGGCCGCATGTTTAGGGGGCCTGCATAAGAAGAAAAACCAACTTGACAACTTGGGCTTACATTAGAAGAAACTTGCATTTTGAAACACAACATTGAGTTCCTGTCAACACAAGCCTAAACAAACTTCTTGAGCATCTTCCAAACATCCAACCTGACCTGAAACACGAGCCAACCACCTTCAATACCTCCTCAAACACAGAAACACCTCCTTACTGCAAAAACAAAGTCCCTTCTGCAACTTGACTTCCACAAACACTTCCACTCGTGCGTTTTGGCTGAAACCTTTGCAAACACATTCCATAACATCCATACAAACTATTCCAAGCATTGAACTGGAACTGTAACAGCCATAGCCAAGTGTGCCATTTTCATTTTTCATCTGTGCAGGTTGACTTCTATAGCTCGATTCAGCAAGATTCAAAGCAAGCTAAGCATAGGAGAAGCATCCCTGGACCTCAAGCAAGCTATACAAGTCCTCACATTGCATTGAAAGTACCTCCATTGTCATACACGAATCAAGCTGAACAGGTAAAAGTTTGAACTCCCATCTCTTAATCCAGGCATATTTAGGCTTAGGTTTGTGAAGGAGTTATGTCATACTCATGTCCCTGAAGCCACCCATATCCCCACTTTCCATTTATATTGCATGTGTTGAGAGAATTTAAGACATGAACATTGGAAAAAACTTAGGTCAGGAATTGGGGGAGAAGAAATTCTCTCTCATTTCTGAGAGTTAGAATGACTTTTTTATATATTTGGAATCGTGACAAGATGCTCTATAACATTGCTGTTGTAAGTTTTTGCTGAATGTCAAAGAATCATGAGATAGCAGGAAGCACGCGTTTTGCTCTGTTTGAATGTCCAGAGGTTGAAGACAAAGTTCTTCTGGGCTGGGCCTGACCTTTTTCTGTTTGCACCTTCATTTCACACATACACCCCCCTGGCCCATTGCATGATATATTTGTCATTTTTAACTTTTTATTTTTGATTCTGATTTGTTATTTTTAGTTAAAATATAAAAAACATTAAAAAATATTTTTCAACCATTTTTGCATTTATTTTGAATTTATTTTCTTTATTTAAACTTGTATATATAAGTAAATATATTACTTCTTTTATTTAAAATACTAAAAATAATGTAAATACATTTTATTTTCTGATTTTATTTTATTTTATCTTTTGAAAACATTTTCTAAAAAATATACTTTTTTTGTAAATAATAAATATTTTTATTTTTGTATATATTTAATATATTTAATATATAATATAAATACTTATATAATTATTAGAAAATTTAAGATAAAAACATAAAAACAATACCTTTTTTCTTTTATTTATATTTAACCTCAAAAATCATTTTTTTTACAATATACTTCCTTTTTATTTATTTTTGTATATAATTAATAAATATTGTATGTAATAAATAATAAATACTCTTTTATTTACAAAATTAGGGTTTTGCCCTAACCATGAAAATATCCAAAAATTAAGCCTTTTTATTTTTGTTTATATGTCACATGAAAAATACTTTTACATACACATAAAAATCATTTATTTGCATCTTGCATATTTATTGTATTTATTTAATTTTTGTGCAATTAAATAACTTGTAAATTCAATTTGGATTGTAATAGCTTAGATTTAAATTTCTTGCTAAAATATCCCCATTTGAACATTTGTATCCCCCATCCCATAATTATGTTGTAATAATTTAGGACTTTAAATTTCCGCATTTTTAAAAGCTTTCAATTATGCCATGTTTAGACTTAGGGTTTGTATGTCAAAATCAAAATAACAAAATAGCTTGACCTAAATCCAAAGATAAAAAAAGCATGAAAATGGACAACACTAATCACACTTGCACCCCTAGGGTTACTCCACTTGTTGCCTTCAATAATGGGCCATGTTGCATGTTGGGTGTCTTTGGCAAAACAAAACAATTCAAATGATCATAGTCCCTCGATGACACTCTCCTAAACAAAAATGATCAATCCCCTTAAAGGAAAAATTGCCAAAGATACTTGGCACTATTGCATTCATGGTCTAAACGATGACCCGCGCCCGTCCCGTTAACATCCTAACACAAGATTGTCCACCAAATACAATGGTGGAACAAAATTGTTTAAAAGGGTTAAAACATAGAAAAAACCTTTTGAGTAAATTTAGGGGTAGACTAAACTCTTAGTTACTTGACCAATCTTGCAAAAACGCTTGCCTACTTTTCAAAACCACACTCCACAAACACTTTCAAAAACAACTTTCAAAAACATTGAAAACTTTTCAAAAGACAAGTACACCTTTGTATACATCCCAACATGGATCACTACAAAGGTTGCCACAACAAATGGCCTCTTTTCAAAACATTTTCATACACACACAAAGCACCATTTCAAACAATTGAAAACACAAGGCAAGTGATCTAAGCAAGTAACTAAGAGCCCATGGATAACCATGGATAGAAAGGGTGCTAATACCTTCCCTTTCTATAATATACTCCCCGAACCCAAGAAAACATCTCAAAGGTTTTTGCTGTGCTTTTTAACCTTTCCTTAGGATAAAATAAAAAGTCGGTGGCGACTCTTGCTCAACCGAAACATTTGCGAAAACAAACGCAAAACCTAAGTCAGTTCTCCCACCGTATCACACTTATCATCTAAACCACTGGATCTTTCAAGCTTAAAATTTATTGCATATCTCAAGATATTTTATCCATCTCTTTGGGTCATCAGAGGATTGAAGTTTGTGTTTGATTATAGGAAGAATCACTCTTTTGATTCACCAGTCAAAATTAGGGTTTTGCTTGATCAAGGCTATTTATCAATGTACAAGTCTTGATTTGGAAGCTACAACATCTCATTGGTATTTGAAAACCCTTTGTACAAGAAATTGGTCAAGATGCCTAGAGGATTTGAAATTTTGGAGATGATTCATCAGTCTCCTTAGGTGTTAACCAAAACTAGAGTTTGGGATTTCATCAAGATTTCTTGAGAATTTTAAAGTGAAACTTTGTACATGGCCTCTATATATTTGGAAGATCATATGTTTGAAGTCTTGATCATCAATTTTGAAGGGAAGTGGTTCAATTGATTCAAAGGGGCAAAATGGTCATTTTTGGTCAACATCAATCAAAGTCAAGGGTGACCAAGTGAACTTTTGGTCAACCATATATTCAAGGGTGTACTTTTCATATTTCAAGTCCATTTGGATCAAAAAGATTGAGGTTTGGATTGAAACTTGTTCATGAAGAAACCCTAAAAGTTTCTAATTTTGGAAAATGAAGACTGAACTTCAAAAATTCATATTTTATTCACCTTTAATCAAAAAATGCAAATGAAATATGCTTGGAAAGATAAGAGGGTGATCTTTCATCTCCTTTTGGTCTCATATCCAAATTGGGAAAGAGTCAAGAGTTATGGTCTTTGGCAGTTCATGCCTCAAGTTAAAATTATAGGTCTTTTTCCAAAATTAGTGAATTTCATGTCAAATTTTGAGGACCTTAATGGATTCAATTGCAAAAACTCAAAACTAAGGGATTGTAGATCTTTTCAATACCGTACCAAATTGTAATCATTTGTGTCAGAATTCAAAAGTATGAGCAAGTTATGAACTTTGGAATTTTGAGGCATTTTATTGAAATTTGACAAGTATGCAAAATGGCCATTCCTTTTGTTTCTAATCAAGCCCGTGAACAATTTGTGACATGCTAAGGCCCATTACACTCACCATTTCGTGCCCATGTGCTTCTTGAACTTGCTTGAATGAAAAAATATAAAACATGCTCAATTTTGCAAATTCACCAACACTTCTTCATTTCAAGTAATCATGGGCTGGCACTTTGAGCATTGGTTTCTGACCTCATTTGGCCCACAAAATGCACAAAAGGCAAGCAAATGCACGAGCAAATGACCTGATCCTATGCACACTTCATTTTCTACACAAACTTCCAATCCTGCCCTCCAACGACTTTGAGTGCCAAATACCACTTCTATCATCTTCCTCTCGTGCTATATAACAAGAATCAAGGCTCAGTTGTGAAGGAGGAGGCTCATAATCGCTACATTCCAAATCTGAAAATTTTGAAGCATCTCTGCAAATTGCTTCGAGTTTCTCTTCTCCTTGGATCATTCTTCAAAATTCTTGTTGGTTTAGCTTCAGTGAAGTAAGGAGATCAAGCTTGCACCATTGGATTGCTTCTGGAGTGAAGGAATTGAGTTTCCAGTTTTCACATCCATGTTAGTTTCTTGAACTTTGATTTATGTGTTTCGGTTTGAATTGATAATGTAAATCATGTCCATTGAGTTGCTAGCTGGCCAATCACTAGGATTGATGTATATTTGAGCTTTGATTCAAGCAGAATGGATGAAATCGTGTTCCTGATTTTGATGTTTGCAGTGATTTTTTTTCAGTTTTTGAGACTTTATTTCTTGATCCATGCTTTATCTTTGAGATTGATTCGAATTGTATAATTTAGTATGATATGTTAGCTTTAATTTGCACTTGAATTCATGGATTTTGGTTGAGAAACGAGCACGATTGATGGATCTGAACATAGGCTCATGACCTGTTTTGTTGCACGCTTTTTGCCCTATGCTAGAGGTTGAAGACGAAGTGAGGTGGCTCGTTGTGATTGACTTGTTTGAAATTTTAAGGCATTTCATATTATTTGATTTTAATTGATTTCTGATTTTTATTTCTTGAGCAAAACAATTTTAAAAATTTTGAAAAAATTATCGCAAGTCTAAAATAATTTCTACTATCTTGTGTAATTTTATTGGAATTTTTAAAAATGTTTTGATTGGTTTAAAATTTCATAAGTTTAATTATTTGTTTGTTAAAAGATTATTTTTATTTTAATAGTTCTTTTGATCTAAAAATTCCACAAAAAATGTTTTGAACTCTTAAAATTATTTAGAATTTGATTCTGAAATTTGTTTGGTATTTTTTCCTATTTTTGATCAGAAATTTAATTTATGAATTTTATTTGAAATATTTGTTTCATAATTTTTGTTTTAATCCTTCCTTTAATTCCAAAATCCTCAAAAAAAAATCATGTAAGTTTGTTTTTAATCACAGTGTCTGAATATAAATTTATTTTGCCATTTTTATGACTTTTGGCTAGGGTTTGCATTTTTTGTCATTTAATAATAGTTTAATTGTTTAATTGTTTGTTTGATTTTATTTTAATATTTCCTTTAATTCAAAAATTCCACAAAAAATCAGGGATGTGTGTTTTTAATTCTAATATTTGAATATAATCTTGGTTGGATATTTTTCTGATTTTTTATTAGAATTTCATTTTGAAAATGTGAATATTTGTTTAATTGTTTAATAGTTTGAATTTGAATTTATTTTTGACTTTTCTTTAATCCTAAAAATGTGAAAAAAATATGTATTCTGTTATTTATGGTTTCCTTGTGATTTGCATGATCTTGGTTTGAATTATTTGAATTTTGATCTTACCTAATTAATATTTAAGATTAAAATTCAAACAATTAAGGTTTTGTGGCTTACATTGCAAGTTTTACTTTTAAAACCAATTTGCCTTGGGTTTCCATTGGAATTTAGGTCTTGATTAAGGTTCATGGATGTATTGAGGATCTGAAAACCATTTTTATTGAATTATTTGACTTGATTGGATATTTTCCCCCAAATTATTTTGAAAACTTGTCTAGTTTTGATAGTTTGGCCAACTAGTTTTGAACTTTGGGCCTCATTTGATCCCCTCGTCAACCATTCATGAACTTAAGACTTTCTTTTTGACTTCTACACACTTTAAAGATGCTAAGAATTTTTTTGTGTGAATTATTGATCCTTGTTTCTATCTTTGATGTATTTTTGAAGTGAAGGTACCTAATTAATGTTGCATATCTTGTTGCAATTTGCTTGATGGCCAATGAACTTGAGTGAGGCCTATAATTGGGCACCTAATGATCATGTTGGTTCTGTTTATCCACATAAACTCAAGTCATTTCACTTAATTCCCCATGTTTGAATGATTGAACTTTTTGATGCATTGTGTGGGATTCCTCTTCTATTATGCTTGTGAGTTGTGACGAAGTAATTGAGTATGATTGAGTTTTGTTTGCTACTGACCTTCATGGTCTTTGATTGTATTCTTATCAAGCTCCCATGATCCTTGATTGATATTCAATTGTCAACTCAACATGGTGATCGAAAGGAGCAACATTTCCCCTAATTTTTGACCAAATTGTGCATATGCCTGTTTCTTTTTGTCTATCATATCTAATGTTTTTATAGTTGCTATCATGTTTCCTCACTTCATTATGGTGTCATCATCCATCCCTTATGTGAGTCATCATTCTATTTATGCGAATACTAACTTGGCTGTTGAATGTGCGAGGTACTTTGAGAAAAGTTTTCCATTTTGACCTGAGGCTATTGTGTTTCACTTTATTTGTGGAACACAATATATTATATTGACACTACTCTTGTGCTTGGCATATTTGATAGTCTATGCAGGATATATGTATGTGATTATGAATGCTATACATTTCCCATGGGATCTGATCATATATGAAAATCTCAATACTTACATCCTGATGATGTAATTTCTGACTTGATTTGTCTGTTGATTCCAGCTTGCTTGAAGTTCTTTGGGTTTATTTTATTCTTGCTCAGTTACTACGGATAGTTATCCGTGTGGTATTGCACTATTTCCTTTCTTCTATTCTCATAGTTCTATGTTACATGATGGGACCTCTGTTGCTGATATATGTCAGGAGGCCCTCTGTTTTGTTTGATACATGTGTTGTGTTTGTGTCTGTTTCTTTAATTGCTGATTGTTGAGTCACTCAATTTAGAAATTGAGATCACGACTTCTCTCTCAGTGCATGTTCCCTATAGGATTTTATTATTTTTCTTTTAATTGTTGATCAATGAGTCACTCAATTTAGAGATTGAGATCACGACATCGCTCTCAGTGCATGTTCCCTATAGGATATTTATTGTGTTTGTTTCTTTAATTGTTGATCGATGAGTCACTCAATTTAGAGATTGAGATCACGACTTCGCTCTCATTGCCTGTTCCCTATAGGATAGTTTTGTTAAGCTTCCTTTGACATGTTTATTAAGGTAGGAATCCATGTATGCTAGCATAGGGTAGGATTTTCCTTTATCCTCAACCTTAGGATCAATCATTGTATGATAACACTAGGGATAGTGCTAGGCTAGTTTCCCTTAGTTGTTTTTCTTTCTTTGCATTTTGCATCTTAAAACAAAAATTGTTTTCTTCGCAAATCATAAAACACCTCTAATAAACTCAAACCCTTCTTCAAGGTAAAAGATACAAATCAATCTTATTTGTTTGTGCACCTCTTGGCTTTGTTTTTAAAAAAAATCTATTTTAGCTGATGTTCCGCCATCGCACATTTGTTTGAAGCCGATGTTTCACCATCGCACATTTTTGTTATCCTACTTTGATTCTCAATATCATTGTTAGGTGTGATGTTTTGTCATCCGTTTTATCGATGTTTCGCCATCTTTACCATGATATCTTGTTATATTTTAGCCGATGTTTCGCCATCGCACATTTGTTTGAAGCCGATGTTTCGCCATCACACATGTTTGTTATCCTACTTTGATTCTCAATATCATTGTTAGGTGTGATGTTTTGTCATTCGTTTTATCGATGTTTCGCCATTGCACATGTTTGTTGTCCTACTTTGATTCTCAATATCATTATTAGGTGTGATGTTTTGTCATCCGTTTTATCGATGTTTCGCCATCGCACATTTGTTTGAAAGCCGATGTTTCGCCATCACATATGTTGGTTATCCTACTTTGATTCTTAATATCATTGTTAGGTGTGATGTTTTGTCATCCTTTTTATCATTTGATGTTTCGCCATCTGTGATATGTTACTATGGTATTATTTAGTTGATGTTTGACTATCTCATTTGTTTGTTGTTTCATTCGATGTTTTTCCATCTTGATTGTTTTTGTTGTCTTAACTAAAAAACACAAACCAACCAAAATATATGAGCCGAACTACGGCTGCTCTGATTCCTTAAAAGGGATACGTAGGCAAAGGGGTAGGGCCCAATCGAGCACAACTTTTATTTTCCCTACATTGTTTTCTTTTTTCTTTCGCATGCATTCCTTTTTTAGCTTCAAGCCATAGACATAGGTTTTGACCACACCCATTAGATTAGACAACAAGAGTAGATACCATAGAGTACTACGGGCGTGTGGGGTGCTAATACCTTCCCCTTGCGTAACAGTCTCCCTTACCCGATCTCTCGGTCGAAAGACCGTGATTTCTCCCTCTTCAGGTTTTCTCAATGTTTACCTTTCCCTTTCGGCGGGATAAAAGACGTTCGGTGGCGACTTCATTGATTTTTCATTACACCAGATGACAGGTTCGGCCATGGAGGTTTCACCGAGGAGGATATAAAAAAGGTCAAGGTGGGTGACAATCTGGAGCCTAGTGTCAAGGAGCGTCTGATTTAGCTATTGCATGATTATGTTGATATCTTTTCCTGGTCATATGAAGACATTCCAGGACTCGATACAGACATCGTGGTACATCGTCTGCCCACAAAAGAAGACTATACACCAGTAAAACAAAAAGTCCGTCGTATTAGACCTGACATGTCAGAGAAGATCAAAGCGGAAGTCATGAAACAATTTAATGTTGGGTTCATGGTCGTCACTTCCTATCCGTCAATTCAAAGAGATGTTTTTAAACTTAGCTAAAGGGAAAGAGGATTTGAAGACTCTCATCACGAAGGAGAAGAAAAAGAAGAAGAAGAAGGTGGTTCTTATGAATATGGGTCACAAATTTGGGAATAGGTTGCGACAGGAAGCTGATCTGTCTCATTCATCTAAAGGAGGAGAGAATCAAGAGGAAGAAAAGGGTCCTAGTCCTGTGGTCTCTGATAATGACACTGATTTTGATGAAGAACAGTATCCTCCTGCTGAGGATAGGTACAAACAACTTGAAGGTCGTCTGAGTGCTATGGAGATTCAGAAGATACCTGGTTTGGACTTCGTAGATCTGGGACTAGCATCTGGGGTGGTGATCCCTCACAAGTTTAAAGCTCCTGTTTTTTCTAAGTACGATGGAGTATCCTGTCCAAGGCTCCATCTCCGCTCATACATCAGAAAAATCCAACCCTATACTGCTGATAGAAATCTGTGGGTTCATTTCTTTCAAGATAGTCTGTCTGGGACTCAGCTTGAATGGTTTTATCAATTGGAACGAGCTAATGTCCGCAACTGGGAGGACCTTGCTGCTGCTTTTTACAAGCAATACCAGTATAACACCGACCTTGCTCCCACGCGTACTCAGCTTCAGGGTATGTCTATGGGTGCAGGCGAAGGCTTTAAGGACTATGCTCAGAAGTGGAGAGATCTGGCTGGAAGAGTCCAACCCCTCTGTCTGATAGGGAGTTGGTGGATATGTTTCTTGGGACTTTGCCGGGTCCATTTTTCAATCATTTGATCGGGAGTTCGTCATCAGGGTTTATTGAATTGATTTTGACTGGGGAGAGGGTAGAAGCTGGTATCAGAAGTGGCAAGATACAGAAAGGTGCTTCATCAAGTACAGAAAAGAAGCCTTTTAGGAAAGAAGCTAGTTCAATTTACAGCTCGAGGAGCCAAAACCGACCTGAACGCCGCCAAGAAGTAAATGTGGTAGTAATATTGAAACCCACCGTTGCCCCACAATGCAACGATCAATAAAGAATAGAGAGACCACAAAGACAGTACACTCGGCTCAGTATGACCTTGTCTCAAATTCTACCGAAATTGTTGAAGACTAACCTGGTAACTCTGAGGGAAGCCCCGAAGAATCCCAACACCACATCTCCTCTATATAATCCAAACGCCCGCTGCGCCTATCACTCTGATAGCCCAGGGCATGATACAAACAACTACTGGACCTTGAGGAATAAGATGCAAGATTTGATTGAAGCTAAAGAAATCAAGTTTGACGCTCCGGAGAAACCCAACGTCATAACTGCGCCCATGCCCAAGCATGAATCGGGAGTTAATGCAATTTAGGAGTGTGATATGGTGGGAGAACTGACTTGAGGTTTTGTGTTTGTGTTTGCAAATGTTTCAGTTTAGCAAGAGTCGCCACCGACTTTTTATTTTATCCTATGGAAAGGTCAAAAAGCACAGGAAAGACCTGTGAGATGTTTTCTTGGGTTCGGGGAGTAGATTATGAAAAGGGAAGGTGCAAGCACCCTTTTCATCCATGGTTATTCATGGGCTCTTAGTTACTTGTTTAGATCACTTGCTTTTGCTTTTCAATTGTTTGAAATGGTGCTTTGTGTGTGGTTTTGAAAGATGTTTTGAAAAGAGGCCATCATTGTGGCAACCTTTGTAATGATTCTTGTTTGAATGTATACAAAGGTGTTTTTGTCTTTTGAAAGGATGCTTCCATGTTTTGAAAGTTTGATTTGGGAAATGTTTTGAAAATGTGTTGTGAAGTGTGTTTGAAAATAGCAAGGATGTTTTGCAAGCTTTGATCAAGTAACTAAGAGTTGTCTACCCTATTTTGCTCCGAGATCTTTCCTATATGTTTTTAACCCTTTTGACAGTGTTATTTCACCATTGCATTTGGTGAACAAAATTGTGTTAGGATGTTAAACGGGACAGGCGCGGGTCATCGTATAGACCATGATAACAATTGTGTCAAGTATTTTGGCAAATTTTTGAGGGACTTGATCATTTTGTTTAGGCAACCAAGATAGCATCATCGAGGGACTATGATCTTTTGTTTTGTTTTTGTTTTACCAAAATACCCAACATGCATAACATGGCCCATTTTAAGGCAACAAGTGGATTGTAACCCTAAGGGTGCAAGTGTGCATTGTGTTTGATTTTCATGCATTTTTGTCTTTGATTAAGTCAAGCTACTTGTTGATTGGGATTTTTTGCACACAAACCCTAATTCTCTAATCATGGCATAATTGAAAGCATAAAGTGTGAGAATTAAAATTCTAAGCTATTACAACATGATTATGGGGATGAGAGTACAATTTTTGAATGGGAGTGTATTTGACAAGAAATATAAACCCTAGTTTACTATTACATCCAAATTGAATTCCAAGGCATAAATATTAAATGGACAATATTTAAATAAACAAAATAAATAAATATATCAAATAATATGAATTATGCAAAAAAAGTTTTTTTTGTTTATTTATGTATGTAAAAGTATTTAATGTAAAAAATAAAAAAATAAAAAAAAAGATTTTTTTATTTGTTTAAGGGGTAAACCCCTAATTTCTTTAAGAAAATAAATACATTCTATAATTTATATACACTAAAATATATTAATATATACAAAATAAAATATACTTAGAAAAAGTATTTTTTTAGTATAAATAATAATAAAAGTAAAAATGTAATATTTTGTATTTTTTATTCTAAAGTATTTAATAAAATAAAAGTATATATTTATATATGTATTTTTTATATTAACTAAAAAATAAAATATATACAAAAAATAAAATATATTTAGAAAAATATTTTTAGTGTGAATAAAAATAAAGAATAAAAATAAAAGCATAATTTATATATTATTTTCAAGTTTAAATAAATAAGATAAAAGTATTTAAAATGATTTCTATGTTAGAAAGAATTAACATAAAATGCAAAATAAATGTGACAAAATTATGAAAATATTTTTGAGCATTTTTTATATTTGGAAATAAATAAACAAAATCAGAAATGAAAACAAAAATGCAAAAATATAAAAATACAAGAAATTTGGCCAGGGGGTGCAAAAAGAAAAAGGGGTGTGTCAAAAGTAGCCAGACTAAGCCCAGCCCAAAACTTCATCTTCAACCTCCAGCTTTTGAAAAAACGCGCGCGTCCCTGTACAAACTACCAGATCCTGTATACAAGCTCTATTGCAAAAACACACAACATCAAACTTGTAGAGCATTTCAAGACGATTCCAACCATATAAACAACTTGTCTTAACTCTCAAAGACCAGAGAGAATTTCTATGGCCCTAAAATCTGACCTAGTTTTTTCAGCATGTTCATGGATGAAATTCTCTTAGCACACTTAATATAAATGAAAACTGAGCATATGTACAACTTCATGGCAATGAATACTACATTTTTTATTCACAAACCTAAAGCTAAATGTTCCTAAATAGAGAGATAGGAAGTGGACAAAACCAGTTTCAGTTGAATTCGTGTAGGGCAATGTAGTGCTTTCCAACAAGGCTTAAGATGTCTGGTAGCTTGCTTGAACTTCACTTGACCTTCTCCAATAGCTAGCTTGCCTTGAATGTCCTTGAATCAGCCTATAGAACTCAACCTGCACAAGCTCAAAATGAAAATGGCAAACACTGTAAATGGAGTTACAATTGGTGTTTGAGGTTTGGGATAGCTTGGGTGAGTTGAATGGGAGGTGTTTGAAGCAACTTGGGGCAAAACGCACGAGCCAAATGAGCTATGGAACTCAAGTTGCAGAACCTGCCCTGTTTTGCCAAATGAATGTGATTTCTGGCTATGGGGTGTTTAGAGGCTCAAGCAATCGTGTTTCTAGCTCAAAGGGGTGTGAGAAAGATGTTCAAACTGTTTGTCTAAGCTTCTCTTGGCTGGTTTTCATGTTCTAAGGTTTTGGACAAGTTTCTTGTTTTTGAAGTAAGAATGTGGAAGTGATTGGAACAGGCCTGTACAGGCTCTCCTTATGCTTGCATACTTTGCTCTTGTCCCCTCTAACCTGTGGATTTAATTTGCTCTCTGAGATATGGACCGATGCTCAAGGGATTGTGGTTTGGCATAAAGCACATTATGGCAAAAATGGAAATGTGCCTTTTTCTACTTAGGGCTTAATTTTGTGTACAATGTCCAAATGACCAAAACAAAATCTTAGACTGATGGATTTGCATTTAATTATGGAGTGTGAAGTGGTTTAGAGGCATGTAAACTAGTGTGTAAGGCATGCTTACTTGAAATTGCAACTTGTATGAACATAAATATGCCATGGATGAAAAATGAGTTTTTGCCAACTTCAAGCCTTCGATTCTCCCTAACCACAAATGTGTTTGAGGAGTTCTTGGACAATTTGGAAAGCTTGCAACATTCTCTATAATTCATCTTTGAAATGAAACTTGATATCCCAAGTGGAACTATGTGAAAAATGGCCAAGAAGATAGGTCAAAATACTGCCTAAACTAGGGCAAAATTTCACTAAGTTAAAAGTTTTAGGGACCCTTATTCCAAAAATCATAACTTGAGATCCAAGCTTCTTTTGAGAAAACTTTGTGAATTAAAGTTGTATACTTTGTGGAGGACTACAACTTTCATGTTGGAGGTTTTGTTTGAATCCATTTGCATCATGGTGAAAATGTTGGGCAAAGTTAGGAAAAATTAAGAAAATTTCATAACTTAGAAAAATTCTAAGTTATGAAAATTTTCAATTTCAAACCCTAATTTGCAATTTTGGGTTTCTTGATGAACAAGTTTCATATTTTGACACATCCTGATAAAAAATGACCCTTGGCACTTGATTTTGACCAAAAAGTCAAAGTTTGACTTTTCAGTGTACAGTCAAATTTTGATCAGTTAACTGAAAAATTCATTTGTCAATCCAATGCAATTGAGATCTTTTGAACTTGTTGAATAGGTCAAGATGATGTCATTGAGTCCTTGGGTCCATGTTTGATCCAAATTTTCCATTGGCTAGGTCAAAAAAGTCAGAAATTGCCTTTGTACAATCAAAACCCTAAAAATGACCATTTTGTCCTTTTGGTGATCTGATCAAATTTCTTGTGGAGTTGTGGTCCTAACTTGATCAAATGGTTCATATGAGTTCATAATGTTGATGTGGGTCAAAATTCATGAGGTTTGACTATAAATTGGCCACAATTGACTTTTTCCCCTATACAACTGATTTCTAGGTTAACTGTCCAATTGACTGGGCAAAAATTTGGTTCAAGGCTTGAAACTTGGTGTGGACAAACTTATGAGTCCAACATGAAGTATGAAATTCAACTTGAGCATTGAAGGTCAGAAAATCCCTGTGCAAACTCAAACCCTAATTTAGGTCATCAGTGCAAGGAGATGTCTTGAGCAGTGCAAACCCTAGCCTGGTCTTGAGTTCAAAGAGCCTTGTGACGAGAAATGTTGATAAAATGAGAGGGAAAATTTTGGGGTACAACAGCTGCCCCTGTTCAATCTTCTTGAACCTGAAGAGTTAGATTGGCGAGTTTTCCTTTCGTGACTCGAAGGTAAAAGAGGATTGGACACTAAAGTGCCCGTAAATTTGCACTCGTCAAAATGTAGCTGAGGAAATAGGCTTAAAGATGCCATTTGGAGATGATAGAATCTTGCTGGAGATGGGCTTAGAGATGCCATCCAAAATGTTTGTTGAATATCAGGAGAATGAACATCATAATGGTATCCGTATCTGGAACGTATCTGAGTTGTATCTGGAGATTGGATTTGTATGAGCAATGGAATGGCGTCCGTGTCTGGAGCGTATCTGAGCTGTAATTGTATTTGATTCTTGAATGAATATCAGAATGAATGCCATGTTTGGAGTGTATCTGTATTGTATCTGAATTCTGAATAGGCGACAAAATAGCATCCGTGTATGGAGCATCTCTGGGCTGGGGAATAGGTTTGAATGAGTGACAGAATGGCAACCATGCCTTGGAGTGTATCTGGACTGTATCCGAAGTTGAGATCTGTATGAGTAGCAGAATGACTTTCGTGTCTTGGAGTGTATCTGAACTGTAACTGGGATCTGGATAGATGACAGAATGACTTCCGTGTCTGGAGTGTATCTGAACTTGAAGTTGATAGCTGAATCTGAATGAGAAATAGAATGGCTGCCGTGTCTGGAGCGTATCTAATCTGTATCTGATTGTTGAAGTCTGAATGAGTAGTAGAATGACCGTCGTGTATGGGGTGTATCCATACTGTATCTGAAATAAAGAGATCTGAATGAGTAGCAGAATGACTTCCATGCTTTGGAGTGTATATGTGTTGTATCTGAGATCTTTGAATATTTGTTAAAGATAGCGTTTAATATTATCCTGAAAAGGGTAAAATGTTAGCTAAAACACAAAGTTATGTTGCATGATATGTATGATGCAATAAAATGTGTTCTATCAATGTTTATGATATATGAATGTAATGCATGCGCATGTAAGATGATTAGCTGTCTTGCTGAGGAAAATAAACCCTTGATAGTTGGAGATAATGAAATCTTTGATTGCTGCCAGGGAAAATAAATCATTGATCTATGTTGGGGATTCCAAAAATCTTTGATTGCTGAAGATGAGAAATCCCTGCTGACTATTGTTGGGGATAAAGAAAATCCTTGGCAACCTGCGGGGATTATCAAAACTTTGACAACTTCTGTGGGGATGTGAGAATCCCTCATGACTTTCTGGGGAAGAATGAGGAAAACTCTGACGATCTCTAATGGGGAATCAAAACCTGGGAGGCTTCCACCGGAGGAATAAGAACAAGAATCTCCGTTCTACTGGGAAATAAATCTGTGGGAAGAATACTTATTCCGTCGGGGAAATCAGGAGCTTGGTTTGTATGCCAATCTACTGGGGATTCCTGTTTTGTGGAAAAACTCCGCTGGGGAATCGGAGGAAGTTGAATAGTATTCCACCGGGGTTTAAGATTTGAAATTTTGGACTCCGCTGGGGAAGAAAGTTTAGAGTATTCTGGCTCCACTGGGGATCGGGAGTTTTTTAGAAACTTAACTTTGATGGGAATTTTTAAACTTAACTCCGCTGGGGATATGAATTTCAAGGTTTTAGCTCTATTGAGGATCTGATGACATACTGTAGGGGATTTCTTCTGGAATAGCCTAAAGACATTTTCCTATACTTTCGACCTACTAGTAATTATTTTCTTATTTCGTTTTATTTGTAAGCAGTGATTATATTCAAATGCATATGCTCATTTAACAAAACATTGGACGTTTTCAAATAAAACATAAGTGTAAAAAGAAAGAAAAGGCAAGCAAATTTCTGCTCTTTGAAGTATCTTTGTATTAACTTTGTGTAAGTATTTTGTACAAAGGAGACATGCATCCTAGTAAGAGAATGTTGTCATAAAAAATGAGAAAAATTTATACAAAGAAGGATGGCTATGTGTAATAATTCTATGGGGTTCCCATTCTGCTATAGCCTTCACAACTCTGAGTATCTGTCCATTCATTGCTTCGTCCGTCGATGATTGAATTGATCAGAATCCTGGGGCTTGTCTGTGAAGCGATTGTCCTTAAAGTGATCCGACGAGATATAGTCATACGCTTTAATTCCCTAACTTTTTCCTGGACCGCCCTTTCGGGTTTTTCATCCACCGGGAAACCCTTTTTTGCCCAAGTCGCTCTTTCGGGTTTTCAACTTGCCGGGTGTACAGATTTTTTTGTTTATCCCTAATTTTTGCCTGAACCGCCCTTTCGGGTTTTCGATTCACCGGGATACCCATTTTTGCCCAAGTTGCCCTTTCGGGTTGTCAACTTGTCGGGTTATTTTATGCGTAGTATCTTTTGACTATGTCTGCGTTCGCAGAGTGTGGCAGGTCGTCGCCGTCCATGGTGGTCAGAATCATTGCCCCACCAGAAAAGATATTCTTAATCATAAATGGTCCTTCGTAAGTAGGAGTCCATTTGCCCCTAGGATCACTTTGCGGCAAGATGATCCGCTTGATTATAAGATCCCCGACTTGATATACTTGTCTCTTGACTTTCTTGTTGAAGGCCTTGATCATACGCTTTTGATACGCCTGACCATGGCAAACAGCAGTAAGTCGCTTTTCGTCAATCAAGTTAAGTTGATCAAGCCGGGTCTGAATCCAATCGTCTTCACCCAAACCAGCATCCTTTATGATTCTCAAGGAGGGAATCTGAACCTCCATAGGTAAAACAGCTTCCATGCCGTATACCAAAGAAAAAGGTGTTGCCCCAGTTGAAGTGCGTGCCGTGGTACGGTACCCGTGCAGAGTAAACGGTAACATCACATGCCAATCCTTGTAGGTGACTGTCATCTTTTGAATGATCTTCTTGATATTTTTGTTCACAGCTTCAACAGCACCGTTCATCTTTGGCCGATAGGGAGATGAATTGTGATATTGAATCTTGAACTACTCACACAGAGCGGTGATCATAGTATTGTTCAAATTTTTACCGTTGTCCGTAATGATCCTATCGGGGATACCATACCGGCATATGAGGTTATGCTTGATGAAGAGGGCAACCACATTCTTTGTAACAGAGGCGAAGGAAGCTGCTTCGACCCACTTGGTAAAGTAATCAATAGCGACCAAGATGAAGCGATGTCCATTGGATGTCGTAGGCTTGATCTCTCCAATCATGTCGATTACCCATATTGCGAATGGCCAAGGAGCTGTCAGAACATTGAGAGGAACTAGAGGAATATGTACCTTGTCAGCATAGACTTGGCATTTGTGACAAGTACGACAATATTGATGACAATCAGCCTCCATGGTAGACCAGTAGTAGCCTGCCCTTAGAATTTTCTTAGCCATTGTATGACCGCTTGATGGGTGCCAAAGGTGCCATCATGTAGCTCGGCCATGATCTGCTCAGCTTCAACCTTGTCCACACAACGGAGTAGGACACAATCAAGATTGCGCTTGTATAGGATACCATTGCTCAGAAAGAATTTGGCCACGAACGTCCTTAAGAACTTTTTATCATTGACTGAAGCTCCTTCAGGGTATTCTTGTGCTTCGAGATACCTTTTGACGTCATGAAACCAAGGTCGGTCCACCACCTCTTCGGTATTAATCTCGTGACAATGAGCAGGTTCGTCCATTCGTTCAATGGTGATTTGGGGAGCCTCATTATCCAAGTTGAGTTTAAACATGGAGGACATTGTAGCCAGAGCATCTGCTAGCTGATTTTCTTCTCGCGGGAAGTGCTCAAAGGTAATCTGCTCGAAATGAGGCAACAATGTCAAGACATGTTCTTTGTATGGGATAAGATTAGGATGTTTAGTGTCCCACTCTCCTTTGATTTAACTGATAACCAAAGCTGAGTCCCCAAACACAATCAGAGATTTGATTCCCAAGTAAATTGCAGCCTTGAGACCAAAGATACAAGCTTCATACTCGGCCATGTTGTTTGTGCAGCTGAAGCAGAGCCTAGCAGTGAAAGGTGTGTGGCAACCTTCTGAAGAGATAAGTACTGCGCCGATACCGTTGCCAAGTGCATTTGAAGCACCGTCAAAGTACAGGGTCCATCGGGATCCTTGTTCAGGTTCGTCATACGGTCTGTTACCTTCAATGTTGTCCAATGTCATAATGTCCTCGTCAGGGAAATCAAACCTCATAGATTGGTAATCTTCGACAGCTTGATGAGCTAGATGGTCAGCTAGTACACTCCCCTTTATAGCTTTTTGGGTTGTGTACTGAATATCATACTCAGTCAGGATCATCTGCCATCTAGATATTCTTCCGGATAAAGCAGGCTTCTCGAAGATGTACTTGATCGGATCCATCTTGGAAATCAGCAAAGTGGTATGTGTCAACATGTACTGCCTTAGCCGGCGAGCAGCCCATACCAAAGTGAAGCAAGTTTTCTCGAGCAGTGAGTAGCGAGTCTCACAGTCGGTAAACTTTTTGCTAAGGTAATAAATGGCATGCTCTTTTCGGCCAGACTCGTCATGTTGGCCCAGTACGCACCCCATTGAGTTATCCAAAACAGTCAGATACATGATTAAAGGTCTTCCTTCGACGGGCGACATCAAGATAGGAGGTTCCAGGAAATACTCCTTGATCTTATCGAAAGCAACTTGACAGCCATTGTTCCATTCAACCACCTGATCTTTCTTCAACAGCTTGAAGATTAGCTCACATGTAGATGTTAGGTGAGAGATGAACCTTGCAATATAGTTTAAGCATCCCAAGAAACCTCTAACCTCCTTTTCAGTGCGGGGGTCAGGCATTTCTTGTATAGCTTTGAATTTGGTAGGATCAACTTAGATGCCTTTGTTACTGACGATAAATCCCAAAAGTTTATCGGACCTGACTCTGAAAGTGCACTTGCTAGGATTTAGTCTGAGATTATTTTCCTTTAACGTGACAAACATCTTTTGCATATGGTCGAGGTGCTCTTCTTCTGTTTGTGAACGGGCTATCATGTCGTCTACGTAGACTTCAATCTCATGATGTATCATGTCATGAAACAAAGCTACCATGGCTCGCTGATAGGTTGCCCCGGCATTCTTCAGTTCGAATGGCATCACTTTATAGCAGAAGGTACCCCACTGTGTAACAAAAGTAGTCTTCTCCCTGTCTTCGGGGGCCATTTTGATCTGGTTGTATCCCGAGAATCCATCCATGAAGGAAAATACCTTATGTTGAGCTGTGTTGTCAACCAAGATGTAAATGTGTGGTAGTGGAAAACCATCTTTAGGGCTAGCCCTGTTTAAATCTCTAGTTCACACA
The DNA here is from genome assembly GCA_948472305.1 of Vicia faba. Lineage (NCBI taxonomy): Eukaryota > Viridiplantae > Streptophyta > Magnoliopsida > Fabales > Fabaceae > Vicia > Vicia faba. The sequence continues at coordinate 1,535,022,826 of OX451737.1, forward strand.
CATTCTGACTTTGCCGTCCTTATTAGGCACGCGCACAATGTTAGCAACCCATTATGGATAGGAAGTAACAACAAGAAAGCCAGCATTAAACTGTTTCATCACCTCAGCTTTGATCTTCTCAGACATATCGGGTCTCATTCGACGGACTTTCTGTTTGATTGGTGGACAGTCTTCTCTTGTAGGGAGACGGTGAACCACAATATCTGTATCCAATCCTGGCATGTCTTAATAGGACCAGGCGAAGATCTCAACATATCCATTCAACAACTGAACTAAGCACTCCTTGACACTTGGCTCCAGGTTGGTACCCACTTTAACCTCTTTTCTGTCCTCGGCAGTTCCCAAATTGATAGTCTCTAGCAACTCTTCATGGGGAAGAATAGCCCTTTCCTCTTGTTGCAAAAGTCTAGCTAACTCTCCAGGCACTTCACAGTCTTCATCACCTTCGTACTCGGCATGATTGACCAAATCTTCAGAGTCACCGAAGGCCAAAGCAGAATAGTCACCCATGGAATCCAGAGTGGATGGGTACCTGCATTTTGTGAGTGTGGGTGTGTGTAAGGGATAACCATCCTTAAACAAAACAAAATGTAAAAAGGAAAGAAAATGAACACAACAGTTTATAGATGAAAACGTCCATGATTCATTAAAATGGCATATGAAAATGAAGAATCAAAACCCTTACAAATGGACCTATATGCCCCGGGTAAGGCATAAGGTGAAAAGAGTGTACGAATTGTTTAATTATTACAAACCAAACATGAAATTGTTCAAAGATAAATTACTGATTGATGAAAGTGATGGGAACGAAGTCTTTCGCCTCCCAGTTGTTTAATCCTCCTTCAATGGTTGGAAAGATCCAATCTTCAAAGTTGCCTTCTTCATTATCATCTTACAAAGCATGAACTCCATGGCGTGTGATTTTTAGGGGTGGTCCTCCAGCCCGGGAGTGACGCACAGCTTTCTGGCCAGCAGTAGTGAAACCCAATCCGAACTTGTCCGTCTTGTGAGGAAAATCTGGAAATTGCCCCCACACTGTACTTCCTCCTTCTTTGATTACAGCCTCCGCATCTTTAAGGGATGACATTCGGGACACAGGCTTGGTAGGCACATCAGTCATTGTCTTTGCTACTACGACTTCAGGAGAAACCTCTTCAAAGTGTTGGAAAGGTGTTTCTATGAATTCGCCATCTAACTCCACATAGCGGAAAGAGTTAAGGTGACTTATCATATACTCCTCATCACCATGAACCGTTATAATCTTACCTTGAACTGGGTACTTGAGCATTTGGTGTAGAGAAGAAGTGACTGCCCCAGCATTGTGGATCCATGGGCTTCCCAACAAGCATGAATACGAAGGACGGATGTCCATCACATAAAAAGTAGAGTTGAAAATTTTTGTACCCACTTTTATTGGGATGTACACCTCTCCGTGAACCATATGCTTAGAACCGTCGAAGGCTCTAACAACGATATTATTGGGCTTTAGGGTCAAACCTTCACAGTCCAATCTGTCCAACGCCTTCTTTGGTAGAACATTTAAGGATGAACTGGTATCAACCAGAACATGAGCAAGTGTGGTCCCTTTGCACTCTACCGAGACATGCAGCGCATCATTATGTTTTCTTCCCTTAGGGGTCAAATCAGCATCAGAAAAACCAATACCATTATCGGTTGCAAGGCTAGCCACACACTCTTGAAACTGGTCTGCAGAAGTTTCTTGAGGCACGTGTGCCATCTTCAGAAATTTGATCAAGGCTTTATTATGAGCTTCAGAGCAGAGTAAGAGAGCCAGCATAGAGATTTTGGAAGGGGTTTGCCCCAGTTGCTCTACGACATCATAGTTGCTCTTCTTAATTATCTTTAAGATTTCTTCCATCTCCTTTTGGGTGGTCTCGTGGATAACCAAAGTCTGAGCCTTCGTCCTGACAGGCGCTTCTTGGATCCCCTTACCTTTGTCGATGGTAACAGTAGAGGGTTCAACTTCGGGAGTAACAATATCTTCAATAATTGGACTTTGCACAGATACTTTGACAGGCACAGAAGCTCTTGAGGGTTCGAAGACTTCCCGTGGAGGAGCAATCTCCGGAGAGAAGATTCTTCCGCTACGAGTTATCTTGCTCGTTCCCGCAATATTCCCTATATCAGAAGTTTCTTCATTGGAATTCTCTTTGACTGATTCGATTTTCTTGACACCATGGTAGAAGATCTCTCCTCCGTAATTCCATGGTATCGTCTTGTTGGACTTATACGGGATAGGCCCCGGCATGGTAATCTTCAGCGATACAAGCTTTGGATCAGGCGTAATCTTAACAGGCCTTTTGTAGGTCTTGGAAAGATTGTCGGAGATGGTGATTATAGCAATGTAATTGATTGAAGTAACAAGGGTAACAGGAGTAACATGAGTGATAGTATCAACATGAGTCTTTTGAAAGAGTTTCTCTTGAGTATCCATCAGGCGTTGGATGCTTGATTTCAACAGTGGGCAGTCAGATTGCAAGGTTGAACAGAAGTAACAATCTTATTCACAACCTGGGAATATCCCGACTTTCAACAAATTCACTTTAATCATTGGCAACGGAGTCATCAACTCATCAACAGTGGTAACATGAAGATCTTCCATAATTGCATGGACATTATGACCATGTTTTGGCATATGAGCGGATATCACATTAGGTTTTTGGGGCGTATCAAACTCTACTTCCTTGGCATCTATCAAATCTTAGATCTTGTTTTTAAGAGCCCAACAATTATTGGTATCATGCCCTACACTGTCCGAGTGGTATGCACATTTTGCATTGGAATGATAATAAGGAGAAGAGGTATTTGGGTTTTTCGACGCTTCTTTCAAGTTGGTAAGGTTCAACTTTAACAGACGAGGGAGGACTTGAGCCGGTGTCATGTTGATTTGGGTGAATTGCCATTGTGGCCTTTCTACCCTTTACTGATTAGCTCTTGGTTGATTGCTTCGGGAATTAATGCAATTGAGGAGTGTGATACGGTGGGAGAACTGACTTGAGGTTTTGCGTTTGTGTTCACAAATGTTTCGGTTTAGCAAGAGTCGCCACCGACTTTTTATTTTATCCTAAGGAAAGGTCAACAAGCACAGGAAAGACCTTTGAGATGTTTTCTTGGGTTCGGGGAGTAGATTATGAAAAGGGAAGGTGCAAGCACCCTTTTCATCCATGGTTATCCATGGGCTCTTAGTTACTTGTTTAGATCACTTGCTTTTGCTTTTCAATTGTTTGAAATGGTGCTTTGTGTGTGGTTTTGAAAGATGTTTTGAAAAGAGGCCATCATTGTGGCAACCTTTGTAATGATTCTTGTTTGAATGTATACAAAGGTGTTTTTGTCTTTTGAAAGGATGCTTCCGTGTTTTGAAAGTTTGATTTGGGAAATGTTTTGAAAATGTGTTGTGAAGTGTGTTTGAAAATAGCAAGGATGTTTTGCAATCTTTGATCAAGTAACTAAGAGTTGTCTACCCTATTTTGCTCAAAGATCTTTCCTATATGTTTTTAACCCTTTTGACAGTGTTATTTCACCATTGCATTTGGTGAACAAACTTGTGTTAGGATGTTAAACGGGACAGGCGCGGGTCATCGTATAGACCATGATAGCAATTGTGTCAAGTATTTTGGCAAATTTTTGAGGGACTTGATCATTTTGTTTAGGCAACCAAGATAGCGTCATCGAGGGACTATGATGTTTTGTTTTGTTTTTGTTTTTCCAAAATACCCAACATGCATAACATGGCCCATTTTAAGGCAACAAGTGGATTATAACCCTAAGGGTGCAAGTGTGCATTGTGTTTGATTTTCATGCATTTTTGTCTTTGATTAAGTCAAGCTACTTGTTGATACGAGCTCTATTGCAAAAACACACAACATCAAACTTGTAGAGCATTTCAAGACGATTCCAACCATATAAACAACTTGTCTTAACTCTCAAAGACCAGAGAGAATTTCTCTGGCCCTAAAATCTGACCTAGTTTTTTCAGCATGTTCATGGATGAAATTCTCTTAGCACACTTAATATAAATGAAAACTGAGCATATGTACAGCTTCATGGCAATGAATACTACATTTTTTATTCACAAACTTAAAGCTAAATCTTCCTAAATAGAGAGATAGGAAGTGGACAAAAACCTGTTTCAGTTGAATTTGTGTAGGGCAATGTAGTGCTTTCCAACAAGGCTTGAGATGTCTGGTAGCTTGCTTGAACTTCACTTGACCTTCTCAAATAGCTAGCTTGCCTTGAATGTCCTTGAATCAGCCTATAGAACTCAACATGCACAAGCTCAAAATGAAAATAGCAAACACTGTAAATGGAGTTACGGTTGGTGTTTGAGATTTGGGATAGCTTGGGTGAGTTGAATGGAATGTTTTTGAAGCAACTTGGGGCAAAACGCACGAGCCAAATGAGCTATGGAACTCAACTTGCAGAACCTGCCCTGTTTTGCCAATGGAATGTGATTTCTGGCTATGGGGTGTTTAGAGGCTCAAGAAATCGTGTTTCTAGCTCAAAGGGGTGCTAGAAATATGTTCAAACTGTTTGTCTAAGCTTCTCTTGGCTGGTTTTCAAGTTCTAAGGTTTTGGACAAGTTTCTTGTTTTTGAAGTAAGAATGTGGAAGTGATTGGAACAGGCATGTAAAGGCTCTCCTTATGCTTGCATACTTTTCTCTTGGCCCCTCTAACCTGTGGATTTTATTTTCTCTCTGAGATATGGACCAATGCTCAAGGGATTGTGGTTTGACATAAAGCACATTATGGAAAAAATGGAAATGTGCCTTTTTCTACTTAGGGCTTAATTTTGTGTACAATGTCCAAATGACCAAAACAAAAGCTTAGACTGATGGATTTACATTTAATTATGGAGTGTGAAGTGGTTTAGAGTCCTGTAAACTAGTGTAAGGCATGCTGACTTGAAATTGCAACTTGTATGAACATGAATATGCCATGGATGAAAAGTGAGTTTTTGCCAACTTCAAGCCTTCGATTCTCCCTAACCACAAATGTGTTTGAGGAGTTCTTGGACAATTTGGAAATCTTGAAACATGATTTATAATCCATATTTGAAATGCAACTTGAGATCCCAAGTGGAACTATGTGAAAAAATGCCAAGAAGATAGGTCAAAATCCTGCCTAAACTAGGGCAAAATTTCAATAAGTTAAAAGTTTTAGGGACCCTTGTTCCAAAAATCATAACTTGAGACCCAAGATTCTTTTTAGAAAACTTTGTGAATCAAAGTTGTAGAGTTTGTGGAGGAATACAAATTTCATGTTGGAGGTTTTGTTTGAATCCATTTGCATCATGGTGAAAATGTTGGGCAAAGTTTGGAAAAATTAAGAAAATTTCATAACTTAGAAAACTTCTAAGTTATGAAAATTTTCAATTTCAAACCCTAATTTGCAATTTTGGGTTTCTTGATGAAAAAGTTTCATATTTTGACACATCCTGATAAAAAATGACCCTTGGCACTTGATTTTGACCAAAAAGTCAAAGTTTGACTTTTCAGTGTATAGTCAAATTTTGATCAGTTGACTGGAATATTCATCTGTCAATCCAATGCAATTGAGGTCTTTTGAACTTGTTGAATAGGTCAAGATGATGTCATTGAGTCCTTGGGTCCATGTTTGATCCCAATTTTCCATTGGCTAGGTCAAAAAAGTCAAAAATTACCATTGTACAGTCAAAACCCTAAAAATGACCATTTTGCCCTTTTGGTGATCTGATCAAATTTCTTGTGGAGTTGTGGTACTAACTTGATAAAATGGTTCATATGAGTTCATAATGTTGATGTGGGTCAAAATTCATGAGGTTTGACTGTAAATTGGCCACAGTTGACTTTTTCCCCAATATAGCTGATTTATAGGTCAACTGTCTAATTGACTGGGCAAAAATTTGGTTCAAGGCTTGAAACTTGGTGTGGACAAACTTATGAGTCCAACATGAAGTATGAAAGTCAATTTGAGCATTGAAGGTCCAAAAATCCATGTGCAAACTCAAACCCAAATTTAGGTCATCAGTGCAAGGAGATGTCTTGAGCAGTGCAAACCCTAGCTTGGTCTTGAGTTCAAAGAGCCTTGTGATGATAAATGTTGATAAAATGAGATGGAAAATTTTGGGGTACAACAAGGAGTATGAAGAAGAGTCAGATATTGATAGCTGGATTTACCCGACTACCAACGGTGGATTGAACAATTGGACGGCGAAGGACTTCGTGCCCGTTTCTTTTATTACACAGTAATAGGCTTTTGTTTTTGAGATTTGTAACAGACAGTTTGAAACTTTACAGCCCGGTGCCTTGCCCGAGGCACCTTGGCTTTGTTTGTGAGGGCTTAATATTTTTCATTTTCATATATCATCAATAAAGCATTGGATGTTTTCTTGCATTACAAATTTTGCGCTCCTTGTTTTTCTTTTCTATCTTGCACTTTATTAAAAACAGCTATTGTCTTACACACTCACATATCATAATGCAGATCCACATCCACTCTGGATCCCACTGATAACGACTCTGCTACTGCCAGTTATGACTTCAAAAATCCGATCAACCAAGCCGAGGACGAAGGTGAGGATGATTGTGAAGTGCCTGGGGAACTTGCTAGACTGTTACTACAGGAAGAGAGGGCCATGCAGCCTCATGAAGAGCCAGTGGAATCAATAAATTTGGGTACAGAAGAAGACAAGAAAGAGGTCAAGATCGGTGCGAATCTGGAACCTAGCATCAAGAAACGGTTGATACAGATGTTGTGCGACTATGTTGAGATCTTCGCTTGGTCTTATGAAGATATGTCTGGTTTAGACACTGACATTGTGGTACACCGTCTGCCAACTAAAGAAGACTGTCCTCCGGTAAAGTAGAAGGTTTGTTGTATGCGCCCAGAGATGTCAGAGAAAATCAAAGCTGAGGTCATGAAAAAGTTTGATGTCGGTTTTCTAGCTGTCACTTCTTACCCACAGTGGGTTTCCAACGTTGTTCCAGTGCCCAAGAAGGATGGTAAGGTTCGGATGTGTGTGGACTATAGAGATCTAAACAGGGCGAGCCCCAAAGACGATTTCCCACTGCCTCACATCGATGTTCTGGTCGATAACACTGCACAGCATAAGGTCTTCTCCTTTATGGATGGATTTTCTGGTTACAATCAGATTAAGATGGCTCCCGAGGACATGGAAAAAGACAACTTTCATTACGCAGTGGGGCACCTTCTGTTACAAAGTCATGCCATTCGGATTGAAGAATGTTGGGGTAACGTATCAGCGCGCCATGGTCGCTTTGTTCCATGACATGATTCACCATGAGATTGAGGTTTATGTTGATGACATGATTTCAAGATCCCAGACTGAAGAAGAACATCTTGACCATCTCCAGAAACTATTCGACAGGTTGAAGATGTACAAGTTGAGGTTAAACTCGAACAAGTGCACCTTTGGGGTAAGGTCTGGTAAGCTTCTAGGTTTCATTGTTAGCGATAAAGGTATTCAAGTGGATCCTGCCAAGGTAAAGGCTATACAGGAAATGCCAGCTCCCCGAACAGAAAAGGAAGTCAAAGGCTTTTTGGGACGTCTGAACTACATTTCCCGATTCATTTCGCACCTGACTGCTACTTGTGAACCAATCTTCAAGTTGTTGAAGAAAGATCAAGTGGTAAAATGGAATGATGAATATCAGGCCGCTTTCAAAGAGATCAAAGAATATCTCCAAGAGCCCCCTATTCTGATGCCTCCAGTTGAGGGAATACCTTTGGTCTTATAATTGACAGTACTCGACAATTCGATGGGGTGTGTGTTGGGGCAGCATGACGAGTCTGGCCGAAAAGAGCATGCTATTTACTACCTTAGCAAAACTTTTACCGACTGTGAGACCCGATACTCACTGCTTGAGAAAACTTGATGCATTTTGGCATGGGCTGCTCGCCGGCTGAGATAGTATATGCTGACTCACACTACTCTATTGATATCAAAGATGGACCCAATCAAGTATATCTTCGAAAAGCCTTCCTTGTCCGGAAGAATAACAAGATGGAAGATGATCTTAACTGAGTACAACATCTAATACACAACCCAAAAAGAAATCAAGGGGAGTGTGTTGGCAGATCATTTGGCACATCAGGCCGTGGATGATTACCAGTCTATGAATTTCGAGTTTCCAGATGAGAACATCATGTTGGTGATTGACTGTGAAGAACCTGGACCGGATGAAGGACCTGAGGAGGGATCCCGATGGTCTATGTATTTTGATAGAGCTTCAAACGCGTTGGGTAATGGCATTTGGCACCGTGATCATATCTCCTGAAGGCTGTCATACTCCGTTCACCACCCGATTATGTTTTAATTGCACCAACAATATGGCGGAGTATGAAGCGTGCATCATGGGCCTTCGAGCAGCTATTGACCTAAGGATTAAGTTCTTGAGTGTGTTCAGAGATTCCGCTCTAGTGATCATTCAGATCAAAGGCGAGAGGGATACGAAGCACCCAGATCTTATTCCTTACAAGGAATATGTGCTAACATTGCTCCCACACTTCGAGGAGATAACCTTTGAACACTTCCCAAGAGAGGAGAATCAGTTAGCGGACGCGCTAGCTACTATGCCTTCTATGTTCAAGGTCAGGTGGGACAATGAAGCTCCCCAGATTACCATTGAGAGGTTGGATGAACCCGCACATTGTTGTGACATTGAGACTCAAGAGGTAGCAGATAAACCCTGGTTCCACGAGGTAAAGCAGTATCTTGAGGCTCAGGAGTACCCTGAGGGTACATCTGTTAATGATAAGAAGTTTCTGAGGAGATTCGCTGCAAAGTTATTCATCAACAATGGCATTCTTTACAAGCGTAACCATGACTCAACCTTATTGCGATGCATGGACAAGAGCGAGGCAGAAAAGATCATGGCAGAGTTGCATGAAGGTACTTTCGGAACTCATTCCAGTGGATATACCATGGCAAAGAAAACCCTACGGGAAGGATATTACTGGTCTACTATGGAAGCCGATTGTTATCAACACTCCCGGACCTGTCACAAGTGCCAAGTCTATGCTGATAAGGTGCATGTGCCTCCAGTTCCTCTAAATGTTTTGACAGCTCCTTGGCCCTTTGCAATATGGGGTATCGATATGATTGGCGAGATCAGACCTACTGCGTCCAACGGGAACCGTTTCATTCTGGTAGCAATTGATTATTTCACGAAGTGGGTCGAGGCAGCTTCCTTTGCTACAGTAACCAAGAACGTCGTGGCATGGTTTATTCGGCACAATTTGATCTGTCGATATGGTGTACCAGAGAGGATCATTATGGACAATGGCATCAATCTCAACAATACGATGATCACCGAGCTTTGCAAGAAGTTCAAGATACAGCATCACAACTCTTCTCCTTACCGGCCGAAGATGAATGGGGCTGTTGAAGCAGCTAATAAGAACATCAAGAAGATTGTGCAGAAGATGACAGTGACATACAAAGACTGGCATGAGATGTTACCATTTGCTCTTCATGGGTACCGAACCTCAGCACGGACTTCAACAAGGGCAACACCCTACTCTTTGGTGAATGGCATGGAGGCAGTTTTACCCATTGAGGTCCAGATACCTTTTCTTCGAATTATGAAGGATGCAGGTTTAAGCGAGGACGACTGGATCCATACCCGGCTTGATCAGCTGAACTTAATCAACGAAAAGAGACTTACTGCTATTTGTCATGGTCAGACGTATCAAAAGCGAATGATCAAGGCATTTAACAAGAAAGTTAGACGACAAGAATATCAAGTTGGGGATCTGGTGATCAAACGCATCATACTGTCGCAAAGTGATCCTAGGGGCAAATGGACCCCTACGTACGAAGGGCCATTTATGGTTAAGAACATTTTCTCAAGAGGAGATATGATTCTAACCACCATGGATGGTGACGACCTTCCTCACCCCGTCAATGCAGACAGAGTGAAAAATACTATGCATAATCAAAGACCCGCTAGGTTGACTGGCCTAGGCAAAAATAAGGGCTTCCCGGTGAACCAAAAGGGTTCAGGAAAAAATAAGGGATGAAAATGAAAAAAACTTGTACACCCGGCAAGTCGAAAACCTGAAAAGGAGGCTTGGGCAAAAAGGGGTATCCCGGTGGACTGAAAACCCAAGAGGGCGGTCCAGGCAAAAACTAGGGATTGAAGTGTAACACTATGTCTCATTGGACCATCTTGCAACCAGACTTCGGTATCGACTATCAAGCTCGGACGACACTAATTAATCTGATCTACCTTCAACCAAGTAGCAAAGTGATGGGATGCTCAAAGATATAAAGGCAATAGCAGAGTTGGAACCCAGTGGGATTGTTCACATAACTGTTTTTCTTTGTTTTTCACAAATTGTATAATTTCTATCATTCGGCGGCGTTCTCTTACTAGGACGTCAGCCTCTTGTACAAAAACGTTTATTTACAGGCCAACTTCAAAATCAATACAATTCATTTTCACAAAGAAATTTCAAATTGTTTTTCTTTTTCTGTTTTGTTTTGCAAGAACGTCCAATGGTTCATTTTTGATATATGCATTTGACAATAATTGATGCTCATAAATATTTACATGCGAAACAAAAGACGATTAATCGTAATATCAGGAACAGGGGAAAACAAGAAATGTCCAAACCTTACAGTTGCTTTGTCCACCAGGTATAGGGATAGACCTAACTGGAGAATACGACCAAAGATACATTCACTCCCCGCAAAGCAAAAGGTATCTAAAACCACTGATTTTCCCCAAGCAGAGTTTATCTATCACCAGCACTAGAAGATTATCCCTAGTGGAGTTTATTTCTTCCACATTTAGAAACTCAACCCCCAACAGGGATCATTGTCTCCAACAATGATAATTCATCCCCAGCCGAGGTTATTCCTCTGAATCAACAAATCCTCTAGCAGAGCATCACTTCCCCACAGAGTCATTTTCTCGTCAGTTTATTCTCCAGCAGATTTATTCTCAAATCATCTCTGGTCATTATCCCCAGCGAGAACGAAGAATTCAACTCTTTTTCTCTAGCAGCAGTCTGGGATTTATTTCCCCCAGCTAGAGAATATCATAAAAACATTGCATGTCCATACATAATAACGTGCGCATATGCATCATACAGCACAATCTCATTTATTTTGAGAACATCATTGCTTGATACATATCATGCATTACATACGAATAACCCTTTACCTTTCAGGGAAAGATACAATCAAATTCTCACCAAGTTCAAGCTATGAAGCCCGGATCCGACCGGATAGTATCTTGATTTCTACATCATATTGTGAAGCCCGGAGAACGACCAGATAACAGTATCAAACACCGCGAAGCCTGGAATCGACCAGATAGTGGTTTATCTCTAAGCTATGAAGCATGGATTTGACCGGATAATAGTTTAATCCCCAGCAAGCCGTGAAGCCCGGGTTACAACCGGATAATAGCTCAGCAAGTTACTATGAAACCTGGATTACGACCAGATAGCAGTGTGAGACACCATGAAGCCTGGATTCGACCAGATAGTGGTATATCATAAACACAAGCCGTGAAGCCCGGATTACGACCGGATACCAGCTCAGTAAGTTATTGTGAAGCCTGGATTACGACCAGATAGCAATACAAGTTACGTGAAGCCTAGATTACGACCAGATAGCAGTGCAAGACACCATGAAGCCTGGATTCGACCAGATAGTGGTATATCATAAACACAAGTTGTGAAGCCCGGATTACGACCGGATAACAGCTCAGTAAGTTATTGTGAAGCCTGGATTACAACTAGATAGCAATATAAGTTTCTGTGAAGCCTGGATTACGACCAGATAGAAGCCAAAGACACCACGAAGCCTGGATTACGACCAGATAGTGGTATATCTTTAATACAAGTTATGAAGCCCGAATTCGACCGGATAGTATCTTGATTTCTCCGAACACCATGAAGCCTGGATTCGACTAGATAATGGTATGAGACATCGCGAAGCCTGGATTACGACCAGATAGCCGTAAAAGACACTAAAGCCTGGATTACGACCAGATAACAGCGAGGGACACTATGAATCTTGGATCATGACCAAATAGCAGTTTACCTGGCCAATTACTATGAAGCCCGAATTCGACCGGATATTAGTAGGCCTAAAATCAAAATGGAAGCCCAGAGGCGACCGGATAACCACTTGATTTCTTCTGAAGCCTGGATTACGACCAGATAAGAAGTAAGGTATTGTGAAGCCTAAATTACGACCAGATAGCAGTACAAGACACCATGAAGCCTGGATTCAACCAGATAATGGTATAAAGAATCGTGAAGCCTGGATTACGACCAGATAACGATAAGAGGACTGAAGCCTGGATTACGACCAGATAACAGTACAAGACGCTGTGAAGCTTGGATTTCGACCAAATAGCAGTTTACTTGGACAAATATTAAGAAGCCCGGAGCCGACCGGATATTAGTGTGCCCTAAATGCAAGTTGAAGCCCGGATGCGACCGGATAACAACTTAATTCCTTCTGAATCTTGGATTACGACTAGATAAGAGTCGAGAAATTGGGAAGCCTGGATTACGACCGGATAGCAAGTTTAATCTCATCTCCCCAGTAAGTCACTGTAAATCCTGGATTACGACTAGATAGCAGTCGGTCTTATCACTATGAAGCCTGGATTACGACCAGATAGTAGTTCATTTTCACCTCTTCAACTAAGATATGATTTCCCAGTAGAATAACGGACGACCGAAGCTCCTAAAATTTCATTTCTCTCAAGACAGAGACCAGCACTCCCTAGCGTAGTCTTCCTCAACAACAGGTATACAGACTCTCGCAAAGGAATCTCTTATGCGATCGACACTCCTTCGGATGGCATCTTTAAGCCCATCTTCCATCATCAATTTCCAAATGGCATCTGTAAGCCCATTCCCGACATCACAAGACAAATACCACTTCATGCGAGTGCAAATTTCTGGGCACTCTAGTGTTCAATCATCTTCCACCTTTGGATCACGAAAGGCAAGCAAGCCAATCTACATCCTCGGGTTTAAGAAGATTAAACAGGGGCAGCTGTTGTACCCCAAAATTTTCCCTCCCATATTTCTCAATACATTTCAAGAAAGATCCTCAAGTTGCTCAAGAAAGCCCAAGGGTTGACAAACAAACTCTCTCCTAAGGCAGTCTACCTCAAATTAGGATTTCATGTTGCATCACGATACTTGAGTACAAGGGATCCCAAATGCTCACCATTGTCCTAATATTTTATCAAGATCATCCATGTCATGTTTCAAGCCTTGTAGAGGAAATTTGCTCAGTCAATTGCTCGAAGGCCTGAAAATCGATTGTGCTAAGGCAAAAGTCAACTATGGCCCACATACAGTCAAACCTCAAGATTTTTGGTCAACATTCTCATTTTGAAGTATTATTCATAATTTGATCAAAGGTTTATCATGATTCATCAAGGATTGCTCATAATTCATCAAAACCCAAAAGTTGCTAAATTAGGGTTTTGTAGGAAAAGTCAACTCAACTTTGACCAAGCATAACTTTCTCATAATTTATGAGAAATGACCCATCCAAAGCTCATTTTGAAGAGGATGCAATGCTATACAATTCATCTTCATCTCCCAAGTTAAAAATATGCACTCACAAGAAGTTATGAATTTGGACATTATAGGTCATTTTGAAAACTCAACAAAAACACCTTTTTTGTAAAAGCTTCATACATGAACATGGAAGACTCAATTGATATGAGACTAAAAGGGTTGCTTATAGGAAAGCTCAAGCTTTATAAAAATTCCAAGAACACCTTCAAAGAGTCAAAATTGAAGAAGTTATGCATTGGTGAAGTTGACCTTTTTTGCAAAATTGCCAAAAGTCAAAAGTGCCTCAAATTGCAATTTTTGTTAAATGGGCCTAAGTTTTTGCACTTGTTTTGAGTTGGTAGCATGGTCCAAGAGCCCTAGCTCTTTCCACTTGTCTTTATCTTATTTTTTCTATTTATTTTGATTTTTATTCAATTAAATCAATTTAAATCAAAATAAATCATGAAAATATCCAAATTATTCAAACCTCAAGATTTTATGCACATTTCAAGTCACTTATACAGCTAGCAACAAAATCAAATCATGCAAGGCATGGTTGGGCATAAAAAGATTGATTTTGTCCTATTTTGGAAAGATTTTCATGGAAATCAAATCAAGATCAAAAGCCATAATTTATAAAGATTGAGAGCACAATTGTAACCCTAATTCAATCAGTGGTATATAGTGGACAATTGCAGACAAAAGATAAAAGGTTTTGAGGCGTGGAGAGAAAGAACAAAACTTGAAAAAATCACCAAAAAGTGCTGACTTGATTTCATACTCCCAGGCGTTTACAAGACTCCCAAGCCATCTCATTCGCTTCACGGGCATACAAAGAAGTTATACCAATCAGAAATAAGCGTTCTCGTGCCCGTAATTCATCTCCACGACCCTCACGGTTTGGCATTTTTTCTAAAATCGTATTCCTTTATTCCTGCATCTTTATCATGTTTCAATACCATCTTTGTAATCCTGATCATGTTTGCAAGCTAACAGTGCCATTTAATTGCATTTTTGTTAACTATATAAGAATCCACCATTGTTAGGGTTTCGTTTTGTGTTTTGGGTTTTTTCTGTACATGTAAAATTGGTCCATGAAAAGGGTGCCATGATGATCATAGGGTCAGGACGATTGGATCTACATTATTAGATTTCGTTTATCATGCCTGTGTGAGGTTTTGAAACAAGCAAGGGTTATAGCGACGGACGTTTGTCCGTAGGTAAAAGTCTTTGACTTTTACCAACGGAGAAAGGTTGGGGACGATGGCGTGGCACCATCCCATTAGCCCATTCAAAATTTCACGCAGATAATTCATATTTTGTTTGTTTTTTATATATTGTTTAATTGTTATTTGACATAGAACATGCGTGCGTAGCTCAGTTGGTATCAAGGCAAACGAAAAAGCCATAGGACCTGGGTTCGAATCCCAGGTCCCCCCATATATTTCATGTTATTTTCATTTGCAAGATCAGGCGGGCACGCAGGAGTGAGGTCCACCATGAGTCCTCAAGGCTCAACCACTTAGATCTCCAGGAGGTCAGATCTGAAGGCCATTACATGAGGGTCCACCAAAAGCCTTGGTCAATGCACGGCATGGGAACATGGAGGTTAAACGTGGGTCAGTTCGTTTTGGGCCCAGAAAGTTGCTATTCACATCCCTCCAAAATGCTAACAAACAGGCCCAATATTCTTTTCCTTTTCTTTAATATTTTCTTTTATTTGATTTATTTAATTATTTTACCAACACAAAGTTAATTCTTTTTATCAAAAAAATCATAAAAATAATTTTCCATCAAATTAGATTTAGATTTTTTTCCAAAAAAATAATTTAATTAGTTAATTTAATTTTTAGGTAACTTTAATTCTTTTTGTAAATAAATTAAAATAAATTAGAAACTAGAGTTTTTGTCTAATTTAACTTTTATTTTTCTTTTCTCAAAAACCATAAAAAAAATAGGTCAAATGCAATTAATTTTCGTGATTTAAAATTAATTAGTAATTAAGTTTGCACATATTTAATTCAAACCCTTATTTTCTTAAAATAATAAAAAAAAAACACCAAAAAATAAGGTTTCTTTCAATTAGGTTAGACATAGTCAAAACCCTAATTTCCTTTCGTTCTCTATTCATCGTGCGTTTACTTATTTTTGTAATATTGATGTAACTGCTCACAGGATGTAATAGATTAATTAGGACTTTTTCCTTTCATTTATCGTTTTAGCGGGTTTTTTGGCTATGTAATTAATACCCGAAGCCTTGTAATAGCGTAGCTTTATTTTCTCGCACTTTAAATTCTTGCAAATATTAAACTGTTAGATGTGTGATATTAGGGTTGCATGACAAGAATGTATGATAAATTTAAAACGGTTAGCAAACCCTAAATGTGCAAAGATAATAACTTGAAATTGAATCACTCGCACATGCGCACTCCTAGGGTATACTCTCACTTCGGTTGCCTTCGGTAAACGATCATTAAGTATAGGGTATTTTAGTGGTCGCTCTCTTTTCTAAACAAAGATCAAATGTCTCGTTCGGAAATGTTGCCTCAGAAATGTTGCCTCGGAAATGTTGCCTCGAATATTGATCTTAAGACATTAGGGTTATTACTAAGACGTCCTAACATTGCTTTAGTGATCGTACGTACCTTTCGAATTGACCCTTAAAACTCCAACGGTAGGGCTACCTACTCACTAATAGTAGGATAACACTGTCTAAAGGAAACAAGAACAGAAACATTCTCTTTTTCAAGTAGGTACTTGCTCAAAACAAACTTTTTTCACACCAAACACTTTTTCAAACAAAATTTTCAAAACGACTTTATAACACTCTTGAAGACAGAAGAAAGGGTTAAATCGAAGTAAAACAAAAAAAAATTCAAATCAAACACACACAAGCAATTTTGAAAATGATGAGCAAGTACCTAAGAGCCCTTGGAAAACCACAGATAGAAAGGGTGCTAATACCTTCCCTTTCTATAATCTACCCCCCGTACTCAAAATCTCAAAAAAGGAATTTTTCTGTGCTTTTTTCCTTTCCAGTTGGATAAAATAAAAGTCGGTGGCGACTCTTGCTTACCGCGACATTTTGCAAACACAAACGCAAAACGCAAACCAGCATTTCAAACAATCTGGTTCTGGCCACCGTATCACAGTCACTATCCATGGTGGTTAGAATCATAGCTCCTCCCGAGAAAATGTTCTTAACCACAAATGGCCCTGTGATACGCTGGGAAGAACTGACTGTTTTTTGGAATGCTGGTTTGTGTTTTGCGTTTGTGTTCGCAAAATGTCGCGGTAAGCAAGATTCGCCACCGACTTTTATTTTATCCAACAAGGAAAGGAAAAAAGCATAGAAAAATTCCTTTTTTGAGATATTTCTCGGGTTCGGGGGGTAGATTACAGAAATGGAAGGTATTAGCACCCTTTCTATCCGTAGTTATCTACGGGCTCTTAGGTACTTGCTCAATTGTTTTTCAAAATTGTTTTCTTTGTGCTTGTGGGTTTGAAAAAAAAATTGTTTTAACTTCGATTTAACTCTTGCTTCTGTCCTCAAGAGTGTAATGAAGTGTTTTTTGAGAACTTTGTTTGTAAAGGAGTGTAAGTGTGAAAAGTTTTGTTTTGAATGAGCAAGTATTTAAGAACTAATCTACCTACTCGAAAAAAGAATCGTTATATGCTTGTTTCCTTTAGACAATGCTATCCCACTATTAATGAGTAGGTAGCATCGTCGTTGGAGTTTTGAGGGTCAATTCGAAAGGGACATACGGTCACTAAAGCAATGCTAGGACATCTTAGTAATAACCCTAATTTCTTAGATCATTTATCCGAGGCAACAATATCTGAGGCAACCTTTTTGAGGCAACTTTGATCTTTGGACAAAAGGACGACTACTAAAGCATCCTATACTCAATGACCATTTACCGAAGGTAACCAAGTGGGAGTGTGCCCTAGGAGTGCGCATATGCAAATGATTCAATTTCAATTTATTTATCTTTGGACATTTAGGGTGATCTAAGTGTTTTAAATTTAATCATACATTCTTGTCATGCATCTTATTATCATACATCTAACAGTTAATAATTTGCGAAATTTAAATTGCGAAAATTAAACTAAGCTATTACAAGGCTTCGGGTATTTACATAGCCAAAAATAAACCCTTTGAAAATAAAGCGATAATGAAAAGTAAAAGTCCTAATTAAAACTATTACAAACTGTGAGCAGATACAATAATTGTGTTTTGGCTTTTGGCCATTTGTGTTTTGGCCTCAACGTTCCTTAACCTTCTCAGGATGTCTGCCTCGCCATGTATTGGTGTCATGTGTAAGTTGTCCTGTTTTAGCCATTTGTGTTTTGGTCTCAACGTTCGGTAATAAACCTGCATGGGATCCTGTCTAAATCTGCAGTGTTGAATCTCATGAACACATTAAATAAATTACTATATATTATGAAATACAAATAAAGCCAATATATGAAAAAAAAATTAATGTTAAAACCGATATGGCATGTATGAATGATTATACCCTTTTGATCATGGAGATCAAATCAGCCTTACCCTTACTGGAGAAGTAGTGATATGAATGCTTTTATGCTCTTTTGATCATGGAGATCAAGTCAGCCTTACCCTTACTGGAGAAGTAGTGAGATGTTGGTTTGTAACCGGGATGGTTTATATGTAGTGAGAAGGAGATTTCTAATAAGGATTTCAAGGTTTTAGGGTTCCTGAAAGAATTTGATATTCTGACAGCGTTGTGGAAAAGGTTAATTTTTTTCTCTCCTGTTTGTGTGAAAAGAATGAGATTATATAATGGAAATTAGAGAGAGAAAAAATGGGCTTTGAATGTGCAATTGGGCCTCCAATGTTCACTTGAGTTCGTCACATTGCAGGCTAAATCGCAGGGGCTTAAGTGCAATTTTTGAAGTTGAAATCTGAAAGCAAAATGTATCCGACATCGAGAACTAACTCATGTCCGAAAATCGGCTCAATCGGATAAACAGTGAATTAGTTATGAATTTTTGAAGTTTCAGCTCAGACTAACTTATTTTGGGCTCCAGTGTCGATTCTGACACGTTCTTCAATAAAAAAACTGGTATTGATCGGAGCATAATCCGGTATCGACTTTTGAAGAAAAGTTGTAGATCTCTGAGTTAGTGACCTTGTGTAAAAATATGAGCCCAATCCGATAAAAATTGACGAGTTATGAATTTTCAAAGTTTCGACCCAGATAAAATGATATTCAGCATTCAGGATTTTCGGCATGTCACACGCACTCTGAGCAAAAAACAAAGGCCTTTTGAATACCGTTCGAACTCGATACCTCCTGTGAAAACGTAGCCAACTCAATTTTTGAAATTTGGATGCCCGAACCAGCTCGATACGATGAAAATCGACCAAGTTATGATTTTTTGAACATGACACAAATAAATTTCTGTCACAAATTTTCTGTACGAAAATACTTGATAAATCCGCATTTTTGAAGACCTTCTGATCGAAATTGGCTTCCAACCGTGAGAGATGAAAACGTAGATGACTTCAAGACGGAATTTTGGCCACCGGAACGGGTTCAAAACGAGCCACGATCTTCAAGTTATAAATTTTTTAGCGCGTAAAAACTGCACTTTCAGCACACTTTTTCACCATATTTCTTCGAGAAACCCCACACATTCGGATACTTTCTTTAAAGAATTGACTCTTGAGCCGAACCTGAATTTGAGAATATGTTATGAGAGATATCTTGGCGAAAGAACACATGAATATGACGTGCCAGGTTGGACTTGTGAATCTTTGAACCCCGAATCGTTGCAAAATGGCGAACCGATCTTCAGCACGGAAAATACTCTGAGAATATCCATTGACGAAATAAACGTTACTTGTAACCTGAAGAAACTTGATAAATATACCTTTATTCCATAACCATAAAACTAATAATATGCGTGTATGAAAAGAGGACAAATTTTGGGGTACAACAGCTGCCCCTGTTCAATCTTCTTAAACCTGAAGATTTAGATTGGCTTGTCTGCCTTTCGTGATCTGAAGGTGGAAGATGATTGAACACTAGAGTGCCCAGAAATTTGCACTCACATGAAGTGGTAATTGTGATGTCAGAATGGGCTTACAGATGTCATTTGGAAATTGCTGACAAGGGGATGGGCTTAAAGATGCCATCTGAAGGAGTGTCGATCGCATAAGAGATTCCTTAGCGAGAGCTTGTATACCCGTGGTTTGAGGAAGATTCCGCTGGGGAAGTCTGATCTTTGTTGAGATTTAGGAACTTGTCCGTAATTCAACTGAGGTGTCGAGATTTAGGAACTTTCTCGTAATTCAACTGAGGGGAAACATCTTCGTCGAGATTTAAGAACTCGCCTGTAATTCAACTGAGAAAACTTCTCTGCTGAGATTTAGGAACCTGTCTATAATTCAACGGAGGAACTTTGTCGAGATTTAAGACCTTGCCTGTAATTCAATTGAGAAAAACTCTGTTGAGATTTAAGAACTTGTCAGTAATTCGACTGGAGGGAAACATCTTCATCGAGATTTAAGAACTCACCCGTAATTCAACTGAGAAAACTTCTCTGTTGAGATTTAGGAATTCGTTTGTAATTCAACGGAGGAACTTTGTCGAGATTTAGGACCTTGCCTGTAATTTAACTGAGAAAAACTCTATTGAGATTTAAGAACTTTTCAGTAATTCGACTGGAGGGAAACATCTTCTTTGAGATTTAAGAACTCTCCCGTAATTGAACTGAGAAAACTTCTCTGCTGAGATTTAGGAATTCGTCTGTAATTCAACGGAGGAACTTTGTCGAGATTTAGGACCTTGCCTGTAATTCAACTGAGAAAAACTCTGTTCAGATTTAAGAACTTGTCAGTAATTCGACTGGAGGGAAACATCTTCGTCGAGATTTAAGAACTCGCCCGTAATTCAACTGAGAAAACTTCTCTGCTGAGATTTAGGAACTCATCTGTAATTCAACGGAGGAACTTTGTCGAGATTTAGGACCTTGCCTATAATTCAATTGAGAAAAACATCTCTGCTGAGATTTAAGAACTTTTCAGTAATTCGACTTGGGGAAACATCTTCATCGAGATTTAAGAACTTGCCTGTAATTCAACTAAGAAAACTTCTCTACTGAGATTTAGGAACTTGTATGTAATTCAACGGAGGAACTTTGTCGAGATTTAGGACCTTGTCTGTAATTCAACTGAGAAAAACATCTATGCTGTGATTTAAGAACTTGTCGGTAATTCGACTTGGGGGAACATCTTCATCGAGATTTAAGAACTTGCTCGTAATTCAACTGAGAAAACTTCCCTGCTGAGATTTAGGAACTCGTCTGTAATTCGACGGAGGAACATTTGTCGAGATTTAGGACTTTGTCTGTAATTCAATTGAGAAAAACATCTCTGCTGAGATTTAAGAACTTGTCAGTAATTCGACTTGTGGAAACATCTTCGTCGAGATTTAAGAACTCGCCCGTAATTCAACTGAGAGAACTTCTCTGCTGAGATTTAGGAACTTGTCTGTAATTCAACGGAGGAACTTTGCCGAGATTTAGGACCTTGTCTGTAATTCAACTGAGAAAAACTCTGTTGAGATTTAAGAACTTTTCAGTAATTCGACTTGGAAAAAATATTGATCGAGATTTAAGAACTCGCCCGTGATTCAACTAAGAAAACTCTGCTGAGATTTAGGAACTCGGCTGGGTAAAAGCTTCATAGCTTTTGATTTTTATGAGAATTTAACCGCATCTTTCCTGAAAAGTAAAGGTTAGTTGTATATAATGCATGATATGTATCGAATAATGATGTTCTCAAAATAAATGAGATTTGTGTTGTATGATGCGTATATGCATGTGTCATGATGTATGGAAATGTAATGTTCTTAGCTGGGGAAAATAAATCCCGGATGGCTGCTGGAGAAAAGAGCTGAATTCTTCATTTCTGCTGGGGATAGCGAACGAAGATGTTTGTGAGAATAAACCTGTAGGAGAGGATAACTTCGTTGGGGGATAAACTAATGAGGAGATTACTCTGTGGGGAAGAGATGTTCTGCTGAGGATTCCACCGATAAATTCAGCTGGGGATGAATTATCGTTGTTGGTGATACTGAATCCTGTTGGGGATTGAATTCCTGTTTGTGAAAGAAACGAACTCCGTTGGGGATGATCTTTCAGTTGCGGCTTCACTGGGGATAACCTTGTAGACTCTACTGGGGACAATCTTCCAAAGTCTACTGGGGATGATCCTCCAAACTCCACTGGGGAAGATTTTCCAGACTGCGCTGGGGAAAAATTTCAAACTCCACTGGGGATACTTTATACTCCGCTGGGGATGGTAAGACTTTCAGTGCTGATGGTAGATAAACTCTGCTTGGGGAGAACATTATCGATTCCTCCACAGTTGCAAGTCTCAGTTAGGGAGAGTTAACACTACTGTCCTTTTCTTACTCTGTAGGGAGTGAATGTTACTGGGACGCGTGCTAAGGATATGACGATAACTTTACAACGAGACTTTTCTTCCCCTGTATCTATGAGAGAAGGTGCATGTGGAGGCCTTGTGGATTGAGTATTATCCTAACCTATGAGGTTCTTGGTAATTGCCGATTGAAATGATAAATCTTCTTCTGGTAGGTAAGTGACGAGATGACGGGACATAGTCGTACGCTTTAATCCCTAACTTTTTCCTGGACTGTCTTTTCAGATTTTCAATCCACCGGGATACCCTTTTTTGCCAAAGCCGCCTTTTCAGGTTTTCGACTTGCTGGGTGTACAAATCTTTTTTTTTATCCCTAATTTTGCCTGAACCTTTTTGGTTCGCCGGGATGCCCTTATTTTTGCCTAGGTGTGTCAACCTAGCGGGTCTTTATTCATGCGCAGTATTTTCTGACCATGTCCATGCTCTCAAAGCATAGGGAGTTGTCACTGTCGGTAGTGTCGTGTTGCCATACTACCAGAAGATGTTCATTTGATCATGCAAGATTTGTTGCAGGAATCCATGTCTAATGCCCCAAGCGATTCAGATGGAGATTTGCCCCTGGCTATTTGGCATCTTTGAGAGATTCCTTGAATCTTGACTTAACTGCCCCAGATAATGGACAATGATCGTTTCGTGCCCCTTGGTTGGAAGTGTTTTTTCCACTTGAGGTGACCCTTTTTATTGAAAAGGTTTTTGTTCACTAGATATTCATCGTGCAAATTTCTCTGTTGTTGAACAAATAGTCATATGCAAATAATGTTATTTTAAGAATGCAAAGCTTATGTCTGTTTTGAAGTTCTTTGAAAATACAGTTTTCAAGAAAACAAGCGAATTTTTGTAAAATGTGATGTCAACTCAGGATTTACAGCAAGCCCTACAGGAGTCTGGATACCCTTTGTAACAGTATGCTTTCAAACTAACCCATGCCTTAGCTAGGACTTTTAAGGGTTATAACGTGGTCTGGTTCACGGTTCAAGAAACAAAGGATAAAGGCTCAGATTTTATTTGTACCCACTCGTTCTTCGTGATGTTCTTCGATCCTAAACTCAGCTAATTGTGCATTTAGACCCTGTTTTGAGTCTTTTCTCTGATATTCTAGTGATGGTTCGGATACTGACAGATTATTTTGAACAGGCAGTCATTTTGTTGAGAGTTTGTAGGACCTCTTTCTTTTTAATTTCGTTATCCCTGTCTTCTTCCTGAACTGTTTCTTTTATGATTACAGTCAGCGGGATGCCCCAGTTTTTTAAGTCTCCTTCATAGGTTTTGACTTAATGGGCTTTTATTTCGAAAGATAATGACTGTTTGTCCTTACGATTATACGGAACCATCATTGTCTCTTGTTTTGGAAGGATGTCTTTGATGTCATTCATTGTGCACCCGAATTAACTGAGAAAACTACCCTGCCCTCAGGTTATGATTAAGGGTTTTAATTTGCGTGAAAAGAAAAACTCCTACTTCTTTGGCTCGAAGGGGTTGACGAGGGATTATCTTCCTTATAACTCCACTGTTTAGGATTTGAAACAACACGTGTACATCGTCAGCGGGGTCTATTCAGAAGCATACTGTAGAGATTTGATATCATTTTCGTCATCCTCCTTCTAAAGGCTTAGAATTTTTTAATCGAGAGTTGAACATCACAAAAAATGAAAGCAATTTGAATATAGTGAATACGAATGGATTGATTCA
Organism: Vicia faba; assembly: GCA_948472305.1. Classification (NCBI taxonomy): domain Eukaryota; kingdom Viridiplantae; phylum Streptophyta; class Magnoliopsida; order Fabales; family Fabaceae; genus Vicia; species Vicia faba. The sequence goes on from OX451737.1 coordinate 1,535,046,548, forward strand.
AAATAGACTTATGCAATGCATTGATGAAGTAACAAAGTTTAACATGAATAAATGCCTGAACAATCAAAATAAAATTACAAATTGAAAATTCTAATGAACAAAAAGTCTTCTCGTCTCAGGACTTGTCACTTCAAATGGTGAGCATTGGAGGGATGGTAGAAGAACTCAGCCTGACCGTCTTGTGTGAATTCCAATGCTCCTTCATCAATCAAGTTTTGAATTTTGTACTTCAACTTCCAACAGTCGTCAGTAGCATGCCCCGGGCTGTTAGAATGGTATGCACACCTTGCATCAGGATTGTAGTTAGGTGAAGAAGTCTTAGGATTCGGATGAGGTCCTACCAACGTCACCAGATTCAATCTCAACAGGTGTTGCAAAGCTTGGTACAGCGGCATGTTGAACTTGGTAAACTGCCTCTGATTAACCCGTTGTTTATGGAAAGGTTGTTGTTGGACCCTTGAGGTAGTAACAACTTCGAGTGGTCTATTCTTCATCAAACCAAACCTTTGTCTTCTTGAAGGCTAATCAGTGACTTGGTCTCCGGCCTCGACTATTTGCTCCATAATGTTGTATCTGTTTTGATGAAGCTGGTTGATAATGGTTCTCAACTCTTCTTGTTCCCGGGCTAAGCCTTGGATAAGGGTCATCTGCCCCAGCATTTGGATTCTTATTGCATCTACCTCAGCTTGCAGTTGTTTCAGTTGTTCGTCCTTATTGTCTTCAGGACTTTTCTTGACCAAGTTCCCAACGAGGAGTGTTTTCAACTCTTCCTGCCCCTTGGATAGGTTTAGGAAAATGTCCCTGAACTGAGTTTCTTGAAACTTTCTATTGTCTTGTTGGAGAGCCATTGCTGAAATAAACAGCGAGAACATGAGAGACCTGTACTAGGAGACCTGTTATACAATGATATGTATGATATATGTATGTAATGTTTTCAAGGATCTCGCGGGGTAAACAAGAAACTATTAGAATTTGAATTTTGCAGCTTTGATTGAAGAAACTTCATGTCATCAAGAGTCCTTCTTCAAGAGTCAAGCTCACCATATCGAGTGGGTCATAGCCACTGACTCAAGTTATCGTATTTTGATCTCTAGACAGCATTGGCTAGAGGAAAATAAATCCCCTTGCTAGATGTATGATTTACCATAACCTGCATCACAAACCCTTGAGATCCTTGAAATGGTTAAGGAAATGTTAAGGCATGATGTTATGATGTGTATGATATGCGTTTAAGCAAAAAATGCGAGGTGATGTAAACAAGTAAATCTGGAAAGAAATCCAAGTTATTGGATAAGGACTATAAACAAAACCTTCAAGGAACTCATGTTGTCAGATAATAAAAATGTGCAAGTAGTTCAAGTTTGAAAGCACACAAGTCACACAAACAGCCTTAAGTTTAGGCTTGCATGGGGTCTAGGTATTACCTTCTTTCAGTTTAGTTGGTTCAACCTATCCTAGTAATAGTAACCGGGTTCTAGAGGTTCTCAATATCACTGACCACCCTCGATCGGTCATAATTCCAGTTTAGAAACCTTTTCTTACGGACAGAATCATCACGAGAGTTTGGTCTCAATGAGTGTAGCATACTGCTACTTTTCTATGGCCAAGTTGGTCAATTATAGGTTCTAAGGTCAGATGATGCTTAATGACCCATTAGCAGTCCCATACTCTCCTTGTTCCTCCATAAGGGATATCGGTACAAACTAAAGTTCCACACCAACGTAGCTACTGCTTCAACCGTATCGGTCTATGCCGTACAGTTCCCTCACAGTCTATTTCTACTTACCTAAAAGGTATCCCCAGATTCGGGTTAGGATCTATAGTAACTCCGATTCAAACCCACAAAGATAAAGCATACAAATCAAGCAATTGAAAACATTATTATGAACAAGTCCTAAGGTACAGCCCACTTATATTATTCTCAGCAGAGTCGCCAGTTCTGTGATACGGTGGGAAGAATTGACTATTTTTTGGAATGCTGGTTTGCGTTTTGCATTTGTGTTTGCAAAATGTCGTGGTAAGCAAGATTTGCCACGGACTTTTATTTTATCCAACAAGGAAAGGAAAAAGGCCCAGAAAAATTCCTTTTTTGAGACATTTCTCGGGTTCGGGGGGTAGATTATAGAAAGGGAAGGTATTAGCACCCTTTCTATCCGTAGTTATCTACGGGCTCTTAGGTACTTGCTCAATTGTTTTTCAAAATTTTTTTCTTTGTGCTTGTGGGTTTGAAAAAGTTTTTGTTTTAACTTTGATTTAACTCTTTCTTCTGTCCTCAAGAGTGTAATGAAGTGTTTTTTGAGAACTTTGTTTGTAAAGGAAAGCAAGTTTTATAAAGGAGTGTAAGTGTCAAAAGTTTTGTTTGTAAATCGTTTTATGTTTGTTTCCTTTAGACAATGCTATCCCACTATTAGTGAGTAGGTAGCATCGTCGTTGGAGTTTTGAGGGTCAATTCGAAAGGGACATACAGTCACTAAAGCAATGCTAGGACATCTTACTAATAACCCTAATGTCTTAGATCATTTATCCGAGGCAACAATATCCGAGGTAACCTTTCCGAGGCAACTTTGATCTTTGGACAAAAGGACGACCACTAAAGCATCCTATACTCAATGACCGTTTACCGAAGGCAACCATGTGGGAGTGTACCCTAGGAGTGCGCATGTGCAAATGATTCAATTTCAGTTTATTTATCTTTGCACATTTAGGATGATCTAACTGTTTTAAATTTAATCATACATTCTTGTCATGCATCCTATTATCATACATATAACAGTTAATAATTTGCGAAATTTCAATTGCGGAAATTAAACTAAGCTATTACAAGGCTTCAGGTATTTACATAGCCAAAAACAAACCCTTTAAAAATAAAGCGATAATGAAAAGTAAAAGTCCTAATTAAAACTATTACAAACTGTGAGCAGATACAATAATTGGATAAAAATAATAATAAAGCACGCGATGAGAATTAGATCGACGAGAAACTAGGGTTTTAACCCTTCTAACCTAATTAAAAGAAAAAATGTTTTTTTTTGTTTTTAATATTTTTTAAAGAAAAGAATTAAGTTTTTCTAAATTAAATATGAAAATTAATTAGGGATTAAACCGTAAAAATAATTAAATGACCTATTTTTGTTTTTTTTGTTATTTTAGGAAAAAAAAATAATTAAGTTAGTAACAAAATCCTAATTGTTCTAATTAATTTTTAATTTATTTACAAAACAATTAAAGTTACCTAAAATTAATTATTCGAGTTTATTACAAAAAATCAAAGGTTTGTGAAAAATGTTAAGTTTTATGAAAAAAGATTTTAAACAGAAAGAATAAAAGTATGTAAACGGATAAATAGAAAGGAAGAAAATCAAAACCAATAGGGGTGGTTGTTGAACCCACGCCCTTAACCTTCTCAAGATGTCTGCCTCGCCATGTATTGATGTCATGTGTAAGTTGTTCTATTTTGGCCATTAGTGTTTTGGCTTTTGGCCATTTGTGTTTTGGCCTCAACGTTCCTTAACCTTCTCAGGATGTCTGCCTCGCCATGTACTAGTGTCATGTGTAAGTTATCCTATTTTGTCCATTTGTGTTTTGGCCTCAACGTTCTATAATGAACCTGTCTGGGATCTTGTCTAAATCTGCAGTGTTGAATCTCATGAACACATTAAATAAATGACCATATATTATGAAATACAAATAAAGCCAATATAAGAAAAAATTTAATGTTAAAACCGATATGGCATGTATGAATGATTATACCCTTTTGACCATGGAGATTAAATTAGCCTTACACTTACTGGAGAAGTAGTGATATAAATGCTTTTATGCCCTTTTGATCATGGAGATCAAGTCAGCCTTACCCTTACTGGTGAACCCTTACTGGAGAAGTAGTGAGATGTTGGTTTGTAACCGAGATGGTTTGTTTGTAGTGAGAGGGGGATTTGTAATAAGGATTTCAAGGTTTTAGGGTTCCTAAAAGAATTCGATATTCTGACAGCGTTGTGGCAAAGGTTAATTTTTTTCTCTCCTGTTTGTGTGAAAAGAATGAGATTATATAATGGAAATTAGAGAGAGAAAAAATGGGCTTTGAATGTGCAATTGGGCCTCCAATGTTCACTTGAGTTTGTCACGTTGCAGGATAAATCGCAGGGGCTTAAGTGCAATTTTTGAAGTTGAAATGTGAAAACAAAATGTAGCCTACATCGAGGACTAACTCCTTTCTGAAAATCGGCTCAATCGGATAAACGGTAAATTAGTTATCAATTTTTGAAGTTTCATCTCAGACTAACTTATTTTGGGCTCCAGTGTCGATTCTGACACGTTCTTCAATAAAAAACTAGTATTGATTGGAGCATAATACGGTCTCGACTTTTGAAGCAAAGTTATAGATCTCTGAGTCAATGACCTTATGTAAAAATATGAGCTCAATCCGATAAAAATTGACCGAGTTATGAATTTTAGAAGTTTCGACCCAGATAAAATAATATTCAGGATTCATGATTTTCGGCGCGTCACACGCACTCTGAGCAAAAAAAGAAGGTCTTTTGAATACTGTTCGAACTAGATACCTCCTTTGAAAATGTAGCCAACTCAAATTTTGAAATTTGGGCGCCGGAGCCAGCTCGATACGATGAAAATCGACCAAGTTATGATTTTCTGAACATGACGCAAATAAATTTGTCACAAATTTTCTGTACGAAAATACTTGATAAATCCTCATTTTTTGAAGACCTTATGATCGAAATTGGCTTCCAACCGTGAGAGATGAAAACGTAGATGACTTCAAGACGGAATTTTGGCCACCAGAACGGGTCCAAAACGAGCCACGGTCTTCAAGTTATGAATTTTTTAGCGCGTAAAAACTGCACTTTCAGCACACTTTTTCACCATATTTCTTCGAGAAAACTCACACATCCGGATACCTTCTTTAAAGAATTGAATCTTGAGCCAAACCTGAATTTGAGAATACGTTATCAGAGATATCTTGGCGAAAGAACACCTGAATATGACGTGTCGGGTTGGACTTGTGAATCTTTGAACCCCGAATCATTGCAAAACAGCAAACTGATCTTCAGCACGGAAAATACTGAGAATATCCATTGACGAAATAAACGTCACTTGTAACCTAAAGATGCTTGATAAATATACCTTTATTCCATAACCATAAAACCAATAATATGCGTGTATGAAAAGAGGGCAAATTTTGGGGTACAATATGCCCTTCGTAAGTGGGGGTCCATTTGGCCCTGGGATCACCTTGCGGTAGTATGATGCGTTTGATCACTAGATCCCCGACTTGATATTCTTGACGTTTGACTTTCCTATTAAAAGCCTTGACCATTCTCTTTTGATACGTCTGACCATGACAGATAGCAGTAAGTCTCTTTTCATCGATTAGATTCAGCTGATCAAGTCGGGTTTGGATCCAGTCGTCTTCGTTCAAACCCGCATCCTTCATAATCCTGGGAGAGGGTATCTAGACTTCGATGGGTAGGAATGCCTCCATGCCATACACCAAAGAGTAGGGTGTTGCCCCTGTCGACGTCCGTGCTGAGGTAAGGTACCCATGAAGAGCGAATGGTAACATCTTGTGCCAGTCCTTGTATGTCACGGTCATCTTTTGCACAATCTTTTTGATGTTCTTGTTAGTTGCTTCAACAGCCTCATTCATCTTCGGTCGGTAGGGAGAAGAGTTATGATGCTGTATCTTGAACTGTTTGCAGAGCTTGGTGATTATCATGTTGTTGAGATTTGTACCATTGTCAGTAATAATTATCTCTGGGACACCATATCGATAGATCAGATTGTGTCGGATGAACCACGCCACGATGTTCTTAGTTACTGTGGCAAAGGAAGCTGCCTCAACCCACTTTGTGAAATAATCAATGGCTACCAGAATGAAGCGATGCCCGTTAGACGCAGTAGGTCTGATCTCACCGGTCATGTCGATGCCCCACATTGCAAAGGGCCAAGGAGTTGTAAAAACATTCAAGGGAACCAGAGGTACATGCACCTTATCAGCATAGACTTGGCACTTATGACAAGTTCAAGAGTGCTGATAACAATCGGCTTCCATAGTGGACCAGTAATATCCTGCCCGTAGGATTTTCTTCGCCATGGTATGTCCACTGGAATGAGTTCCAAAGGTACCTTCATGTAACTCTGCCATGATCCTTTCTGCCTCGCTCTTGTCTACACACCGCAGTAAGGTTGAGTCATGGTTATGCTTATAGAGGATTCCATTACTGATGAGGAACTTCGCAGCGAACCTTCTTAGAAACTTCTTATCATTGACAGATGCCCCATCGGGGTATTCTTGAGCCTCAAGATACCTCTTTACCTCATGAAACCAGGGTTTATATGCTACCTCTTCAGTCTCAATGTCACAGCAATGTGCAGGTTCATCCAACCTCTCAATGGTAATCTGGGGAGCTTCATTGTCCCACCTAACTTTGAACATAGAAGATATGGTAGCTAGCGCGTCCGCCAACTGGTTCTCTTCTCGTGGGAAATGCTCAAAGGTTATCTCCTCAAAGTGTGGGAGAAATGTCAGTACATACTCTTTGTAGGGAATAAGATTCGGGTGCTTCGTATCTCACTCGCCTTTGATCTGACTTATCACCAGAGCGTAATCTCTGAATACACTCAAGAACTTAATCATCAGGTCAATAGCAGCTCGAAGACCCATGATACACGCTTCATACTCCGCCATGTTGTTGGTGTAGTTAAAACATAATCGGGCGGTGAACGGAGTATGAAAGCCTTCAGGAGATATAATCACAGCGCCAATGCCATTACCCAATGCGTTCGAGGCTCCATAAAAATACAAAGACCATCGGGATCCCTCCTCGGGTCCTTCATTCCGTCCAGGCTCTTCGCAGTCAGTCACCAACATGATATTCTCATCCGGAAACTCGACATTCATGGACTGGTAGTCATCCACGGCCTGATGCACCAAATGATCCTCCAATACAATCCCCTTGATTGATTTTTGGGTTGTGTATTGGATGTCGTACTCGGTTAAGATCATCTTCCATCTTGCTATCCTTCCGGAGAGAGCGGGCTTCTCGAAAATATATTTGATTGGGTCCATCTTCGATATCAACAAGATAGTGTGAGTCAGCATATAGTATCTCAGTCGGCAAGCAGCCCATGCCAAAGCGCATCAAGATTTCTCGAGCAATGAGTATCGGGTCTCACAGTCGGTAAACTTTTTGCTAAGGTAGTAAGTGGTGTGCTCTTTTCGACCAGACTCGTCATGCTGCCCCAACACATACCCCATTGAATTGTCTAGCACTATCAAGTATAATATCAAAGGTCTTCCTTCAAATGGAGGCATCAAAATTGGTGGTTCTTGAAGTTATTCCTTGATTCTTTCGAAAGCAGTCTGGCATTCATCATTCTACTTTACCACTTGATCTTTCTTCAACAGCTTGAAGATTGGCTCACAAGTAGCAGTCAGATGTGAAATGAATCTGGCAATGTAATTCAGACGTCCCAAGAAACCTCTAACTTCCTTCTCTGTGCGGGGTACCGACATCTCTTGTATGGCTTTTACCTTTGCATGGTCCACCTGAATACCTTTGTCACTGACAACAAAACCCAGAAGCTTACCCGACCTTACCCCGAAAGTACACTTGTTCGGATTCAACCTCAGCTTGTACGTTTTCAACCTGTCAAACAACTTCTGGAGATGATCAAGGTGCTCTTCCTCAGTCTGGGACCTGGCTATTATGTCATCAACATAAACCTCGATCTCATGGTGAATCATATCATGGAACAAAGCGACCATGGTGCGCTGATAAGTTGCCCCAGCATTCTTCAACCCAAAAGGCATTACCTTGTAACAGAAGGTGCCCCACTGTGTAAGGAAGGTTGTCTTCTCCATATCCTCAGGAGCCATCTTGATCTGGTTGTAGCCAGAAAAACCATCCATGAAGGAGAAGATTTTGTGTTGCACGGTGTTGTCGACTAGAACATCAATGTGAGGAAGTGGGAAGTCATCTTTGGGGCTTGCCCTATTCAGATCCCTGTAGTCCACACACATCTGTACCTTACCGTCCTTCTTAGGTACCGAAACAACGTTAGAAACCCACTGCGGATAAGAAGTGACAGCTAAGAATCCTGTGTCGAACTGTTTCATGACCTCTTCCTTGATTTTCTCTAACATTTCAGGGTGCATACGGCGGACCTTCTGCTTTACCAGCGGGCAGTCTTCTTTAGTCGGCAGGCGATGTACCATAATATCAGTGTCCAAACCAGGCATGTCTTCATAGGACTAGGCGGAGATCTCAACATAGTCGTGTAACATCTGTATTAACCGTTGTTTGACACTAGGCTCCAAGTTCACACCTATTTTAACCTCTTTCCTGTCTTCCTCCGTACCCAAATTCACTTACTCAACTGGCTCTTCATGAGGCTGTATGACCCTTTCTTCCTGCTGTTATAGCCTAGCAAGTTCTCCAGGCACCTCACAATCATCTTCACCTTCGTCCTCGGCTTGGTTGATCGGATTTTTGAAGTCATAACTGGCAATAGCAGAGCTATTATCAATGGGATCCAGAGTGGATATGGATCTGCAGTATGATACGTGAGTGTGTGTAAGAGAATAGCTATTTTGATAAAGTGAGAGATAGAAAAGAAAACAAGGAGCACAAAATTTGTATGCAAGAAAAGTCCAATGCTTTATTAATGATATATGAAATGACAAATAATAGCCCTCACAAGCAAAGCCAAGGTGCCTCGGGCAAGGCACCGAGCCGTAAAGTTTCAAATTGTTTATTACAAATCTTAAAAGAAACGAGTCAATTACTGCGGAATAAAAGAAACAGGTGTGAAGTCCCTAGCCGTCCAGTTATTCGGTCCACCGTTGGTTATTGGGTAGATCCAGCTGTCAGTGTCTGAATCGTCTTCACTGTCTTCAATTGCATTAACTCCCCGATTGCTGATGTGTAGAGGAGGTCTTCCAGCCCGAGCGTGCCCAACAGCCCTTTGAGCCCCTGTAGTAAAGCCCAAACCAAATTTGTCAGTTTTGTGAGCGAAATCAGGGAGCTGACCCCAATTGGAACACCCACCTTCTTCGACTACAGCCATGGCGTCCTTGAGAGAAGCCATCTTCAATGGAGGTTTGCCGGTAGTAACTTTAGTTCATGCCAAGGTCTGAGGGACCTCTTCGAAATTCTGACAAGGAGTTTCTATGAATTCCCCGTCCATCTCTATGTATCATAAGGAATTAAGGTGACTCACTATATATTCTTCTTCACCTCGCACTGTGACAATCTTTCCCTTCACCGGATACTTCAGCATTTGATGGAGTGTGGAAGTAACTGCCCCAGCCTCATGGATCCAAGGACGACCCAACAAGCAAGAATACGACGACCTGATATCCATTACGTAGAAGGTGGACCCAAAAGTCTGAGAACCCACTTTGACAGGGATGTCCACCTCCCCATGCACCATTCTCTTCGATCCGTCAAAAGCCATTATCACAATGTTACTAGGCTTTAAAATCAAACCCTCACAATCCAAACGGTCCAACGCTTTCTTCGGCAGAACATTCAATGAAGATCCGGTATCTACCAGCATATGCGCCATAGTGGTGCCCCTGCACTCAATCGAGACATGCAAAACATCATTATGATTTCTTCCTTTCGGTGTCAGATCCGCGTCTCAAAAACCCAGCCCATTGTCAGCAGTCAGGCTGGCCACACAATCTTTGAACCGATCTGCTGAAGTTTCCTGCGACACATGTGTAGTCTTGAGAAATGCAATCAAAGCCTTCGCATGGGCTTCAAAACACAACAACAGAGACAACATGGATATCTTGGATGGGGTATGCCCCAGCTGCTCGACCACATTTTAGTCACTCTTCTTGATGATTTTCAGTATCTTCTCTATTTCTTGTTTAGAGGCTTCCACAACGATTTTCCTAGGTGCCTCCTTCCGGGCAGGCTCACCTATAATTTCCTTGTCCCGAGTCCCAGATGGCTCAGTAGAAGGGGTGATAACTGGAATAGGAACAGGAGAGAGGTTGAGAGTGCTGGTTGGAGCAGCAGTTGGAATAACAGTAGGCTTGATGATCTTCGGAGCAATTTCAGAAGAGAAAACCCTTCCACTTCGGGTAACCTTACTAGTCCCGACAATATTACTGACATCAGTATCAGCTCCTTCATTCTTCAGATCTTGCTTAATGCTATGATAGTACACATCAGCACCATAATGCCATGGGACAGCCTTGTCTGAGGTGTACGGGATGGGACCAGGAACAATGATTATCAGCGGAGTAATTCTTTGAACAGGTGTAATCCTAACAGGTCTTCTCGAGGAAACCTTGGAAGGATTGGCGGAAATGGTTATAATGGCAACGTCTTCATTTGGAACAACAGGAATCATAGTCTTCTCGAACAAAATTTCTTTATTATCCATCAGGCGCTGAACACCCGACTTCAACAAATGACAACCAGAAGGTATAATCAAACACATGTGGCAACCTTCTCCACAACCTAGAAATAAATCGGCCAACAACAAATTCTTCTTAACAGTCATAAGGGGAGTAGAAATTTCGTCAACAGAGGTCACAAACAAATCAGTGTCAACATCATTAACTCCACGACCGTGTTTGGGCATGGAAGCGGTTATAACATTTGGATTTTCTAGAGCATCGAACTCTATCTCCTTGGCTTCAAGCAAGTCTTGTACTTTGTTTCTCAGAGCCCAGCAATCATTTGTATCATGGCCAGGACTCTCAGAATGGTAGGCACATCGCGCGTTGGGATTGTATCTAGGAGAAGTAGTGTTTGGATTCTTGGGAGCCTCTCTCAAGGTTGCCAAGTTGGATTTTAATAAATGAGGTAGAACTTCATCCAAAGTCATGTTGATGCGGGTAAACTGCCGTTGTGGTCTTTCCACCCTTTGTTGATTGTTGCATTGTGGAGCAACTGCGGGTCTTGGTATCACTACAGCATTTACCGTTTGACGGTGTTCAGATCTGCTTTGGCCCCTCGGGCTATAGACTTCACAGACTTCCTTCTTACCAGTGAAAGGCTTCTTTGTTGAACTCGAAGAGGCATCCTTCTGTATTTTACCACTCCGAATTCCAACTTCAACTCTTTCTCCTGTCAAAATCAACTCGGTGAAACCAGATGACGAGCTGCCGATTAAGTGATTGAAAAATGGACCAGACAGCGTCCTGAGAAACATGTCAACCAATTCCCTATCAGACAGAGGGGGTTGGACTCTCCCAGCCAAGTCTCTCCATTTTTTAGCATAATCTTTAAAAACTTCACCTACACTCATGGACATACCCTGGAGTTGAGTACGAGCGAGAGCAAGGTCGGAATTATACTGATACTGCTTGTAAAAAGCAGCAGCAAGATCTTCCCAGTTTCAGACACTGGATCCCTCCAACTGGTAGAACCATTCAAGCTGAGTCCCTGACAGATTAACAGACTATCTTGAAAGAAGTGCACCCACAAATTTCTATCAGCGGTGTGGGGCTGGATCTTCCTGACATACAAGCGGAGATGGAGTTTTGGACAGGACACCCCATCATACTTGGCAAAAACTAGAGCTTTGAACTTATGAGGGATGACCACTCCCGATACCAGTTCCAATTCTCCGAAATCCAAACCAGGTATCTTCTGAACTTCCATAGCACTCAGACGGTCTTCTAACTGCTTATATTTATCCTCAACAGGAGGATATTGCTCATCATTGTAATCGGTATCGTCGTTAGAAACTGCAGGACTAGGGTCATTTTCCCCTTCTTGGTTCTCCCCTTCCTTGGATGAAGAGGTCAGATCAGTTTGATGCTTCAACCTTTCTTCGAACCTTCTGCCCATATTCAGAATACCAGTCTTCTTCTTCTACTTCTCTTTCAGAATGAGGGCTTTCAGATCCTCTTGCCCCTTTTCCAGACCGATGAACATCTATTGGAACTAGGCATTTTGTGCCTGAAGATCTTTGATGACTTGATCGAAAGACATTTCTGCTGAAATAAATAGAGAAGAAGATGAGAAACCTATAGTGGTACCTGTAATGATGTGTATGATAATGGGATGCGCATGTAATGATTTCAAAGACTTTGGGAAATTTAAATTTGCAAACCAAAATAAACAAAACTTTATTAGCTTAACTTTGAAGGTTGAACATGCCTTTAAGGCGTTACAAAATAGTAAATGAAACATATCTAAAACTAGAAAAGGAAAAATAAAAAATCCCATGGACGCTTTCTCTTTGTGCTTATATAATCATTGAGCAATCTTTCTTCCTGGAGCTGCCTGGTGAGCTTTAAAACCTTCCTCTCATGATCATGGAACTATTCCCTGTAAGTATCCCGCTCATTCCTCAGCTGAATCCAACACCTCTTTAACTCCCCAAGATCAGTGGGAATGTAAGGATAGAGAATCGTGTAAGGGATGCCTTCTTCAGTAGTGGGCTCTGTGATACGGTGGCAGAACCGGACTGGTTTTAGAAAAATGTTGGTTTGCATTTTACGTTTGTGTTTGCAAAATGTCGCCGTAAGCAAGAGTCGCCACCTACTTTTATTTTATCCAACTAGAAAGGAAAAAAGCATAGAAAAATTCCTTTTTTTAGATTTTGAGTACGGGGGGTAGATTATAGAAAGGGAAGGTATTAGCACCTTTTCTATCCGTAGTTTTCTACGGGCTCTTAGGTACTTGCTCATCATTTTTAAATTGCTTCCGTGTTTGTGTGTTTTGAAAAGTTTTTGTTTTACTTCGATTTAACCCTTGCTTCTATCTTCAAGAGTGTTACGAAGTTGTTTTGAAAAACTTTGTTTGAAAAAGAGTGTAAGTGTGGAACAGTTTGATTTTGAGCAAGTACCTACTAGCATCTACCTACTCGAAAAAAGAATGTTTATGTTCTTGCTTCCTTTTGACAGCGCTATCCTACTATTAGTGAGTAGGTAGCACCGCCGTTGGAGTTGTAAGGTTCAATTCGAAAGGGACATACGATCACTAAAGCAATGTTAGGACGTATTAGTAATAACCCTAATGTCTTAAGATCATATTCGAGGCAACATTTCCGAGGCAACCTTTCCGAGGCAACAATTCCGAACGGGACTTTTGATCTTTGTTTAGACAAGAGGGCGACCACTAAAACACCCTATACTTAATGATCGTTTACCGAAGGCAACCGAAGTGAGAGTATACCCTAGGAGTGCGCATGTGCGAGTGATTCAATTTCAAGTTATTATCTTTTCACATTTAGGGTTTGCTAACCATTTTAAAATTAACATACATTCTTGTCATGCAATCCTATTATCATACATCTAACAGTTAATACTTGCGAAAATTAAAATGCGAAAAATAAAACTACGCTATTACAATGCTTTGGGGAGGGGGGATTAATTACATAGCCAAAAACCCGTAAAAACGATTAATAAACGAAAAGTCCTAATTAAACTATTACATCCCATGAGCAGTTACATTAATATTTGCAACAATAAATAAACACGTGATGAATTGAGAACGAGAGAAATTAGGGTTTTGACCCCGTCTAAACCTAATTAAAAGAAAAATCATTTTTTTTATTGTTTTTGGTTATTTTAAGAAAATAAGGTTTTAATTAAATATGATACAAACCTAATTACTAATTGAATTAAATTAATAAAATTAATTAAATTGACATATTTATATTTTTGTGATTTTAAGAAAAGAAAATAAAAATTAAGTTAAACAAATCCTAGTTTCTAATTTGTTTTTAATTTATTTACAAAACAAATTAAAGTTACCCTAAAATTAAATTACACTAATTAAATTAATTTTTGATAAAAAATAAAACCTAAATCTAATTTGATGAAAATTGATTTTATGAATTATTTATAAAAAAAATAATAATTTTGTGAGAAAAATAAATTAAATAAAGTAATTAAAAGAAAAATATAAAAGAAGAGAAAGAAAATGGGCCTTGTGATCAGCAAATAGGGGGTGCCCATAGCAGCTTCTGGGCCCAAAAGCAAGGGTCCACGTTGACCTTCATGATCCAATGTTTTAAGTTGACTAGGAGCGTTATGGACCTCCAATGAATGGGCGTGAGATCTGGTCGAATCCAGGCTTCATGGTGTCCTGTACTGCTATCTGGTCGATTCCAGGCTTCACAGTACCTTACTTCTTATCTGGTCGTATTCCAGGCTTCACAAGAAATCAAGTGGTTATCCAGTTGCATCCGGGCTTCCATTTGATTTTTAGGCCTACTAATATCCGGTCGATTTACGGGCTTCATACTAATTGGCCGAGTAGACTACTATTTGGTCGAAATCCAAGCTTCGCAATGTTACTTACTGTTATCTGGTCGTAATCCCAGGATTCAGTGTCTTTTACCAATATCTGGTTGTAATCCAGGCTTCACGATGTTTCATACCATTATCTGGTCGAATCCAGGCTTTATGGTGTTCGGGGAAATCAAGGTATTATCCAGTCGAATCCGGACTTCATAACTTGCATTAAAGATATACCACTATTTGGTCGTAATCCCAGGCTTCGTAGTATTCTTGGTTGTTGTCTGGTTGTAATCCAGGCTTCACAACATCTTATACCATTATCTGGTCGAGTCCAGGCTTCATGGTGACTTGTATTGCTATCTGGTCGTAATCTAGACTTCACAATAACTTACTGAGCTGTTATCCGGTCGATTTTCGGGCTTCACGGCTTGTGTTTATGATATACCATTATCTGGTCGATTCCAGGATTCATGGTGTCTTTGTATTGCTATCTGGTCGTAATCCAGGCTTCAAAATAACTTGCTGGGGATTAAACTATTATCTGGTCGAATCCGGGCTTCATAGCTTGTTTAAAAGATGCCACTATCTGGTTGAGTCCAGGCTTCACGGTATTCTGATAATGTTATTCGGTCGTTCTCCGGGCTTCACAATATGATGGAGAAATCAAGATACTATCTGGTCGGACCCGGGCTTCATAGCTTGAACTTTGTGAGAATTTAATTGTATCTTTTCCTGAAATGTAAAGGGTTAGTCGTATGTAATGCCATGATGCATAACATGTATCGAGCAGTGAAGTTCTCAAAATAAATGAGATTGTGTTGTATGATGCATATATGCATGTCATGATGTATGGATGTGCAATGTTCTCGTGATGTTTTCTAGTTGGGGAAAAAAATCCCAGACTGCTGTTGGAGAATAAAAGAGTTTCGCTCGTTGGGGATAACGATCAAAGATGATTTGAGAATAACTTGGCAGGAGAATAATTCTACTGGAGAATAAACTGGCGAGAATGACTCTGTGGGGAAGAGATACTCTGTTAGAAGATCCGTTGATTTGGAGAAATAACCTCGGTTGTGGATGAATTACTGTTGCTGGTGATGATAAACTCTGTCGGGGTGGAATTTCTGCATGTGGAAGAAATAAACTCCACTGGGGATAGTCTTCCATTGTTGGTGATAGATGAACTCTGCTTGGGGAGAATTAACACCACCGTATTCTGGTACCTCTTACTCTGCGGGGAGTGTATATACTTTTAGCCATTTTCTCAAGCTGGGTCTATCCCTATACCTGGTGAATAGAGCAACCGTAAGGCTTGGACATTTCTTGTTTGCCCCTGTTCTTGGAATTACGGGTAATTGTCTTTTGTTTCGCGTGTAAATATTTATGAGCAATAATTATGTTCAAATGCATATATCAAAAAATGAATCATTGGACGTTCTTGCAAAACAAAACAGAAAAAGAAAACACGAGTTTGAAATTTCTTTGTGAAAACGAATTGTATTGATTTTGAAGTTGGTCTGTAATAGGCGTTTTTGTACAAGAGGCTGACGTCCTAGTAAGAGAACGCCGCTGAAAGATATAAATTATACAATTTATGAAAAACCAAGAAAAACAGCTATGTGAAACAATCCCACTGGGTTTCAACTCTGTTATTTCCTTTATATCTTTGAGCGTCTCATCACTTTACTACTTGGTTGAAGGTAGATCAGATTGATTGGCGCCGTCCGAGCTTGATAGTCGATACCGAAGTCTGTTTGCAAGATGATCCAATGAGACATAGTGTTACGCCTCAATCCCTAATTTTTTCCCGGACCGCCCTTTTGGGTTTTCTGTCCACCGGGATACCTTTTTTTGCCCAAGCCTCCTTTTCAGGTTTTAGACTTGCCGGGTGTACAGATTTTTTCATTCTCATCCCTTACTTTTTCCCGAACCCTTTTGGTTCGCCGGGAAGCCCTTATTTTTGCCTAGGCCAGTCAACCTAGCGGGTCTTTGATTATGCGTAGTATTTTTTCACTATGTCTGCATTTCCGGGGTGAGGAAGGTCATCACCATCCATGGTGGTTAGAAACATAGCTCCTCCTGAGAAAATGTTCTTAACCACAAATGGCCCTTTGTACGTAGGGGTCCATTTTCTCCTGGGATCACCTTGCGGTAGTATGATACGTTTGATCACCAGATCCCCGACTTGATACTCTTGTCGTCTGACTTTCTTGTTAAAAGCCTTGGTCATTCGTTTTTGATACGTTTGACCATGACAAATAGCAGTAAGTCTCTTCTCGTTGATTAGATTCAGCTGATCAATCCGGGTCTGGATCCAATCGTCTTCGCTCAAACCTGCATCCTTCATAATTCGAAGAGAGGGTATCTTGACCTCAATGGGTAATACTGCCTCCATGCCATACACCATCGAGTAGGTCGTTGCCCCTGTCGAAGTCCGCGCTGAGGTACAGTACCCATGAAGAGCAAACGGTAACATCTCGTGCCAGTCTTTGTATGTCACCGCCATCTTCTGCATAATTTTCTTGATATTCTTATTTTCCGCTTCAACAGCCCCATTCATCTTCGATCGGTAAGGAGAAGAGTTGTGATGCTGTATCTTAAACTGTTTGCAGAGTTCGGTGATCATTATATTGTTGAGATTTGTACCGTTGTCCGTAATGATCCTCTCTGGTACACCGTATCGACAGATCAGATTGTGTCAGATGAACCGCGCCACGACGTTCTTGGTTACTGTATCAAAGGAAGCCGCTTCAACCCACTTCGTGAAATAATCAATAGCCACCAGAATGAATTGATGCCCGTTGGACGGAGTAGGTCTGATCTCGCCGATCATGTCGATGCCCCACATTGCAAAAGGCCAAGGAGATGTCAAAACATTCAGAGGAACCGGAGGTACGTGCACTTTATTAGCATAGACTGGGCACTTATTTTGAACTCTTTCCCGTCTTCCTCTGTACCCAAATTCACTGATTCTACTGGCTCTTCATGAGGCTGTATGGCCCTTTCTTCCTGCAGTAACAGTCTAGCAAGTTCCCCAAGCACTTCACAATCATCCTCACCTTCGTCCTCGGCTTGGTTGATCGAATTTTCAAAGTCATAACTGGCAGTAGCAGAGTTGTTATCAATGGGATCCAGAGTGGATGTGGATCTGCATTATGATATGTGAGTGCGTGTAAGACAATAGCTGCTTTGATAAAGTGCGAGATAGAAAGGAAAAACAAGGAGCGCAAAATTTGTAATGCAAGAAAGCGTCCAATGCTTTATTGGTGATATATGAAAATGACAAATAATAAGCCCTTACAAACAAAACCAAAGTGCCTCGGGTAAGGCACCGGGCCGTAAAGTTTCAAATTGTCTGTTAAAAATCTCAAACCAAAAGTCAATTACTGTGTAATAAAAGAAACGGGTACGAAGTCCTTCGACGTCTAGTTGTTCAAGCCACCATTGGTAGTCGGGTAAATCCAGCTGTCGATATCTGACTCTTCTTTATCAAACTCAATTGCATTCACTCCCTGATCATGTTTGGGCATTGGTGCAGTTATAACGTTAGGTTTCTCTGGAGCGTCAAACTCAATCTCTTTAGCTTCAATCAAATCTTGCACCTTATTCTTCAAGGCCCAACAGTTGTTCGTATTATGACCTGGGCTATCAGAGTGATAAGCGCAGCGGGCGTTCGGGTTATACAGCAGAGATGTGATGCTGGGATTCTTCGGGGCTTCCCTCAGAGTTACCAGGTTGGTCTTTAATAACTGTGGTAGAATTTGAGACAAGGTCATATTGAGCCGAGTGTACTGTCTCTGCGGCCTCTCCATTCTTTGTTGATTGTTGCATTATGGGGAAACGGTGGGTCTTGATATTACTACCGCATTTACTGCTTGACGGCGTTCAGGTCGGTTTTGGCTCCTCGAGCTATAAACTGCACTAACTTCTTTCTTACCGGTGAAAGTCTTCTTCACTGCACTTGATGAAGTGTCCTTCTGTATTTTACCGCTTCGGATACCAGCTTCTACTCTCTCTCAGTCAAGATCAATTCAGTAAACCCAAATGATGAACTGTCGATTAGATGATTGAAAAATGGACCAGACAACGTCCCTAGAAACATATCAACCAACTCCCTATCAGACAAAGGGGGTTGGACTCTTCCAGCCAAATCTCTCCACTTTTGAGCATAGTCCTTAAAACCTTCGCTTGCACCCATAGACATACCCTGAAGCTGAGTACGAGTGGGAGCAAGGTCGGTGTTATACTGATATTGCTTGTAAAAAGCAGCAACAAGGTCCTCCCATTTGCGGACATTAGCTCCTTCCAATTTATAAAACCATTCAAGATGAGTCCCTGATAGACTATCTTGAAAGAAATGTACCCACAAATTCCTATCAGCAGTGTAAGGTTGGATCTTTCGGACATACGAGCGGAGATGGAGTTTTGGACATGATACTCCATTGTACTTGGCAAAAATTGGAGCTTTGAACTTATGAGGGATCACCACCCCAGATGCTAGTCCCAGATCTCCGAAATCCAAACCAGGTATCTTTTGGATCTCCATGGCGCTCAGACGGTCTTTGAGTTGTTTGTACCTATCCTCGGCAGGAGGATACTATTCTCCATCAAAATCAGTATCATTATCAGAGACTACATGACTAGGACCCTTTTCTTCCTCTTGATTCTCTCCTCCTTTGGATGAAACAGATAGATCAGCTTCCTGTCGCAACCTATTCCCAAATCAGTGACCCATATTCAGAAGAACCACCTTCTTCTTCTTCTTCTTCTTATTTTCTTTCAGGATGAGAGTCTTCAAATCCTCTTGCCCTTTAGCCAAGTTCAAGAACATCTCTTGGAATTGGGAATTCTATGCCTGAAGAGCTTTGATGGCTTGATCAGTAGGTATTTCAGAAGACATTTCGTGCTGAAATAAACAGCGAAGAAGATGAGAAACCTGTAATGGTACCTGTAATGATGTGCATGATAATGGGATGCGTATGTAATGCTTTAAAAGACTTTGGGAGATTTAAATTTTCAAACCAAGAAATAAATAAACTTTATTAGATTAACTTGTAAAAATGTTTAACAATGCCTTCAAGGCGTTACAAAAGAAATAAACTAGAAACAAATCTAAACTAGAAAAAAGCAAAAATCAGAAATCCGATGGACGCTTCCCCTTGGTGCTAACGTAATCATTGATCGTCCTTTCATTCTCAAGTTGCCTTGTGAGCTTCAAGATCTTCCTTTATTGCTCATGGTACTTCTCTCGGTAGGTATCCCTCTCCTTTCTTAACTGAATCCAGGATCTCTTCAATGCCCCAAGATTAGTGGGCATGTAGGGATAAAGGACCGTATAAGGAATGCCCTCTTCATTAGTAGGCTCCATAATCACTGGAAACACAGCTTCATAAGGCATCCCAAGCTTCTGAGCTCGAGCTCGGACCCACTGGAGATAAGGTTGCATAGGGAAATAAGTCTTTGGTCCTAGCTCTTGAGGGTCAGACCTGTTCACCATGCCCCAGGCTCGTATAAACCTTTGACGATGCTCATCAACGTCCCCCTTGTAGTCAAAGACAATATCTGTAAGAAGTAGCTTATGAGGACCATCTCTCCGAGCGCGACCAAACTGTCGTAAAGCCAAGCAAGGACTGTAGGTTACTCCCCCTCTAATTCCAAGCAATGGGACATTAGGGTATCCCCCACATCGATCAATGATAGAAATGCCTTCCATAGCTTTAGAACTCCAAAGAATGTCTGTATGGGCAACGGACATTATCTTTAAGACCATCCTAAACCTTCCTCATTCTTCAACACAGACTTGGGGAGGTTCGAAATAAACCACCTCACCAGCAAAGGCATGAAACACATGAGAGTGCCTCTTCTACGCACGGTACGAGTGTAGAGGGCATGCAAGATATCACCCAGAAGAGTAGGCACAGGATTGCGGGACAGGAAGATCTTAATTGCATTCACATTGATGAAGGAATCTGGATTCAGAAAGAGAACCAAACCGTAGATAAGGAGAGCCAAGATGTCTTCGAAAGCCTGAAAGTCCAAATTATCCCAGAACAGTTGAGCTTGATCTATCATAAACTTGGCTAAGAAGCCTTCAACCCCGCTTCGTGTCTCCCAGTTGGATACTACATCATCCCTTTTCAAATGTAAAGCTGAAGCAATGTCCTCTGGTCTAGGAGTCTCTTCCAAAACTGTGAAAGGCATATGCTCAAGGATGGATATGCCCAGTAAGTGAGAAAACTCTTCCAAAGTGGGAACTAGCTGATAATCCGGGAAAGTGAAACAATGATGCACCGGATCGAAGAACTGGAAAAGCACACTCATCATCTGCTCATCAAACTTTAAGGTAACCAAGCTAAGAAGCTGACCATGTCTCCTAATGAATGAAGAAGTATCAGAAACCTTTGAGACTAAATCTTTGAGTTGAGCAGGTATTTGCACCAAGTTAACTCAGATGGCGTTTCTACGCATGGAAGCCATAATCTGTAAAACAGAACGAAGATAAATCCCCTCGGTATTTGAAATGGTTAGTATAATGAAGTATGCATGCTATGTTATGATGCATGATGTCATGATAAAACACACAACAGGTATAGCAGATAACAGACATGGTAAAGGCAAATAAGTCACACAAAAGCCCTTAAGTCTCAGGCTTGCATGGGGTCTAGGTACTACCCTCTTAAAGTTAAGTTGGTTTCAACCTGTCCTAATAATAGTAACCGGGTTCTAGAGGTTCTCAATATCACTGATCATCCTCCATCGGTCATGGTTTCAGCTCACGCAATATTTTCTTGCAGCCGGAACTATCTCGAGAGTATGGTCTCAATGAGTGTAGTATCGAGTATCAACCAGTTCTCAGCTTTACGCCGAGGCCGGCTATCTCACTACTTCCTATGGCCAAGTTGGTCAATTATAGGTTCTAAGGTCAGTTGATGCTTAACGGCACACATAGCAGCCCCGTATTCTCCTTGTTTCTCCATAAGGGATACCGGTACCAACCAATGTGCCACATCAATGTAGCTACTGCTTCAACCGTATCAGTCTACGCCGTACAGTTCCCTCACAGTTTATTTCTACTTACCTAAAAGGTGTCCCCAGCTTTGGGTTAGAATCTATAGTAACTCCCAATACAAAGCCCTTAAAAGTAAAGCAATCAAATCAAACAATAGAAGAAAATATGATGAACTAATCCTAAGGTATACCCCACTTATTTATCCCTAACAGAGTCGACAGTTCTGTGATACGGTGGCAGAACTGGACTGGTTTTAGGAAAATGCTGATTTATGTTTTGCGTTTATGTTCGCAAAATGTCGCGGTAAGCAAGAGTCACCACCGACTTTTATTTTATCCAACTGGAAAGGAAAAAAGCACAGAAAAATTCCTTTTTTGAGATTTTCAGTACGGGGGATAGATTATAGAAAGGGAAGGTATTAGCACCCTTTTTATCCATAGTTTTCTACGGGCTCTTAGGTACTTTCTCATCATTTTTAAATTTCTTCCATGTTTGTGTGTTTTGAAAATTTTTTGTTTTACTTCGATTTAACCCTTGCTTTTGTATTCAAGAGTGTTATGAAGTTGTTTTGAAAAAGAGTGTAAGTGTGGAACAGTTTGATTTTGAGCAAGTACCTACTAGCATCTACCTACTCAAAAAAAGAATGTTTATGTTCTTGCTTCCTTTTGACAGCGATATCCTACTATTAGTGAGTAGGTAGCACCGTCGTTGGAGTGGTAAGGGTAAATTAGAAAGGGACGTACGATCACTAAAGTAATGTTAGGACGTCTTAGTAATAACCCAAATGTCTTAAGATCATATTCGAGGCAACATTTCTGAGGCAACCTTTCCGAGGCAACATTTCCGAACGGGACTTTTGATCTTTGTTTAGACAAGATGGCGACCACTAAAACACCCTATACTTAATGATCATTTACCGAAGGCAACCGAAGTGAGAGTATACCCTAGGAGTGTGCATGTGCGAGTGATTTAATTTCAAGTTATTATCTTTGAACATTTAGGGTTTGCTAACCATTTTAAAATTAACATACATTCTTGTCATGCAATCCTATTATCAGACATCTAACAGTTAATATTTGCGAAAATTAAAATGCAGAAAATAAAACTACACTATTACAAGGCTTCGGGGAGGGGGGATTAATTACATAGCCAAAAACCCGTAAAAACGATAAATAAACGAAAAGTCCTAATTAAACTATTACATCCCATGAGCAGTTACATTAATATTTGCAACAATAAATAAACGCGCGATGAATTGAGAATGAGAGAAATTAGGGTTTTGACCCCGTCTAAACCTAATTATAAGGAAAATCATTTTTTTATTGTTTTTGGTTATTTTAAGAAAATAAGGTTTTAATTAAATATGATACAAACCTAATTACTAATTAAATTAAATTAAGAAAATTAATTAAATTGACCTATTTATATTTTTGTGATTTTAAGAAAAGAAAATAAAAATTAAGTTAAACAAATCCTAATTTCTAATTTGTTTTTAATTTATTTACAAAACAAATTAAAGTTACCCTAAAATTAAATTACACTAATTAAATTAATTTTTGATAAAAAATAAAACCTAAATCTAATTTGATGAAAATTGATTTTATGAATTTTTTATTAAAAAAAAAAGAATTAATTTTGTGAGAAAAATAAATTAAATAAAGTAATTAAAAGAAAAATATAAAAGAAGAGAAAGAAAATGGGCCTTGTGATCAGCAAATAGGGGGTGCCCATAGCAGCTTCTGGGCCCAAAAGCAAGGGTCCACGTTGACCTTCATGATCCAATGTTGCAAGTTGACTAGGGAGCATCATGGACCTCCAATGAATGGGCGTGAGATCTGGCCTTCTGGATATCTGGTGATTGAGCCTTGAGGGCACATGGTGAACCCCTTTACCTGTACACGTGCATGATTATACAAGACAAAATGTTATGAAATAATATGGGGACGTGGGATTCGAACCCAGGCCCTATGGTCTTTCCCTTCGCCTCATAACCAACTAAGCCAGCGCGCTTGTTTGTATAAAAGATAAAAAATAATGATTATATTAAAAAAACACAATATGTTAACTTTCAGCGCACGAATTTTCAAATGGGCTAATGGGGTGGTGCCATGCAGTTCTTCTTCTTCCTCTCTCTGTTGATAAAAGTCCCATACTTTTACCTTCAGAAAAAAGTTTGTAGCTATAGCCCCTGCAATTTTTCAAAATCTCATACACGTACCATAAATGAAAACTAATGCTACAGACTAATTCGCCTTGGCCTTGTGAACATCATGGTACCTTTCTTTTGGGCCAATTTTACCTGTACAAGAAATCCCAAAACTAAACAAGAAAACCTAACAATGGCATATCTCTGTAGGGTTAGCAAAAATGCAATTAATCATTACCAATAGCTTGCAAATGCTTCAAGGATTCGGAATATATAAACCAATCATGCTAACAATGTCAAATTCATGAGATTCGATTTCAAAAAGGGAGGGATGTCGTGAAGCACTTACCTCGCGTTTCTGGGCACTAAAACACTTGCTTTTTATTGGTATAGACTCCTTGTACACCCAGGAAGCGAATGAGATAGCTTGGGAGATTTGAAAATGCCTGGAAGTATGAAAACAGATCACCACTTTTTCTTGATTTTTTGAAGTTTGTTCTTCACTCTACACGCCTCAAAAACTTGTTCTTTTGGTCTGCATTTGTTCAATATATATCAATGAGTGAATTAGGTTTACAAGCTTGCTCTAAATCTTTTTCAATTATGGTCATTGATCAAGATTTGATTCTCTTGCAAATCTTTCCAAAATAAGCCAAAAACCAATCTTTTTGTGTACAAATAGGCCTTGCACGATTTGATTTTATTGCTAGCTGTATAAGGGACCTGAAATATGCACAAAATCTCAAGGTTTGAATGATTTTGATATTTCCATGATTTTATTTTGATTTAATTTGATTTAATTGAAATAAAAATAAAAATAAATGGCAAAAATAAAATAAAGGCAAGTGGGAAGGATCATGGGTCGTGGACCATGTTACAAACTCAAGACAAGCACAAAAAGTTGGGCCCATTTGACAGAAATTGCAATTTGAGGCACATTTGACTTTTGGCAATTTTGCAAAAAAGGTCAACTTCACCAATGGATAACTTCCTCAATTTTGACCTTTTGAGGGAGTTCTTGGACTTTTTAGAAAGCGTGAGATGTCCTCTAAGCAAACTTTTTGGTATCATCTCAATTGAGTCTTCCATCTTCATGTATGAAGCTTTGACAAAAAAAAGGTGTTTTTGTTGACTTTTCAAAATGACCTATAATGTCCAAATTCATAACTTCTTGTGAGTGAATATTTTGAACTTGGGAGCTGAAGATAAAATGTGGGGAATTGAATCCTCTTAAAAATGAGATTTGGATGGGTCATTTCTGATAAAGTATGAGAAAGGTATGCTTGGCCAAAGTTGAGTTGACTTTTCCCAAAAAACCCTAATTTAGCAACTTTTGGGTTTTAATGAATTGTGAGCAATCCTTGAGGAATCATGATCAAACCTTGATCAAATGATGAACCATACTTCAAAATGAGAATGTTGACCAAAAATATTGAATTTTTACTGTATGTGGGCCACAGTTGACTTTTGCCCTAGCACAGTCGATTTTCGGGCCTTTGAGCAATCGACTGAGCAAAATTTCTATGCAAGGCCTGAAACTTAACATGGATGATCTTTAGAACATATTAGGACAATGGTGAGCATTTGGTATCCTTGGGACTCAAATATCTTGATGCAACATGAAACCCTAATTTGAGGTAGACTGCCTTATGAGAGAGTTTGTCTGGTCAACCCTTGGACTTCCTTGAGCAATTTGAGGACCTCACTTGAAATGTATTGAGAAATATGGGAGGCAAAATTTTGGGGTACAACAGGCTCCATGATCACTGGTAATACGGCCACATAAGGCATCATAAGCTTCTGGGCACGAGCTCGTACCCATTGGAGGTGAGGCTGCATAGGAACGGAAGTCTTTGGTCCCAAATCCTTGGGGTCAGATTTGTTTACCATGCCCCAAGCTCGTATGAGCCTCCGGCGATACTCCTTAACATCATCCTCATAGTTGAATACAATGCTCTCAATAAGTAACTCATGGGGACCATCCCTTCGAGCGTGACCAAATTTTCACAAAGCTAGACAAGGATTGTAAGTTATACCCCCTCTGATAATAGGTAATGGTACATTCGGGTACTCCCCACAGCGGTCAATAATAGTAATGTCTTCCATAGCTCGGGAACACCAAAGAATATCCGTATGAGCGAGTGACATTATTCTGTGCGATCAACCCAAACCTTCTTTGTTCTTCAGTACAGACTTAGGGAGGTGAGAAATAAACCACCTAGACAGCAACGGCATGCAGCACATAAGAGTCCCTCTTCTCTTTATGGTATGAGTATGGAGAGTGTGCAAGATATCTCCAAGCAAGGTAGGCACGGGGTTGCGAGAAAGGAAAATCTTGATAGCATTCACATCTATGAAGGAGTCCGGATTAGGGAATAGAACTAAACCATAGATAAGAAGAGCCAAGACATCCTCGAAAGCCTGAAAATCTAAATCATCCCAAAATAGCTGAGCCTGGTCTATCAGAAATTTAGCTAGAAAACTATCGACTCCGCTTCGAGTTTCCAATTGGACACCACGTCGGCCCGTTTCAAATGCAAAGTTGAGGCAATGACTTCTGGCTTAGGAACTTCGTCCATACCTGTGAAGGGTACCTGTTCAAGAATGGATATGCCCAATAGCTGAGAGAATTCTTCCAAGGTGGGTACCAATTGATAATCTGGAGAGGTGAAGCAGTGATGTTTGGGATCGAAGAACTGAAAAAGTACGCTTATCATCTGTTCATCAAGGTTTGAAGTAACCAGGCTGAGAAGTTGACCGTGTCTCTTAATGAAAGTAGAAGTTTCAGAAACTCTTGATGCTAGCTCTTTAAGTTGGGCAAGTATCTGCACAAAGTTGATTCGGATAGTATTTCTACACACGGAAGCCATGACCTACAAAATAGAATAGAGATAAATTCCCTTGGTCTTTGAAATGGTTAGTGTAATGAAGCATGAATGCCATGTTATGATGCATGATGTCATGATAAACCTCAGGTATAGCAAAAACAGGTATAGCAAACACAGTCAAATCACACAAAGGGCTTAGGTTTAAGGCCTGCATGAGGTCAAAGGTAATACCCTCTTGAAGTTAAGTTGGTTCAACCTATCCTAGAAAAAGTAACCGGGTTCTAGAGGATCTCAATATCACTGACCATCCTTTATCGTTCATGGTTTCAGCTCACGCAATCTTTTCTTACGGACAAAATATTCCGAAAGTCTGGCCTCAATGAGTGTAGCGTCGAGTATCAACCAGTTCTTAGCTATACACCGAGGCCGGCTATCTCGCTACTTTCTAATGGCCAAGTTGGGAAATTAAAGGTTCTAAGGTCAGTTGATGCTTCACGACACCATGCAGCGGCCATGTATTCTCCCCGTTTCACCACAAGGGATACCGGTACCAACCAAAGTGCCACACCAACATAGCTACTACTTCAACCGTATCGGTCTACCCTGTACAGTTCCCTTACAGTCTATTGCTACTTACCTAAAAGGTATTCCCCAGATCTGGGTGTAGGATCTATAGTAACCCCAAACAAAACCCTCAAAAATAAAGCAAACAAAGCAATCAGGAGAAGCAATTTTTATGACCTAGATCCTAAGGTATACCCCACTTATAAGTCCCCAGCAAAGTCACCAGTTCTGTGATACGGTGGCAGAACCTACTGTTTAATACTGGTTTGCGTTTTGTGTTCTCAAAATGTCACGGTAAGCAAGAGTCGCCACCGACTTTTATTTCATCCAACCGAAAAGGAAAAAAGTACAGAAAAAAATCCTTTTTCGAGATATTCTGAGTATGGGGGGTAGATTATAGAAAGGGAAGGTGTTAGCGCCCTTTTTATCCATAGTTTCCCATGGTCTCTTAGGTACTTGATCATTTTTAAAATGCTTGTGTGTGTGCTTTGGTTTTTTGAAAAGTTTTACTTCGTGATAACCTTTGTATCAGTCCTCAAAGGTGTGACGAAGTTATTTTGAAAATTTGTTTGAAAAGTGTAAGTGTGAAAAGTTTTGATTTGAGCAAGCACTTACAAGCATCTACCTACTCGAAAAAAGATCATTTCTATTCTTGTTTCCTTTAGACAGCACTATCCTACTATTGAGGAGAAGGTAGCACCGTTGTTGGAGTTGTAAGGGTCAATTCGAAAGGGACGTACGATCACTAAAGCAATATTAGGACACCTTAGTAGTAACCCCAGAATCTTAAGATCTTTCGAGGAAACATTTCCGAGGAAACATTCGAACGGGACAATTTGATCTTTTAGATTGGAGGGCTACCACTAAGACACCTTATGCTTAATGATCGTTTACCGAAGGCAACCGAAGTGAGAGCATACCCTAAGAGTGATATGTGCGAGTGATTTATTTCAGTTATTTATCTTTGCACATTAGGGTTTTATAACCATTTTAATTTGTCATGCATTCTTGCCATATAATCCTATTAGCATATATCTAGACAGTTAAATATTTGCAGGAATTAAAAATGCGAGAACATAAACCTACACTATTACAAGGCTTCAGGGAGGCGGATTAATTACATAGCCAAAAATCGGGGATTAAAACAGTAAATAAAAACCCTAAATTAACTATTACAAACCATGAACAGTTACAAAAATATTGGCAAAATAATTAACAAGCGTGCGGCGAATTAAATACGAGACAATTAGGGTTTTTACCCTTGACTAAACCTAATTGCAATTGATTAAAGAAAAATCATTTTTTGGCGTTTTTGTTATTTAAGAAAATAATTAAATAATTGAATTAAAAAGAAAATCCTAAGTTCTAATTAATTTTAAATTAAGAAAAATAAATTAATTCATTCTAAAAACCTATTTTTGTATTTTTTTTTGTTTGAAAAAGGAAAAGTATTAAATCAAGAACTTAAACCTGATTTTTCTAATTGTTTTTAATTATAAAAAAACAAGTTAAAATTCCCCTAAAATTAAATTAAACTAATTAAATTAAACTTGATAAAAACTAATTCAAATTTTTATGAATTCTTGATTTTATGATTTTATGAAAAAAATGATTAATTGTGATGAGAAAAATAAATTAAGCAAAATAATTAAATAAGGAAATAAAAAAATGTAAAAAAGAATGAGAATGGGCCTATGTGTTAGCAAATGCAGGGGGTGCAAATCTGATTTTCTTGGCCCAAATAATCCCAGCCTGTTTGACCATGCTTGATTTGGTGGGGGTGTTGACTTGAGTGCATATCATGGTCCTTCATTGTTGGAACATTGGATCTGGCTTGCTGATGAATCTGATGGTTGGATGTGGATGGAGCATGGTGAGCCTCATGATGAAAGATGCGCTGGATCACTTATCTAAAAATAAAATAAATGAACGCTGGGACCTGGGGATCGAACCCAGGTCCTTATGCTTGCTTCCAATACCACGCTGCCAGCTGAGCTGTGAGATTTAGTTGTGATTATAACAATAACACAATATAATATGAGAAAATCAAAATATCTGATTTCAAAATGCGTGAAATTCAAACGGACGAGTCACACGCTGCCACGTCATCGTCTCCTTCCTTGAACCGTCGTTTTAGCAAACAAGACTTTTACCTACATACGTTTATTGTAGGTATAACCCTGTTCATCTCCAAAATTACATATGATCAAGATAAATGACTAGTACTGGTACCAATCAACTCGTCTCATCCTCACGAGCATCATGGTAGCAGAATCAAGGCCTAATTTTGCCTGTACAAAAAAAACCCTAAACAAGAACACAAAACCCTAACCATGGCAATATCACGTACAGGCATAAAAAACGCGATAAAATGGCATGGTTAGCTTGCGAACATGATGATAAACAAGAATATATAATTAAAACATGCTTATGATGAGTAAATCAATGAAATCATAATCAAGTTTTTAGGCAAACCGTGGTGCCTGTAGGGTGCGATTCTGGGCGTTTCAAGACCTGGGAGTGATTGGAATAGCTTCCTGGGATGTCTAGCAAGCGATTGGGATCACTAGGATGGCTTGAGATGGCCTGTAGAATGAAAACCAATTCACACTTTTGCCAACTTTTTTCAGTTTTGTTCCAAGCTTCTCACGACCTCTAACCCCTATTTTTTGATCTGGAAAGCTTCATTATATAACCTAGAATGAATTAGGTTAACAAACTTGGATCCAATCTTGAGAATTCATGAGTGGAATATTTGATTTTTTAAGCCATATGATATCTTTATATTTTCATGCCAATCATGCTCTTTTTGTACATATTTCCCTTGATTCGATTTGATCATGCAAGCTCAGCATATCTTGATTGCCAATCTGTAAAAAAACAAATCAAATCATATATTTAATAATTTTCATCATTTATTTGATTTAATTCACTTTTTAATTAATGAAAAATCAAAATAAATTGAAAAGTGAAGCACATAATGAGTGAGTGAACATTTGGGTCGTGGACCACATTATAATTAAGGTGCAAGCATAAAAAGTTGGGCACATTTAGCAAAAAATGCAAATTTGAGCACATTTGACTTTTGGCAATTTTGCAAAAATGGTCAACTTGGCCAATGCATAACTCTCTCAATTCTGACCCTAGAGAGGTGTTCTTGGACGTTTTATAAAGCTTAGTATGTCCTCTAAACAACCCTTTTGGTTTCATCTTAATTTAGTCTTCCATGTTCATGTATGAAGCTTTGACTCAAAAGGTGTTTTTGTTGACTTTTCAAAAGGACCTATAATGTCAAAATTTATACCTTTTTGTGGGTGCATATTCTGAACTTCGGAGCCGAAGATGAATTGTAGGAAATTCCATCCTCTTTAAAATGAGCTTTGTATGGGTCATTTATGATAAAGTATGAGAAAGTTATGCTTGGTCAAAGTTGAGTTGACTTTTCCTATAAAACCCTAATTTAGCAACTTTTGGGTTTTGATGAATTGTGAGCAATCCTTGAGGAATCATGATAAACCCTTGATAATATGATGGATAAAAATTCAAAATGAGGATGTTGACCAAAAATCTTGAAGTTTGACAGTATGTGGGCCACAATTGACTTTTGACCTAACATAGTTGATTTTCAGGCATTTGGGCAATTGACTGAGCAAACTTCTTCTGCAAGGCTTGAAAATTGACATGGATGATCTTGAGAACATATTAGGACAATGGTGAGCATATGAGTCCTTTGTAGTTCACACATCTTGATGAAAATAGAAACCCTAATTTGAGGTAGGCTGCCTTAGGAGAGAGTTTGTCTGGTCAACTCTTGAACTTCTTTGAGCAATTTGGGGACCTCACTTGCCATGTGTTGGGAAATATGGGAGGGAAAACTTTTGGGTACAACAGTAGCCTTATTTCATGACATGATTCATTGTGATATATAAGTCTACATTGATGACATGATAGTAAGGTCACAGACTGAAGAAGAACATCTTGATCATCTGCAAAAGTTATTTGAAAGGCTGAAGAAGTACAAACTAAGGCTAAATCCGAACAAATTCACTTTTGGGGTGAGATATGGTAAACTCCTGGTGTTGTACCCCAAAATTTGCCCTCTCATTTATCAAGACTTTTCTCATAAGATCTCTTTGACTCAAGACTGAATTAGGGTTTGATCAGCTCAAGACATTCCATCATGCACTGATGACCCAGAATTAGGGTTTGAGTTTGCACAAGGATTTTTGGACTATCAATGCTTCATATGACATTAAAACATCATTATGGACCCCTAATATTACTCATGACAAGTTTCAAGCCTTGAACCACATTTTTTATCAATCAATTGGACGGTTGACCTAAAAATCAACCGTATTGGGGAAAAAGTCAACCATAGCCAATTTATAGTCAAACTTCATAATTTTTTATCCACATCGACATTCTAGACCCATATGTATCATTTGATCAAGTTTGAATCACAATTCCTCAAGAAATTTGATCAAATCATCAAAAGGGCAAAATGGTCAAAATTAGGATTTTGATTGAGGAAGGGCAATTTCTGGTTTTTGACCTAGCAAATGACCAATTGATTTGAAGCATGATTTCAAGGGGTTAATTTGTATCATCTTGACCTAATTACATGGTTCAAGACATTGCAATTTCATTGGGTTGACAGATGAAATTTGCAGTCAACTGATTAAAAGTCAATTGTACACTGAAAAGTCAAACTTTGACTTTTTGGTCAAAATCAAGTGCCAAAGATCACAATTCGTCAAAACATGTCAAAATGTGAAATTTGTTCATCAAGAAATCAAGGATTGAAGATTAGGTTTTAAAATTGGAAATTTTCTTAACTTAGAAATTTTTCTAAGTATAGAAAATTTCTTATTTTTTCTCAACTTTAAGCCATTTTTCACCATGATACAAGATGGTTCAAGGAAAGTTCCCAACATGAAAGTCGTATACCTCCATGAAATCTACAACTTCGCTTCACACACTTTTCCCTAAAGATGCTTGGATCTCAAGATATAATTGTGTGAATACATGCCCATGAACTAAAATAACTTAGTGAAATTTTTTCCTAATTTAGGCAGGTTTTGGACCCAACTTCATGGCAATTTTTCACATAGTTCCAAGAGGAGTCTTGAAATTAATTTCAAATATGATTTATAGGGCACATTGCAAGATTTCCAAAATGTCCAAGAACTACTCAAGATCATTTTTGAGTATGGAGAATCGAAGAGATGAAGTTGGCAATTTCTCACTTTGAATTCAAGCCATTTCATGAAGAACAAAATTCAAATTTGAACCTATGCTGCCTAATTCATGCTTTACAGGTCCCTAACTTGTTTCTCACTTCATAATTTAATGCTTACTCAGTTGACAAAGCTTTAATTCAATCTCAAGAGCCTTTTTCCAAGTTGTAATTCCATAAATGGCATAAAGTGGCCTTTGCCATTTTGAAAAAGCTTCACTTTTGTAATTTCCCAATTTTTGAGCATTGGACCTGTCTTCTCTGCACACACAAGTCTTACAGGCCTAAAGCCAATTTTACAAAGCATATACCAACTCTAAGCAAGTTAGTACGAGCATGTAAAGACTTGTCCCTTCACTTTGCTTCAAAAGCAAGAAAGTGTGCCAAAAGGCTAGAACTCACAAATCTGTTGAAGAGCTGACTTAAAACCTATTCCATACTAATATACAAAGACATTACAACTAGAAACACAATTTCTAGAGGCCTGAAACATTCAAACACTCCATATTACCAAAAAACTATCAAAACTTGCAGTTTTTGCATAAGCATAGCAATCCATCATTTGGCTCGTGCGTTTCAAGTTTTAACCATCAAAACACTTTACCTACTGCATATCTAAGAGATCCAGACCATCATCCCTGTACTGGAACACCTCCTTCTTCATCTGCCATTTTTGTTTTCAAAGCTTGCAGGTTGACTTGGATAGAGAGTTCCAGGCACTTCCAAAGCAAGTCAAGGGTTGGAACACACTTAGGGAGGTTCAAGCAAGCTCAAGCAATCATCAGGCCTTCATAAAACTCACTCAAACTCCATTCACGATTTCAACTGAAAGAGGTAAAAATCTCAACTTCTATCTCTTCATACAGGTGTCCATTGGACACGATTTGTGAATAAATAATGTAGACCTCATTGCTACGAAGCTATACATACATACATATATATATATATATATATATATATATATATATATATATATATATATATATATATATATATATATATATATATATATATATATATATATATATATATATATATATATATATATATATATATATCTTGCATTTATTTGGCCTGAGTTGAGAGAATTTTGAACTTGAAGTTCCTGGAAAAATTAGGTTTAAATTTCGGGCTTTTAAAATTTGTTTTGATCTTTGATTGTTAGCTTACATAATTTGCGTAGTTAGAATCGTGAGATAAAATGCTACAACATTCTTGTTATCAGTTTCCATTTTTATTGAGAGATGAGAAAGTTACAGAGCTTCTGGCCAGCTTGAGGAAGAAGATGAAGTACAGGGCAAGGACATTGTTTGTGTTATGTAATTTTTGTTTCACATAAATCAACTGATGTATAACCACCCCAATGGCAAGGTAGCGCGCTGGTGAAGCCCAGGTCCTGGGTTCAAACCTTGGTGCTACCTTTTGTTTTTTCCATATTTTTCCTTTTCCATTTTTTTGCTGTTTTGCAGGTTTGGGCCTCCACGCTGGGCTTTGTGTTTTTTTCTAACATCCACCATTTGATTGCTCAGGATACCCCCCCCCCCCCCCCCCCTGCCCAACTATTTTCATATTTTTTTATTTATTTGTTTTATTTTCATTTTTTCTTTATTAAATATTTTCTTTAATACATAAAAATCCTAAAAAATATAAATATGAGAATTTTGCATTTTGTTTATTTTATTTTTATTTTCACATGAAAAAATATTTTTATTTAACTATATATTAATTATTTCTTTCTTAAGTCAATTTGTAAATATAATAGATATATTTTAACTATTTTATATTTATATATATACTTGTAAATATTTATTTTTTGGGGTATAAAAAGACTAAATATTTTCACCAAATATTACTTATTATTTTAATACAAAAAATACACAAAAAAAAAATAATATTTAAAGGGCTTTACTTTAATTTAGAAATTAGGATTAACCCCTTTTTAAGAATTAATTTCCTCCTCTTAAATTCTTAGGATTAGGTAAAAATTATTTTGCATATAAAACAAAATTCTTTTCTTGCATTTCTATGTATCTTTGCATTTTTATGTATCTTTACATATTTAAATTATCTTGAACATTATTTATCCCATTACTTATACAAATTCGATTTGGTTGTAATAGCTTATTTAGATTTACATTCTTGCAAATCCCCATTCAAATTTGTATTCCCCCCTCCCATAAATTGTTGTAATAGCTTAGTAATCTTTACATTATGCAATTTACCGCTTTACATGCCATGTTAGTAATTAGGGTTTGTATGACAAGATCAAAACAAAGCAAATAGAAAACCCTAATCCAAGATAACTTCAAAGCATAAAAATAATACACTTGCACACAAACACCCTTAGGGTTTCTCCACTTGGTTTCCTTATACAAAAATAGTCATATTACGCATGCGAAGTATCTTGGCAAAACAAACAAGTATAAGATCATAGTCCCTCGATGACGCTATTCAAAGTTGCCTTACAAAATGATCTTGGTCCCTCAAAAATGCTAAGATACTTTGCAATATTGCTAATCATGGTTATACAATGACCCATGCCCGTCCCGTTTACATCCAAAGATAGGGTTTCTTACCAAATTAATGGTAAGACAACAATGTCAAAGGAATAGAAAATGCATAAGAAATACATTTGAGTAGGTAGATTGCTTCTAGTTACTTTCTCTATTTCCAAACAACTATCCTTGCTATTTTCAAAAACAAACACACACATTTCAAAAACATCTTACAAACATTGAAAACATTTTCAAAAAGACAAACATCTTTGTATACATTCTTACGAACGAGAATCATTACAAAGATTTCCTAAACGAATGGCCTCTTTTACAAAATACTTTCAAAACCACACCAAACACATTTTCAAACAACAAAAGCAAGTGATCTAGCAAGTAACTAAGAGCCCATGGAAAACCATGGATGAAAAGGGTGCTAACACCTTCCCTTTTCATAATCTACCCCCCGAACTCAAGAAACAATCTCAAAGGTCTTTCCTGTGCTTTTTCACCTTTCCTTTTGGATAAAAGAAAAGTCGGTGGCGACTCTTGCTAACTGCGACATTTTGCAATCAATTGCAAAACCCTCAAGTCATTTCTCCCACCGTATCACAGAATTGGTGACTCTGCTGGGGATATTATAAAAGTGGGGTTACCTTAGGGCTAAATCACATTTATTTGCTTACATTGTTTGACTTGTATGCTTTACAGTATAGTTCTTTATTTGGATTTTAATCCTCCACCCGGATTTGGGAAACATTATAGGTAAATAGCAATACGTTGTGGAAACTGTGTGGGGTATACCGACATGGTCTAAGCAATAGCTATGTTAGTGTGACATATTTGTGGGTACCGGTAGCCTTTGAGTCAATCAAAGAGAATACGGGGCCGCTGAGTGATGTCATGAAGCACTAATGAAATTCTAGAACCCTTTACTTGACCAACTTGGCCTTTAGGATGTAGTGAGATGACCGGTTTTGGTGCAGTCCGAAGTTGGTAGATACTCGATACTACACTCATTGAGGTTTGGTTTCTTGGGATATTTCGGTCGCCATTAAAGAGGCTTGAGCTGAAACAATGACTAAGGAAACAATCTGGTGATATTGAGCTCCTTAGAACCCGGTTACTATTATTAGGACAAGTTTAAGCCAACAAAACTTCAAGAGGGTATTTACCTATAAGACCCCATGCAAGCCTAAACTAAGAACTTGTTTGTTTTGCTTGTATATACATACTTGTGCATAACATCATGGACATCATGAGCATCATATGCATCACTAACCATTTCAAGGATTTTGGAGATTCATCTTTGTTCTTGTTTTGTAGGATATGGATTCACTTCGCAGGAAAACTATCCAAGTCAACCTTGTAAGAGTTCCTCCATAACTCAAGGAGCTAGCCTCAAGGATCCCTGAGAAATCTCCATTCACCGAGAGGCATGGTCGTCTACTCAACTTGGTCACCTCCAACATAGAGGAGGATATGATGAAGGTGCTCTTCCAGTTCTTTGATCCTTTGCACCATTGCTTCATATTTCCCGACTATCAGCTTGTGCCCACTTTGTAAGAATTCTCTCAACTCTTGAGGATTCCCATTCTCAATCAAGTACCTTTCAACGGTACGGAAAGATACCCAAAGCCAGAAGAGATTGCTCAAGCTCTGCACTTGCAGTCATCTGATGTCACAACCCATTGGGAAACTAGAAGTGGTCTCAAAGGCTTCTTAGCAAAGTTTCTGTTTGAGAAAGCCCAAAGTTGTTGGAATTCCTTAGACTTGCAAGATTTTGAGGAAATTGTGGCTCTCCTCATCTATGGGATGGTTTTGTTTCCCAATCCTGACCAACTCATAGATGTGAGTGCCGTCAAAATCTTCATGTCACGCAATCTGGTGCCTACATTGCTAGGGGATATCCTACACTCTTTTCACACTCGCACAATGAGGAAAAGAGGTGTCCTTATGTGTTGCACTCCTCTCCTGGCAAGATGGTTTATTTCTCATCTTCCCCAATCAGTCTTAAAGAATGAGCAGGGATTAAGGTGGTCACAAAGGTTAATGACGCTCAGACATTCAGATATTCATTGGTGCTCTCGGTCCAAAGTGAATGTTATCATTGTTGACCGTTGTGGGGAATTCCCTAATGTCCCTCTACTTGGTATTATGGGAGGCATCACCTACAACCCATGCTTATCTCTAAGGCAGTTTGGTTATGCCCAAAGGGATGGCCCGCATGAGATGCTGATTCAAGGCTTGGTATTCGACTACGACAACGACAATCAAGGTCTTCGCCAGAGATTTACCTGAGCATGGATGATGCTAAACAAGGTGGATAGCAAGACTTTGGGACACAAGAATTTCATCCCTCTCGAGCCTTACCTCAAGTGGGTATGAACTCGCGCTCAAAGTCTCATGATGCCTTATCCTTCCATTCTCCCGGTGATCATTGAGCCTGTTAATGAAGGAGAAGTTACATACACTATCCTACATCCTGACATGCCCACATCTCTTGAAGACCTACAAAGGGATTGGATACAGCTCAAAGGAGAGCGAGATGCTTTTGAAGCCCAATTCTACGCAAGCTAGAAGAAGGTTTTGGAACTCACTAGGCTACTTCATGAGGAGCAGACTCTAAATTCCTACATAGCTCCAAAGAGGATGCGCACTACTTTTTATCTTAGAGTATTGTATTATTTTGCCCAAGGAGCATTGATGTACTCAAACTCTATCTTATTAATATAACGTGTGTTTCTTTTTGTCTAAAACGAACTTGAATCTTTAAAATCCTTGAAAACATTGCATGTGTACATATCATTCATCATAACATAAACAGGTCTTTTGCAACGAGTGTCCTCATCTCTCTACTATTTATTTCAGTAAGATGGATCTTGAACAGACAGTCAAAGATCTCCAAATTCAGAACACACAATTTCAACAGTTACTCATGACCCTAGCCAAGGGGAAAGATGAGTTGAAGACTCTGTTAGCTGAAGAAAGAAAGAAGAAAACCAAGAAAGCCACTGGGGTTTTGAACATGGGGAGAAGGTTCCAGGGACAAACTAGAAGAACCTTGAATTTTGCAACCACTTCTGGGGAAGGAGAAGGGAAAGGAAAAGAAATAGCAGTTCCGTCAAAATCTGAAGAGGGGGAAGAAGAGGAAGACTACTCTGAGGAACAGTATCCTCCGGCAGATGATAAGTACAGACATCTTGAAGAGCGTCTGAGCGCTATGGAAATACAGAAGGTGCCAGGTCTAGACTTTGAAGAATTGGGACTAATGTCAGGAATTGTGATCCCACCGAAGTTCAAAGTGCCTTTGTTTGCAAAATATGATGGGGTGTCATGTCCTAAGATGCACCTCTGATCATACGTAAGAAAGATTCAGCCGCACTTCGCCGATAAAGACCTGTGGGTGCATTTTTTCCAAGATAGCCTATCTGGAACACAACTCGATTGGTTTTACCAATTGGAAAGGGCCGACATCCACAACTGGGAAGATCTGGCCGCAGCTTTCTATAAGCAATACCAATATAATACTGATTTGGCACCCACCCGTACTCAACTTTAGAGTATGGCTATGGCTTCCAATGAAGGTTTCAAGGATTACGCGCAGAAATGGAGAGATCTAGCTGGGAGAGTGAAACCTCCTCTGTCTGAAAAAGAGTTGGTGGATATGTTCTTAGGTACTCTATCGGGCCCTTTCTTCAACCATTTGATTGGGAGCTCATCTGCCAGATTTACTGAGTTAATACTAACCGGAGAGAGGGTGGAAGCTGGCATAAAAAGTGGAAAGATTCAGAAGGATTCATCTACCTCTACAGCTGTGAGAAAGGCTTTCATTGGGAAGAAGGAGGTATCTGTTGTTTATTCACAAAGGAACCAAGGGAGATCTGAACGCCGACCAATGGTAGGGGCCGTTATGATCCCAAAGCCTACATCTGATCAACCAAGAAGTAACCAACCGAGGGTGGAAAGGCCAGTCCGGCAATTCACCAGAATCAATATGACTCTAGCCCAGGTTTTACCACATCTTCTGAAATCCAATTTGACAACTCTAAAGGAAGCTCCAAAGAACCCCAACACTGCGTCCCCTCATTATCACCCAAATGCCAGATGCGCATATCATTCCGAAAGTCCGGGTCATGACACTAACAACTGTTGGGCCCTGAAAAACAAAATTCAAGATCTTATAGACGCAAAAGAGATTGAGTTTTATGCGCCCGAGAAGCCAAATGTTATTTCTGCTCCTATGCCTAGGCATGGTAACAACACCTATGCAATTGAAGAAGATTTGTTTGTTACCACAGTTGACGAACTCTTGACTCCACCCCCAATCATTAAGATAAACTTTTTTAAAGCTAGTGTATTCCCGGATTGTTATGAAGACTGCCATCTTTGCTTATCCTCACCAACTATTTGCCCTTTGTTAAAGGCAGGCATTCAATGCTTGATAGATAACCAAGAGATTCTGTTTGAAAGTGCTCCTGTTTCACCTGTTCCTGTTGAAGACATTTCAATCATAACCATCTCCGTCAATCCTTCCAGGGTCCCTAAAAGACCCGTTAGGATTACATCGGTTCCAAAAACTACTCCTCTTTTAATCACAATGCACGGGCCGGTCCCGTATGAATCAGACAAAACAGTACCATGGAATTACGATGGAGACATCTACTACCATGGTATTAAATAAGATGGGCTGGCCGCCGAAGAGATGATATCCAAAGAAGAAGACTCTGACATTAGCAATATTTCCGGAACCAGTAAGATTACCCATAACGGTAGAATCTTCTCTCCAGAAATTTCCCCTCCAAAGACAGTTTTTAGACCCGTGGCTGTTCCAAAGGTTAACTCTGTACCAATAACCATATTTGCAAGTGCTCCTAATGACAAAGACAATACAACCCATGCTGTCGTTCTTACCAATAATCCTACTGCTGAGACTCGAGGAAAAAGTATTCAAGTAGAGCCTGTCCGGACGAAGGCTCAACCACTGGCTGTCCCTGAAACCTCCAAGAAGGAAATGGAGGAGATCCTGAGAATAATAAAGAAGAGCGACTACGACGTAGTTGGACAGTTGGGGAAAACTCCCTCCAAAATCTCCATGCTAGCATTGGTGTTGTGTTCTAAAGCACTTGCGAAAGCCCTGGTGAAATTCCTAAAGACAGCCCATGTGCCTCAAGAGACATCAGCTGGCCAATTTCAAGATTGCGTGGCCAGCTTGACGGTGGATAACGGCCTAGGCTTCTCTGGTGCTGATTTGACACCAAGGGGGAGAAAGCACAACGAGGCATTGCATGTCCCCGTGGAATGTAGAGGAACAACCCTAGCCCATGTCTTGGTGGACACTGGATCATCTTTGAATGTTTTTACCGAAGAAAGCTCTCGACAAACTAGACTGCGAAGGACTGACGTTGAAACCCAGTAACATAGTCGTGAGAGCGTTTGATGGTTCAAAGAGGATGGTCCACGGGGAGGTGGACATCCCCATAAAGGTTGGGACTCATACTTTCAACTCAACTTTCTATGTAATGGACATACACCCCTCTTACTCATGTCTGCTAGGACAGCTGTGGATCCATAATTCCGGTGTTGTCACCTCTACACTACACCATATCCTAAAATAGCCGGTCTAGGGAAATATTATCACTGTCCATGGAGAGGAAGAGTATATGATTAGCCACCTTAATTCCTTCCGGTATGTGGAATTGGACGGCGAGTTCATTGAAACTCCTTTTCAACATTTCAAAGAAGTCTCTCAAGAAGATGCAGTAACCAAGACGGTGTCCCAGATCCTCAAGATCACAAGGCCTCCACTCCCGATGTCATCTCTGAAGGACGCCAAGGCAGTAGTAGAGGAGGGTGGATGCACCATCTGGGGGCAACTTCCGAATATTCTGTATAAATCTGACAAGTTTGGCTTTGGGTTCACTTCAAGTGCTCAGAAGGCTGTGCACCGTGCCCGTGCTGGGGAGCCACCCTTGAGGATTAGCAACCGCGAGGTCAATGTAGTGGAAGATGGTGAAGAGGATTGCAGCTTGGAGGATTGGATATTTCCTACTGCCAACGGAGGACTTTACAACTGGGAAGCCAGGGACTTTATCCCAATAACTTTCATCTCTCAGTAATTTATCTTTTACATTTCTGTTGGACTTGTAATATTCACAAACAATTCGCACATTTAAAACCTTGTGTCTTGCTCGAGGAATAATGGTCCATTTGTAAGGGTTTTTATTTCATCTTCATATGACATTCAATGAATCATGGATGTTTTTCACATACAAACTTTTGCGCTCATTGTTTTTCTTTTACATTTTATTATTTAAAGATGGTTATACCCTTACACACACCCACACTCACAAATGCAGGTACCCCTCCATTCCAGATCCCATGGGTAATGATACTGTTATGGCCTTTTGTGACTATGAGGATCTAATCTACCAAGCCGAAGACGAAGGTGAGGACGATTGTGAAGTACCAGGGGAATTGGCCAGACTACTACAACAAGAGGAAAGAGTTATTCAGCCTCATGAGGAACCGGTGGATACAATCAACTTGGGTACCGAGGAAGATAAAAAAGAAATCAAGGTAGGTGCCAATCTAGAGTCGAGTGTTAAGGAGCGTCTGGTTCAGCTGTTGCATGATTATGTTGAGATCTTTGCCTGGTCATATGAAGACATGCCAGGACTTGATGCAAACATCGTGGTACATCGTCTGCCAACAAGAGAAGACTATCCACTGGTAAAACAAAAAGTCTGCCGCATGAGACCTGGCATGTCAGAGAAGATCAAAGCGGAAGTCATGAAACAATTCAATGTTAGGTTCTTGGCTGTCACTTCCTATCCTCAATGGGTTGCCAACATTGTTCCCGTGCCTAAAAAGGACGGCAAGGTACGAATGTGCATGGACTATAGATATTTGAATAGGGCCAGCCCTAAAGACGATTTTCCACTTCCCCACATTGATATCCTGGTTGACAATACGACACAGCATAAAGTGTTTTCCTTCATGGACGGATTCTCAGGTTATAACCAAATCAAAATGGCACCTGAGGACATGGAGAAAACTACATTTGTCACACAGTGGGGCACATTTTGCTACAAAGTGATGCCATTCGGATTGAAGAATGCAGGGGCAACCTATCAACGCGCCATGGTACCCTTATTTCACGACATGATACATCATGAAATAGAGGTCTACGTAGACGATATGATATCCCTATCACAAACAGAAGAAGAGCACCTTGATCACTTGCAAAAGTTGTTTGAGAGGTTGAAGAAGTATAAACTAAGGTTGAACCCAAACAAGTGCACATTTAGAGTACGGTCCGGTAAACTCCTAGGCTTTGTCGTCAACAACAAAGGTATTGA
Organism: Vicia faba; assembly: GCA_948472305.1. NCBI lineage: Eukaryota > Viridiplantae > Streptophyta > Magnoliopsida > Fabales > Fabaceae > Vicia > Vicia faba. The sequence continues at coordinate 1,535,088,417 of OX451737.1, forward strand.
GGTCGATCCCGCCAAGGTTAAAGAAATTCAAGAAATGCGTGCTCCTCGTACTGAGAAGGAAGTCAGAGGATTCTAGGGACGCCTGAACTATATTGCTAGATTCATTTCTCACCTAACAACTACTTGTGAGCCAATCTTCAAACTATTGAAGAAAGATCAAATTATCAAATGGAATGATGAATGCCAGACTACTTTCTATAAAATTAAAGAGTACCTATAAGAGCCTCCTATTTTGATGCCACCAGTCGAGGGAAGACCACTGATCATGTATCCGACTTTTTTAGAAAACTCAATGGGGTGTGTACGGGGGCAGATGACGAGTCTGGCCAAAAAGAGCATGCTATTTACTACCTGAGCAAAAAGTCTACCGACTGTGAAACCAGATATTCACTACTCGAGAAAACTTGTTGCGCTCTGGCATGGGCTGCTCGTCGGCTAAGACAGTATATGCTGACTCATACTACCTTGTTGAAATCTAAGATGGAACTGATAAAATACATCTTTGAGAAGCCTGCTCTGTCTGGGAGAATAGCTAGATGGAAGATGATCCTAACAGAATATGATATACAGTATACTACCCAAAAAGCTATAAAGGGCAGTGTCTTGGCTAATCACCTTGCTCATCAAGCTGTAGAAGATTATCAGTCCATGAAGTTTGAATTCCCGGATGAAGACATCATGACATTAGACAACTGTGAAGAAATCAGGTCATATGATGGACCTGAACAAGGATCCTGATGGACTCTTTTCTTTGCTGGGGCATCAAATGCACTTGGTAATGGTATCGATGTTGTACTCATATCTCCGGAAGGGTGTCATACTCCCTTTACTGCCAGACTTTGCTTCAACTGTACAAACAACATGGCAGAATATGAAGCATGTATCTTTGGCCTCAAGGCTGCCAGAGACTTAGGAATCAAATATTTAGATGTGTTTGGAGATTCAGCTTTGGTCATCAGTCAGATCAAAGGGGAATGGGACACTAAACACCCAAATCTTATCCCTTACAAAGAACATGTTTTGACATTGCTACCACATTTTGAGGAGATTACCTTCGAGCATTTCCCGCAAGAAGAGAATCAGCTAGCAGACGCTCTAGCCACAATTTCATCTATGTTTAAACTTAATTAGGATAACGATGCTCCCTAGATCACCATCGAACGAATGGATGAACCAGCACACTGTCACGAGATTAATACTGAAGAGGTAGTGGAGCAGCCTTGGTTTCATGAAGTTAAGAGGTATCTCGAGGCTCAAGAATATCCAAAAGGAGCTCCAATCAATGATAAAAAGTTCTTAAGGAGATTCTCTGCTAAGTTTTTCCTGAGTAATGGCATCCTGTACAAACGTAATCATGACTCCATTCTACTTCAGTGTGTGGATAAGATTGAGGCGTAAAAGATCATGGTTTAATTACATGAAGGTACTTTTGGCACTCGCTCCAGTGGGTATACGATGGCGAAGAAATCCCTACGGGCTGGCTATTATTGGTCTACCCTGGAAGCAGATTGCTATCAACACTCCCGAACCTGTCATAAGTGTCAAATTTATGCTGACAAGGTGCACGTACCTCTGGTTCCTCTGAATGTCTTGAAGGCTCCTTGGCCATTCGCTATTTGGGGAATTGATATGATTGGGGAGATCAAGCCTACAGCCTCCAATGGACACCGCTTCATCCTAGTGGCCATTGACTATTTTACAAAGTGGGTCAAAGCAGCTTCCTTCGCTTCCGTTACTAAGAATGTTGTTGCCCGCTTCATCAAGCAAAATCTCATTTGTCGGTACGGTATACCAGAAAGGATCATCACTGACAATGGTATAAATCTTAACAATACTATGATCACTACCTTGTGCGAGCAATTTAAGATTCAGCATCACAATTCTTCCCCCTATCGGCCAAAGATGAATGGTGATGTCGAGGCTGCCAATAAAAACATTAAAAAGATCATACAAAATATGACAGTCACCTACAAGGACTGGCATGAGATGCTACCATTTGCTCTCCACGGGTATTGCACCATAACTCGTACATCAACCGGGGCAACACCCTATTCTTTGGTTTACGGCATGGAGGTTGTTTTACCTATTGAAGTTTAGATCCCCTCTCTAAGGATAATGAAGGATGCAGGTTTGAATGAAGACGATTGGATCCAGACTCGACTTGATCAACTGAACTTAATTGATGAAAAGAGACTTATTGTTGTTTGCGATGGTCAAATGTATCAAAAACGGATAATCAAGGCTTTCAACAAGAAAGTCAGACGTCAAATATATCAAGTTGGGGATCTAGTGATCAAACGCATCATCTTTCCACAAAGTGATCCCAGGGGAAAATGGACTCCTACCTATGAAGGACCATTTGTAATCAAAAATATATTCTCCGGTGGGGCAATGATTTTGACCACCATGGATGGCGACGACCTGCCACACCCTACGAATGCGGACATAGTCAAAAGATACTATGCATAAGAGACTCGTTAGGTTGACACACCTAGGCAAAAAAGGGAATCCCGACGAACCAAAAAGTTCGGGCAAAAATTAGTGATAAAATTAAAACAATTGTACACCCGGCAAGTTGAAAACCTGAAAGGGCGACTTGGGCAAAAAAGGGTTTTTCGGTGGACTGAAAACCCGAAAGGGCGGTCCATGCAAAAGTTAGGAAATTAAAGTGTATGACTATGTCCTGTCGGATCACTTTATGGATAACATTCGACTTCCACTGACAAAATTTGGAGTTTCTGATCAATTCAATCATCTTCGGACAAAGCAACAAATAAACAAGACATTCGGATATATGAAGGCTATAGCAGAATGGGAACCCCATGGGATTATTACACATTGTGATACGGTGGGAGAACTGACTTGAGGGTTTTGCGTTTTATTGAAAATGTTGCGGTTTAGCAAGAGTCGCCACCGACTTTTCTTTTATCCAAAAGGAAAGGTGAAAAAGCACAGGAAAGACCTTTGAGATTGTTTTCTTGAGTTCGAGGGGTAGATTTTGAAAAGGGAAGGTATTAGCACCCTTTGCATCCATGGTTTTCCATGGGCTCTTAGTTAATTGCTTAGATCACTTGCTTTTGTTGTTTGAAATTGTGCTTTGTGTGGTTTTGAAAGTATTTTGTAAAAGATGCCATTCGTTTAGGCAACTTTTGTAATGATTCTCGTTCGTAAGAATGTATACAAAGATGTTTGTCTTTTTGAAAATGTTTTCAATGATTGTAAGATGTTTTGAAATGTGTGTATTTGTTTTGAAAATAGCAAGGATATTTGTTTGAAATGGAGCAAGTAACTAGAAGCCATCTACCTACTCAAATGTCTTTCTTGTGCATTTTATGTTCCTTTGACATTGTTGTCTTACCATTGATTTGGTAAGCAACCCTATCTTTGGATGTAAACGGGACAGGCGTGGGTCATCGTATAACCATGATTAGCAATGTTGCAAAGTATCTTAGTATTTTCGAGGGACTAAGATCATTTTGTAATGCAAATTTTTGAATAGCGTGAGGGACTATGATCTTTTGATTTTTTTTGTTTTACCAAGATACTTTGCATGCGTAACATGGCCATTTTTGTGTAAGGCAACCAAGTGGAGTAACCCTAAGGATTCTTGTGTGCAAGTGTGTTATTTTCATGCATGATTTTATCTTGAATTAGGATTTTCTATTTCATTGATTTTATCTTGCCATGCATATCCTAATTGCTAGCATTTACATTTGAAAGTGATAAAAATGCGGAAATGTAAAGTCCTACGCTATTACAATATTTAGGGGGTGGGGGTACACACTTATGAATGGGGAATCCAGTGAGAAAAATAAAGAAAAATATCAAGGGGAAGAAAAAAAAGAAAGAAGGAGGGGGTCAGCGTGCTGCTGAGAGGAAGTCAGAAGTTTTGACCCTGGCCTGCTGCAAGGTATCAACCTGTTAGCGAAAATGTATAGGTCAGAACTTCTGACCCTGGTGCGCTGCAAAATAGAAACTTGTTAGTGAAAATGTATGGGGTCAGAAGTTCTGACCCTGTTGGGCACACAGTAATTTTCAAAAGTTCTGATATTACTGATGAAAAAACAGGCCTCAGAAGTTCTGGCACCAAAGTCAGAACTTGGTCTCCCCCTGTGCTAGTCAGAACATCTGCAATTTGGTTATTTTTCCACAAAACAAAAGGCATGCCTAGGACAACTTCAGCAAGTGTCATAGCGTTTCAGAAGTCAGGACCAAAAGTTAGAGGTAAGTTCTGTACTGATTCAGTCTCTTACTTAGGCATACAGATGCGTGAAAATCTCAAAACATGCACAACATCAGAAGCATGATATCTACATTGTGTTTTGATCATGCAAATCTGATGATGCTTAAGTAGTGTGGTGAGAGTCAGCAGGTGCTTACCTTGCTGTAGGAAGAAATTCTATGAACTGAAGTTAGCTTTAACTCAGATAGTATTCTGGACAGGTTCTTTGTATGGGTGGATGGAGAGTATATATGTGGTCAAAAACTGTAGGGGCGTTCTTTAGTCAAGAAACAATTTGGGTACAAATGAAGTTTGGAGGTAGGAGATTCAAAGTTGTGTTTAAGGCTCTTGAAACACTAGGAATTTTGGCAGAGTTTCAAGGTGTTTTCTTGCTAAAATTTTCTATTTCTTTTCTAGCAATTTTTCTGATGTTGGACCCTCTTTTTTTTCAATGGACAATGGTGCTCTATTTATAGGCGAAGCTTTGTGGGGTTTTTAAACGTTAAGTGGCGCCAATACCATGCAATAGATGCTGACTTACTCTTGGAGAAACTTCATAAAAAGTTGTGATGATTGACAGCTCTTAGCCTAGGCTGGGTTAGTAAGCGAGGATTAAGGAAAAGTGACACCCATGAGCGAAAAGTAGCACATGAACCCATACCTAAATCTGCACAGGAGCGTTGTTATGATGCACGTGGAGAGACCCTTTGGTGAAGTGCTCAAAACTAGTTGTGAGCATTAATGAGCATTAAATGGTGATGAGATTGGTCAAGACTAATAAATCTTGTAATGTTAGATTTTAATCTGTGATACGGTGGGAAGAAATGACTGTTTTTTGGAATGTTGGTTTGTGTTTTGCGTTTGTTTTCGCAAAATTTCGCAGTAAGCAAGAGTCGCCACCGTATTTTATTTTATCCAACAAGGAAAGGAAAAAAGCACAGAAAAATTCCTTTTTCGAGATATTTCTCAGGTTCGGGGGGTAGATTATAGAAAGGGAAGGTGTTAGCACCCTTTCTATCCATGGTTATCCACGGGCTCTTAGATACTTGCTCATATTGTTTTCAAAATTGTTTTCTTTGTGCTTGTGGGTTTGAAAAAGTTTTTGTTTGAAAACTTCGATTAAATTCTTGCTTTTGTCCTCAAGAGTGTAATGAAGTGTTTTTGAAAACTTTGTTCGAAAAGGAGTGTAAGTGTGAAAAAGTTTTGTTTTTGAAAGAGAGCAAGTATCTAAGAACTATCTACCTACTCGAAAAAGGAATCGTTCTATGCTAATTTCCTTTAGACAATGTTATCCCACTATTGATGAGTAGGTAGCATCGTCGTTGGAGTTTGAGGGTCAACTCGAATGAGGGACGTCCAGTCACTAAAGCAATGTTAGGATGCCTTAGCGGTAACCCTAATGTATTAGATCGTTTGTTTTGAGACAACAATATCCGAGGCAACCGTTTCGAGGCGACTATGATCTTTTAGACAAGAGGGCAACCTCTAAAACAACCTATACTCAATGACCGTGTACGAAGGCACCCAAGTGGGGTGTACCCTAAGAGTGTGCATGTGCGAGTGTGTTGTTTTCAGTTAATTTTATCTTTATACATGTTAATGGTTATCTAAGTTGATTTTAGGTTAAACATTCAGTCTTGTCATGCATCCCATATTATCAAATATCTAACGGTTTATAATTTGCGGAAATAAAGTGCGGAATTTAAATTACAGGGCGTCGGGTATTTACATCGCCAAAGACAAACCCTTTAAAAATAAATAAAGCGATAAAAAATAAATAAAGGTCCTATTAGCTCTTACAAACCGGGAACAAGTACAATAGTGAATAAAATAGATCGCGTGTGGGAAATTAAATCGAGCGCAAAGTTCTAGGGTTTTGACCCTTTTTGAGAGAAAGTATCTTTTTTTATTTTTTTTTTATTTTAAGAAAGAAATAAATCTAAATTAATTACTAAATTAAATAAATTAATTATAATAAAAATAAATATTTTTGGGTTTTTTTGGTTATTTAAAGAAAGAAAATAAAAATTAATTGAATTAGTAAAACCTAATTAAGTCTAGTTAATTTTAATTATTTGCAAAAAGGGTTAAAATTATTCTAACATTAAAACCTAAACTAATTTAATTAATGTTTATTAATAAAAATAAAAGTTAGAATTTGATTAAATAAAAATATTTTGGTGTGATTTTATTTTAAAGAAAAAGAATTTTAATGATTGGTTAGAATTAAAAACAAAAATAATAAAAACAATTAATAAACAAAATAAATAAAATAAAGAGAGAGAAAGGTTTGGGCCTGAATTTTATGGTGCATATAGCAATGCTGAGGCCCATTAAGCGCTGGCCTGGTTTGACTTTTAGGATTTTGTATGCGCACTTGGACTTGACTCCATGGTGGACTCTCAGCCTGGATCACCAGATCTGGCCTTTGGCCATCTGGGTGTTGGATGTGTAAAGGCGTATGGTGCGCTGCATGCTTGGACGTACATGTGATTACCTGAAAAAGGAAAATAACAAAGAAAGTGGGGGACCTGGGATTCGAACCCAGATCCTGAAAGTGATATGCTTGCACGCTTGCCACTGCACTGCTTTGATTCTATTGTTAGTAAAATACAAAGAAATTATAATATAAACAAAAAAAATTATATGCCAGAAAATAAAAATGCGCGAAAATTAATTTGAATTGGCCAATGGGAGAGCGACAGCTCGTCGTCTTCTACCTCCAAATCCTGCAAATATTACCTCTGGATTTGGATCCGCAGCTAAATACGCAAGCTTGCTCTAAAATCTTCCCTAGGCCATATAAATCAATTCCAAAAACATGGCTGAGTTCGTCTTGGCTTCCTGATTAACATTATGTCCTTCTTGAGTCCTGATTTTTCCTGGAAAAAAAAGCCCTAAAAACAAACACGCAACCCTAGCTATGGTGTTTTGGGGTTACAGCGCCTATAAACCAAATTGAATAATGCAAAAAGTTTACAAATGTCATGAGGGTTATGAATATGCAAGCAGTTTGTTCAAATGATGCAAGAATAATGAATCACGAATTCAAGAACCAAGGTGATTTTCGTGATACTTACAGTGCTTTGTGGTATGTGAGAACGCTTGCTCTTGATCCATGAAGGTTGAGTGAACACCCAGGAAGCGATTGGGATAGCTTTTGGCTTCTGAAAATGCCTCTTGTTATGATCTCGAATTCAAGCTTTTTACCACTTTTTTCAAACTTTTGTTCTGCCTCTTCTTGCAGCCTCCAACCATTATTTTTGTGCCTTTGCCTTCCTTATGTAATGTATATTGCATTAGGGTAAGAAACTTGGTACAAATCTCTCTAAATCAATGCTCATGAATTGGATTTGATTCCACCATTACAACCTTCCAAATTTGGCCTAAATCATATCTTCTTGTAACCAATGCACTTGATGCGAATTTGACTCACATAATATTTGTATTCAAAGCCTAAATCAACCAAAATATCATGAGTTATAAATACTTTTGATTTTATATGATTTTATTTGATTTAAAATGAATAAATTCAATAAAAAATAAAATTAAATAATAAAAATAAGATATGGGCTCATGGCTGAAGCTAGGACACGTGGGCAATCATTCAGCTCAAATCAAGTGGAAAAGAATGGGCCCATTTGACAAAATTTGAAGTTTTGGGGATAGTTGACTTTTGGCAATTTTGCAAAAATGTCCAACTTCAACAATGCATAACTTCTTCAATTTTGAATTTTGGAGCTGTTCTTTGACTTTTTAGAAAGCTTGATATGTCCTCTAACCAACCCTTTTGATCTAATTTCATTTTGACATTCCATTATTAAGTTATAAGCTTTGGCAAAAAAGGTGTTTTTGTTGACTTTCAAAAATGACCTATAATGTCCAAATTTATAACTTCTTGTGAGTGAATTTTATGATCTTGGGGTATGAAGATGGATTGTAGGAAATTCCATCCTCTTCAAAATGATCTTTGTATGGGTCATTTATCAAAAGGTATGAGAAAGTTATGCTTGGTCAAAGTTGAGTTGACTTTTCCTACAAAACCCTAATTTAGCAACTTTTGAATCTTGATGAATTTTGAGCAATCCTTGATGAATCATGATCAACCCTTGATCAAATGATAAAATATCCTTCAAAATGAGAATGTTAACAAAAAATATTGAAGTTTGATTGTATTTGGGTCACAGTTGACTTTTACCCTAGCACAGTCAATTTTTGGACCCTTTGAGCAATTGACTGAGCAAACTTCCTCTGCAAGGCTTGAAATTTGACATGGATGACCTTGAGAGCGTATTAGGACATTGGGGAGCACTTGAGGTCATTTGTACTCAAATATCTTGATGTAACACAAAACCCTAATTTGGGATTGACTTCCTTAGGAGATAGCTTGACTGTCCAACTCTTGAGTAATCTTGAGCCACTTGGAGATTTTTCTTGCAATGTCTTGAGAAATATGAGAGGGAAAATTTTGGGGTACAACAGCTTCCCCTGTTCAATCTTCTTAAACCTGAGGATGTAGATTGGCTTTCGTACCTTTCATGATCCGAAGGTGGAAGATGATTGAACACTAGAGTGCCCAGAAATTTGCACTCGCATGAAGTGGTATCAGCCTGGTGATGTCGAGAATGGGCTTACAGATGCCATTTGGAGATTGTTGATAGGAGGATGGGCTTACAGATGCCATATGCAGGATTGTCGATCGCATAAGAGATTCCTTAATGATAACTTGCATACTTGTTATTGTGGAAGATTCCGCTGGGGGAAGTCTGATCCTTGTTAAAATTTAGGAACTTGCCTGTACTTCAATTGAGAAAACATCTCTGCTAAGTTTTAAGAACTTGTCCATAATTCAACTGGGGGGAAACATCTTCATCAATATCTAGGACTTCCTGGTCTTCAACGTAGTATACCATTGAGATTGTAGAACTCGTCCACACTATGACGGAGGAAAACATCTTCATCAAGATCTAGGAACGGTCTGGTCTTCAACGTAGTATACCATTGAGATTGTAGAACTCGTCCACACTATGATGGAGGGAAACATCTTCATCAAGATCTAGGAACTGTCTGGTCTTCAACGTAGTATACCGTTGAGATTGTAGAACTCGTCCACACTATGACGGAGAAAAACATCAAGATCTAGGAACTGTCTGGTCTTTAACGTAGTATACCGTTGAGATTGCAGAACTCGTCCACACTATGACGGAGGGAAACATCTTCATCAAGATCTAGAAACTTTCTGGTCTTCAACGTAGTATATCGTTGATATTGTAGAACTCATCCACACTATGACGGAGGAAAACATCAAGATCTAGGAACTGTCTGGTCTTCAACGTAGTATACCGTTGATATTGTTGAACTCGTCCACACTATGACAGAGGAAAACATCAAGATCTAGGAACTGTCTGGTCTTCAACGTAGTATACCGTTGAGATTTTAGAACTCGTCCACACTATGACGGAGGAAAACATCAAGATCTAGGAACTGTCTGGTCTTCAACGTAGTATACCGTTGAGATTGTAGAACTCGTCCACACTTTTACAGAGGAAAACATCTTCATCAAGATCTAGGAACTGTCTGGTCTTCAACGTAGTATACCGTTGATATTGTAGAACTCGTCCACACTATGACGGAGGGAAACATCTTCATCAAGATCTAGGAACTGTCTGGTCTTCAACGTAGTATACCGTTGAGATTGTAGAAGTCGTCCACACTATGAAGGATGAAAACATCTTCATCGAGATCTAGTAACTGTCTGGTCTTCAACGTAGTATACCGTTGATATTGTAGAACTCGTCCATACTATGACGGAGGAAAACATCTTCATCAAGATATAGGAACTGTCTGGTCTTCAACGTAGTATACCGTTGAGATTGTAGAACTCGTCCACACTATGACGAAGGAAAATTGTCGAGATTGAGAACCTTATCTAAAATTCAACCGAGGATAATTCAGTTGAGATTTAAGAACCGGTCATGTCTTCGACATAGCTGAGAATTTTAACTGCATTTTTCCTGAAAGGTAAAGGTCAGTTGTATGCAATGCATGATATATATCAAGCAATGATGTTCTCAAAATAAATGAGATTATGTTGTATGACGTGTATATGCATGTATCATGATGTATGTAAATATAATGTTTCTAGCTGGGGAAAATAAATCCTGGATAGCTGCTGGAGAATAGAGTTGAATTCTTCATTTCCGCTGGGGATGGTGAACGAAGATGATTGCGATAATAAACCTGCAAGAGAAGATAACTCCGTTGGGGAATAAACTGAGGAAGAGATTACTCTGTGGGGAAGAGATGTTCTGCTAAGGATTCAACCAATAAGTTCCGCTGGGGATGAATTACCATTGCTGGTGATACTAAATCCTGTTGGGGTTTTGAATTCTGTTTGTGAAAGGAAAGAACTCCGCTGGGGATGATCTTTCAGTTGCGGCTTCACTGGGGATAACCTGTTAGACTCTAATGGGGATAATCCTTTGAGCTTTGTTGGGGACAATATTCCTTTGAACTCGGCTGGGGATATTTATTTTTATACTCTGCCGGGGACAAACTTCCAGAGTCTACTGGGGATGATTCTTCAACTCCCATTGGGAAAGCTTTTTCAGACTGCGCTGGGAAAATTTTAACTCCACTGGGGATATCTTGTATTCTTCCGGGGAATATTTTTACACTCCGTTGGGGAATATTAAGACTTCCGAGGATATTAATCCCTTTCAGTGTTGATGGTAGATAAACTCTGCTTGGGGAGAATATTACCGATTCATTCATAGCTACAAGTCTCAGCTGGGGAGAGCTAATATTACTGTCTTTTCTTACTCTGCGGGGAGTGAATGTTATTGGGATGCATGCTGAGGATATGACGATGGCTTTGCATCAAGGCTTTTTTGCCCCTGTTTCTGCGGGAGAAGGTGCCTGCGGAGGCCTTGTGGATTGAGTATTATCCCAACCTATGAGGTGCTTGGTAACTTTCGATTGAAGTGACAAGTCTTCTTCTGGTAGGCTAGTGACAAGATGACGGGACATAGTCGTATGCTTTGATCCCTAATTTTTTCCTGGACCGCCCTTTCGGGTTTTTAGTTCACCGGGATACCCTTTTTTGCCCAAGTCGCCTTTTCAGGTTTTCAACTTGCCGGGAGTACAGATTTTTTCATTTTCTTCCCTTATTTTTGCCCGAACCCTTTTAGTTCGCCGGGAAGCCCTTATTTTTGCCTAGGCCAGTCAACCTAGCGGGTCTTTGATTATGCGTAGTACTTTTTTGACTATGTCCATGCTCTCAAAGTGTAGGGAGTTGTCACTGTCAGTAGTTTCGTATTGCCATACTACCAGAAGATGTTTGATCATGCAAGATTCGTTGCTGGAATTCATGTCCAATGCCCCAATTGATTCAGATGGAGATTTTCCTCTGGCTATTTGTCATTTCGAGAGATTCCTTGAATCTTGACTTAACTGCCCCAGATGATGGACAATGCTCATGTCGTGCCCCTTGGTTGGAAGTGTTATTTCCACTTGTGGTGACCCTTTTTATTGAAAAGGTTTTTGTTCACTAGATATTCGTCGTGCAAATTTCTCTACTGTTTGAACAAATAGTCATATGCAAGTAATGTTATTTTAAGAATGCAAAGCTTATGTCTGTCTTTTTTGAAAATGCATTTTTTCAGTAAGATAGGAAATTTTTGTAAAATGTGATGTCAACTCAGGATTTACAGCAAGCCCTACAGGAGTCAGGATACCTTTTGTAACAGTATGCTTTCGAACTAACCCATGCTTCAGCTAGGACTTTTAAGGGTTATAATGTGGCTTGGTTCACGGTTTAAGAAACAAAGGATAAAGGCTCAAATTTTATTTGTACCCACCTGTTCTTCGTGATGTTCTTCGATCCTAAACTCAGCTAATCGTGCATTAGATCTTGTTTGAGTCTTTGCTCTGATATACCAGTGACGGTTCGAATACTGACAATTTATTTTGGACAGGAAGTCATTTTGTTGAGATTTTGCAGGATCTCTTCCCTTTTGGTTTTTATTATCCCTGTTTTTTGCATGAATTGTTTCTTTTTGTGATTACAGTCAGCGGGATGCCCCCATTTTTCTTAAGTCTCCTTCACAGGTTTTGACTTATTGGGCTTTTATTTTGAGAGATAATGACTGCATGTCCTTACGATTATATGGAACCAACACCGTCTTTTGTTTCGGAAGGACTTCTTTGATTCCATTCATTGTGCACCTGGATCAACTGAGAAAACTACCCTGCCCCAGGTTATAATTAAGGGTTTTAATTTGTGAAAAGAAAAACTCCAACTTCTTTGGCTCAAAGGGGTTGACTAGGGATTATCTTCCTTATAACTCCACTGTTTAGGATTTGAAACAATACATGTACCTCATCAGCGGGGTCTGTTCAAAAGCATATTGTAGAGATTTTGATATCATTTTCGTCATCCTCCCTCTAAAGGCTTAGAATTTTTTAATCGAGAGTTGATCATCACAAAAAATGAAAGTAATTTGAATATAGTGAAATACGAATGGATTGATTCAAAACAGACATATGCAATTCATTGATAAAGTAATAAAGTTTGACATGAATAAATGTTCGAACAATCAAAAGAAAATTACAACTTGAAAATTCTAATGAACAAAAAGTCTTCTCGTCTCAGTACTTGTCACTTCAAATGGTGAACCTTGAAGGATTGACAGAAACATTCCAGTTGACCATCTTGTGTTAATTCCAATGCTCCTTCATCAATCAGTTCTTGAATTTTGTTGCTCAACGCCCAACAGATGTTAGTAACATGCCCCGGGCTGTTGGAGTGATATGCACACCTTGCATCAGGATTGTACCTTGGGGAGGCTATGTTGGGATTCTTAGGAGGGTCCCTTAACGTCACCAGATTCAATCTCAACAGGTGTTGTAAAGCCTGAGATAGCGACATGTTGAGCTTGGTAAATTCCCTCTTGGGCATATTTGGCTTACTCTGATCAACCCGTTATTTATGGCAAGGTTGTTGTTGGACCCCTGAGGTAGCAGAAACTTTGAGAGGTCCATTCTTCACCAAACCTAAACCTGGTTTTCTTGAAAGCTGATCAGTGACTCGGCCTCCGACCCCGACTGTTTGCTTCATACTGTTGTATCTGTCTTGATGAAGCTGGTTGATAATGGTTCTCAGCTCTTCTTGTTCTCGAGCTAAGCCTTGGATAAGAGCCATCTGCCCCAGCATCTGGGTTTTCATGGCACTGAACTCAGCTTGCAGTTGTTCCAGCCGTTCGTCCTTATTGTCTTTAGGACTTTTCTTGACTAAGTTCCCCATGAGGAGTGTTTTCAACTCTTCCTACCCCTTGGATAGGTTTAGGAATACGTCCCTGAACTGAGCTTCTCGAGTTTTAAGATCTTGGTTGTCTGGTTGGAAAGCCATTGCTGAAATAAACAGCGAGAACATGAGAGACCTGTATTAGGAGACCTGTTATGTAATGATATGTATGATATATGTATGCAATGTTTTTCAAGGATCTCGCGGGGTAAACAAGAAACTTGTTAGAATTTGAATTTCACAGCTTTGATTGAAGAAACTTCGTGTTGTTAAGAGTCCTTCTTCAAGAGTCAAGCTCACCATATTGAGTGGGTCATAGCCACTGACTCAAGTTATCATGTTTTGATCTCTAGACGGCATTGGCTAGAGGAAAATAAATCCCTTTTGTCCCTTGCTTGACGTCTGATTTACCATAACCTGCATCACAGACCCTTGAGATCCTTGAAATGGTTAAGGAAATGTTAAGGCATGATGTTATGATGTGTATGCTATGCGTTTAAGCAAAAGTGTGAGGTGCTGTAAGTAAACCCTGCAATAAATCCAGATTATTAGATAAGGACTGTAAACAAAACCTGCAAGGAACTCATGTTGTCAGATAACAAGAATGTGCAAGTAGTTCAAGTTTGAAAGCACAAAAGTCACACAATAGCCCTTAAATTTCAGGTTGGCAAGGAGCTTAGGTATTACCCTCTTTCAGTTCAGTTGGTTCAACCTGTCCTAGAAATAGTAACCGGGTTCTAGAGGATATCAATATCACTGACCACCCTCGATCGGTCATAATTCCAGTTTAGCAACCTTTTCTTGCGGCCGGAATCATCACGAGAGTTTGGTCTCAATGAGTGTAGCATACTGCTACTGTTCTATGGCCAAGTTGGTCCATTTAAAGGTTCTAAGGTCAGTTTGTGCTTAATGACCCCTTAGCAGACCCATATTCTCCTCGTTGTGCCACAAGGGATATCGGTACATACTAAAGTAGCACACCAACATAGCTACTGCTTCAACCGTATCGGTCTACGCTGTACAGTTCCCTCACAGTTTATTTCTACTTACCTAAATAGTATCCCCCCAGATCCGGGTTAGGATCTATAGTAACTCCGATACAAGCCCACAAATATAAAGCATACAAATCAATCAATTGAAAACAATATGAACTATTCCTAAGGTACACCCCACTTATTAAGCGTCCCCAACAGAGTCGCCAGTACTGTGATACAATGGGAAGAACTGACTGTTTTTTGGAATGCTGGTTTGCGTTTTGCATTTGTTTTTGCAAAATGTCGCGGCAAGGAAGAGTCTCCACCGTATTTTATTTTATCCAACAAGGAAAGGAAAAAAGCACAGAAAAATTCCTTTTTCAAGATATTTCTCGGGTTCGGGGGGTAGATTATAGAAAGGGAAGGTGTTAGAACCCTTTCTATCTGTGGTTATCCACGGGCTTTTAGATACTTGCTCATATTGTTTTCAAAATAGTTTTCTTTGTGCTTGTGGGTTTGAAAAAGTTTTTGTTTGAAAACTTCGATTTAACTCTTGCTTCTGTCCTCAAGAGTGTAATGAAGTGTTTTTGAAAACTTTGTTCAAAAAGGAGTGTAAGTGTGAAAAAGTTGTTTTTTAAAGAGAGAAAGTATCTAAGAACTATCTACCTACTCGAAAAAGGAATAGTTCTATGCTAATTTCCTTTAGACAATGCTATCCCACTATTGATGAGTAGGTAGCATCGTCGTTGGAGTTTGAGGGTCAATTTGAATGAGGGACGTGCGGTCACTAAAGCAATGTTAGGATGCCTTAGCGGTAACCCTAATGTCTTAGATCGTTTGTTTTGAGGCAACAATATCCGAGGCAACCGTTTCGAGGCGACTATGATCTTTTAGACAAGAGGGCGACCTCTAAAACAAACTATACTCAATGACCATGTACGAAGGCAACCAAGTGGGGTGTACCCTAAGAGTGTGCATGTGCGAGTGTGTTGTTTTCAGTTAATTTTATATTTATACATGTTAATGGTTATCTAAGTTGATTTTAGGTTAAACATTCAGTCTTGTCATGCATCCCATATTATCAAACATCTAACAGTTTATAATTTGCGGAAATAAAGTGCAGAATTTAAATTACAAGGCGTCGGGTATTTACATCGCCAAAGACAAACCCTTTAAAAATAAATAAAGCAATAAAAAATAAATAAAGGTCCTATTAGCTATTACAAACCGGGAACAAGTACAATAGTGAATAAAATAGATCGCGTGCGGGAAATTAAATCGAGCGCAAAGTTCTAGGGTTTTGACCCTTTTTGAGAGAAAGTATCTTTTTTGTTGTTTTTTTTATTTTAAGAAAGAAATAAATCTAAATTAATTACTAAATTAAATAAATTAATTAATTAATAAAAATAAATATTTTTAGGTTTTTTTGGTTATTTAAAGAAAGAAAATGAAAGTTAATTGAATTAGTAAAACCTAATTAAGTCTAGTTAATTTTAATTATTTGCAAAAAGGGTTAAAATTATTCTAACATTAAAACCTAAATTAATTTAATTAATGTTTATTAATAAAAATAAAAGTTAGAATTTGATTAAATAAAAATATTTTGGTGTGATTTTATTTTAAAGAAAAAGAATTTTAATGATTGGTTAGAATTAAAAACAAAAATAATAAAAACAATTAATAAACAAAATAAATAAAATAAAGAGAGAGAGAGAGAGAGAGAGAGAGAGAGAGAGAGGTTTGGGCATGAATTTTGTGGTGCATATAGCAATGCTGAGGCCCATTAAGCGCTGGCCTAGTTTAACTTTTAGGATTCCGTGTGCGCACTTGGACTTGACTCCATGGTGGACTCTCAGCCTGGATCACCAGATCTGGCCTTTGGCCATCTGGCTGTTGGATGTGTGAAGGCGTATGGTGCGCTGCATGCTTGGACGTACATGTGATTACCTAAAGAAGGAAAATAACAAAGAAAGTGGGGGACCTGGGATTCGAACCCAGGTCCTGAAAGTGATATGCTTGCACGCTTGCCATTGCACTGCTTTGATTCTATTGTTAGTAAAATACAAAGAAATTATAATATAAACAAAACAAATTATATGCCAGAAAATAAAAATGCGCGAAAATTAATTTGAATTGGCCAATGGGAGAGCGACAGCTCGTCGTCTTCTACCTCCAAATCCTGCAAATATTACCTGCGGATTTGGATCCGCAGCTAAATACGCAAGCTTGCTCTAAAATCTTCCCTAGGCCATATAAATCAATTCCAAAAACATGGCTGAGTTTGTCTTGGCTTCCTGATTAACATTATGTCCTTCTTGAGTCCTGATTTTTCCTAAAAAAGAAAGCCCTAAAAACAAACACGCAACCCTAGCTATGGTGTTTTGGAGTTCCAACGCCTATAAACCAAATTGAATAATGCAAAAAGTTTACAAATGTCATGAGGGTTATGAATATGCAAGCAATTTGTTCAAATAATGCAAGAATAATGAATCACGAATTCAAGAACCAAGGTGATTTTCGTGATACTTACAGTGCTTTGTGGTATGTGAGAACGCTTGCTCTTGATCCAGGTGTTTCCAGTGATTTCTGGTAAACAACCGCTAGTCTTCCAAACTATCGAATAATCTTTCTGACTGTTATTCAATTCCTCTGGTAACTCACAGGATCGACTAGATTGATCCTAGGACTCCTTGGATATTAAGGTTACTCTCACGATCGAACAGATATTCATGGTTGATATTGTATATGTGTTTGGCTTATTTTGATTTCTCTCTCTAAAAGTCTAAAGATGTAATCAAAATGTGTGTGTGAAAACTAAGTCACATGAATAAATGCTAATTGTAAAGACATGTAAAATTGTATAAAAGTGAAGTAAATGGTTTCGACTTACAAAACAGTTAATATAAAGGATTTCTGGAACGTAAAAGGTTTGAAATATGAAGAAAGCGTTTAATGCAAGAAATCTTTAAATGACTTTAAGTAAAAATATGAGTTCGAAGGATAAGACTTGAAGGTAAAGGTATGGAAAATATGACAGTTTTCTGAGATATAAAGTGCTTGAAATATGAAGAAAACATTAAAATGTAAAACTTTGAAGAAGAGATTTCGAAGTGAAAAGACTGTAAATGAGAAAACTTGTAAATGTTATTTGACAAAAGGATAAAGGAAAGTGCTGGAAATGGTAAAAGGTTTTCATTAAATCAGAAATACATGGTGCTATAATACATACATTTCTCTTGCATTCGTTTCCCTTGCCATGTGGTAGTTTGAATGTTACTGAGTATTTTGTATAATAGATATGACACCCCAAATCCTAATACTATGACTTTTATTTATACTAATTCGACCATAACGGTCTTGCTATAGGATTATGCCACGTTTAGAACATGCAAGACAATGCCTCTTTCGTCTTTCCACGTGTCCCCAAATGCTCCAGCACATAACTTTCAAACTTCGAAAGTCCCGCTTCCATTTGAATTGCAAATGCTTTGGTACTTCTCCGTTTTGAACGCTCTTCCCATACACAGCCTTGTTGTTATTTCGAGACTTCTTTAGATATGTTCCCATAATTGCAACTCGAAGCTCCAAGCTTTGACATACTTATTTGAAACACTGCTTCTGCTACTTCGAAACATGACGCTTTACCTCATTTCGATCAAAACGTTTAATTCATTTGGCTTCTAATAACATTATCAAAATCTTCAGCCAACAAATTGCCCCTTTAAAATATGTATTTTGATTCCTCTGAGAAATACCTATTTTAAACACCTACACAAGATTTTGATGTTTATTTGACTATAATTTTGGTTTCTTACATGTAATATTCGAACAACGCCATTTTGGCATTTTATCTTGCCATCTTGGATTTTTATAACATCTTGTTTACGTTGTTACTATTCGAATCTCCTGCAGGCTTGGCTTATATTTCTTTAAATATTTCCCATTAACCTTTAGGACACGTTTATCATCCATGAGTTCTTCGATTTCGTACGCATTGTTTGAGAATACTTTTAATATTCGAAAAGGTCCTTCCCAATGAGGTGACCATTTACCTAACGCTTTATTCTTCTTGTCCATAGGCAATATGACTCTCCAAACCAAGTCATTAATAATGAATACTTTTTTCTTCACCCTTTTATTGTATGTTCTGGCCACTCTTTCTTTTTGCCTCATCAAAATTTCCAATGCATGTAATCTAATTTCGTCCAACTCAACTAATTCATTCATCATCATTTCCCAATATAATGCAGTTGGGATTTCGTTTTGTCTCTGAATTCGAACTGATTGTAGATGAATTTCTACTGGCAACACTGCATCATGACCAAATGTGAGTTGGAAAGGCGTAGTGTTAGTAGCTTCCTTAGGAGATGTTCTACAAGCCCATAATATTTGGTCCAGAGTTTTGTGCTAGTTTCTCGGCTTTTTGCCAATATGCTTCTTGATTAATCCTATTATTACTTTATTTGCTGCTTCGACTTGTCTGTTTGCTTGAGCATAATATGGCGTTGATGTTAGCAATCTAAACCCCATTTCTTGGGCAAATCCTTGCATCTTTCTACCAGTAAACACAGAGCCTTGGTCTGTAGTTATGCTCTCTGGCAATCCGAACCTATAGATAATGTGCTTTTGTATAAATTCAATAATAGCCTCTTGATCAGTAACTATCAGTGGTATAGCTTCGATCCATTTGGTAAAATAATCTATTCCCACCAAGATGTATTTCTGTCCTTTGGACGAAGCAGGATTTATTTCTCCTATCAAATCCAATGCCCATCCTCTAAATGGCCATGGTTTGATGATCGAATGCAACTCACTTGCAAGGGCATGTTGAATTCTTGCATGTTTCTGACATTCCTCACATCCTTTAGCAAAGTCTATGCAATCTTTGAGCATGCTAGGCCAATACAAGCCGTATCAAAATAACAACCATTTCATTTTATGGCCTGCTTGATGTGCCCCACATGCCCCATTATGGACTTCAGACAATGCTAAGTATGCCTCACTTTCTCCTAGGCATTTCAATAATACACCCTCTTGGGTCTTTTTAAACAATTCGTTCCCCATGAGGAGATATGACAATGCTCTATATTTTGTTTTTCTATCCACCTTTAGAGTTGGGTCTGCTAAATAATTCTTCAATGGACTTTGCCAATCTGCATCTGACAAAGTATTTATGGCTAATATTTCGAATCCCTGTTTCTCAGCATATCCCAATCTCATACTTTCCAGATCCGATGGTGTGAATCTAGTAGCCATAACTCTTCCCCTTAGTTCGACCAAATCCTTGAAGTTCTTTGTAGACACTTTATAACCTGAAGCCAACTGCGCTAAGTCATTTGCTTCTTGGTTCTCTATTCTTGGTACGTGTTGAATATCCATGTATTCAAATTTCCTCAATAGCCTATTGACTATGACGAAGTATACCATTAAATTTTCCTTTATGCACTTGTATTCCTTTGTGATTTGTTTGACCACTAATTCAGAGTCTCCTTTAATTTCGACTCTGGTTGCCCCCAATTCCAACAAAGCTTCAAGTCCAACAATGAGCGCTTCATACTCAGCTTCGTTGTTAGAACAACGAGGACCATCTAATTTATACTTGAATTTTGTTGGAATTCCTTCAGGAGAAATCAGAAGGACTCCAACACCACTTCCATTCCTGTGGGTTGAACCATCAAAGTACAATTTCCATGGTTGCATTTCGACGTAACTCATGACCGTCTGCTCAACCAAAGAATGGTCCACAATGAAGTCAGGAATCACTTGACCTTTCATAGCTTTTAAGGGCATGAAAGTCAACGAATATTCTATTAAGGCTAAAGCCCACTTGCCAACTCTGCTATGCATTATTGGTTTTGAAAGCATATGTTTAATGACATCGAAATGAGATGAAACATAAACATCAACAGGTTTTATATAATACTTGAGTTTCATACAAGAGAAATACAAACAGAGACATAGCTTTTCTAAATTGCTATATCTGGTCTCTGCATCATTTAGCACTCTACTTAAATAGTATATGGCTCTTTCGACGCCATTGCTATCTTCTTGTGCTAGCATACTACCTATACTAACTTCAGAGGCAGATATGTACAATCTCATGGGCTTCCCCCATGAAGGTGGAGACAAAATAGGAGGCTGAGAAAGGTATTCTTTTATTCTGTCAAACGCCTCCTGGTGAGCTTCGTTCCATTCGAAGGCTTGACCTTGCTTTAGGCGAAGTAACGGAGAGAAAGCTTGGGTTCTTCCACTTAGGTTCGAGATGAATCTTCTGAGGAAGTTAATTTTCCCTAGCAGAGATTGCAACTCCCTTTTTGACGCAGGTGCTTTCGTCTCCATTATAGCTTTGGTTTTGTTCTGGTTGATTTTGATTCCTTTCTTGTGAACCACAAAACCAAGAAAATCTCCAGCCTGCACAAAAAATGCACATTTAAGGGGATTCATCTTTAAGCCATGTTTTCTCATTCGCTCGAATGATTGGCTTAAATGATGCAAATGTGTTTCTGCAGACATAGATTTGATGACTATATCGTCAATATACACCTGCATGAAGGTTTCAATGAAATCATGAAAAATTGAATTCATTTCCCTTTGATAAGTTGCCCCAGCATTCTTTAAACCAAAAGGCATCACCACCCATTCGTAGGTGCCTAAGGCTCCTGGGCAACGAAATGCTGTCTTTGCAACATCTTCTTCAGCAATGAAAATCTGGTTATACCCAGAGTATCCATCTAACATACTCAAGTATTCGAACCCTGCAGCAGAATCTACTAGCATTTCTGCCACAGGCATGGAATATTCATCTTTAGGGGTTGCAGTGTTTAAATCCCTAAAATCTATGCAAATTCTTAAAGAACCATTTTTCTTAATAACAGGTACTATGTTTGCTAACCATTCAACGTACCTTGCTGTTCTGATGAATTTGCAACGCAGCAACCTTTCGATCTCAGCTTTAATTTTTGTGAGAACCGCTGGTGCGAATCTTCTGGGAGTTTGTTTGATGGGCCTCTTGCCATCTTTGATTGGCAGTCTGTGTTCGACCAACTCCCTCTTTAAACCAGGCATCTCGTCATAATCCCATGCGAAGCAATCTTTGTTTTCCTTAAGGACTTCGATCACTTCCTTCCTGAGGCCTGGGCTAAGTTTAGCACTTATGTAGGTTACTCTTTTCGTTTTTTCATCCCCTAAGTTGACTTCTTCGAGTGGATCCTGTGCCAACATTTTGGCACCTGAGTTTATGGGGTCCCTTTCGAAGCCTAAGGGTTCTTTATCATAGATGGCATCCAACCTTTGATCCATCTCAAACTCTTTGAAGGGTGAGCATTTCGAACCATCCCCACTTACTTCGTCCGTCTTTATAGTTGATTTATTTATTTCAGCCTCTAAGGCCGCTTTTGATTCGTTCTCAGCCATATAGGCCGAAATCCTTTCGAAAAAGGTAGACTTAGTCATGGCTAAGGTTGTCGAAGTCCCAGCCTGCTGGCCGTTTTTGTATAGTGCTTTCGACTCCCTCTTCTTCACTGATTATTGTTCTATCCCAGTAAAGGCCATCATGACGAAGGGTCATGTAGTAGTGGGCGTTTCTAGTTTCATTAATCTCATCATTTGGAACACACGGAGCAATCTTTTCCAGATTTTTATCATAATCCCTCTTGTCAACTAAATTGACAGTTGACATAAAGTAACTCTGGTCTGCTTCGATGTTTTCCACGATTCCATCATCTCTCCACAGAACTAGTCGCTGATGCATTGACGAAGGAACTTCCCCCACGCCATGGATCCACTCTCTTCCCAGCAGCAATTTATAGTTGGCCTTGGCTTCGATCACCATAAACATGGTGGGCCTACAGCTTGAGCCTATTGTCAATTCCAACTGGACCACTCCCAGTGTTTTGCCCACTTTTCCCTCATAATTGGACAGAACCATATTATGGGGCTTGATGTCTCCTTCGCGGATCTCTAATCTTTTTAGCATGAAATGGGGTATCAAATTGACTGCAGCACCCCCATCCACTAGAACTTTGTTCACACCATGGACACCAACTTTCGCCCGAATGAAAAGTGGCTTGAGATGGTTCTTCATTGCAGGTTCTGGACGTTCGAAGAACGCATTTTGTTCCTCAACAGCCCCATTGTCCATCACATAGTAGCACACGGGCCTATGTTTCATCAAATCTGTGGTGTCTTCCTCCTCATATTCATTGATTTCGGTTTCCTGCCCAAATTCGCAGGGAAGCACAGACACCACGTTACAGTTCAAGTTAAATGAAGACTCCCCCTCCGATTCGAAGTTATCTGTTATCATATCTTCGTCCTCTTCCGGGCCTGGAGTGTATTCCTTTGGTTCATCGCGTTGTTCTTCAGAGAAGAGCCTCCTATTGACTGGAGGTTTGTCTTCAGTTTGATTTTTTGGTTTGTTGGTGCTAGATTCACCTTGGTTTTTCGTTGAAGTAACCCCTTTGTTTGCCACAGCTTCTCTCTCAGCCTTTCGAATCCTTTTCTGTCTGCGCCACTGGGATCTTGACATGGGGTTCCTTCCTTTGTAATTTTCTAATCTCACCTCCTCCCTTTTTGCTGTGTTGAATTGCCTCCTGTATGTCACAGCATGGCGTGCATTTCGTTCAGCGTTTCTCCATCTATCTTTTCCTTTGTCATTTCTGACCTGTAACCATCTATCGGTTGGCACTTCAGCAGGGAGTTTGAAAGTCACTCTTCGAGTAGCCTTGGGGTGAGGGCTATCAGGCCTTCGCTGTTTGTGTCTGCTGTCGAAACGTGGGCCCATCTGGGCAGTTTCTTGATGGTTCCAGCAAGGGGCGAAGGGAATCGTTTCGAAGGCCCTGGCCATGCTTTTGTCATACACAGCAGAACACCTTGGGCAAATCAAGCACTTGGTTGCCCCTTTGTAGCAGCGAAACACAAATTCCAGCAAACTTTCTCCAGCCTTGGGATAACACCTAAAAAGCTGGTTATCCTGGCGCCAATTGTTGCCAGTTCGAGTCCTCTGTACCCTTTCGAAATTTGCAGTGATTCTTTGATTGCAAAGGATGCTGCACCTAGGGCACAATATCATGCCTGAATCTCCTTTGTGGCATGTCATGAGATAATCCTTGAGACTAGCATCTCCAGTGTGATTATCCCACATTCTATACTTTTCTTTTTCTAAGTATTTTTCCACTTCCTCCATCTCAGAGCGAGGTCTTTCCATATCCACCATATTTATTTCCACATCTCCCCCTTTAGCTTCATCATCACCCCATCCTGTGGGCTTTATATCCTCAATCTGAACCTTCGAACTCTCTGGGGCAGAATATTTGACCAAATAGTCAAATTTTCCACTGGGTTCCCCTAGAGTGTCCCATATTTCCTTCTGAAGGGAAATTGGCTGCGTGATTTGGACTTTCTCCAATTCCAGCCTCAAGCCTTCAGTGACTTGTGTTAATTCTTGGTTTTGATTTCCCTGGCCTTCAGTAGCCTGGGTTTCTCTTGCAACAGCTACAGGTGCGGCAATCGGAGTCTCTGGCGTATTCTGGATGTCTTCAGTGACCTCCTCGCTGACTTCGACCATCACCCAGTTTTCAACTCCAGTACCCTTCTCTCCTGTTAGGGCGTCGCTTTGATCAGTTTCCACCATGTTGACCTCTCCAATGCATGCAGGCTCGGAGTAGTTGGTTTCTGCGACGTCCAAGGGATCTTCGTCCACTTTCATCTTCACCTTATCAGCAAACTTTAGTCTGCCATCTTTGATCGCGTTTTAAATCAGGTCCCTGAAAAGAAAACATTGTGAGGTTTTGTGGCCTAGGAAGGAAACTATGATACTTGCAAAATCCTCTCTTCTTTCTCTGATCCAAAGGAGGTATTTTGACATTTGATGGCACAATTAGTTGGCCATCTTTGACCAGTAAGTCAAAAATCTCGTCACATTTAGTGACATCGAAGGTATAAACCTTCTTTGGAAATTTGTCACTTTTTTCATTTTCAACAATGTCTTTCCCTTTTGTGGGAACTAACAATTTGCAGGAATAAGGCGGGGCCTGTTTTAATTCAGCGAGGTCGATTTCGACCTCTTCGAATTCGAATTCAGGATATTCTTCTGCTTCCTCAGTCCCAACATAGGAAATCCTTTCTTTCTTGCTATTCTTAAAGACTCTGGCTTTTTCGGCCTTTAGTCTTTCGACCTGTCGAACCCTATCGGCTAACTGAGCCATATCCCTCAAATACTGAGTGTCTAGTTTCTTTCGAATAGAATAATCCAAGCCACCAGCGGCCATTTCGACTAACTCATGTTCAGGCACTACTGTGTAACATCTGGATTTCAAAAGCCTAAATCTATTCAAATAATCATCTATGGGTTCGGTGAACTTTCTCTTAACACTGGCCAATTCCTTCAAACTTATTTTCGACTGTCCCATGTAAAATTGTTCATGGAATAATCTCTCTAAGAGAGCCCAAGTGTCAATGGACCCAGGAGGCAAAGTGGTAAACCATGTGAAGGCGTTTTTTGTCAAGGAACTTGGGAAGTATTTGATCCTGAGATCTTCATTATTGGCTATATCTCCCGCTTCGGTTAGATATCTCGCTATGTGTTCGACTGTTGACTCATTGGTATCCCCAGCGAACTTTGTAAATTTAGGGACTTTATATCCCCTTGGTAAATCAGTATGCATTATGCAATCCAATATAGGAGAAGCGTAATTTGGCCTTCTCATTCCTGTGTTGAGGCCATTCTGGGCCATGACTCTCTCTATCATGGTGGTTAGGTTGTTTTCTGCCAAGATGTTATCGTTTCGAATTCTATGAACGACAGCATCGGCATCTTGATTTCGACCAACCAAAACAACTCCCCTAGGTTGTTCTTCTCGAAACTCTGGGGCTTCTAGCCTTTCGACCCTTGCCCCTGGTTCCATAATTTCCCTTTGTGGGCCCGGGATTATTGGGGCTTCTAACCTTGGTGCCCTGGCCCCTAAGTTAACTTCTTCTCTGGGTGGTCTATAAATTGGGTCGTTAGCAATTTGTTCTATAACAGGCATGTTTGCTCGAAATCCCGCCTGATTCTGCCTACGCCTTTCTGGGGGAGCAAAGAAATCTGATATTCGACTCATATTGTCAGCGTTTTCTCTGTTTGTCACAGTCACATTTTGCACTATTGGGGCAAATATCTCCTGCATGGTTTGTGCTAACACCCCTATCATATTATGGTTACTGTCATCCATCAATTGCCTAAAAGCCAACTGGTTGTCTGTGGTTAAGATAGGCATTGTGCTATAACCCACCGACCCTTGGTTATTTGTCATAAACTGATTCGCCCCAGACCCAGACCCTAGTTGTGGAGATGAATTCGATGTGGAATTGTGTAAACCTGCCATAAAAGATGTTGGCATTCCATAAGAGGAATTTCTGGTTCTACTCCCATCGAAACCGGGTGGTCTAGTTAATGGAGTGGCGAAATGGGATTGTGTCCCTGATGGTGGAACGAATCCCCCAGGGTAGCCAATGGTTCCAATATTTCCTAAGATCGAACTATTAGTTGATATGCCACTTACTCCATTGGTGGCTATGTTACTGGTCGAAGATGCAACAGACTGTGCATTCGAAGGGATTACATTAGATGTTCTGATCGAAGTGGACGCATTAGTGCCTGTTGTATGTGGGCCAGTTTGGTCCCCTTGTTGATTGTCTGAATTAGACATTTTGTCCAAACGTTTTCTTCTGGATAAAGGTTGGTTGTTGTTGGTTATCTTACCACTTCTCAGGTTCATAAAACAGCAAACTTCTTAGGTTCCAACGTTTTTGTAATGGTTATGTCTCAACAATCCTTATTTCTAA
Source organism: Vicia faba (assembly GCA_948472305.1). NCBI lineage: Eukaryota > Viridiplantae > Streptophyta > Magnoliopsida > Fabales > Fabaceae > Vicia > Vicia faba. Next base: position 1,535,114,740 of record OX451737.1, read on the forward strand.
TATCCAATTATTGGTCCCACCGGGTGTGCCAATTTGTTTCCAGTGATTTCTGGTAAACAACCGCTAGTCTTCCAAACTATCGAATAATCTTTCTGACTGTTATTCAATTCCTCTGGTAACTCACAGGATCGACTAGATTGATCCTAGGACTCCTTGGATATTAAGGTTACTTTTACGATCGAACAGATATTCATGGTTGATATTGTATATGTGTTTGGCTTATTTCGATTTCTCTCTCTAAAAGTATAAAGATGTAATCAAAATGTGTGTGTGAAAACTAAGTTACATGAATAAATGTTAATTGTAAAGACATGTAAAATTGCATAAAAGTGAAGTAAATGGTTTCGACTTACAAAACAGTTAATATAAAGGATTTCTGGAACGTAAAAGGTTTGAAATATGAAGAAAGCGTTTAATGCAAGAAATCTTTAAATGACTTTAAGTAAAAATATGCGTTCGAAGGATAAGACTTGAAGGTAAAGGTATGGAAAATATGACAGTTTTCTGAGATATAAAGTGCTTGAAATATGAAGAAAACATTAAAATGTAAAAATTTGAAGAAGAGATTTCGAAGTGAAAAGACTGTAAATGAGAAAACTTGTAAATGTTATTTGACAAAAGGATAAAGGAAAGTGCTGGAAATGGTAAAAGGTTTTCATTAAATCAGAAATACATGGTGCTATCATACATACATTTCTCTTGCATTCGTTTCCCTTGCCATGTGGTAGTTTGAATGTTACTGAGTATTTTGTATAATAGATATGACACCCCAAATCCTAATACTAAGACTTCTATTTATACTAATTCGACCATAACGGTCTTGCTATAGGATTATGCCACGTTTAGAACATGCAAGACAATGCCTCTTTCGTCTTTCCACGTGTCCCCAAATGCTCCAGCACATAACTTTCAAACTTCGAAAGTCCCGCTTCCATTTGAATTTCAAATGCTTTGGTACTTCTCCGTTTCGAACGCTCTTCCCAGACACAGCCTTGTTGTTATTTCGAGACTTCTTTAGATATGTTCCCATAATTGCCACTCGAAGCTCCAAGCTTTGACATACTTATTCGAAACACTGCTTCTGCTACTTCGAAACATGACGCTTTACCTCATTTCGATCAAAACGTTTAATTCATTTGGCTTCTAATAACATTATCAAAATCTTCAGCCAACAAATTGCCCCTTTAAAATATGTATTTCGATTCCTCTGAGAAATACCTATTTTAAACACCTACACAAGATTTTGATGTTTATTTGACTATAATTTTGGTTTCTTACATGTAATATTCGAACAACGCCATTTTGGCATTTTATCTTGCCATCTTGGCTTTTTATAACATCTTGTTTACGTTGTTACTATTCGAATCTCCTGCAGGCTTGGCTTATTTCTTTAAATATTTCCCATTAACCTTTAGGACACGTTTATCATCCATGAGTTCTTCGATTTCATACGCATTGTTTCAGAATACTTTTAATATTCGAAAAGGTCCTTCCCAATGAGGTGACCATTTACCTAACGCTTTATTCTTCTTGTCCATAGGCAATATGACTCTCCAAACCAAGTCATTAATAATGAATTCATTTTTCTTCACCCTTTTATTGTATGTTCTGGCCACTCTTTTTTTTTGCCTCATCAAAATTTCCAATGCATGTAATCTAATTTCGTCCAACTCAACTAATTCATTCATCATCATTTCCAAATATAATGCAGTTGGGATTTCGTTTTGTCTCTGAATTCGAACTGATTGTAGATGAATTTCTACTGGCAACACTGCATCATGACCAAATGTGAGTTGGAAAGGCGTAGTGTTAGTAGCTTCCTTAGGAGATGTTCTACAAGCCCATAATATTCGGTCCAGAGTTTTGTGCCAGTTTCTCAGCTTTTTGCCAATATGCTTCTTGATTAATCCTATTATTACTTTATTTGCTGCTTCGACTTGTCCGTTTGCTTGAGCATAATATGGCGTTGATGTTAGCAATCTAAACCCCATTTCTTGGGAAAATCCTTGCATCTTTCTACCAGTAAACACAGAGCCTTGGTCTGTAGTTATGCTCTCTGGCAATCCGAACCTATAGATAATGTTCTTTTGTATAAATTCAATAATAGCCTCTTGATCAGCAACTATCAGTGGTATAGCTTCGATCCATTTGGTAAAATAATCTATTCCCACCAAGATGTATTTCTGTCCTTTGGACGAAGCAGGATTTATTTCTCCTATCAAATCCAATGCCCATCCTCTAAATGGCCATGGTTTGATGATCGAATGCAACTCACTTGCAGGGGCATGTTGAATTCCTGCATGTTTCTGACATTCCTCACATCCTTTAGCAAAGTCTATGCAATCTTTGAGCATGCTAGGCCAATACAAGCCGTATCGAAATAACAACCATTTCATTTTATGGCCTACTTGATGTGCCCCACATGCCCCATTATGGACTTCAGACAATGCTAAGCATGCCTCACTTTCTCCTAGGCATTTCAATAATACACCCTCTTGGGTCTTTTTAAACAATTTGTTCCCCATGAGGAGATATGACAATGCTCTATATTTTGTTTTTCTATCCACCTTTAGAGTTGGGTCTGCTAAATAATTCTTCAATGGACTTCGCCAATCTGCATCTGACAAAGTATTTATGGCTAATATTTCGAATCCCTATTTCTCAGCATATCCCAATCTCATACTTTCCAGATCCGATGGTGTGAATCTAGTAGCCATAACTCTTCCCCTTAGTTCGACCAAATCCTTGAAGTTCTTGGTAGACACTTTATAACCTGAAGCCAACTGCGCTAAGTCATTTGCTTCTTGGTTTTCTATTCTTGGTATGTGTTGAATATCCATGTATTCAAATTTCCTCAATAGCCTATTGACTATGATGAAGTATACCATTAAATTTTCCTTTATGCACTTGTATTCCTTTGTGATTTGTTTGACCACTAATTCAGAGTCTCCTTTAATTTCGACTCTGGTTGCCCCCAATTCCAACAAAGCTTCAAGTCCAACAATGAGCGCTTCATACTCAGCTTCGTTGTTAGAACAACGAGGACCATCTAATTTATACTTGAATTTTGTTGGAATTCCTTCAGGAGAAATCAGAAGGACTCCAACACCACTTCCATTCCTGTGGGTTGAACCATCAAAGTATAATTTCCATGGTTGCATTTCGACGTAACTCATGACCGTCTGCTCAACCAAAGAATGGTCCACAATGAAGTCAGGAATCACTTGACCTTTCATAGCTTTTAAAGGCATGAAAGTCAACGAATATTCTGTTAAGGCTAAAGCCCACTTGCCAACTCTGCTATGCATTATTGGTTTTGAAAGCATATGTTTAATGACATCGAAATGAGATGAAACATAAACATCAACAGGTTTTATATAATACTTGAGTTTCATACAAGAGAAATACAAACAGAGACATAGCTTTTCTAAATTGCTATATCTGGTCTCTGCATCATTTAGCACTCTACTTAAATAGTATATGGCTCTTTCAACGCCATTGCTATCTTCTTGTGCTAGCATACTACCTATACTAACTTCAGAGGCAGATATGTACAATCTCATGGGCTTCCCCCATGAAGGTGGAGACAAAATAGGAGGCTGAGAAAGGTATTCTTTTATTCTGTCAAACGCCTCCTGGTGAGCTTCGTTCCATTCGAAGGCTTGACCTTGCCTTAGACGAAGTAACGGAGAGAAAGCTTGGGTTCTTCCACTTAGGTTCAAGATGAATCTTCTGAGGAAGTTAATTTTCCCTAGCAGAGATTGCAACTCCCTTTTTGACGCAGGTGCTTTCGTCTCCATTATGGCTTTGGTTTTGTTCTGGTTGATTTCGATTCCTTTCTTGTGAACCACAAAACCAAGAAAATCTCCAGCCTGCACAAAAAATGCACATTTAAGGGGATTCATCTTTAAGCCATGTTTTCTCATTCGCTCGAATGATTGGCTTAAATGATGCAAATGTGTTTCTGCAGATATAGATTTGATGACTATATCGTCAATATACACCTGCATGAAGGTTTCAATGAAATCATGAAAAATTGAATTCATTGCCCTTTGATAAGTTGCCCCAGCATTCTTTAAACCAAAAGGCATCACCACCCATTCGTAGGTGCCTAAGGCTCCTGGGCAACGAAATGCTGTCTTTGCAACATCTTCTTCAGCAATGAAAATCTGGTTATACCCAGAGTATCCATCTAACATACTCAAGTATTCGAACCCTGCAGCAGAATCTACTAGCATTTCTGCCACAGGCATGGAATATTCATCTTTAGGGGTTGCAGTGTTTAAATCCCTAAAATCTATGCAAATTCTTAAAGAACCATTTTTCTTAATAACAGGTACTATGTTTGCTAACCATTCGACGTACCTTGTTGTTCTGATGAATTTGCAACGCAGCAACCTTTCGATCTCAGCTTTAATTTTTGTGAGAACCGCTGGTGCGAATCTTCTGGGAGTTTGTTTAATGGGCCTCTTGCCATCTTTGATTGGCAGTCTGTGTTCGACCAACTCCCTCTTTAAACCAGGCATCTCGTCATAATCCCATGCGAAGCAATCTTTGTTTTCCTTAAGGACTTCGATCACTTCCTTCTTGAGGCCTGGGCTAAGTTTAGCACTTATGTAGGTTACTCTTTTCATTTTTTCATCCCCTAAGTTGACTTCTTCGAGTGGATCCTGTGCCAACATTTTGGAACCTGAGTTTATGGGGTCCCTTTCGAAGCCTAAGGGTTCTTTATCATAGATGGCATCCAACCTTTGATCCATCTCAAACTCTTTGAAGGGTGAGCATTTCGAACCATCCCCACTTACTTCGTCCGTCTTTATAGTTGATTTATTTATTTCAGCCTCTAAGGCCGCTTTTGATTCGTTCTCAGCCAGATAGGTCGAAATCCTTTCGAAAAAGGTAGACTCAGTCATGGCTAAGGTTGTCGAAGTCCCAGCCTGCTGGCCGTTTTTGTATAGTGCTTTCGACTCCCTCTTCTTCACTGATTATTGTTCTATCCCAGTAAAGGCCATCATGACGAAGGGTCATGTAGTAGTGGGCGTTTCTAGTTTCATTAATCTCATCATTTGGAACACACGGAGCAATCTTTGCCAGATTTTTATCATAATCCCTCTTGTCAACTAAATTGACAGTTGACATAAAGTAACTCTGGTCTGCTTCGATGTTTTCCACGATTCCATCATCTCTCCACAGAACTAGTCGCTGATGCATTGACGAAGGAACTGCCCCCACGCCATGGATCCACTCTCTTCCCAGCAGCAAGTTATAGTTGGCCTTGGCTTCGATCACCATAAACATGGTGGGCCTACAGCTTGAGCCTATTGTCAATTCCAACTGGACCACTCCCAGTGTTTTGCCCACTTTTCCCTCATAATTGGACAGAACCATATTATGGGGCTTGATGTCTCCTTCGCGGATCTCTAATCTTTTTAGCATGAAATGGGGTATCAAATTGACTGCAGCACCCCCATCCACTAGAACTTTGTTCACACCATGGACACCAACTTTCGCCCGAATGAAAAGTGGCTTGAGATGGTTCTTCATTGCAGGTTCTGGACGTTCGAAGAACGCATTTTGTTCCTCAACAGCCCCATTGTCCATCACATAGTAGCACACGGGCCTATGTTTCATCAAATCTGTGGTGTCTTCCTCCTCATATTCATTGATTTCGGTTTCCTGCCCAAATTCGCAGGGAAGCACAGACACCACGTTACAGTTCAAGTTAAATGAAGACTCCCCCTCCGATTCGAAGTTATCTGTTATCATATCTTCATCCTCTTCCAGGCCTGGAGTGTATTCCTTTGGTTCATCGCGTTGTTCTTCAGAGAAGAGCCTCCTATTGACTGGAGGTTTGTCTTCAGTTTGATTTTTTGGTTTGTTGGTGCTAGATTCACCTTGGTTTTTCGTTGAAGTAACCTCTTTGTTTGCCACAGCTTCTCTCTCAGCCTTTCGAATCCTTTGCTGTCTGCGCCACTGGGATCTTGACATGGGGTTCCTTCCTTTGTAATTTTCTAATCTCACCTCCTCCCTTTTTGCTGTGTTGAATTGCCTCCTGTATGTCACAGCATGGCGTGCATTTCGTTCAGCGTTTCTCCATCTATCTTTGCCTGTGTCATTTCTGACCTGTAACCATCTATCGGTTGGCACTTCAGCAGGGAGTTTGAAAGTCACTCTTCGAGCAGCCTTAGGGTGAGGGCTATCAGGCCTTCGCTGTTTGTGTCTGCTGTCGAAACATGGGCCCATCTGGGCAGTTTCTTGATGGTTCCAGCAAGGGGCGAAGGGAATCGTTTCGAAGGCCCTGGCCATGCTTTGGTCATACACAGCAGAACACCTTCGGCAAATCAAGCACTTGGTTGCCCCTTTGTAGCAGCGAAACACAAATTCCAGCAAACTTTCTCCAGCCTTGGGATAACACCTAAAAAGCTGGTTATCCTGGCGCCAATTGTTGCCAGTTCGAGTCCTCTGTACCCTTTCGAAATTCGCAGCGATTCTTTGATTGCAGAGGATGCTGCACCTAGGGCACAATATCATGCCTGAATCTCCTTTGTGGCATGTCATGAGATAATCCTTGAGACTAGCATCTCCAGTGTGATTATCCCCCATTCTATACTTTTCTTTTTCTAAGTATTTTTTCACTTCCTCCATCTCAGAGCGAGGTCTTTCCATATCCACCATATTTATTTCAACATCTCCCCCTTTAGCTTCATCATCACCCCATCCTGTGGGCTTTATATCCTCAATCTGAACCTTCGAACTCTCTGGGGCAGAATATTTGACCAAATAGTCAAATTTTCCACTGGGTTCCCCTAGAGTGTCCCATATTTCCTTCTGAAGGGAAATTGGCTGCGTGATTTGGACTTTCTCCAATTCCAGCCTCAAGCCTTCAGTGACTTGTGTTAATTCTTGGTTTTGATTTCCATGGCCTTCAGTAGCCTGGGTTTCTCTTGCAACAGCTACAGGTGCGGCAATCGGAGTCTCTGGCGTATTCTGCATGTCTTCAGTGACCTCCTCGCTGACTTCGACCATCACCCAGTTTTCAACTCCAGTACCCTTCTCTCCTGTTAGGGCGTCGCTTTGATCAGTTTCCACCATGTTGACCTCTCCAATGCATGCAGGCTCAGAGTAGTTGGTGTCTGCGACGTCCAAGGGATCTTCGTCCACTTTCATCTTCACCTTATCAGCAAACTTTAGTCTGCCATCTTTGATCGCGTTTTGAATCAGGTCCCTGAAAAGAAAACATTGTGAGGTTTTGTGGCCTAGGAAACTATGATACTTGCAAAATCCTCTCTTCTTTCTCTGATCCAAAGGAGGTATTTTGACATTTGATGGCACAATTAGTTGGCCATCTTTGACCAGTAAGTCAAAAATCTCGTCACATTTAGTGACATCGAAGGTATAAACCTTCTTTGGAAATTTGTCACTTTTTTCATTTTCAACAATGTCTTTCCCTTTTGTGGGAACTAACAATTTGCAGGAATAAGGCGGGGCCTGTTTTAATTCAGCGAGGTCGATTTCGACCTCTTCGAATTCGAATTCAGGATATTCTTCTGCTTCCTCAGTCCCAACATAGGAAATCCTTTCTTTCTTGCTATTCTTAAAGACTCTGGCTTTTTCGGCCTTTAGTCTTTCGACCTGTCGAACCCTATCGGCTAACTGAGCCATATCCCTCAAATACTGAGTGTCTAGTTTCTTTCGAATAGAATAATCCAAGCCACCAGCGGCCATTTCGACTAACTCATGTTCAGGCACTACTGTGTAACATCTGGATTTCAAAAGCCTAAATCTACTCAAATAATCATTTATGGGTTCGGTGAACTTTCTCTTAACACTGGCCAATTCCTTCAAACTTATTTTCGACTGTCCCATGTAAAATTGTTCATGGAATAATCTCTCTAAGAGAGCCCAAGTGTCAATGGACCCAGGAGGCAAAGTGGTAAACCATGTGAAGGCGTTTTTGTCAAGGAACTTGGGAAGTATTTGATCCTGAGATCTTCATTATTGGCTATATCTCCCGCTTCGGTTAGATATCTCGCTATATGTTCGACTGTTGACTCATTGGTATCCCCAGCGAACTTTGTAAATTTAGGGACTTTATATCCCCTTGGTAAATCAGTATGCATTATGCAATCCAATATAGGAGAAGCGTAATTTGGCCTTCTCATTCCTGTGTTGAGGCCATTCTGGGCCATGACTCTCTCTATCATGGTGGTTAGGTTGTTTTCTGCCAAGATGTTATCGTTTCGAATTCTATGAACGACAGCATCGGCATCTTGATTTCGACCAACCAAAACAACTCCCCTAGGTTGTTCTTCTTGAAACTCTGGGGCTTCTAGCCTTTCGACCCTTGCCCTTGGTTCCATAATTTCCCTTTGTGGGCCCGGGATTATTGGGGCTTCTAACCTTGGTGCCCTGGCCCCTAAGTTAACTTCTTCTCTGGGTGGTCTATAAATTGGGTCGTTAGCAATTTGTTCTATAACAGGCATGTTTGCTCGAAATCCCGCCTGATTCTGCCTACGCCTTTCTGGGGGAGCAAAGAAATCTGCTATTCGACTCATATTGTCAGCGTTTTCTCTGTTTGTCACAGTCACATTTTGCACTATTGGGGCAAATATCTCCTGCATGGTTTGTGCTAACACCCCTATCATATTATGGTTACTGTCATCCATCAATTGCCTAAAAGCCAACTGGTTGTCTGTGGTTAAGATAGGCATTGTGCTATAACCCACCGACCCTTGGTTATTTGTCATAAACTGATTCTCCCCAGACCCAGACCCTAGTTGTGGAGATGAATTCGATGTGGAATTGTGTAAACCTGCCATAAAAGATGTTGGCATTCCATAAGAGGAATTTCTGGTTCTATTCCCATCGAAACCGGGTGGTCTAGTTAATGGAGTGGCGAAATGGGATTGTGTCCCTGATGGTGGAACGAATCCCCCAGGGTAGCCAATGGTTCCAGTATTTCCTAAGATCGAACTATTAGTTGATATGCCACTTACTCCATTGGTGGCTATGTTACTGGTCGAAGATGCAACAGACTGTGCATTCGAAGGGATTACATTAGATGTTCTGATCGAAGTGGACGCATTAGTGCCTGTTGTATGTGGGCCATTTTGGTCCCCTTGTTGATTGTCTGAATTCGACATTTTGTCCAAACGTTTTCTTCTGGATAAAGGTTGGTTGCTGTTGGTTATCTTACCACTTCTCAGGTTCATAAAACAGCAAACTTCTTAGGTTCCAACGTTTTTGTAATGGTTATGTCTCAACAATCCTTATTTCTAATATCCAATTATTGGTCCCACCGGGTGTGCCAATTTGTTTCCAGTGATTTCTGGTAAACAACCGCTAGTCTTCCAAACTATTGAATAATCTTTCTGACTGTTATTCAATTCCTCTGGTAACTCACAGGATCGACTAGATTGATCCTAGGACTCCTTGGATATTAAGGTTACTTTTACGATCGAACAGATATTCATGGTTGATATTGTATATGTGTTTGGCTTATTTCGATTTCTCTCTCTAAAAGTATAAAGATGTAATCAAAATGTGTGTGTGAAAACTAAGTTACATGAATAAATGTTAATTGTAAAGACATGTAAAATTGCATAAAAGTGAAGTAAATGGTTTCGACTTACAAAACAGTTAATATAAAGGATTTCTGGAACGTAAAAGGTTTGAAATATGAAGAAAGCGTTTAATGCAAGAAATCTTTAAATGACTTTAAGTAAAAATATGCGTTCGAAGGATAAGACTTGAAGGTAAAGGTATGGAAAATATGACAGTTTTCTGAGATATAAAGTGCTTGAAATATGAAGAAAACATTAAAATGTAAAACTTTGAAGAAGAGATTTCGAAGTGAAAAGACTGTAAATGAGAAAACTTGTAAATGTTATTTGACAAAAGGATAAAGGAAAGTGCTGGAAATGGTAAAAGGTTTTCATTAAATCAGAAATACATGGTGCTATCATACATACATTTCTCTTGCATTCGTTTCCCTTGCCATGTGGTAGTTTGAATGTTACTGAGTATTTTGTATAATAGATATGACACACCAAATCCTAATACTAAGACTTCTATTTATACTAATTCGACCATAACGGTCTTGCTATAGGATTATGCCACGTTTAGAACATGCAAGACAATGCCTCTTTCGTCTTTCCACGTGTCCCCAAATGCTCCAGCACATAACTTTCAAACTTCGAAAGTCCCGCTTCCATTTGAATTTCAAATGCTTTGGTACTTCTCCATTTCGAACGCTCTTCCCAGACACAGCCTTGTTGTTATTTCGAGACTTCTTTAGATATGTTCCCATAATTGCCACTCGAAGCTCCAAGCTTTGACATACTTATTCGAAACACTGCTTCTGCTACTTCGAAACATGACGCTTTACCTCATTTCGATCAAAACGTTTAATTCATTTGGCTTCTAATAACATTATCAAAATCTTCAGCCAACACCAGGAAGGTTGAGTGAACACCCAGGAAGCGATTGGGATAGCTTTTGGCTTCTGAAAATGCCTCTTGTTATGATCTCGAATTCAAGCTTTTTAGCACTTTTTTCAAACTTTTGTTCTGCCTCTTCTTGCAGCCTCCAACCATTATTTTCGTGCCTTTGCCTTCCTTATGTAATGTATATTGCATTAGGGTAAGAAACTTGGTACAAATCTCTCTAAATCAATGCTCATGAATTGGATTTGATTCCACCATTACAACCTTCCAAATTTGGCCTAAACCATATCTTCTTGTAACCAATGCACTTGATGCGAATTTGACTCACATAATATTTGTATTCAAAGCCTAAATCAACCAAAAAATCATGAGTTATAAATACTTTTGATTTTATATGATTTTATTTGATTTAAAATGAATAAATTCAATAAAAAATCAAATTAAATAATAAAAATAAGATATGGGATCATGGCTGAAGCTAGGACACGTGGACAATGATTCAAGCTCAAATCAAGTGGAAACTAATGGGCCCATTTGACAAAATTTGATGTTTTGGGGAGAGTTGACTTTTGGCTATTTTGCAAAAATGTCCAACTTCAACAATGCATAACTTCTTCAATTTTGAACTTTTGGAGGTGTTATTGGACTTTTTAGAAAGCTTGAGATGTCCTCTAACCAACCCTTTTGGTATCATTTCATTTTTATATTCCATGATTAAGTTATAAGCTTTGGAAAAAAAGGTATTTTTGTTGAATTTCAAAAATGACCTATAATGTCCAAATTTATAACTTCTTGTGAGTGAATTTTATGATCTTGGGGTATGAAGATGTATTGTAGGAAATTTCATCCTATTCAAAATGATCTTTGGATGGTTCAATTATAATAAAGTATGAGAAAGTTATGCTTGGTCAAAGTTAAGTTAAATTTTCCTGCAAAACCCTAATTTAGCAGCTTTTGAATCTTGATGAATTTTGAGCAATCCTTGATGAATCATGATCAACACTTGATCAAATGATAAAATATCCTTCAAAATGAGAATGTTGACAAAAAATCTTGAAGTTTGATTGTATTTGGGTCACAGTTGACTTTTGCCCTAGCATAGTCGATTTTTGGACCATTTGAGCAATTGACTGAGCAAACTTCCTCTGCAAGGCTTTAAATTTGACATGGATGACCTTGAGAGCATATTAGGACATTGGGGATAACTTTAGGTCATTTGGACTCAAAGATCTTGATGCAACACAAAACCCTAATTTGGGGTTGACTGCCTTAGGAGATAGCTTGACTGTCCAACTCTTGAGCAATCTTGAGCCACTTGGAGATTTTTCTTGCAATGTCTTGAGAAATATGAGAGGGAAAATTTTGGGGTACAAAAGCATCATTACTTAAATCTGAGCCAGCAATTCCTACTTCAGCATACAACGCACTAAAATTCTGATCTTAGTATCATGCTGCCTCAACAAATTCGGAGGGTTCTCCAAACTTTCTAGCATGTTCTTTGGATTTGCTTCTGAAAAATTCTGGACTTAGAGATTTTGCTTCAGTGTAACACCCAATCTTCTGACCCCCATACCTTCTGATTCCAGCATGTTCTGAAGGAGTTTTCAAGCTTCGTTACTTTCTTTGCATTCCTTTAGCAAACTCTGACTGAACTTGCGTAATTGCTGAAAAAGCCATGTTCTGATTGAAGATTACATTCTGAACCACGTTTACATCTTCTAACTGAGTTGGCGTAGCTGCTGAAGAGCCACATTCTGACTGAATGTTATGTGCTGAGCCAAGTTTGCAACTTCTGACCGCTTCTGCCTGGAGATTGGTTCAGAAGTTCTGAAGTGTCATTTTTTCTTAAATACTTTAGAAAAAATCTAAGTATTTAGAATTTAACTTTTCCAAGGTAAAAATTGACTTTTGAGCTTGCAAATGACCACTTTCCCTTGTAAATGGCTTGCTTGGAAAGAAATGATAATTCAAGGCTTGGATTTGTTTAAGAGAGAACTTTGAGAATCCAGGATAATTTCCTGAAGAATGAGAGGGAAAATTTTGGGGTACAACAGCTGCCCCTGTTCAATCTTCTTTAACCTTAAGAGTTAGATTGGCGAGATTTTCCATTCGTGACTCGAAGGTGGAAGATGATTGGACATTAGAGTACCCAGAAATTTGCACTCGGCGATGATAGGAGGAATGGGCTTGTAGATGCCATTTGGAGAGGTGATAAAATCTTGTTGGGGATGGGCTTGTAGATGCCATCTAAGAATGCTTGTTGAGATGTAATCTGCAAGTTTGAACATCAGAATGGCATTCGTGTCTGGAGCCTATCTGAACTGTATTAGGAGTTGAAATCTGAATGAATATCAGAATGGCTTCCGTGTCTGGAGCGTATCTGAACTGTGTCGGGAGTTGAAGTCTGAATGAATATCAGAATGGCTTTCGGGTCTGGAGCGTATCTAAACTGTATCAGGAGTTGAAATCTGAATGAATATCAGAATGGCTTCCATGTCTGGAGCCTATATGAACTGTATCAGGAGTTGAAATCTGAATGAATATCAGAATGGCTTCCGGGTCTGGAGCGTATCTGAACTGTATCGGGAGTTGAAATCTGAATAAATATCAAAATGGCTTCCGTGTCTGGAGCGTATCTGTACTGTATCAGGAGGTTGAAATCTGAATGAATATCAGAATGGCTTCCAGTTCTGGAGCATATCTGAACTGTATCAGGACTTGAATCTGAATAAGTATCAGAATGGCTTCCGGGTCTGGAGCGTATCTAAATTGTATCAGGATTGCACATTGTTAATGGTAGCTGTTAATCTTATCCTGAAAAGGGTAAAATGTTAGCTGGAACACAAAATTATGTTGTATGGAATGTATGATGCAACATATGTATTTTATCAATGCTTATGGTATATGGATGTAATGTATGTGCGTGTAAGCTGATTTGTTGTATTGCTGAATGATTGAGGAAAATAAATCCTTGACTGCTACTGAGGATATGTTGAATTTCCAACATCTCAAGACTGAAGTACTGATGAACTCTTTGTTGAAAGGTGAAAATTCCATTGTGAGGGCAACGTTATATACTGCTCGCAAGATCTGCTTGGAGAATCCATAGAATTTTGATGACTTCTATTGGGGATTAATAAATGGGGGTCTTTGTTCCGTTGGGGAGTATTGAAAACTCTGTGGAGAAAGAGTTTCGTTCCTGTTTTGGGAAAAAAGTTTAGGAGTTTCGGTCGTCTGTCGCTCTATCGGGGAGTTATCCTTGGTTGGGGGAAATCAGAAGTCAGCTGTTATCCGGTTGGATACAGGTTTCTCAGTAACTTGCTGGGGATTGTAGAGTAGTCTACTGGGAGGAAGAGTTGTGGTCTTTTGATTTGTAGTAGTCAGAGAGGCGAACTCAAGCTGAGGAATCCTGCCGTTTATCGGGGATATGTGAATTTTCATGTCTTGAAGTTAAAGTATGGCGAGAACTCTCGTTGAGAGAAGTAAATTCTATTGTGAGGGCAATTCCATATACTATTTGTAAGATCTGTTTGAGGAAATCTGGGAAATTTGACGATTTCTACTGGAGATTAGTAATTTTGAAGTTTTAGTTTCGCTGGGGATCCAGATGACGTGCTGTGGGGATTACTTACGGAATAGCCTAAATACGTTTTCCTATCCTTTCAGCCTATCAGTAATTATCTTTCCCATTTTGTTTATTTATAAGCAGTAATTATGTTCAAATGCATATGTTCATCAATGAATCATTGGACGTTTTTTTTGCAAATAAAACACAAGTGTAAAGAAAAAGACAAATAGTTTTCTGCACTTTCAACGAGATATCTTTGTATTTAACTTTGAATAAGTATTTGTACAAAGGAGACAATCATCCTAGTAAGAGAATGGTGCCATAAAAAGTAAGAAAAATTTATGCAAAGAAAGATAGCTATGTGTGGTAATCCCATGGGGTTCCCATTCTGCTATAGCCTTCGTATCTCCGACTATCTTGTCTATTTGTTGCTTCGTCCGAAGATGATTGAATTGATCAGAAACTCCGAGTTTGTTAGTGAATAAGTTGTCTTCAAAGTAATCCGACAGGGCGTAGTCATACGCTTTAATTCCCTAACTTTTTCCTGGACCGCCCTTTCGGGTTTTCCGTCCACCGGGAAACCCTTTTTGTCCCAAGCCGCCCTTTTGGGTTTTCAACTTGCCGGGTGTACAGATTTTTTTTTTTATCCCTAATTTTTGCCCGAACCTTTTTGTTCGCCGGGATGCCCTTTTTTTTGCCTAGGTGTGTCGACCTAGCGGGTCTCTTATGCGTAGTATCTTTTGACTATGTCCACGTTCGCAGGGTGTGGCAGGTCGTCGTCGTCCATGGTGGTCAAGATCATTTCCCCACCGGAGAAGATGTTCTTGATTACAAATGGTCCTTCATAGGTAGGAGTCCATTTGCCCCTGGGATCACTTTGTGGCAAGATAATGCGTTTGACCACTAGATCTCTAACTTGATATACTTGGCGTCTGACTTTCTTGTTGAAAGCCTTGATCATTCGTTTTTGATACATTTGACCATGGCAAACAGCAGTAATCCTCTTTTCATCAATTAAGTTTAGTTGATCAAGCCGAGTCTGGATCCAATCGTCCTCATTCAAACATGCATCCTTCATAATTCTCAAAGAGGGGATCTGAACCTCAATAGGCAAGACAGCTTCCATGCCATAAACTAAAGAATAGGGTGTTGCCCCAGTTGACGTGCGAGTCGCGGTACGATACCCGTGGAGAGCAAATGGCAACATCTCATGCCAGTCCTTGTAGGTGGCTGTAATTTTTTGTATAATTTTTTTAATGTTTTTATTTGCAGCTTCAACGGCACCATTCATCTTTGGCCGATAGAGGGATGAATTGTGATGTTGAATCTTGAACTGCTCGCACAAGGAGGTGATCATAGTATTGTTAAGGTTTGTACCATTGTGATACGGTGGGAGAATTGACTTGTGTTTTTGCGTTCGTATTCGCAAATGTTCGGTTTAGCAAGAGTCACCACGGACTTTTTATTTTATCCTAAGGAAAGGTCAAAAAGCACAGGAAAGACCTTTGAGATGTTTTCGTGGGTTTTGGGGGTAGATTATGAAAAGGGAAGGTGCTAGCACCCTTTTCATCCATGGTTATCCATGGGATCTTAGTTACTTGTTTTAGAACGCTTGCCTTTGCTTTTCAATTGTTTGAAATGGTGCTTTGTGTGTGTGGTTTTTGAAAATGTTTTTAAAAAGATGCCTTGTCTAGGCAACCTTTGTAACAATTCTTGTTTGAATGTTTTACAAAGGTGTTTGTCTTTTTGAAAAGATGTTTCAATGTTTTTTGAAAGTTTGTTTTGAAATTGTGTGGAGATGTGTGTTTTGAAAAATGGCAAGGATGTTTTGCAAGTTTGATCAAGTAACCAGGAGCTATCTACTCTAATTTACTCAAAGATTTTTCCTATGTTTTAAACCTTTTAACAGTGTTGTTTCACCATTGTATTTGGTGAACAACCTTGTGTTAGGATGTTGAACGGGACGGGCGCGGGTCATCGTATAGACCATGAAAGCAATAGTGTCAAGTATCTTTGGCAATTTTCTTAAAGGACTTGATCATTTTTTGTTTAGGCAACTTGAGATAGCGTCATCGAGGGACTATGATCTTTTTGTTTGTTTTTGTTTTGCCAAAATACTTGACATGCAACCATGGCCCATTTTTGAAGGCAACAAGTGGATGAAACCCTAGGGGTGCAAATGTGCATTGTGTTTGTTTTTCATGCATGTTTATCTTGGATTAGGTCAAGCTACTTGTTGATTTTATTTTGCATACAAACCCTAAGTCTAAGCATGGCATAATTGAAAGCTTTTAAATGTGCGAAAATTTAAATGCTACACTATTACAACATGATATAGGGAGGGGGATACAAATTTGAATTGGGGATATTTGACAAGGAAATAAATTCTAAAGCTATTACAACCATATCGAATGTATAGGATACAATATTTAATTGTGCAATACTTGAAATAAATACAATAAATAAACAAAATGTATTATGCACAAAATGATTTTTTATGTATGTGAAAAGGTTATTTTTAATGTGAAATATAAACAAAATAAAAAAGGTCAAATTTTAATTATTTTGGTCATTTAGGGCAAAACCCTAATTTTCAAATAAATGGCAATATTTATTAATTATATACAATATATATTAATTTAAGCAAAAATAAAAGTATATTGTTAAAAAAAGTATTTTTAGTGTCAAATATTAATAAAAATAAAAATGTATTATTTCTATATTTTTTGTCCTAATTATTTAATAAAATATGTATATGTATATACTTAAATATATTAAATATGCTAAAAAATAAAATAAATTATTTGCAAAAAAAATGTATATCCAAGAAAATGTTTTCAAAATGTAAATAAAAATAATAACTGGAAAATAAATATATTTTTTATATTATATTTTAGGGTTTTAATAAAAAGGATTTATATTATTTACATACATATGTTAATAAAATGAAATAAATATCAAATAAATATGAAAAATTATGGAAAATTATTTTTGGTATTTTTTTATGTTTGAACAAAAAATATAAAGTCAGAATAAAAAGAAAAAATATAAAAATGACAAATATTCAATCAAATGGGCCAGGGGGTGCAAACTGAAAAATGGGGTGCTAAAAGCAAGGATGACTCAGGCCCAGCCCAAGCCATCACCTTCTTCAACCTCCAGCTTCTGTTTGAAATTTCGCGCGCCTCTTGTACGACATGCCAACTCCTGATTCTTTGATCTTTTGACAAAACTTAAAACATGAAACTTGTAGAGAATTTAAACACGAACCCAACCATATAAAGCATTAAATCTAACTCTCAAAGACCAGAGAGAATTTCTCTGGCCCTAAAATCTGACCTAACTTTTTTCACATGTTCATGGATGAAATTCTCCTAACACACTTAATGTAAATGAAAACTGATCACATGTATGGCTTCAGGGCTATGAGTACAACAAGTTTCATTCACAAACCTAAGTCTAACCATTCCTAAATAGAGAGATAGAAATCCATGAAATACCTGTTTCAGCTTGAATCGAGTAGAGCAATGTAGCAACCTTCAATGGTGTTTGAGCTTCTGTTGAGCTTGCCTGGGGTCCAATGAAGCTTCTCCAATGCTTGGTTTGCTTTGGAACACTTTGAATCGTGCTGTAGAAGTCCACCTGCAAAGCTTTGAAATGAAAATGGAAAATGGGGTTAGAGGTGTTACAGCTGGTGTTTAAGGTTTGAGAAAGTTCAGGTGGATGGAATGGAAGGTTTTTGAAGCCCTTTTGGACAAAACGCACGATAGGAATTGATTATGGCTTGAAGTTTGCAGAACTTGCCCTGTTTTACAGAAAAACAGGGATTATGGGTATTAGGAGGTGTGAGGGATGAATGAGTCGTGTTTCAGGCTTGTTTTGGTGTATGGAGCTTGAGCACAAAGTTTGTTTTGGCTTGTGTTAACAGAAATCTCAAGTTGGTTGTGTTTTGCAATGTTTCTTGTTTTTGAAGCAAAGATGTTCAACCTGTCAATACAGGCCTGTACCCTCCCTATTGTATGCTGCATATCTTGCCCTTGATACTTGAAATTTGGATTTGATTTTGCTTCAGAGATATGGCCCCCTATGCTCAAAGATCATGTTTTGACATAAAGTGTAACTTTGCCAAAATGGCATTATACCTTTTTCTAATTAAGGGTTAGTTTTGTGTGCAATGTCCAAATGGCCAAGATAATGCATTAGCTCAGTATATTTGCATTCAATTAAGGAGTGTAAAAGGGTTTAGAGGCCTGCAAGCAAGTACAAAGCATGCTGGTTTGAAAATGAAACTTGTATGAACATGTATTGGTCATGGACAAAAGTGAGTTTTTGCCAACTTTGTGAATTTGATTCTCTCTAACCACAAGGGTGTTTGAGGAGTTCTTTGACAATTTGGAAAGCTTGGAACATGTACTACAATCCATCTTTGTAATGAAACTTGAAAATCCAAGTGGAACTATGTGAAAAATGGCCAAGAAGATGGGTCAAAATTCTGCCTAGATTAGGGCAAATTTCTTCTAAGTTAAAAGTTTTTGGTACCCTTGTTCCAAATATCATAACTTGAGATGCAAGCTTCTTTTGAGAAAACTTTGTGAATCAAAGTTTTAGACTTTGCAATGGACTACAACTTTAATGTTTCAAGTTTTGTTTGAATCCATTTTCATCTTGATGCAAAAATGGGACAAAGTTAGGAAAAAATAAGAAAATTTCATAACTTAGAAAATTTCTAAGTTATGAAATTTTTCCATTTTAAACCCTAATTTGCATTTTTGGGTTTCTTGATGAACAAGTTTCATAAATTGACATGTATTGATGAAAAATAACTCTTGGCATTTTATTTTGATCAAAAAGTCAAAATTTGACTTTTCAGTGTACAGTCAAATTTTGATCAGTTGACTGAAAAATTCATCTGTTAATCCTATGCATTTGAGATCTTTTGAACTTGTTGAATGGGTCAAGACAATTTCATTGAGTCCTTGAGTCCATGTGTGAGCTTGATTTGCCATTGGCTAGGTCAAATAGTTAAAAATTGCCTTTGTGCAGTCAAAACCCTAAAAATGACCATTTTGCCCTTTTGGTGATCTGATCAAATTTCTTGTGGAATTGTGATCCAAACTTGATAAAATGATTCATATGAGTTCATTATGTTGATGTGGTCAAATTTCATGAGGTTTGACTGTCAATTAGCTACAGTTGACTTTTTCCCCCAATACAATTGATTCTTAGGTCAACTGTCCAATTGACTGGGCAAAAATTTGATATGGACAAACTTGTGGGTCCAACATGGAGTATGAAAGTCACTTTGGGCATTTTAGGTCAAAATATCCCTGTGCAAACTCAAACCCTAATTTAGGTCAACAGTACAAGGAAGGACAAGGAGGGGTCTTGAGCAGAACAAACCCTAACTTGATCTTGAGTTTCAAGAGTCTTGTGATGAGAAAGTGCTGATGAAATGAGAGGGAAAATTTTGGGGTACAACAGTTGCCCCTGTTCAATCTTCTTGAACCTGAAGAGTTAGATTGGCAGGTTTGCCTTTCGCGACTCGAAGATAAAAAGAGATTGGACATTAGAGTGCCCGTAAATTTGCACTCGTCAAGACATGGATGTGGGAATGGGCTTAAAGATGCCATTTGGAGATGGTTGAATCTTGCTGGAGATGGGCTTAGAGATGCCATCTGGATATGTGACAGAATCTTGTCGGGGATGGGCTTAAAGATGCCATCTGGAGATTGTTTGTTGAACTGTATGTTGTAGGTGAGCGGGTGAGCATGAGAAAGGTGTCCATGTTTTGGAACATCTCTGAGCTGGGGATCTGAATAAGCAATGAATTAACATCCATGTTTGGAAGCATCCGTAAACTGTTTTCAGTAGTTGAGTCTGAACAAGCGATAGATTAGCATTCGTATTTGGAGATTCCGTAAACTGTTTTCAGAAGTCTTGGAGTTGAATAAGCAATAGATCAGCATCCATGTTGGGAAGCATCCGTAAACTGTTTTCAAAAGTTGAGTCTGAACAAGCGATAGATTAACATCCGTATTTGGAGAATCCGTAAACTGTTTTCAGAAGTCTGGGTCTGAACAAGCGGTAGATTAACATCCGTGTTTGGAGAATCCGTGAACTGTTTTCAGAAGTTGAGTATGAACAAGCGATAGATTAGCATCCGTATTTGGAGAATCCGTGAATTGTTTTAAGAAGTCTTGGAGTTGAATAAGCAATAGATCATCATCCATGTTGGGAAGCATCCGTAAACTGTTTTCAAAAGTTGAGTCTGAACAAGCCATAGATTAACATCCGTATTTGGAGAATCCGTAAACTGTTTTCAGAAGTTTGGGTCTGAACAAGCGATAGATTAGCATCCGTATTTGGAGAATCCGTGAACTGTTTTCAGAAGTCTTGGAGTTGAATAAGCAATAGATCAGCATCCATGTTGGGAAGCATCCGTAAACTGTTTTCAAAAGTTGAGTCTGAACAAGCGATAGATTAACATCCATATTTGGAGAATCCGTAAACTGTTTTCAGAAGTCTGGGTCTGAACAAGCGATAGATTAGTATCCGTATTTGGAGAATCCGTGAACTGTTTTCAGAAGTCTTGGAGTTGAATAAGCAATAGATCAGCATCCATGTTGGGAAGCATCCGTAAACTGTTTTCAAAAGTTGAGTCTGAACAAGCGATAGATTAACATCCGTATTTGGAGAATCCGTAAACTGTTTTCAGAAGTCTGGGTCTGAACAAGCGATAGATTAACATCCGTGTTTGGAGAATCCGTGAACTGTTTTCAGAAGTTGAGTCTAAACAAGAGATAGATTAGCATCCGTATTTGGATAATCCGTGAACTGTTTTCAGAAGTCTTGGAGTTGAATAAGCAATAGATCAGCATCCATGTTGGGAAGCATCTATAAACTGTTTTCAAAAGTTGAGTCTGAACAAGCGATAGATTAGCATCCGTATTTGGAGAATCCGTGAACTGTTTTCAGAAGTTGAGGTTGAAGCTTATTAATCTTATCCTGAAAAGGGTAAAACATTAGCTGAAACACAAAGTTATGTTGCATGAAATGTATGATGCAATATATATGTTATATCAATGTTTATGATATATGAATGTAATGAATGCGCATGTAAGCTGATGAGCTGTCTTGCTGAGGATAGATGAATCCTGGACTGCTGGAGATAATGAAATCTTGACTGCTGTTGGGGAAAGTGAATCCTTGACTGCTGCAGGGGATTGCAAGAATCTTCGATTGCTGAAGATGAGAAATCCTTGTTGACTGCTGACTGCTTGGGGTACAAGGAAAGCTTTGAAAATCTCTACTGGGAAGTTTAAAACCTGGGAGACTTATGCTGGAAAAATGGGACTGAGAATCTTCAATTTGTTAGGCAGTATCTCTGTGGGGAGAATGATCATTATTCTGAATGAGTGACAGAATGGCAACTGTGTCTGGAGCATATTTGGACTGTATCTTGAAGTTGAGATCTGTATGAGTAGCAAAATGACTTCCGTATCTGGAGTGTATCTGAAACTGTAACTGGGATCTGAATGAGTGACAGAATGGCAACCGTATCTGGAGCGTATCTGGACTGTATCTTGGAGTTGAGATCTGTATGAGAAGCATAATGAATTCCGTATCTGGAGTGTATCTGAAACTGTAACTGGGATCTGAATGAGTGACAGAATGGCAACCGTGTCTGGAGCGTATCTGGACTGTATCTTGGAGTTGAGATCTGTATGAGAAGCAGAATGACTTCCGTATCTGGAGTGTATCTGGAACTGTAACTGGGATCTGAATGACTGACAGAATGGCAACCGTGTCTGGAGCATATCTGGATTGTATCTTGGAGTTGAGATCTGTATGAGAAGCAGAATGACTTCCGTATCTGGAGTGTATCTGAAACTGTAACTGGGATCTGAATGAGTGACAGAATAGCAACCGTGTCTGGAGCGTATCTGGACTGTATCTTGGAGTTGAGATCTGTATGAGAAGCAGAATGACTTCCGTATCTGGAGTGTATTTGAAACTGTAACTGGGATCTGAATGAGTGACAGAATGGAAACCGTGTCTGGAGCGTATCTGGACTGTATCTTGGAGTTGAGATCTGTACGAGAAGCAGAATGACTTCCGTATCTGGAGTGTATCTGGAACTGTAACTGGGATCTAAATGAGTGACAGAATGGCAACCGTGTCTGGAGCGTATCTGGACTGTATCTTGGAGTTGAGATCTGTATGAGAAGCAGAATGACTTCCGTATCTGGAGTGTATCTGAAACTGTAACTGGGATCTGAATGAGTGACAGAATGGAAACCGTGTCTGGAGCGTATCTGGACTGTATCTTGGAGTTGAGATATGTATGAGAAGCAGAATGACTTCCGTATCTGGAGTGTATCTGAAACTGTAACTGGGATCTGAATGAGTGACATAATGGCAACCGTGTCTGGAGCGTATCTGGCTGTATCTTGGAGTTGAGATCTGTATGAGAAGCAGAATGACTTCTGTATCTGGAGTGTATCTGAAACTGTAACTGGGATCTGAATGAGTGACAGAATGGCAACCGTGTCTGGAGCGTATATGGACTGTATCTTAGAGTTGAGATCTGTATGAGAAGCAGAATGACTTCTGTATTTGGAGTGTATCTGGAACTGTAACTGGGATCTGAATGAGTGACAGAATGGCAACCGTGTCTGGAGCGTATCTGGACTGTATCTTCCAACAGGTGATGAAGGAATTTTTGATGTTGATCGTAACTTCCAGCGGGTGATGAAGGAAATTTTGAACGACCTTGAATTCCAACAGGTGATGAAGGAATTTTTGATGTTGATCGTAACTTCTAGCAGGTGATGAAGGAAATTTTGAACGACCTTGAGTTCCAACAGGTGATGAAGGAATTTTTGATGTTGATCGTAACTTCCAGCAGGTGATGAAGGAAATTTTGAACGACCTTGCGTTCCAACAGGTGATGAAGGAATTTTTGATGATGATCGTAACTTTCAGCAGGTGATGAAGGAAATTTTGAACGATCTTTCAACTTGAAATGTAATTTGTTTTGGAGCATAAATCCTTGACAAATGTTGGGGAAATAAACCCATGACAGCTGGTCTGTTTAGAGAGATGATAAACTTCTCGATGACGCTTCAATTTCTTTTTAGAAAGATTTCAGAAAGGTTCATCCCTGCCCCTAGTATCAGATGCTTGTGGCCTTGTCAGGAAACTTAGATTGTTCGTAACCTTGAGATTGACATTTGAATGCCCCAAGTGATGATGAGGGAGACTTGCCCCAAGTTATCCTGCAATTGAGTGATTTCTTGAAATCTTGACTGGACTTCCCCAGGTTCACTGAACTTTTGAAAGATTTGTTGAAATCTTGACTGGACTGCCCCAGGTTAACTGGACAATACCATATCAAATCCCCTTTTGTTGATAGGAGATTTTTGTAACGGGAGTATCATCCCACTTGAAGTGATTTTACTCACCGAGAGAGCTTTCGTTCCTCCGAACATTCACTGTATGAATTTTTTCGCTGTTAAACAAGTAAACTATATGCAAACAACGATATTCAAATAATTCAAAGTTTATGCTTGTCTCGAAAATTTGAAAAATGCATTTTTTAGCAGAAAACTTTTTATAAGACAAATTTAACACAAGATTTTAGGGTAAAGCCTTACAGGAGTCAGGATACCTTTTATAACAGTATGCTTTTGAACTAACCCATGCTTCAATTAGGACTTTTGAAGGGTTGTAACGTGGCTTGGTTCACGGTTTAAGAAACAATGGATAAAGGCTCAAAGTATATTTGTACCCACCCGCTCTTCGTGATGTCCTTCAATCCTAAACTCAGTTAATTGTGCGTCGCACTCTATTCGAGTTTGGAACGAAATTTTGGTGATGGTTCACACCAGTTGAATTTTATGGAAGGCAGTCATTATTTTTGCAACATTTTTCATGTTTATTTAGGATTTATAATGACCTCTTTCTTTTGATTTGTTATCCCTAACTTTTGCCTGATTGTTCCTGTTTTCGAGATTACAGTCAGCGGGATGCCCCAGCTTTCTTAAGCCTTCTTTATAGGTTTTGGCTCAGCGGGCTTTTCTCTTTTGAGAGATAATGACTGCCTATGAGATAAGGAACCATCAATGTCTTTTGGTTCCAAAGGAATGCTTTTGATGTCGTTCGTTGTATTATGAACTGAGAGTTTTGCGACTTCAATGCGCATTTGAATTAACTGAGAGACTACCCTGCCCCAGGTTTGATTAAAGGTTTCAATTTGTGTTTAAAACAGAAAATTTCTACTTCTTTGGCTCGAAGGGGTTGACTAGGGATTATCTTCCTTATAACTCCAGTGTTTAGGATTTGAAAGAAATGCATGTACATCGTCAGCAAGGTCTGTTCAAAAGCATACTGTATGAGATTATGGTATTGTTTTGTCATCCTCCCTCTAAAGGCTTGTAGCTTTTTATCAAGAGTTAAATATCATAAAGAAAGCATAAGAATAGTGAAAACGAATGGATGAATTCAAGACAAACATATGCAATGCATTAATGAAACAGAGTTTGACATCAACAGATAATTGTTTGAATAACAAAAGAAATTACAACTTGAAAATTCAAATGGAACAAAAGTCTCTCAGTTCGAGCTTTGTCATTTCAGGTGGAGAAACCCTTAACGGAAGATTTTCATCTAGCCATCCAGCATGAATTTCAACACCCCGTTGTCAATCAGATCTTGAATTTTGTTTTTCAAGGCCCAGCAGTCATCGGTGTCATGTCCAGGACTATAGGAGTGGTATACACAAAATGCGTCAGGGTGATAGCTAGGAGCAGAGGTATTGGGCTTCCGAATAGGATCCTTTAAAGCAGTCAGATTGACCTCCAACAATTGTTCCAGTATTAGAGATGACGGTATGTCAGTCTCAGTGAACTGTCTTCCAGACGTATTTTGCTTACGCTGATTACCCCGTTGACGCTGACGAGGTTGTTGCTGGGCTTGTGACCCTGAAGCAAGTTGAGGAGCTTTTCCCTTGTCTTCTTGTCTCAAAGGGGGTTGAATGATGACTTGATCTTCAACCTTAGGTGTTTCCCCCACTTGGTTGTCCTGAAGCAGTTTGTTGACGAGAACCCTGAGCTCTTCTTGTCTTTGAGCCAAGTCCTGGATAAGAGCCTTCTGGCCCACCAGTTGTCCCATCATTTGGATCCTCATTGCAGTCAGCTCAAAATGTAGTTCTTCCAACTGATCATTCCTGACACTTCTTGAATTCCCCAAGACCATGCCTCTTGTGAGGAGAGCTTTCACTTCTTCTTTCCCCTGGGACAGGTTCAAGAACATTTCTTGAAGTTGAGCATTTTGATCCTGGATATCTTTGACAGTCCTCTCTAGAGCCATCTCTACTGAAATAAACAGTAGGAGAATAAGGAAGCCTGAAAAGGAAAACCTGTTATGATACAACGCATGATATGTGGATGCATGTTTTCAAGGATCTCTCGGGGTAAACACAAAATGTTAGAAGTCGAATTTTGATCAACATCTTTGATTGGAGAACTTCGTATCGGTGGATGTCTTTCCACGAGAATCAAGCTCACCATGTCAAGTGGGTCATAGCCCCCGATTCAAGTTGTTGCACTTGATCTTTGTAGGCGTTTGTTTAGAGGGGAACCCTCTTTCCTTTTGGTAGACGTCTGGTTCAACATGATCCTGTATCAAAAGACCCTCGAGATCCTTGAAATGGTTTATTGAAAATTCTATGGTATGATGTTATGATGTTATGTACATGTATGCGAAAGTAAGCAAGTGTATATACAGACAATCATATTCACACAGAGCAAACAAGTCCTTAGGTTTAGGCTTGCATGGGGTTTATAGGTAAGTACCCTCTTGAAGTTAGTTGGCTCAACTTGTCCTAAAATAGAAACCGGGTTCTAAGGAGCTCAAAATCATTGGATTATTTTCTGTGTTCATTGTTTTGGTTTAGCCACTTAACTGGCGACCAAAATATTCCAAGAAAACAATCCTCAATGAGTGTAGTATCGAGTATCTACCAACTTCAGACTGCACCAAAGTCGGTCATCTCACTACCCCTAAAAAGGCCAAGATGGTCAAGTAAGGTTCTAAGAGTTCGTTAGTGCTTCATGACATCACTCAGCGGCCCCGTATTCTCCTTGACTACTCAAGGGCTACTGGTACTCAAAAATATTTCACACTAACATAGCTACTGCTTCAACCATGTCGGTATACCCCGCACAGTTCCCTCACAGTTTATTGCTATTTACCTAATAAAGGTGCCCCCAAATCCGGGTGTAGGATTTACAGCAAACCCAAACAAGGAACCCAAAAAGTAATGCAATCAAAGCAATCAAAGCAAGCATGTAAAGGTGATCTAAAACCCTAAGGTAACCCCACTTTTAGAAGAAATCCCCAGCAGAGTCGCCAGTTCTGTGATACGGTGGGAGAACTGACTTGTGTTTTTGCGTTCGTATTCGTAAATGTTCGGTTTAGCAAGAGTCGCCATCAAATTTTTATTTTATCCTAAGGAAAGGTCAAAAAGCACAGGAAAGACCTTTGAGATGTTTTCGTGGGTTCGGGGGGTAAATTATGAAAAGGGAAGGTGCTAGCACCCTTTTCATCCATGGTTATCCATGGGCTCTTAGTTACTTGTTTTAGATCACTTGCCTTTGCTTTTCAATTGTTTGAAATGGTGCTTTGTGTGTGTGGTTTTTGAAAATGTTTTGAAAAAGATGCCTTGTCTAGGAAACCTTTGTAACAATTCTTGTTTGAATGTTTTACAAAGGTGTTTGTCTTTTTGAAAAGATGTTTCAATGTTTTTTGAAATTTTGCTTTGAAATTGTGTGGAGATGTGTGTTTTGAAAAATGGCAAGGATGTTTTGCAAGTTTGATCAAGTAACCAAGAGCTATCTACTCTAACTTACTCAAAGATTTTTCCTATGTTTTAAACCTTTTAACAGTGTTGTTTCACCATTGTATTTGGTGAACAACCTTGTGTTAGGATGTTGAACGGGACGGGGACGGGTCATCGTATAGACCATGAAAGCAATAGTGTCAAGTATCTTTGGCAATTTTCTTAAGGGACTTGATCATTTTTTGTTTAGGAAACTTGAGATATCGTCATCGAGGGACTATGATCTTTTTGTTTGTTTTTGTTTTGCCAAAATACTTGACATGCAACCGTGGCCCATTTTTGAAGGCAACAAGTGGATGAAACCCTAGGGGTGCAAATGTGCATTGTGTTTGTTTTTCATGCATTTTTATCTTGGATTAGGTCAAGCTACTTGTTGATTTTATTTTGCATACAAACCCTAAGTCTAAGCATGGCATAATTGAAAGCTTTTAAATGTGCGAAAATTTAAATGCTACACTATTACAACATGATATAGGGAGGGGGATACAAATTTGAATTGGGGATATTTGACAAGGAAATAAATTCTAAAGCTATTACAACCATATCGAATGTATAGGATACAATATTTAATTGTGCAATACTTGAAATAAATACAATAAATAAACAAAATTTATTATGCACAAAATGATTTTTTATGTATGTGAAAAGGGTATTTTTAATGTGAAATATAAACAAAATAAAAAAGGTCAAATTTTAATTATTTTGGTCATTTAGGGCAAAACCCTAATTTTCAAATAAATGGAAATATTTATTAATTATATACAATATATATTAATTTATGCAAAAATAAAAGTATATTGTTAAAAAAAAGTATTTTTAGTGTCAAATATTAATAAAAATAAAAATGTATTATTTCTATATTTTTTGTCCTAATTATTTAATAAAATATGTATATGTATATACTTAAATATATTAAATCTGCTAAAAAATAAAATAAATTATTTGCAAAAAAAATGTATATCCAAGAAAATGTTTTCAAAATGTAAATAAAAATAATAACTGAAAAATAAATATATTTTTTATATTATTTTTTAGGGTTTTAATAAAAAGGATTTATATTATTTACGTACATATGTTAATAAAATGAAATAAATATCAAATAAATATGAAAAATTATGGAAAATTATTTTTGGTATTTTTTTATGTTTGAACAAAAAATATAAAGTCAGAATAAAAAGAAAAAACATAAAATTGACAAATATTCAATCAAATGGGCCAGGGGGTGCAAACTGAAAAAAGGGGTGCTAAAAGCAAGGATGGCTCAGGCCCAGCCCAAGCCATCACCTTCTTCAACCTCCAGCTTCTGTTTGAAATTTCGCGCGCCTCTTGTACAACATGCCAACTCCTAATTCTTTGATCTTTTGACAAAACTTAAAACATGAAATTTGTAGAGAATTTAAACACGAATCCAACCATATAAAGCATTAAATCTAACTCTCAAAGACCAGAGAGAATTTCCCTGGCCCTAAAATCTTACCTAACTTTTTCACATGTTCATGGATGAAATTCTCCTAACACACTTAATGTAAATGAAAACTGATCACATGTATGGCTTCAGGGCTATGAGTACAACAAGTTTCATTCACAAACCTAAGCCTAACCATTCCTAAATAGAGAGATAGAAATCTATGAAATACATGTTTCAGCTTGAATCGAGTAGAGCAATGTAGCAACCTTCAATGGTGTTTGAGCTTCTGTTGAGCTTGCCTGAGGTCCAAGGAAGCTTCTCCAATGCTTGGTTTGCTTTGGAACACTTTGAATCATGTTGTAGAAGTCCACCTGCAAAGCTTTGAAATGAAAATGGAAAATGGGGTTAGAGGTGTTACAGCTGGTGTTTAAGGTTTGAGATAGTTCAGGTGGATGGAATGGAAGGTGTTTGAAGCTCTTTTGGACAAAACGCACGATATGAATTGATTATGGCTTGAAGTTTGTAGAACTTGCCCTATTTTGCAGCAAAACAGGGATTCTGGGTATTAGGAGGTGTGAGGGATGAATGAGTCGTGTTTCAGGCTTGTTTTGGTGTGTGGAGCTTGAGCATAAAGTTTGTTTTGGCTTGTGTTAACAGAAATCTCAAGTTGGTTGTGTTTTGCAATGTTTCTTGTTTTTGAAGCAAAGATGTTCAACCTGTCAATACAGGCCTGTACCCTCCCTATTGTATGCTGCATATCTTGCCCTTGATACTTGCAATTTGGATTTGATTTGGCTTCAGAGATATGGCCCCCTATGCTCAAAGATCATGTTTTGACATAAAGTGTAACTTTGCCAAAATGGCATTATACCTTTTTCTAATTAAGGGTTAGTTTTGTGTGCAATGTCCAAATGGCCAAGATAATGCATTAGCTCAGTAGATTTGCATTCAATTAAGTAGTGTAAAAGGGCTTAGAGGCCTACAAGCAAGTACAAAGCATGCTGGTTTGAAAATGAAACTTGTATGAACATGTATTGGTCATGGACAAAAGTGAGTTTTTGCCAACTTTGTGAATTCGATTCTCTCTAACCACAAGGGTGTTTGAGGAGTTCTTAGACAATTTGGAAAGCTTGGAACATGTACTACAATCCATCTTTGTAATGAAACTTTAAACTCCACGTGGAACTATGTGAAAAATGGCCAAGAAAATGGGTCAAAATCCTGCCTAGATTAGAGCAAATTTCTTCTAAGTTAAAAGTTTTTGGTACCCTTGTTCCAAAAATCATAAATTGAGATGCAAGATTCTTTTGAGAAAACTTTGTGAATCAAAGTAGTAGAATTTGCAATGGACTACAACTTTCATGTTGCAAGTTTTGTTTGAATCCATTTTCATCTTGATGCAAAAATGGGACAAAGTTAGGAAAAAATAAGAAAATTTCATAACTTAGAAAATTTCTAAGTTATGAAATTTTTCCATTTTAAACCCTAATTTGCATTTTGGGTTTCTTGATGAACAAGTTTCATAAATTGACATGTCTTGATGAAAAATAACTCTTGGCATTTGATTTTGATCAAAAAGTCAAAATTTGACTTTTCAGTGTACAGTCAAATTTTGATCAGTTGACTGAAAAATTTATCTGTCAATCCTATGCATTTGAGATCTTTTGAACTTTTTGAGTGGGTCAAGACAATTTCATTGAGTCCTTGAGTCCATTTGTGAGCTTAATTTTCCATTGGCTAGGTCAAACAGTCAAAAATAGCCTTTGTGCAGTCAAAACCCTAAAAATGACCATTTTGCCCTTTTGGTGATCTGATCAAATTTCTTGTGGAATTGTGATCCAAACTTGATCAAATGATTCATATGAGTTCATTATGTTGATGTGGGTCAAATTTCATGAGGTTTGACTGTCAATTAGCTACAGTTGACTTTTTTCCCCAATTCAGTTGATTCTTAGGTCAACTGTCCAATTGACTGGGCAAAAATTTGAATCAAGGCTTGAAAATTGGTATGGAAAAACTTGTGGATCCAAGATGGAGTATGAAAGTCACTTTGGGCATTGTAGGTCAAAATATCTCTGTGCAAACTCAAACCCTAATTTAGGTCAACAGTGCAAGGAGGGGTCTTGAGCAGAACAAACCCTAACTTGATCTTGAGTTTCAAGAGTCTTGTGATGAGAAAGTGCTGATGAAATGAGAGGGAAAATTTTGGGGTACAACAACCATTATCAGTGATGATCCTTTCTGGGATACCGTACCAGCAAATGAGATTCTGCTTGATGAAGCGGGCAACAACATTCTTAGTAACGGATGCGAAGGAAGCTGCTTCGACCCATTTTGTAAAATAATCAACGGCCAATAGAATGAAGTGGTGTCCATTGGAGGCTGTAGGCTTGATCTCCCCAATCATGTCGATTCCGCACATAGCAAAGGGCTAAGGAGCTGTCAAGACATTCAAAGGAACCAGAGGTACATGCACCTTTTCAGCATAGATTTGACACTTATGACAGGTCCGAGAGTGTTGATAGCAGTGTGCTTCCATGGTCGACCAATAATAGCCTGCCCGTAGGATTTTCTTTGCCATCGTATGCCCACTGGAGTGAGTGCCAAAGGTACCTTCATGCAATTTCGCCATGATCTTTTCCGCTTCAATTTTATCCATACAACGGAGCAGAATAGAGTCATAATTGCATTTGTACAGGATGCCATTACTCAGGAAGAACTTAGCAGAGAATCTCCTTAAGAACTTTTTATCATTGATTGAAGCTCCTTCTGGATATTCTTGAGCCTCGAGATACCTTTTGACTTCATGAAACCAAGGATGATCCACTACTTCTTCAGTATTAATCTCGTGACAGTGTGTTGGTTCATTCATTCGTTCAATGGTGATATGGGGAGCCTCGTTATCCCAATTAAGTTTAAACATAGATGACATTGTGGCTAGAGCATCTGCTAGCTGATTTTCTTCTCGCGGGAAATGCTCGAAGGTAATCTGCTCAAAATGTGGTAGCAATGTCAAAACATGTTCTTTGTAAGGGATAAGGTTTGGGTGCTTAGTGTCCCACTCTCCTTTGATCTTACTGATGACCAAATCTGAATCTCCAAACACATCTAAAGATTTGATTCCCAAGTCTATGGAAGCCTTGAGACCAAAGATGCATGCTTTGTATTCTGCCATGTTGTTCGTACAGTTGAAGCAAAGTCTGGCAGTAAAGGGAGTACGACACCCTTCTGGAGATATGAGCATATCTCCGATACCATTACCAAGTGCATTGGATGCCCTATCAAAGAACATGGTCCATCCGGATCCTTGTTCAGGTCCGTCATATGGTCTGATTTCTTCACAGTTGTCTAATATCATGATGTCTTCATCCAGGAATTCAAACTTCATGGACTGATAATCTTCTACAGCTTGATGAGCAAGATGATCAGCTAGCACACTGCCCTTTATGGATTTCTGGGTAGTATACTGTATGTCATACTTTGTTAAGATCATCTTCCATCTAGCTATCCTTCCAGAAAGAGAAGGTTTTTCAAAGATGTACTTTATCGGATCCATCTTAGATATCAACAGAGTGGTATGAGTCAACATATACTGTCTTAGCAGGCGAGCAGCTCATGCCAGAGTGCAGCAAGTTTTCTCGAGCAGTGAATATTTTGTTTCACAGTTGGTAAACTTTTTGCTCAGGTAGTAAATAGCGTGCTCTTTTCGGCCAGACTCGTCATGCTGCCCCAATACACACCCCATTGAGTTCTCTAAAACGGTAAGATACATGATCAGTGGTCTTCCCTCGACTGGTGGCATCAAAACAGGAGGCTCTTGTAAGTACTCTTTGATCTTGTCGAAAGCAATCTGACATTCGTCATTCCAATTGACTACTTGATCTTTCTTCAATAGTTTGAAGATTGGTTCACAAGTAGCTGTCATGTGAGAAATGAATCTGGCAATATAGTTCAGGCATCCCAAGAATCCCCAGACTTCCTTCTCAGTTCGAGGAGCAGGCATTTCTTGTATCGCTTTAACCTTGGTAGGATCAACCTCGATGCCTTTGTTGCTAACAACAAAACCTAAGAGTTTACCAGACCGGACTCCGAATGTGCACTTGTTCGGATTCAACCTTAACTTGTACTCCTTCAATCTCTCAAACAACCTTTGCAAATGATCAAGGTGTTCCTATTCAGTTTGTGATCTGGCTATCATATCGTCTACATAGACCTCTATCTCATGATGTATCATATCATGAAATAAGGCTACCATGGCTCGTTGATAGGTTGCCCCAGCATTCTTCAGTCCGAATGGCATCACCTTGTAGCAGAATGTGCCCCACTGTGTGACAAATGTAGTTTTCTCCATGTCCTCAGGTTCCATTTTGATCTGGTTATAACCTGAGAATCTGTCCTTGAAGGAAAATAATTTGTGTTGGGCCGTATTTCCAACCAGGATGTCGATGTGGGGAAGTGGAAAATCATCTTTAGGGCTATCTCTGTTTAAATCTCTTTAATCCACGCACATTCGTACTTTGCCGTCCTTTTTAGGCATAGGAACAATGTTGGAAACCCATTGAGGATAGGAAGTGACAGCTAAGAATCCAGCATTGAATTGTTTCATGACTTCCTCTTTGATCTTCTCTGACATATCAGGTCTCATGCGGTGGACTTTTTGCTTCACTGGTGGACAGTCTTCTCTTGTGGGTAGACGATGTACCATGATGTCTGTATCAAGTCCTGGCATGTCTTCGTATGACCAGAAAAATATCTCAACATAATCATGCAATAGTTGAATTAGACGTTCCTTGACACTCGACTCTAGGTTGGCACCCACTTTGATTTCCTTTTTATCTTCCTCGGTACCCAAGTTGATTGTATCCAACGGTTCCTCATGAGGCTGAATAACTCTTTCCTCTTGTTGTAGTAGTCTGGCCAATTCCCCTGGTACTTCACAATCTTCCTCACCTTCGTATTCAGCTTGGTAGATTAGATCTTCAGAGTCACTAAAGGCTATAGCAGTATCGTCACCCATGGGATTCGGAATGGAGGGGTACCTGCATTTGTGAGTGTGGGTGTGTGTAAGGGTATAGCCATCTTTAAACAATAAAATGTAAAAGAAAGACAATGAGCACAAAAGGTTTGTATGTGAAAAAGCGTCCATGATTCATTGAATGTCATATGAAGATGAAATAAAACCCCTACAAATGGACCATTGTGCCTCGGGTAAGACACAAGGTTTTTAAAGTGCGAATTATTTGTGAATATTACAAGTCCAACAGAAATGTAAAAGATAGATTACTGAGAGATGAAAGTTATTGGGACAAAGTCTCTGGCTTCCCAATTGCAAAGTCCTCCGTTGACAGTAGGAAATATCCAATCTTCCAAGTTGCAATCCTCTTCACCATCTTCCACTGCGTTGATCTCCTGGTTACTAATCTTCAAAGGTGGCCTTCCAGCACGGGCACGGCGCACAGCCTTCTGAGCAGTTGAAGTAAACCCCAAGCCAAACTTGTTTGATTTATACGGGATATCCGGAAGCTGCCCCCAGATGGTGCATCCGCCCTCTTCTACTACTTCCTTGGCGTCCTTTAGAGATGACATCCGAAGCGGAGGTCTTGTGATCTTGGGAATCGAGGATACCGCCTTGGTTACCGCTACTTCTTGAGAGACCTCCTTGAAATGTTGAAAAGGAGTTTCAATGAACTCGCCATCCAACTCCACATATCGGAAAGAATTTAGATGGCTAATCATGTACTCCTCTTCCCCGTGGATAGTTATGATCTTTCCCTGGACATGGTACTTCAGCATCTGCTGTAGTGTGGAGGTGACAGCACCGGCATTATGGATCCAGGGCCGTCCTAACAGACAGGAGTAAGAGGGACGGATGTCCATCACATAGAAGGTTGAATTGAAAATCTGAGTTCCCACATTTATCGGGATGTCCACCTCCCCGTGGACCATCCTCTTTGAACTATCAAATGCTCTCACAACTATGTTACTGGGTTTTAATGTCAGCCCTTCGCAATCCAATCTGTCAAGGGCTTTCTTCGATAGGACGTTCAAAGATGAACCTGTGTCCACCAAGACATGGTCCAGAGTCGTTCCTCTACACTCCACAGAGACATACAATGCCTCGTTGTGCTTTCTCCCCCTGGGTGTCAAATCAGCATCAGAGAAGCCTAGGCCGTTATCAGCTGTCAAACTGGCCACACAGTCTTGGAACTGGTCAGTATATGTCTCTTGTGGCACATGGACTGTCTTCAAAAAATTTACCAAAGCTTTCACATGTGCCTCAGAGCACAGCAGCAAGGCTAGCATGGAGATCTTGGAGGGAGTTTGCCCCAACTGTTCAACCACATCATAATCACTCTTCTTTATTATCCTCGGGATCTCTTCCATTTCCTTCTTGGATGTTTCGGGGATAGCTAGTGATTGAGCCTTCGTCCGGACAGGCTCTTCTTGAATGCTTTTTCCTCGATTTTCAGCAGTATAAGTGTTGGTAGGGATAACAGCAGGGATCGCGTCGTCTTTTTCGGTAGGTGCACTTGCAGGTATGATTATTGGTACAGAGGTAATCTTCGGAACAGCCACGGGTCCAAAAACTGCCTTTGGAGGGGAAATCTCTGGAGAGAAGATTCTACCACTACGGGTAATCTTACTAGTTCCGGCAAGATTGCTAATGTCGGAATCTTCTTCGGAGCTCACTTCTTCGATGGTCAACCCATATTGTTTAATACCATGGTAGTAGATTTCTCCACCGTAATTCCACGGTACTGTTTTGTATGATTCATATGGGACCGGTCCGGGCATTGTAATTATGAGAGGAGTAGCCTTTGGAACTGATGTAATCCTAACGTGTCTTTTGGGGACCCTGGAAGGATTGGAGGAGATGGTTATGATTGAAACATCTTCAATAGGAATGGGTGAAACGGGAGCATTTTCGAACAGAATTTCGTGGTTGTCTATCAGGCGTTGAATACATGTCTTCAACAGAGGGCAATCAATTGATGAGGATAAGCAAATATGGCAGTCTTTATTAAAACCTGGGAATATACCAGCTTTCAACAAGTTCATCTTAATGATCAGGAGCAGAGTCAAGAGTTCATCTACTGTAGCAACAAACAAGTCTTCCTCGATAGCATTAGCGTTGTGACCATGTCTAGGCATATGAGCGGAAATGACATTTGGTTTCTCGGGCGCCTCAAACTCAATCTCTTTTACGTCTATGAGGTATTGAATATTGTTCTTTAAAGCCCAACAATTGTTGGTGTCATGGCCCAGACTTTCAGAATGGTATGCGCACCTGGCATTCGGGTGATAATGAGGGGATGCAGTGTTGGGATTCTTTGGAGCTTCTTTTAAATTTGCCAGATTAGACTTCAGAAGATGGGGTAGAACCTGGGCTAGAGTCATGTTAATTCTTGTGAATTGTCGGACTGGTCTTTCCACCCTCGGTTGATTACTCCTTGTTTGATCAGATGTAAACTTTGGGATCATAACGGCCTCTACCATTGATCGGTGCTCAGCTTTCCCTTGGTTCTTTTGTGGATAAACAGTAGATACCTCCTTCTTCCCAGTGAAGGGTTTTTTCACAGCTGTAGAGACAGATGAATCTTTCTGGATCTTTCCACTTTTTATACCAGCTTCCACCCTCTCTCCAGTTAATATTAACTCAGTAAACCCAGCAGATGAGCTCCCAATCAAATGGTTGAAGAAAGGGCCCGATAGAGTTCCTAAGAACATATCCACAAATTCCCTTTCAGACAGAGGGGGTTTAACTCTCCCAGCTAGATCTCTCCATTTTTGTGCATAATATTTGAAACCCTCATTTGAAGCCATAGCCATACTCTGAAGTTGAGTATGGGTAGGCGCCAAATCTACATTATACTGGTATTGTTTATAGAAAGTTGCGGCAAGGTCTTCCCAGTTGTGGATGCTGACCCTTTCTAATTGGTAAAACCAATCGAGTTGTGTTCCGGATAAACTATCTTGGAAAAAATGCACCCACAGGTCCTTATCGGTAGAGTGCGGCTGAATCTTTCTCACGTATGATCGGAGGTGCATTTTAGAACATGACACCCCATCATATTTTGCAAACAACGGCACTTTGAACTTTAGCAGGGTTACAATTCCTGACACTAGCCCCAATTCTTCAAAGTCTAGACTCGGTACCCTTTGTATTTCCATAGCGCTCAAACGCTCTTCAAGATGTTTGTACTTATCATCGGCCGGAGGGTACTGTTCCTCAGAGTAGTCTTCCTTTTCTTCAGATTCCGGCGGAACTGTTGTTCCTTTTCCTTTCCCTTCTCCTTCCCCGGAAGTGGTTGCAAAATTCAAGGTTCTTCTAGTTTGTCCCTGAAACCTTCTCCCCATATTTAAAACCCCAATGGCTTTCTTTACTTTCTTCTTTCTTTCTTCAGCTAACAGAGTCTTCAACTCATCTTTCCCCTTGGCTAGGGTCATGAGTAACTATTGAAACTGTGTGTTTTGAGCTTGAAGATCTTTGACCGTTTGTTCGAGATCCATCTTACTGAAATAAACAGTGGAGAGATGAGGAAACTCGTTGCAAAAGACCTGTTTATGTTATTATGAATGATATGTATACATGCAATGCTTTCAAGGATTTAAAGAATTTCAAATTTGTTTTAAACAAAAAGAAACACATGTTATATCAATGAAACAGAGTTTGAGTACATCAAGGCCCCTTAGGGCGAAATAATACAACACTCTAAGATAAAAAAGTAGTGTGCATCCTCGTTGGTGCTATGTAGCCATTTCGAGTCTGCTCCTCATGAAGTAGCTTAGTGAGTTCCAAAACCTTCTTCTTGCTTGCGTGGAATTGGGCTTCGAAAGTATCTTGCTCTCCTTTGAGTTGTATCCAACCCCTTTGTAGATCTTCGAGTGATATGGGCATGTCAGGATGTAGGATAGTGTATGGAACTTCTCCTTCCTTAACAGGCTCAATAATCACTGGGAGAATGGAAGGATAAGGCATCATAAAACTTTGAGCGCGGGTTCGTACCCACTTGAGTTAAGGCTCAAGAGGGATGGAATTCTTGTGTCCCAAAGTCTTTCTATCCACCTTGTTTAGCATCCTCTAAGCTCGGATGAATCTCTGGCGAAGACCTTGATCGTCGTTGTCGTAGTCGAATACCAAGCCTTGAATCAGCATATCATGTGGGGCATCCCTTCGGGCATAACCAAACTGTCTTAGAGCTAAACATGGGTTGTAGGTGATGCCTCCCCTAGTACCAAGTAGAGGAACATTAGGGAATTTCCCACAACGGTCAATAATGATAACATTCTCTTTGGATCGAGAGCACCAATGAATATCTGAATGTTTGAGCGTCATTAACCTTTGTGACCACCTTAATCCTTGCTCATTCTTTAAGACTGATTAGGGAAGATGAGAAATAAACCATCTTGGCAGGAGGGGAGTGCAACACATAAGGACCCCTCTTTATCTCATTGTACGAGTGTGAAAAGAGTGTAGGATATCCCCTAGTAATGTAGGCACCGGATTGTGTGACATGAAGATTTTGACGGCACTCACATCTATAAGTTGGTCAGGATTGGGGAACAAGACCATCACATAGATAATAAGAGCCACAATCTCCTCGAAAGCTTGCAAGTCTAGGGAATTCCAACAGCTTTGGTCTTTCTCAAACAGAAACTTTGCTAAGAAGCCTTTGACACCACTTCTAGTTTCCCAATGAGTTGTGACATCAGATGAGTGCAAGTGCAGGGCTTGAGCAATCTCTTCTGGCTTTGGATCTCTTTCCGTACCGTTGAAAGGTAGTTGATTGAGAATAAGAATCCTCAAGAGTTGAGAGAATTCTTCCAAAGTAGGCACAAGCTGATAGTCAGGGAATGTGAAGCAATGATGCAAATGGTCAAAGAACTGGAAGAGAACCTTCATCATATCCTCCTCTGTGTTAGAGGTGACTAAGTTGAGTAGACTAACATGCCTCTCGGTGAATGGAGAGTTCTCAGGGATCCTTGAAGCTAGCTCCTTGAGTTGTGGAGGAATTCTTACAAGGTTGATTTGGATAGTTTTCCTGCGAAGTGAATCCATATCCTACAAAACAAGAACAAAGATGAATCTCCAAAATCCTTGAAATGGTTAGTGGATGCATATGATGTTCATGATGTCCATGATGTTATGTACAAGTATGCATATACAAGCAAATCAAACAAATTCTTAGTTTTAGGCTTGCATGGGGTTTTATAGGTAAGTACCCTCTTGAAGTTTAGTTGGCTCAACCTGTCCTAATAATAGTAACCGGGTTCTAAGGAGCTCAATATCACTGGATTGTTTCCTTGGTCATTGTTTCAGCTCAAGCCTCTTTAATGGCGACCAAAATATCCCAAGAAACCAAACCTCAATGAGTGTAGCATCGAGTATATACCAACTTCGGACTGCACCAAAGTCGGTCATCTCACTACATCCTAAAGGCCAAGTTGGTCAAGTAAAGGGTTCTAGAAGTTCATTAGTGCTTCATGACATCACTCAGTGGCCCTGTATTCTCTTTGATTAACTCAAAGGCTACCGGTACCCACAAATATGTCACACTAACATAGCTATTGCTTAGATCATGTCGGTATACCCCGCACAGTTTCCACAACGTATTGCTATTTACCTATAATGTTTCCCAAATCCGGGTAGAGGATTCAAACCCATACAAAGAACCATAATGTAAAGCAAACAAGTCAAACAAATTAAGCAAATAAATGTGATCTAAACGCTAAGGTAACCCCACTTTGATAAGAATGTCCCCAACAAAGTCGCCAATTCTTTGATACGGTGGGAGAACTGACTTGAGGGTTTTGCGTTTTATCACAAATGTTGTGGTTTAGCAAGAGTCTCCACCGACTTTTCTTTTATCCAAAAGGAAAGGTGAAAAAGCACATGAAAGACCTTTGAGATTGTTTTCTTGAGTTTGGGGGGTAGATTATGAAAAGGAAAGGTATTAGCACCCTTTTCATCCATGGTTTTCCATGGGCTCTTAGTTACTTGCTTAGATCACTTGCTTTTGTTGTTTGAAATTGTGTTTTGTGTGGTTTTGAAAGTATTTTATAAAAGAGGCCATTCGTTTAGGCAACCTTTGTAATGATTCTCGTTCGTAAGAATGTATACAAAGATATTTGTCTTTTTGAAAATGTTTTCAATGATTGTAAGATGTTTTGAAATGTGTGTATTTGTTTTGAAAATAGCAAGGATATTTGTTTGAAATGGAGCAAGTAACTAGAAGCCATTTACCTACTCAAATGTCTTTCTTGTGCATTTTATATTCCTTTGACATTGTTGTCTTACCATTGATTTGGTAAGCAAACCTATCTTTGGATGTAAACGGGACAGGCATGGGTCATCATATAACCATGATTATCAATGTTGCAAAGTATCTTAGTATTTTCGAGGGACTAAGATCATTTTGTAAGGCAAATTTTTGAATAGCGTCATCGAGGGACTATGGTCTTTTGATTTTGTTTGTTTTACCAAGATACTTTGCATGCGTAACATGGCCATTTTTGTGTAAGGCAACCAAGTGGAGTAACCCTAAGGATGCTTGTGTGCAAGTGTGTTATTTTCATGCATGATTTTATCTTGAATTAGGATTTACTATTTCATTGATTTTATCTTTCCATACATATCCTAATTGCTAGCATTTACATTTGAAAGTGATAAAAATGCGGAAATGTAAAGTCCTACGCTATTACAATATTTAGGGGGTGGGGGTACACACTTATGAATGGGGAATCCAGCGAGAAAAATAAAGAAAAATAACAAGGGGAAGAAATAAAAAGAAGGAGGGGGTCAGCGTGCTGCTGAGAGGAAGTCAGAAGTTATGACCCTGGCCTGCTACAGGGTATCAACCTGTTAGTGAAAATGTATAGGTCAGAACTTCTGACCCTGGTGCGCTGTAAAACAGAAACCTGTTAGTGAAAATGTATGGGGTCAGAAGTTCTGACCCTGCT
The DNA here is from genome assembly GCA_948472305.1 of Vicia faba. Taxonomy (NCBI): domain Eukaryota; kingdom Viridiplantae; phylum Streptophyta; class Magnoliopsida; order Fabales; family Fabaceae; genus Vicia; species Vicia faba. The sequence continues at coordinate 1,535,155,023 of OX451737.1, forward strand.
GGGCACACAGTAATTTTTAGAAGTTCTGATATTACTGATGACAAAACAGGCCTCAGAAGTTCTGGCGCCAAAGTCAAAACTTGTTCTCCCCCTGTGCTAGTCAGAACATCTGCAATTTGGTTATTTTTTCACAAAACAGAAGGCATCCCTAGGACAACTTCAGCAAGTGTCATAGCATTTCAGAAGTCAGAACCAAAAGTCAGAGGCAAGTTTTGTACTGATTCAGTCTCTTACTTAGGCATACAGATGCGTGAAAATATTAGAACATAGAAGTTCTGATATTACTGATGACAAAACAGGCCTCAGAAGTTCTGGCGCCAAAGTCAGAACTTGTTCTCCCCCTGTGCTAGTCAGAACATCTGCAATTTGGTTATTTTTTCACAAAACAGAAGGCATCCCTAGGACAACTTCAGCAAGTGTCATAGCATTTCAGAAGTCAGAACCAAAAGTCAGAGGCAAGTTCTGTACTGATTCAGTCTCTTACTTAGGCATACAGATGCGTGAAAATATTAGAACATGCACAACATCAGAAGCATGATATCTACATTGTGTTTTGAGCATGCAAATATGATGATGCTTAAGCAGTGTGGTGAGAGTCAGCAGGTGCTTACCTTGCTGTAGGAAGAAATTCTTTGAACTGAAGTTAGCTTTAAGTCAAAGTATTTTGGACAGGTTCTTTGTATGGGTGGATGGAGAGTATATATGTGGTCAGAAACTGTAGGGGCGTTCTTTAGTCAAGAAAAAATTTGGGTACAAATGAAGTTTGGAGGTAGGAGATTCAAAGTTGTGTTTAAGGCTCTTGAAACACTAGGAATTTTAGCAGAGTTTCAAGGTGTTTTCTTGCTAAAATTTTCTGTTTCTTTTCTAGCAATTTTTCTGATGTTGGACCCCCCTTTTTTTCAATGGACAATGGTGCTCTATTTATAGGCGAAGCTTTGTGGGTTTTTTAAATGTTAAGTGGCGCCAATACCATGCAATATATGCTGACTTACTCTTGGAGAAACTTCATAAAAAGTTATGATGATTGACAGCTCTTAGCCTAGGCTGGGTTAGTAAGCGAGGATTAAGGAAAAGTGACACCCATGAGCAAAAAGTAGCACATGAACCCATACCTAAATCTGCACGGGAGCGTTGTTATGCTGCACGTGGAGAGACCCTTTGGACAAGTGCTCAAAAGTAGTTGTGAGCATTAATGAGCATTAAATGGTGATGAGATTGGTCAAGACTAAGAAATCTTGTAATGTGAGATTTGCATCATTACTTAAATTTGAGCCAGCAATTCCTACTTCAGCATACAACGCACTCAAATTCTGATCTTAGTGTTGTACCCCAAAATTTTCTCTCTCATTTCATCAACATTTCTCATCACAAGACTCTTGGAATTCAAGATCAAGCTAGGGTTTGCTCTGCTCAAGACACCTCCTTGCATTGTTGACCTAAATTAGGGTTTGAGTTTGCACAGTGATGTTTTGACCTAAAATGCCCAAAGTGACTTTCATACTTCATATTGGACTTACAAGTTTGTCCATACCAAGTTTCAAGCCTTGATTCAAATTTTTACCCAATCAATTGGACAATTGACCTAAAAATCAGCTGTAATGGGGAAAAAGTCAACTATGGCCAATTGACAGTCAAACCTCATAAATTTTGACCCACATCAACATTATGAACTCATATGAACCATTTGATCAAGTGTGGATCATAATTCCACAAGAAATTTGATCAGATCACCAAAAGGGCAAAATGGTCATTTTTAGGGTTTTGACTGTACAAAGGCAATTTTTGACTGTTTGACCTAGCCAATGGCAAATCAAGCTCAACCATGGACTCAAGGACTTAATGACATTGTCTTGACCCATTCAACAAGTTCAAAAGATCTCAAATGCATAGGATTGACAGATGATTTTCCAGTCAACTGATCAAAATTTAACTGTATACTGAAAACTCAAACTTTGACTTTTTGGTCAAAATCAGGTGCCAAGGGTCATTTTTCATCAATACATGTCAAATTATGAAACCTTTTCATCAAGAAACCCAAAAATGCAAATTAGGGTTTAAAATGGAAAATTTTCATAACTTAAGAAATTTTCTAAGTTATAAAATTTTCTTATTTTTTCCTAACTTTGTCCCATTTGTTCACCAAGATGAAATTGGATTCAAACAAAACTCACAACATGAAAGTTGTAGTCCATCACAAAGTCTACAACATTTATTCACAAAGTTTTCTCAAAAGAATCTTGTATCTCAAGTTATGATTTTTGGAACAAGGGTACCTAAAACTTTTAACTTAGGGAAATTTTGCCCTAGTTTAGGCAGGATTTTGACCCATCTTCTTGGCCATTTTTCACATAGTTTCACTTGGAGTCTTAAGTTGAATTTCAAATATGGATTATAGTACATGTTTCAAGCTTTCCAAATTGTCCAAGAACTCCTCAAACACCTTTGTGGTTAGGGAGAATCGAATGCTTGAAGTTGGCAAAAACTCACTTTGCAACCATGGCCAATACATGTTCATACCACTTGACAAATCTGACCTAGCTAGCTTAGTTCACAATTACAGGCCTCTAAACCAATTTGTACTTAATAATTAAATGCAAATCCTTTGGTCTAAGGTTTTGTTTTGGACATTAGAGGATTATACACTAGATTAATCCTTAAATAGAAAAAGCAACATTGCAATTTTTGCTTGAATTTTGCTTTATGTCAAAACAGCATCCTAGAGCCTTGAACCAGATCTTATGCTGCAAACCAAATCCACAAACTTGAAGCCAAGCTTACACAATGTGTTCAGAGTTAGAGCTAGCCTGTACAGGCCTGCTCTTGGTCACTTCTCATTTTGCTTCATAACCAAGCAACTTGTCAAAAACAAGAGATCTCACACATCTGAAAACCAACTCAAGCAAAGTTGTCAAACAAGTTTTTTATACCCTAGCAAGCCAGAAGCACGAGCTCTTCACCACTCAAACCTCCTCATACTCAAAATCTCCATTTTCTTGCAAAACAGGGGCAGTTCTGCAAACTTCAAGCCACCATCAAATCCCCTCGTGTGTTTTGTCCAAAACTACTTCAAACACATTCCAATCAATCTACCTGAGCTATCCATACCATTCACAAGTTACTGTAACTCCATTAACACACATTTCCATTTTTGTTTGGAAGCTTTGCAGGTTGAGTTCTGTAGCACGATTCAGGCCACTTCAAAACAAACTAAGCATTGGGAAAGGTTCAGTGGACATCAGGCAAGCTCAAAAGAATCTCAAGCACCATTAAAAGTTGCTACATTGTCCAGCTTGAACTCAACTGAAACAGGTATTTCATGAACTTCTATCTCTCTATTTAGGAATAGTTAGACTTAGGTTTGTGAATGAAAGATGTTGTATTCATAGCCCTGAAACCATACATGTGCTTAGTTTTCATTTATATTAATCGTGCTAGGAGAATTTCATCCATGAACTTTCTGAAAAAACTAGGTTATAAATTAGGGCCAGAGAAATTCTCTCTGGTCTTTGAGAGTTAACTTAATTTTTTATATGGTTAGATTCGTTGTTTGATGCTCTACAAGTTTCATGTTTTGAGTTTTGTCAAAAAAGCACTGAATCAGGAGATACGGGTTTGAACTAAGGCTTGCGCACGTTTCTGTTGACAGAGGAAGAAGATGAAGTAGCTGGGTTGGGCCTGGCTACTTCCTGCTTTTCACACCCCATTTTTCAGTTTCACACCCCCCCCCTGACCCATTTCTTGTATATTTATTATTTTTGTATTTTTATTTCATTTCTAACTTTATTATTTTATTTCCAAATATAAAAAATGCCAAAAAATATTTTTCATAAATTTTTATATTTATTGGGTATTTATTTTAATTATTTCTAACATTAATACATTAAATACTTTATGTTTATTTTGTTTAAACTTAAAAGTAATGTAAAAAAATACTTTTATTTTCATTTATTATTTTTAGTCACATTTGAAAATATTTTCTTGAAATATATACATTTTTGTAAATAACTTATTTTATTTTTTACACACTTAATATATTTAATATATATACATATATACTATGTTTTATTAAATAATTAGAATAAAAAGACCAAAAATATTACATTTTTATTTTTATCATTATTTATACTAAAAAATACCTTTTTTTGAATATATTTCATTTTTATACACATTAATATTTTTTGTACATAAAAAATACATTATATTCATTTTCCTAAGGAATTAGGGTTTTTGCCCTAAAAACAAAAATGATTAAAAATAACCCTTTTTATTTATTTCTTTAGTTTTCTTTCCATTGAAAATACTTTACATACACAAAAACCCTTTTTTGCATAATACATTTTATTTAATATTTATTTATTGTATTTTATTTTAATATTGTACATTTAAATATTATGCCTTGCAAATTCAATTTGGATGTAATAGTAATTAGGATTTTATACTTCTTGTCAAATATCCCCAATTCAAATTTGTACCCCCCTCCCTATATCATGTTGTAATAGTGCATGATTTAAATTCTCGCACCTTTAAATGCTTTCAATTATGCCATGATTAGACTTAGGGTTTGTATGAAAAATCAAAACCAACAAATAGCTTGACCTAATCAAAGACAAAAATGCATGAAAAATAAACACAATGCACACTTACACTCCTAGGGTTACAATCCACTTGTTGCCTTCAAAAATGGGCCATGGTATGCATGTCAAGTACTTCGGTAAAACAAAAACAAAACAAAAGATCATATTCCCTCGATGATGCTATCTGAGTTGCCTAAACAAAATGATCAAGTCCCTCAAGAAAATTGCCAAAAATGCTTGACACAATTGCTATCATGGTCTATACGATGACTCGCGCCTGTCCCGTTTAACATCCTAACACAAGGTTGTTCACCAAATACAATGGTGAAACAACACTGTTAAAAGGGTTAAAAACATAAGAAATATCTTTAAGTAAAATAGGGTAGACAACTCTTAGTTACTTGATCAAAACTTGCAAAAACATCCTTGCTATCTTCAAAACACACTTCACAACACAATTTCAAAACCCTACTTTCAAACATTGAAAACTTTTCAAAAGACAAAAACACCTTTGTATACATTCAAACAAGAATCATTACAAAGGTTTCCACAATGATGGCCTCTTTTCAAAACATCTTTCAAAACCACACACAAAGCACCATTTCAAACAATTGAAAAGCAAAGCAAGTGATCTAAACAAGTAACTAAGAGCCCATGGATAACCATGGATAGAAAGGATGCTAATACCTTCCCTTTCTATAATCTACTCCCCGAACCCAAGAAAACATCTCAAAGGTCTTTCCTGTGTTTTTTGACCTTTCCTTAGGATAAAATAAAAAGTCGGTGGCGACTCTTGCTAAATCGAAACATTTGCAAACACAAACGCAAAATCCCAAGTCAGTTCTCCCACCGTATCACACTTAGTATCCTGCTGCCTCAACAAATTCGGAGGGTTCTCCAAACTTTCTAGCATGTTCTTTGGATTTCCTTCTGAAAAATTCTGGACTTAGAGATTCTGCTTTAGTGTAACACCCAATCTTCTGACCCCCTTACCTTCTGATTCCAGCATGTTCTGAAGGAGTTTTCAGGCTTCGTGGCTTTCTTTGCATTCCTTTAGAAAACTCTGACTGAACTTGCGTAATTGCTGAAAAAGCCATGTTCTGATTGAAGATTACGTGCTGAACCACGTTTACATCTTCTAACTGAGTTGGCGTAGCTTCTGAAGAGCCACATTCTGACTGAATGTTATGTGCTGAGCCAAGTTTGCAACTTCTAACTGCTTCTTCCTGGAGGGTGGTTCAGAAGATCTGAAGTGTCATTTTTTCTTAAATACTTTAGAAAAAATCTAAGTATTTAGAATTTAACTTTTCCAAGGTAAAATTTGACTTTTGAGCTTGCAAATGACCACTTTGCCATTGTAAATGGCTTGCTTGGAAAGAAATGATAATTCAAGGCTTGGATTTGTTTAAGAGAGAACTTTGAGAATCCAGGATGATTTCCTGAAGAATGAGAGCGAAAATTCTGGGGTACAACACACATAGTTATCTTTCTTTATATAAATTTTTCTTGTTTTATGGCGCCATTCTCCTACTAGAATGATTGCCTCCCTTGTACAAAATACTTATTCAAAGTCAAATACAAAGATATCTCTTTGAAAGTACATAAAACTATTTGTCTTTTTCTTTACACTTGTGTTTTATTTGCAAAAACGTCCAATGATTCATTAATGAACATATGCATTTGAACATAATTACTGTTTACAAATAAACAAAGTGAGAAAGATAATTACTGATAGGTTGAAAGGATAGGAAAACGTCTCTAGGCCATTCCATAAGCAATCCTCTACAGTACATCATTTAGATCCCCAGCGGAACTAAAATTTCAAATTATTGATCTCCAGTAGAAATCGTCAAATTTCTCAGGATTCTTCAGGCAGTACATGACATTGCCCTCGCAACAGAATTTACTTCTCTCAACAAGAGTTCGTCAGTACTTTAACTTCAAGACATGAAAATTCAACATATCCTCAACAGCATTCAGGGATTTATTTTCCTCAAATCAGACAGCAATACAACAAATCAGCTTACATGCACATACATTACATCCACATATCATAAACATTGATAAAGCAAATACATTGCATCATACATTTCATGCAACATAACTTTGTGTTTCAACTAACATTTTACCCTTTTCAGGATAAGATTAAACAGCTACCATTAACAATATGCAATCAGGATACAGTACGGATACGCTCCAGACACGGATTCCATTCTGATACTCATTCATATTACAACTTCAAATACAGTACATATAAGCTCCAGACACGAACGCCACTCTGATACTCATTCAGATTACAACTTCAGATACAGTACAAATACGCTCTAGACACGGATGCCATTCTGATACTCATTCAGATTACAACTTCAAATACAGTACGGATACACTCCAGACACGGATGCCATTCTGATACTCATTCAGCTTACAACTTCAGATACAGTACAGATACGCTCCAGACACGGATGCCATTCTGATACTCATTCAGATTACAACTTCAGATACAGTACGGATACGCTCCAGACACGGATGCCATTCTGATACTCATTCAGATGCAACTTCAGATACAGTAAGGATATGCTCCATACATGGATGCCATTCTGATACCCATTCAGTTCCAGTCCCTAGATACAGTTCAGATACGCTATAGACACGGACACCATTCTGATACTTATTCTTTTGGCTTACAACTTACAATTCAACAAACATTCTTGGATGGCATCTACAATCCCATCTCCAACAAGATTCTATCACCTCTACAAATGGCATCTTTAAGCCCATTCCCTCAACTACACATCGTCGAGTGCAAATTTCTAGGCACTCTATTGTCCAATCATTCTCTCACCTTCGAGTCACGAATGGCAAAACTCGTCAATCTAACTCTTCAGGTTTAAGAAGATTGAACAGGGGCAGCTGTTGTTCCCCAAAATTTTCCCTCTCATTTATCAAGACTTTTCTCACAAGATCTCTTTGACTCAAGACTGGATTAGGGTTTGATTAGCTCAAGACATCCCATCATGCACTGATGACCCAAAATTAGGGTTTGAGTTTGCACAAGGATTTTTGGACTATAAATGCTTCATATGACTTTCAAACATCATTATGGACCCCTAAGATTACTCATGACAATTGTCAAGCCTTGAACCACATTTTTTATCAGTCAATTGGATAGTTGATCTAAAAATCAGTCGTATTAGGGAAAAAGTCAACCATAGCCAATTTACAGTCAAACTTCATAATTTTTTATCCACATCAACATTATAGACCCATATGTATCATTTGATCAAGTTTGGATCACAATTCCTCAAGAAATTTGATAAACTCATCAAAAGGGCAAAATGATCGAAATTAGGGTTTTGATTGAGGAATGGCAATTTCTGGTTTTTGACCTAGCAAATGACCAATTGATTTGAAGCATGATTTCAAGGGGTTCATTTGTATCATCTTGACCTAATTACATGGTTCAAGATATTGCAATTTCATTGGGTTGACAGATGAAATTTGCAGTCAACTGATCAAAAGTCAACTGTACACTGAAAAGTCAAACTTTGACTTTTTGGTCAAAATCAAGTGCCAAAGATCACAATTCATCAAAACATGTCAAAATGTGAAACTTGTTCATCATGAAATCAAGGATTAAAGATTAGGTTTTAAAATTGGAAATTTTCTTAACTTAGAAATTTTTCCAAGTATAGAAAATTTCTTATTTTTTCTCAAATTTAAGCCATTTTTTCACCATGATACAAGATGATTCAAGGAAAGTTCCCAACATAAAAGTTGTAGACCTCCATTAAATCTACAACTTTTCTTCATAAACTTTTCCATAAATATGCTTGGATCTCAAGATATAATTTTGTGAATACATGTCCATGAACTAAAATGACTTAGTGAAATTTTGCCCTAATTTAGGCAGGTTTTGGACCCAACTTCATGGCAATTGTTCACCTAGTTCCAAGAGGATTATTGAAATTCATTTCAAAGATGAGTTATAAGGCACATTGCAAGCTTTACAAAATGTCCAAGAACTCCTCAAGATCATTTTTGAGTAGGGAGAATCAAAGAGATGAAGTTGGAAATTTCTCACTTTGAATTCAAGCCATTTCATGAAGAACAAAATTCAAATTTGAACCTATGCTGCCTAATTCATGCTTTACAGGTCCCTAACTTGTTTCTCACTTCATAATTTAATGCTTACTCAGTTGACAAAGCTTTAATTCAAGCTCAAGAGCCTTTGTCCAAGTTGTAATTCCATAAATGGCAAAAAGTGGCCATTGCTATTTTGAAAAAGCTTCACTTTTGCAATTTCCCAATTCTTGAGAATTGGACCTGTCTTCTCTGCACAAACAAGTCTTACAGGCCTAAAGCAAATTGTACAAAGCATATACCAACTGTTGTACCCCAAAATTTTCTCTCTCATTTATCAAGATTTTTCCTCATAAGACTTCTTGGACTCAAGACAAGATTAGGGTTTGCTCAGCTCAGGACATCTCATCTTGCACTGATGACCCAAAATTAGGGTTTGAGTTTGCACAAGGGTTTTTGGAATATCAATGCTTCATATGACTTTCATACATCATGTTGGACCCCTAAGATTGCTCATGATAAGTTTCAAGCCTTGAACCACATTTTTTACCAGTCAATTGGACAGTTGACCTAAAAATCAGCTGTATTGGGGAAAAAGTCAACTATGGTCAATTTACAATCAAACTTCATAATTTTTTATCCATAACAACATATTAGACTCATATGTACCATTTTATTAAGTTTGGATCACAACTCCTCAAGAAATTTGATCAAATCATCAAAAGGGCAAAATGGTCAAAATTAGGGTTTTGACTGAGAAAGGGCAATTTTTAACCAAGCCAATGACCAATTGGGTTCAAACATGATTTCTATGACTCAATGGCATCATATTAACCTAATCACATAGTTCAAAAGATCTAAAGTTCATTGGATTGACAGATGAATTTTCCAGTTAACTGATCAAAAGTCAACTGTACACTGAAAAGTCAAACTTTGACTTTTTGGTTAAAATCAAATGCCAAGGGTCATAATTCATCAAGATATGACAAAATATGAAACTTTTTAACCAATAAACTCAAAATTGAAAATTAGGGTTTTGAATTTGAAAATTTTCATAACTTAGAATTTTTATAAGTATGGAAATTTTCTTGTTTTTTCCTAACTTTCCACCATATTTTCACCATGATGCAATTTGATTCAAAGAAAACTTCCAACATGAAAGTTGCAGTCCTCCATGAAACCTACAAATTTTCCTCACAAACCTTTCCCAAAAGATGCTTGTATCTCAAGTTATGAATTTGTGAACATAGGTCCATGAACTAAATAACTTAGTGAAAATTTGCCCTAATTTAGGCAGTTTTTTGACCCAACTTCATGGACATTTTTCACCTAGTTCCAAGAGGTATCTCAAAATTCAGTTCAAATATGGATTATATAGCATGTTTCAAGATTTCCAAAATGTCCAAGAACTCTCCAAGATCATTTGTGGTTAGGGAGAATCGAAGAAGAGAAAATGGCATTTTATCACTTTTGTTCATGCCATTTTTACAATGCATCAAGTTACAAATCTGATCTTGGATGCTTGTACCTTGCATTACAGGTCCTAAAATCATTCTACACTCCATAATTAAATGCAAACTCATAGGATAATGGCTTTATTTTCACGTTTGAAGCATTGTACAAGTTGTAATTCCATTTTAGGCATAAAGCTCACATTGCCATTTTCATAAAGGTGAGATTTTACAACTTTATCATTCTTGAGCCTTGGAGTTGTCCCTTTGGTGCAGGAAATTTTCACAGGTATTAAGCAAAGTATATCAACTCTTATCATCCCTTGAGGTAGCTAGTACAAGCATGGTGCATTTGTCTTGTCACTTTTCTTCAAATGCAAGAAAAGTTGCAAAAGAAGTCAGAACTTGTACAGCAAGGGAAGAGTGGACTTTGTATCATTCTATACAAATATACTAAGTCATTGCAATGCTAAACATGAATGCATAACATCTGAAACTCTCCAAAACACAAAACTTCATTTTTCTGTCCAAACATCCAGTTGCTGCAGAATCACAACCATCTCATTTTTGGCTCGTGCGTTTTACCTTTTGACATTTGAAACACCTTCTACACATCATACTAAAGCTATCCAAGCCTTTACATTATTGATGTAACCCCTGTTTTAGCCATTTCCATTTTCACTTTGGAAGCTTGCAACTTGACTTCTACAGAGGGTTCTAGCCTTCCATAAAGCAAGCTAGGCATTGGAATAGCTTGAAGGAACTTCAAGGAAGCTCACACGATCCTCAGGCCTCACTCAAAGTCCCCACATTGCCATATCCAAATCCAGTTGAATGAGGTATTTTTCAAAACGCTATCTCTCTATTTAGGCATCCTCAAGCCACGATTTGTGAAGAAAAAATGTAGCCCTTATCTTAGTGAAGCTGTACATATGCATAGTTGTCATTTATATTAACTGAGCTAAGAGAATTTGAAGCCTGAAGTTGCTGAAATATTTAGGTCACGAATTAGGGCTGATTAAATTCTCTCTGATCTTTGAGAGTTAGGTTACAAATTTTATATCATTGGAATCGTGAGATAAAATGCTACATGTTTTGTGTTATAAGTTTTTGTTTTTATGCAAGCAATAGCAAGTTACAGGTTTGAACCATAAGCGCGCGAAGGAGAAGGAACCAAGGACAGGGACGAAGCTGATGTTCTGGGCCTTGGCGCATTGGGCCTGTTTGCTTTTGTTATTCACACCCCCTGACCACTATTTGCACCCCCTGATTCTAGTTTTATATTTTTTGCATTTTTCTTTATATTTTCATGTTTATTGTTTTTAATCATTTTTTCTGAACATTAAAAAATCCTAAAAATAATTAAATAATTTTTTGCAATTTTATTTTTATTATTTTTTTCACATGGAAAATAGTTTATTTTTAATAAATAGAACTTATTTTCTTAAATAAATTGTAAATACATTTAAAAAGTACCATACATTTTTATTATATTATTTATACACATAAAATATTTATTTTCATACATATTTTAATTTTTAATATTTGTATATAATATTATTTATTATTTTCTTGTACAAAAATGGACAATATAATTAATATAGAACATATATTTTCTTTAATCAAAAAAATTAGGGTTTCCCCCTTTCAAAAATAATAATATTATTTTTACTTATTTTCTAGGGTTAATTAATTTTATTTTCTCATACCTTAAACAAATACAAAACATTTTTTAAAATACATTGCATTACATATTTAAATATTTGTATATTTATTTGTTTCGCACAATATTCAATTGGGTTGTAATAGTATTTTTAGGGTTTATTTTGTGCAATATCCCCATTCAAAAAACTTGTATCCCCCCTCCAATAATAATTGTTGTAATAGCTTAGTTTACATTTACGCAATTTATCGCATTTATACCATGTTTAGTAAACTAGGGTTTGCATGACAAGACCAAAAACAAACAAATAGAAAAGACCTAATGCAAGACAAATGCATGAAAATGACACACATTGCACACAAGCACCCTTAGGGTTTCTCCCACTTAGTTTCCTAAACAAAAATGGCCATGTTACGCATGCGAAGTATCTTGGCAAAACAAAACAAAATAAGATCATAGTCCCTCGATGACGCTATCAAATGTTTGCCTAAACAAAGATGATCTTGGTCCCACAAAACTTGCTAAGATACTTGGCAACATTGCTATCATGGTCATACGATGACCCACGCCCGTCCCGTTTACATCCATAGATATGGTTGTTTACCAAATCAAATGGTAAATCAACAATATCAAAGGAATAAAAATGCACAAGAAAGACATTTGAGTAGGTAGATAGCTTCTAGTTACTTGATCAATTTCAAAATAATCCTTGCTAATTTCAAAAACAAACACACACACCTTTCAAAACATTTTACAAAACATTGAAACATTTTTCAAAAGACAAACATCTTTGTATACATTCTTACGAACGAGAATCATTACAAACATTGCCTAAACGATGGCCTCTTTTCAAAATACTTTCAAAACCACACAAAGCACCATTTCAAACAATTTCAAAGCAAAGCAAGTAATCTAAACAAGTAACTAAGAGCCCATGGAAAACCATGGATGAAAAGGGTGCTAGCACCTTCCCTTTTCATAATCTACCCCCCGAACTCAAAAACAATCTCAAAGGTCTTTCCTGTGCTTTTTTACCTTTCCTTTCGGATAAAAGAAAAGTCGGTGGTGAATCTAGCTAATCACAACATTTGTAAACACAAACGCAAACCTCAAGTCAGTTCTCCCACCGCATCACAGAACTGGCGACTCTGCTGGGGAAAATTCTAAAAGTGGGGTTACCTTAGGGTTTAGATCACCTTTATTTGCTTACAATCGTTTGACTTGTTTGCTTTACACTTTGGTTCTATTGTTTGGGTTTGAATCCTCTACCCGGATTTGGGAAACATTATAGGTAAATAGCAATACGTTGTGGAAACTGTGCGGGGTATACCGACATGGTCTAAGCAATAGCTATGTTAGTGCGACATATTTGTAGGTACTGGTAGCCTTTGAGTCAATCAAAGAGAATACGGGGCCGCTGAGTGATGTCATGAAGCACTAATGAACTTTTAGAACCTTTACTTGACCAACTTGGCCTTTTAGGATGTAGTGAGATGACCGGCTTTGGTGCAGTCTGAAGTTGGTAGATACTCGATACTACACTCATTGAGGGTTGGTTTCTTGGAATATTTCAGTCACCAGTAAAGAGGCTAAACTGAAACAATGAACAAGGAAACAATCCAGTGATATTGAGCTCCTTAGAACCCGGTTACTATTTCTATGACAGGTTGAGCCAACTAAACTTCAAGAGGGTACTTACCTATGAAACCCCATGCAAGCCTAAACTATGAACTTGTGTGATTTGCTTGTACATATATACTTATGCATAACACCATGGACATCATGAACATCATATGCATCCTCTAACCATTTCAAGGGTTTTTTGAGATTCATCTTTGTTCTTGTTTTGTAGGTTATGGATTCACTTCGCAGGAAAACTGTCCAAATCAACCTTGTAAGAATTCCTCCACAACTCAAGGAGCTAGCTTCAAGGATTCCTTAGAATTATCCATTCACCGAGAGACATGGTCGTCTACTCAACTTGGTCACTTCCAACACAGAGGAGGATATGCTGAAGGTTCTCTTCCAATTCTTTGACCCTTTGCTTCATATTTCCTGACTATCAACTTGTGCCCACTTTGGAAGAATTCTCTCAACTTCTGAGGATTCCTATTCTCAATCAACTACCCTTCAACGGTACGGAAAGAGATCCAAAGCCAGAAGAGATTGCTCAAGCCCTGCACTTGCACTCATCTGATGTCACAACTCATTGGGAAACTAGAAGTGGTGTCAAAGGCTTCTTGTCAAAGTTTATGTTTGAGAAGGCCCAAAGCTGTTGGAATTCTCTAGACTTGCAAGCTTTTGAGGAGATTGTAGCTCTTCTCATCTATGGGATGGTCTTGTTCCCTAATCCTGATCAACTCATAGATGTGAGCGCTGTCAAAATCTTCATGACTCGCAACCCGGTACCTACATTTCTTGGGGATATCCTACACTCTTTTAACACTCGTACAATGAGGAAAAGAGGTGTTCTCATGTGTTGCACTCCTCTCTTGGCAAGATGGTTTATTTCTCATCTTCCCCAATCAGTCTTGAAGAATGAGCAAGGTTTGAGGTGGTCTCAACGGTTAACAACACTTAACCATTCAGATATTCATTGGTGTTCTCGATCCAAAGAGAATGTCATCATTGTTGACCGTTGTGGGGAATTCCCTAATGTCCCTCTACTTGGCATTAGGGGAGGCATCACCTACAACCCTTGCTTGGCTCTGAGACAGTTTGGTTATTCCCGAAGGGATGGCCCACATGACATGCTGATTCAAGGTTTGGTTTTCGACTTCGAAAATGATGACCAAGGACTCTGTCAGAGATTCATCCGAGCTTGGAGAATGCCCAACAAGGTGGATAGCAAGAATCTGGGACACAAGAATCCCATCCCTCTTGAGCCTTACCTCAAGTGGGTACGAACCCGCGCCCAAAGTCTTATGATTCCTTATCCCTCCATTCTCCCAGTGATTATATAGCATGTTAAGGAAGGAGAGGTTCCATACACCATCCTACATCCTGACATGCCAACATCACTCGAAGACCTACAAAGGAGTTGGATACAGCTCAAGGGAGAGCGTGATACTTTCGAAGCCCAATTCTACGCAAGCGAGAAGAAGGTTTTGGAACTCACTCGGCTACTTCACGAAGAGAAGACTATCAACACATACATTGCACCAAAGAGGATGCGCAACGTCTTTTTACCTTAGAATTTTGTATTATTTTGCCCAAGGGGCATTGATGTACTAACAATTCTATCTTATTAATATGACGTGTGTTTCTTTTTTGTTTAAAACAAATTTGAATTTCTGAATCCTTGAAAGCATTGCATGAATACATATCATTCATCATAAACATAAATAGGTCTTCACACCAAGTTTCCTCATCTCTCTGTTGTTTATTTCAGCAAGATGGATATCGAACAAACGGTCAAAGATTTGCAAGCTCAGAATTCACAATTTCAACAGTTGCTCATGACCTTAGCCAAGGGGCAGGAGGAGATGAAGACTTTGCTAGAAAAAAGAAAAAGAGAAAAGGAAGAAAAAGCCAACTAGTGTGGTTCTCATGGGCAGAAGATTTCAGGGACAAGCCAGAAGGACCTTGGAATTCCCAACAACATCTGAAGAAGGGGAAGGAAAAGGAAAAGGAGCGGCAGTGCCATCAGATTCTGAAGCAGAAGAAGAGGAAGAAGAGGACTACTCTGAACAACAATACCCTCCGGCCGATGACAAATATAAACACCTTGAAGAGCGTCTAGCTGCTATAGAAATCCAGAGGGTACCGAGGCTGGATTTTGAGGAATTAGGGCTGGTATCGGGAATTGTAATCCCTCCAAAGTTTAAAGTGCCACTGTTTGCCAAGTATGACGGGGTGTCTTGTCCCAAAATGCACCTCAGATCCTATGTCAGGAAGATTTAACCATACTCTGCTGACAAAGACCTGTGGAACCACTTTTTCCAAGACAGTTTGTCAGGAACGCAGCTTGATTGGTTCTACCAGTTGGAGAGGGCAGATGTTCACAATTGGGAAGACTTGGCAACTTCTTTCTATAAACAGTATCAATACAACGCCGACTTGGAGCCAACCCGTACACAGCTACAAAGTATGGCTATGGCTTCCAATGAGGGCTTTAAAGACTACGCCCAAAAGTGGAGGGATCTAGCCGGAAGGGTGAAACCACCTTTATCTGAAAGGGAGTTAGTGGACATGTTCCAGGGGACTCTTTTAGGACCTTTCCCCAATCACCTGATTGGAAGTTCTTCTGCAGGGTTTACCGAATTGATCTTAACCGGCGAAAGAGTGGAGGCTGGTATAAGAAATGGGAAGATTCAGAAGGACGCGTCTGCCTCAGCTGCTGTAAAAAAACCCTTCATGGGAAGAAAGGAAGTATTTGCTGTCTATTCACAGAGAAATCAGGGAAGAACCGAACGACGACCAATAGTGGGGGCCGTTATGATTCCGAAGCCTGCATCAGACCAGCCGAGAAATAATCAGCAAAGGGTAGAAAGGCCAGTGCGGCAATTTACCAAGATTAACATGACTCCAGCCCAAGTTCTACCACATCTCTTGAAGTTGAATCTGGCCACTTTGAAAGATGCCCCAAAAAATCCTAATACTACTTCTCCACATTACCATCCTAACTCCTGATGCGCATACCATTCTGAAAGTCCAGGGCATGACACCAACAACTGTTGGGCTCTGAAGAACAAGATTTAAGATCTGATAGAGGCGAAGTAAGTTAAGTTTGAAGCGCCTGAGAAACCGAATGTTATTTCCGCCCCAATGCTGAGGCATAGTCACAATGCCAACGCTATCGAAGAAGATCTGTTTGTTGCTACCGTGGATGAACTGTTAACTCCACTCCCAACCATCAAGTTGAATTTGTTGAAAGCTGGAATCTTCCCAGGTTGTGACAAAGACTGCCATGCTTGCCAATCCTCTTCATTTAACTGTCCTTTATTGAAGAAAGTTATCCAACGGCTAATGGATAACCAAGAAATCTTGTTTGAGAATGTTCCTGTTTCACCCATTCCAGTGAAAGAAGTTTTAATAATAACCATCTACGCCAATCCTTCCAGGGCCCCTAAAAGACCCGTTAGGATTACACCTGCTCCGATGACTGCTCCGCTTAAGATAACAATGCCCGGGCCGACCCCATACAATTCAGATAAAACAGTACCATGGAACTATGGTGGAGAAATCTACTACCATGGTATTAAACAGATTAAACTGACTGCCGAAAAAGAAAGCTCCGAAGAGGACAGTTCCGACATTAGCAATGTTGTTGGAACTAGAAAGATCACCCGAAGTGGTAGGATCTTCTCTCTAGAGATTGCTCCTCCAGCAGCAGTCTTTGGACCCGTGGTCGTTCTGAAGATTACCTCTACACCAGTAATTGTACCTGCAAGCGTACCCACCGACAAAGACAATACAATTCTTATCCCTACTTCCGCTGCTGAAAATAAAGGAAAGAACGTTCAAGAGGAGCCTGTCCTGACGAAGGCTCAATCACTAGCTATTCCTGAAACATCCAAAAAAGAGATGGAAGAAATCCTGAGGATTATTAAGAAGAGTGATTATGATGTGGTTGAACAACTGGGGCAGACCCCTTCCAAGATCTCTATGATAGCCCTGTTGCTCTGCTCTGAAGCACATGCCAAAGCTTTGGTCAAATTTCTGAAGACAGCTCACGTGCCGCAAGAGACGTCTGCTGACCAGTTCCAGGACTGTGTGGCCAGTTTGACAGCTGATAATGGCCTGGGTTTCTCCGATGCTGACTTGACACCCCGAGGGAGAAAACACAACGATGCACTACATGTCTCAGTGAAGTGCATAGGAACAACCCTAGCTCATGTCTTGGTTGATACTGGATCATCTCTGAATGTCTTGTCGAAGAAAGCCCTTGATAGGTTAGATTGCAAGGGGCTGACTCTAAAACCCAGTAATATAGTGGTGCGAGCTTTTGATGGATTAAAGAGGATGGTCCACGGGGAGGTGGACATTCTAATCAAGGTAGGAACTCAGGTCTTCAACTCCACATTCTATGTGATGGATATCCGCCCTTCTTATTCCTATCTGTTAGGACGCCCCTGGATCCACAATGCTGGAGCTGTCACCTCCACCTTGCATCAGATGCTCAAGTACCCCGTCCAAGGGAAAATCATAATTGTCCATGGGGAAGAGGAATGTATGATTAGTCATCTGAATTCCTTCCGTTATATGGAATTAGATGACGAGTTCATAGAGACCCCTTTCCAACATTTTGAAGAAGTCTCTGAAGAAATAGCAGAGACCAAGGTGGTATCCTCGACTCCTAAAATCACAAGACCTCCACCTCGGATGTCATCTATCAAGGATGCAAGAGCGGTAGTGGAAGAAGGGGGTGCACAATTTGGGGTCAGCTTCCATACATTCCTTACAAATCATACAAGTTTGGCTTGGGGTTTACTTCGACTGGTCAGAAGGCTATGCGTCGTGCCCGTGCTGGGGGGGCACCTGTGAAGATTGCCAACCAAAGCGCCAATGCAGTAGAGGACAATGAAGAGGAAGGCAGCTTGGAAGATTGGATATTTCCTATTGTCAGCGGAGGACTTTGCAACTGGGAAGCCAAAGACTTTGTTCCGATAACTTTCATACCGCAATAATTTATCTTTTACATTTCTGTTGGACTGTAATAATTCACAAACAATTCGTACTTTAAAAACCTTGTGTCTTACCCGAGGCACATCGGTCCATTTGTAAGGGTTTTTATTTCATCTACATATGTGATTCAATGAATCATGGACGCTTTTTCACATATAAACTTTTATGCTCATTGTCTTTCTTTTACATTTTATTGTTTTAAGATGGCTATACCCTTACACACACCCACACTCACAAATGCAGGTACCCTTCCATTCCGGATCCCATGGGTAACAATACTGCTATAGCCTTCAGTAACTCTGAAGATCTGATCTACCAAGCCGAATACGAAGGTGAGGAAGATTGTGAGGTGCCAGGGGAATTGGCTGGATTATTACAGCAAGAGGAAAGAGAAATTCAGCCTTATGAGGAGCAGTTGGATACAATCAACTTGGGTATTGAGGAAGATAAAAAGGAAATCAAAATAGGTGCCAATCTAGAGCCGAGTGTCAAAGAGCGCCTAATTCATCTACTGCATAATTATGTTGAGATCTTCGCCTGGTCATACGAAGACATGTCGGGACTCGATACAGACATTGTGGTACACCGTCTACCCACAAGAGAAGACATTCCACCAGTGAAACAAAAGGTCCGCCGCATGAGACCTGACATGTCCGAGAAGATCAAAGCAGAAGTTATGAAACAGTTCAATGTTGGATTTCTGGTTGTTACTTCCTATCCTTAATGGGTGGCCAACATTGTTCCCGTACCTAAGAAGGACGACAAAGTGAGAATGTGTGTGGATTATAGAGATTTAAACAGGGCCAGCCCTAAAGATGATTTTCCACTTCCACACATTGACATCCTGGTTGACAACACAGCTCAGCACAAAGTATTTTCTTTCATGGACGGATTCTCAGGCTATAACCAGATCAAAATGGCACCTGAGGACATGGAGAAAACTACTTTTGTCACACAGTGGGGTACGTTCTTCTACAAAGTGATGTCATTCGGACTGAAGAATGTTGGGGCAACCTATCAACGCGCCATGGTGGCTTTGTTTCATGATATGATACATCATGAGATAGAGGTTTACGTAGATGACATGATAGCCCGATCACAAACTGAAGAAAAACACCTTGATCACTTGCAAAAGTTGTTTGTCAGATTGAAAGAGTACAAGTTAAGACTGAACCCAAACAAGTGTACATTCGGAGTCTGGTCCGATAAACTTTTAGGTTTCATTGTCAGCAACAAAGGCATCGAGGTTGATCCTACCAAAGTCAAAGTTATACAAGAAATGCCCGCTCCTCGCACTGAGAAGGAAGTCAGAGGTTTTTTTGGGACGCCTAAACTACATTGCCAGGTTCATTTCTCACCTAACGTCTACTTGTGAACCAATCTTCAAGTTGTTGAAGAAAGATCAGGTAGTCAGATGGAACGATGAATGTCAGATTGCTTTCAATAAAATCAAGGAGTATTTACTAGAACCTCCTGTCCTGATGCCACCCGTCGAGGGAATACCGCTAATCATGTATATGGTCGTCTTAGAGAATTCAATGGGGTGCGTACTGGGCTAGCATGACGAGTCTGGCCGAAAAGAGTATGCCATTTATTACCTTAGCAAAAAGTTTACCGACTGTGAAACCAGATATTCACTGCTCGAGAAAACTTGTTGCGCTTTGGTATGGTCTGCTCACCGGCTAAGGCAGTATATGTTGACTCATACCACTTTGCTGATATCTAAGATGGATTCATTAAAGTACATCTTTGAGAAGCCTGCTCTGTTCGGGAGGATAGACAGATGGCAGATGATCCTAACGGAATACGACATACAGTACACCACCCAAAAAGCGATAAAGGGGAGTGTGTTAGATGGCCATCTGGCACATCAAGCTGTAGAGGATTATCAATCCATGAAGTTCGACTTCCCTGACGAAGACATCATGACATTGGACAATTGCGAAGAGATCAGACCATATGAAGGACCTGAACAAGGATCCTGATGGACCCTATACTTTTATGGGGCATCCAATGCACTTGGTAACGGTATCGGTGATGTGCTTATATCTCCAGAAGGATTCCATACTCCTTTCACTGCCAGACTCTACTTCAATTGTACGAACAACATGGCAGAGTATGAAGCATGCATATTTGGACTCAAGGCTGCCATTGACTTGGGAAACAAATCTTTAGATGTGTTTGGGGACTCAGCTTTAGTCATCAGTCAGATCAAAGGAGAGTGGGATACTAAGCATCTAAACCCCATCCCTTACAAAGAACATGTTTTGACATTGTTACCACATTTCGAGCAGATTACCTTTGAGCACTTCCCGCGAGAAGAAAATCAGCTAGCAGATGCTCTAGCTACAATGTCATATATGTTTAAACTTAACTGGGAAAATGAGGTTCCCCAAATCTCCATTGAACGGATGGACGAACCAGCATATTATCACGAGATTAATACCGAAGAAGTAGTGGACCAGCCGTGGTTTCATGAAGTCAAAAGGTATCTTGAGGCTCAAGAATATCCAAAAGGAGCTTCAGTCAACGACAAAAAGTTCTTAAGGAGATTCTCAGCTAAGTTCTTCCTAAGTAATGGCATTCTATACAAGCGCAATCATAACTCTATTCTGCTCCATTGTGTGGACAAGATTGAAGCTGAAAAGATCATGGCTGAATTGCATGAAGGCACCTTTGGCACTCACTCTAGTGGGCATATGATGGCAAAGAAGATTCTACGGGAAGGCTATTACTGGTCTACCATGGAAGCTGACTGTTATCAACACTCCCGCACCTGCCATAAGTGTCAAATATATGCAGACAAGGTGCACGTGCCTCCTGTTCCCCTAAATGTCTTAACAGCTCCTTGGCCCTTCTCTATGTGGGGAATCGACATGATTGGAGAGATCAAGCCTACAACCTCCAATGGACACCGCTTCATTCTGGTGGCCATTGACTACTTCACCAAGTGGGTCGAAGCAGCTTCCTTCGCATTCGTTACTAAGAATGTTGTTGCTCGCTTCATCAAGCAGAATCTCATTTGCCAGTACGGTATCCCCGAAAGGATCATCACTGATAACGGTACAAACCTTAACAATACTATGATCACCGCCTTGTGCGAGCAGTTCAAGATTCAACATCACAATTCATCCCCATATCGGCTAAAGATGAATGGTGCAATCGAAGTTGCTAACAAAAATATTAAAAAGATCATACAAAAGATGACAGTCACCTATAAGGACTGGCATGAAATGCTACCGTTTCCTCTTCACGGGTACCGTACCACAGCTTGCACGTCAACTGGGGCAACACCTTATTCTTTGGTTTATGGCATGGAGGTTGTTTTACCTATCGAGGTTCAAATTCCCTCCTTGAGAATCATGAAAGATGCAGGTTTGAGTGAAGACGATTGGATCCAGACCCAGCTTGATCAGTTGAACCTAATTGACGAAAAGAGACTTACTGCTATTTGCCACGGTCAGACGTATCAAAAATGGATGATCAAGGCTTTCAACAAGAAAGTCAGATGCCAGGTATATCAAGTTGGAGATCTAGTGATCAAGCGCATCATCTTGCCGCAAAGTGATCCCAGGGGCAAATAGACTCCTACCTACGAAGGACCATTTGTAATCAAGAACATCTTTTCTGGTGGGGCAATGATCTTAACCACCATGGACGTTGACGACCTTTCGCACCCGGCGAACACAGACATAGTCAAAAAATACTACGCATAAGAGACCCGCTAGGTTGACACACCTAGGCAAAACAAGGGCATCCCGGCGAACCAAAAAGGTTCGGGCAAAAATTAGGGATAAAATAAAAAAAATCTGTACACCCGGCAAGTTGAAAACCCGAAAGGGTGACTTGGGCAAAAAAAGGTTTCCCGGTGGACTGAAAACCCGAAAGGGAGGTCCAGGCAAAAGTTAGGGAATTAAAGCGTATGATTATGTCTCATCGGATCACTTTAAGGACAATCTCTTCACTGACAAACTCTGAGCTTTTGATCAATTCAATCATCTTCGGACGAAGCAATGGACAGACAAGATATTCGGAGATACGAAGGCTATAGCAGAATGGGAACCCCATGGGAGTTTTACACACATAGCTATCTTTCTTTGTATAATTTTTCCTAATTTTTATGACACCATCCTCTTACTAGGATGCTTGTCCCCTTTGTACAAAATACTTATTCTAAGTAAATACAAAGATATCTCTTTCAAAGTACAGAAAACTATTTGCCTTTTTCTTTACACTTGTGTTTTTATTTGCAAAAACATCCAATGATTCATTGATGAACATATGCATTTGAACATAATTACAGTTTACAAATAAACATAATGGAAAAGAATAATTACTGATAGGTTGAAAGGTTAGGAAAACGTCTTTAGGCTATTCCATGAGAAATCCCTACAGTACATCATCTCAATCCCCAGCAGAGCTAAAATTTCAAACCCTTAATTCCCATCAGAGTTAAAACTTCAAACTCTCAATCCCCAGCGAAGCCAAAACTTTTAACTATCAATCCTCAGCAGAAACCATCCAGTTTCTCTAAATTCCCCAGCAAGTTATCTTGAAGTCTGAAGGTCAAACAGATAATAGTTAACTTTTGTATCTCCCCAACCTAGGATAGTTCCCCAGTAGAGTGGCAGACGACCGGAACTCCTAAACTTTTTCCGAATAGGAATAAGCTCTTCCCCACAGTGTCTTCACTACTCCCCAGCAGTAAGCCTTCTTCCCCACAGAGTTTTCATTGCTTCCCAACAGAATGAAGATTCTCATTCTTAATTCCCCGTAGAAGTCATCAGAGTCTTCCTTATTCTCCAGCAGATCAAGGATTCCCATTATGCAACCCCCAGTAGAAGTCATCAAAATTCTCTGGACTCCCCAAGCAGATTACTCAAGCAGTATATGGCATTACTCACAACGGATTTTTTGTAAATACTCCAACTTTAAGACATGAAGGATCCCTATATCCCCAATAGTCTCCAAGGATTCTTATCCTCAGTAGTCAAGGATTTATTTTCCCCGAAAACAGTCAAGGATTTATTTTCCTCGGCAATACAGCACACCAGCTTACATACGCATACATTACATTCATATATCATAAACATTTGATAAAGAACATATATTGCATAATACATTTCATGCAACATAACTTTGTGTTTCAGCTAACATTTTACCCTTTTCAGGATAAGATTAACAGCTACCATTTAACAATATGCAATCATGATACAGTACAGATACACTCCAGACGCGGAATTCATTCTGTTACTCATTCAAATTTCAAGTTCAGATACACTCCAGACACGGATGCCATTATGGCCCTTATTCAGATCTCAGATACAGTTTAGATACACTTCAGACACGGATGCTATTATATTACTCATTCAGACCTCAACTATCAGATACAGTTCAGATACACTCCAGACACGGAAGTCATTCTGTTACTCATTCAAATTTCAAGTTCAGATACGCTCTAGACACGGATGCCATTCTGGCCCTTATTCAAATTCCACACTCTTAATACAGTATAGATATGCTCCAGACACAGATGCTATTCTGTTTCTCATTCAGATATCGAGTCTCCAGATTCAGCTCAGATACGTTCCAAACACGGACACTATTCTGATACTTATTCTTATGACTTACAACTTACAATCCAACAAACATTCTTGGATGGCATATACAAGCCCATCTCCATCAAGATTCTATCACCTCTCTAAATGGCATCTCTAAGCCCATTCCCTCAACTACATTTTTGTCGAGTGCAAATTTATGGGCACTCTAGTGTCCAATCATCTTTTACCTTCGAGTCACGAACGGCAAAACTCGCCAATCTAACTCTTCAGGTTCAAGAAGATTGAACAGGGGCAGCTGTTGTACCCCAAAATTTTCCCTCTCAATTATCAATATTTTTCCTCACACGACTTCTTGGACTCAAGACAAGATTAGGGTTTGCTCAGCTCAGACGTCTCATCTTGCACTGATGACCCAAAATTAGGGTTTGAGTTTGCACAAGGGTTTTTGGACTATCAATGCTTCATATGACTTTAATACATCATGTTGGACCCCTAAGATTGCTAATGACAAGTTTCAAGCCTTGAACCACATTTTTGACCAGTCAATTGGACAGTTGACCTAAAAATCAGTTGTATTGGGGGAAAAGTCAACTATGGCCAATTTACAGTCAAACTTCATAATTTTTTATCCACAACAACATCTTAGACTCATATGTACCATTTGATCAAGTTTGGATCATAACTCCTCAAGAAATTTGATCAAATCATCAAAAGGGCAAAATGGTCAAAATTAGGGTTTTGATTGAGAAAGGGTAATTTCTGATTTTTAACCAAGTCAATGACCAATTGGGTTCAAACATTATTTCAAGGAATCAATGGCATCATCTTGACCTAATCACATAGTTCAAAAGATCTCAAGTTCATTGGATTGACAGATGAATTTTCCAGTCAACTGATCAAAAGTCAATTGTACACTGAAAAGTCAAACTTTGACTTTTTGGTCAAAATCAAATGCCAAGGGTCATAATTCATCAAGATATGTCAAAATATGAAACTTGTTGACCAATAAACTCAAATTTGCAAATTAGGGTTTTGAATTTGAAAATTTTCATAACTTAGAATTTTTCTAAGTATGAAAATTTTCTTGTTTTTTCCTAACTTTCCACCATATTTTCACCATGATGCAATTTGATTCAAAGAAAACTTCCAACATGAAAGTTGCATTCCTCCATGAAATCTACAACTTTTCTTCACAAACCTTTCCCAAAAGATGCTTGGATCTCAAGTTATGAATTTGTGAACATAGGTCCATGAACTAAATAACTTAGTGAAAATTTGCCCTAATTTAGGCAGTTTTTTGACCCAACTTCATGGACATTTTTCACCTAGTTACAAGAGGTATCTCAAAATTCATTTCAAATATGGATTATATAGCATGTTTCAAGCTTTCCAAAATGTCCAAGAACTCTCCAAGATCATTTGTGGTTAGGGAGAATCGAAGAAGAGAAAATGGCATTTTATCACTTTTGTTCATGCCATTTTTACAATGCATCAAGTTGCAAATCTGATCTTGGATGCTTGTACCTTGCATTATAGGTCCTAAACTCATTCTACACTCCATAATTAAATGCAAACTCAGAGGATAATGGCTTTATTTTCACTTTTGAAGCATTTTACAAGTTATAATTCCATTTTAGGCTTAAAGCTCACATTGCCATTTTCATAAAGGTGAGATTTTACTACTTTATCATTCTTGAGCCTTGGAGTTGTCCCTTCGGTGCAGGAAATTTCCACAGGCATTAAGCAAAGTATACCAACTCTTATCAGCCCTTGAGGTAGCTAGTACAAGCATGGTGCATTTGTCTTGTCACTTTTCTTCAAATGCAAGAAAAGTTGCAAAAGAAGTCAGAACTTGTACAGCAAGGGAAGAACAGACTTGTATCATTCTATACAAATATACTAAGTCATTGCAATGCTAAACATGAATGCATAACATCTGAAACTCTCCAAAACATAAAAACTTCATTTTTCTGTCCAAACATCCAGTTGCTGCAGAATCACAACCATCTCATTTTTGGCTCGTGCGTTTTGCCTCTTGACATTTGAAACACCTTCTACACATCATACTAAAGCTATCCAAGCCTTTACATTGTTGATGTAACCCCTGTTTTAGCCATTGCCATTTTCACTTTGGAAGCTTGCAACTTGACTTCTACAGAGGGTTCTAGCCTTCCATAAAGCAAGCTAGGCATTGGAATAGCTTGAAGGAACTTCAAGGAAGCTCACACGATCCTGAAGCCTCACTCAAAGTCCCCACATTGCCATATCCAAATCCAGTTGAATGAGGTATTTTTCAAAACTCTATCTCTCTATTTAGGCATCCTCAAGCCACGATTTGTGAAGAAAAAATGTAGCCCTTATCTTAGTGAAGCTGTACATATGCATACTTGTCATTTATATTAACTGAGCTAAGAGAATTTGAAGCTTGAAGTTGCTGAAATATTTAGGTCACGAATTAGGGTTGATTAAATTCTCTCTGATCTTTGAGAGTTAGGTTACAAATTTTATATCATTGGAATCGTGAGATAAAATGCTACATGTTTTGTGTTATAAGTTTTTGTTTTTTTGCAAGCAATAGCAAGTTACAGGTTTGAACCATAAGCGCGCGAAGGAGAAGGAACCAAGGACAGGGACGAAGCTGATGTTCTGGGCCTTGGCGCATTGGGCCTGTTTGCTTTTGTTATTCACACCCCCTGACCACTATTTGCACCCCTTGATTCTTATTTTATATTTTTTGCATTTTTCTTTATATTTTCATGTTTATTGTTTTTAATCATTTTTTCTGAACATTAAAAAATCCTAAAAATAATTAAATAATTTTTTGCAATTTTATTTTATTTTTATTATTATTTTCACATGGAAAATAGTTTATTTTTAATAAATAGAACTTATTTTCTTAAATAAATTGTAAATACATTTAAAAAGTACCATACATTTTTATTATATTATTTATACACATAAAATATTTATTTTCATACATATTTTAATTTTTAATATTTGTATATAATATTATTTATTATTTTCTTGTACAAAAATAGACAATATAATTAATATAGAACATATATTTTCTTAAATAAAAAAAATAGGGTTTCCCCCTTTCAAAAATAATATTATTATTTTTACTTATTTTCTAGGGTTAATTAATTTTATTTTCTCATACCTTAAACAAATACAAAACATTTTTTTAAATACATTGCATTACATATTTAAATATTTGTATATTTATTTGTTTCTCACAATATTCAATTGGGTTGTAATAGTATTTTTAGGGTTTATTTTATGCAATATCCCCATTCAAAAAACTTGTATCCCCCCTGCCATAATAATTGTTGTAATAGCTTAGTTTACATTTACGCAATTTATCACATTTATACCATGTTTAGTAAACTAGGGTTTGCATGACAAGACCAAAAACAAACAAATAGAAAAGACCTAATGCAAGACAAATGCATGAAAATGACACACATTGCACACAAGCACCCGTAGGGTTTCTCCCACTTAGTTGCCTAAACAAAAATGGCCATGTTATGCATGCGAAGTATCTTGGCAAAACAAAATAAAATAAGATCATAGTCCCTCGATGACGCTATCAAAAGGTTGCCTAAACAAAGATGATCTTGGTCCCTCAAAACTTGCTAAGATACTTGGCAACATTGCTATCATGGTCATACGATAACCCACGCCCGTCCCGTTTACATCCAAAGATATGGTTGTTTACCAAATCAAATGGTAAATCAACAATGTCAAAGGAATAAAAATGCACAAGAAAGACATTTGAGTAGGTAGATAGCTTCTAGTTACTTGATCAATTTCAAAACAATCCTTGCTAATTTCAAAAACAAACACACACGCCTTTCAAAACCTTTTACAAAACATTGAAACATTTTTCAAAATACAAACATCTTTGTATACATTCTTACGAACGAGAATCATTAAAAACATTGCCTAAACGATGGCCTCTTTTCAAAATGCTTTCAAAACCACACAAAGCACCATTTCAAACAATTTCAAAGCAAATCAAGTAATCTAAACAAGTAACTAAGAGCCCATGGAAAACCATGGATGAAAAGGGTGCTAGCACCTTCCCTTTTCATAATCTACCCCCCGAACTCAAAAACAATCTCAAAGGTCTTTCCTGTGCTTTTTTACCATTCCTTTCGGATAAAAGAAAAGTCGGTGGCGACTCTTGCTAATCGTAACATTTGCGAACACAAACGCAAACCTCAAGTCAGTTCTCCCACCGCATCACAGAACTGCCGACTCTGCTGGGGAAAATTCTAAAAGTGGGGTTACCTTAGGGTTTAGATCACCTTTATTTGCTTACAATCGTTTGACTTGTTTGCTTTACACTTTGGTTCTATTGTTTGGGTTTGAATCCTCTACCCGAATTTGGGAAACATTATAGGTAAATAGAAATACATTGTGGAAACTGTGCGGGGTATACCGACATGGTCTAAGTAATAGCTATGTTAGTGCGACATATTTGTAGGTGCCAATATCCTTTGAGTCAATCAAAGAGAATACGGGGCCGCTGAGTGATGTCATGAAGCACTAATGAACTTTTAGAACCTTTACTTGACCAACTTGGCCTTTTAGGATGTAGTGAGATGACCGACTTTGGTGCAGTCTGAAGTTGGTAGATACTCGATATTACACTCATTGAGGGTTTGTTTCTTGGAATATTTCGGTCGCCAGTAAAGAGGCTAAACTGAAACAATGAACAAGGAAACAATCCAGAGATATTGAGCTCTTTAGAACCCGGTTACTATTTCTAGGACAGGTTGAGCCAACTAAACTTGAAGAGGGTACTTACCTATGAAACCCCATGCAAGCCTAAACTAGGAAATTGTGTGATTTGCTTTTCATATATACTTGTGCATAACATCATGAACATCATATGCATCCTCTAACCATTTCAAGGATTTTTTGAGATTCATCTTTGTTCTTGTTTTGTAGGTTATGGATTCACTTCGCAGGAAAACTGTCCAAATCAACCTTGTAAGAATTCCTCCACAACTCAAGGAGCTAGCTTCAAGGATTCCTGAGAATTCTCCATTCACCGAGAGACATGGTCGTCTACTCAACTTGGTCACTTCCAACACAGAGGAGGATATGTTTAAGGTTCTCTTCCAGTTCTTTGACCCTTTGCTTCATATTTCCTGACTATCAACTTGTGGCCACTTTGGAAGAATTCTCTCAACTTATGAGGATTCCTATTCTCAATCAACTACCCTTCAACGGTACGGAAAGAGATCCAAAGCCAGAAGAGAATGCTCAAGCCCTGCACTTGCACTCATTTGATGTCACAACTCATTGGGAAACTAGAAGTGGTATCAAAGGCTTCTTGTCAAAGTTTCTGTTTGAGAAGGCCCAAAGCTGTTGGAATTCTCTAGACTTGCAAGCTTTTGAGGAGATTGTAGCTCTTCTCATCTATGGGATGGTCTTGTTCCCTAATCCTGATCAACTCATAGATGTGAGCGCTGTCAAAATCTTCATGACTCGCAACCCGGTACCTACATTTCTTGGGGATATCCTACACTCTTTTCACACTCGTACAATGAGGAAAAGAGGTGTTCTCATGTGTTGCACTCCTCTCTTGGAAAGATGGTTTATTTCTCATCTTCCCCGATCAGTCTTGAAGAATGAGCAAGGTTTGAGGTGGTCTCAATGGTTAATAACACTTAACCATTCAGTTATTCATTGGTGTTCTCGATCCAAAGAGAATGTCATCATTATTAACCGTTGTGGGGAATTCCCTAATGTCCCTCTACTTGGCATTAGGGGAAGCATCACCTACAACCCTTTCTTGGCTCTGAGACAGTTTGGTTATGCACGAAGTGATGGCCTGCATGACATGCTGATTCAAGGTTTGCTTTTCGACTTCGACAATGATGACCAAGGACTCTGTCAGAGATTCATCTGAGCTTGGAGAATGCCCAACAAGGTGGATAGCAAGAATCTGGGACACAAGAATCCCATCCCTCTTGAGCCTTACCTCAAGTGGGTACGAACCCGCGCCCAAAGTCTTATGATGCCTTATCCCTCCATTCTCCCAGTGATTATATAGCCTATTAAGGAAGGAGAGGTTTCATACACCATCCTACATCCTGACATGCCAACATCACTCGAAGACCTACAAAGGAGTTGGATATAGCTCAAGGGAGAGCGCGATACTTTTGAAGCCCAATTCTACGCAAGCGAGAAGAAGGTTTTGGAACTCACTCGGCTACTTCACGAAGAGCAGACTCTCAACACATACATTGCACCAAAGAGGATGCGCAACGTATTTTTACCTTAGAATTTTGTATTATTTTGCCCAAGGGGCATTGATGTACTAATAATTCTATCTTATTAATATGACGTGTGTTTCTTTTTTGTTTAAAACAAATTTGAATTTCTGAATCCTTGAAAGCATTGCATGAATACATATCATTCATCATAAACATAAACAGGTCTTCACACCAAGTTTCCTCATCTCTCTGCTGTTTATTTCAGCAAGATGGATATCGAACAAACGGTCAAAGATTTGCAAGCTCAGAATTCACAATTTTAACAATTGCTCATGACCTTAGCCAAGGGGCAGGAGGAGATGAAGACTTTGCTAGAAAAAGAAGAAGAAGACAACTGGTGTGGTTCTCATGGGCAGAAGATTTCAGGGACAGGCCAGAAGGACCTTGGAATTCCCAACAACATCTGAAGAAGGGGAAGGAAAAGGAAAAGGAGTGGCAGTGCCATCAGATTCTGAAGCGGAAGAAGAGGAAGAAGAGGACTACTCTGAACA
Organism: Vicia faba; assembly: GCA_948472305.1. NCBI lineage: Eukaryota > Viridiplantae > Streptophyta > Magnoliopsida > Fabales > Fabaceae > Vicia > Vicia faba. Next base: position 1,535,185,760 of record OX451737.1, read on the forward strand.
ACAATACCCTCTGGCCAATGACAAATATAAACACCTTGAAGAGCGTCTAGCTGCTATAGAAATCCAGAGGGTACCGGGGCTGGATTTTGAGGAATTAGGGCTGGTATCGGGAATTGTAATCCCTCCAAAGTTTAAAGTGCCACTGTTTGCCAAGTATGACGGGGTGTCTTGTCCCAAAATGCACCTCAGATCCTATGTTAGGAAGATTCAACCACACTCTGCTGACAAAGACCTGTGGATCCACTTTTTCCAAGACAGTTTGTCAGGAACGCAGCTTGATTGGTTCTACCAGTTGGAGAGGGCATATGTTCACAATTGGGAAGACTTGGCAGCTTCTTTCTATAAACAGAATCAATACAATGCCGACTTGGCGCCAACTCGTACTCAGCTACAAAGTATGGCTATGGCTTCCAATGAGGGCTTTAAAGACTACGCCCAAAAGTGGAGGGATCTAGCCGGAAGGGTGAAACCACCTTTATCTGAAAGGGAGTTAGTGGACATGTTCCTGGGGACTCTTTTAGGACCTTTCTTCAATCACCTGATTGGAAGTTCTTCTGCAGGGTTTACCGAATTGATCTTAACCGGCGAAAGAGTGGAGGCTGGTATAAGAAATGGGAAGATTCAGAAGGACACGTCTGCCTCAGCTGCTGTAAAAAATCCCTTCATGGGAAGAAAGGAAGTATCTGCTGTCTATTCACAGAGAAATCAGGGAAGAACCGAACGACGACCAACAGTGGGGGCTGTTATGATTCTGAAGCCTACATCAGACCAGCCGAGAAATAATCAGCAAAGGGTAGAAAGGCCAGTGCGGCAATTTACCAAGATTAACATGACTCCAGCCCAAGTTCTACCACATCTCTTGAAGTTGAATCTGGCCACTTTGAAAGAGGCCCAAAAAAATCCTAATACTACTTCTCCATATTACCATCCTAACTCCAGATGCGCGTACCATTCTGAAAGTCCAGGGCACGACACCAACAACTGTTGGGCTCTGAAGAACAAGATTTAAGATCTGATAGAGGCGAAGGAAGTTAAGTTTGAAGCGCCTGAGAAACCGAATGTTATTTCTTCCCCAATGCTGAGGCATAGTCACAATGCCAACGCTATCGAAGAAGATCTGTTTGTTGCTACCGTGGATGAACTGTTAACTCCACTCCCAACCATCAAGTTGAATTTGTTGAAAGCTGGCATCTTCCCAGGTTGTGACAAAGACTGCCATGCTTGCCAATCCTCTTCATTTGACTGTCCTTTTGTTGAAGAAAGTTATCCAATGGCTAATGGATAACCAAGAAATCTTGTTTGAGAATGTTCCTGTTTCACCCATTCCAGTGAAAGAAGTTTTAATAATAACCATCTACGCCAATCCTTCCAGGGGCCCTAAAAGACCCGTTAGGATTACACTTGCTCTGAAGACTGCTCCGCTTAAGATAACAATGCCCGGGCCGACCCCATACAATTCAGATAAAACAGTACCATGGAACTATGGTGGAGAAATCTACTACCATGGTATTAAACAGATTAAACTGACTGCCGAAGAAGAAAGCTCCGAAGAGGACAATTCTGACATTAGCAATGTTGTTAGAACTAGTAATATCACCCGAAGTGGTAGGATCTTCTCTCCAGAGATTGCTCCTCCAGCAGCAGTATTTGGACCCGTGGTCGTTCTGAAGATTACATCTACACCAGTAATTGTACCTGCAAGCGTACCCACCGACAAAGACAATACAATTCTTATCCCTACTTCCGCTGCTGAAAATAAAGGAAAGGACGTTCAAGAGGAGCTTGTCCTGACGAAGGCTCAATCACTAGCTATTCCTGAAACATCCAAAAAAGAGATGGAAGAAATCCTAAGGATTATTAAGAGGAGTGATTATGATGTGGTTGAACAACTAGGGCAGACCCCTTCCAAGATCTCTATGCTAGCCCTGCTGCTCTGCTCTGAAGCACATGCCAAAGCTTTGGTTAAATTTCTGAAGACAGCTCACGTGCCGCAAGAGACGTCTGCTGACCAGTTCCAGGACTGTGTGGCCAGTTTGACAGCTGATAATGGCATGGGTTTCTCCGATGCTAACTTGACACCCCGAGGGAGAAAACACAACGATGCACTACATGTCTCAGTGGAGTGCATAGGAACAACCCTAGCTCATGTCTTGGTTGATACTGGATCATCTCTGAACGTCTTGTCGAAGAAAGCCCTTGATAGGTTAGATTGTGAGGGGCTGACTCTAAAACCCAGTAATATAGTGGTGCGAGCTTTTGATGGATCAAAGAGGATGGTCCACGGGGACGTGGACATTCCAATCAAGGTAGGAACTCAGGTCTTCAACTCCATATTCTATGTGATGGATATTCGCCCTTCTTATTCATGTTTGTTAGGACGCCCCTGGATCCACAATGCCGGAGCTGTCACCTCCACCTTGCATCAGATGCCCAAGTACCCTGTCTAAGGGAAAGTCATTATTGTCCATGGGGAAGAGGAATATATGATTAGTCATCTGAATTCCTTCCGTTATGTGGAATTAGATGACGAGTTCATAGAGACCCCTTTCCAACATTTTGAAGAAGTCTCTGAAGAAATAGCAAAGACCAAGGCGGTATTCTCGGCTCCTAAAATCACAGGACCTCCACCTCGGATGTCATCTCTCAAGGATGCAAGAGCGGTAGTGGAAGAAGGGGGTGCACAATCTGGGGTCAGCTTCCAGACATTCCTTACAAATCATACAAGTTTGGCTTGGGGTTTACTTCGACTGGTCAGAAGGTTGTGCGTCGTGCCCGTGCTGGGGGGCCACCTGTGAAGATTGCCAACTAAAGCGTCAATGCAGTGGAGGACAATGAAGAGGAAGGCAGCTTGGAAGATTGGATATTTCCTAATGTCAGCGGAGGACTTTGCAACTGGGAAGCCAAAGACTTTGTTCCGATAACTTTCATACCGCAATAATTTATCTTTTACATTTCTGTTGGACTGTAATAATTCACAAACAATTCGTACTTTAAAAACCTTGTGTCTTACCCGAGGCACATCGATCCATTTGTAAGGGTTTTTATTTCATCTACATATGTGATTCAATGAATCATGGACGCTTTTTCACATATAAACTTTTATGCTCATTGTCTTTCTTTTACATTTTATTGTTTTAAGATGGCTATACCCTTACACACACCCACACTCACAAATGCAGGTACCCTTCCATTCCGGATCCCACGGGTAACAATACTGCTATAGCCTTCAGTGACTCTGAAGATCTGATCTACCAATCCGAATACGAAGGTGAGGAAGATTGTGAGGTGCCATGGGAATTGGCCGGATTATTACAGCAAGAGGAAAGAGCAATTCAGCCTCATGAGGAGTAGTTGGATACAATCAACTTGGGTATTGAGGAAGATAAAAAGGAAATCAAAATAGGTGTCAATCTAGAGCCGAGTGTCAAAGAGCGCCTAATTCAGCTACTGCATAATTATGTTGAGATCTTCGCCTGGTCATACGAAGACATGCCTGGACTCGATACAGACATTGTGGTACACCGTCTACCCACAAGAGAAGACTGTCCACCAGTGAAACAAAAGGTCTGCCGCATGAGACCTGACATGTCCGAGAAGATAAAAGCAGAAGTTATGAAATAGTCCAATGCTGGATTTCTGGCTGTTACTTCCTATCCTTAATGGGTGGCCAACATTGTTCCCGTACCTAAGAAGGACGACAAAGTGAGAATGTGCGTGGATTATAGAGATTTAAACAGGGCCAGCCCTAAAGATGATTTTTCACTTCCACACATCGACATCCTGGTTGACAACACAGCTCAGCACAAAGTATTTTCTTTCATGGACAGATTCTCAGGCTATAACCAGATCAAAATGGCACCTGAGGACATGGAGAAAACTACTTTTGTCACACAGTGGGGTACGTTCTGCTACAAAGTGATGCCATTCAGACTGAAGAATGTCGGGGCAACCTATCAACGCGCCATGGTGGCTTTGTTTCATGATATGATACATCATGAGATAAAGGTCTACGTAGATGACATGATAGCCTGATCACAAACTGAAGAAGAACACCTTGATCACTTGCAAAAGTTGTTTGTCAGATTGAAAGAGTACAAGCTAAGACTGAACCCAAACAAGTGTACATTTGGAGTCCGGTCCGGTAAACTTTTAGGTTTCATTGTCAGCAAGAACGACATCGAGGTTGATCTTACCAAAGTCAAAGCTATACAAGAAATGCCCGCTCCTCGCACTGAGAAGGAAGTCAGAGGTTTTTTTGGGACGCCTAAGCTATATTGTCAGGTTCATTTCTCACCTAACGTCTACTTGTGAACCAATCTTCAAGCTGTTGAAGAAAGATCAGGTAGTCAGATGGAACGATGAATGTCAGATTGCTTTCAATAGAATCAAGGAGTATTTACTAGAACCTCTTGTCCTGATGCCACCCGTCGAGGGAATACCGCTAATCATGTATCTGGCCGTCTTAGAGAATTCAATGGGGTGCGTACTGGGCCAGCATGACGAGTCTGGCCGAAAAGAGTATGCCATTTATTACCTTAGCAAAAAGTTTACCGACTGTGAAACCAGATATTCACTGCTCGAGAAAACTTGTTGCGCTTTGGTATGGTCTGCTCACTGGCTAAGGCAGTATATGTTGACTCATACCACTTTGTTGATATCTAAGATGGATTCGATAAAATACATCTTTGAGAAGCCTGCTCTGTCCGGGAGGATAGCCAGATGGCAGATGATCCTAACGGAATACGACATATAGTACACCACCCAAAAAGTGATAAAGAGGAGTGTGCTAGCTGGCCATCTGGAACATCAAGCTGTAGAGGATTATCAATCCATGAAGTTCGACTTCCCTGACGAAGACATCATGACATTGGACAATTGCGAAGAGATCAGACCATATGAAGGACCTGAACAAGGATCCCCATGGACCCTGTACTTTGATGGGGCATCCAATGCACTTGGTAACGGTATCGGTGATGTGCTTATATCTCCAGAAGGATGCCATACTCCTTTCACTGCCAGACTCTGCTTCAACTGTACGAACAACATGGCAGAGTATGAAGCATGCATCTTTGGACTCAAGGCTGCCATTGACTTGGGAAACAAATCTTTAGATGTGTTTGGGGATTCAGCTTTAGTCATCAGTCAGATCAAAGGAGAGTGGGATACTAAGCATCTAAACCTCATCCCTTACAAAGAACATGTTTTTACATTGTTACCACATTTCGAGCAGATTACCTTTGAGCACTTCTCGAGAGAAGAAAATCAGCTAGCAGATGCTCTAGCTACAATGTCATCTATGTTTAAACTTAACTGGGAAAATGAGGTTCCCCAGATCTCCATTGAACGGATGGACGAACCAGCATATTATCACGAGATTAATACCGAAGAAGTAGTGGACCAGCCGTGGTTTCATGAAGTCAAAAGGTATCTCGAGGCTCAAGAATATCCAAAAGGAGCTTCAGTCAACGACAAAAAGTTCTTAAGGAGATTCTCAGCTAAGTTATTCCTAAGTAATGGCATTCTATACAAGCGCAATCATGATTCTATTCTTCTCCATTGTGTGGACAAGATTGAAGCTGAAAAGATCATGGATGAATTGCATGAAGGCACCTTTGGAACTCACTCTAGTGGGCATACGATGGCAAAGAAGATTCTACGAGAAGGCTATTACTGGTCTACCATGGAAGCTGACTGTTATCAACACTCCCGCACCTGCCATAAGTGTCAAATCTATGCAGACAAGGTGCACGTACCTCCTGTTCCCCTAAATGTCTTAACAGCTCCTTGGCCCTTTCGCTATGTGGGGAATCGACATGATTGGAGAGATCAAGCCTACAGCCTCCAATGGACACCGCTTCATTCTGGTAGCCATTGACTACTTCACCAAGTGGGTCGAAGCAGCTTCCTTCGCATTCGTTACTAAGAATGTTGTTGCCTGCTTCATCAAGCAGAATCTCATTTGCCAGTACGGTATCCCCGAAAGGATCATCACTGATAACGGTACAAACCTTAACAATACTATGATCACCGCCTTGTGCGAGCAGTTCAAGATTCAACATCACAATTCATCCCCCTATCGGCTAAAGATGAATGGTGCAGTCGAAGTTGCTAACAAAAATATTAAAAAGATCATACAAAAGATGGCAGTCACCTATAAGGACTAGCATGAAATGCTACCGTTTGCTCTTCGCGGGTACCGTACCACGGCTCGCACGTCAACTAGGGCAACACCCTATTCTTTCGTTTATGGCATGGAGGTTGTTTTACCTATCGAGGTTCAGATTCCCTCCTTGAGAATCATGAAAGATGCAGGTTTGAGTGAAGACGATTGGATCCAGACCCGGCTTGATCAGTTGAACCTAATTGACGAAAAGAGACTTACTGCTATTTGCCACGGTCAGACGTATCAAAAATGGATGATCAAGGCTTACAACAAGAAAGTCAGACGCCAGGTATATCAAGTTGGAGATCTAGTGATCAAGCGCATCATCTTGCCGCAAAGTGATCCCAGGGGCAAATAGACTCCTACCTACGAAGGACCATTTGTAATCAAGAACATCTTTTCTGGTGGGGAAATGATCTTAACCACCATGGACGGTGACGACCTGCCGCACCCGGCGAACGCAGACATAGTCAAAAAATACTACGCATAAGAGACCCGCTAGGTTGACACACCTAGGCAAAACAAGGGCATCTCGGCGAACCAAAAAGGTTCGGGCAAAAATTAGGGATAAAATATAAAAAAATCTATACACCCGGCAAGTTGAAAACCTGAAAGGGTGACTTGGGCAAAAAAAGGTTTCCCGGTGGACTGAAAACCCGAAAGGGAGGTCCAGGCAAAAGTTAGGGAATTAAAGTGTATGATTATGTCTCGTCGGATCACTTTAAGGACAATATCTTCACTGACAAACTCTGAGCTTTTGATCAATTCAATCATCTTCGGACGAAGCAATGGACAGACAAGATATTCGGAGATACGAAGGCTATAGCAGAATGGGAACCCCATGGGATTTTTACACACATAGCTATCTTTCTTTGTATAATTTTTCCTCATTTTTATGACACCATCCTCTTACTAGGATGTATGTCCCCTTTGTACAAAATACTTATTCTAAGTAAATACAAAGATATCTCTTTCAAAGTACAGAAAACTATTTGCCTTTTTCTTTACACTTGTGTTTTTATTTCCAAAAACATCCAATGATTCATTGATAAACATATGCATTTAAACATAATTACTGTTTACAAATAAACAGAATGGAAAAGAATAATTACTGACAGGTTGAAAGGTTAGGAAAACGTCTTTAGGCTATTCCGTGAGCAATCCCTACAGTACATCATCTCAATCCCCAACAGAGCTAAAATTTCAAACCTTAATTCCCATCAGAGTTAAAACTTCAAACTCTCAATCCCCAGCGAAGCCAAAACTTCTAACTATCAATCCTCAGCGGAAACCATCCAGTTTCTCTAAATTCCCCAGCAAGTTATTTTGAAGTCTGAAGGTCAACCAGATAACAGTTAACTTTTGTCTCTCCCCAACCGAGGATAGTTCCCCAGTAGAGTGGCAGACGACCGGAACTCCTAAACTTTTTCCGAATAGGAATAAGCTCTTCCCCACAGTGTCTTCACTACTCCCCAGCAGTAAGCCTTCTTCCCCACAGAGTTTTCATTGCTTCCCAACAGAATGAAGATTCTCATTCTTAATTCCCCGTAGAAGTCATCAGAGTCTTCCTTATTCTCCAGCAGATCAAGGATTCCCATTATGCAACCCCCAGTAGAAGTCATCAAAATTCTCTGGACTCCCCAAGCAGATTACTCAAGCAGTATATGGCATTACTCACAACGGATTTTTTGTCAATACTCCAACTTTAAGACATGAAGGATCCCTATATCCCCAACAGTCGCCAAGGATTCTTATCCTCAGCAGTCAAGGATTTATTTTCCCCGGCAACAGTCAAGGATTTATTTTCCTCAGCAATACAGCATATCAGCTTACATGCGCATACATTACATTCATATATCATAAACATTTGATAAAGCAGATATATTGCATCATACATTTCATGCAACATAACTTTGTGTTTCAGCTAACATTTCACCCTTTTCAGGATAAGATTAACATCTACCATTTAACAATATGCAATCATGATACAGTACAGATACACTCCAGACGCGGAAGTCATTATATTACTCATTCAAATTTCAAGTTCAGATACGCTCCAAACACGAATGCCATTATGGCCCTTATTCAGATCTCGGATATAGTTTAGATACGCTTCAGACGCGGATGCTATTCTATTACTTATTCATACCTCAACTATCAGATACAGTTCAGATACACTCCAGACACGGAAGTCATTCTGTTACTCATTCAAATTTCAAGTTCAGATACGCTCTAGACACGGATGCCATTCTGGCCCTTATTCAAATTTGACACTCTTAATATAGTACGGATACGCTCCAGACAGAGATGTTGTTCTGTTTCTCATTCAGATTTCGAGTCTCCAGATATAGCTCAGATACGTTCCAGACACGGACACTATTCTGATACTTATTCTTCTGACTTACAACTTACAATCCAACAAACATTCTTGGCTGGCATCTATAATCCCATCTCCAGTAAGATTCTATCACTTCTCCAAATGTCATCTCTAAGCCCATTCTGTCAACTACATTTTTGTCGAGTGCAAATTTATGGGCACTCTAGTGTCCGATCATATTTTACCTTCGAGTTTGAACGGAAAAACTCGCCAATCTAACTCTTCAGATTCAAGAAGATTGAACAGGGGCAGATGTTATACCCCAAAATTTGCCCTCTCATTTATCAAGATTTTTCCTCACAAGACTTCTTGGACTCAAGACAAGATTAAGGTTTGCTCAGCTCAGGACGTCTCATCTTGCACTGATGACCCAAAATTAGGGTTTGAGTTTGCACAAGGTTTTTTGGACTATCAATGCTTCATATGACTTTAATATATCATGTTGGACCCCTAATATTGCGCATGACAAGTTTCAAGCCTTGAACCACATTTTTGACCGGTCAATTGGACAGTTGACCTAAAAATCAGTTGTATTGGGGAAAAAGTCAACTATGGCCAATTTACAGTCAAACATCATAATTGTTTATCCACAACAACATCTTAGACTCATATGTACCATTTGATCAACTTTGGATCACAACTCCTCAAGAAATTTGATCAAATCATCAAAAGGGCAAAATGGTCAAAATTAGGGTTTTGATTGAGAAAGGGCAATTTCTGATTTTTAACCAAGCCAATGACCAATTGGGTTCAAACATGATTTCAAGGACTCAATGGCATCATCTTGACCTAATCACATAGTTCAAAAGATCTCAAGTTCATTGGATTGACAGATGAATTTTCCAGTCAACTGATCAAAAGTCAACTGTACACTGAAAAGTCAAACTTTGACTTTTTGGTCAAAATCAAATGCCAAGGGTCATAATTCATCAAGATATGTCAAAATATGAAACTTGTTGACCAAGAAACTCAAAATTGCAAATTAGGGTTTTGAATTTGAAAATTTTCATAACTTAGAATTTTTCTAAGTATGGAAATTTTCTTGTTTTTCCTAACTTTCCACCATATTTTCACCATGATGCAATTTAATTCAAAGAAAACCTCGAATATGAAAGTTGTAGTCCTCCATGAAATCTACAACTTTTCTTCACAAACCTTTCCCAAAAGATGCTTTGATCTCAAGTTATGAATTTGTGAACATAGGTCCATGAACTAAATAACTTAGTGAAAATTTGCCCTAATTTAGGCAGTTTTTTGACCCAACTTCATGGACATTTTTCACCTAGTTCCAAGAGGTATCTCAAAATTCATTTCAAGTATGGATTATATATCATGTTTCAAGATTTCCAAAATGTCCAAGAACTATCCAAGATCATTTGTGGTTAGGGAGAATCGAAGAAGAGAAAATGGTATTTTATCACTTTTGTTCATGCCATTTTTACAATGCATCAAGTTGCAAATCTGATCTTGGATGCTTGTACCTTGCATTACAGGTCCTAAACTCATTATACACTCCATAATTAAATGTAAACTCATAGGATAATGGCTTTATTTTCACTTTTGAAGCATTGTACAAGTTGTAATTCCATTTTAGGCATAAAGCTCACATTGCCATTTTCATAAAGGTGAGATTTTACAACTTTATCATTCTTGAGCCTTGGAGTTGTCCCTTTGGTGCAGGAAATTTCCACAGGTATTAAGCAAAGTATACCAACTCTTATCAGCCCTTGAGGTAGCTAGTACAAGCATGGTGCATTTGTCTTGTCACTTTTCTTCAAATGCAAGAAAAGTTGCAAAAGAAGTCAGAACTTGTACAGCAAGGGAAGAGTGGACTTTGTATCATTCTATACAAATATACTAAGTCATTGCAATGCTAAAGATGAATGCATAACATCTGAAACTCTCCAAAACACAAAAACTTCATTTTTCTGTCCAAACATCCAGTTGCTGCAGAATCACAACCATCTCATTTTTGGCTCGTGCGTTTTGCCTCTTGACATTTGAAACACCTTCTACACATCATACTAAAGCTATCAAAGCCTTTACATTGTTGTTGTAACCCCTGTTTCAACCATTGCCATTTTCACTTTGGAAGCTTGCAACTTTACTTCTACAGAGGGTTCTAGCCTTCCACAAAGCAAGCTAGGCGTTGGAATAGCTTGAAGGAACTTCAAGAAAGCTCACACGATCCTCAGACCTCAGTCAAAGTCCCCACATTGCCATATCCAAATCCAGCTGAAGGAGGTATTTTTCAAAAGTCTATCTCTCTATTTAGGCATCCTCAAGCCACGATTTGTGAAGAAAAAATGTAGCCCTTATCTTAGTGAAGCTGTACATATGCATACTTGTCATTTATATTAACTGAGCTAAGAGAATTTGAAGCTTAAGTTGCTGAAATATTTAGGTCACGAATTAGGGCTGATTAAATTCTTTCTGATCTTTGAGAGTTAGGTTACAAATTTTATATCATTGGAATCGTGAGATAAAATGCTACATGTTTTGTGTTATAAGTTTTTGTTTTTATGCAAGCAATAGCAAGTTACAGGTTTGAACCATAAGCGCGTGAAGGAGAAGGAACCAAGGACAGGGATGAAGCTGATGTTCTGGGCCTTGGCGCATTGGGCCTGTTTGCTTTTGTTATTCACACCCCCCTGACCACTATTTGCACCCCCTGATTCTTGTTTTATATTTTTTGCATTTTTCTTTATATTTTCATGTTTATTGTTTTTAATTATTTTTTCTGAACATTAAAAAATCCTATAAATAATTAAATAATTTTTTGCAATTTTATTTTATTTTTATTATTTTTTTCACATGGAAAATAGTTTATTTTTAATAAATAGAACTTATTTTCTTAAATAAATTGTAAATATATTTAAAAAGTACCATACATTTTTATTATATTATTTATACACATAAAATATTTATTTTCATACATATTTTAATTTTTAATATTTGTATATAATATTATTTATTATTTTCTTGTACAAAAATGGACAATATAATTAATATAGAACATATATTTTCTTTAATAAAAAAAATTAGGGTTTCCCCCTTTCAAAAATAATAATATTATTTTTACTTATTTTCTAGGGTTAATTAATTTTATTTTCTCATACCTTAAACAAATACAAAACATTTTTTAAATACATTGCATTACATATTTAAATATTTGTATATTTATTTGTTTCGCACAATATTCAATTGGGTTGTAATAGTATTTTTAGGGTTTATTTTGTGTAATATCCCCCATTCAAAAAACTTGTATCCCCCTCCCATAATAATTGTTGTAATAGCTTTAGTTTACATTTACGCAATTTATCGCATTTATACCATGTTTAGTAAACTAGGGTTTGCATGACAAGACCAAAAACAAACAAATAGAAAAGACCTAATGCAAGACAAATGCATGAAAATGACACACATTGCACACAAGCACCCTTAGGGTTTCTCCCACTTGGTTGCCTAAACAAAAATGGCCATGTTACGCATGCGAAGTATCTTGGCAAAACAAAACAAAATAAGATCATAGTCCCTCGATGACGTTATCAAAAGGTTGCCTAAACAAAGATGATCTTGGTCCCTCAAAACTTGCTAAGATACTTGGCAACATTGCTATCATGGTCATACGATGACCCACGCCCGTCCCGTTTACATCCAAAGATAGGGTTGTTTACCAAATCAAATGGTAAATCAACAATATCAAAGGAATAAAAATGCACAAGAAAGACATTTGAGTAGGTAGATAGCTTCTAGTTACTTGATCAATTTCAAAAAAATCCTTGCTAATTTCAAAAACAAACACACACACCTTTCAAAACATTTTACAAAACATTGAAACATTTTTCAAAAGACAAACATCTTTGTATACATTCTTACGAACGAGAATCATTACAAAGATTGCCTAAACGTCGGCCTCTTTTCAAAATACTTTCAAAACCACACAAAGCACCATTTCAAACAATTTCAAAGAAAAGCAAGTGATATAAACAAGTAACTAAGAGCCCATGGAAAACCATGGATGAAAAGGGTGCTAGCACCTTCTCTTTTCATAATCTACCACCCGAACTCAAAAACAATCTGAAAGGTCTTTCCTGTGCTTTTTTACCTTTCCTTTCGGATAAAAGAAAAGTCGGTGGCGACTCTTGCTAACCGCAACATTTGCGAACACAAACGTAAACCTCAAGTCAGTTCTCCCACCGCATCACACCAACCCTAAGCAAGCCAGTACAAGCATGTAAAGACTTGTCCCTTCACTTTGCTTCAAAAGCAAGAAAGTGTGCCAAAAGGCTAGAACTCACAAATATTTTGAAGAGCTGACTTAAAACCTATTCCATACTAATATACAAACACATTACAACTAGAAACACGATTGCTAGAGGCCTGAAACATTTAAACACTCCATATCACCAAAAAACTGTCAAAACTTGCAGTTTTTGCATAAGCATAGCAATCCATCATTTGGCTCGTTTGTTTCAAGTTTTAACCATCAGAACACTTTACATACTTCATACCTAAGAGATCCAGACCATCATCCCTGTACTGGAACACCTCCTTCTTCATCTGCCATTTTTGTTTTCAAATCTTGCAGGTTGACTTGGATAGAGAGTTCCAGGCACTTCCAAAGCAAGACAACAGTTGGAACACACTCAGGGAGGTTCAAGCAAGCTCAAGCAATCATTAGGCTATCATAAAACTCACTCAAACTCCATTCACGATTTCAACTGAAAGAGGTAAAAATCTCAACTTCTATCTCTTCATACTGGCATCCATTGGACACGATTTATGAATAAACAATGTAGACCTCATTGCTATGAAGCTATACATACACACACACACACACATATATATATATATATATATATATATATATATATATATATATATATATATATATATATATATATATATATATATATATATATATATATATATATATATATATATATATATATATATATATATATATATATATATATATATCTTGCATTTATTTGGCCTGAGTTGAGAGAATTTTGAACTTGAAGTTCCTGGAAAAATTAGGTTTAAATTTAGGGCTTTTAAAATTCGTTTTGATCTTTGATTGTTAGCTTACATAATTTGCATGGTTAGAATCGTGAGACAAAATACTACAACATTCATGTTATCAGTTTCCATTTTTATTGAGAGATGAGAAAGTTACAGAGCTTCTGGCCAGCTTGAGGAAGAAGATGAAGTATAGGGCAAGGACATTGTTTGTGTTATGTGATTTTTGTTTCACATAAATCAATGGATGTATAGCCACCCCAGTGGCAAGGTAGCACGCTGGTGAGGCTCAGGTCCTGGGTTCGAACCTTGGCGCTACCTTTTGTTTTTTCCATATTTTTCCTTTTCCATTTTTTTGTTGTTTTACAGGTTTGGGCCTCCACGCTGGGCTTTGTGTTTTTTTTCTAACATCCACCATTTGATTGCTCAGGATACCCCCCTGGCCCAACTATATTCATATTTTTTATTTATTTGTTTTATTTTCATTTTTTTTTTATTAAATATTTTCTTTAATACATAAAAATCCTAAAAAATATAAATATGACAATTTTGCATTTTGTTTATTTTATTTTTATTTTCACATGAAAAAATATTTTTATTTAACTATATATTAATTATTTCTTTCTTAAGTAAATTTGTAAATATAATAGATATAGTTTAACTATTTTATATTTATATATATACTTTTAAATATTTATTTTTTGGGGTATAAAAAGACTAAATATTTTCACCAAATATTACTTATTATTTTAATACAAAAAATATACAAAAAAATAATATTTAAAGGGCTTTACTTTAATTTAGAAATTAGGGTTAACCCATTTTTAAGAATTAATTTCCTCCTCTTAAATTCTTAGGATTAGGTCAAAATTATTTTGCATATAAAACAAAATTCTTTTCTTGCATTTCTATGTATCTTTGCATTTTTATGTATCTTTGCATATTTAAATTATCTTGAACATTATTTATCCCATTATTTGTACAAATTCGATTTGGTTGTAATAGCTTATTTAGATTTACATTCTTGCAAATCCCCAATCAAATTTGTATTCCCCCCTCCCATAAATTGTTGTAATAGCTTAGTAATCTTTACATTATGTAATTTACCGCTTTACATGCCATGTTAGTAATTAGGGTTTGTATGACAAAATCAAAACAAAGGAAATAGAAAACCCTAATCCAAGACAGCTTCAAAGCATGAAAATAACACACTTGCACACAAACACCCTTAGGGTTTCTCCACTTTGTTGCCTTATACAAAAATAGCCATATTACGCATGCGAAGTATCTTGGCAAAACAAACAAGTATAAGATCATAGTCTCTCGATGACGCTATTCAAAGTTGCCTTACAAAATTATCTTGGTCCCTCAAAAATGCTAAGATACTTTGAAATATTTCTAATCATGGTTATACGATGACCCATGCCCGTCCCGTTTATATCCAAATATAGGGTTGCTTACCAAATCAATGGTAAGACAACAATGTCAAAGGAATAGAAAATGCATAACAAAGACATTTGAGTAGGTAGATTGCTTCTAGTTACTTGCTCTATTTCCAAACAACTATCCTTTCTATTTTCAAAAATAAACACACACATTTCAAAAACATCTTACAAACATTGAAAACATTTTCAAAAAGACAAACATCTTTGTATACATTCTTACGAACGAGAATCATTACAAAGATTGCCTAAACGAATGGCCTCTTTTACAAAATACTTTCAAAACCACACCAAACACATTTTCAAACAACAAAAGCAAGTGATCTAGCAAGTAACTAAGAGCCTATAGAAAACCATGGATGAAAAGGGTGCTAACACCTTCCCTTTTCATAATCTACCCCCCGAACTCAAGAAACAGTCTCAAAGGTATTTCCTGTGCTTTTTCACCTTTCATTTTGGATAAAAGAAAAGTAGGTGGCGACTCTTGTTAACCGCGACATTTTGCAATCAATTGCAAAACTCTTAAGTCAGTTCTCCCACCGTATCACACCTGGGTTTCATCGTCAGTGATAAAGGTATTCAAGTTGATCCCGCAAAAGTTAAAGCTATTCAAGAAATGTCGGCTCCCTGCATAAAGAAAAAATTCAGAGGTTTCTTAGGATAATTGAATTACATTTCCCGGTTCATTTTCCATTTGACTGCTACTTGTGAACCAATCTCCAAGCTGTTGAAGAAAGAGCAAGCAGTAAAATGGAACGACGACTATCAAATAACCTTTGATAAAATTAAGGAATACTTATACTTACAAGAACCTCCAATTATGATGCCACCGGTTGAAGGAAGACCTCTAATCATGTACCTAACAGTGCTAGATAACTCAATGGGGGTGTGTATTGGGCCAACATGATGAGTCTGGTTGAAAAGAGCATGGAATATACTACCTTAGCAAAAAGTTTACTGACTGTGAAATAAGATATTCACTGCTCGAGAAAACTTGTTGTGCTTTGGCATGGGCTGCTCGCAGACTAAGATAGTATATGTTGACTCATATTACTCTATTGATCTCTAAAATGGGTCCCATAAAATACATATTTGAGAAGCCAACTCTTTCCGAAAGAATAGCCCGATGACAAATGGTCCTAACATAATATGACATTCAGTACACCACTCAAAAGTCATTCAGAGGAAGTGTATTGGCAGATAATCTGGCTCATCAAGCTATAGTCGACTACCAGTCTATGAATTTCGAATTCCAGGATGAGAACATTAATGTTAGTTACGTATTATGAAGAACCTAGACCGTATGGAGGACCCGAGTTAGGATCCCGATGGACTATGGTTTTTGACAGAGCTTCTAACGCACTTAGCAACATAATTGGTGTTGTAATTATCTCTTCTCAAGGTTTCCATACACCCTTCACTGCCAGACTTTGCTTTGACTGCACCAAAAATATGGTTGAGTACGAAGCGTGCATCATGGGTGTTGTACCCCAAAATTTTCCCTCCCATATTTCTCAAAACATTTCAAGAAAGATTCACAAGTCCAACCCGGCGCGTCATATTCAGGTGTTCTTTTGCCAAGATATTTCTGATAACGTATTCTCAAATTCAGGTTCGGCTCAAGAGTCAATTCTTTAAAGAATTTATCCGAATGTGTGAGTTTTCTCGAAGAAATATGGTGAAAAAGTGTGCTGAAAGTGCAGTTTTTACGCGCTAAAAAATTCATAACTTGAAAATTGTGGCTCGTTTTGAACCCGTTCCGGTGGCCAAAATTCTGTCTTGATGTCATCTATGTTTTCATCTCTCACGGCTGGAAGCCAATTTCGAACAGAAGGTCTTCAAAAATACGGATTTATCAAGTATTTTCGTACAGAAAATTTGTGACAGAAGTTTATTTGCGTCATGTTCAGAAAATCATAACTTGGTCGATTTTCATCGTATCGAGCTGGTTCCGATGCCAAATTTTCAAAAATTGAGTTGGATACATTTTCAAAGAAGGTATTGAGTTCAAACGGTATTCAAAAGGCCTTTGTTTTTTGCTCAGAGTGCGTGTGACGCGCCGAAAATCCTGAATGCTGAATATTATTTAATTTGGGCCGAAACTTCGAAAATTTATAACTCGATCAATTTTTATCGGATTGGGCTCATATTTTTACACAAGGTCACTGACTCAGAGATCTACAACTTTGCTTCAAAAGTAGAGACCGAATTATGCTCCGATCAATACCAGATTTTTATTGAAGAACATGTCAGAGTCGACACTGGAGCCCAAAATAAGTTTGTCTGAGCTGAAACTTCAAAAATTCATAATTAATTCACCGTCTATCCGATTGAGCCGATTTTCAGACAGGAGTTAGTCTCGATGTCGGCTACATTTTTTTTTCACATTTCAACTTCAAAAATTGCACTTAAGTCCCTGCGATTTAGCCTGCAACGTGACGAACTCAAGTGAACATTGGAGGCCCAATTGCACATTCAAAGTCCATTTTCTTTGCTCTAATTTCCATTATATAATCTCATTCTTTTAAAACAAACAAGGGGAGAGAAAAAAAACCTTGCCACAACGCTGTCAGAATATCAAATTCTTTCAAGAACCCTAAAACCTTGAAATCCTTATTACAAATCCCCTCTCACTACAAACAAGTCATCCCGGTTACAAACCAACATCTCACTACAAACAAGTCATCCCAGTTACAAACCAACATCTCAATACTTCTCCAGTAAGGGTAAGGCTGACGTGATCTCCATGATCAAAAGGGCATAAAAGAATTCATATCACTACTTCTCCGGTAAGGGTAAGGCTGATTTGATCTCCATGATCAAAAGGGTATAATCATTCATACATGTCATATTGGCTTAAACATTAAATTTCTTCATATATTGGCTTTATTTGTATTTTATGATATATAATAATTTATTTAATGTGTTCATGAGATTCAACACTACAGATTTAGACAGGGTCCCATGCAGGTTCATTAAGGAACGTTGAGGCCAAAACACAAATGGCCAAAACAAAATAGCTTACACATGACACCAACAGTTATTGCACCCTAAAATCAGGTTCATTTCTCACCCTTTATTTCTTTTTTCTATATTTTTCTTTAAGTAATTTATTTATTATTTTTACTAACAATTAATTAATTTTCTTTTTTATCAAAAATCACAAAAATATTTTTATGTCCAAATAAATTTAGAATTTTATTTTTTTATCAATAAATATTAATTAATTTAATTAGGTTAATTTTAGATAACTTTCATTTATTTTGTAAATAATTTAAAATTAATTAGAATAAATAGGTTTTATTACTAACTTAATTATTTTATTTCTTTCCTAAAATAACCAAAACCAAAAATATTTCATTTAATTACTTTCATTAATTAATTTAATAACCAATCAATTTCGCATTTAATTTAAAAATCTAATTTCTTTTCTTAAAAAAATAATAAAAACAAAAAAACATTTTCTTTAATTAAAAGGGTCAAAACCCTAAATCTCGCACTCGATTTAATTTCTCGCACGCGACTTATTTTCCTTTTACCATATTATTGTACTTGTTCCTGGAATGTAATAGATAATTAGGACTATTTTTATCGCTTTATTTATTTTCCGCATTTAAATTTCAAAGGGTTGCTTTTGGCGATGTAAATACCCGACGCCTTGTAATAGTTAGTTAAATTTCCGCAATTTAATTTCCGCAACTTATAAACTGTTAGATGTTTGATAATAGGGGATGCATGACAAGATCGAATGTTTAAACCTAAAATCAACATAAATCACCCATAACATGTACAAAGACAAAATAACTGAAAAATGACACACTCGCACATGCGCACTCTTAGGGTACACCTCACTTGGTTGCCTTCGTACGCGGTCATTGAGTATAGAAAGTTTTAGAGGTCGCCCTCTTGTCCAAAGATCATAGTTGCCTCGAAACGGTTGCCTCGGAAAAATGATCTAAGACATTAGGGTTACCGCTAAGGCGTCCTAACATTGCTTTAGTGACCGCACATCCCTCAATCGAATTGACCCTTAAACTCCAACGACGATGCTACCTACTCATTCATAGTGGGATAGCCTTGTCTAAAGGAAATTAGCATAGATTGATTCTTTTTTCGAGCAGGTAGATGGTTCTTAGATACTTGCTCTTTCAAAAACAAAATCTTTTTCACACTTATACCTTTTCGAATAAAGTTTTCAAAAATACTTCATATACTCTTAAGGACAGAAACAAGAGTTAAATCGAAGTTTTCAAACAAACTTTTTTTTCAAAACCCACAAGCACAAAGAAAGCTATTTTGAAAACAATTGAGCAAGTACCTAAGAGCCCATGGATAACCACGGATAGAAAGGGTGCTAACACCTTCCCTTTCTATAATCTACCCCCCGAACCCGAGAAACATCTCGAAAAAGGAATTTTTCTGTGCTTTTTTCCTTTCCTTGTTGGATAAAATAAAAGACGGTGGCGACTCTTACTTACCGCGACATTTTACAAAAACAAACGCAAAACGCAAACCAGCATTCCAAAAACAAGTCAGTTCTCTCCCACCGTATCACAGAACTGGCGACTCTGCTGGGGAATCTTAATAAGTGGGGTGTACCTTAGGATTAGATCATTGTGTTTTCAATTGTTTGCTTTGTATGCTTTATATTTGTGGGCTTGTATCGGAGTTACTATAGATCCTAACCCGGATCTGGGGATACCCTTTAGGTAAGTAGCAATAAACTGTGAGGGAACTGTACGGTGTAGACCAATATGGTTGAAGAAGTAGCTACGTTGGTGTGGCACTTTAGTTTGTACCGATATCCCTTGTGTTGGAACGAGGAGAATATGGGTCTTCTAAGGGGTCATTAAGCACCAACTAACCTTAGAACCTTTAAATTGACCAACTTGGCCATAGAACAGTAGCAGTATGCTACACTCATTGAGACCAAACTCTCGCGATGATTCTGGTTGCAAGAAAAGGTTGCTAAACTGGAATTATGACCGATCGAGGGTGGTCAGTGATATTGAGATCCTTTAGAACTCGGTTACTATTTCTAGGACAGGTTGAACCAACTAAACTGAAAGAGGTTAATACCTAAACTCCATGCCATCCTAAACTTAAGGTTGTTTGTGTGACTTGTGTGCCTTCAAACTTGAACTACTTGCACATTCTTGTTATCTGACAACATGAGTTCCTTGCAGGTTTTGTTTACAGTCCTTATCCAATAATTTGGATTTATTGCAGGGTTTACTTACAGCACCTCACACTTTTGCTTAAACGCATAGCATACACATCATAACATCACGCCTTAACATTTCCTTAACCATTTCAAGGATCTCAAGGGTCTGTGATGCAGGTTATGGTAAATCAAATGTCTAGCAAGGGGCAAAGGGGATTTATTTTCCTCTAGCCAATATCGTTTATAAATCAAAACATGATGACTTGAGTCAGAGGCTATGACCCACTCGATATGGTGATCTTGACTCTTGAAGAAGGACTCTTAACAACACGAAGTTTCTTCAATCAAAGCTGCAAAATTCAAATTCTAACAAGTTTCTTATTTACCCCGCGAGATCCTTGAAAACATTGCATACATATATCATACATATCATTGCATAACAGGTCTCCCAATACAGGTCTCTCATGTTCCTCTATTTATTTCAGCAATGGCTTTCCAACCAGACAACCAAGATCTTCAAACTCGAGAAGCTCAGTTCAGGGACGTATTCCTAAACATATCCAAGGGGCAGGAAGAGTTGAAAACACTCCTCGTGGGGAACTTGGTCAAGAAAAGTCCTGAAGACAATAAGGACGAACGGCTGGAACAACTGCAAGCTGAGTTCAGTGCCATGAAAACCCAGATGCTGGGGCATATGGCTCTTATCCAAGGCTTAGCTCAGGAACAAGAAGAGCTGAGAACCATTATCAACCAGCTTCATCAAGACAGATACAGCAACATGAAGCAAACAGTCAAGGTCGGAGATCAAGTCATTAATCAACTTCTGAGAAGTCAAAGGTTTGGTTTGATGAAGAATAGACCTCTCCAAGTTGCTACTACCTCACGGGTCCAACAACAACCTTGCCATAAACAACGGGTTGATCAGA
This sequence comes from Vicia faba, assembly GCA_948472305.1. Classification (NCBI taxonomy): domain Eukaryota; kingdom Viridiplantae; phylum Streptophyta; class Magnoliopsida; order Fabales; family Fabaceae; genus Vicia; species Vicia faba. The sequence goes on from OX451737.1 coordinate 1,535,206,857, forward strand.
GTAAGCCAAATATGCCCAAGAGGCAATTTACCAAGCTTAACATGTCGTTGTCTCAGGCTTTACAACACCTGTTGAGATTCAATCTGGTGACGTTAAGGGACCCTCCTAAGAATCCCAACATAGCCTCCCCAAGGTACAATCCTGGTGCAAGGTGTGCATATCACTCCAACAGCCCGGGACATGATACTAACATCTGTTGGGCGTTGAGCAACAAAATTCAAGACTTGATTGATGGAGGAGCATTGGAACTCACACAAGACGGTCAGATTGAATTCTTTTGCCACCCCCCCAAGGTTCACCATTTGAAGTGACAAGTACTGAGACAAAAAGACTTTTTATTCATTAGAATTTTCAAGTTGTAATTTTCTTTTGATTGTTCGAATATTTATTCATGTTAAACTTTATTACTTTATCAATGCATTGCATATGTCTATTTTGAATCAATCCATTCGTATTTCATTATATTCAAATTGCTTTCATTTTTTGTGATGATCAACTCTCGATTAAAAAATTCTAAGCCTTTAGAGGGAGGATGACGAAAATGATATCAAAATCTCTACAATATGCTTTTGAATAGACCCCGCTGACGAGGTACAAGCATTGTTTCAAATACTAAATAGTGGAGTTATAAGGAAGATAATCCTTAGTCAACCCCTTTGAGCCAAAGAAGTTGGAGTTTTTTCTTTTCACAAATTAAAACCCTTAATTATAACCTGGGGCAGGGTAGTTTTCTCAGTTGATCCAGGTGAACAATGAATGGCATCAAAGAAGTCCTTCCGAAACAAAAGACGGTGTTGGTTCCGTATAATCGTAAGGACAGGCAGTCATTATCTCTCAAAATAAAAGCCCAATAAGTCAAAACCTGTGAAGGAGACTTAAGAAAAACTGGGGCATCCCGCTGACTGTAATCACAAAAAGAAACAATTCGGGCAAAAAAATTAGGGATAATAAAAACCAAAAGGGAAGAGATCCTGCAAACTCTCAACAAAATGACTGCCTGTTCAAAATAAATTGTCAGTATCCGAACCATCACTGGTATATCAGAGCAAAGACTCAAACAAGATCTAATGCACGATTAGCTGAGTTTAGGATCAAAGAACATCACGAAGAACGGGTGGGTACAAATAAAATTTGAGCCTTTATCCTTTGTTTCTTAAACCGTGAACCAGACCACGTTATAACCCTTAAAAAGTCCTAGCTGAAGCATGGGTTAGTCCGAAAGCATATTGTTACAAAAGATATCCTGACTCCTGTAGGGCTTGTTGTAAATCCTGAGTTAACGTCACATTTTACAAAATTTTCCTATCTTACTGAAAAAATGCATTTTCAAAAACTTCAAGACAGACATAAGCTTTGCATTCTTAAAATAACATTGTTTGCATATGACTATTTGTTCAAACAGCAGAGAAATTTGCACGACGAATATCTAGTGAACAGAAACCTTTTCAATAAAAAGGGTCACCTCAAGTGGAAAAAAATACCTCCAACCAAGGGGCATAGCATGAGCATTATCCATCATCTGGGGCAGTTAAGTCAAGATTCAAGGAATCTCTCAAAATGCCAAATAACCAGGGGCAAATCTCCATCTGAATCAATTGGGGGATTGGACATGAATTCCAGCAACGAATCTTGCATGATCAAACGAAGATCTTCTGGTAGTATGGCAACACAACACTACCGACAGTGACACCTCCCTACATCCTGAGAGCGTGGACATAGTCAAAAAGTACTACGCATAATCAAAGACCTGCTAGGTTGACTGGCCTAGGAAAAAATAAGGGCTTCCCGGCGAACCAAAAGGGTTCGGACAAAAATAAGGGATGAAAATGAAAAAATATGTACACCCGACAAGTCGAAAACCTGAAAAGGCGGCTTGGGCAAAAAAGGGTATATCGGTGGACTGAAAACCTGAAAGGGTGGTCCAGGCAAAAATTAGGGATCAAAGCGTACGACTATGTCTCGTCATCTCGTCACTGGCCTACCAGAAAAAGACTTGTCATTTTGACCAAAAGATACCAAGCACCTCATAGGTGGGGATAATAATCGATCCACAGGGCCTCCGCAGGAACCTTCTCCCGCATAAACAGGGGCAATAAGACTTGTCCAAGCTGTACAGTTGCTCTATCCACCAGGTACAAAGGTAGATTCAGCTGAAGAATATGGATAAGGTACTTTCACTCCCCGCAGAGTAGGAAAAGACAGTAATATTAACTCTCCCCAGCTGGGACTTGCAATTACGAATGAATCAGCAATGATCTCCCCAAGCAGAGATGATCCACCATCAGCACTAAAAGGGCTTGATATCCCCGGAAGTCTTAATATTCCCCAATGGAGTATAAGAATGTTCCCCAGCAGAATATAAGATACCCCCCAGTGGAGTCATTATTTCCCCAGTGCATTCCAAAAAGTTACCCCAACGGAGTTGAAGCATCATCCCTAGTAGACTCTGGAAGTTTATCCCCAGTGGAGTACAAAATAAATCTCCCCAGTCAAGTTCAAAGGGTCATTCTCAGCAGAATTCAGAGGATTATCCCCACCAAAAGTCTAACAGGGTTATCCCCAGCAAGTTGCAACTGAAAGATCATCCCCAGCGGAGTTCTTTCCTTTCACAAACAGGAATTCAATCCTCCACAGGTTCAGTATCACCAGCAACAGTAACCCATCCCCAGTAGAGTTTATCAGTGGAAGCCTCAGCAGAGCGTCTCTTCCCCACATAGTAATCTCCTCATCAGTTTATTCCCTAATGGATTTATCTTCTCCTGCAGGCTTATCACCTTCATTCACCATCCCCAGCCGAAATGAAGAATCCAGCTCTATTCTCCAGCAACTGTCCGGGATTTATTTTCCCCAACTAAAACATTACATTTCCATACATCATAATACATGCGTATATGCATCATACCACACAATCTCATTTATTTTGAGAACATCATTGCTTGATCCATATCATGCATTACATATGAATGACCTTTACCTTTCAGGGAAGATGCAGTTAAGTTCTCAGCTATGTCGAAGACCTTGTCTGGTCCAGTTAAATCGATTCCTAAAGATTTTTCTGATGCCGATCCAGTCAAAGTTAATCCAAGACCCTCTATGGTTCAGTCAGATTGCCGATAAGATCTCCCTGATTCGTATTCCAGTTGAAGTTATTCCAAGACTCTTGTCTGGTCCAGTTAAATCGATTCCTAAAGATTTTTCTGATGTCGATCCAGTCAAATTTAATCCAAGACCTCCTCTGGTTCAGTCAGATCACCGATAAGATCTCCCTGATTCGTATTCCAGTTGAAGTTATTCCAAGACTCTTGTCTTGTCCAGTTAAATTGATTCCTAAAGATTTTTCTGATGTTGATCTAGTCAAAGTTAATCCAATACCTCCTCTGGTTCAGTCAGATCGCCGATAAGATCTCCCTGATTCGTATTCCAGTTGAAGTTATTCCAAGACTTTCGTCTGGTCCAGTTAAATCAATTCCTAAAGATTTTTCTGATGCCGATCCAGTCAAATTTAATCCAAGACCTTTGTCTGGTCCAGTTAAATCGATTCCTAAAGATTTTTATGATGCCGATCCAGTCAAAGTTAATCCAAGACCCTCTCTGGTTCAGTCAGATCGTCGTTAAGATCTCCCTGGTTTGTATTCCAGTTGAAGTTATTCCAAGACTCTTGTCTGGTCCAGTTAAATCAATTCTTAAAGATTTTTCTGATGCTGATCCAGTTAAAGTTAATCCAAGACCTCCTCTGGTTCAGTCAGATCGACGATAAGATCTCCCTGATTCGTATTCCAGTTGAAGTTATTCCAAGACTCTTGTATGGTCCAGTTAAATCGATTCCTAAAGATTTTTCTGATGCCGATCCAGCCAAAGTTAATCCAAGACCTCCTCTGGTTCAGTCAGATCGCCGATAAGATCTCCCTAATTCATATTCCAGTTGAAGTTATTCCAAGACTTTCGTCTGGTCCAGTTAAATCGATTCCTAAAGATTTTTCTAATGTTGATCCAGTCAAAGTTAATCCAAGACCTTTGTCTGGTCCAGTTAAATCGATTCCTAAAGATTTTTCTGATGCCGATCTAGTCAAAGTTAATCCAAGACCCTCTCTGGTTCAATCAGATCGCCGATAAGATCTCCCTGATTCGTATTCCAGTTGAAGTTATTCCAAGACTCTTGTCTGGTCCAGTTAAATCGATTCCTAAAGATTTTTTCTGATGCCGATCCAGTCAAAGTTAATCCAAGGCCTTGTCTGGTCCAGTTAAATCGATTCCTAAAGATTTTCTGATGCCTATCCAGTCAAAGTTAATCCAAGACCTCCTCTGGTTCAGTCAGATCGCCGATAAGATCTCCCTGATTCGTAATCCAGTTAAAGTTATTCCAAGACTTTCGTCTGGTTCAGTTAAATGGATTCTAAGATTTTTCTGATTCTTATCCAGTCAAAGTTAATCCAAGACCTTCTCTGGTTCAGTCAGATCGACGCTAAGATCTCCCTGATTCTTATTCCAGTTAAAGATATTCCAAGACTTTTGTCTGGTTCAGTTAAATCGATTCTAAGATTTTTCTGATTCTTATCCAGCCAAAGTCAATCCAAAACCTTCTCTGTTTCAGTCAGATCGACGCTAAGATCTCCCTGATTCTTATTCCAGTCGAAGGTACTCCAAGACTTTCTCACTGGTTCAGATAAATCTCTCAACGGTTTATTCTGATTCGTTTTCTATTAAAATCAAGTTCAGACCTCCTATCAACAATCTCCAAATGGCATCTGTAAGCCCATACCCGACATCACAAGGCTGATACCATTTCATGCGAGTGAAAATTTCTAGGCACTCTAGTGTTCAATCATTTTCCACCTTCGGATCACGAAAGGCACGAAAGCCAATCTACATCCTCGGGTTTAAGAAGATTGAACAGGGGCAGCTGTTGTACCCCAAAATTTGCCCTCCCATATTTCTCGAGACATTTCAAGAAAGATTCACAAGTCCAACCCGGCGCGTCATATTCAGGTGTTCTTTCGCCAAGATATCTCTGATAACGTATTCTCAAATTCAGGTTCGGCTCAAGAGTCAATTCTTTAAAGAAGGTATCCGAATGTGTGAGTTTTCTCGAAGAAATATGGTGAAAACGTGTGCTGAAAGTGCAGTTTTTACGCGCTAAAAAATTCATAACTTGAAGATCGTGGCTCGTTTTGAACCCGTCCAGGTGGCCAAAATTCCGTCTTGACGTCATCTATGTTTTCATCTCTCATGGATGGAAGCCAATTTCGATCAGAAGGTCTTCAAAAATGCGGATTTATCAAGTATTTTCGTACAGAAAATTTGTGACAGAAGTTTATTTGCGTCATGTTCAGAAAATCATAACTTGGTCGATTTTCATCGTATCGAGCTGGTTCCGGCGCCAAAATTTCAAAAATTGAGTTGGCTACATTTTCATAGAAGGTATTAAGTTCAAACGATATTCAAAAGGCCTTCGTTTTTTTCTCAGAGTGCGTGTGACGCGCCGAAAATCTTGAATGCTGAATATTATTTCATCTGGGCTGAAACTTCGAAAATTCATAACTCGGTCAATTTTTATCGGATTGGGCTCATATTTTTACACAAGGTCACTGACTCAGAGATCTACAACTTTGTTTCAAAAATCGAGACCTAATTATGCTCCAATCAATACCAGTTTTTTATTGAAAAACATGTCAGAGTCGACACTGGAGCCCAAAATAAGTTTGTGTGAGCTGAAACTTCAAAAATTCATAACTAATTCACCGTCTATCCGGTTGAGCCTATTTTCAGACAGGAGTTAGTTTTCTATTTCGGCTACATTTTGTTTTCACATTCCAACTTCAAAAATTGCACTTAAGCCCCTGCGATTTAGCCTGCAATGTGACGAACTCAAGTGAACATTGGAGGCCCAATTGCACATTCAAAGCCCGTTTTCTTTGCTCTAATTTCCATTATATAATCTCATTCTTTTCACACAAACAAGGGGAGGAAAAAAAAACCTTGCCACAACGCTGTCAGAATATCAAATTCTTTCAAGAACCCTAAAACCTTGAAATTCTTATTACAAATCCCCTCTCACTACAAACAAGCCATCCCGGTTACAAACCAACATCTCACTACAAACAAGTCATTTCAGTTACAAACCAACATCTCACTACTTCTCCAGTAAGGGTAAGGCTGACGTGATCTCCATGATCAAAAGGGCATAAAAACATTCATATCACTACTTCTCCAGTAAGGGTAAGGCTGATTTGATCTCCATGATCAAAAGGGTATAATCATTCATACATGTCATATTGGCTTAAACATTAAATTTCTTCATATATTAGCTTTATTTGTATTTCATGATATATAGTAATTTATTTAATGTGTTCTTGAGATTCAACACTGCAGATTTAGACAGGATCCCATGCAGGTTCATTAAGGAACGTTGAGGCTAAAACACAAATGACCAAAAGCCAAAACACAAATGGCCAAAACAAAATAGCTTACACATGACACCAACCGTTGTTGCACCCTAAAATCAGGTCCATTTCTCACCCTTTATTTCCTTTTTCTATATTTTTCTTTAAGTAATTTATTTATTATTTTTACTAACAATTAATTAATTTTCTTTTTTATCAAAAATCACAAAAATATTTTTATGTCCAAATAAATTTAGAATTTTATTTTTTATCAATAAATATTAATTAATTTAATTAGGTTAATTTTTGATAACTTTCATTTATTTTGTAAATAATTTAAAATTAATTAGAATAAATAGGTTTTATTACTAACTTAATTATTTTATTTCTTTCCTAAAATAACCAAAAACCAAAAATATGTCATTTAATTACTTTCATTAATTAATTTAATAACCAATCAATTTCGCATTTAATTTAAAAATCTAATTTCTTTTCTTAAAAAAATAATAAAAACAAAAAAACATTTTCTTTAATTAAAAGGGTCAAAACCCTAAATCTCGCACTCAATTTAATTTCTCGCACGCGACTTATTTTCCTTTTACCATATTATTGTACTTGTTCCCGGAATGTAATAGATAATTAGGACTATTTTTATCGCTTTATTTATTTTCCATATTTAAATTTCAAAGGGTTGCTTTTGGCGATGTAAATACCCGACGCCTTGTAATAGTTAGTTAAATTTCCGCAATTTAATTTCCGCAACTTATAAACTGTTAGATGTTTGATAATAGGGGATGCATGACAAGACTGAATGTTTAAACCTAAAATCAACATAGATCACCCATAACATGTACAAAGACAAAATAACTGAAAAATGACACACTCGCACATGCGCACTCTTAGGGTACACCTCACTTGGTTGCCTTCGTACGCGGTCATTGAGTATAGGAAGTTTTAGAGGTCGCCCTCTTGTCCAAAGATCATAGTTGCCTCGAAACGATTGCCTCGGAAAAATGATCTAAGACATTAGGGTTACCGCTAAGGCGTCCTAACATTGCTTTAGTGACCGCACGTCCCTCAATCGAATTGACCCTTAAACTCCAACGATGGTGCTACCTACTCATTCATAGTGGGATAGCCTTGTCTAAAGGACATTAGCACAGATTGATTCTTTTTTAGAGCAGGTAGATTGTTCTTAGATACTTGCTATTTCAAAAACAAAATCTTTTTCACACTTACACCTTTTCGAACAAAGTTTTCAAAAATACTTCATATACTCTTAAGGACAGAAACAAGAGTTAAATCGAAGTTTTCAAACAAACTTTTTTTTCAAAACCCACAAGCACAAAGAAAGCAATTTTGAAAACAATTGAGCAAGTACCTAAGAGCCCGTGGATAACCACGGATAGAAAGGGTGCTAACACCTTCCCTTTCTATAATCTACCCCCCGAACCCGAGAAACATCTCGAAAAAGGAATTTTTCTGTGCTTTTTTCCTTTCCTTGTTGGATAAAATAAAAGACGGTGGTGACTCTTGCTTACCGCGACATTTTGCGAAAACAAACGCAAAACGCAAACCAGCATTCCAAAAAACAGTCAGTTCTCTCCCACCGTATCACAATGGGTATTAAAGCTGCTATCGACATGAGAATCAAGTTCTTGAGAGTATATGGGGATTCAGCTCTGGTAATCAGTCAGGTAAAGGGAGAATGGCATACGAAACACCCAAATCTCATTCCATACCGAGAGCATGTACTGACCTTAATTCCATACTTCGAGGAGATCACTTTTGAGCATATCCCAAGAGAAGGGAATCAATTGGGGGACGCATTAGCTATTATGTCATCCATGTTCAAGTTCAGATGGGACAATGAGGCTCCCAGAATTACCATTGAGAGATTCGACGAACCGACACATTGCTGTGAAATTGATACTGATGGATTAAAAGAAAAACCTTGGTTTCATGAAGTGAAAAGGCACCTTGATGCTCAAGAATACCCTAAAAGGGCATCGATCAATGACAAGAAATTCCTATGGAGGTTCTTGGTTAAGTTCTTGAGCAATGGAATTTTGTACAAGCGTAATCATGATTCAACTCTACTTCGCTGTGTAAACATGAAGAAAGCAAACAAAATTATGGAGGATATGCACGAAGGCATCTTTGGTACTCACTCTAGTGGGCATACTATGGCTAAATATATTTTGAGAGCGGGTTACTATTGGTCGACTATGGAAACCGACTGTCACCACCACTCGAGAACTTGTCATAAATGCCAAATTTATGTTGATAAAGTTTATGTACCCCCAGTACCTTTGAACGTCATGACTTCTCCTTGGCCATTCGCAGTGTGGGGCATTGATATGATTGGAGAAATCAAGCCCACTGCTTCTAACGGATATCGATTCATTCTCGTCGCCATTGGCTACTTCACAAAATGGATTGAAGTAGCCTCGTTTGCCTCTATTACTAAGAATCTGGTTGCCCGATTCATAAAACATAATCTTATCTGCCGGTATGGCATCCCCGAGATAATCATCACGAACAATGGTACCAACCTCAACAACACTATGATCATTGAACTCTGCATGCAGTTCAAAATCAAGCACCATAACTCTTCTCCGTATCAATCAAAGATGAATGGTGCAGTGAAATCCGCCAACAAGAATATTAATAAGATCATACAGAAGATGGTTGTGACATAAAAGACTGGCACGATATGTTACCATTTTCTCTTCATGGCTATCACACTTCAGCGCGAACATCAACTGGGGCAACCCCATTCTCTCTAGTCTATGGCATGGAAGTTGTCCTACCTGTCGAAGTTCAAATTCCTTCTCTGAGGATTATGAAAGATGCATACTTAGACGAAGACGAGTGGATTCATACTAGGCTAGACCACTTGAATCTGATTGATGAAAAGAGGCTTGCGGCTGTCTGTCATGGTCAGATGTATCAGAAATGTATGATCAAGGCATTCAACAAGAAAAATCAAGCATCAGGTATATTAGGCTGGTAACTTGGTAATAAAGCACATCATTCTACCACAAGGTGATCCCAAGGGAAAATGGACTCCCACCTCCGAAGGGCCATTTGTTATCAAGAAAGTATTTTTGGGCGGTGCTATGATACTAACCACCATGGACGGTGAAGATTTCCCGCACCCTGTGAACGTGAACATAGTTAAAAGATACTACGCATGAAAACGACTCGCTAGGTTGACTGGCCTAGGCAAAAATAAGGGCATCCCGGCGAGCCAAAAGGGTTTGGACAAAAATTAGGGATATATATAAAAGATTGTACACCCGGTAAATCGAAAACCTGAAAAGGCGGTTTGGGAAAAAAGGGTATTTTGGTCGACTAAAAACCTAAAAGGGAGGTCCAGGCAAAAATTAAGGATTAAAAGAGTACGACTATGTCCCGTTGGATCACTTACAACAAGCTCTATTACCAAAGTTAAAAGTTTAAATGGTACAGATCAGTTCAATCAACTTCTTCCGACAGTAAGGGATGAGATGTTCGAAGAGATAAGGGCAATAGCGGAGTTGGAACCCAACGAGATCATTTCCACATAGATATTGGTTTTGTTTTCACTTTGTACTCTTTTCATTTCATGAAAATTTCCTCTTACTAGGATTTATTGTCTCTTTGTACAAAATCGCATGTTTATGGGCAAACTATCAATACAAATACACCATAAAATTCAAACTTTTTGTTTTTCTGTTTTGTTTGCAAAAACGTCCAATGACTAAAATTGAATGAACATATGCATATGAACACGATTAACTATTAACAAATATATGCATAAGAACAGGAATAAGCATTTACTCAAGACTCTAGGAGTTGGTATATCGTCCAAGCCATCCCCAAATCCCCACAGAGCCACTTCCATGAGATTATCCCCACAAAGTAATCTTCACAAATTAATCTTCAATGAAGATACACTCCCCACAATTTCCTCGGCAGATCCCCCCAGCGGATAAAAGAATATGATCTTTTTCTCGGAAATATCACCCACCTACGGAGTTTCAATCAGTATAATTCATGGAAGTTCTCTTCCTCGACTGAGTTTATTCCTCCGAAACTATAAAGTCCCCTACATATTTTCTCTCTCCTACAGAGCTCATTTCCTCAGCAAGGGTATTTCCTCAGCAGAGTACTTCTCCGTCAACATGGTTTATTTCCCCAACAGGGTTTATTTCCATAATAGATTATAGTCTCCCGATATTGAGTCTATTCCTCATATTGCTATGAATCACTGAAAAAATTTCTCTCCCCAGTGAAGTCGCCACTATCCCCAGAGAGTTGCTACAGAACTTGGGACTGGATCAAATATCATTCAAACTTATTCTCTCCAGACGAGTCGGCATCCATATTTGAAACTCGGTCAGACAATGTTTTGAAAATTTATCCATTTCTTCTATCCCCAATCATGGTACATAAGAACTTAGATCCTCAGTAGAGCGGTGAACAACCAATGTTCTTGGACTCTTCTCCCCAAAACAGCGGAGTTTCCTCAAACAGAAAACAGGAATACCCATCAAGATCGATATACACATACTCTTCATCCCCAACAACAGTCAGGGATTTATTTTCCTAGACAAAGATACCAGACGGGTTTACAAATACACTTCAACAGCATTTCACATTCATACATCATTTACAAACGTCATAGCATATGCATACGAAATGCATATAGCACAATCTCATTTATTTTGAGAACGTCATTATGTAATGCACTACATACATCATGACATTGCATACAACTAACTCTTTACCTTTTCAGGAAAGATCAATCAACAGACAAACATCATCAACTACTTATATGACCCGACATTCTTCTCAAAGGCTACATCGGATAAAGGGCTATTTAAGCAATTTCCTCAGAGGGTCATTCTCAAAGAGACCTCTTCTGGCTCAGATCAAATCAAGCATAGATTTATTCTGATACTTCTTCCAGTTGAATACGGTCGTAGATAGCTTCTGGCTCAGATTAAATTAAGCGTATATTTATTCTGATACTTCTTCTATTTAAAGATAAACGTAGACCTCTTCTGGCTCAGATTAAATCGAGCGTAGATTTATTCTGATACTTCTTCCAGTCGAAGTCGGGCATAAACATTTTCTGGCTCAGATTAAATCAAGCATAGATTTATTCTGATACTTCTTCCAATTAAAGCCGACTGCAGACAACTTCTAGATCAAATTAAATCAAGCAGATCTATTCTGATACTTCTTCCAGTAGACATCTTCTGGCTCAGATTAAATCGAGCGTAGATTTATTTTGATACTTCTTCCAGTCGAAGTCGGGCATAAACATTTTCTGGCTCACATTAAATCAAGCATAGATTTATTCTGATACTTCTTCTAGTTAAAGATTGACACAGACATCTTCTGGCTCATATTAAATCAAGCGTATATTTATTCTGATACTTCTTCCAGTAGACATTTTCTGGCTCAGACTAAATTGATCGTGGATTTATTCTGATACTTCTCCCAGTTAAAGATGGACGCATACATTCTCTGACTCAGATTAAATCGAGCGTAGATTTATTCTGATACTTCTCCCAGTTAAAGACAGACGTGGACATCCTCTGGCTCAAATTAAATCAAGCATAGATTTATTCTGATACTTCTTCCGGTTGAAGTCGAGCATAGACTTAGTCTAAATTCTATCAACAATTACTTTGGATGGCATCTATAAGCCCATCCCCGATGAATCATTGTTTCCTCTCCAAATGGAATCTTTAAGTCCATTCCTGGTATAATTAACCAATAAAGTTACTTCGTGCACCGGCAAATGCAATTTTTTTGACACTTAAGTGTTTAATCATCTTCTACCTTCAATTCACGAATGACAGACATGTCAATCTAACTCTTAAGGTTTAAGAAGATTGAACAGGGGTAGCTGTTGTACCCCAAAATTTTCCCTCCCATTTTCTTCAAAACATGCTCACAAGGGTCTCAAAGCTACTCAATAGTTGATTGGTCAAACCTCCTCCTAAGCAAGGGTCTACATTTAGGGTTTTGTGCTTCTAAAGGAGGATTTGGTTGCAAGGGTCTCATATGACTTTCGTGGTTCATCATGGGTCCTCAATAATGCTTATGTCAAGCTTCAAGTCTTGTATCACATGTTTGCTCAGTCAATGGCTCAAAAGATTGAAAGTCAATTGTATTAGGTAAAAAGTCAACAATGGTCAACATACAGTCAAACTTCAATATTTTTGTCAACATCAACATTTTGAGTCGAAATTCATCATTTGCTCAAGGGCTTATCATTATTCCTCAAGGAAATCCCTCAAATCATCAAAGGTAAAAAATTGCCAAATTAGGGTTTTGATTGAAGATGACTGATCATTAACTTTTGGCCTAGTGAATGACCAAATGGCTTAAAGCATGATCTCAAGGGCTCAAATACAACATCTTGACCTAATTACATGGCTCAAGACATTTCCAAAGATACAAGTGATTAATAGTTAAAGAATTAAATCAATTGATAAAAAGTCAACAGTCACACAAAAGTCAAACTTTGACTTTTTGGTCAAAATTGGAATTCAAAAATCAAGAATCATCAAAACATTCAAAATTATCAAGTTTGATCATCAAGAATCAACAAAATCAAGAAGATCAAGAAAGTCAAGAAAAGTCAAAGTTGGAAGATTTTCAAGTACTTAGAAAAAATTCAAGTATTTTGTGCTTAGAAAACCCTAACTTCACAAGCAAGTTTCCTCAAGATACAAACTGATTCAAGGAAAAATTTCAACATAAATGTTGTAGGGAATGAAAATTTCTACAACTTTGTTAATGAGAGTTGATCTCCAAAAAGTGCTCAAATCAAGAGATATAAGCATGTGAAATTCTGCCAACACTTGGAGAAATTTATCAAACAGTTTGACATCAAAAAGTGACCAACTTCATGGCCATTTTTCTCCAAGATCCCAATCGATACAACAAAAATGTTCAACATAAAAGTTGTATACAATGTTTCAAGCTTTCCAAAATGTACAAGAGCATGAAAATATCATGTTTGAGCCGAGTGTTTCGAAGAGACAAAGTTGGTCATTTTTGCTTGAATTAGAGGTCATTTCTATGATAACCATAAGACAAAATCTTCATGCCATGCCTTGTAATATCACTTAGAAGGCCTCTAAACCCACAAATATCTCCATAATTAGAATATTACACTTGCTTTATGGCTATTATCCAATTGACTCAAGCCTTATCCAATGTATCATGCCATTTTTTGAACTAAAGCTAACACTTCCATTCTTGTAACGTGACTTTAATCACAAAGTCCACTCTCCTTGAGTATCTAACTTGTTTCCTCTACACACACTCAACCTAAAATATCAGATAAGCATGCTTAAAGTATCCAACAACTCTATGAGACAAGGTACAATGCATTGGAACCATGTTCTTCAAGGTTACTTCATAACTAAGCTTCCAAACCATAACTTGTTATCTTGCAAATCTGGTTACTTCAACTTCTCAAACTTTTTGCCTATAAATAGTATGGTCATTTGTAAGCCAAAACACGAATTCAGAAGCCCTCAAACTCTCTCAAACCCTCCTGAATCCGAATTGGCCTAAAAAACTCTATTTTTGAGCTTTGAAGTCCAAATCTTCGAATCTCTCAGACCTTGCAACTTTTTTCAAAACAAATCATTCAAACACTTCATATACATCATGTATAAGTGATTCAAACACCTGGTTTGCCATTGTGAATCCATTATCAACATCCACCATTTTCAAAATCCAACTTTTTAACTTGACTTGAGTAGACCAATCCATACACTTTTAAGGAAAAATAAAGGTTGCAACACACTCACCAAGGTCCCAGAAAGCTAAATTAAGCATCACATTGCTTTTGGAAATCGTGTAGAGGGCATTGGATTTTTCATCAAGAGGTAAGTTTTCTCAAACTTTGAAATCTTGATATAAGCATCATTAGCATATACTTTCTGAAGATAAAATGTAGACATCATGTTACTGGAACCACCCATGTTCTTTAATTGCATTTTAATTGACCGTGTGATAAGAATTTTGGAACTGAGTTTTCTGAAATGTTAGGGTTTCAATTTGGTACTAAACAAATTCGTCCTAACCGTTGATTTATAGATTTTAAATTTTATATTGTTGCATTCCTTGTAAAAAATCAAGCAAGTTTAGTTATGGAAGTTTTCAATTTGGTTGAGAAATAGAGATTTTCGAAATTTAACAATGTTGTTGTTGTTGTTACTGTCAAACGCGCGAGAGGAAGAAGGGTGACCTGGCCATTTTCAGATTTTGACACCTAAGTTCATATTATATTTATTGGGAGATGTTTCATAAATGGATGAAACAACCACCTCAGTGGTACACATAGCGCGCCTTTAACCTCAAGTTGCGAGGTTCGAATCCCCCCTCGCCCCAGACCTTTTGGTTTTTTTTTTCTTTTGTTTTTTAAACTTCAATTTTCTACTTCATATTTTCACTATTTTCACTTAATTATTTTTGCAAGCTAATTTTTTTTGTACACTTTTAATTTATTATATCTATTTTATGATCATGTGAAAAAATCCCAAAAAATATTAGATTTAGGTTTTGCATACTTTTAACCAATTTTACTTAAATCAAAAGAAAAAAATTCACAAAAATAAAAAAATTAGATTTAGATTTTTAATTAATTAATTAAATTTTTATAAATAAAATTTTTTATTTAATCACACTTTGTTTTATTTTATTAATTAGTTTGTAAATTAATTAGAATTAGGGTTTATTATTTTTACACTATAAAATATTTTTCTAAATAAAACACTCAAAAATATTAGAATTTCTTAGGTTTTAAATTTCTTTTCCTTTTCACCATCTTCGCACGTTTGTTTATTTTTCGCATTGTTATTTTCATAATTATGTATTTGTTAAGGAATGTAATAGATAAAATAGGGTTTACTTTACTTTTCTCCCTAATTTTTATGGTTTGTACTCCCCATCTCCGGGGCATTGTAATAACGTAGATTTTATTTCCCGCATTTTTTTACTAGGATTGTATGGTAAAGACTAAAAGCAAACATTAGATAACCATAAATCCAAGACAAAAATAACTGAAAGCAATCACTTTGCACACACGCACCTCTAGGGTGACCCTCACTTGTTGCCTCAGATAAAAAATAGTCATATCTCTCGAACGTGGGATGATTTAGCAAAGACTCTCGGTTAAAGGATCGTAGTCCCTCGATGACCCTTCGATGCTGCCTTCGATAAACGATCTTAGTCCTTTACGAAAATTGCTAAAGCATCCTACAAGTTGTCTCCTATGAGTGTACGATGACCCGCGCCTGTCCCTCACATCCAACGATAGAGCTTCCTACTAACTAATGGTAGGGTAGCACTATCTAAAGGAGGAGGAAAAGAACAAAGACTTTTTTGAGTAGGTAGAACGCTCGTAGTCGCTTGCTCACAAGCTTTTCAAAACAAAACATCTTTTCACAAAACAACACTTTATTTCACAAATATTTTTAAAAACAAGTTTTTGTATACATTCTCAACGATACGAGAATCATTACGAAATTGTCACATTTAGGCATTTTCAAAATATTTTCAGACATACACAAGCACAAAGCATTTTCAAAAAGTGAGCTAGTGATTAAGAGTCCGTAGAAAACTACGGATGAAAAGGGAGCTAACACCTTCCCTTTTCATAACTTATCCCCCTTACTCAGAAAATTCTCAAAAGGTCTTTATTGTTCTTTTCACCATTTCTTTTATTGGATAAAAGAAAAGTTGGTGGCGACAATTGCTATCCACAATATTTATGATAAAATGCAAAATCTAAAAGTCAGTTCTCCCACCGTATTACAGTTTCCATAAAGAATCGTTGTAGATGTTCAAGGGTATTTCAATGGTTGTGATGTTTCTTTGTTCAGTAAACCTTTTATGTTTTTGTTTCTGGTTTATTAGTTTTTGGTTGATCTTTGGGACAGTTGTTATTATACTCTCAATTGGTTGACCTTTAGATACATTAATATGATGTTGTGTTTGTGAAATCTGATAATGATTTTCTTCATACCATTTTTATTTTAATAACTACGAATCCTTATTAATATAAGAAAAATTATAACAAAAAGTTCCATGTTTGTAGCAATGGAGAAGGCTGCAACTTATGGAATGCTGGATATCCAAAATGAACTACAAAATTATACTAAAGAAATAAATGATGTTGCTGAGGTAAATTCTCTCCTGCATTTTCTATACTAGTTGCTCAAACTCTACCATTTATACACATCATTATTCACTTAGATTAATCGAAAGCTCATTAAAAATCAAGAAACACGACGACATAAGATTAAAGAAATTAAAGAGAGGTATTTGTATTACCACTTGAGCTACCATTTGTTTGAAATAAGGTCATATGTGTTAAATTGTAATTCAGTGTGTCGAAACTATGTGTCGAAAAGATTCGATTTGTTTTAAATTTAAATAGATTTGATTTAAGTATAGAATAAATTAGATTTGATTTAGTAACAAAAAGATATTTTGGGCTTTGGGCTTAGGGTGTAAGCTCAGTTATAAATAGAGGGAGTAACCCCTATTTTTGCAAGCAAGTCAAGCAAGTCATTCACAGTATTTTGTAGTTGCAAAGTGAATAACAAAGTTTTCACAGTTTGTGAGCAAAGAGAAACTCTGCAGAAATTATTTGTCTTGTCTTCTTTTCTTTGTTTGTCTCATAATTAAATTGTCATTGTGGTAGAAATTCATCATAGACTTTGGTGGATTTCCAACATCTGGTATTAAGAGCTTTTGTTTCGATTCAAGGGAAGTATCAATCAAGAACGGTTGAAGAATTCACGATGACAAGTTATGGGAATGCAAACTATCCAACAACGCTACCAATTCTGAAAGTTGACAACTATGAGAATTGGTGCAAATAGATGAAAGTCTTATTCAGGTGTCAAGGTCTTTGGGACCTTGTAAAATGTGGAGTCGAAGCGCTTGGAGAAAACGCTTCAGAAGAAGAAAAGAAGAAATACATAGAATCTGAGAAGCTGAGTTATAAAGCATTATTTATAATTCATCAATGTGTCAGCCCAGACAATTTTGAAAAGGTTAGTGATTCAGAATCTACAAAAAAAGCTTAGGAAATCCTTGATAAGTCTTTTGGAGGCGTGTTTACCGTTGGAATTGGTAAACAACCGCTGATCTTCCAAAAGGTTACTTATTTGGTGACTCGCAGGATCGATCTGATTGATCCTAAGACATGGTTGATTTTGGGGTTTTGACTAAGTTTAATGATAGTTAAATGACAAGAAACTAAAGATGCTTTATGTAAATTGCATGAAGAAAACTTGGTAGAATAAAGGAAAGCTTTGAATAAAGGCTTCGACTGGAAAAGTAAATAAAGAGGCAGTAAAGTTCTGGAAAATAAATGACTTTGATTAATTAAAGTGGTGTTTCACACATACATTCTCAACAATTCTTTCGCTCACACTGGGTACTTGAATCTATATGAGTGACTTGTATATAATTGTGAACACACGCGAAAAACTACGTGAACTACTAATATTTATACTAAACACATCTCAAGTAACCGTCGGGCAGTTACGCTGCTTCAAGATGACTCCACTTGGCACGCTCGCAGCGTTCGACGCTCCAGATCTTGGCACGTTGCACTTGGTAACCGCTGGGAACCGTTTTCCCTCCAAACATTTGAATCTCAAATCGTTCCACTCTGAGCATCGAACACCTTCGTCGAGAGGCACCTTCGACGTCGAAGGCAACAGGATTCTTACTTAGAAGAAATTCTCTAAGTACCTTGCCATCTTCTGATGAGCATTTCGACAGAATCAGCTGGTCGAAACCATCCCCCATGATTAATGGCTTATATTAATAAAAACAAGGGTGTCGAATTTAGGAGCCAACAAATTGCCCCCCAAGAATGCCTTATTTCGACGCTGAAAAGAAAAAGGCATTCTTTGAGATTCCATTCGACACCTGTCTTTCATCCTTAGCCACCAATTAACCTGTGCACTTTTTGTCTTCTACCAACCACTGACAATCCCAAGAAAAAGCCATCATTCCATCTGTACCTAAGACTTCACCTCAGTAAAGCGTTTAGCGTGCCCAATGTCTTTTCACAAATTGTCATCATGACAATTTCCCAAAAACGAGGGTGCACGCTTCACCGTTTCGTTTCTGCAGAACGGCTATGTCAGCGAAGGAGCGCCACGTGTCCCACTATCTTCTGCAACATTAAATGGCCTCGAATTTGGTGATTTCCCAACCACTATAAATAGCGCTAGGTACCCATTGTGAGACTTTTTCACGCTATTCTGCATTCAAAACCTTATTGTTGAACACAAAATCTCTGCAAACTTGCAAACACTTTGTTCTTCACTCACCTTCAACCTTAACTCAAAAATGGCTTCAGGTTCCTCTAACGCTCCTAATTCCAACATTCCTTCTAGAAATTCTAAACCAAAAATCTTCACAACTGTTCCAACAGTTACCTCTACAGGCCAGCGAAGGGTTCCTGAACCCCTGGAAACTGCTGAGCGTGAAGCTTATTCACATCAACTAATGATTCCGGTTGGATACTCCAACCAAATTTTCGCCATGTCTGGCCCGTTATCCACATGCATTAATGAACCTGCGAAGATCAAGAACTTCTTCCCAGTGCTTGAGACGCTCAAACCTGTTGGGTGTTCCAAAAAAGCTGCAGATGACAACGAAGATCCCGCTAAGGAGAAGATAGATCTTCGCTTCTTCAATAGGGGTGTTAGGGCTTTTAGGTCTAGCCCTAGTCTTACACCTGACTACAGCGCTTGGCTAGAGAAGATGGAAAAAAGCCAGGCTTCGATCTGGAAGAACCTGGGGATATACGACCTAGTCATGCTGTCGAAGACGGGTCTCAACTACTCCCCTGAGATGCTGATAGCCTCTTTGCTTTTCTGGGATTATACTCATTTCACTTTCCACCTCCCTTGTGGAATGCTAACACCCACGCTTTTTGACGTGGCTGCAATCACCGGCCTTCGACCAACTGGGGATTATTTCGACCCAGAGGAAATGTCGGAGGATCAGATTGGATTTTCAGCTACGAAACCCACCTATACCACCTATATCAACCATTACCATGATAGGTCGACAGCCAATGTGACGGATGTAGAGCACATTGCGTTTCTAGCCCTTTGGCTGTCACGCTTTATGTTCTGCACGAAGTCTCTACAGGTGACAAAGAAAATGGTCACCCTTTCCACCCAGCTTCACCATGGCCAAAACATTTGTTTGGCCGAATTAATCTTGGCGAATCTGTACGAATCGATCAGCAGTGGAGAGACTCTGTTAAAAGTCATCGAAAATAGAGCCAGTATGTTGCTTGCAGGACCCTTTTGGCTACTTCAACTGTGGCTCAATGCCACTTTCGAGTCTTTCTTACCTAAGAAAGCTCAAATAAATGAGCAAGCTCCTGAGATAGCAAATAGGCGTATCGAAGGCACCAGATTGGCTTTACTGACCCCGACTGAAGATGGGCTGGAACTTCAGCAAACTTTTGCAAACTTCGTCTTGATGTTTGCAAGAAGAAAAGAATTCACTTCGACCATGGCTCCTTTCGCTCGTCGAAAGGTTGGTCCAGAATGGTTCACCAGGCCCCATCCCAAGTCGTCAGGTGACCCTCATGTCGAAGAACACACAATAATGTGGGAAGCATTTCTCACACCCAGAATAATGCCACTGCGTTTTAAGAGCTCCAAGAATCACTTGAGCTTGATCGCATATCAACCAAACTTGGTATCTCGATAGTTTGGTACCATTCAATCCCTTCCTTCTCCTATTTTTCCTAGGGAGAAATCAATGTTATATTTTTGCAATGACTATACTGAGGATGCTGCCACCAAGCATATTGGCAGGTATGCTGGTCGAACAGTACTTTCACTGTTCGACTATCAACTCAACTTCCTCTGTTCACCATCCTTCGAAGACTGGTGGAAGAGTTACTATGTTGAAGAGTTCTTCGACGAGAAAGATTTTGTGGACGAACTTCAGAAGTCCTTCGTTCTAGTCCTTGACAAAATAAAGAAATGTACGCTCACTCTTCAAATCATTTTGTCTTTCCATTTCGACTAGTAACTTGTTAATTATAACTTGTCTTCTTTCAGTTGTTCGAAAGCCTGCAGCAAAGAAAGCCGCAGAAGGCCATCAGGGAGGAGGTCCCTTGGCAAAACCTCCAGCACCGGCGAAAACTACAACAAGCCATCAGGGGGAAGGTCCTTCGATAAAACCTTCAGCACCGGTAACCAAACTTTTATTATTTCCTTCTGGTTTTAATATCCTGATTTTCGATGTAGCGTTCTAAATCGAACTCCAACTGGTTTTCAGGCACCTTCACCCAAGAAACGACCTGCACTAACGGTCGAATCTGGGAGTGATGAAGAGGACGAATCTCCCCCCTCTCTTCTTAAACGGAGAAAACTGAAGAAAGATGCTCCTTCTCCTGAGTCTCGACCCACGATCAGAATAAAGGTTGCAGGGAGAAGACCCAGGCCACCTCCCGTGATTATCGAAGAGCCAACGGAGGAGGAGCTAAATATTTTGCTCAATAAACCCGTCGAAAGTGATAATTCCAGCCCTGGGGCTGAAGTTCCTCTGCAGGTAGTTTCCCTGACCATTTTTTAACTCAGGTGTCGATACTCACGTTCGATTGTGTCTCTTTCTAAAACAGAAGATTCTTCCTCTTCTATTTTCAGGAGACCACCGAAAGTTCAGCACCAAAGACTTCAGAGACACTAGACTCTGCTGAACACATTAGGCCACAAGAGGCAAAATCGGCAAACGATGAAGCCAATGCCGAAGCAGAGGAACAACAACCAAAAGAAATTCAAGTGATCGATCTGTCAGAGGAACAGCATGACGAAGGGGATCATGCTGACGCTGGCACTGCTGAACTACAGGTCGAAGAGAGTCATGTCGATGCAAACGCTACTCAACAACTTCAACCCCAAGACAACGCTGCTGTAAGGGTTACCGCCTCGACAAAGCATAAGTCTAAAGAAGATTTGGCACTCTTGAAGCAAACTGATCCCATTGGCTACTTGAATGCCATTATCGAGAGTAGGGGAAGTTCATCTGACCTTAGTCATGATGCTTCTACTACATCGGGGAAGTCCACTTCGACTTCTCCTCTTGATGAGGCTTTGATGAAGGTCAAGGCTCAGTTCTTCAAGAAAGACCTGATGAAGGCTTTGGAGGGGGATCCCACTGCTCCGTCTTGTTTGGGAGCTGTTTTGAATGCAGTCGACTTGCTTGCTGTGACTCCAGAGGTTTCGAGCTTTATCTTGGAGTTACACTCCATTATTGATCAAGTCTCAGCAGACTATCGACGTCAGAGGGGCTTCAACAGCCAGCTCGAAGTGTTACATGGCAAAAGTTCTTCTGCCTGGACTGAGGTAGCTGAGACGACTTCTCGAATTGCAGAGTTGTCGAAGCAGAAAGCATCCAAGCAAGAAGAAATTGACGCCATAGATCGAGACAATGCCTCCATAAAGGCGCAAATCGAAGAGCTGGAGGCCAAGATAAACGCTAATACCAAGCGCAAAGAGGAGCTTCTCTCGACTGTTTCAGACACAGAGAGCCAAGCTGAAGTTACACGAGGCCTAGAATTTGCTGAGAAAGCCCAAGCCTTCGATGACCAAATTGCCAAGCTTTCCCAGGCGAATGCCTTGTGCAACAAAAGACTGGAGTTGCAGCAGGCCAAGTACCTTCAACTTAGAGATTCTATCCCCTTCTGATTTACTCAGCCCTTTATTAACCATGTATTGTAACACTTATTTGACAATGTAACCATTTTGGCTAATTCTTATAAAATTTTCCATTTTGGCTATTTATGGTTAATTTGATCATTACTTGCTATTTATTTTGATCTCTTGGAGAATAGGTTTATATTTTTTCAAATATTTGCCATTTACTCTCAAGAGTCTTTTATCTTCACCTAACTCTTCGACTTCATAAGCTCCACCAGAAAAAGTTTGGATAATTCTGAATGGTCCTTCCCATTTGGGTGACCATTTTCCCATGCTTCGATCCCTTCGATCCATGGGGAGAATCACCTTCCAAACTAATTCTCCAGGCGAGAATGCCTTAGGTTTCACTTTTTTATTGTAAGAGTCTTCTAATCTTTTCTTCTGAATCCTTAGTAGGTCGAGAGCGTGTAGTCTTTCTTCGTCTAAATCTACTAGTTCGTCTAACATCATATCCCAATAAACCTCGGAGGGGATATCATGATGTCTCTGAACCCTTGCAGATTGAAGACAAAATTCCGCTGGCAACACTGCGTCATGACCAAAGGTTAGCCGATATGGTGTCGTACCTGTGGCTTCTTTTGGGGACGTTCGACAGGCCCACAAGATCTGGTCTAACGTCTTATGCCAATTTTTTGGCTTCTTCCCTACATGTTTTTTTATCAAGCCAATCACTATTTTATTCGCCGCTTCGACTTGACCGTTTGCCTGTGCATAATAAGGCGTTGATGTTAGGAGTCTAAAGCCTGTTTCTTGAGCGAATTCCTGCATCTTTCGACCGGTAAAAACTTATCCTTGATCAGTGGTTATGGTTTCAGGGATTCCAAACCTAAAGATAATGTTCTTTTGAATAAATTCAATGACATTTTCTTGGTCTACATTGACTAAAGGAATAGCTTCGATCCACTTAGTGAAATAATCAATGCCTACCAATATATACCTCTGGCTCTTTGATGATACTGGTCGAATCTCTCCAATAAGGTCCAACGCCCATCCTCTAAAGGGCCATGGTTTCACTATTGAGTGAAGTTCGCTTGCTGGTACATGTTGGATACCTGTATGGACTTGACATTCCTGGCATCCCTTCGCGAACTCGACACAATCTTTCAAGATTGTGGGCCAGTATAATCCTTGTCAAAACAACAACCATTTCATCTTATGGCCTGCTTGGTGAGCCCCACATGCTCCAGCGTGCGTAGTCGAAAGGGCTATGTATGCTTTAGTTTCACTTAAGCACTTTAGCAATACCCCTTCAGGCGTCTTTTTAAATAACTCATTACCCATGAGTACGTAACTCAACGCCCTATATTTTATTTTTCGTTCTGTCGAAGCTGCTGGATTTTGTAGATAATCCACAATGGGTTTCCTCCAATCTTGCTCTGACAAATTGTCTATGAACGAAATTTTAAAGTTCCTTTGATCAGCATATCCTAGTCTTGTCGATTCCAAGTCTGTTGGTGACAGACTAGTTGCTTTTATTTTTTCTCGGACTTCGATTGCTCTTTGTAATCTCGTTTTTGAAATTTTGTACCCAGATGCAATTTGTGCCAAATCGTTGGCTATTTGATTTTCCAATCTGGGTATGTGTCGAATGTTGACCATTTCGAATTTTTTCAATAAACGATTTGCTATCACAAAGTACATAATACGATTTTCTCTTATGCACTTATATTCTTTTGTGACTTGCTTAATGACTAACTCTGAGTCTCCCATTATTTCGACTCGAGTTGCCCCCAATTCCAACAATATCTCAAGGCCAGTAATTAGAGCTTCATACTCAGCCTCATTGTTCGAACAAGTACCTGATATCTTGTACTTGAATGTTGTTGGAATTTTTTCTGGAGAAATAATCAAGACTCCCACTCCTGTTCCATCTTTATGGCTGGAACCATCGAAGTAGAATTTCCAAGGCTCTATCTCCACATAATTTATACTCTCAACCTGAATTGAGTGGTAGACTATAAATTCTGCCACTACTTGTCCTTTCACTGCCTTAAGAGGCATAAAGGTCAAGGAGTACTCAGTTAAAGCTAGCGCCCACTTGCCAATTCGACTGTGCAGGATGGGTTTCGACAACATGTACTTGAAAACATCAAAATGAGACGAAACATACACATCAACTGGTTTTATATATTGTTTGAGCTTTGTACAAGAGAAATAAAGACATAGACATAATTTTTCAACTTCGTTATATCTAGTTTCTGCATCGTTCAAAACTCTACTAAGATAGTAAATGGGTCTTTCGACTCCATTTTCATCTTCTTGGGCTAACATGCTTCCCAAAGTTTTGTCGGATGCAGCTATGTACAATCTCATACTCCTGTTGCTGCAAGGAGGCACCAAAATAGGTGGCTTTGTGAGATACCCTTTGATTTTGTAGAAGGCTTCTTGTTGCTCTTGCCCCCATTCGAATCTTTCTTTGTTCAATCGAAGTAAGGGTGAAAAGTCTTGAGCTTTCCCACTTAGGTTATATATGAATCTCCTCAAGAAATTTATCTTGCCCAACAGAGATTGCAGTTCCTTTTTGTTCGCTAGCGCTTTCGCTTCCAGAATTGCCTTCGTCTTGTTCTGGTGGATTTCGATTCCTTTCTTGTGGACGACGAAGCCCAAAAAATCTCCAGCTTTTACACAGAATGCACACTTCAAAGGGTTCATTTTCAGACCATGTTCTCTCATTCTTTCGAACGATTGTCGAAGGTGGTCTATATGGTTCTTCCTGGAAACAGATTTTACAACAATGTCATCAATATATACTTGCATAAAAGTGTTAATAAAATCATGGAAGATAGAGTTCATTGCTCGTTGATATGTTGCCCCAGCGTTCTTTAGGCCAAAAGGCATCACTACCCATTTGTAAGTGCCTAAAGCCCCAGGGCATCGAAAAGCTGTTTTCGACACATCTTCTTCAGCAATGAATATTTGATTATATCCTGAATAACCATCGAGCATACTCAGGTACTCATAGCCAGCGGCAGAATCGACTAGCATTTCCGCCACAGGCATAGGATATTCATCTTTGGGTGTAGCAGCATTCAAATCTCTGAAATCTATGCACACCCTCAATGTACCATTCTTTTTAATCACTGGCACAATGTTTGCAATCCATTCGACATACCTCGTAG
The DNA here is from genome assembly GCA_948472305.1 of Vicia faba. Lineage (NCBI taxonomy): Eukaryota > Viridiplantae > Streptophyta > Magnoliopsida > Fabales > Fabaceae > Vicia > Vicia faba. The sequence continues at coordinate 1,535,232,129 of OX451737.1, forward strand.
CTCGTATGAATTTACACTTCAGCAGTCTTTCGACTTCCGTTTTGATCTTCGACAGTATCTCTGGGGCGAAGCGTCTTAGACTTTGCTTGACTGGCTTTTTCCAAGGTTTGATTGGCAACTGAAGTTCCACCAATCCTCTGTCGAGACCAGGCATTTCGTCGTAATCCCGTGCAAAACAGTCCTTGAACTCCTTTAACAAATGGATTACTTCCAACCTGAGTTCTGGGTCTATTTTTGTGCTAATGTAAGTTAGCTTTTTCTCTAACCCTTCGCCCAAGTTGATTTCTTCTAAAGGATCCTGCGCTAGCATCTTGACGTTGTTCGCTAAGGGGTCCTTTTCGAATCCCAAAGGCTCATCATCATAGATGGCGTCGAGCCTTTGTTCGTGCACTCCTTCTGGCATGATATCAGGAGGTTCTGGATCGAAATCCTTTCCAGGACCTGCAGAAGGTAACTCTTGATCATTGGCCTGTGTGGCCATATATTTTACTTCGGCTTCGAGAGCCGTTATCAACCTTGTTTCGGCTACGTAAGCCGAAATTCGCTGCAATGATTGTGACTCAGTCATTGTCACTGAATTCACTTCCCCAACCAGTTGGCTGGATATCAGTTAGCCCACTAAAGTCAATGTGGGACAAGTCTTCTCTATCCCATTGAAAACCATGCTCAGGGTGCAGGTACAAGGAACAAAAAGTATTTGGCGCTGGCGCCAAGTCGAAGTCAGGTGTTGGGCATGGCCCAATGTGAGCCAGATTTTTGTCGAAGTCTACCATCCCCAGGTGATTTACTTCGCCCAAGTAATAGCTTTGGTCCGCTTCTATGTTTTCGACCATTCCATCAGGACGCCATAGTAGCAACCTCTGGTGCATTGATGATGGTACAGCTCCAACACCATGTATCCATTCACGGCCCAACAAAAGATTATAATTTCGTTTGGCCGATATGACCATAAACATAGTTGGTCGAAGGATAGATCCCACCTTGATGTCCAGTTGGATCACACCCATAGTGGTCCCTATGCCGCCTTCATAATTCGACAGGACCATGTTGTGAGGCTTGATGTTCTCATCGCTTTTGCCTATTTTTCTCAGCATAAAGTGAGGGATGATGTTGATGGTTGCCCCATAATCCACCAAGATCTTATTTACTATGGTTTCTTCGAGTTTAGCCCTTATAAACAAAGGCTTGAGGTGATTTTTCATCGCCTCTGTAGGAGGTTCGAAGAACCCATTTTTCTCTTCAGTAGCGCCATTATCTATGACGAAATAGCACACTGGCCTATGCTTGGCCATTTCTTGTTCAACTTCCCAATCGCTTGTTTCGACCTCCACCTGGCGGTTGAACTCTCTTGGCAAAACTGACTATGTTCACCATGATGTCTAGGGTGTCATCAGACTCAGAGCCATCTTCGTTATCAACTTCACCCTGGTTAGGCCAGACTAGCCTATTGGTCACTGGTTGTCTTTCCAGAGGCTTCCTCTGCTTTCTCTGAGGAACATTTGAACTTGATTCTGCCTTGTGTTCATTAGCAGCTTCTCTCTCAGCTTTTCGCCGCCTTTGGTATCTTCTCCATTGAGATCGAGACATGGGATTCTTCCCTTTGTAGTTGCTTGATACCTGGGTCACTTTAGGAGTAGCAACCTGAGGTTCTTTCTTATGTGTAAAAGATGAACCTCTTGGCACTTCGAAGGAGTGCCATCTTTCCTCGCTTGGTCTCTTTCGACCAGATGTTTTGTACCATGTATCTACTGGCACATTGGTTGGAGGCCTGAAAGTCAGTGGCCTCTTTTCTTGATTTGAACCTTTTTGGTAGGTTCTTCTGGGGTCATGTCGAGTATCAACACTTTCCCTTTTTCTGTTTGCTGCTCTTACACCTTGAATATGTTCAGCAGCTTTTTTGTCAAAAATTGAGCTGCATCGAGGACACAGCATCACTTCTGACTTCTTCTTCTGGCATCTTTGCAGGAAATCTGCCAGATTTTCGTTTTCCCGAGGGAAAGCAGTTTTGTTGGCTTGTTCTTGCCTAATGGCCTCCTCTGATGCTTTTGGTTCAGAGAGTTCGACCATGTTGACATTCATGGTGTCTTTGGTGGCAAGAGTCAACTGCTTCATCTGAATCTCCAAGTCCTCTGTCTGGCCTTGAACTGCAGCCAAGTAAGAAGTGGGTTTTGTTCCAGATTTTTGGGCTCCAACTGTCTCCAGCTTTGGGATTTCGACCGCCTTTTGGACCGCTTCAATTGTCTTTCTGGATAGATTCCCATAAAAACTGCCAAAGATTGGCATGTTGACATGGTCCTTTGTGACTTCGACCATTGTGATTCCTGGCCTCTTCGCCTGGCTTCTGGATGCTTCGATCATGTTCACCTCTGAAGGTTCAGCATAATGGGCTTCAGCCTGCAAAGGGTTGGAGTCCACAGTCATGGGGGTCTTGTCAGCGAACTTCAACCTCCCTTCTTCGATAGCGTCTTGCACGAGATTCCTGAAAAGAAAACATTGAGATGTTTTATGGCCCAGAAAATTATGATATTTGCAAAAGCCTCTTTTCTTTCTTTGATCAAGAGGAGGCACTTTTAACCCTGGGGGTACTATCATTTGGCCATCTTTTACAAGTAAGTCAAAGATTTCATCACACTTTGTAATATCAAAACTATAAGTCTTTTTGGGGAACCTATCGTTGGTCCTTTCCGGACCAGTGGGATTTTTTCCACTCGAGGGGACTAACAGTTTGCAAGAGTATGGTGGCCCTTGTTTTAGTTCCGCTAAATCGACCTCGCTTTCTTCGACGGTTATAGTTTCGTCGAAGGTTTCTAGATCTTCATCATCCATCTCGACATACGCTATCCTCTCTCTTTTATGAGTTTTTGTCGCCTTGGCTTTTTCAGCTTTAAGGCATTCTACCTGTCGAACTCTATCGGCCAATTGGGCCATATCTCTCAGGTATTGAGTGTCTAACTTCTTCCTAATGGAATAGTCTAAACCCCCTGCGGCTATTTCGACTAACTCATGTTCTGGCACTTGCGTAAAGCATCTTGCTTTGAGCAACCTGAACCTATTCAGATATTCGTCTATAGGTTCAGTGAAACGTCTCTTTACACTGGCCAATTCTTTCAGGCTTATCTTGGTTTGTCCCATGTAGAATTGCTCATGGAACAGTCTCTCCAACTGGGTCCAATGATGAATTGAATTAGGGGGGAGAGTTGTAAACCAAGTAAACGCGTTCTTTGTTAAAGAACTTGGGAAGTACTTAATCCTCAGGTTTTCGTTGTTTGAAATATCTCCTGCTTCGATCAAGTATCTCGCCACATGTTCGACAGTAGATTCTGTCGTGTCCCCTGAGAATTTAGTGAACTTAGGGACTTTACATCTAGGAGGTAAGTCTATTTGTAACACATATTCTGACAGTGGGGATGTGAAGTTGGGCCTGCGAAAGCCCATATTCATCCCATTTTGCGTCATGATTCTTTCGATCATGGCTGCCAGATTATTTTCCAAACCCATATTCTGGTATTGGATATGCTGAACTACTTCGTCAGCATTTTGGTTTCTGTTAACTATCCTTACCTCTGGGGCTATGACCCTAGGTTCTTCGACAGGCTGCTCCAATCGTGCCTTAAGGTTTTCTTGGACAGGCTGCTGGACTTGGTTGATAGTGGTTTCTTCCTCTAAAAGTATACCTTGGTTTCCCCTTATTTGCGCCCTTTGGGGCTGTCGAATAGGTTGGGGTACCCCAAAGAAATCAGCCAAACGCGTCATTTGCGCTGTCATCTGCTGATTCGATTGGGTGGTGTTTTGTATTAGAGGATTCAGCACTGTACTTAAAGTTTGTGCCAACATTTGAACCATATTCTGGTTGCTTTCGTCCATTTGTTGCCTTAAGACTGTTGTCGAGGCATTTGTAAGGCCATGCGCTACTTGGGACGTTCCTCCTAAGAGTTGGGTCCTATTTCTGTTCGCCATACCTACTCCAGAACCTTGGAGTGGCGAAGAGGCACTCACTAAAGGGTCTGAAAAAGTGGACGCTGCGTTCGTCAGGCTAGCCAATTCAGACGTTGGCATGCCATAGAGTGGTTCTCGATTTGGACCGCCTGCCACAAATCCTGGGGGAACATAAGGCCTAGTCCTTGGATTTCCCCTTGGTGGGGGAGTTCCCAAAGGCACTCTGGGGCCAGTGAACGGAGGTAATGGCCCCGTTTGTGTGACCGTTACTGCTGGTGTTGAACCAGCGGTTATCGCTTCACTTACGGTTGGGATAACCGTTGTTCCCACATTCGTTTGTGGGATTTCGTTATTGTTTGGAGGATTCGCCATCGCTTCTCTTCTTCTGGCGGTATTGGTATTGTTAGTGTATATTCTACCACTTCTCAATAACATGCAATACTTCTCGAAAAAGATGCTTCTACTAAAGGGTTAAACTTCTCGTAAAGGGTTAAACTTCAAAATCAACACAAGGTCCCACCGGGCGTGCCAATTTGTTTACCGTTGGAATTGGTAAACAACCGCTGATCTTCCAAAAGGTTACTTATTTGGTGACTCGCAGGATCGATCAGATTGATCCTAAGATATGGTTGATTTTGGGGTTTTGACTAAGTTTAATGATGGTTAAATGACAAGAAAATAAAGATGCTTTATGTAAATTGCATGAAGAAAACTTGGTAGAATAAAGGAAAGCTTTGAATAAAGGCTTCGACTGGAAAAGTAAATAAAGAGGCAGTAAAGTTCTGGAAAATAAATGACTTTGATTAATTAAAGTGGTGTTTCACACATACATTCTCAACAATTCTTTCGCTCACACTGGGTACTTGAATCTATATGAGTGACTTGTATATAATTGTGAACACACGCGAAAAACTACGTGAACTACTAATATTTATACTAAACACATCTCAAGTAACCGTCGGGCAGTTACGCTGCTTCGAGATGACTCCACTTGGCATGCTCGCAGTGTTCGACGCTCCAGATCTTGGCACGTTGCACTTGGTAACCGCTGGGAACCGTTTTCCCTCCAAACATTTGAATCTCAAACCGTTCCACTCTGAGCATCGAACACCTTCATCGAGAGGCACCTTCGACGTCGAAGGCAACAGGATTCTTACTTAGAAGAAATTCTCTAAGTACCTTGCCATCTTCTGATGAGCATTTCGACAGAATCAGCTGGTCGAAACCATCCCTCATGATTAATGGCTTATATTAATAAAAACAAGGGTGTCGAATTTAGGAGCCAACAAGGCGCTGAGAAGGTGAAATAAGTGAGGTTACAAACTCACACAAGGACGTATGAACTGCTTCAGATGGAAGACAGTAAAAGCATATTTGATTTCTTCACTAGAGTTACGAAACTAGTAAATCAAATCAAGACATATGGAGAAGAGTTAACAACAAGAGTTGTTGTTTCGAAGATCTTGAGATCTTTAGCTCCTAAGTTCGACCACATAATGGTGGCGATAGAAGAGGGGAAAGACTTGTCGAAATTGACAAAGGAAGAGCTTCAAGGGGCACTTGAATCTCATGAACAAAGAATCAATGAAAGAGCTGCAGGCAAATCGAAGAGTGATGTGGCCTTGCAAGCATACTCGGCAAAAGAAACCAAAGGCAAAGGAAAATGTTTCGACAGAGGTAGAGGTGGCTACAACAAATCGAATGGTAGAGGAAACCAGATCGAAGGAAATGTGTCAAATAAAAGAAGACCATACCAAGGTAACCAAAGAAGTGGTGTTGCAAATAGAGGAAGAGGTGGTGGTCGAAAACCTGATAAAAGTCACATTCAATGTTACAATTGTCAGAAGAATGGTCATTATTCAAGTGATTGTCCAGAAAAATGAAAGAATCAAGAGAGTGATGCAAAGCTTGCAAAACATGAAGAAGAAGAAGAAGAAGAGATGATGCTGATGGTCACAACAAAAGATGAAGATAGACTCAAGGACCAATGGTACTTGGATTCAGGATGTTCATCACATATGTCTGGAAGGAAAGACTGGTTTGTCAATATAAAGTTGATCAGTGCATTTTGATGTACATTCTTTCATGATTGTAATTATTCATTTCCATGGTTTGTTTGTCTTATTTTTGTATTTTATAATGTTTTTCTATTTTAGTTTATTTCTACTCTTATTTTATTTTAGCACTTTATTTTCAGCATTAGCAGTCTGCACGAGTAAATTCATAACTTGAGCTATGGGAGTCGGAATAAGGCGTGCTACCAGTCGTTGGAAAGCTAAGAGAAAGAGCTACGATTTTCATTCTGAAGTCGAGAGCTGAATAGGAATGTAGAAGGGCCATAAAATTCGTTGAAGTTGCAGCATTTTATATTTAAGTTTTGGGTCATTTGTTTTGGGTCTGGGTTATGTTTTCGACCCAGATGGGTTATAAACCGAATCCATGTCCTTGCTATCCCAACAGCCACACCAAATTTTGATCCGCTATCGCGGACGGATAAAAAACGAGTTACTTTAAAAAAATGTAGTTTAGCGACAGTGACTCAAGTATCGTATCACGAGGATTCTTGTATTGTTATTAACCAACATAAGTGATTATGGGGGATTTAATTCAGGATCAATTTTTAAAGAGCTGAGAAAATAAGTGATTAAAATAAGTGATTATAAAAATAATTCGATCTACTATTTTCAGGTTCCTGCTAATCATTGGTTTTTACCTTACCAATTCTCTAAGCGGCTTCGACCTCTATTCGATTTCAATACCAATTGACAAGCACAATAGATATAAAATAGATTGAATTCCCATTCCGAATTAAACAAACAGATTAGTGCAATCGTGAATTATATCTATTGTGCTTGTCAATTGGTATTGAAATCGAATAGAGGTCGAAGCCGCTTAGGAAATTGGTAAGGTAAAAACCAATGATTAGCAGGAACCTGAAAACAGTAGATCGACTTATTTTTATAATCACTTATTTTAATCAATCATTTGCTCAGCTCTTTAAAAATTGATCCTGAATTAAATCCCCCATAATCACTTATGTTGGTTAATAACAATACAAGAATCCTCGTGATACGATACTTGAGTCACGGTCGCTAAACTACATTTTTTTAAAGTAACTCGTTTTTTATTCGTCTGCAATAACGGATCAAAAATTGGCGGCGCTGCCGGGGATTCTTATTGTTATTAATTAATATTTTAGTCATAGGTATAGTGTTCTTGCTTTTTTTTTTCTTGTTTTTTTCGTTGTGTTTGTTGATTTTCAGGGTTGCAATTTCGATTTTAGTACAATTTTTCAGTCTATCAGGTAAGTTTGAAACCTACTATTTCGATTTGCTCCGAATTTTTTCAGAAATTCAGAAAAACATCAACGAACATCACTCCTTTAGAATAGAATTCTAAAAGAATTCGGTCCTCAAAATCGCAAATTCCTCTTTTTTCTATTTTAAAATAATTTTTTACTATTTTCATAGTGTCGAAAAAATACAGAAAAATTCTTAAAATTCTTATTTTGCTTCATTAGATTATATTTGGTGTTTTTGTATTTTTTTGAATTTATTTTAATCGTTTTCCTTCTTTCTATTTGTTTTTGTCTATTTCGGACATAGTTGGTATTTATGTATTTATTGATAACATGGATGAACAAAGAACTTTGAGGCAGTTGGCTGGCCTTGATGTGAACTATAATTGTTTACGTATTGACTATCCTACAGCTGATGCACCTTTTGAATTGAAATTTGATTTGATACATTTGTTGTCAAAGTTTAATGGTTTTGCAGGTGAGGATCCGCATAAGCATATGAAGGAATTCCAGGTTGTGTGCTCAAACCCTTCTGAACCTTCGCTAGAGGACATTGTCAAACAAATGGATGCAAATAATCTCAAGTATGAACAACAAATAGATTCTACTCTCCAGACTTTGCAAACACAGATTAAACAACTTGCCTCTTTGATGAATATCATGCAACAAGCTCAATGATCTAACCAACAACCCTTGGAAGAGAATTCTATTTTTCCAATTGAGTTACTTTCTGAGACTGTTGATAATACTTGTACTGATTTATTTGCAACTGATTTTCCATCGTTATCTGATTTCGATGATGTTTACTCTTGTGATGTTTGTACTGATATTAAAATTTGCTCTATTTGTGCTGAAATGGAGACTGCCTTGCAAGTTGATAGTCTTACTGCAGATGAGGTTGTAAATTAAGTTGTTCATGTGGAAGAAGCTCTCGATACTCCGGCTGCCCGAAACAAACCATCAATTAAACAACCACCTTCCCAAGAGCTGAAACTAATTCCTGAAAATCTTAATTATGCTTATTTAGAGATGAATGAAAATATACAAGTTATAATTTCTTCTAACCTTAACTTTGATCAAGAAAATAAGATTTTGCAGGTTTTAAAGAAGCATAAGAAGACGATTGGGTGGACTTTGTTCGACATTCCTGATATTAGCCCATCCATGATTTTGCATAGGGTCTCAATTGAAGTGGAAGATGAAACAAAAGTAGTGAGGCAGCCCCTTAATCTTTTGATCTTTGGTGTTGTGGAAAAGAAGATCATGTGTCCATTCGACACTTTTACTTATCAAAGATTATTCTTTGATCCTGGAATAAAAGGCGAAGGCACTAATAAAAATTTCAAGTTCAGTGGACATTATCCAAAGCTACTACATGGGAGTCGCACTTTGGAAGAAGAGAATATAAAAGATCTCTCTTTGGAAAAGGCTGCTTATGTGATCACTTATCCTCCTTGATTATTCGGGTGTGTTCTTTCCTTTCTCTCACTCTTATTTAATAGTTATGTCCTTTCATTGAGGATAATGCATGTTTAAAGTGTGGGGGAGGGAATCATTTATTTTATTTGTTTTCTTTGCTTTTGTTCGTTGTTTTATTTTTTTTAGTTATTATTAAAAATGCATCTTTTTGAAAGTTTTGGGTTATAGATTAATTTGAGGTTAGTTGTGGAGACTTGGGAAAAGTTCACAAGATCGGTATCGTATTAACACTGTAAGTCTCATGCATATGGAAGTTAATTTGAATTTTTATCATGACGTAACCTTCAATTCTCATCTTTTAATAGCTCTTGAGTAGTTTATTTCAGCAGTCAGCACCATCTCACACGCACTCTACACAGGGAATCCGATGAAAATAAGTGAGTGATCCAAGTTTTATTTGAAAAAATAAGGAAAGAAAAAGGAATGATCCTTCTACGTTTGGTGACTCTCACCCGGTCACTTAACCCAACGGTCATAGAACCTACAAAAAAAAAGTTGATAATAAGACTCGTTGTTAGTTGGTTCAGTGGTTTCTGGTGCTGAACTTGGTAGGGCGGATTACAGTGTGATCCCCCGCAACTACAACTGAGTAAGAAAAGGGTTATGTCATCTAAGTACCAGAACCCCGTGCAAAAAAGATCAGAGTCACTAACTGTCCGCCTTTCTATGAGTGTGTGGAGATAACGGGCTTAATGTGATTGCGCCTGAATGAAAAAGAGCAAAAAGAAGGATGAGTAAGTTAGACTTTGGCATAATAATATGATTCGAATTGGTTTGTATATTCAAGAGACAAGATTAGTGTTCCTACGATATCCTTAATGTGCAATATTAGTACCTATTGATGCAATCTTAACCGAAGAAGAGTTTGTAGCCTAGAATGAGTAGTTGATGATGCTGTTGTGTTTCTTTTGATTTTATTTTACTCGGAGTGCAAAAGTTCAAGTGTGGGGGAATTTGATCAGTGCATTTTGATGAACATTCTTTCAAGATTGTACTTATGCATTTCTATGGTTTGTTTAGCTTATTTTTGTATTTTATAGTGTTTTTCTATTTTAGTTTATTTCTACTCTTATTTTATTTTTGCACTTTATTTTCAGCATTAGCAGTCTGCACGAATAAATTCATAACTTGAGCTACGGGAGTCAGAATAAGGCGTGCTACCAGTCGTTGGAAAGCTAAGCGAAAGGGCTACGATTTTCATTCAGAAGTCGAGAGCTGAATCGGACTGTAGAAGGGCCATAAAATTCGTTGAAGTTGAAGCATTTTATATTTAAGTTTTTGGTCATTTGTTTTGGGTCTGGGTTATGTTTTCGACCCAGTTGAGTTATGAACCGAATCCTTGTCCTTGCTATACCTAGAAGCCGCTACAGTAATTTAGTTTTTACCTTTTCATTATTCAGAAAAAATACATTTTGCTTTTACGCTTGAATGGAGAACTAATCATCCAGAGTTGATCTACGGTAATCGTGTTCCGATGCTTTGAGGTTTTTAATTTATCAATTCAATTTCATTTCTCTTTCAATTCTATTTTATGAAATTGTATTTGCTTAATATATTATTTCATAGAATGTCTTGATTAAATTCGTATGATTGTATTCCTAATCTTTAATCGTTGTTTACGTCGCTTAGTCGTTAAATCACGTTCTATATCGTGTTTGCTTAATTCACGATTATATTAATCTGTTTGCTTAATTCATAATGAGAATTCAATCTATTTTATATCTATCGCGCTTGTCAATTGGTATTGAAATCGAATAGAGGTCGAAGCCGCTTAGGGAATTGATAAGGTAAAAACCAATGATTAGCAGGAACCTGAAAACAGTAGATCGACTTATTTTTATAATCACTTATTTTAATCACTTATTTTGTGTTATGAATCGATCCTAAAACCAACCCCACATTCGATTTTTATTAGTTAATAATAAAATCAAGAATCCTTGCGATACGACTCGAGTCATTGTCGCTATACTGCATTTTACAAAATACTCGTTTTTTATCTGTGTGCGACAGCAGATCAAAAGCCCTCAATGAAAAATATGGTAAAATTTGCAAATGACAATACCCTAGCAGCTGAAGGTATTGGTGATGTTATGATTATGAGGAAAGATGGCAAGAGGTTAGTAATTTCTAATGTGTTGTACATACCAGACATGAAGACCAATTTGCTCAGTATAGGGCAGTTGGTCGAAAAGAATTATATAGTGTCAATCGAAGATAAGATGATGAGAGTCGTTGATGCAAATGGGAGATTAATCTTGAAGACTCTCATGTATAAAAATTGAACCTTCAAGATTGAACTAAATGTGATGGAGCACAAGTGCCTTTCGACTGTAGCTAGCAGAGATGAATGGATATGGCATTATAGACTAGGCCATCTCAACTTCAAAGACATAAGAGATTTGAAGAGAAGAAGTATGGTTTCAGGATTTCCAGAAATCGACATTCCAAACGAGGTATGTGAGGAATGTGTGCAGGCGAAGCAACACAAGAATAGTTTTAGCAAGGATGCAGGAAGCAGGTCGAAGGCTAGTCTTGAAGTCATATACTCTGATGTATGTGGACCAATCCAGGTGGATTCGATGGGAGGTAACAAATACTTTGTTACATTCATAGATGATTTTAATCGAAAGCTGTGGACTTATCTGATCAAGAATAAAAGTGAAGTGATCGAAGTATTTTCCAAGTTTAAATCAATGGTCGAAAGACAGAGTGGTCGAAAGCTCAAAGTTTTGAGAACTGATGATGGTGGAGAATATGTGTCGAAAGACTTCGACAAACTATGTGAGAAGGAAGGGATTATGCATGAGGTGGTGCCACCCTATACTCCACAACAAAATGGAATTGCATAAAGGAAGAATCAAACCATCATGAATATGGTGAGAAGTATGTTGAGAGGCAAGAATTTACCTAAAGAGTTTTGGGGTGAAGCTGTTTCGACTGCAACATACATTTTGAACAGATGTGCTACAAAGAAGCTAGAAGGAATTACTCCAGAAGAATGTTGGTCTAGTGTGAAGCCTAGCTTGAGTCATCTGAAGGTATTTGGATCTATTGCACATAGACATGTGCCAGATCAGTTGAGAAGAAAACTTGATGACAAGTCAAGTCAAATGATTCTAGTTGGATATCATTCGACAGGAGGATATAAGTTGTTCGATCCAGTGAAAAAGCAGATTGTGATCAGCAGGGACGTGATCATAGATGAGTTTAAAGAATGGGATTGGACTGATAATATCAATAAAGTTTCAGTGGGAATCCTATTCGAAGAACCAGAAACTCAAGTCGAAAGAGAAGTTCGACAAGAGGAACCAACAGATATACCAAGTACAAGCAGGCCTCAAAGAACAAGATGCATGCCTGCAAGACTACAAGATTGTGTGATTACATCAGATGATGTAATAGATAATGAAGGTGAGATGGTATATTATGCTTTCTATGCAGATGTCGAACCTGTTAATGCAGCTGAAGCATTAAAGGATTCGAAGTGGGTGAAAGCAATGAACGAAGAAGTAAAGTCTATCGAAGACAACAACACTTGGTCACTTGTCGAATTGCCTTAAGGCAAGAAGGCAATTGATGTCAAGTGGGTATACAAAGTGAAAACAAATTCGAAAGTTGAAGTAACTCGACACAAAGCAAGGCTTGTGATGAAAGGATTTCTACAGAAAAAATGAATAGACTTCGATAAATTTTTTGCACCTGTTGCTAGGATCGAAACAATCAGGTTGGTTGTTGGTCTAGCAGAAATAAACAGTTGACACATATGTCAGATGGACGTGAAGTGTGCATTCTTAAATGGACCCTTAGATGAAGAAGTCTATGTTAAACAACCAGTTGGATTTGTGAATTATGACGAAGAAAGAAAGGTGTACAGGCTGCATAAAGCCTTGTATGGATTGAAACAAGCTCCAAGAGCTTGGAATAAGAAAATTGATAGTTTCCTAAGGGAGAAGGAATTTGTAAGGTGCACAACTGAACATGGAGTATATGTAAGAAGAAACAATAGTGAATTACTTATACTATGTCTCAATGTAGATGATTTGTTGATAACAGGTAGCTGTAAAAGTGAGATCGAAGACTTCAAAGGTGATCTCAACAAGGAATTCGAAATATCTGATTTGGGTGAGATTTCATATTTCCTTGGTATCGAATTCTACAAGAGCGGTAGAGGTTTGATGATGCATCAAAGAAGATATGCAGGAGAAATTCTCAAAAGATTTGAGATGGAAGAATGCAACCCAACTTCGACACCTGCAGAACTAAGACTGCAACTGTCGAAAGATGCAGATGAAGATGATGTTGATCCAACCCAATACAGAAGACTTATTGGATCATTGAGATATCTTTATCATACAAGGTCTGACTTAGCATACAGTGTAGGTATGGTAAGTAGATTCATGTAGAAGCCAAAGGTATCACATCTAGCAGCAGTGAAGAGGATACTAAGGTATCTCAAAGGAAATTTCGATTATGGCATTTTGTTTCCTGTAGCTGGTAAAGGAAAAGAATGCAAGTTAGTGGAATACACTGATTCAAGTTGGTGTAGTGATGTTGAAGATCGAAAGTCAATAGCAGAATATGTGTTTATGCTAGGTGGTGCATCAGTTGCTTGAAATTCAAGAAAGGAACTCGTAGTGGCATTATCATCATGCGAAGCAGAATACATAGATGTTTCTCTTTGTGCATGTCAAGCAACTTGGATGGTGAACTTGGTCGAAGAGATAACATGGAAAGATCATGGAGCAATTACCATGAAGATCGACAGCATGTCACCTATCAATCTAGCAAAGAACCCAATAGCACATGGTCGAAGTAAGCACATCGAAATGAGGTTCCATTATCTTCGAGAGCAGGTAGCAAATGGGAAGATGAATTTGGAACACTGCAGAACTGAGAATCAGATTGCATACATCATGACGAAGGGAGTGCAAGTCGAAGTATTCAGAAGACTAAGAGTCATGATGAACATAGATAGTTTAGACACAATGAATTAGGTGGTGTGTTAAATTGTAATTCAGTGTGTCGAAACTATGTGTCGAAAAGATTTGATTTGTTTTAGATTTAAATAGATTTGATTTAAGTCTAGAATAAATTAGATTTGATTTAGTAACAAAAAGATATTTTAGGTTTTAGGTTTAGGGTGTAAGCTCAATTATAAATAGAGGGAGTAACTCTTATTTTTGTAAGCAAGACAAGCAAGTCATTCACAGTATTTTGCAGTTGCAAAGTAAATAACAAAGTTTTCACAGTTTGTGAGCAGAGAGAAACTCTGTAGAAATTATTTGTCTCTTGTCTTCTTTTCTTTGTTTGTCTCATAATTAAATTATCATTGTGGTAGAAATTCATCATAGATTTTGGTGGATTTTCAACAATATACTCACATAACTCAGTAAGATTTTTTTTCTTTGATAACTACTGCATGTGTTCTCACTACATGTTTAAATATATAATCATTTAGAGGAGTTACATAAATGAAATTGATGAATGAGATGGTACTTAATTTGGAGGAACGGGTATTACAACTCCCTTCATCAATTATCTATATAGAAGCTTTCCAACATAATCCTTCTCTGATGGTTAAGTGACTATACAAACAGATAAGGGATATCAGTCTTTTTTCTAGAAGCACAAAAAACAATTGAGAAGATGTCAGATTCAAAGGAGGTTGGACAAGTGTAAACTCTACAACGTCAAGTGGAGGTTGGACTTCTCTTGCCGCAAACATTTTACATGAATTTATTTCTGCAATCAGAAGGCTGAACGTGTTTATTAATTTTCATTTGTTTCTCAATTAATCAAATGAAGTCACCAAAGTACCATCAATGGTTATAGAAGTTGATGTTGCAGGTCTTCAATCTTGTATAGGTGTTTATCAGCATGTGTTATATTGTAATTTCTATCATTGAATTTTTGAACAATGCTGCTGTTTTGACCTTTTGTGTGGCATGGATTATGATACTTTGTACTTATACAATGTATTTCAGCACTAGTTATGCTAATTTTCTCAATTCATTTAGCTTTTTCAAACAAAAAAATTGTAAAAATTTATCATCAATACATTATCTATCTATAAAGGAGAATTTGTTGTTTTATTATTATATTTTAAATGATAATTATTTTGTGTGTGATGTGGCGGAGTTGTTTAAGTAGGGCTATCTTTTAATTTGTTTAGAAAAGTATGGTATGATTATTTTTTTATGATGTTATTATATTTGAGCCAAATTAGAAGATTTGTGTCAAAGAGATTATAGCATGTTAGTTTTAATTTAGAATCTCTCAAAAATTAAGGTTGAATACAATTTAGTTGGCAACAATTTAAAATATTTTATTTATATTAATAAATTAATTCATTTATCTATGTATTAATTTTTTTGTTATAATGAAAGATATTATAAACTGTATTAGTCATTTATATAAAATATTATTATTTTTAAAGTTACTATATTAAATATTGTTTTTTAAACCAACATGTTTTTTTTTATTATGTTTTCTTAATTAGTTTTCACTTTTGTATTATTTGATTTTTCATAACTTTTCTTTTTACTATATCATTTTCACATTATAATAATAAATATTATTACATAATAAAATATAATAATTAATATTAAATTTTATATTTATAGTAAGATTTTGAGTTTAATTTTTACAATTTACACATAAAGTCTTGATTACAATACTAATTATAATTTATATGAAATTATAAATTTAAATAATGTTATGTATACGGGAAACAAATATATTATTGATCTAAATATTTTTATATACGAAAAATATTATTTATGATTTTGATCTTACCTTATCAGAATTGGACCACCACAGCTGGCTCGAACTGGATCTGAGAGATGGGGGGTACCTGCAAGACACTCCGATGATAAAGTAAGCGACGGAATGAGCAGGCAAATTGTATATAGGTGTCTTAGAGAATGAATACCTGACCCTCTTGAAACAGCGAGTATTTATAGCCTCCAGCGCTGGGCCAAGGTCTCTTTATTGGGCTGACCAAAACTGGCCCAACAAAGGGACTGCCAGATTCTACGAACGTAGTGGGGACCTGCACGTGGTCCCCTTCCTGGATGATGCTCCGCGGAGAACAAGGAAGAATGGAGACGCGATCTTCCCGGAGCTCTAAAGACTCTGAAGCGTCCGGAAGGACTGAGTCTGCCCTATGGGGAGGATGCTCGAGCAGGGCTCGAGTTGGGGTGTCCGTGTCGGGGACGCTTCTCGTCGCGGGCAGCAGCGGGCATAGTCGTAACGGTTCGTGACTGGGTACGCTCGGGGAGTCTGGTTCCCAGTATAGCTTGAGGCACGGCTTGGATCTGGGCCTTACTTGTGATTTGGGCCAAGGGCAGGTCCAGTCCAGAATTGGAGCCCCCCAAGTTGTTGTTCCTGGTATAGGAGTTACGACTCGATCCTAGTTCACCTTTTCGCGGGGACCTCGTGTCCGACGCCGGGTTTTCCATGTTGAGGTATGCTCGAGGATTGCTCGCGAGGGTGCGTCAGTTGCGTCTATTGGACACGTGGTGTGGTCCTTGGAAATCGCAACGCCGCCCTAATGAATATGGCCATCATTATCTAGGTGAGTAGGTGTCGAGGACAGGGGCGGTTCGTGGCTCCCCGGTACGACATTTCGTATTCCACATCATCTCTATAAATAGGATCCTTAGGCCCATAGTCCGTTTCACCTCCTCACGCCTCTCCTACTTTCTCTGTTTTTACTGTCATGAGTTCCCATAACACCGTTGAGACCGCCGTGCCGTTCATCGTCCGTTTACTTCCACCACCGTCGTTTCTTCGCATCTCCTTCCAAGTAAGTGTCCTTTCCCTTTAATTTTCTGTGTTGTGGATAGTTTAGACAATGATTTGCTAGTAAAAACTTGTATCTGGAGATTATGCCCGGTAGATTTAAACGCGCTAGGCGCCTGATTCATGGTTGTGCCTGAGACATTCATAAGTTTAGGCATATGATTCATGTTCTTGCTCGCGACACTCATGCATTTTGGTTAGTGGAGTCATGAACTTGACTGGGGTATTCATCCCTTCGTTAGTATGTAGGCTAGCTTCCCCGTAGTGTTCTTGTACTGGGTAAGCGAAATTATGAACTTGGTCGCGTGATTTAAGATTCGCCCGGGGCATTCATGTTACGCTCGTGTCGTTCATGATTGATACGTGGTTGGCGTTGGGGTGTCGGTGTTTGGTTGAGATCCACTTGTTTCTCGTTTCTCTCGTGAATGGGTGTAGATTCGATTTGAGCGTTGCTTACTTCTCCCCGCCTCTGTGGCGGGCACGCGGATTTGTTGTCGAATTCACCGGTTTCCTGTACTTTGCAGGTAAATGGCCGACATTCTCGAGTCCTCGGGGCGCAATGACGTCGAGGATGCAAGTACAACAGAAGAGTCTATTACCTTGGTCGACACCGTCGACGATCCTACGCTGGATTTGGTGGGTGCCGAGCCCCGGGGAATAGCTTCGGTGTACAGCCATCGCAGCAGACGAGCTTATACCATCGTCGAGTACGGTGGTACTCAAGAAGGATTTCAACAGAACTTTAAAATATTGAGGGCGACGAGGGATGCTCGCATCTGCTCGGAGTTCACCGAAGATGCGTTCTGTAACACCCCTTCTAAAATACCCCGAATAATATTAATTATATCAATGATTAAAGACATATTCCATCAGAGTTAACACAGAACAAGGGATGTCACAATTATGAAATAAATAAAACTTCCAATAAAACAGTAGTCATGCTACACTGAGGGTCATTATTCAAATAATTCAATCAAATTAAGACCATGTCTTACACAGCGGAAAAATACCATAACCAAAACGGAATAAACCAAAACATAATTATTCCCAATGAAATTCAAAGAAACAATTGAATAATAACTAATTCTTCAACTAAACGTTCCCCAGTGTTACAACCTATCAGAGCACGACACTGACACGCGGACTTAAAGTAACATAGCTCTAAAGCCATCCTCAACTCCTGAGCTGCTAACTTTAATCTGAAATTGTTAAAGTAAGGGTGAGATTTCTCATAATTAACATGCATTATAAGCTTCTCAATCAACATTATATCACAAGCATATTATTTCACCCATTTTAGCATAAATTTAGATTCAACACGCAGTTCCAATCATACAAGTCATTATGCACAAATCAATAATCAACCAAAGAATTGTAACACTGGAAGACATCCTAACATGTTACAATCCCATGCAAACACAAATGCAGACACAATGCATGTGGTACCAACACGTGACCAAGTCACCCAACACTGATCCATCATCAACCGGATACAGCAACCATCGATTCATCCATAAACACCTGGACACGAATCCATCCTAACCACCCATCATCACCCGGGTATCGGTTAACGGCAATACAAGTCAAATTCCACACAATGGGAATTAACTTCACCAAAACAATGCATATGCACGCACATCACTAGCATGCAACATCAAATCATTCTATGAAATACATCAATTTATCATAACTGAACCAAAACCAAAAACATGATATCTCAACGATCATACACACCATCATTAGCAACATAAACATGCCTTTCATTCACACAATACTAATACATCCATCCATCACAGGTTCACTGCTACATACACACCCATGTGCGTTAGCCAATAATCACTTATTCCGGGATTTGACTCATTTTCAAAATAATTTCAGGTTTTAGGAAATATTTTCATTTTATAAAATAGAGCATTAAATTTAAGAAATAACGTCCAAAACGGCACTCAAAACGGACTTACGGTTTGAAAGTTATGAATTTTCAAAGTTTAATATTTTTCAAAAAGTTACAGCAGAACCCGGTTCCTACATATGCAGGAACCGGTTCCTGCGAAGTTCAAAAATCACGCTTCTGGAAAAATGTATGGGAACCCGGTTCCTACCTATACAGGAACCGGTTCCTACGTGCATTTTTTCCAGTTTTTATAAATTCACACAGTGGAACCCGGTTCCTCCCCACTGGGAACCGGTTCCCACGACCTGCAGAGTCAAATTCTGCACTTTTGACAACATTTATTCATTCTAAACCAATTCCAAACATACCCATACGATTGCAACATGAGAAACACCAAAACACATCCATTTTGCACCATTATAACATCAAACAACATTATTTCATCATTCCTTTTTATCATCTGACACCCTAATGGTTTTCAACCTACAATTCGACGCAATAGGGACAATTCTACGGAACCCTAGAATTCCAAACCGGGATTCCATAACATACTATGATCCATACTATTGAATATCTAAACCGATAATACGAATTAACTAATCGAAATCACCCCTTACCTTGTGGGTTCTTCGAGTTCTGACGCTTCCGGTTTTCTCCTTCTTTTTCCTCTTCTCAAATGCACGTATGATGAATATTCCAAAATAACTCTCTTTCTCTTCTTTTTCCTTTAATACTCCTTTTATTATTCCAATAAAATAATTAAATTAGTAATTAGTAAGAGTAGAGTATTTTACCCCTCACACCCTCTAATCACTCTTCACACCACCAATACTTCTTTCCTTTAATTAATTAAATTAATTCCAATAATCCAAAAATACCAATAATTAAATTTCCAATTAAATTAATAATTAAAAATTCTAATTATTTAATAATCGGATTATTTGGGGTGTCACAACTCTCCCCAACTAAAAGAGTTTTCGTCCTCGAAAACATACCTTAGACGAACAGTTCGGGATACGAGTCCTTCATCTGACTCTCCAGCTCCCAAGTGACATTTCCATCTGCTGGTCCTCCCCAAGCCACTCTTACCAACGCGATCTCCTTGCCTCGCAACTGTTTCAACTTCCGATCCTCAATTCTCGCAGGTACCACTTCCACAGTCAAATTCTCTCGTACCTGTATATCGTCTACCCGAATCTCATGAGACGGATCAGCAATGTACTTCCTTAGCTGAGATACATGAAAAACATCATGCAAATTTGCAAGTGGCGGCGGCAAAGCAATCTGATAAGCAACTTTTCCAACTCTCTTGGTAATATGAAACGGACCAATAAATCATGGAGTCAACTTCTTTGACTTCAAAGCTCGACCAATACCAGTCATCGGAGTAACTCGCATAAAAACATGTTCTCCTTCGCTAAACTCAAGATCTTTCCTCCTCTTATCGTGATAACTTTTCTAACGACTCTGAGAAGTCCTCATCTTCTCCTGAATCATCTTAATCTTTTCCGAATTCTGTTGGACAATTTCCGGTCCAATCACAGCACTCTCTCCAGATTCATACCAACACAACGGTGTCCGACACCTCCTACCATACAATGCCTCAAACGGAGCCATACCAATGCTCGAATGAAAACTATTGTTGTAGGTAAACTCAATCAATGGTAGATAACTATCCCAAGCTCCACCTTTCTCCAACACACAAGCTCTTAACAAATCTTCCAACGACTGAATCGTTCTCTCCGTCTGACCATCTGTCTGTGGATGATAAGCGGAACTCAAACGCAACTTAGTACCCAAAGCTTCTTGCAATCCCGTCCAGAATTTAGATGTAAACCTCGGATCTCGATCCGACACAATACGAGAAGGAATACCGTGCAAACTCACAATCTTCTCAACATACAATTCTGCCAACCTTTCCATCGGATAATCCATTCTTATCGGAATAAAGTGAGAAGATTTCGTCAACCGATCAACAATAACCCAGATAGAATCACAATTCTTCGATGTCCTTGGCAAACCAGACACAAAATCCATAGAGATTCCATCCCATTTCCATTCTGGAACAAACAACGGTTCCATCAATCCTGACGGTTTCTGATGCTCAATCTTCAACTTCTGACAAACCAAACAAGCATACACAAACTCAGCAATTTCCTTTTTCATTCCCGACCACCAAAACAACTTCTTCAAATCATGGTACATTTTAGTAGCACCAGGATGAATACTCAATCCACTATGATGTCCTTCTTCCAAAATACTCTTCCTAATCTCTGCAACATCCAGAACACACACTCTTTTACCAAATTTCATAACACCATTCTCATCAATCCGGAACTCGCCTCCTTGACCTTGGTTGATCAATGTCAATTTATCAACTAACCCAACATCGGACTTCTATCCATTCCGAATTTCTTCCAGAATACCACTAGTCAGTTTCAACATACCCAATTTCACACTATTCGGAGTAGTTTCACATATCAAACTTAAATCTCTGAACTGCTCAACCAAATCTAACTCACGGACCATTAACATCGACATATGCAAGGACTTCCTACTCAAGGCATCCGCAACAACGTTTGCCTTACCAGGATGGTAATTCAAACCGAAATCATAACCCTTTAGAAATTCTAACCATCTCCTCTGCCTCATATTCAACTCTTTCTGATCAAAGAGATACCTCAGACTTTTGTGATCACTAAACACCTCAAACCGAGAACCATATAAATAATGCCTCCACAACTTCAAAACAAACACAACAACTGCCAACTCCAAATCATGAGTCGGATAATTCCTTTCATGTACTTTCAATTGTCTCGAAGCATAAGCCACCACCTGCTTATCTTGCATCAACACACCACCTAATCCCATTAATGATGCGTCACAATACACAACAAAAGACTTAGTCGGATTTGGAAAAATCAAGATCGGAGCACTTGTCAACCTCCTCTTCAGCTCTTGAAATCCTTTCTCACATTCAACATCCCAAACAAACATCTGACCCTTCCTGGTCAACTTAGTCAACGGTAACGCTAATTTGGAAAATCCTTCTATAAACTTCCTGTAATAACCTGCAAGACCCAGAAAACTACGGATCTCATAAGCATTCTTCGGCGCTTCCCACTGAGATACTGCTTCTACCTTCGTAGGATCCACAACAATTCCATTCTTGGAAATTACATGGCCAAGAAAACTTACTTCACTTAACCAAAATTCACACTTGGACAACTTCGCATAAAGCTTCTTCTCTTTCAACAATTCCAACACAACTCTGAGATGTTCTGCATGCTCTTCATCGCTCTTCGAATAAATTAGAATATCATCAATGAACACCACCACAAACTTATCAAGATACGGATGAAATATCCTGTTCATATACTCCATGAAAACACCAGGTGCATTAGTAACTCCAAACGGCATAACAGAATACTCGTAATGTCCATACCTCGTTCTAAATGCAGTTTTCTGAATATCTTCCGACTTCACACGAATCTGATGATATCTAGATCTCAGATCAATCTTACTAAATACACAAGCTCCAACTAGTTGATCCATCAAATCATCGATCCTCGGCAAAGGATACCGATTCTTGATTGTAACTTTATTCAGCTGTCTGTAATCAACACATAATCTCATTGAACCTTCTTTCTTCTTAACCAACAACACTGGAGCACCCCACGACGAAACACTCAGACGAATAAACTTCTTCTCAAGTAACTCCTCTAACTATTTATTTAACTCCGCTAATTCAGATACCGACATACGGTAAGGCGCCATCGACACCGGACTAGTTCCAGGAATCAAATCTATAGTAAATTCTACCTCCTTCTTAGGTGGCAATTCACTAACGTCTTCCGGAAACACCTCTAGAAATTCATTCACCACTGGCAATCCATCACTCTTTGCTTTTCCCTCCGCTTCTATTGCAGAATACAACATAAATACCACAGCACCATCTTTCACAGCTAGGTTCATCTGTTTAACTGACATAGTCACATCTTCGACACCAACCTCTTCAGGAAAAATAACCGTCTTCGCAAAATAGTTGATATGAACCTGGTTGAATTCCAACCAGTTCATTCCAAGGATGATATCAAGTTGTTCTAACGGTAGGCACACTAAATCCATACCGAAACCCCTACCAAAAATCACAATAGGACAATTCCTACAAACATACGAAGTAGTCACTGAACCCGACGCAGGAGTATCAATAACCATACTTCCATCCATATTAGAAATTTCCAAATTCAATCTTTTAGCACAATCCAAAGCAATAAAAGAATGCGTAGCTCCAGTATCAATAATCGCAATCAAAGGTATGTCATTAATAAAACATGTACCTTTAATCAGCCGATCATCTGGCTTAGTCTCTGACCCAGACAATGCAAACACTTTACCACCAGCTTGCTCCTTCTTGGGTTTTGTACACTGAGGACGAGTATGACCTTCTTCACCACAGTTGTAACAAGTCACCACTCTTACTCTGCAATCATTGGCCACATGGTCGAGTTTCCCACACTTGAAACACTTCTTATCATTACTTTTGCAATCCACCATACGATGTCCTGTCTCACCACACTTGTAGCACTTAATGGAAGAACTAGAATCTCCTCTACCAAACTTCTTCCAACCACCGGGTCTCTGATTACTTCTATCATAAGGCTTACCACGATCCATTTGTTGCTTACCCTTCCTATCAACATACCCTCGAGCATTTGACTTAGTGCTAGCAAGATCCTCCTCTAAAATCCTACTACAGTCAACCAGATCAGGAAATCTTCGGATACGCTGATACCGAATACCCTACTTAATCTCATCACGAAGACCATTCTAAAACTTGATACATTTGGAAAATTCTCCATCTGCATCGTTAGTATAATGAGCATAATACTTCGCTAACTCAGTAAACTTTGAAGCATACTCACTGACCGTCTTGTTACCCTGCTTGAGTTCCAGAAACTCAATCTCCTTCTTGCCTCTGATGTCCTCAGGAAAGTACCTCCTCAGAAAAGCCCTCCTGAACACAGCCCAAGTCAACGCAATACCATCTTCTTCCATTTCAGTTCTGGTAGCAACCCACCAGTCATCGGCTTCCTCTGCTAACATGTGAGTTCCGTATCTCACCTTCAGCCCTTCAGCACAGTCAATTACTCTGAAGATCCTCTCGATCTCCTTCAACCACTTCTGAGCACCTTCGGGATCATGTGCACCCTTGAACAACGGAGGATTATTCCTCTGAAAATTCCCCAATTGTTGGTCAGCACCAATCACAGCTCCCTGTTGGTTCCCTCTGAGTACTCCAGCCAACATTCCCAATGCTTCAGCAATAGCATCGTCGTTTCTTACGTTACCTCTTCCGGCCATTGTTCCGTAACATTACAAAACAACCTCGTCAGCACACAAGTATCGACAGTGTCATCTTACACTAGTCGCATACAAAAGGGATAACGACACAAGACAAGACCGACTATGCTCTGATACCACTATTGTAACACCCCTTCTAAAATACCCCGAATAATATTAATTATATCAATGATTAAAGACATATTCCATCAGAGTTAACACGGAACAAGGGATGTCACAATTATGAAATAAATAAAACTTCCAATAAAACAGTAGTCATGCTACACTGAGGGTCATTATTCAAATAATTCAATCAAATTAAGACCATGTCTTACACAGCGGAAAAATACCATAACCAAAATGGAATAAACCAAAACATAATTATTCCCAATGAAATTCAAAGAAACAATTGAATAATAACTAATTCCTCAACTAAACGTTCCCCAGTGTTACAACCTATCAGAGCACGACACTGACACGCGGACTTAAAGTAACATAGCTCTAGAGCCATCCTCACCAACTCCTGAGCTGCTAACTTTAATCTGAAATTGTTAAAGTAAGGGTGAGATTTCTCATAATTAACATGCATTATAAGCTTCTCAATCAACATTATATCACAAGCATATTATTTCACCCATTTTAGCATAAATTCAGATTCAACACGCAGTTCCAATCATACAAGTCATTATGCACAAATCAATAATCAACCAAAGAATTGTAACACTGGAAGACATCCTAACATGTTACAATTCCATGCAAACACAAATGCAGACACAATGCATGTGGTACCAACACGTGACCAAGTCACCCAACACTGATCCATCATCAACCGGATACAACAACCATCGATTCGTCCATAAACACCCGGACACGAATCCAGCCTAACCACCCATCATCACCCGGGTATCGGTTAACGGAAATACAAGTCAAATTCCACACAATGGGAATTAACTTCACCAAAACAATGCATATGCACGCACATCACTAGCATGCAACATCAAATCAGTCTATGAAATACATCAATTTATCATAACTGAACCAAAACCAAAAACATGATATCTCAACGATCATGCACACCATCATTAGCAACATAAACATGCCTGTCATTCACACAATACTAATACATCCATCCATCACAGGTTCACTGCTACATACACACCCATGTGCGTTAGCCAATAATCACTTATTCCGGGATTTGACTCATTTTCAAAATAATTTCAGGTTTTAGGAAATCTTTTCATTTTATAAAATAGAGCATTAAATTTAAGAAATAACGTCCAAAACGGCACTCAAAACGGACTTACGGTTTGAAAGTTATGAATTTTCAAAGTTTAATATTTTTCAAAAAGTTACAGCAGAACTCGGTTCCTACATATGCAGGAACCGGTTCCTGCGAAGTTCAAAAATCACGCTTCTGGAAAAATGTATGAGAACCTGGTTCCTAACTATACAGGAACCGGTTCCTACGTGCATTTTTGCCTGTTTTTATAAATTCACACAGTGGAACCCGGTTCCTCCCCACTGGGAACCGGTTCCCACGATCTGCAGAGTCAAATTCTGCACTTTTGACAACATTTATTCATTCTAAACCAATTCCAAACATACCCATACGAATTGCAACATGAGAAACACCAAAGCACATCCATTTTGCACCATTATAACATCAAACAACATTATTTCATCATTCCTTTTTATCATCTGACACCCTAATGGTTTTCAACCTACAATTCGACGCAATAGGGACAATTCTAAGGAACCCTAGAATTCCAAACCGGGATTCCCTAACATACTATGATCCATACTATTGAATATCTAAACCGATAATACGAATTAACTAATCGAAATCACCCATTACCTTGTGGGTTCTTCGAATTCTGACGCTTCCGGTTTTCTCCTTCTTTTTCCTCTTCTCAAATGCACGTATGATGAATATTCCAAAATAACTCTCTTTCTCTTCTTTTTCCTTTAATACTCCTTTTATTATTCCAATAAAATAATTAAATTAGTAATTAGTAAGAGTAGAGTATTTTACCCCTCACACCCTCTAATCACTCTTCACACCACCAATACTTCTTTCCTTTAATTAATTAAATTAATTCCAATAATCCAAAAATACCAATAATTAAATTTCCAATTAAATTAATAATTAAAAATTCTAATTATTTAATAATCGGATTATTTGGGGTGTCACACGTTCCCCATGTATGAGATCGTATTCAGGGATCTTGGTCTTCGGTTGCCTTTTAACGACTTCCAGGTCGGGGTGTTCAACCATCTGAACCTGGCCCCCTCGCAGCTCCACCCCAACGCGATTGCCTTTCTCTGGGCGTTCGAGCTAACTTGTCGTTTCCTGAGAATTGGGGCGACGATTCCCCTGTTATTCAGGGTTTTCCACCTGCAACGCCAGTCTCGAGGAGGCAAACATAGCTGGGTGTCCCTTAAGCAGTCGAAGAGACTGTTTAGGATGTATATGGACTCGATGAGGGATTTTAAGGACAAATGGTACATACTGCAGCCGACCCTAGATTCTTTGTTCGAGCCGGCCACTATGGTCAACGAGGATGGGGAGCCTTGTTTGGATGCTGAGGGTAATCCCGAGGTCAGGCGGATTTCCAGGTTCCCTATTCATTAGTGCTCGGCTCATTACGATCATGGTCCCGGGCACCACCATACTCCTGCTAGGGGTATGAGTGTCGAGGACGAGGAGGCTTACAGCGTCTTAAACAAGTTCGTTGATGGCTTCTTTCCTGCCCGGTGGGTCACCAGGGAAAGGGACGACATTCCCGACGAAGATGGCTATCCGACGTTCGAGGCGCGCCCTATTAATACCAAGGCGCTCGTCGAATGCCAATCCTATGGGCAGGTCGTATATCTCCTAGGTTTCTTGCTTTTCTCTTATTGTTATTCCTTTTTTTTATTGTCTTTAGTCGTGTGTAGCTAACCCTGGTTCACTTCATTTGTAGGTCACATGGCGGAGCGACGTGAAAGGTTGCTAAAGTTGACTCAGGACAAGAAGATAAATAAGTGACTGGTGAGACCGCAGCAGGCTACGCGGATGGGCCCGCCTGCTGACTCGGACAGAGAAGGATCCAGTGGGTCCTCGGGTTCCCCAAACGCTGAGCGCCAAGCTGCGCTGGTCAGCAAGAAGAGGAGACGGCCAGAGGGTGGAGCGGAAGCGACTGATGAGCCAGTTTCTGCCCAGGATTTTGGATTACCGCCCTGTGTTGTACCCCAAAATTTGCCCTCCCATAATCTTCAAAGTTTTGACAAGAATCATCCACAATTGGTTCAAGTTTACTCAAGGGCCACACAGTCAAACCATCCTCCTAAGACAGTCAAACTAGGGTTTTGATTCTTGCAAGGAAGTTGAAGTTTTCAAGAGCTCAATCAAGTCTCCTATGCTCATACACATTGTCAAGCACCTACATGTCAAGTTTCAAGGCTCACAAGGTCAGGTTGCACAGTCAAAAACCCTAATTGCTCAACAGTCAACTGTAGGGGCAAAATGGTCATTTGGCAGTCAAAAGTCAAAAAAATTTGTCAACATCTTATTTTGAAGCCACAATCATCATTTGATCAATGCTTGATCATGATTCTCAAAAGTATGGCTCAAAAAGTCTCAAGATGCAAAAGTTTCTATTTTTGGACAGTTGAAAAGTCAACTGTAACTTGACCAAGGCATAAATTTTTCATAGTTCATCATAAAAATCCCATCCAAAGCTCATCTTTAAGGGGAAGACATTTCCTACAACTCATCTTCACACTCCAAGTCCAAGAAATGCTCTCACAAAAAGTTATCAATTTCAACATTATAGGTCATTTTCAAAAGTCAACAAAAAGGGACTTTAAGTCAAAGACCATAACTTGAGATTGGTAAATCAAAATGACATGGGACCAAAGACATTGGTTATAGGACTTCGAGACCTTTCTAAAATGTCCAAGAACATGATCAAAGCTTAAAAATTGAGCAAGATATGCATTGGAGAAGTTGGGAAATTTTTGTGAAATGGCCAAAATCATTTATCCTTGAAATTTCATTTTTGACAAAAGGGGCCCACTTTTTCCACTTGAATTAACTTGGCCATGCTTCCCACGTGTCCCACCTTTTATTTCATTTTTTAAAATTAATTTTTTCATTTTTAATTGATTTTATTGGATTTAATTAATTTTAAATCTTTTAAAATCAAAGGAAAATCAAAAAGGTTAATTAAGGAGGATATCTGACTTTGATGAACCTTGAATCACCATTATGCATGTTCCAAATTCGTGCAAGAGGCCAAATGAAGCAATAATTCAAAATTTGGTTCAAAAATGGAAGGTTGTTAATGGAGGTTTATGGAGAATCTTGAACATGAAGGCAAGGCATTATGAGGCTATAACTCTAATCAAAACATGTTACATAACACCTATGCAAGTGATCAGACACAAGAACTAGACCTAAGCTGCGCCCAAAGCTCAAAACCAACTTGGCATTTTTACACAAAAATTGCAAAACTGAAAACTGCCTTAGAGCATTTGTTGAGCCCTCATTCTCATCCAAACACGTTGCTGACATCCTAAGGAAGCGATTCCAATAAAATTCAACACTCCATACACCAAGAACAGGTATAACCAAGTTCGGTTTCCTTTAAAAATTTTGATATTCGTATTGCATTATTCATACAGTATTTTCCATTTTTAATCATGGATTTGGACTAATGTGAATGTTTTGAAGCTGATAGCATGATTTAATTGAGTTTTCCAAGCCTGTACGCGATTTCACCATGGCCATTGCTTAGGGTTTCAGAGTTCTAATTTTAGGGCTTTATATATCTAGAACAATTGGACCCTAAGACCCCTACCATTAAAATCAGCACCTTCCACTGAATGGAATTGAACCATCGCGCCTAATTTCTTTTTCACCCTGAGCTATTCGCTATTTTCTGTGAACGGCATTTTGGGGGGGTTTAAAACCCCCGCTATTTCATTTTTATTGCAGGTATAATTGGGGACGAAGGCTAGCGTGGCATGGTGTGAGTGGCTGGTTTGAAATCCAGCGCCTTTTTTTTATTTTATAACACTAATTCCAATTTTATTTTATATTATTTGTTTTCTATCTAATGTACAAAGCGCGTTGATAGCTCACTTGGTAAAGGCTCTCATTGGTAAACACTGGGACCTGGGTTCGAATCCCAGGTCCCCTCAATTTGTTTCTATTATTTTGTCTAAACCTTTCCCATGTAGCTCTCATCCTGATGACCACCATGAAGCCCAACGCCTCTGCCTGCCACGCGCCTGGAAAGGTCAATCCAAAGGCTATCATGTGAGTCCCATCATATGCACTGGTCAACGCTCCACATGTGATCTAAAAAGTCAGCAAAGGGCCTCCTCCTGTTGGGCCAGAGTTCATCAATCCACCTCCTCATTTGGGGTCAACACCCCCCACAGTTTGCATTTAATTTCCTTTTCTTTCCATTTTTTTTATTTTTTGTTTTATTTCTAATTAATTAATCAAAACAATTTTCATAAAAAACCAAAAATCAGAAAATCATAAAAAATAAAAATATGTTTTATTTTAATTTAATTCATCAACCTTTTTTTGTAAATAAATTCAATAATTAATTTAGTGTTAATCTTAGGTTTTTTAATTTTAATGTTTTTTTTAATAACTAAAAAATATTTAAAAAAATAGGTCTTTAGCACTTTGTTATCCTTTTTTTTTATTAAATATTTTTATTTTCTTATTATAATTATTATTAACCATTAATTAATTTTGTAAATACTTGTAATTAATCAATTAGGTTTAAATTAGGTTTAACTTAGATAATTTTTTTTTCTTTAATAAATTAAAAAACAATTAGAACTAGAATTATTTGACTTTTAATTCCAATTTGATTTTCTTTAATTCCATAAATCCAAAAACATGAAAAAATAAGTCTTTTCCTTTATTTAATTTAATAATTTCAATTCATTTCCTTTAAAGGGTCCAACGCCCTCGCATTCGATTATATTTTCTTTTCGCGCGTTTATTTTATTTCTTTTGTAAATATAATGTATTTGCTCCAAAGCCCTGTAATAGTTAATTAGGCATTTACTTTCTGCATTTTATTTTAAATCGGGTCTTGGTTTAATTTGGCGATGTAGACCCGCGCCTTTGTAATAGCGTAGGACCTTTATCTTTTCCGCACTTTAAATTCCCGCACCTTTAAACTGTTAACAATCACATGAAAGAATGAATGCCCGAAAATAAAAATCAAAACGTAGATCACCAATGCATGACAAGACAAATAATAAACTGAAAATGACACACAATTCACACACCACTCTTAGGGTACGCCTCACTGTTGCCTTGCCCCTCGAAACGTGGTCGTCGAGTATAGGACGTTTTAGTAAGTCCTTATGTCCATGAACATGGCATAAGGGTAGCTTCTAAGGTGTCCTACCGTTGCTCTGGTGATCACACTATTGCCTTGCCCCTCGAAACGTGGTCGTCGAGTATAGGACGTCTTAGTGAGTCCTTATGTTCCATTGATCTAGTTGCCTCGAAACAAGTTACCTCGGAACAGTTGCCTCGAAACGGTTGCCTCGGAATAAAAAGATCAATGGCATAAGGGTAGCTTCTAAGGTATCTTACTATTGCTCGGTGACCACACTGTCCCTAAACTCGAATTGACCCGAACACCTCCAACGGTTGTGCTACCTACCTCTCAATGGCGGGATGGCACTACCTAAAGGACACTTACACAGCTTAATTCCTTAGGGTAGGTAGATGACTCATAGATACTTGCTCTTTTCAAAAAACAAACAAAATACTTTTCACACCTTACACTTTAAAAAGCTTTCAAGAACAATTTTTCAAACACTCTTGAGGACTGATACAAGAGTCGATCTGAAACTTTCAAAGAAACTTTTTCAAACCCACTCACGATTGAAAAGAAAACAAACATTTTGAAAACACAATGAGCAAGTATCTAAGAGCCCATGGATAACCATGGATAGAAAGGGTGCTAACACCTTCCCTTTCTATAAATCTACCTCCCGAACCGAGAGATAATCTCATAAGGAATTTTTCTGTGATTTTGTCCTTTCCATATTGGAGAAAATAAAAGACGGTGGCGACTCTTGCTTCCGCGACATTTCGCGAACCAGCGTTAAACAGTCAATTCCAGATCCACCGATCACAGAACTGACGACTCTGCTGGGGAATACTTTAAAGTGAGGTGTACCTTAGGACTAAGATCACTGTGTTTTCAATTGCTTTGACTTGTTTGCTTTAAATTGTGGGACTGTCTTGGGAGTTCTATAGATCCTAACCCGGATCTGAGGATACCTTCTTAGAAAGTAGCAACAAGGCTGTGAGGGAACTGTGCGGGGTATACCGACATGGTTGAAGCAGTCTGCTACGTTGATGTGGCACTTTGGTGTGTATCGGTAACCCTTGAGTTCAATCAAGGAGAGTACGGGGCCTCCGCGTGGTGTCGTGAAGCATCAACAGACCTTAGGAACCTTAATTGAACCATCTTGGCCTCTTTAGGGTAGTGAGATGGCTACTTTGGTGTACTCCGAAGTCGGTTGATACTCGATACTACACTCAATTGAGGGTTGTTTTCTTGGGATATTTTGATCGCCAGTTAGTGGCTAAATCGAAACGATGAACAATGAAAGCAATCCAATGATATTGAGATCCTTAGAACCCGTTTACTTTGATAGGACAGGTTTGAGCCCACCAACTTCAAGAGGGTAATACCCAGACCCCATGCTGGCCTAAACTCTAAGGGCTTGTCTTGTGTGACTTGTGTGCCTTACATGTTTGCCTTTGTAAATATTTGTGGCGTGTTTAATCATAGCATCATAACATCATACAGCATCATATGCATCCACTAACCATTTCAGGGGTTCGAATCTTCATCCTTGTTCTTGTTTTGTAGGACATGGAAACTATCCGTAGAAAGACAATTCAGATCAACCTTGTAAGGGTCCCTCCTCAGCTTAAGGAGCTTACATCCAGGATTCCCGAGAAATCGTCATTCAGTGAAAGGCATGGTAGACTCATCAGCCTGGTCAATACCAATATTGAGGAAGAGATGGTAAAGGTCCTCTTCCAATTCTTTGACCCTCTGCATCACTGTTTTACTTTCCCGGATTATCAGCTGGTGCCTACTTTAGAAGAGTTTTCCCAGCTTCTGAAGATTCCCATTCTCAATCAACTACCCTACAACGGTACGGAAAGGGAACCAAAACTTGAAGAAGTAGCTAAAGCATTATGCCTACAACCATCTGACATCAAGGGGCATTGGGAAGCCAGAAATGGTATCAAAGGGTTATTGGAAAAATTTATGTTTGAGAAGGCCCAAGAGTGTTGGAATTCCCTTGACCTACAAGCCTTTGAAGAAGTTGTAGCCCTTTCTTGTCTATGGGTTGGTGCTGTTCCCTAAGCCAGATCAGCTTATAGATATCAGTGCTGTCAAGGTCTTCATGTCCAGGAATCCTATACCTACGTTGCTGGGGGACATCCTTCACTCATGTTACACTCGAACCATGAGAAAAGGGGTGTTCTTATGTGTTGCACTCCTCTCCTGGGAAGGTGGTTTATTTCGCACCTTCCACAATCAGTTTTGAAGAACAAGCGGGGTTTGAGGTGGTCACAACGATTGATGACTCTTACACATGCAGATATACATTGGTGCTCTCGGTCCAGAGAGGATGTCACTATCATTGATCGTTGCGGGGAGTACCCTAATGTTCCTTTACTTGGAATCAGAGGAGGTATTACTTACAACCCGTGCCTGGCTTGGAGACAGTTTGGTTATGCTCGGAGGGACGGCCCACATGACATGTTAATTCCTGACATAGTTTTTGACTTCGACAACGATGCACAAGGACTTCGCCAGAAATTTATCAGAGCTTGGAGGATGCCCAGCAAGATAGACAGCAAGACCCTGGGGCACAGGAACTCCATCCTATTGGAGCCTTATCTCAAGTGGGTACGAGCCCTCTCCCAGAAGCTGGTGATGCCATATCCTCATGTTCTCCCCGTGATCAAAGAGCCAGACTTAGAAGGAGAGGTGTCCTACACCATTCAACATCCTGACATGCCCACGTCCTGGGAAGAGATGCAGAAGAGCTGGATCCAGCTTAAGGAAGAACGGAATTCTCTGGAGACCAGTCTACATGCTAGTGAAAAGAAGGTCCTGGAGCTCACCCGCCTACTGCACGAGGATAGGAATCTCAACACCTATATTGCTCCGAAGAGGATGCGTAGTGTCTTTTGGGATTGATCTGCTTTGTAATGTTTGCCCATGAGGCTTTGATGTATCAAACAATTATTTCCTTAATGATAACGTGTGTTCCTTTTTGTCTACAACAAATTCGAATTTTCGAACCCTTGAATGCATTGCATAAACACATATCATTCATCATGTGCATCACATGTACTCTTCTTTTCAGGCTGCTTACTGTTCTTCGCTGTTTATTTCAGCATCATGAACCCTGAATCATCTACCGAGCTGACTATCAAGGCCCTTCAGGCGCAGAACGCACAATTTCAGGAGCTGATCATGGGTTTGGCTCAAGGTCAAAAAGAGCTGAAGGCTATGCTCCTGAAGAAGAGTAAGAAGAAGAAGAGGATTGTGCTATTTAACACTGGGCGCAGGCTCGGGAACACTTTGCAAAATGAAGCTGAGAGGACTACTCCATCTGTGGGGGAAGGTAGTCACCAAGAAAGGGAGGTCCCTACTCCTGTGGTCTCTGATACGGAGACAGACTTCAACGACGAACAGTACCCTCCTGCTGAAGACCGGTACAAGCAGCTGGAGGACATGTTAAATGCTATGGAAATTCAGCGTGTGCCTGGACTGGATTTCGGAGACTTGGGGTTATCTACTGGGGTGGTGATCCCACACAAGTTCAAGGCGCCTGCCTTTGTGAAGTATAACGGGGCTTCCTGTCCCAAGATGCACCTCTGTTCTTATGTAAGGAAGATCCAGCCTTACACAGCAGACAGGAACTTATGGATCCACTTCTTCCAGGAGAGTCTTTCAGGGACTCACCTCGAATGGTTCTATCAGCTGGATGGGACCAACATTCGTAACTGGGAGGATCTGGCCACTGCTTTTTACAAGCAGTGTCAATATAATTCCGACCTCGCTCCTACGCGTACCCAACTCCAGGGTATGTCACTAGGGTCGGGTGAAGGTTTTAAGGAGTACGCACAGAAATGGAGAGATCTGGCTGGAAGGGTGCAGCCACCATTGACGGACCGGGAACTGGTGGATATGTTCTTGGGGACCCTTTCTGGTCCATTTTTCAATCATCTCATTGGTAATTCCTCTGCTGGGTTTACTGATCTGATCCTGACTGGTGAGAGGATCGAGGCTGGTATAAAATCAGGGAAGATACAGAAGGTTGCCTCCTCAAATGCTGAAAATAAGCCCTTCAAGAAAGAGGCTAGTGTTGTGTATGGCCCAAGAAGGCAAAACAAACCTGAACACCGCCAAGCTGTCAACGCGGTGGTTATCTCTAAGCCTGCTACTGCTCCACAACAGTACAACCTACCCAGGGCTGAGAGGCCCAAACGGCAGTATACTCGACTCAGCATGACTCTCTCTCAGATCCTGCCGCAACTGTTATCAGCCAGCTTGGTGACTGTTAGAGAGGCCCTGAAGGTTGTGAATACTACATCCCCCAGGTTCAACCCCAACGCCCGTTACGCTTATCACTTTGATAGCCCGGGGCATAACACAGATGACTGTTGGGCCCTAAAGAATAAGGTTCAGGACCTTATTGATGCAAAGGAGATACAGTTTGAGGCGCCCGAGAGGCCAAATGTTGTTACCGCTCCCATGCCCCAGCATGGAGTGAATGCTGTTGAGGAGGATTTGTATGTAGCTTCGGTGGATGACATTGCTACTCCGCTGTTGACGGTCAAGAGGAACCTGTTGTTAGCCGGTTTATTTCCGGGATGTAGCAAAGGTTGCCCTCTATGTGTTGCTTCCCCTGCTGGTTGTTCTTTGCTGAAATCAGGCGTCCAAAACCTGATGGATAGTAAAGAGATTTTATTCAGAAAGACTGTTGTTCCTGCTGCCCCTGTTGAAGAAGTTTCAATTGTTACCATTTTCAACAACCCTTCCAAGGCTCCTTCAAAGAAGCCTGTCCAAATTTTGCCTGTTCACAAGATTGCTCCCATCACTATTACTATCCCGGGGCCCATCCCCTACAAGTCTGATAAGGCTGTCCCATGGCACTATGGGGCAGATGTTTATGTTCTAGGAGTGAAACAAGAGTTCAACACTGACACTGGTGTCACCAACATCACCGGGCCTGCTAAGGTCACGCGTAGTGGAAGACTGTTCTCGCCAGACATTGCTCCTCCGATAATTCAGAGACCTTCGATCATCACACCTGCCAGTGTGCCTGTTTCCCCCCCTGACCAAGTTTCCACCCCTGCCGCTGAGTCATCTGATGCTCGGGGCAAGGGGATTGCTGCTGATGTGCCTGCCCGGACGGAGGCACCAAAGACCATTGTTGAGGCTTCCAAGCAGGAGATGGGAGAAATCCTCAAAATCATAAAGAAAAGTGATTTCAACGTTGTCGAACAGCTGGGGCACACCCCCTCTAAAATCTCCATGCTATTACTGCTGCTGTGTTCAGAGGCCCATGCCAAGGCCCTGATTTCTTTCTTAAAGACGGCTCACGTACCCCAAGAGACGTCTGCTGATCAATTCACCGACTGTGTGGCCAACCTAACTGGTGACAATGGTCTGGGTTTCTCTGATGCTGATCTGACGGCCAAAGGGAAGGACCATAATGATGCCCTGCATGTCTCCATTGAGTGTAGGGGCACTACTCTCGCTCACGTGCTGGTTGACACGGGTTCTTCATTAAACGTGCTACCCAAGAAGGCTCTAGACAGGCTGGACTGTGAGGGTCTGGAGCTCAAACCAAGTAACATTATTGTCCGGGCCTCTGACGGGTCCAAAAGAATGGTACATGGTGAGGTTGACATCCCAATCAGGGTTGGGTCACAGATCTTTGATTCAAAATTCTATGTGATGGACATCCGTCCATCCTATTCTTGTTTGCTGGGTCGCCCGTGGATCCACAAGGCAGGAGCTGTGACCTCCACGTTACATCAGAAGCTCAAGTACCCGGTCAGGGGGAAGATTGTAATAGTGCAAGGGGAAGAGGAATACATGGTCAGCCACCTCAACTCCTTCAGGTACGTGGAAATGGATGGGGAGTTCATTGAGACCCCCTTTCAACATTTTGAGGAGGTGCCACAAACTTTGGCAGCAGCAGAAGCAATGGGTGAAGAGGTTTCTCCTTTGAAGATGGCCTCCTTAAAGGACGCCCGGGCTGTGATTGAAAGAGGTGAATGTGCAAACTGGGGCAAGCTCCCTGATTTTACTCCTAAGACTAACAAGTTTGGGCTGGGTTTCATTGCAGAGGCTCAGAAGGCTGTACGCAAGGCGAGAATTGGAAGACCTCCTGTGCTCATCACCCACTCAAGAGTGAATACTATTGGAGATGAAGACGAAGTGGAAGAGTCAGAGTTTGATAGCTGGATCTACCCGACGACTGATGGTGGATTGACCAATTGGACTGCTAAAGACTTTACACCCATAACTTTTGTCACCCAGTAATGAACTTCTTTGTTTTGGATTTGTAATAAACAATAATTTGAAACTGTATGGCCCGGTGTCTTACCCGGGGCACCGTGGTCTTATTTATGAGGGCTTTTGTTTGTCACTGTCATATATCATAAATAAAAGCATTGGACGTTTCTCACATTTCAAATCTTGCGCTCCTTTACTTTCCTTTCTTTATATATTGCAAAACAGCTGTATTTACACACACTCACTCATACAGGTTTCAATCCGCTCTGGATCTCACTGGTAACGACTCTGCTACTGCCAGTTATGACTTCAAAAATCCGATCAACTTAGCCGAACACGAAGGTGAAGATGATTGCGAAGTTTCGGGCGAGCTTGCAAGGCTGTTACTCCAGGAAGAGAGGGCAATTCAACCACATGAAGAGCCAGTGGAGACAATAAATCTGGGTACTGAGACCGACCGTAAGGAAGTCAAGATTGGTGCCAACCTAGAGCTCAGCGTGAAGCAACGGTTGACTCAGATGTTACAGGATTATGTGGAGATCTTTGCCTGGTCCTACGAAGACATGCCTGGGTTAGATACCGACATTGTGGTCCATCACTTGCCTACTAAGGAAGACTGCCCTCCGGTTAAGTAAAAGGTCCGCCGTATGCGTCCAGAGATGTCTGAGAAGATCAAAGCCGAGGTTATGAAACAGTTTGACGCCGGGTTTCTTACAGTGACTTCTTACCCTCAGTGGGTTGCTAATGTGGTGCCGGTACCAAAGAAAGACGGTAAGGTCAGAATGTGTGTCGATTACAGGGATCTGAACAGGGCCAGCCCCAAGGATGACTTCCCTCTACCTCACATTGATGTCCTTGTTGACAATACAGCCCAGCATAAGGTGTTCTCCTTCATGGATGGCTTCTCAGGTTATAATCAAATCAAGATGGCTCCTGAAGACATGGAAAAGACTACCTTTGTTACTCAGTGGGGCACCTTCTGCTACAAGGTCATGCCTTTTGGACTGAAAAATGCTGGGGCAACCTAACAACGTGCCATGGTTGCTTTATTTCATGACATGATCCATCATGAGATAGAAGTATATGTTGACGACATGATCGCAAGGTCCCAAACTGAGGAAGAGCACCTTGATTATCTACAGAAGCTGTTTGACCGTCTGAAACTGTACAAGCTGAGGTTGAACCCGAATAAGTGCACCTTCGGGGTAAGATCTGGAAAGTTGCTAGGCTTCGTTGTAAGTGATAAGGGTATTCAAGTGGACCCTGCCAAGGTCAAAGCTATTCAAGAGATGCCAGCTCCTAAGACAAAGAAAGAGGTCAGAGGCTTTTTAGGACGTCTGAATTACATTGCTCGGTTCATCTCGCACCTAACCGCCACCCGTGAGCCAATCTTCAAGCTGCTGAAGAAAGATCAGGTAGTACGTTGGAATGATGAATGTCAGGCCACTTTTGACAGAATCAAGGAGTATCTCCAAGAACCACCCATTCTTATGCCACCGGTTGAAGGGAGACCTCAGATACTATACCTGACAGTACTTGACAACTCAATGGGGTGTGTGTTGGGGCAGCATGACGAGTCTGGCCGAAAAGAGCATGCCATTTATTACCTTAGCAAAAAGTTTACCGACTGTGAGACCCAATACTCACTGCTTGAGAAAACTTGTTGCGCTTTGGTATGGGCTGCTCGCCGGCTGAGACAGTATATGCTGACTCACACTACCTTGTTGATCTCAAAGATGGATCCAATAAAGTACATATTTGAAAAGCCTGCTCTGTCTGGGAGAATAGCAAGATGGCAAATGATCTTGACAGAATACGACATCCAATACACGACTCAGAAAGCTATCAAGGGAAGTGTATTGGCAGACCACTTGGCACATCAGGCAGTAGACGACTATCAGTCAATGAACTTCGAGTTTCCAGACGAGAGCATCATGATAGTGACTGATTGTGAAGTACCTGGACCTGATGAAGGACCTGAGGAAGGGTCCCGTTGGTCTATGCACTTTGATGGAGCCTCCAATGCTTTGGGTAACGGTATCGGTGCTGTGATCATATCCCCTCAAGGCACTCATACTCCACTCACTGCCCGGCTATGTTTCAACTGCACCAACAACATGGCGGAGTATGAGGCGTGCATCATGGGACTCAAAGCTGCAATTGACTTAAGGATCAAGTTTCTGAGTGTCTTCGGAGATTCCGCTCTCGTGATCAACCAGATCAAAGGCGAGTGGGATACGAAACATTCGAATCTTATTCCTTATAAAGAATGTGTGTTGACAATGATCCCCCACTTCTCAGAGATAACCTTTGAACATTTCCCAAGAGAGGAGAATCAGTTGGCCGACGCGTTAGCTACGATGTCTTCCATGTTCAAAGTTAAATGGGACAATGAGGCTCCCCGGATCATCATCTGGAAACTGGACGAACCGGCATACTGTTGTGATCTTGAGACTGAATTAGTGACTGAGAAGCCTTGGTACCATGAGGTGAAGAGATACTTGGAAGTTCAGGAATACCCTGAAGGTGCATCTGTCAACGATAAAAAGTTTCTAAGAAGATTCGCAGCCAAGTTCTTCCTTAGCAACGGCATTCTGTATAAGCGAAACCATGATTCGACCTTACTGCGTTGTGTGGATAAGACTGAAGCAGAAAGGATCATGGAAGAGCTACATGAGGGGACCTTCGGAACTCATTCCAGTGGACACACTATGGCTAAGAAGATCCTTCGGGCAGGGTATTTCTGGTCCACAATGGAAGCTGATTGTTACCAACATTCTCGGACGTGTCACAAGTGCCAGATTTATGCTGATAAGGTGCATGTTCCTCCAGTTCCTCTGAATGTCCTGACTGCACCTTGGCCTTTTGCAATGTGGGGCATTGATATGATCGGTGAGATCAGACCTACGGCATCCAACGGGCATCGCTTCATCCTGGTGGCGATTGATTACTTTACAAAGTGGGTTGAAGCAGCTTCCTACGCTACAGTAACCAAGAATGTTGTGGCACGGTTCATTCGACACAACCTGATCTGTCGATACGGCGTCCCAGAAAGGATCATTACGGACAACGGTACCAATCTTAATAACAAGATGATCA
Source organism: Vicia faba (assembly GCA_948472305.1). Lineage (NCBI taxonomy): Eukaryota > Viridiplantae > Streptophyta > Magnoliopsida > Fabales > Fabaceae > Vicia > Vicia faba. Next base: position 1,535,271,574 of record OX451737.1, read on the forward strand.
CTGAGCTCTGCGAGCAGTTTAAGATACATCACCACAACTCTTCTCCTTACCGGCCGAAGATGAATGGGGCTGTAGAGGCAGCAAATAAGAACATTAAGAAGATTGTGCAGAAGATGACAGTGACTTATAAAGATTGGCACGAGATGTTACCGTTCGCTCTTCATGGGTACCGTACCTCAGCAAGGACGTCAACCGGGGCAACTCCTTTCTCCCTGGTCTACGGTATGGAGGCAGTCTTACCAATCGAAGTGCAAATACCCTCTCCCCGGATAATGAAGGATGCAGATCTGAGTGAAGATGATTGGATCCAGACACGACTTGATCAGCTAAACCTAATTGACGAAAAGAGACTTGCTGCTATTTGTCATGGTCAGGCGTATCAAAAGCGGATGATCAGGGCATTTAACAAAAAGGTCAGACCACAAGAGTATCAAGTTGGGGATCTGGTAATCAAGCGCATCATCCTTCCTCAGAGTGATCCAAGGGGCAAATGGACCCCTACGTATGAAGGGCCATTTGTGGTTAAACATGTGTTCTCAGGAGGATCCATGATTCTAACCAATATGGATGGTAACGACCTTCCTCACCCCGCCAATGCAGACATAGTAAAAAGATACTACGCATAAAAAAGACCCGCTAGGTTGACATACCTAGGCAAAAATTAGGGCTTCCCGGCGAACCAAAAGGGTTCGGGCAAAATGAAGGGATGAAATGAAAAAAAATCTGTACACCCGGCAAGTCGAAAACCTTAAAAGGCGGCTTGGGCAAAAATGGGTATCCCGGTGGACTGAAAACCCGAAAGGGCGGTCCAGGCAAAAGTTAGGGATAAAGCGTAATACTATGTCTCATTGGATCACCTTGCATCCAGAATCCGGTATCTACATCAAGTTCAGACGGCATCGATCAGTCAGCTTCACCTTCAACTAAGGTCATCAAGTGATGAGACGCTCGGAGATATAAAGGCAATAGCAAAGTTGAAACCCAGTGCGATCATTCATTTCACACAGCTGTTTTATTTTTCTTTTGTACAAACTTGTATAAATTCTTTCGTTCGGCGGCGTTCTCTTACTAGGACGTCAGCCTCTTGTATATAAACGCCTATTTACAGGCAAATTCAAAATCAATACAAAAAATCACTTTTCAGTTAAAATTGCCAATTGTTTTCCTTTTCTGTTTTGTTTTGCGAAGAACGTCCAAGGTTCAATTTGTGATATATGCATTGACAATAATTTGCTAACTCATGAATATTTGCATACGAAACAAAGGATTAATTACAGGTAACATTAGAAACAGGGGCAATAAAAGTGGTCTAAGCGATCTAATTGTTTTGTCCACCAAGGTATCAAGGTAGGTTCAGCTAAAGAACGTAACCAGTATATCTCAATTCCCCAGAGAGTGAGCCAGCAAGTCAGAGCACTCTCCCCAAGCAAAGCTATACAATCAGCCTTAAGGAAGTGGGGTATCCTCCAACAGATCTCAACATTCCTCAGCGGGGTCTACAAACATTCTTAACAAGCATCCCCGACAGTCTTGATTTAAGATTGTTCCCCGGCGGTATATCAGACATTCAGTGGAGCCACCTCCCCAATATACCTCAAAAAAATTTCCCCAGGAGAGTCCAATCCAGTTTCCCCAGGAAAGTTGGAGTCATCTCCCCAGCAGGAAGCTTATCCCCAGTAGATTCTAGAAGCTTCTCCCCCGCAGAGCATGAACGCGTCTCCTGGATTTCTTCAAAGGTTATTTCCCTACCAGGATATAACTGGGTTATCCTCAGCCAAAAGCCACGGAAAGATCGTCCTCGGCGAAGTCTTCTTATCCCCAGCGGAGTCTATTAACACTCCCAACATAACAACGGTATCCCCAGCGAAGTCACCATCAACATATCAACAAGAGTACCTCTCTCCCCACAGAGTATTGTTCCCCAGCCAGATCGCTAGAATAATTTTCTCCCCGCAGAGTAATCTCTCCAACAAGTTTATTCCCCCAACGGAGTCATCTTCTCCTACCGGTTTATTCTTGCAACCATCACTCCCCAGTGGAAACACTATTCTCTAACACCAGCCCAGGATGTGACTTCCCGGCACCCGTCAAGGATTTGTTTCCTAAGACGAAAACATACATTCATAAACAACACATCTTCATACATTATAGCATGCATATACGCATCATGAACATACAATCTCATTCATTCTGAGAGCATCTCGCATGTCATACATCATGACATCACATACCGCTAACGTTTTGTCTTTTCAGGACAAAAGTTAATGCAAAGATAATTGCTATCAACTGTCGTGATTCCAGATTCGATTCCTGTATCTTGCCAGGGAGTATCTGTTGACGACTACAGTACCAGACTCGATTCCTGTATCTTGACAGGGCACGTCTGAAGAGTTCGAAGATCCGATTCATGTATCTTGCCAGGGAGTATCTGTTGACGACTACAGTACCAGACTCGATTCCTGTATCTTGACAGGGCACGTTTGAAGAGTTCGAAGATCCGATTCCTGTATCTTGCCAGGGAGTATCTGTTGACGACTACAGTACCAGACTCGATTCCTGTATCTTGACAGGGCACGTCTGAAGAGTTCGAAGATCCGATTCCTGTATCTTGCCAGGGAGTATCTGTTGACGACTACAGTACCAGACTCGATTCCTGTATCTTGACAGGGCACGTCTGAAGAGTTCGAAGATCCGATTCCTGTATCTTGCCAGGGAGTATCTGTTGACGACTACAGTACCAGACTCGATTCCTGTATCTTGACAGGGCATGTCTGAAGAGTTCGAAGAGCCGATTTCTGTATCTTGCCAGGGAGTATCTGTTGACGACTACAGTACCAGACTCGATTCCTGTATCTTGACAGGGCACGTCTGAAGAGTTCGAAGATCCGATTCATGTATCCTGCCAGGGTGTATCTGTTGACGACTACATTTCCAGACTCGATTCCTGTATCCTGATTGGGCACGTCTGAAGAGTTTAAAGATTCGATTCTTGTATCCAGCCAGGGCACGTCTACATAAAGAGTTTGAAAGTCAACTCCTGTAACAGACCAGTTAATTTTCTTTCTTTCTCAGGTACGCAAGTTCTCGCTAAGGAATCTCTTACGCAATCGACACCTCCAGATGGCATCTATAAGCCCATCCTCCTATCCACCATCTCTCCAAATGGCATCTGTAAGCCCATTCCCGCTATCACACTGCTGATACTCAACTATGTGAGTGCAAATTTCTGGGCACTCAAGTGTTCAATCATCTTCCACCTTCGGATCACGAAAGGCACACACGCTAATCTACATCCTCAAGTCTAAGAAGATTGAACAGGGGCAACTGTTGTACCCCAAAATTTTCCCTCCCATAATCTTCAAAGTTTTGACAAGAATCATCCACAATTGGTTCAAGTTTACTCAAGGGCCACACAGTCAAACCATCCTCCTAAGACAGTCAAACTAGGGTTTTGGTTCTTGCAAGGAAGTTGAAGTTTTCAAGAGCTCAATCAAGTCTCCTATGCTCATACACATTGTCAAGCACCTACATGTCAAGTTTCAAGGCTCACAAGGTCAAGTTGCACAGTCAAAAACCCTAATTGCTCAACAGTCAACTGTAGAGGCAAAATGGTCATTTGGCAGTCAAAAGTCAAAAATTTTGGTCAACATCTTATTTTGAAGCCACAATCATCATTTGATCAATGCTTGATCATGATTCTCAAAAGTATGGCTCAAAAAGTCTCAAGATGCAAAAGTTTCTATTTTTGGACAGTTGAAAAGTCAACTGTAACTTGACCAAGGCATAACTTTTTCATAGTTCATCATAAAAATCCCATCCAAAGCTCATCTTGAAGGGGAAGACATTTCCTACAACTCATCTTCACACTCCAAGTCCAAGAAATGCTCTCACAAAAAGTTATCAATTTCAACATTATAGGTCATTTTCAAAAGTCAACAAAAAGGGACTTTAAGTCAAAGACCATAACTTGAGATTGGTAAATCAAAATGACATGGGACCAAAGACATTGGTTATAGGACTTCAATACCTTTCTAAAATGTCCAAGAACATGATCAAAGCTTAAAAATTGAGCAAGATATGCATTGGAGAAGTTGGGAAATTTTTGTGAAATGGCCAAAATCATTTATCCTTGAAATTTCATTTTTGACAAAAGGGGCCCACTTTTTCCACTTGAATTAACTTGGCCATGCTTCCCACGTGTCCCACCTTTTATTTCATTTTTTAAAATTAATTTTTTCATTTTTAATTGATTTTATTGGATTTAATTAATTTTAAATCTTTAAAAATCAAAGGAAAATCAAAAAGGTTAATTAAGGAGGATATCTGACTTTGATGAACCTTGAATCACCATTATGCATGTTCCAAATTCGTGCAAGAGGCCAAATGAAGCAATAATTCAAAATTTGGTTCAAAAATGGAAGGTTGTTAATGGAGGTTTATGGAGAATCTTGAACATGAAGGCAAGGCATTATGAGGCTATAACTCTAATCAAAACATGTTACATAACACCTATGCAAGTGATCAGACACAAGAACTAGACCTAAGCTGCGCCCAAAGCTCAGAACCAACTTGGCATTTTTACACAAAAATTGCAAAACTGAAAACTGCCTTAGAGCATTTGTTGAGCCCTCATTCTCATCCAAACACGTTGCTGACATCCTAAGGAAGCGATTCCAATCAAATTCAACACTCCATACGCCAAGAACAGGTATAACCAAGTCCGGTTTCCTTTAAATTTTTTGATATTCGTATTGCATTATTCATATAGTATTTTCCATTTTTAATCATGGATTTGGACTAATGTGAATGTTTTGAAGCTGATAGCATGATTTAATTGAGTTTTCCAAGCCTGTACGCGATTTCACCATGGCCATTGCTTAGGGTTTCAGAATTCTAATTTTAGGGCTTTATATATCTGGAACAATTGGACCCTAAGACCCCTATCAGCACCTTCCACTGAATGGAATTGAACCATCGCGCCTAATTTCTTTTTCACCCTGAGCTATTCGCTATTTTCTGTGAACGGCGTTTTGGGGGGGGGTTTTAAACCCCCGCTATTTCATTTTTATTGCAGGTATAATTGGGGACGAAGGCTAGCGTGGCACGGCGTGAGTGGCTGGTTTGAAATCCAGCGCCTTTTTTTTATTTTATAACACTAATGCCAATTTTATTTTATATTATTTGTTTTCTATCTAATGTACAAAGCGCGTTGATAGCTCACTTGGTAAAGGCTCTCATTGGTAAACACTGGGACCTGGGTTCGAATCCCAGGTCCCCTCAATTTGTTTCTATTATTTTGTCTAAACCTTTCCCATGTAGCTCTCATCCTGATGACCACCATGAAGCCCAACGCCTCTGCCTGCCACGCGCCTGGAAAGGTCAATCCAAAGGCTATCATGTGAGTCCCATCATATGCACTGGTCAACGCTCCACATGTGATCCAAAAAGTCAGCAAAGGGCCTCCTCCTGTTGGGCCAGAGTTCATCAATCCACCTCCTCATTTGGGGTCAACACCCCCTACAGTTTGCATTTAATTTCCTTTTCTTTCCATTTTTTTATTTTTTGTTTTATTTCTAATTAATTAATCAAAACAATTTTCATAAAAAACCAAAAATCAGAAAATCATAAAAAATAAAAATATGTTTTATTTTAATTTAATTCATCAACCTTTTTTTGTAAATAAATTCAATAATTAATTTAGTGTTAATCTTAGGTTTTTTAATTTTAATGTATTTTTTTTTAATAACTAAAAAATATTTAAAAAAAATAGGTCTTTAGCACTTTGTTATCCTTTTTTTTATTAAATATTTTTATTTTCTTATTATAATTATTATTAACCATTAATTAATTTTGTAAATACTTGTAATTAATCAATTAGGTTTAAATTAGGTTTAACTTAGATAATTTTTTTTTCTTTAATAAATTAAAAAACAATTAGAACTAGAATTATTTGACTTTTAATTCCAATTTGATTTTCTTTAATTCCATAAATCCAAAAACATGAAAAAATAAGTCTTTTCCTTTATTTAATTTAATAATTTCAATTCATTTCCTTTAAAGGGTCCAACGCCCTCGCATTCGATTATATTTTCTTTTCGCGCGTTTATTTTATTTCTTTTGTAAATATAATGTATTTGCTCCAAAGCCCTGTAATAGTTAATTAGGCATTTACTTTCTGCATTTTATTTTAAATCGGGTCTTGGTTTAATTTGGCGATGTAGACCCGCGCCTTTGTAATAGCGTAGGACATTTATCTTTTCCGCACTTTAAATTCCCGCACCTTTAAACTGTTAACAATCACATGAAAGAATGAATGCCCGAAAATAAAAATCAAAACGTAGATCACCAATGCATGACAAGACAAATAATAAACTGAAAATGACACACAATTCACACACCACTCTTAGGGTACGCCTCACTGTTGCCTTGCCCCTCGAAACGTGGTCGTCGAGTATAGGACGTTTTAGTAAGTCCTTATGTCCATGAACATGGCATAAGGGTAGCTTCTAAGGTGTCCTACCGTTGCTCTGGTGATCACACTGTTGCCTTGCCCCTCGAAACGTGGTCGTCGAGTATAGGACGTCTTAGTGAGTCCTTATGTTCCATTGATCTAGTTGCCTCGAAACAAGTTGCCTCGGAACAGTTGCCTCGAAACGGTTTCCTCGGAATAAAAAGATCAATGGCATAAAGGTAGCTTCTAAGGTATCTTACTATTGCTCGGTGACCACACTGTCCCTAAACTCGAATTGACCCGAACACCTCAAACGGTGGTGCTACCTACCTCTCAATGGCGGGATGGCACTACCTAAAGGACACTTACACAGCTTAATTCCTTAGGGTAGGTAGATGACTCATAGATACTTGCTCTTTTCAAAAAACAAACAAAATACTTTTCACACCTTACACTTTAAAAAGCTTTCAAGAACAATTTTTCAAACACTCTTGAGGACTGATACAAGAGTCGATCTGAAACTTTCAAAGAAACTTTTTCAAACCCACTCACGATTGAAAAGCAAACAAACATTTTGAAAATACAATGAGCAAGTATCTAAGAGCCCATGGATAACCATGGATAGAAAGGGTGCTAACACCTTCCCTTTCTATAAATCTACCTCCCGAACCGAGAGATAATCTCATATGGAATTTTTCTGTGCTTTTGTCCTTTCCATATTGGAGAAAATAAAAGACGGTGTCGACTCTTGCTTCTGCGACATTTCACGAACCAGCGTTAAACAGTCAGTTCCAGATCCACCGATCACACCCTGCTTTGTGGAGAATGACTTCTTTGAGGGGTTTCCCCTGACCGTGTCCGATAACGAAGCCAACATCATTAAGCGGCTTGACAAGGAAGGTCGAAGGAAACACCTCGCTGCTAGCATGGTCGGAGTGGTGAAAATGGCTGAGATGGTTGTGGTCCTTGCAGGGGAAGGATCAAATTCTATGGACCGGGTCAGGGAGCTGGAATCAGACAAGGCGGCTCTTGTGGTCAAGTCTCGCAAGTTGAAGGAAGCCCTCGAACGGTCCGAGGAGATGTTCCGTGAACAGGCTGACTTGCTGTCGGGGGAGAAGGAGAAGGCCGACAAGGCCCTTGAGGAGAGGGATTGCCTCTAACTCGACAGGGAATGACTGGAGAGAGATAACCAACGGTTGTCGAGGGAGATTGAAGAGCTGAAAAATGCTATGCTTCCTACCGAGGACGATCCATAGGAGATAGCCGCTTTGCACACGCGCTTAAATTTTGTTGCTCGTATCCACCTCCTCGAGTAAGATTGTGTTGGCGCTCTGGCCGACGGGTTCGAGACTGTGGTGAGTCAGTTGTCCGTGCTGAATTCGGGCTTGAACATCGAAGGGGTTGGAGTTCTCTCCCAGATTATCGACGTCCAGGTAGTGCCTCCTCTCGATTCTCCTGATGTGGTCGTCAACTCTCTGGGGAATGATTGACTCTTTGCTATTGTTTGGGTATGTGCGCCCGTATATTGCTTTGTTTTTTGGGGGCCTGCGTGCCCGTGTTAGTTTTTGGGGCCTGCGTGCCCTTGTCTTTCTTAATTTCTTTGGGCCTTCGTGCCCTAGATTGTAATCTTGAACATCGCCGACCTTCGTGGTCGGTACATCATTAATCTGTTTTATGATTGCTTTTTCCAAAGATGCTTTATTTGCAATTACCTGCTAGTACCTAGGTATATGATCAACTGTTATTTTTGTAACGAATAATTGATAAGATTTATGTTCGAGCGGAGATACCCTTTCGACCCTCATAATGGTTCGACACATTTCGAAATGTGTCGATTGTGTGGAGTGGAGTCCGCATGTCGGGCGTATGACCTAGATCGGGGTCTGATGCTCGTGGTGTGAACTGCCCATCGTGAGCTGGGTGTTCTTCCATGTGGGTACTTTGACAGTGGAGCTCGATCTAGGTGTCCCTGCCGGGCATTAGCATTTGACTCATTGGGTGAGAAACGGTGTGCCCTCGGTGTTCGGTAGGTCGGGCTCGTACCTTGACCCGCCTACGTGGTCGATACTTTCTCCTTATTGGCTAAGGGTGAATGTTCGAATGCCAAAGTCCACAGTGGTTGAGGGCTTTAGCTATAGTACTGTTTCAACTTTGCAGCATTCCAGGGTCGTGGTAGTGGTTCTCCGTTTAACTGCTCGAGGTAATATGCTCCGGTGCCTGTAGCGCCCTAGACGCGGTAAGGTCCTTCCCAGTTTGCGGCCAATTTTCCTTCACGAGAATCCTTTTGGTTTCTTCGCAAGACTAGGCTGCTGACCTGGAACTCGCGTCTGATGACCTTTTCGTCGTGACACAGGGCTACCTGTTATTTCAAAGTGGCCTCGCGCAGGGCTGCCCCCGATTGGATTTCCTCGACCAAGTCGAGCTCATCCCTCAGGGCCTCGTCATTCATTTCTTCATCAAGAGGCATCTCTGTCCGCCTGGAGGGTTCCCTGATTTCCACGGGGATGACGGCCTCAGTGCCATATGTTAGTCAAAACGGGGTCTCGCCTGTCGTCGAATAGGGTGTGGTGCGGTAAGCCCATAAGACGCTATGTAGTTCCTCGACCCATCCCCTTTTTGCTTCGCCTAGTCTGCGCTTAAGTCCCCGCAGGATAACCCTGTTGGAGGCCTCGACTTGCCCGTTGGTTTGGGGATGCTCGACTGAGGTGAAATGTTGTTTGGTACCGAGTTTGGCGATGAAGCTTCAGAAGCTTTGGTCGGTGAATTGGGTACTGTTATCTGTGACCAATGCCTGCGGGATTCCAAATCGGGCGAGGACGTTTCGTTTGTAGAAGCGGAGGATGTTATGGGAGGTGATTTTCGCAAGGGCCTCGGCCTCTATCCACTTCGTAAAGTAATCCACGACCACAATGAGGAACTTGTTCTAGTACGTTCCTTGTACGAATGGTCTGAGGATATCCATCCCCCACCAGGCAAATGGCCACGGGGATGACAGTATACTCAACTCGTGAGGGGGAGCGAGATGCATGTCGGCGTGCTTCTGGCACTTGTCGCATCCCTTGACATGGTCTTTGGCGTCCTGTTGCATTTTCGGCCAGTAGTACCCCGCTCGTAGAGCCTTCCTTGCTAGGGACTTACCGCCCATGTGATAGGCGTTAATACCTTCGTGTATTTCCCGTAATACCTCGGGGACTGTGGATTCGTCGATGCACTTCAAGAGGGGGATGGAGAATCCCCTGCGATATAGTTTGTGCTCGATCACCACGTAGGAGCACGCTCGTCGTTTGGTCGCGGCTGCCTCTGTTTGGTATGGAGGGAGTTCGCCTTTTGTCAGGAAGTTGAACACCGGGGTCATCCAGCACGAACTGTCTCCAATGGCGTTCACCTCGAGCGTGATCGAGGTTTTCTCGATGCTCGGGCGGGATAGAGATTCCTGTATGACGGATTTGTTTCCGCCCTTCTTCCTCGTGCTTGCGAGCTTCGACAGTATATCGACCCTTGTGTTTTGCTCGTGTTGGACGTGCGATATCTATGCTTGGTCTAAATTCTTCATGTACCCTTTAACTAAGTCCAGGTATTCGACAAGGTTGTTATTTTTAGCCTGATAGCTTCCTTGGACTTGAGAAGCGACGAGTTGAGAGTTTGAAAATTTGCACTTCACGGGCACCTAGGTCCTCGGCCAATCTTAGTCCTGCGAGCAGGGCCTTGTACTCATCTTGGTTGTTTGAAGTAGGGAAGGAGAGGGTGAGTGAATGCTCGATCACCACCCCTTCCTCGTTCTCTAAGAGGATCCCTGCGCCGCTTCCGGATGGACTAGACGCTCCGTCGACAAAGATGATCCACTTGTGCTCTTTCCCTGCGGGGGGTTGTAAGCGGTCATTTCAGCGACGAAATAGGCTAGAGCTTGTGCTTTTAGGGCCTTCCTGCTCTCGTACTGAATTTCGAACTCAGAAAGTTCCAAGGACCATTTCAACATTCGACCTGCCATATCCGGTCGACCTAAGAGCGGTTTCACTGGCTGGTCAGTTCGCACTATGATTGTGTGCGCGAGAAAATAGTGTTTGATTCTCCTCGTCGCGTTGATGAGGGCTAGGGCTAATTTTTCTATCTGTTGGTATCTAATCTCGGGACCTTGCAGTGCTTTGCTCATGAAATAGACGGGTTTTTGTCCGTCGGGCGTCTCGCGAATGAGGGCCGCACTGACGGCTTCGACCGCGATGGCCAGGTATAGGAACAATGGTTCCCTCGACGGCGGGTCGTGATAATACGGGCAGTTGGGATAAGCTTTGTTTGAGATGGAGCAACGCCTGCTCACATTCCTCGGTCCATTCGAAAGCTGCCTCCTTGCGAAGGAGCTTGAAGAATGGGAGGGTGTGCTGAGTGGATCTTGCGACGAAGCGGGATAACGAGGTGAGCATGTCGTTCATGACTTGTATGGATTTTTTTGATGTGGGTGTCAGGAGGTCGGAGAAAGCTGGACATTTTTCAGGGTTGGCTTCGATTCCTCATTCCGTCAGGTAGAAGCCGAGAGATTTTCCTGCCTTGACCCCGAATGTGCACTTCTCGGGGTTTAATCTCATCTTACATTGTCTTGCTTGGCCAAAGACTTCTTTGAGGTGAGCGGCATGGTCGGTGTCTGCTCGGGACTTGACGATCATGTCATCCATATATACCTCGAGCATGTCCCCGATTTGGTTGTGGAATACTTTGTTCATCATACGTTGGTATGTTGCTCTTGCGTTTTTTAGACCAAAGGGTATTACGTTGTAGTAATAGTTTCCCAAGCTGGTCATGAAAGCAGTGCAATGATTGTCGCTTATGGCCATTGGAATTTGGTTATAGCCTGAATAGGCATCCATAAACGACAGTATTTTATAACTGGCCGAGTTGTCAACCAGCATATCTATGTTGGGCAAAGGAAAATCATCTTTCGGGCATGCCCGATTGAGATCAATATAATCAACATACATTCGCCACTTTCCATTATTTTTCTTGACAAGTACAACATTTGACAGCCAGGTTGAATACCGGGCTTCGGAAATAAAATTTGCCTCTAGGAGGTCTTTTACAGCTTTTTCAGCAGCCTTTGTTTTCTCCGGGGACTGCCTACGCCTATGTTGTACTACTGTCCTAGCGGTTTGATCTATGGAGAGGCGGTGACAGGCGACCTCAGGGTCGAGTCCGGGAATCTCCGCGGCGCTCCATGCGAATAGGTCCGCATTCTCGTGTAAGCAGGTGTTGTACCCCAAAAATTTTCCTCCCATATTTCCCAAGACCTTTCAAGAATAATCTCCAAGTGGCTCAAGATTGCTCAAGAGTTGGATAGTCAAATCATCTCCTAAGGCAATCAATTCAAAATTAGGGTTTTGTGTTGCATCAAGGTCTTTACATCCAAATGACCTAAAGTTCTCCCCAATGTCCTAATATGTTCTCAAGTTCATCCAGGTCAAATTTCATGCCTTACAGAGGAAGTTTGGTCAGTCAATTGCTCAAGAGGTCCAAAAATCGACTGTGTTAGGGCAAAAGTCAAATGTGACCTACAAATAGTCAAACCTCAAGATTTTTTGTCAACATTCTCATTTTGAAGGATAATTCATCATTTGATCAAGGGTTGATCATGATTCATCAAGGATTGCTCAAGATTCATCAAGATTCAAAAGTTGCTAAATTAGGGTTTTGCAGGAAAAGTCAACTCAACTTTGACAAAGCATAACTTTCTCATAATTTATGAGAAATGACCCATACAAATCTCATTTTGAAGAGGATGCAATGTCCTACAATCCATATTCACACCCCAAGATCAAGAAATGCACTCACAAGAAGTTATAAATTTGGACATTATAGGTCATTTTTGAAAGTCAACAAAAACACCTTTTTTACCAAAGCTTATAACTTGATCATGGAATATCAAAATGAGATGATACCAAAAGGGTTGGTTAGAGGACATATCAAGGTTTCTAAAAAGTCAAAGAACATCTCCAAAAGTTCAAAATTGAAGAAGTTATGCTTTGTTGAAGTTGGGCATTTTTCCAAAATTGCCAAAAGTCCACTATCCCCAAAACTTCAAATTTTGACAAATGGGCCCACTTTTTTCCACTTGATTTGATCTTATCACACTACACACGTGTCCTATCTTTAGTTTTATGTCCATTCGTTGATTTTTATATTTTATTTGATTTTTATTGAATTAATTTATTTTAATATCAATATTAATCCAAATAAAATCCAAATATTGATGGAATGAGATCTTTTTGATTGATACAGCTTTCAATTATCATGATGGACACAATCAAACTCGAATCAAGCCACGTTGTGAACAAAATATTGGTTTTTGACACTTTTGGAAGCTTTGTTAATGGAGGATAAAATCAAATCTTCAATCATCAATTCACATGGATTCAAGGCCCAAAATTAAACCTAATTGCTTCTATTATACTCATACAATGCAAAGGCACAAAGGACATGACCAAGAGGCTGCACAAACTTCAATTTAAAACTTGAGAAAAAGCTTGAAAAGGGTGAAACTGAAATCACATCTAGAGCCTAATTCAAGACAAAAACTCCACGCTAGTCAATTGCCAGGAGTCCACTAAAGCTATTGGAATCAAAACCAAGCCCTGAAACCTCCTAAATCACGCTGTAAGTTTCTTTGAACACGGCCCTGTACATGGAATCATAATCTCTTGTTCTTGCATCCTTTTTCCAAAATCTTTGCATATTTATGTTTGTCGTTCCATTTAGAACATTTCTACATTATTTAATTTTGTTTTTGTAGCCTGTACAGCCATACCCGAAACTAGGGTTTGGCTTTCTTGTTTTTAGGAGTTTCCGTTTCAGGTGAAATCAGCACTATCAATGGCCATGGTTGTGTTCAGGGAGGAGAGACGAGCATGGTGATGGTCTTAGTTGGCATTTATATGGCCTGTAATTTGTTTTAGGATGATCCCACGGATCTTGCTGCGGATAAAAATCCGCAGGTAAGAAAACCAGGTTGTAATGAAGAAGATGACAATGTGCTTCTTCCCTATTGGTTGATTTTGAATCTCGCGCGTTTTTGTTTTAATTCCAGCGTGTTATTTGTTTTACCCTTATAATAATTGTTTTATATTCCATTAACAAAAGCATTACAGTGGCCCAGTGGTGGAAGCGTTAGTGTGTTGGCTAATGGGACCTGGGTTCGAATCCCAGGTCCCCCAATATTTGTTAAATTTTGTTTACAGGTGATTCCATGCAGCATCAAGAGCGTGGCATATCATGTGTCCCCATCTAGATGGCTGCCAGATGGCCTCAGGCCAGATCTGGTGGCCAAGGTTGAATGTCTATCATGGTCTCAAGTCAAAGGCGCACAGGGAATCATACAAAGTCAATGAGGCTTGCTGCAAATGGGCCAAACAATTGCTATCTCACCTCCTGATTTGGGGCCCAAACCCTCCCATTTGGTTTATTTCTTTTCTTTTCTCTCTTTTATTTAATTATTTGTTTTATATTATTATTTTTATTATTTAAACCACTGACCAATTAAAATCTTTTTCCCAAAAAAAATCAAAAATACAAAAATATATTTTATTCATTAAAATTAAAATCATCACTTTATTTTTATAAATAAATACTAACTTAATTAATTTAGTTTTAAATAGGTTTAACTTTTAACATTTTTGCAATAAATTAAAATTAATTTAGATAATTAGGTTTTACTAACTTTTAATCAATTTATTTTATTTCCTTAAATATAAAAATTCCAAAAATATATTTTTTAATTAATTAATTTAATTTTTAATTTTAATTTAATTTCCTTTAATCCAAAAAATAACAAAAAATGCTTTCTTTCAAAAAGGGTCAAAACCCTAAAAAATGCGTTGTTTTAATTTCTCGCACGCGATCCATATTTCCAATATTGTAATTGCTTCTGGTATGTAATAGCTTTTAATTAGGACTTTAATTATTTATCGCTTTATTTTACTTTCTGCAATTTAAATTAAAGGGTTGCTTTTGGCGATGTAAATACCCGACGCCTTGTAATAGTTTAGATTTAATTTCCGTGATTTAAAATTCCGCAACTATTAATTGTTAGATGTTTGATAAATAGGGAATGCATGACAAGATCAAATCTTTAACCTAAAATCAACATAGCTCACCCATGACATGTACAAAGATAAATTAACCGAAATAACACACTCGCACATGCGCACTCTTAGGGTACACCTCGCTTGGTTGCCTTCGAACGTGGTCATTGAGTATAGGAAGTTTTAGAGGTCGCCCTCTTGTCCAAAGATCATAGTTGCCTCGAAACGGTTGCCTCGGAAAAAATGATCTAAGACATTAGGGTTACCGCTAAGGCATCCTAACATTGCTTTAGTGACCACACGTCCCTTAATCGAATTGACCCTTAAACTCCAACGACGATGCTACCTACTCCTCAATAGTGGGATAGCATTGTCTAAAGGACATTTGTACAAATTAATTCCTGTTTCGAGTAGGTATATGGTTCTCAAGTACTTGCTTATTCTAAAACAAAACAAAACTTTTCGCACTTACACTCTTTTCAAAACAAAACTCTTTCAAACCCACAAACACAAAGAAAAGCAATTTTTGAAAACACAATGAGCAAGTACCTAAGAGCCTGTGGATAACCATGGATAGAAAGGGTGCTAACACATTCCCTTTCTATAATCTACCTCCCGAACCCGAGAAACATCTCGAAAAAGGAATTTTTCTGTGCTTTTTTCCTTTCCTTGTTGGATAAAATAAAATACGGTGGCGACTCTTGCTTACTGCGACATTTTGCAAAAACAAACGCAAAACGCAAACCAGCATATCCAAAAATAGTCAGTTCTCTTCCCACCGCATCACAGAACTGGCGACTCTGCTGGGGATTTAATAAGTGAGGTGTACCTTAGGATTAGATCATTGTGTTTTCAATTGTATGCTTTGTATGATTTATATTTGTGGGTTTGTATCAGAGTTCTATAGATCCTAACCCGGATCTGGGGGATACCCTTTAGGTAAGTAGCAATAAACTGTGAGGGAACTGTACAGCGTAGACCGATACGGTTGAAGCAGTAGCTACGTTGGTGTGGCACTTTAGTCTGTATCGATATCCCTTGTGTTGGAACGAGGAGAATATGGGTCTTCTAAGGGGACATTAAGCACCAACTGACCTTAGAACCTTTAAACTGACCAACTTGGCCATAGAACAGTAGCAGTATGCTACACTCATTTAGACTAAACTCTCGCGATGATTCCAACTGCAAGAAAAGGTTACTAAACTGGAATTATGACCAATCGAGGGTAGTCATTGATATTGAGATCCTCTAGAACCCGGTTACTATTTTTAGGACAGGTTTAAACCAACTGAACTGAAAGGGGGTAGTACCTAAGCTCCTTGCCAGCCTGAAATCTAAGGGCTCTGTGTGACTTGTGTGCCTTTACCATGTTTGCTATTTGTGGATACTTGTGGTGTGCCTTTATCATGACATCATGACATCATAACATTGCATACATCTTGCATAAGACTAACCTATTTCAAAGACAAGAGGGATTCATCTTGGCTCCGTTTTGTAGGTCATCATGATGCCTATGCGTAGGAATACCATCCGGATTAACTTTGTCCAGGTTCCCACTATGCTTAAAGATTTGGTTGTAAGGATGCCAGATACTACTTCCTTCATCAGAAGACATGGGCATCTTCTTAGTTTGGTCACCTCCCAGATGGATGAACAGATGATGAGAGTCTTAGTCCAATTCTATGATCCGTTGTACCATTGTTTTACTTTCCAGGACTACCAGCTGGTTCCCACCCTAGAATAACTCTCTGAGTTGCTCGGTATCTCTGTTCTGGAGCAGACCCCATTTACTGGTTGGGAGAAGATTCTTAGGCCCGAAGAGATTGCTGCAGCCTCTCATTTGACCAAAGAAGAGGTAATGGCTAATTGGGAAACTAGAAGTGGAGCAAAGGGCTTTCTGACTAAGTTCTTGGTTGGTAAGGCTAACTATTTATGGGATAGCCTAGACTTCAAGGCCTTCGAGGATATTCTGGCTCTTTTGATATACGGCTTGGTATTGTTTCCAAAATCTGACTCCTTTGTTGACGTGAATGCGATAAAGATCTTCATCTCTCGGAATCCTGTACCCACCCTCTTGGGTGACATCCTTCATCAGCTCTATGCTCGTACTGCCCGAAAGCGGGGAACCTTGATGTGTTGTACTCCTTTATTGGCGAGGTGGTTTATTTTGCACCTTCCCAAGTCAGTGCTGAAGAACAAAGAAGGCATGGGCTGGGCTTATAGGGTGATGTCTCTCTCTCATAATGACATCATCTGGACTCTCAAGGGTATGGATGAGGTGACTATCATTGATCGCTGTGGGGAGTACCCTAATGTTCCACTGTTAGGAACCCATGGAAGAATTTCTTACAACTCGTGCTTGGCCTTATGCCAGTTCGGACGTGCCAGAAGAGAAGGACATCATGAGATGCTAATGCCTAGTATCATCTTTGATTTTCAAAGGGATAGCGACGAGCAACGTCGCAGATTCATAAGGGCTTGGGATAGAGTTCACCAATCTGATCCACATGAGTTGGGTCCGAAGACTTCACTTTCGATGGAGCCATATCTCAGATGGGTCTGCATCCGTGCCCAAAAGCTAGGTATGCCATATGAAGCTGTCCGGCCTGTCACTCTTGAAGTTGCTAATGAAGAAGGAGTTCTTCCAACCATCCTCCATCCTTATATGCCCACTGACATTGGGGCACTGAAGAGATCTTGGATGCAACTGAGGGAAGAACGGGATTCTTACCGAGAGAAGTTCAACGAGCAAGAGCAGAAGATCCAGAAGCTGACTAGGCAGTTGGAGAACGAGCGGATCTTGAATGACTATGTCTGCACTGTTAAGAAGAGACCATGGGAGCGTTGATTGACTTTTGATGATTTCCTTTCCAGTTTTTATTTACTTTTCAGTATTTCCATTCTTGTAACGCCTTAAGGGGAAATTTGTTGAACAATTTGAATTATAAAGTTTATCTAATAAAGTGTGTTTCCTTTCTGGTTTACAAATTTGAATCTCCCGATTGTCTTTGAAATCATAATCATACGCATTTCATCTCATGCACTTCATAAACAGGTACCCATTACAGGTCTCTTATCTTCTTCGCTATTTATTTCAGCAATCATCATGTATGCTGAACCTTCAACTGAGCAAGCAATCAAGGCCCTCTAGGCCCAGAATGCCCAATTCTAAGAGCTGTTCATGAATCTAGCTAAGGGTCAGCAAGACCTGAAAACCCTGATTCTGAAAGAGAAGAAGAAGAAGAGGAAAATCCTGTTTAACACGGGGCACATGTTTGGAAACAGGCTACAGAATGAAGTTGATTTGACCACCTCATCTGGAGGGAAAGATAGTCAGGAAGAAAGGAGAGCTCCTAGCCCTGTGGTCTCAGACAACGAGACGGACTTCGACGAAGAACAGTATCCTCCAGCTGAGGACAGATACAAGCAACTAGAAGACCAGTTAAATGCTATGGAAGTTCAGAAGGTGCCTGGTCTGGACTTTGCTGATCTAGGTCTATCATCTGGGGTAGTGATTCCCCACAAGTTCAAGGCATCGGCCTTTGCTAAGTATGACGAAGTTTCTTGTCCGAAGCTGCACCTCCGGTCATATGTGAGGAAGATTCAGCCGTACACTGCTGATAAGAACTTATGGATCCATTTCTTTCAATTTCTTTCAAGATAGTCTCTCAGGGACTCAGCTTGAGTGGTTCTATCAGTTGGACGGAACCAGTATCCGCAGTTGGGAGGATTTGGCTACTGTTTTCTACAGACAGTACCAGTACAACTCTGACCTCGCTCCTACGCGTACCCAACTCCAGGGTATGTCAATGGGAACAAGTGAAGGATTCAAAGATTATGCCCAAAAGTGGAGAGACCTCGCCGGAAGAGTGCAACCACCTTTGGATGATCGGAAGCTAGTTGACATGTTTCTGGGGACCTTGTCTGGTCCATTTTTCAACCACTTAATTGGAAGCTCTTCATATGGGTTTACAAAGCTTATTTTGACCGGTGAGAGGATTGAGGATGGTATTAAGGCTGGTAAGATACAGAAGGGTGCTTCGTCAAGTATCGAGAAGAAGCCGTTCAAGAAAGAGTCCAGTGTTGTCTACAGTTCGAAAAGACAGATTAGACCTAAACACCGCCAAGCTGTTAATGCGGTTGTTATTTCAAAACCTGCTGGTGTTCCTCAGCACAATAATTAACAGAAGTATGAGAGACCTCAAAGGCAATTCACCCGTCTCAACATGACCTTATCTCATATTCTGCCACAGTTGCTGAAGACCAATCTGGTGATTCTAAAGGAAGCTCCGAAGAATTCAAATACAACATCACCGAGATATAACCCTAATGCCCGCTGTGCTTATCACTCTGATAGCCGGGGGCATAATACAGATGATTGTTGGACTTTGAAGAGTAAGATACAGGACTTAATTAATGCGAAGGAGATTGAGTTCGAGGCGCCCGAGAGGCCTAATGTTGTGACTGCTCCTATGCCCAAGCATGGAGTGAATGTTGTAGAAGAAGACTCGTTTATGGTTTATGTGGATGATATTGCTACCCCTTTGATGACTGTGAAGAAGAACCTTTTGCTAGCCGGTTTATTTCCGGGCTGTGACGAAGGTTGCCGTAGGTGTTCTGCTCTACCAAATGGTTGTCCGCTTTTGAAGTCAGGTGTCCAACGCCTGATGGATAGTAAAGAAATTATGTTCGAGAAGACTGTTGTTCCCCTAGTTCATACCGAAGAAGTTGCCATCATTACCATTTTCGACAATTCTTCCAAGGCTCCCCCGAGGAAGCCTGTTAGAATTACATCTGTTCCGAGAATCGCACTTGTGATCATCACTATTCTGGGGCCCATCCCATATACCTCTGATAAAGCTGTCCCTTGGCACTATGGGGCCGATGTTTATTTTCATGGAGTTAAGCAAGAGGTGGATGCTGATACTGATGTCAGCAATATTGTTGGACCTGCTAAAGTCACCCGCAACGGAAGACTTTTCTCACCTGATATCCCTCCACCAACTGTCCGAAGACCTGTTGTTATCACACCTGCCAATGTACCTGCTACCATTCCTGTTCAGGTTCCTATTCTTACCCCCGTCGCCGAGTCATCTGACACTCGGGGCAAAGGGATCAGCACTGACGTGCCTGCCCAGACGGAGGCACCGAAGACGATTACTGTTGAAGCTTCTAAGCAAGAGATGGAAGAGATCCTGAAAATCATCAAGAAGAGTGACTACAATGTAGTTGAACAGCTGAGGCAAACCCCATCCAAGATTTCCATGTTATCACTATTGTTATGCTCAGAGGCCCATGCCAAGGCTCTGATTACCTTCTTAAAGACTGCTCACGTACCACAAGAAACATCAGCTGATTAGTTTACAGATTGTGTGGCCAATTTGACTGCTGATAATAGTTTGGGTTTCTCGGACACCGACTTGACTGCCAAGGGGAAGAATCACAATGATGCCCTGCATGTCTCCATTTAATGCAGGGACATTACTCTTGCACATGTGTTGGTGGATATTGGTTCCTTATTGAACGTCTTGCCTAAAAAATCTCTAGACCGGTTGGATTGTGAAGGGTTGGAGATAAAGCCAAGCAACATTGTCGTCAGGGCCTTTGATGGGTCTAAGAGAATGGTGCATGGAGAGGTTGATATCTCGATCAAGGTTGGTTCTCAGGTCTTCAACTCTACGTTCTATGTTATGGACATTCGCCCATCTTATTCTTGTTTGCTGGGTCGTCCATGGATCCATAAAGCTGGGGCCGTAACCTCAACGCTCCACCAGAAGCTGAAGTACCCAGTCAAAGGGAAGATTGTGACAGTACAGGGAGAGGAAGAGTACATGGTTAGCCACCTCAACTCTTTCCGGTATGTAGAGATGGATGGGGAGTTCATTGAGACCCCATTCCAGCATTTTGAAGAGGTTCCTCAGACATTGGCGTCAGCAGAGGCTGTTAGTGGAGATTCTCCTATGAAGATGGCTTCCTTAAGGGATGCCCGGGCTGTTATTGAGAAAGGTGAGTGTACAAATTGGGGTCGACTCCCTGATTTTACACAGAAGACTAACAAGTTTGGTTTGGGTTTCACGGCAGAAGCTCAAAAGGCTGTTCGGAATGCACGAATCGAAAGACCTCCCGTGTTCATCAGCAACTCGGGGGTGAATGCCATTGAAGACGATGTGGAAGAATCTGAATTCGACAGCTGGATCTATCCTACGACCGACGGTGGACCAAGCAACTGGACAGCAAGGGACTTCATCCCTATTACTTTTGTTACCCAGTAATGAAACTTTTGTTTTGAATTTGTAACAGACAATGTTTTAAACTTTATGGCCCGATGTCTTACCCGGGGCACTGTGGCTTCATTTGTGAGGGCTTTATGTGTGTCATTTTCATATATCATTAATAAAAGCATTGGACGTTCTTGCATTTCAAATTTTGTGCTCCTTGTTTTTCTTTATTATATATTGAAAAACAGCTATTTACACACACTCACATATCATGCTCCAAATCCACTCTGGATCCCACTGATAACGACTCTGCTACTGCCAGTTATGTCTTCGAAAGTCCGATCAACTTAGCCGAAGACGAAGGTGAAGATGATTGTGAAGTGCCTGGTGAATTTGTTAGACTACTGCTTCAAGAAGATAGGGCCATACTACCTCCAAGCCATCAATGTTGATGCCTCCAATTACGGGAAGACCGTCGATCTTATAAGTGCTGGATAATACAAAGAAGTACGTGTTGGGACAGCATGACGAGTCTGGCCGAAAAGAGCATGCTATTTACTGCCTTAGCAAAAAGTTTACCGATTGGGAGACCTAATACTCACTGCTCGAGAGAACTTGTTACACTTTGGCATGGGCTGCTCGCCGACTGAGACAGTATATGCTGACTCACACTACCCTATCAAAGATCTGAACGTCTTGACGGCTCCTTGTCCTTTTGCAATGTGGGGCATTGATATGATCGGCGAGATCAGACCTACGACATCCAACGGGCACCGTTTCATCTTGGTAGCTATTGATTACTTTACGAAGTGGTTTGAAGCAGCTTCCTTTGCTATTGTAACCAAGAACGTCGTGGCATGGTTCATTCGGCATAATCTGATCTGTCGATACGGTGTACCAGAGAGGATCATAACGGATAATGGTACCAATCTCAACAACAAGATGATCACTGAGCTCTGCGAATAATTCAAGATACATCATCATAACTCTTCTCCCTACCGGCAAAAGATGAATGGGGCTGTAGAAGCGGCTAATAAGAACATTAAGAAGATTGTGCAGAAGATGACAGTGACATACAAAGACTGGCACGAGATGTTATCGTTTGCTCTTCATGGGTACCGTACCTCAGCACGGACGTCAACAGGGGCAACACCCTATTCCTTGGTATATGGCATGGAGGCAGTCTTGCCCATGGAAGTTCAGATACCCTCTCTTCGGATCATGAAGGATGCAGGTTTGAGCGAAGATAACTGGATTCAAACCCGGCTTAATCAGCTAAACCTAATCGACAAAAAGATACTTACTGCCATTTGTCATGGTTAGACGTACCAAAAACGGATGATCAAGGCATTTAACAAGAAAGTCAGACGACAAGAGTATCGAGTTGGGGATCTGGTAATCAAGCGCATTATTCTACCTCAAGGTGATCCCAGGGGAAAATGGACCCCTACTTACGAAGGGCCATTTGTGGTTAAGAACATTTTCTCAGGAGGAGCTATGATTCTAACCACCATGGATGGTGACGACCTTCCTCACCCCGTCAATGCAGACATAGTGAAAAGATACTATGCATAATCAAAGACCCGCTAGGTTTACTGGCCTAGGCAAAAATAAGGGCTTCCCGACGAACCAAAAGGGTTCGAGAAAAAATAAGGGATGAAAATGAAAAATCTATACACCCGGCAAGTCAAAAACCTGAAAAGGCGACTTGGGCAAAAAAGGGTATCCCGGTGGACTGAAAACCCGAAAGGGTGGTCCAGGCAAAAGTTAGGGATCAAAGCGTAATACTATGTCTCATTGGATCACCTTGCATCCAGACTTCGGTATCGACTATCAAGCTCGGACGACACTAATCAATCAGATTCATCTTCAACCAAGTAGCAAAGTGATGAGATGCTCGAGGATATAAAGGCAATAGCAGAGTTGGAACCCAGTGGGATCATTCACATAGATGTTTTGTTTTCTTTTCACATACTGTATAAATTCTATTTGCTCGGCGGAGTTCTCTTACTAGGACGTCAGCCTCTTGTACAAAAACGCATATTTACAGGCCAAACTTCAAAATCAATACAATTCATTTTCAAAAAATTTCAAACTGTTATTTTTCTTTATCTGTTTTATTTTGCAAAGAACGTCCAAGGTTCATTTTTGATATATGCATTTGACATTAATTGCTGATCATAAATATTTACATGCGAAACAAAAGGATGAACTACTGGTAACATCAGAAACAGGGGCAATAAGAATTGTCCGAGCTGTATGGTTGCTTTGTTCACCAGGTACAAAGGTAGATTCAGCTGAGGAATATGGCTAAGATACCTTCACTCCCCGTAGAGCAAGACAGTAATGGTAGCTTTCCCAGCTGAGACTTGCAACTATGAACGAATCAACAATGCTCTCCCCAAGCAGAGTTAATCTACCATCAGCCCTAAAAAGGCTTGGTATCCCCAGAAGGTCTTAATATTCCCTCAGCGGAGTATAATAATATTCCCCAGCAAGTATAAGAGTATCCTCAACAGTCTTAATATTCCTCAACGGAATATAGGAATGTTCCCCGACAACATACAAGATACCTCCAGTGGAATCAATGTTTCCCCAGCACGGTCTGAAAAAGTTTCCCCAACGGAGTTGAATCATCATCCCCAGTAGACTCTGGAAGTTTACCCCCAGCGGAGTACAAAATAAATCTCCCCAGCCAAATTCGGAAGGGTTATCCCCACGAGAGTCTAACAAGGTTATCCCCAGCAAGTTGCAACTGAAAGATCGTCCCCAACGAAGTTCTTTCCTTTCACAAACAGGAATTCAATCCTCAACAGATTCAATATCACCAGCAATGGTAATCCATCCCCAGTGGAGTTTATCATTGAAATCCCCAGTGGAGCTTATCAGCGGAATCCCCAACGGAGTTTATCGTTAAAATCCTTAGCAGAGCATCTCTTCCCCACAGAGTAATTCCCCTCGGAGTATTCTCATCATCAGTTTATTCCCCAATGGAGTCATCCTCTCCTACAGGTTTATTCTTGTAATCACCTTCGTTCATCATCCCCAGCGGAAACGAAGAATCCAACTCTATGCTCCAGCAGCTATCCGGGATTTATTTTCCCCAGCTAAAACATCGCATTTCCATACATCATAATACATGCATAGACGCATCATACCATACAATCTCATTTATGTTGAGAACATCATTGCTTGATCCATATCATGCATTGCATATGACTGACCTTTACCTTTCAGGAAAGATGCAGTTAAATTCTTAACTCGTCAATGGAGACAAAATCAGTTAAATCGATTCCTAAAGATTTTTCTGTGGCCAACTCGTCAATGGAGACAAAATCAGTTAAATCGATTCCTAAAGATTTTTCTGTGGCCAATTCAGTCAATGGAGACAAAATCAGTTAAATGGATTCCTAAAGATTTTTCTGAGGCAAAGCCAGTCAATGGAGACAAAATCAGTTAAATGGATTCCTAAAGATTTTTCTGAGGCAAAGCCAGTAAATGGAGACAAAATCAGTTAAATCGATTCCTAAATATTTTTCTGTGGCCAATTCAGTCAATGGAGACAAAATCAGTTAAATGGATTCCTAAAGATTTTTCTGAGGCAAAGCCAGTCAATGGAGACAAAATCAGTTAAATCGATTCCTAAAGATTTTTCTGAGGCAAAGCCAGTAAATGGAGACAAAATCAGTTAAATCGATTCCTAAAGATTTTTCTGAGGCAAAGCCAGTCAATGGAGACAAAATCAGTTAAATCGATTCCTAAAGATTTTTCTGAGGCAAAGCCAGTCAATGGAGACAAAATCAGTTAAATCGATTCCTAAAGATTTTTCTGAGACAAATCCAGTCAATGGAGACAAAATCAGTTAAATCGATTCCTAAAGATTTTTCTGAGGCAAAGCCAGTCAATGGAGACAAAATCAGTTAAATCGATTCCTAAAGATTTTTCTGAGGCAAAGCCAGTCAATGGAGACAAAATCAGTTAAATCGATTCCTAAAGATTTTTCTGAGGCAAAGCCAGTCAATGGAGACAAAATCAGTTAAATCGATTCCTAAAGATTTTTCTGTGGCCAAGCCAGTCAATGGAGACAAAATCAGTTAAATCGATTCCTAAAGATTTTTCTGAGGCCAACCCGTCAATGGAGACAACCCGTCAATGGAGACAACTCGTCAATGGAGACAACCCGTCAATGGAGACAACCCGTTAATGGAGACAACCTGTCAATAGAGACAACCCGTCAATGGAGACAACCCGTCAAAAGAGACAACCCGTCAACGGAGACAACCTGACAATGGAGACAACCCGTCAAAAGAGACAACCCGTCAATGGAGACAACCCGTCAAAGGAGACAGCCCGTCAAAGAAGACAAAACCTCCCCTGGTTCAGTTAAATCGATTCCTAAAGATTTTTGTGATGCCAATTCCGTCAAAAAAGACAAAACCACCTACCAACAATCACCAAATGGCATCTGTAAGCCTATTCCCGACATCACAATGCTGATACTACGTCACGCGAGTGCAAATTTCTGGGCACTCTAGTGTTCAATTATCTTCCACCTTCGGATTACGAAAGGCTCGAAAGCCAATCTATATCCTCAGGTTTAAGAAAATTGAACAGGGGCAACTGTTGTACCCCAAAATTTGCCCTCCCATATTTCCCAAGACCTTTCAAGAATAATCTCCAAGTGGCTCAAGATTGCTCAAGAGTTGGACAGTCAAATCATCTCCTAAGGCTGTCAATTCAAAATTAGGGTTTTGTGTTGCATCAAGGTCTTTACATACAAATGACCTCAAGTTCTCCCCAATGTCCTAATATGCTCTCAAGTTCATCCAGGTCAAATTTCATGCCTTGCAGAGGAAGTTTGGTCAGTCAATTGCTCAAGAGGTCCAAAAATCGAATGTGTTAGGGCAAAAGTCAACTGTGACCTACAAATAGTCAAACCTCAAGATTTTTTGTCAACATTCTCATTTTGAATGATAATTCATCATTTGATCAAGGGTTGATCATGATTCATCAAGGATTGCTCAAGATTCATCAAGATTCAAAAGTTGCTAAATTAGGGTTTTGCAGGAAAAGTCAACTCAACTTTGACCAAGCATAACTTTCTCATACTTTATGAGAAATGACCCATCCAAAGCTCATTTTTAATAGGATGCAATGTCCTACAATACATATTCACACCCCAAGATTAAGAAATGCACTCACAAGAAGTTATAAATTTGGACATTATAGGTCATTTTTGAAAGTCAACAAAAACACCTTTTTTACCAAAACTTATAACTTGAGCATGTAATATCAAAATGAGATGATACCAAAAGGGTTGGTTAGATGACATCTCAAGGTTTCTAAAAAGTCCAAGAACATCTCCAAAAGTTCAAAATTGAAGAAGTTATGCTTTGTTGAAGTTGGATATTTTTCCAAAATTGCCAAAAGTCCACTATCCCCAAAACTTCAAATTTTGACAAACGGGCCCACTTTTTTCCACTTGATTTGATCTTATCACACTACACACGTGTCCTATCTTCAGTTTTATGTCCATTCATTAATTTTTCTATTTTATTTGATTTTTATTGAATTAATTTATTTTAATATCAATATTAATCCAAATAAAATCCAAATATTGATGGAATGAGATCTTTTTGATTGATACAACTTTCAATTATCATGATGGACACAATCAAACTCGAATCAAGCCATGTTGTGAACAAAATATTGGTTTTTGACACTTTTGGAAGCTTTGTTAATGGAGGATAAAATCAAATCTTCAATCATCAATTCACATGGATTCAAGGCCCAAAATTAAACCTAATTGCTTCTATTATATTCATACAATGCAAAGGCACAAAGGACACGACCAAGAGGCTGCACAAACTGTAATACAAAACTTGAGAAAAAGCTTGAAAAGGGTGAAACTGAAATCACATCTAGAGCCTAATTCAAGACAAAAACTCCACGCTAGTCAATTGCCAGAAGTCCACTGAAGCTATTGGAATCAAAACCAAGCTCTGAAACCTCCTAAATCGCGCTGTAAGTTTCTTTGAACATGGCCCTGTACATGGAATCATAATCTCTTGTTCTTGCATCCTTTTGCCAAAATCTTTGCATATTTGTGTTTGTCGTTTCCATTTAGAACATTTCTGCATTATTTAATTTTGTTTTTGTAGCCTGTACACCATACCCGAAACTAGGGTTTGGCTTTCTTGTTTTTAGGCGTTTCTGTTTCAGGTGAAATCAACACTATCAATGGCCATGGTTGTGTTCAGGGAGGAGAGACGAGCATGGTGATGGTCTTAGTTGGCATTTATATGGCCTGGAATTTGTTTTAGGATGATCCCACGGATCTTGCTGCGGATAAAAATCCGCAGGTAAGAAAACCAGGTTGTAACGAAGAAGATGACAACGTGCTTCTTCCCCATTGGTTGATTTTGAATCTCGTGCGTTTTTGTTTTAATTATAGCGTGTTATTTGTTTTACCCTTATAATAATTGTTTTATATTCCATTAACAAAAGCATTACAGTGGCCCAGTGGTGGAAGCGTTAGTGCGTTGGCTAATGGGACCTGGGTTCGAATCCCAGGTCCCCCAATATTTGTTGAATTTTGTTTACAGGTGATTCCATGCAGCATCAAGAGCGTGGCATATCATGTGTCCCCATCCAGATGGCTTCCAGATGGCCCCAGGCCAGATCTGGTAGCCAAGGTTGAATGTCTATCATGGTCTCAAGTCAAAGGCGCACATGGAATCATGGAAAGTCAATGAGGTTTGCTGCAAATGGGCCAAACAATTGCTATCTCACCTTCTGATTTGGGGCCCAAACCCCCCCATTTGGTTTATTTCTTTTCTTTTCTCTCTTTTATTAATTATTTGTTTTATATTATTATTTTTATTATTTAAACCACTGACCAATTAAAATCTTTTTCCCAAAAAAAATCAAAAATACAAAAATATATTTTATTCATTAAAATTAAAATCATCACTTTATTTTTATAAATAAATACTAACTTAATTAATTTAGTTTTAAATAGGTTTAACTTTTAACATTTTTGCAATAAATTAAAATTAATTTAGATAATTAGGTTTTACTAACTTTTAATCAATTTATTTTATTTCCTTAAATATAAAAAATCCAAAAATATTTTTTTTAATTATTTAATTTAATTGTTAATTTTAATTTAATTTCCTTTAATCCAAAAAATAACAAAAAATGTTGTCTTTCAAAAAGGGTCAAAACCCTAAAAAATGTGCCGTTTTAATTTCTCGCACGCGATCCATGTTTCCAATATTGTAATTGCTTCCGGTATGTAATAGCTTTTAATTAGGACTTTAATTATTTATCGCTTTATTTTAATTTCCGCAATTTAAATTAAAGGGTTGCTTTTGGCGATGTAAATACCCGACGCCTTGTAATAGTTTAGATTTAATTTCCGCGATTTAAAATTCCGCAACTATTAACTGTTAGATGTTTGATAAATAGGGAATGCATGACAATCTTTAACCTAAAATCAACATAGCTCACCCATGATATGTACAAAGATAAATTAACCGAAATAACACACTCGCACATGCGCACTCTTAGGGTACACCTCGCTTGGTTGCCTTCGAACGTGGTCATTGAGTATATGAAGTTTTAGAGGTCGCCCTCTTGTCCAAAGATCATAGTTGCCTCGAAACGGTTGCCTCGGAAAAAATGATCTAAGACATTAGGGTTACCGCTAAGGCATCCTAACATTGCTTTAGTGACCACACGTCCCTTAATCGAATTGACCCTTAAACTCCAACGACGATGCTACCTACTCCTCAATAGTGGGATAGCATTGTCTAAAGGACATTTGTACAAATTAATTCCTTTTTCGAGTAGGTAGATGGTTCTCAAGTACTTGCTCATTCTAAAACAAAACAAAACTTTTCGCACTTACACTCTTTTCAAAACAAAAACTCTTTCAAACCCACAAACACAAAGAAAAGCAATTTTTGAAAACACAATGAGCAAGTACCTAAGAGCCTGTGGATAACCACAAATAGAAAGGGTGCTAACACCTTCCCTTTCTATAATCTACCTCCCGAACCCGAGAAACATCTCGAAAAAGGAATTTTTCTGTGCTTTTTTCCTTTCCTTGTTGGATAAAATAAAAGACGGTGACGACTCTTGCTTACCGCGACATTTTGCAAAAACAAACGCAAAACGCGAACCAGCATATCCAAAAACAGTCAGTTCTCTTCCCACCGCATCACAACAGGCTTTGATCTGCTTCCTTTCCAAGTCGGGGAGGCCGGTGCCGATCCTCACTCCTTTGTTTGTGTCTTCGCCGAGGGGGACGAGTTCAAAGTCCCCGTCCGGGATTGGTCGAAGGGGGACTTGCTCGCCACTGGCAGGCTCATCCTGGTCGAAGCGGGTGTCCAGGGATATTGAGTCGACCTCTGGAGGAGTTTTCTGCTCTTTTCTCTTGGCGGGCTCTATCCTCTGAGACTCTGGTCGTGTCGTCGCAGCTCTCTTGGCAGGCCTGGTCCCGGTGTCGACCGTATCGCGTCTCTTGGATGCTGCATTGAAACACCTTCGGGCGGATGCGAGGTCCCCTTGGATGGTGACGACCCGAGCCCTCTTGGTGTAAAACTTCATCTTCAGGTGGACGGTAGAGGGTACCGCGGTCAGTTCCTCCAGTGTCGGCCTTCCCAGAATGCAGTTGTAGAGGGAAGGGCAATCAATGACGAGGAAATGCACCTTGACCTGCCTCGTCGCCGTATCCTCGCCGAACATGGCCATGAGCTCGACGTACCCCCAAGATTTAGAAGTCGAGTCGTTAAAGCCCTGCAGGTCCGACCCTACGTAAGGTGAGAGGTGTGAATCGTCGAGCTGCAGGGTGCAGAATAGTTGGACGTACATTACGTCGATGGAACTCCCTTCATCGACGAGGACGCGGTGCACGTCTAAGTTGGCTATCCTCGCTCTTATCAGTAGAGGAATGACCGCGTTGGGGGCCCCTTCGGGGAGCTCTTCGAGATAAAAGGTGATAGGTTATGACCTACCCTTTACCCTTTCAAAGGTCACCGTTTGAGGAGGTGCCGCGTCGACCAATTCATCCAGCTTCCTCTTGGCTGAATTTATGGTCAGGTCATTGAACCCTCCACCATTGATGACCATGGCAGAGGGAAAGTGCTCCCACATGCTGTGCATCGACAACGGTTCTTGCATGTGTTCGGGGACGTAGAAGTCCTCGGGTCTGGTGACAGAGAAGGTGGTTTGGATGGGTACCGACTCATCAGATGGTCGGACATCCTCCTCTGTTTCTCTTGTCTCACGGGCGTCGCGACGAGGAGCATCGTTTCGCTGGTAGTGGGCGAGTCTCCCCCCTTTTATGAGGGTCTCGATGGCGTCCTTGAGGTGGACGCAGTCTTCAGTCAAATAGCCATGGCTCATATGGTACTGATAGTATTTGCTCCTGTCTACCCCGGGCTTGGCCGGAGCTGGTCGGGGGCGCTTGACGCTGCCATCTTTGAAATTTGTACTGGCACACTCCGCCAAGATGCGCTCGCGGGAAGCTGTGAGCGGAGTGTACTATGTGAAACGCCCCGAAGGTCCCCTCTGTTCTCAGATGTCCCGGGGTTTGTCGTCTTTTCTTTTCTCCCCGGTTCGTCGAGGAGGAATGGCTTCTTGGCGTGGGTTGCTGCTGGATCCACGAGTTCTGGGGTCACGGGCTCTGTTGGTCGCTTCCCTTTCCTCGTAGTCCATGTAGGCCCTGGCCTTCTCGAGGAGAGCATCAAATGTTCAGGGTGGTTCGATGCCCACTGCTTTTCTGAATTTTGTGCCGGGGAGGAGGCCCATCTCCAGCAAATATCTCTTCATGTGGTCCGCACAGGGGACCTGGATGGCTTCGCGGTTGAAGCGGTTGATGGATTCTCTCAAGATCTCATCCTGCCTCTGGATGATGGCCTCGAGCGCCGCTTCGGTCTTTGGATGTCGCCGCGACGCAGTGAACGAGCTTATGAATTGGTTTTTCAAGTTTCGCCACGAGGTGATTGACCCCGGGGCGAGACCCTTGCACCAATCCATTGCCGCTTTCCTGAGGGTCGTGGGGAACAACCGGCATTTGATTGGTCCCCCGACATTATGGTAGTGCAGCATAACTTCGAACCCGTCTATATGATCGACCGGGTCAGCGACTCCATCATATTCTTTCAGGTGTGGAGGCTTCTCCATGCCTGAGGGAATGGGCGCCTCCATGATAGCTTGCGATAAGGGACCGCGGGGGTCGTCCTCATCACTTCGTTCCGGGGAGAGGGTCAGGGACCTGATATAATGTCGGTCACGATGGCCCTGGTCGTGCTGGACATTCCTCGGGCGATGTGTCCGTTGGTATGCTCCTCCGTGTCTGTCTCTAGGATGCCTTCGTTCTTGCCGTGGAGGACCGTGGTCGCGCCTTCTGGCTTCGATGATTGGTTCTCTCTCCAAGGCGGGTCGCCAACCTGGTGGTCAGGGCGACGGGCTTCAGGAGATGCCCCGGTCTTGTCTCATCGGGGGAGATCGGGGACGTTCCTCCGTTCTTAAGGGAGGTGGTGATTAAGGCCTCTCGTGTCTCCTCGGGGGCCTTCGATCCTCCTCGAGTGCTCTCAGTCTTTCCCCTTGGGCAAAGATGAGGTAGTTGGTCTGGTTGATTGCCGCGAACAGTGTCCTGGTCGTGGCGTCTGCCCCGGCGGGGACAAGAACTTCATGAAATTGAGCGGCTAGGTGGTTTGGAGGAACCAGATTGTCTTCTTCGAGGCAAAGAGGGACCGATGAAAACAAAGCTGTGGCCCCATCCTGGTAGTTAGAGGGCCCGGGGATGGCGCCCCCAGGGAGTGTATTATGGTCGGGGTTGTCGGCGTTGTCGGGGCCACCGTTTTTGTCAGCGAGGTTGTTGTTAGCATCGACGACGCGAACACTCTGGTTATCCTGAATCTGGTCAGTCGTAGAGGTCGAGGATGGTTTTAGCTTTTGTCTTTGTGAATTTATAAGACGAGGAAGCTTAGTTTCCCACAGACGGCGCCACTGATATTACCTGATCAGAATTGGACCACCACAGCTGGCTCGAACTGGATCTAAGAGATGGGGGGTACCTGCAAGACACTCCGATGATAAAGTAAGCGACAGAGTGAGCAGGAAAATTGTATATAGGTGTCTTAGAGAATGAATACCTGACCCTCTTGGAACAAAGGGTATTTATAGCCCCCAGCGCTGGGCCAAGGTCCCTTTATTGGACTGACCAAAACTGGCCCAACAAAGGGACTGCCAGGTTCTACGTGCGTAGTAGGGACCTGCACGTGGTCCCCTTCCTATATGATGCTCCGCGAAGAACAAGGAAGAACGGAGACGCGATCTTCTCGGAGCTCTAAAGACTTCGAAGCATCCGGAAGGACTGAGTCTGCCCTACGGGGAGGATGCTCGAGCAGGGCTCGAGTTAGGGTGTCTGTGTCGGGGACGCTTCTCGTCGCGGGCATCAGCGGACATATTCATAACGACCCGTGACTGGGTACGCTCGGGGAGTCTGGTTCCCAGCATAGCTTGAGGCACGGCTTGGATCTGGGTCTTACTTGTGATTTGGGCCAAGGGCAGGTCCAGTCCAGAACAGATTTAAATATTAATGATTCAAAAATGATATACGGGAACAAATCTATTTTTGATCTAAATATTTTTATACAAGAAAATTTAGTATTAATCCATATATTTTTGTATACAATATCTAAACAAAAATAATATTTATATACAGAAAAAAATCGATTATTGATCTGAATATTTTTATATACAAAAAATGGTATTTATGATCACATATTTATGATCTAATAATAATATACGAGAAATATTTTTATATACAAAAAAAAATATCATTGATTTAAATATTTTTTTTAAATTTTTATTTAAAATAAATATATTATATAAACAAATGCGCTTACTAGACTAGAACTCCTACATACGAAAATGTTACTAATTTCTTTCAAAATCAAATCTTTTAGGATCAGTTTTTCACCTTTAAAAAAAGTGATTAATTATTCTTCATAAAAATCTAAAAACAAACATACCTGTGCTTAACTCAATTGATAATACTAATTACTAATTCAATGATTAAGGGTGTCGGTAGAGACATCGATTTTAAGAGAACTCTATATTCAAATTGATAAAAATATATATAGATTAATTTAAATTGAATTTTAAAACTCAAATTGATTCAAATTAAAAAACAATGAGTTAATTTAGATTGTATTGATAGTATATATTAGAAAAAAAATATGAAAAAATAATTTTAAAAGAATATTTAATTTACTATAAAAAATTTAATTTTTCTTTTTCTTGTTAATGTCACAAACAAATATTTTTTTTAAGCTGGAAATTTTATACTAGTTTTAATGATAATAATATAAATTATATGAATCTATATGATTGATTTAGTAGATAAATTTGCAGATAAAATTTTAAAAATTTATTGCCTAAACTAATTATCATCAAATTTGATTGATTTGATTCAATTTTATCCGAGTTAAATAAATGTATGATATAAACACTTTTGTTTGAGTTTGAATTTTGATTTGGTTAGAATTTGCTCAATTCAACGAAGATTGCTATTAAAGTCAATTTTAATTAATATCAATTATTTTTTCCTTCTCATAAAAGTATTTATTCCATCTCACAATTGATGTCTTTTTTGAGATTTTTACATTTTTTAAGATAATGATTAATTTTGTTAATTTCAATAATAAAATACATCTTATTTACTAAAATAATATTATTAATAATAGATAATGGAATAGTTATATGAATTAAAATATAATAAATAAGAGTAAGTTAGTAGAAAGAAATAATAAATATTATATTGATATTCTAAAGGAATAAATAATTTAAGACAAATAAAAATAGAAAAGAAACACCTATTATAAGACGGAGGAAATATCTCATTTAAACTTTTTATATTTGTCAAAATAAATATCTCTTTAGAAAAGCAATCCAACATTTATTATTATTTTCTACTATTATACCTCTATTTATTAACTTTCACACTTTTCAATTATTCCAATAACTATAATAAATAAAAATATTTTAAAAAATGATATTAATTTTATTGTTAAAATTAATTAATCTAATTATTTTTTAAGAATCGAGGAAATATAAAATAAAAGACAACCGAATTAAACCATAAATACATAAACTGAATTTAAACCATAAAAAACCTAATGTTGCGTAGTTCGTTCGATTCAATACTGATTCGTTCGTTCTTCTTCATCTGTTGTTAAACCCATTCTCAACTCGTTGCTGAATTTTGCAGAGAATGGATGATAACGCATTGAAAGATGAACAGCTTGTTGTAAACGATCAACAAGAAATCTATGAATCCTTTGTTTGCTGCGTTTGCCTGTGAGTTTGTTTTGATTCTTCGTGTTTCTGTTTATTTTGTTTCTTAATTTTGATTTTATTGAGTTTAATTTGAGTTTAAAAATTGAGTTTATGTTCACAATTTATAATTTAGTTATCTGAAATTTCAATGGAATGTTGATTGAATGGATTGATATGGTGATGAATGATGATATGATCAAATTTAGGTTGAGGAAGAATGTAGGGTTTGGAGTTTATTTTAAAATTTAAAGTGTAGTAGAGTAAGATCTAGGGGAAAACTATATGAGAACTGAGAAGTTGTTAAGAGAGATCTCGAGATTAATAGTTTCGATAGAAGCGTGATTCTGGATAGAGTTGTTGTAATCACATGTATGTGCACTATCAAATCATGGAGTTGTTGGAAATTTAAATAATAACTATTGGTTTTATTGGTTTACACTTACTTTCGAGGAGGTGGATTCATTTTTTTGGTATTGGCCATGTGGATTTGAGAGGAAAGAGGCTCGGATTGGATAATCCGGAGTTTATCCAGGAAGTAAGTAAAGTTTGGCTAAAGATTGTTCGAGCCTAGGATTTCAATTGTATAATGTATTTCTTGATGATACAATTGGATACTTAGTTGTGTTTTATAAAGTAAGTTATTTGAATGTAATCACATGTATGTGTGCTATCAAATTATCGAGTTGTTGAAAATTGAAATAACAACTATTGGTTTTTATCAGTTAACACTTACTTTCGAGGAGTTGGATTCATTTTTTTGGTATTGGCCATGTGAATTTGAGAGGAAAGGAGCTCGGATCGGATAATCTGGAGTTTATCCGGGAAGTAAGTAAAGTTTGACTAAAGATTGTTCAAGCCTGGGATTTCAATTGTATAGTGTATTGCTTGATAATGCAAGTGGATACTTAGTTGAGTTTTATAAAATAAGTTACTTGCATGTAATCACATCTATGTGAACTATCAAATTATGGAGTTGTTGAAAATGGAAATAACAACTATTGGTTTTATCGGTTTACATTTACTTTCAAGGAATTAGATTCTTTTTTTTTTGTCTTGGTGATGTGGATTTGAGAGGAAAGGGGCTCGGATAATCTGGAGTTTGGTCGGGAAGTAAGTTTGTTCAAAGATTGTTTGAGTATGTGATTTCACTTGTATAGTGTATTGCTCGATAATGCAAACGGATACATAGCTGAGTTTTATAAAATAAGTTATTTGAATGTAATCACATGTATGTGCACTATCAAATCTTGGAGTTGTTGAAAATTGAAATAACAACTATTGGTTTTATCGGTTTACATTTACATTGGAGGAGTTAGATTCATTTTCTTTGTCTTGCTCTTGTGGATTTAAGAGGAAAGGGGCTCGAATAATCTGGAGTTTGGCCGGGAAGTAAGTAAAGTTTGTCTAAAGATTGTTCGAGTATGTGGTTTCACTTGTAGAGTGTATTGCTCAATAATGCAATTGGATATTTAGTTAAGTTTATGTACATATTAAACCTGAATTATTTGGTCTTCATGACTTGGTTTTCCTTCCATTCCATGACAAAGATTGCACATTCAAGAACTTTGGGTTAAAACATGCTTTTAGTTCTTATAAAATACTCACTAATCAAGTTTAATCTCTACGACAAAATTGCACATCAATGGAAAATTATTTGGGTTAAAACTTAATTATTTGGTCTCTGACTTGGTTTTCCTTCCCTTCCATGACAAAGAATGCATATTAATGGAAAGTTTGTATGTATGGATTAAACTTGATAGGAGGGTATTTTATGGTGAACACAGGCAGGCACAAACATATTTTAACCCTTTTGAACTTATTTTTAATTATGTTGTCTATATTAGGATGTAGCTAATTTTTACCCTTGTGCTTGTTTAAGTTGGTGTATAAACTGCCATATTAACTTTATCAAACCTTCCTTACTGAATTTGACTAATTTCATAATGCAGGGATCTTTTATACAAGCCCGTTGTGCTATGTAAGACACATCATCAATTTCTGAAAATACTTAATTTAAGTAAATTGTGATGGATTTTCATCATTATTTCTCTTGTATGTAGCTTGTGGTCATGTATCATGTTTCTGGTGTGTCCATAAATCGATGAATAGATCGCGCGAATCCCATTGTCCAGTTTGTAGGAATCCATACCATCACTTTCCCACAATCTGTGAAATGCTTCACTTTTTGCTTCTTAAGACATATCCTGCAGCTTACAAGAGAAGGGAAAATCAGATACTTGGTATGTTGTCTTCTGTAAAAGCATATCTTCATATTTCACTAGAATTTTAGCTAATTGAAGGATTGGTAGCAGTTTCTATTTTCATTGAGTATTGTCAATCACTAGAGGTAGAGGAAGACCTAGAAATTCTATTAATAGAAACTATTAAGAATGATCTCAAGATTAACGAGTTGGATAGAAATATGATTTTTTTTTTGTTAACATTATGGCGGAGTTTGATCCATGTAGCCAATCCCATTTACTGGGATAAAGCTTGGTTGTTGTTGTTGTCAATTGCGGATTGTGGAGAATAATGGTTTGTTTAAATTTTGTCTCGCTATAGCCACTTTTTTGACAACACTTTGTACTAAATAGCATATTGCGGAACAATAGCAATTTATTCAAATTCCATTGTGTTTAGTGTCGCAATTTGACAACACTGTTTTTATGCTAATTCATTTAGAAAAATTACTTTTTTATGCTGATTCTAGTTTATAGTATTTACTGTATTCTTTCCTACCTTAGCTGATTCTAATCCTTAAAGTTTCGGAATTAGGATTTGATTTGTTTAACCTTATGTTATAGATTGTACATTTTACATTGTACAAATCATCCATGTTCCAATACATAAAATATTCATTATTGAGTCTTAATATGGTCCAATTCTTTTCTTGTTTAGAAACCCTTGTTTTGGGTTCACCTTTCATCTAGGAGGTTGAGCCTTATTTGGTTGTCAGGTGTCAAAAACCCCATTGTTTGGTTCAGAGGCTGCAATTGACTGTTCCCTCGAGCACTTCCACGATAGGAGTAGTTGCTGATTTTCACGCACATCCATCCAACAAGTTTCTTGCTGGCATATGGGTGCAAGCTCCATCTTCTTGTCGTCTGTTTGCGGCACGGCTATTCAAATTCGTTTTCATTTCTAGTTCTGTTGACCACTTTCAACTTCTGAGTCTCTTGAGTTTGTTCCATCTATGTTTTTCTTTATGATGTTGACTCATTTTCTTGTAAACTGGTTTCGCCACTGTTCCTTCATTCCTTGTAGTTGTCCCTAGTTGTGCATCAGCTTTAAATTTTGGTTTGTTCATCATGCTAGAAACTCCGAAAGTTGAACCAAAGGTTGAATTTTCACGGTTGTTGCATGTACTAGTAATATTACAGTCTACCTCTCTAAGATTACACATGTTGGATCTCTGGTTTTGGACTCCGGTGTTTTTGATCCCTTGACTACCGATCCATCATTTTTCTCTGAATTATCACCTCCCAAAACTTGATAAGCAAAAAGATTACTAGAAGTGTTGTAACTTGCAGATATGATTAACTCTTCTTTCTTTCTGACTACTTTGCTGATTGGATTTTGTTGTCATTATGGAATATAAAATATTAGTATATTCCATTGCAATCAGAACTTCAATATATAGAATGGCTTTTATTGCAACACGGTGCAAGGAAAGTTCCACACCTACAAAGATAGAGGGGTGTTCTTAATTCTTGCACACTCATTGGCAGTTTTATCCTCCCCTCCATTTTGTCACTTTCTTATAAAATTGCAGTTATTATAAAAGACAATTAATCCCTTTGTCTACTTTGATTGTGAAACGTTTCACCATAATTTCTAATTTAACCTTATGTTTCAGAGGAAGAACAGGAAATGGATTTCTTCTCCCCTCAAATTATATGTGATTATCCGGGGAATTCGCCTACCTCTACTATCATAAATCAGGCATCTAACTCATCCAGCACAGAATCTTTTGAAATTATGGAGCAATCTATGGAGCAATCAGGGTCCGCCAATCATAAAGGAGATGAAGGAATCATTTCTGAATACTCGTCTGACAGAAAACCTCAAATTATAGGAACTTCTTCTGTTGAGGGAAAAAGATTGCCTCAAAATGAGCACAAACCAAAAATATTAGTTACAGATTTAATGTGTCCAATATGCAAACAACTGCTGGTTCATCCTGTTGTTCTTAATTGTGGTCATGGTAGATGCTCTACTTTTTTATCCTGTTTATAACATATCAAAGCTATCAATAGCAGAATACTTCATTAACATGTTTTTATAACCATTTTGCGCTCATTCTCTGCAGTATATTGTGAGAATTGTATTACCGACTTATCTGTTGAGATGCTTAGATGTAAAGTTTGTCAAAGTCCACATCCTAGAGGGTTTCCCAAAGTTTGTTTGGCTCTTGACCAATTTTTAGAGAAGCAATTTCTAGAAGAGTACACCCAGAGAAGAGATGCAATTCAACTTGGCCAAATCAAAGTCCAACCTGAGACCACATCTTCTTGTATGTATCTTTGCCTACTACTTGTTTTTTTATATTTTGATAGTGTGAAACCTACTGTTAGTTAAGTCATTGACACAAATGTATAGATATGTTTATGCTTTCCTCTAAGCATATGAGAGGAACCCAATGTGAAAGAAACTGAAATGTACATTCTTAATTGAAACTGCAACTATTCCTAGATTGAAGTACCTTAGGCAATGCAAACACCTTACAAGATCATGGTGGTTGGACCCACTACATGTAAATTTAGGCCCAACTTGCTACTCTGCAAACAAAGAGATGAGACTTGGAGCTCTATTTCTTGAAATATGGAGTTCTGTTTTATGCTCCCTAATAAAGGATGGTGCTTTGAACTCTCTGAAAGTAATTAGTTCATTTTACGTTTCTAAAACCCTTGAAGGTATTTTTCAATTATATGCCGTTATATATCCTTCACACTGCTACCACAGCATATTACTATGTTGCTTTTGGAATAGGCTCATCCTCAGAGAATATAATGCAGGCTCTTATCACTGGTTGATATACAAAATTGACGATAAAGAGGAATAACACAACCCTTCAAATATCTTAGGATTCTCTAAACCATAGTTACATAATTTGCTGGCCTCCCTAGAGAACTACAAATTGATACAAGAGTAGTACCGGTTCGCGGTACTTTTGCAAATCGATTCATGAAAATTCTAACAGAATACGTAAAATTTAACGTGCCAATGAACTGCTAAAAAGTTAATACAACTGAAATATTTGAACTTATTTAATGCTATTTTAGAGTGCACTAAAAAGTTAATATATACTAGTATATAGTCAAGCATGGCCCCACACGCGTGAGCAACGAAGCCTGCTGACTACTTAACACAAATTCACCTGTCATGTGATTAATTGCAGACCTGAATCTACTATCCACATGTGGTTTGGACTAACGTTAAGAAATGTACTTTTTGTGCTATAGAGCAAGGAGTTGATGATGTTAGTTCTATGATTTAATGATTGGCTAAATTTTGATAAATCATAGTTCTACATTGATGATGAGTAGGATGTTGTAACATCTTCATCAACTGGCATGACAATTCAGTTGTTATGAGTTTTCATCCAGATGTCGAAGATAGATGTCAGGACATCCTGGTTTGTGTACAGCAGGCGTTGCTGTTGGTTATCTCTTGACGGATTTGATTTGATTTGATGAAATCTTTTTGGATATTTCTTATCATTATGTGCACGTCAAGGAGATTATTTAGGAACAAAGTGCAGATTTAATTGAATTTCTTAAAAAGGATCTTGGAGACTTTTTTTAGCAAGATTTAAAAAGATTTCTTTCTATTTTTATGAAAAGATCTTGCAGTTGTTTTTAAACGTGAAAATGAGATCTATTTGAAGAGTTTAAGTCCATACTGCAAGAGTCTATAAATAAGAGTTTGCTATGATTTAAAATAACAAGCATTCACAACAACAAACCGTGAGTGCAACATAAGAGTGTAGGGTTTTGGGAGTCTTTCAAGTTCTTTGTGTTTGTGTTCTTTGTATGTCACTCATGTATCTTTTGATGCATTGAGTTGACTGATTGTTGCTTGTTTATCAAAATCGGTATTGAAACTGTTGGTCATCAAAACCGGTATTGAAACTGTTGCCGTCGCCGTTGCCATCACCATATTAAGTACCGGACTTGCCGTTGTCCCCATTGTGGACAGTGCGTGTGCATGTCTTCTTCTCTAGATTGTGAACTTAGAGGTGCTGATACCTTATTAGAGAAAATAGGTAAATACAATGATGATTTATTCCTCTACATGAACTGGTTTAAATAGAGAGATTACAACTTAATTATCTCCTTAAACCAAGGGGAATAATGATAATGATAATGATAACGATAACGAGAATCATAATGACAATGACAATAATAATAATAATGAGAATAATAATAATAATAATGAGAATAATAATGAGAATAATAATAATAATAATAATGATAATAATAATGATGATGATGAAAATAGAGAATAGAGAATCTTAGTAGCTGTAACAGTTAGAGATAAATAGTAAATAGGCAAATATTCCTACATAACTTGAGGATCTTAACATGGCTAGTAAAAGATCCTACCGAAAGAAAAAATTGTATTTAAATACACAAGCATAAAAACTATCATAAATGACTAAAATAAACTCTAAATCACGACATTAAACTGAGTTAATTAAAAATTCATAACCATCAACCCATTGAAGGACTTCATAATAAGTAACTCAAAGACATAAATCATATGGCCCAATCCCACTCGAAGCCATTACAGGTTACATGTTAGAGACCCTGTGCATATGAGTGGGCCAGAAGAGGTGATTGTGGGCCAAGAAGGATCTATTGACCCCAAAGTGTGACAAGTCGATTCAAGGAAGGGTAAGAAGAGTAACGAGGCGCACGGAACTGATGAGGTGGAAGCTTAGTGAATGGGTGTAACCAATTCTGTTAGCTGAATATTGGAATAAGTAGTGGAGAGAGTGAATGGGGAGGATTGTCCAGAATTTTAAAAATTGTAATTATGTTGACTGGAGAGCTTATAGCACTCCATAGGAGCCATTGCTCTGTGGCAGTAGAGATCATTTTTTGATCCTTCTGTAAATCTCTTTTTCCCCATAATAGTAATCAGCTACTGTTTCTTTACCATAGTTTGCAATTTCTGTTCAATATTGCATTACAGTTTCTTGAGAACCTAATATTACACTAATATTACAGTTTCTTGAGAACCTAATATTACACTACATAGATCAGATAAGGAAAGGCAGAAGTAAACAAAAAACGTAGATCTAGTACACGAGAAAATCATAAACAAAAGAAGTTAGGGCCGCATGAAAGAAAGGAAAAGGGAGAGAAAGGCGAGCGCACAAACGAGAGTGAGACAAATTTAGGGTTTTTTAATCTCTTTTCACTTTTAGAGTCTGTTTCAGCAAAGAAGTGTTTACCTAGCACAGGTTTTTTCACAATACCAAACCTGTTTCTGGAAGGACCATTGCGTAATTAATGGCCCAAAGCATGTGTCCTACGATCCACTTCAAGACCGCGAGTTCGACCATGCCACACATTTCCAGCGTTCCTGATCATATTGCATCACAGGGTTCGAAATAAATAATATAAACAATAGTGGTGGCTGTATATTACGTGTGTTTATGA
Organism: Vicia faba; assembly: GCA_948472305.1. NCBI lineage: Eukaryota > Viridiplantae > Streptophyta > Magnoliopsida > Fabales > Fabaceae > Vicia > Vicia faba. The sequence continues at coordinate 1,535,313,326 of OX451737.1, forward strand.
CATGAGACTTCTGTATAATACACACATATTCACTTAAATGCTCTTTCATTTTCATCTTTCTCAAGAGTTTCTATCAATTTCTCAGTTCTCTTCCCTAGGTTTCTAATAGTTCTCATAATGCTTTCTAAACGATTTAGACTTATAAATAAATATTAATTTCTTTTTTTTTTTCTCAATTATCATAGAAACAAAAAAAAAAATATTAGAACTGACCAGAGATATGTAAATGGGTGTTTCTTTGATATTGTTCTCTCTTGAGGTTCATTGCCCAAGGACAGCGGAGAAAAGATAGCTTGGTGGTCTAATCCTGAACTGTTGGTTCATAGAGGAGTTGGTTGTGATTTTTGCGGGGTAAAATCTCTATCATAGCATTTATTTATTCAATTGTTGACTTGCTTTCCTTTTTGTCTAGTTATGGAAGGTGAGAGGTGAAATCAGTGTATGGAATGTGAGTAGGAGGATTTACACTTGGTCAAAACTCTGTTTCATATTTCGTGGCTGCTAGCCTTTGTTAACTTACATACATGACTTTTGGACTAACATATGCTCCAATAATCAATTTCAAGCAATGTTATTAATTAGATGCTATAGCATAGCGGAATTTAGACAATCCTACCGATATTGTTCCGAACATGCCATTTAGTACAATATTTTGTCAAATAGCTGTTAAGCTATAGCACTATTGCATAGCGGAATTTTAACTTACCCTGTTCTATATTAAAAATGCAAAGGCAAACTTTTACACCATAGTGAGGTTGGTGTCTTTTTTTACCAGGTCAAGGGTTGAAATCTGTTAAAAGTCTCACATCAGCCAAAAAAATGGCTTGAATATGTGCTTATAAGTTGGACAATCATCACCCTTCAAATTGATTTTGTAGGAATGTGTTAGGTCTAAACCACATTTCTTAATATGGTATCAGAGCATGGTTTAACTTGGCTCTGATACCATATTAAAGAATAGTGGCTTAGTTTAACTCAACCCTACTAAACCACATTTCGTAACAAAATCATAAAAACTATCTCTATGGTTAAGGCTCCTTACATCTATAAATCTATAAACCCGCCTCAGACTCCACATGGTAGGAGCCTTTTGCATTAGACCACCCTTTTTATTTGTGTTGCAAAATTTATCTGTATGGTATCACCTGAAAGTTGCGCATCATGCTAAGATACTGATGCATTATTCGACACTATTGGATATGATCTTTCCTTGAATTCCATTTGTGCTTCCAATTTTCCAACGTGTTGATGTATTTAACTGATCTATACAGATGTACCCAATAATTGGGGACAGATTTAGATGTGTTGACTGTGAAGAGAGCATAGGCTTTGATCTTTGTGGTGACTGCTATAAGAACCGCTCAAAGCGTCCAGGACGATTTAACCAAAAGCACACTCCTGACCACAACCTCGAGCTTGTACAATATCGAAGGATGCTAATAAGCCGTGGACAAGATTCTTCAGATTTAATAGTTATACCAGATGATCCTGCTTCCTCCACCGATGAAGATGAAAACCAGACCGACTCTGACGCCACCAACTGAAAGTTGAAATCACAAAATCCCATTTTTTTTGGGTGATATTCCAGTCCAGTTAAGTTGTGAATCCTCAAATCCATCCACATGGTCTATAAGGTTTTCTTGATTTGTGCATATTGGTTTTATTTTCTATGCAACCGAATCTGTCGCTTGGTTGTAGTAATTGGTGACCATTTATTTTCATGAGTTAGATATAGTTATGACAATAAGCATCTACCTCTATTGATAAGGTCCGGTACATATTTCTAAGAGTTTTCTGAATTTACAAAAATAAGTATACTCTAAAAATATATTATGCATGAGAATGAAGTACATATATACTTGAACCCTTTATAGTAAAAGCAGTGTAATGGCAAATATAACATTTTTCCTATTATAAAGTGCATCTTTTTGGCCTTCAAAAGTGAAGCACAATTTTTTGAAACATTCATTAGTAATGATTTCATCCAAGATGCTGTGAATAAGTATTATTACTGACGAGCATGCTCTCTACATGTAACAACAGAAGGGGACAGCCATTTTGTAAAAGCAACATGGTATGGAATATTACCTTTTCTATATTCTTATGGTGTTGCACGATGCATGTGTTGTAAAATGTAGGTGTCACAAATTATGAATTTTCACATTTGTTAACATTGGTTTAGTATAAGAGAATATCTATGAAGCGAGGACACTTCTAGGAGCAGGTGTGTCGTGGTGTCCGATACATGTCAGTGTATTGTAAAAGTTCATCTATGTAGCTGATCTCATCTAGTGGGATAGAACTTAGTTGTTGTAGTATTTCGACACACTCTGACTCGATGTCCGACACTCATACAATACTTATCGGACAATTTAGACAAGTGTTTTAAAAAAAATTTTTTTTCTTTACTTCAACACATCTTATATATTTTTTGGACAAATTTCATACACATAAAAAGATTAAACATGTATTGAAGCAATATTATCGATGAAAAATGGAAGACATTGATTTTGATAACAATATTTGTAACTCTTTTTGAAATTCTGGCTGCAGATACTCAATGTCACGTTCAATGTTATGACACCGTATCTGACTTACTATATGACAGTAAATACAAAAGCAATAAAGAACACAGTCAATTGTTTACCCAGTTCAGTGTGCAACAACACCTACTCTGGGGGCTACCAAGCCAGGGAGAGAATCCACTATAAGAGATGTTAATTCAGGAATAAACCAACCAGTTTATCTCCTTCACTTAAGACCTACCCAATGCAATTCTAATCTAAGTACAACTTAAACCTGAGTTCCTACTCACTCTCCCTCAATCACAGCAGTGATACATAAACCAATTTGACTTGAGAATTGATGAAGACACTCTTCAAAAACACACACTTGATTAAGCTTCACAGCTTTTTAATCAAGCAACACAATCACTCGTGCTTCACAGCTTTGAGTGATGTACACAACTAACTTGACTCTGCTTCACAGCTTTAGTCAAGGAACATTCAAACACTCTTGCTTCAAAGCTTTGAGTGCTACACAACCCTTACAAATAGAAACCTATTCCAAGGCACTTATCACAATGATAATTGCTTGGAGTACAAAAAACAAATCTATACAGATTACAAAATTGATCTTCTAATCAATCAGCAGGGATCCTTGAAAAACAACAGCTCTGTTGAATATATAGCAGCTGCAACTTCAGTTAGGGTTTCTAAAAACCTAGGGTTAATTCCGTTTGACCTAAAGACCAGGTCACAGGTCTTTATTAACCAGGTTAGGGTTGAGCTTGGTTACTCCTCAGAAAACGCAGGATTCTGTTCAGGAAGGACTGAGTTATTTCCTGAAAAAACTCAGACTTATCCAATCCTGCAATCCTGTTAGTTCAGAACAGGATGTCATAACATCTGTTATGACATCTGAGAGAACCTGTCTACTGATTTAGCAAAATGTGATCATTTTGCAAAAATGCTCAGATACACACTTATAAACATCAGTATTTGAATTACAATATTTTTCTGCAAAGGTACCTAATGAGACAGTACAAACAGAACTAGAATATTATGACATCAATCATGACATTCACACATACACTTGGGATTTACCAAAAATGTAAGCCAATACCTAAACACCTACAAACTCCCCCTTTGGCAGATTTTTGGCTAAAGACCCTAAACAATCAGAGATAGATAGCAGCAGAATTAAATGACAGCAGAAAAATAGAACACAGAATGTCAAGTACTAATTAAGCAAGTACCAAAATATTCTCCCCCTCTTTAGCCACAAATGGGCCAAAGATACTTGTTCATAAAATTATACAAAATAATAAGAGCAGCAGCAGAAAATACCAGAATACACTTCCAAACTCCACCAGAAATCAGCAACCATCCTTCAAGTATTATCATCAGATCCAGAGGATTCAGGCTTCTTTCTTTTCTTGTGAGCAATGTCAGCATTCTTCTCTTTGTTTGATGTCTCAACATTTTTAGAGACATTTGGATTTGTTTCAGCATTTGAGCTTTCTTGGTTCAGAGGAACAGAAATGCCAGGAACTGAGTGGTTCTCGTTCAGAATTCTTGAAACAATTTTTGCTATTGCTTGATTAACATAGGCTGTCCCTTCCCTATTTGCAATTTCAGGGGGAACTGAAGAGGAAGGATGAGATGGATTACCTGCATGTCTTGTTCTCAACTCTTTGGCCTTGGTGGGGTTAGTTCTATGAGAACAGATCTCCAGAACGTCAGAGTCCAGACAGGAAGAGATTGTCCCAGAATCTTGATCAGAGGAAGGGGTTGAGATGGTCGTATTGGATGATGATGGTGTTTGAGACATTTTGTCAGTTTTGAAGGACCAACAGCAAATGAGGAGAAATTTCTGATTGAGAGACTGGGTTTTGATGAGGAGACGAGAGAGGAAGGAAGCAAAGGAGTGTCTATTCAACTTCTTAAAAGAATTGTAGGAAATGAGAAAATACAATTTTAAACCAATCAGAACAGGCATAAGTCCTTTGGTCTTTGTTTTAAGCAAAATTAATTGCTACAATTCCTCATGTTGGCAAATACCCAGCTTACCCCTTAAGTTTTCAAATTGGTTTGCATCCAAAGCCTTGGTAAAAATGTCAGCCAGCTGTAGCTCAGTGGCAACATGTTCCAATTTGATTGTCTTCTCTTCTACAAGGTCTCTAATAAAATGATGTCGTATGTCAATATGTTTGGTCCTGCTATGCTGAATGGGATTCTTGGATATGTTGATTGTACTCAGATTGTCACAGTACAATGTCATAACATCTTGTGTGACATTATACTCAGTGAGCATCTGTTTCATCCATATCATTTGAGAGCAGCTACTACCAGCTGCAATATATTCAGCTTCAGCAGTGGAAAGAGACACACAATTCTGTTTCTTGCTGAACCAGGAAACCAGATTACTTCCCAAAAAGAAACATCCTCCAGAGGTGCTTTTCCTATCATCAGCACTACCAGCCCAATCAGCATCACAGTAGCCAGTCAGAGCTGGTTCACAGCCATGAGTATACAACAATTCATAGTTGTAAGTACCACTTACATACTTCAAAATTCTCTTCACTTGATTGATATGACTGACTTTGGGATTAGCTTGGTATTTAGCACAAACTCCAACTGCAAAGGCAATATCAGGTCTGCTGGCAGTTAAGTACAACAAGCTTCCTATCATGCTTCTGTACAGACTTTGATCCACCTTAACCCCACTTGAATCTTTGGAAAGCTTTAGATGAGTAGGAGCAGGAGTCCTTTTGTGACTTGCATTCTCCATACCAAACTTCTTTACAATATTCTTAGCATACTTGCTTTGAGATAAGAAGATTGAGTCCTCCATCTGTGAGACTTGTAGTCCAAGAAAATAAGTTAGTTCTCCCATGAGACTCATTTCAAATTCAGCCTGCATCTGGTCAGCAAAGTGTTTAACCATATGTTCTGACATTCCTCCAAACACTATGTCATCAACATATATTTGGGCAACCATCAACTTCCCTCCTTCAGTTTTGACAAATAGAGTTTTGTCCAAGCCTCCTTTTCTGTAGCCTTTGTCTGAGAGAAACTTTGTTAACCTGTCATACCATGCTCTAGGAGCTTGTTTCAGCCCATATAGAGCTTTTCTCAATTTGTAGACATGATCAGGATGGGTTGGATCCACAAAACCTTTAGGTTGTTCCACATAAGCTTCCTCATTTAAGTACCCATTTAGAAAGGCACTTTTCACATCCATCTGAAATAACTTGAACTTCAGAAGACAAGCAATTGACAACAAGAGTCTGATTGACTCCAACCTGGCTACAGGTGCAAAGGTTTCATCAAAATCAACCCCTTCAACCTGGGTGTATCCTTGAGCAATAAGTCTTGCCTTATTTCTGGTGACAACTCCTTCAGCATCTGACTTGTTCTTGAATATCCATTTTGTCCCAATGATGTTAGTTCCTTCAGGTCTAGGAACCAGTTCCCAAACTTCATGTTGCTTGAATTGGTTAAGTTCATCTTGCATTGCACCAATCCAATATTCATCAGTTAAGGCTTCCTTGACATTTCTTGGTTCCATTTTGGACACAAAACAAGAATTTGAGATGATTTCTCTAGATCTTGTGATGACTCCACTATTGGGATCTCCTATGATGAGCTCTTTTGGATGATCCTTCTGAATTCTGATGGAAGGAGTCTTGCTAGCTTCCTTTGATTCAGATTCTGTTGTGGTGGAGTTGGGTAGATCATCCTGTTGGGTTGAAGTCTCAAAGAATGTCTCAACAGTACAAGGAACATCTATTTCTTCATGATAGTCATCAATTATAACATTTATTGATTCCATCATGGTTTTGGTTCTGGAGTTGAATACTCTATAAGCTCTGCTGTTTGAGGAGTATCCTAGAAATATGCCTTCATCACTTTTGGAGTCCAGTTTTCTTCTTTGTTCACGATCAGATAGGATATAGCATTTGCTGCCAAACACATGGAAGTACTTCACAGTTGGTTTTCTTCCTTTCCAGAGTTCATATATGGTGGATGAGGTTCCCTTTCTCAAGGTGACCCTGTTATGAACATAGCAAGCTGTATTCATAGCTTCAGCCCAAAAATACATAGGAAGTCTTTTGGCATGTAACATTGCTCTGGCAGATTCTTGTATGGTCCTGTTTTTTCTTTCCACAACTCCATTTTGCTGAGGTGTTATGGGAGAAGAAAACTCATGACTGATTCCTTCTGAAGCACAGAAGTCATCAAACTTGCTGTTTTCAAATTCCTTGCCATGATCACTTATGATTCTGACAATACATCCTTCCTTCTCTCTTTGAATTCTCTTGCACAGTTCTCTAAAAACCTCAAATGCATCTGATTTTTCCCTAATGAAATTAATCCAGGTGAATCTGGAAAAATCATCCACAACCACATAGGCATATCTTTTACCACCAAGACTCTCTACTTGCATTGGTCCCATCAGATCCATATGGAGGAGTTCTAGAACTTTAGAGGTGGTCAGATGTCTTGACTTTGGATGTGACATCCTAGTCTGCTTTCCCACCTGACATTCACCACAAACTCTTCCTTCATCAATTTGCAGTTTTGGAATCCCCCTGACTGCCTCCAAGGAGATAATCCTCTTCATCCCCCTTAGATGAAGATGGCCAAGTTTTTGGTGCCACAGTTTCACCTCTTTTTCTTCTTTTGCAATGGAACACACAGATGAGAAATTTGTGTTCTCAGCCTCCCACAAGTAACAGTTGTCTTTGGATCTGACTCCTTTCATTACTATCTCTTGTTTGTCATTGATTACAAGGCATTCAGATTTTGAGAAATTGACCTTGAATCCTAGATCACACAGTTGACTGATACTAATGAGATTAGCAGTCAGTCCTTTCACCAGCAGTACTTCATTCAGACTTGGAACTCCAGGGCAGTCCAAATCACCAACTCCTTTGATTTCACCTTTAGCCCCATCTCCAAAGGTCACAAAACTGGTGGTGTGAGGCTTAACATTATTGAGGAGGTTCTTGATTCCAGTCATATGTCTGGAACATCCACTGTCAAAGTACCAGTCTTCCTTTGCAGAGACCCTCAGGGAAGTGTGAGCTATCAGTGCAGTAGTCTTTTTCTTCCATTGAGGAGCATGTGGTACCTTTTTAGACTTAGGTTTGACATCTGAGTTCTGATTAGGGTATCCATGTAATCTGAAGCAGAAGGGCTTTATGTGACCATATCTCCCACAATGATGACATCTCCATCTTTGGTACTTTTTCTTCATATGTCTCTGTTCGCGATGTTGATAGTGGTGTTGAGACATCTGCTTTGACATTTGCTTAACAAGCCCGATCTTCTCGTTTGTACCAGATTTCTTTGCTCCTACAAATCCTAGTCCATATTTGTTTCCTCCATTTTGTCCAACCTGAAGTATCTCTTCCAGTTTGTCTGTTCCATTAGTCAGCATCTTGACAGATTTGGTCATTTGATTCAGTTGTGAGTTCAGCAGTTGAACTTCTCCTTCTAGATGACTTATAGTTTCAAGATTTGCCCTTTTTTCAGCCTCCAGCTTTATAATGAGTTTTGATTGTTTCTCATTCTGCACACAGACTTCAGCACTTCTGATACACAATTTCTTGTAAGTATCAGCCAGTTCTTCAAAAGTCACCTCTTCATCACTGATGTCACTTTCAGAGGTACAAACACCAGTTAAAGCAGTAACTCGTTTGGCAGTCTCTTATTCAGAATTACTTTCTGAATCACAGTCAGACCAAGTAACAGTCATTCCTTTTTGTTTCTTAAGAAAGGTAGGACATTCAGCTCGAATATGCCCATATCCTTCACAGCCATGGCATTGAATTCCTCTGCCTTGAATTCCCTTCTCTTCTGACCTTGGTCTTCTGCTGGAACTGTCAATGTTAGAGGGAATGTTATGAACATTAGACCTTGACTTTGGATCTATTCTTTTGATGAGTTTGTTGAACTGTCTTCCAAGCATGGCTACAGCTTCTGAAATGTTTTCTTCAACATCAGTGTTGGACATGAGTGCTATGCTCTTGTTCTTTTTGACATCATCATTAGTGATTCCCATCTCAAAAGTCTGAAGAGACCCAATAAGTTCATCCACTTTTAACTTGCTAATGTCCTGGGCTTCCTCTATGGCAGTTACCTTCATTGCAAATCTTTTAGGCAAGGATCTGAGAATCTTCCTTACCAGTTTTTCTTCTGACATTTTTTCTCCCAGTGCTCCTGAGGTGTTGGCAATCTCCAAGATGTTCATGTGAAACTCATGAATGGTTTCATCTTCCATCATTTTTAGATTCTCAAACTTAGTGGTCAACATCTGAAGCCTTGACATTTTTACTTTGGAAGTTCCCTCATGAGTAGTTTTGAGAGTGTCCCAAACTTCCTTGGCCAGTTCATATTGATGAACTAATCTGAAAATGTTTCTATCAATTCCATTGAACAAGGCATTTAGAGCTTTGGAATTTCCCAGGGCTAACTCATCTTCTTCTTTACTCCAATCTTCCTCAGGCTTCAGACTGACTGTCCCATCTCTCTCAGTTATGGTGGGATGAATCCATCCTTTGTCAGCAGCTCTCCAAGCCTTTTTGTCCAGAGATTTTAGGAAGGCAATCATACGAGGTTTCCAGTAGTCATAATTAGTTCCATCCAGAATGGGTGGTCTATTTCCAAAAACTCCTTCTTTGTCCATAGTGCCAGAAAGTGATATCCCTAGATCTCACCCAGTAATACAGGCAGGGTGCCTGCTCTGATGCCAATTGAAATTCTGGCTGCAGATACTCAATGTCACGTTCAATGTTATGACACCGTATCTGACTTACTATATGACAGTAAATACAAAAGCAATAAAGAACACAGTCAATTGTTTACCCAGTTCAGTGTGCAACAACACCTACTCTGAGGGCTACCAAGCCAGGGAGAGAATCCACTATAAGAGATGTTAATTCAGGAATAAACCAACCAGTTTATCTCCTTCACTTAAGACCTACCCAATGCAATTCTAATCTAAGTACAACTTAAACCTGAGTTCCTACTCACTCCCCCTCAATCACAGCAGTGATACATAAACCAATTTGACTTGAGAATTGATGAAGACACTCTTCAAAAACACACACTTGATTAAGCTTCACAGCTTTTTAATCAAGCAACACAATCACTCGTGCTTCACAGCTTTGAGTGATGTACACAACTAACTTGACTCTGCTTCACAGCTTTAGTCAAGGAACATTCAAACACTCTTGCTTCAAAGCTTTGAGTGCTACACAACCCTTACAAATAGAAACCTATTCCAAGGCACTTATCACAATGATAATTTCTTGGAGTACAAAAAACAAATCTATACAGATTACAAAATTGATCTTCTAATCAATCAGCAGGGATCCTTGAAAAACAGCAGCTCTGTTGAATATATAGCAGCTGTAACTTCAGTTAGGGTTTCCAAAAACCTAGGGTTAATTCCGTTTGACCTAAAGACCAGGTCACAGGTCTTTATTAACCAGGTTAGGGTTGAGCTTGGTTACTCCTCAGAAAACGCAGGATTCTGTTCAGGAAGGACTGAGTTATTTTCTGAAAAAACTCAGACTTATCCAATCCTGCAATCCTGTTAGTTCAGAACAGGATGTCATAACATCTGTTATGACATCTGAGAGAACCTGTCTACTGATTTAGCAAAATGTGATCATTTTGCAAAAATGCTCAGATACACACTTATAAACATCAGTATTTGAATTACAATATTTTTCTGCAAAGGTACCTAATGAGACAGTACAAACTGAACTAGAATGTTATGACATCAGTCATGACATTCACACATACACTTGGGATTTACCAAAAATGCAAGCCAATACCTAAACACCTACACTTTTATTAATGAATGGATAAATAAAGGTTAGTAACTTTTTTAATAATAGATGGATAAATAAAGGTTATATATATATATATATATATATATATATATATATATATATATATATATATATATATATATATATATATATATATATATATATATATATATATATATATATATATATATATATATATATATATATATATATATAGCGGTGTCGAGGTTTTATATTTTTAAAATTATTAATAGGGATGTTCGGGGTTCGATTTGGATCGGTTTTAAGACAAAATCATTTGATTTAAAGATAAATTTATTTGCGATTCGGTTTTAGATGATATATTAAAAAAAAAAATCGATCGGATCCGATCCAATTTAATGGAGTTTAATTTGAATCGATTGTTGGATATTCAAATTACAAATTATATTTTTAGTTATATTATAAAAATAGCTAAAAAATCATAGATTTAATATAATATATCATACATAGTATTAAAAATTAATATTATAAAATGAGACTGATTAATTATGGTTGAAATGATAAAAATAAATAATTTAAACCAAATTAATAAATATTATTAAAAAAATAATTATCATCTAATAAAAAATTCACGTAACATATCATACTAATAAAAAAATAAAAATATATACATGTTCGGTTCGGTTACGATCGGTTTTGAAAAATCAATCAGAAATTCAACCCGAACTAAACAGTTTTCACAAAATGACATATAAACATATCTAATAAATTTCAATTTTTTTTTTCGATTTTCAGTTTTTATAGGTCGGCTTGCAATTTTTATTTGGATTGGTTTGAGTTTAAACCCCCTAATTATTAGTGTTTGAGTATATGTATCCTCCATACAGAAGAAGAGAATATACTTATGGAGACATGTATTCACTAGTACATGAACTACATTTTACATCGGGCGAAAAGTACCTTTTATATCGGGTCTGGGTCCGATATAAATCCAAGCGATATAGTAAATCAAAGATATTTTACATCGGGCTACAATCCGATGTAAAAAATCCACCTACTGCATCAGTTGGATATTAGATCTGATGTAAAAAAAAGTTAAAAAAAAAATAAATGCAAGATTTTACATCGATTGCTTAGCTGGACCGATGCAATAAATTGTTTTTTACATCAGTTTTTATCAATAGGCTCGATGTAATATATTGGTCTTATTTAACTGATTCAGGTGCATTCCCAGAATTTATTTTTATGTACCTAAAATTTTATATTTTTCCAACATCACAAGACCACATTTAGGTCATTTTTCCCCATATTTTTACCACATAAAACAGACCATATTTAGGTCGCTAATTCATATTTTTCTAACCAGTGAATGGTAATTTAATTTCATTGCACCAAATAGCTAGGATGCACATATATATTATTCAAAACGAACCATTGAGTTATAAAAGTACTAATCTAGATTACACACAAGTGTACAAAATTATAAGGAAGTTTATACACGATGGATTACTACAACAACAAAACCAATGAAATTATACAAAAATATCTACACTTGAAATACCAATATGCAATACACAAGAAGATGAGTTGTAGCTTCAGTAGACAACACCCAAATCACATCGGCTAACAATAAATAATAAATAATAACACCAATTAACATCAGCAGACAACACCAAAATCAAAAAACTCAAATCAGATATATATAGACAATTCTATATAACTCACCAGATCAAGCTTAATTTTTATATATCTCAAAGAAACATTTTGTCCAACGGAGTCACAAATCATACAAATAATCTTGTGTTAATTCTGTTGGGTCATCAAATACCTACAATATGTAAATAATAATATAGAGTTATTCTTTGAAAATTCACATTAAATTGCAAAACGTAAAATAACTAAAAAAGTAAAGTTTTTTTTATTACCTGCATCCAAGAATCGGTTATATTGGCAGAGACAATATCCAACATATTTTTCATCACATAGTATCCACAATCATTAGACTTATGTTGTCACCTTGTCTAGACAAACGAATGACATAATTAGTGAATACTTATCATAAAATTAAATATAGAATTATAATATACATCACACTTACATTAGGATGAAGCCATGTAGCCTTTTTTTTATTTCCATTTGATGAATCCCAAAAACACTAATTCAGAAAAAAAAATCCATATAAAGCCACATAAAGTATGAAATTACTTTTGTAACAATTTATGTATACAGGATATATAATATATTATAACAAAAGTCATAAAGGACAAACTTACCTTGTAATAATTTTCTTCGTGATTTGATCAATTTCCCAATGAAATGAATAAAAGACGACAACAATATTGTCTCTTGGACAAATGACTATTAATTGCCAATGAGATCTGAACGTGTGTGAAAACACAAAAGTCACATAAAATATCTATGTTATCAAAATTAAAAAATAGAAAACACAGTTTCAAAAAAACTTACTTATGAACTAATGGTAGTAAGTGACACACTTTGTTTTCGTCACGTAACTTATCTAGTATGTATTTTTTAAAATCTGCTTCAGATTTCAGCATATTATCAACATATATACACCTAGCAGGATCCATAAATCCACATACTTCTGATGTGGAATTATCAATACATATACGATGAATATATCTGAATAATTTTAATATTAACATTAGAATCAAAGTGATGAGAGATATAACACATTAATAGATTTGACAATAATAAAAAAATATACTTACGTGCATCAAACTTGCAGAACAGACACGCCAAGCCAATGAAAATCCACCAACAATTCTTTGATGCACTTAGCTGACATATAGAAATTAGTGACACTCACAAAATGATTTAATTCCATTTCCAAATGTGTGTCAACCATTTTCAGAACCATGAGTAACAATCTCAGAACATCGTCAACTTCCAAGTCTTTTGTGCTTCCTTTTGCAACTGAACAACTTTCTTTTCCGCTTCCATTGACAACTTCCATTTTTTAATGCATTTATTATTATTTGTGCTTTGCGATAAATCGATAGACCTATCTGTCTCCATTAAAGATTGTTGCAACACCTTACGCTCTTCACACAACTTTTGATCAAAATCAGCTATAATTTTTTTCTCTAATTCAGATAAAATTTATGCAAATTGTTCGTTTACATCTATATGTTGTACTTGACGTGAATACGACCTTCCAAAGTAAGTTTTTTATTTATGGTGTTTTACAACATCACGAACACGACCGCCATACTCAAATGTTCCAATGGCTGCTGTTAAGATATCGTTACGTCCTCCCGAAACAAAGGTACCTTTTTCAGCTTCTTCAACTAGAGAATCCTACATAATGAAATAACCACAACTAATTTCATTAGTTTTTATCAATCACAAATATAATGATACTTGAAGTATTTTCCAAATTCTACTTACAATTTTCTCAATAACAACTTGTGTAGACTTTGATGTGTATTCTCACCCTTTCTTTTCCCATTCTCTATTCCATAACTCATGGCGTGACGATGGACATGCACTACCAGGATCAACTAATTTGGAATCAGATGTCAATGACTTCCTTTCATTCATAATTCTCTCCTCAAGCAATCGATATCCTCCACGAGATAATACGCGTGGGTATACATTTCTAGCCACATTTTCCATACCCTTTTGAATTTTTTTCCTATTATAACATCAAAAAGTTATTAATCACTAAACATAATAAAAATGTTATGCACAAAAAAAATATAACTTCTACTAACCTTAAATTCAGGGGTATCTCGAGTCTTGAGAAACTCTTTCCATGTTTCATCTTTAATATAATTATACTTGATATGTGCAGGAGAGAGATCTTTCTTGGGCTTTTTAATATATTGATCTGTGTGTTGTGTCTTAAAATCCCTCCATTGCTCTCCCGCATATTTAATTCATTCTTTCTTCAACGGATCCTTCTTTGGTTCTTTACAGTCTGGATAGTGAAATGAGCCTACACATATAGTATACGACATATGTTGTTAATTAGTATATGATTATAAAATATAATAAAGTGTTGAATTTAAAATACCTTAACATCAACCCAAATAGCCTCTTTTATGCTGTTATCTACGTCTTTTCACTCATTTTTCAAAATACTACGATTCTTCCGAGCAAGAGATGCTATATAACTCTTAAAATTTGTAGCATTTTTAACAACACTACATTCATAGGTTCTTGGATCAAACTCAACCTTTATCTTTTCACCCGTTTGATAAACTTTGTCAATTTTTGTCATCAAAGTGGAACTTCTAACTCTTCTTTTCTTAGGCTTACTAGATGAAGAAGGATTATTGGTTGAATCACCCATGTATCTGTTTACACAAAATAAAAACAATTAGAAATCAAATTAAGCACAAAATAAAAACATTTAGACATCAAATTAAGCACAAAAATAACAATATTTAGACATCAAATTAAAATCAAAACAAAAACAATTAGGAATCAAATTAATGTCGAATTAACTTATAAAAAAAACCATACTAGTCCTCCCATATCCATTCTTCATGATCTATGCGAACAACATGCATATCATCCTCTTCATTTTCTTCAATGAAGGTAGGCACATTTATTGAGAAAGGAGGAGTTTCAGAAATATCAAGATTCACATCTTGATTTTCATCACTATCATGCACCTTTCTTTGTAAAACCACTGAGAACCTTTTATTAGAAGGAACTGTGACATAAAACACTTATTTTGATTGAGATGCCATGACGAAAGGTTCGTTCGCATAAGCTAACTTGCTAAGATCAACCAGTGTAACTCCAAATTCATCGATTCTCACACCACTGTTGATATCAATCCATTTTCATTTAAATACAGGAATTTTAAACACAACATAATTAACTTCCCAAATCTCTTCAATCACCCCAAAGTAGGGTGTAGATTCCATAACAAGGTTTTCATCTTTAGCACTAGAGAAGTGCATGGACTCGACCACAATCATAACTCCACTATTATGCATAGTACTACGGTCATCCTTTGACTTTGTATAAAAGGAATTTTTATTAATATCGCATCCACTCCAAGTTATTATGTTACATTTAGGCTCATAGGACAACCACTTAATTGTGTTAGAAGCATTATCATCATTAGCAATTTTTTCTTTAAACCACTCAGAGAAACTCTTATTATGCTCTTTTAACAACCTTCTTTCATTCATATTGGGATACTTTTTCTTTATGATGCTTTTGTGAGCATATAAGTAAGGTTGAACTTCATCCGTGTTATTCAATATATACAAATGCGCTTGATCAACCACATCAATATTTAGGCTCTTGACCTTTAAACCTTGTGTACCCACACCCTCACATCTTCCATCATGACGAGACTTGGGAACCCCCACAACATCCACTCCTGACAAATAGTTAGAACAAAACTCAAATTGCTTCTTCTGTAATGTACCTTGCAATAATTGATGCTTTCGGATGGTGTAGATTTTCTGTGTACCATTTTAGGATCTTCATGTATCGCTCTATTGGATGCATCTACCGTAAAAAAATTGGACCACATAATCTAATCTCCCTTACTAGATGAATAATCAAGTGAACCATAATGTCAAAAAATAAAGGAGGGAAATACATCTCTAATTGGCGCAAGATAACTGTAACCTCATTTTTCAAATCATATAACTTTAATGGATCAATGGCTTTACAACAAATTGCATTGCAAAATAAGCACAACCTAGTTATAGCCTTTCTAACATTGTTAGGCAATATCCCATGAATAGCCACTGGTAGTAGTTGTTGCATTAAGACATGACAGTCGTGAGATTTTAAGCCAACTAATTTGAGATCTTTAACTGATACAAGCCTCTTGACATTTGATGAGTAACCATGCGGCACTTTGATACTTTGTAAACACTCACAAAAACTTTTTTTTCTCTTTTTTGGACAAAGTGTAGCAGGAAGGAGGCAAATATGTCTTGTTACCTATATATTGTGGAGTTAACTCTTCTCGTATAACCATCAAACCCAAATCCAGACGAGCATTAGTACCATATTTTGTCTTGCCTTGAATGTTGAGAAGTGTTTCGATTACACTATCACATACATTTTTCTCCACATGCATCATATCAATATAATATCTTACATCAATACTAGACCAATATGGAAGATCGAAGAAAATCGACCTCATTTTCCATGTATTTTTCACATTAGATCGCTTTTGGTACTTTCCAAAGACAACATTAATGCCCTATTGTAGTTGATAAACTTCCTCCCCAGTTAAGGGCTTTGGAGCAACACCATGCACTTGTTCCCCATTGAAAGCTTTCCGCAATCTACGATATGGATGATAACAATTTAGAAATTTTCGGTTCACGAGATAAAAAAATTTCTTTCCTTTTACAAGCTGATGGTAACATGTGTCTTGTTCACATATAGGACACGCTTTATGCCCGTTAACTTTATACCCAGACAAATTTCCATATGCCGGAAAATCGTTGATGGTGCAAAACAACATGGCACATATATTAAATTGTTCGCCGAAATACGCATAAAAAACATCCACCCCTTCCTCCCACAACACTCTTAAATCATCAATCAGTAGACTTAGATAAACCTCTATGTCATTTCCTGGTTGTTTTAGGCCCGAAATCATCATCGATAGCATAATATATTTACACTTCATGAACAACCTATGAGATAGGTTGTAAATCATCAAGAGAGAAGGCCAAGAAGTACGGTTAGTACTTAGATTACCAAATGGATTCATTCCATCAGTAGAAAGTCCAAGTCCAAGGTTTCTCGACTCTTTTCAAAAATTTGGAAACAAATAATCTATTTTCTTCCATTGTAAATAATCAACTACATGGCGAATTTTTCCATCACAATTTTTTTCTTCTGCATGCCATCTAAGATTCTTTGTATCGTTTACATTAGTGAATAGTCTCTTAAACCTTGAAATTACTGGTAGGTACCATACCACTTTTGCGGGAGGACCCTTTTTGACCACCTCATCTTCACTAGAATCACCATCTTTCTTTTTGTAGTGTGACACCTTGCACTTCTGACAATGATTATAGTTTACATACTCTTTTCCGTATAATATGCAATCATTAGGGCATGCATGTATATTTTCATACTACAAACCCATCAGACACAATATTTTCTTCGCCTCTTAATAACGAATTGGCATTATGTTACCTTCTGGAAGCATTTCTGTCAATAATTCAAGCAATTCGGTAAAACTTTTGTCAGTCCATCCGTTATTTTCCTTCAAATTAAACAATTTTAACACGAATGAAAAACATGTAAAATTTGTGCCTCCCAGGTACAAAGGTTTATCCTTGTCACTGCATAAAGCATCATACACATGTGCCCTCTTAAACGAATCTTGTCCAATATCACGCATTATGTCTTCCAAACGGTCATCCATATCGACACTAACATTATCTCTATGGGACACATTTGAATTTTCTACTACTTCACTGTGCCATATCTATTGTGTATAACTTTGACAGATCTCTACACAGATTAGATGATCCATGATTTATTTCTTACTAAGTTTTGATTCTTGATTTGCACAACAAACACATGGACAGAGAAAAAGCGCATGAATACTTTTTTCAGCATTACTTTCAGCAAACTGTAGAAATTCCTTCACTCCATATTCGTACTCAGTACTTAATCGATTAGCTCTCATCCAACTACGATCCATACCTATGTTCCGAAATTAATGAATGCATAGTTAAATCATTATAAATTTTTATTTTTAATATACTTTTTTAATAATTAATGTTTTTTAACATTCTTTACTTGTTAGATCACTCCACAAGGACTTAATATAGGAAACTCCATCACAAATAATATAGAATTAGGATACCTCCTACTTAACTGTCCTTGAATATTTCTAGTTTGGGTAGAAATATACATTTATAGGAAGTCCAGCGGGAGAGTAGCACTACTACAAGAATCCATAAGGGATTCTTTCAAACATAAAAATCGTGACATAATATGATGTCGCGGGATTGAAACTTGGTTGGTGGTTAGCATGCAAGATTAAATAAAACTAACCATCAAAGCACCGTTAAAACATGTTCTAAAATAATCGAAATACATGTATGCATATTAAACAAACTAACCCACTCACAAATGGTGGTTAATAACAATATTTTAATTTGTTCTAATTTAAATCCATTCCTTTAGATAAAATATAATTAACTATTGCAGAGAAATTAAGAGTCTTGACTCTTTTAAAATTGAAGTACCTAACAATACTGCAAATTTGAATAAGAACTCATACTAGGCAACAGTAACAAGCAATATAAATCTAACCTGTCAGAAACGGAGGGAGACGATGTTAGAGGCGAAGGGAGACGGAGGGAGACAAATGTTGTATGAGATGGAGGGAGACGACGACAAAGGAAAATGGTGGGAGACGAAGGTCGTATGATGGAGGAAACGAAATGCAAACGACGTCGGAGGTGAAGGGAGACGGAGGGAGACAAATGTCGTATGAGGCGGAGGGAGACGCAGCCGGTCGAGAGAGATGAAGGTTCGGAGGCCCGGGCGAAATGAACTTTTAATAAGGATATTAGGGTTTTGTGAAATAAGAGGGGGGTTTTTATATCGGTTGGGCAATGGGCCTGATGTAACGGTCAATATGTTACATTGATTGGGCCTTAAACCGATGTAAAGTCCAATTTTTTTTATAACAAAAATGCATCTTATTTACAAAATTGCCACCGTGTTTTTATTTTTTTATCACTTGACTTTTTACATCGGGGGTAAGTAAAGGCCCGATGTAAAATCCTTTATAAAAATTTTCTTTTTATTTACCAAACTGTCACCTTGTTATATTTTTCTCTAAATCACATGTTTTTCATATCACGGGAAATAAAGGTCTGATGTAAAATCTTTTGACAAATATTTTTCACATCATATATTTTTATACCTGATGTAAAGATCTTTTCTCAAATGTCATATTTTTAGTAGTGATTGTTGTTAATATTAAAAGTTTGTGGTTTTGGTTTGGTGATTCGAGTTTCTTTCCAATTAGCTCTTACGAGCTTCTTCCTTTCTCTCATCAATAAGAAGTGGTGTCATTTTTGGTTACCCTGTAAAACTAGGGAAACATTGTTAGGAAAGGAGAGGAGCAATATGGAGTTTCCACACATGGTTAGATTATTAAAAAATTGTAAAATATGTTGTTGACAAATCATCTAAAAAACGTGGGTGATATTTGGGTGGCAAAACGGGCCCTATGCAGTAAAACTGAAATTTCTAATACTCTTTATCGGAGGCGATTTATCCAAAATTTTGAAATTTCTGTTGGGGGATGTCATACCCCAAATTTGCCCTACTGATTTTTAATCTTTTATCCTTTATTAAATTCTAGAATTATCATTTGCTTTATACTGTATTCATATATGTGCGAGGTTTAAGTTTATAAAGAGAGAGGGGTTTTACCTTATTAAGAATTAATGGACCTTTCTAAATCAGAAAAGACCCATGTAATTTTTTAAAGCCCATTCGAGTTCTCTTACAAAGGGGGTATTAGTTAAAATATATTGGCCCATGTATGAATAAATAGAAGAGGGGTGTGTTTGTTAAGCCCATTTAGAACGCCTGGAACAAATAGAAGGGGGTATGTTTTATTTTTTCAGGAAGGCCCAGTAAATTAAAAAGAGTTGGCCCATTTCAGGTTTTTGTCTTAAATTGTATTTTGTTTTTACTAACATTATTAAAATTATTATATTATTAACGTTACTATGTTGAATTTCATTAAAAATTATTTTTGTTTTATTAATTGAAGAAAACGTTGACTGATAAGTCAAAATTTGAAACTAAAAAAAAAAGACCCTACAACCTTCTCACGGTCCAACCATTGCAAGCCCAAGCCCAAAGAACACTTACTGTTCAGATTAAGAAAAGAAAGACGTTTGCTTTTGAGCTAAGAACAATTACTATTCAAATCACATAAAATCAAATCTTTACACTTTTGGATTGTCCAAAAGTTCGCAAACAGAATCAAAATCTTGCAAAACATTTACGAATCATAATTTACAAATGTATCAAATCAAAACTGAATCAGGATTATTATACAGATTACAACCGAATCAAAAACTAATCTTCAAATCCCTAATTCACTAATAATTTCCCCAAATCAAATATAAAAATAACGACAATCATCAAAAAGTTCCTTATTCTGTCTAAACCTAAAATACTATAAAAGGGCCTAAGTTTCTAAGAGGAGAGGGGGAAGAAATTTGAAGGGGAATCAAAGAACAAAGAAGAAGGAGATTCTAGCTCGCCGCCACAAACTTTTGAACATCACTGCTCTGTAAGCTTAAGGTTTCAATATCTAAAACCCTAACTTTTCTTCGTCGTGCCGCTATTGCCTCCAGCGCCTCCGTCGAGTACCTGTCAAACGCCAAAGAAAAGGAGAGCAGAAAGAGAGTTATAAAAAGGGGGCTCGAAGAATAGTCATGATCGAAGGTAACAAAACCTAGCTTTTGCGTTTCTTTTGATTACTGTTGTAATTAGGATTTAATTTATGGAAAAGGGACGATCGTTGCCGATTAGGGTTGTGAGAGACGACAATGATTTAGGGTCTTTTGGTGTTGTTGTGTGTTTAGAGAGAGAAGAGGAAGATGAACCAGAGAGGGAGAAACGAAAATGATGAGAATAATTTGGAAAAAAATATATTGTTTCTAATAATCATGTGTGTCGCGCCTTACCATGCATCCCCCGTCATAACCGGATGATCCACATCAAGCGTTCCAAAACGGGAGTCCATTGTATTGCCATACACCCTCCCATAACCTGTCTAAACGGACCACAAACCGTTTTGGGTCTAAGCCCGTGATACTCGCACCTCCCCAGTGCTTTGGTTTTACTAATTGCGTAAAGAACTCACAACCCCCTCAGCCTAATGGGCCAAGTCCAACATCTGGACTTGGACCCTTACTGCCTACACCTCCGGATTTTTCTACATAGTCTAAATATACACCCCTCGACATTTGGGCTTGAATTCAACATCTGAATTCAGGGCCCTACTACCCATACCCCCTGTTTTGCTAGCCCAACATAATTTACACCCCCTGTGTTTTTTTAATTTCTTCTATTATTTATTATAATTATTTTTTATATTTTGATATGTTTATAATTTTTAATATTATTCTATTATTTTGTTATAAATCAAATATTTATTTTGTAAACTCATCAAAATATTTATTTATTTATTGCATTAAAATTATTTTAATCATGCATTACTAAGATATTTTTATAATTAATACATTAAAAAATACTTAACCAACACTAAACTCTTTTCATTAAATCAAATTAAACTCTAAATCAATTTTCAAAAAGGATTACAAAAATATTTTAATCGTTTGCGCACTTCGTCTAACAACTCCTCTATTCACACACCTAGACTAAGTACATGGGGAATTCAAACATCTTCATAATCCATAAAAAACACCAACCCACTACCAACTACGAATTGGGACTCTGATTCCTCATAAGAGGATACATAGGCATACAACTTAAAAATTATGGCGAGTTCCCCTAATAAAAACTAAAACCCTATTTCCTAAACCTTAAACCTAAACCCTAGTATCCTTGTGAACAAGGTAGATGAAGGGTGCCTAACACCTTCCCATCGTCTAAAGTGAGTCAAGAACTTAAAATCTCTGATCAAATTAGGGTTATCCGTTATATTCCATTCCCTAGGATAAAAGTTAATGGTGGCGACTCTCATTTCAAAACCGGTTACAACGGCTGGAGACTCTGCTAGAGATTCAGCCCTAGGGTTTATAAGCCTTTTCTTTTGGTTTTAGGGTTTTTCTTATTTTTGGGTTTTTATACTTTCTTATTTAATTATTTATTTATTTTTGCTTATTATATTATTTATTATATTTATTCATATGTGGTGGGGTTTTATTATTTCAAAAAAAATACAAAAAAAACTTGGAAAGAAGGTTCGTCTATTAGCCAAGGGGATACATCAACCCTATGAGTTTATGTGACGACTTCACCTAGAGTCGGTGGAATTTCGCGAAAGGAATATGTCTCAAGAGATATCCTCTTGGGGAGTAGGACTTTAGAATGAAACCTATGACTCTTTGTACAACCTTCAAACCAAAACCTCATGATGAGACCTTTCATGACCTAGAGACGAAAGTTTTGTTCTGCAAAGAGGCTCCACTTAAGGGAGGCCCTTGTGCCTTTCCCTCTAGTGTTATTCATGATACCCTTAAGGAAACCACCTTATGGTGATGGTAGAAAATTCATAGGCCAAGACTAGGAGCCTACCTTCTAAGGATACCTTTCATAAAATCCCGTTACTAAGCCCCACTGTTGTACCCCAAAATTTGCCCTCCCATTCTATTCAAGGAATTCTCATTGAGGTCCCCATTTGCTCAAGGTTGACCAAGAATTTACCAGACAAATTCTCCTCCTAAGCAATGGATTTCGATCTAAGGTTTCATTTCTCACAAATAATGTTTGGTTTGCAAGGGCTTCAAATGATTTCTATGGCACCCTATACGCTTCAACATAATGGCATAGTTGAAAGAAAGAAAAGAAGTGTACAGGACAAGGTGTAGGTCAAAAGCTAAAAATATGTGTAAGAGCTTTTGGGTCGAAGCAGCTTCGACAATAGTATGCAGTCTAATTTGATGCCCAACGAAGCACTAGGATCGAAGGAAGGATAGTTCAAAAGAAAGCATGAGGAGGCTTTTATGAAGTCTTCGATTGGAAGAGCTAGCAAAGAGCTTTGAAGGGTTCGTTTTCGAACCATTAAAATATAAGCCATTCGAAGCATTACAAGGAAAGACACTTCGACTCTCATGTTGATTGAATTGACGCTTCAAAAAGAGGAAGAGTTTGAATTCAAAAGCCTCGATCTTATGGTTCGAAGGACATGTATGTACCTGAACAGGCGAGGAAGAAGTTGGATGATTAAAGTGAAGTTTTGGTGCTCATAGGTTATCATTCGGTTGGTGCATACAAGATGTACTCACCAATCGAAGATGAATTAGTGAGAAATAAAGATATTCTTGTAGACAAAAGCAAAGGTTGAAATGGGAGTCGAAAACACAGTCACAACTATGTTCGAAGGAAAGAACAAAACAAAGTTTCAACAAGCTAAGATGAAAAGGTGATGCTTTGATTGGACAAATTGAAGGAAAGGAGATCGAAAGGAACAAGAACTGAGTTCAATTAGGCTGATTGGATATGAGAGTTTTCTAGATCAAGCAACCAATGCAGATGGTGACTCAATCGAAGAAGCCAATATGATAAGGCCTTGAACAATTCAAATGGGACTAAGAGCCATCAAAAAGAACAAAGTTTGGGAGCATTCGAAAGAATCAAGATGTGAAAAGTTGAAACGAACACCTATTGGGATGAAACCTGTCCAGGTTCACTCAAAGTCCAAAATGGTAGAAAATATCTCAAAATGACAACTTTTTAAATCTTTCGATTTTGATTTCAAAGCCATGGTTAATGGCTGATTCATGCCATTTGCGTTCACCACCACACCCCTATAAATACAAGTCAAACATTACCCATCAACGAACACACATTGCCTACACGCAGATATTGCCTCACCAAAGCTCCCAAAAATTGCAAAAAGTCTCTAAGTTGTCAAAATTCAAACAACAAGTTACAACCACTATCACTGTAAACCAAGCATACTATCTTCATCCCGAGATTCCCAGAAAGGCATTCAGGCCCTTAAGCAAGCATTTCCACGCCCAAAGCCACAAATCCACGCATCTCCAATTGGTAAGGGTTTGCAAAACCAAAACTGCATTTTCATGGTATATTAATACCTTTAACTGTTTGATTCATGTTCGGGACTATTTATAGTACAGGTCTAACGTGCTACATGCTGGCTAAGACATAAGAATGAGATTGTGCCATTGCTAGGGCACGATCTGAGATTTCCTTCGAATCTATGAATTTAGGTTGTTTCAAGCCAAACTAAGCTCGGATTTGAGATCAGGGGGTTCAAATTAGGGGGGTATGATAGGTTTGAATCCTTGAAAGTTATTATTTTGCAGGTTCAAATTTGAGCCCACCGAAGAAGACAACCAGAGAGTTTACTCCGGTGGGCTGACTCTGGTTGCCAAATGTCACCTTGTTACTGGTCCACTTCACTCAACGCGCATTTTTCTAACATAATATAATTGTTTCATTTGTATCAATGAATGAACAGATGGCCCAGTGGTGAAGGATGCGTGTGTAAGCTTGGAGAGCCCGGATTCAATCCCCAGGTCTTTACGTTTTTTTCTCATTCTTTTTTTCCAGATTCAGTGTAGCATGTTTCAGCGTGCCTACCATGCCCCTTCAACTCTCAGCCACCAGATTTGTACAGATCTGATCCAACGCACTCAGTAATGTCCCCCATGGTGCAACCCCAAGAGCCAGGCCTCATAGGATCAGGCGCAGCATTGGGATCTCTGATTTGGGCCTTACAAAAATTTCAAAATGCGCCCCATTGTTCACTTTAGTACCAAGCCCAATTTATTTTCTTTTCTTCACTTTATTTTATTTACTTAATTGTCTTATGTTTAAAAATCATTTTATTTAATTAAAATCAACAAAATCATAAAAAAATATTAGACTTAGGATTTTCTAATTAATTTTAATTTTGTAAATTAATTTAGTTAATTTTTTAATTTAATATTTTCTTAAATAGGAAAAAAATAACAAAATATAATTTTCCTTTTACTTAGAAACATTTTAGGGTTTTATACGCCTTTTCCAATTCGCGTGCGTTTATTATTTTAGCATTGTTATTTTATTTTTATCATTAATGTATCTGCTTATGGGATGTAATATACAATAACTAGGACTTTTACTTTACTGCTTTATTCCCCCCCCCCCCCCCCCCCCCCCCCCCCCCCCCAAGTTTTAGACATGTAAATAATCCCCTCCCCGAAGCCTTATAATAGTTTAGGATTTATCTTTCCGCATTTTAAGTTCCTGCTGTTGTACCCCAAAATTTTCCCTCTCATTTATCAAATATTTCTTCACAAAGACCTCTCTTGGTTCAAGACTGCACTAGGGTTGATCAACTCAAGACATCTCCTCAAGCACTGATGACCAAAATTAGGGTTTGAGATTGCACAAGGATATTTTAACTTTCAATGCTTCATATGACTTTAATGGGTCATTATGGACCCCCAAGATTGCTCATGTCAAGTTTTAAGCCTTGGAACACACTTCTGCTCAGTCAATTGAGTAGTTGACCTAAAATCAGATGTATTGGGGAAAAAGTCAACTATGGCCAATTTATAGTCAAACTTAATAATTTTTGATCCACATCAACATTATAAACTCATATGTATCATTTGATCAAGTTTGGACCACAATTCCTCAAGAAATCTGATCAAATCATCAAAAGGGCAAAATGGTCAAAATTAGGGTTTTGACTGAGAAAGGGCAATTTCTGATTTTTTTTACCTAGCAAATGGTAAATTGGTTTGAAGCATGATTTCAAGAGTTCAATTGCATCATTTTGACCTAATAGGCATGACCTAAAATATTGCTCAAGATCAGTCAACTAATCAAAAAGTCAAATGTACACTGAAAAGTCAAACTTTGACTTTTTGGTCAAAGTTTAATGTCAAATATTACAATTCATCAAAACATGTCAAGATATGAAACTTATTCATCAAGAAATCAAAAATTCAAGATTTCATTTTGAAAAGTCAAAGTTTTCTAACTTAGAAATTTTTCTAAGTGTTTAAACTTCATATTTTTTTTCATAACTTTGGGCCAATTTTTCACCATGATGCAAGAGGATTCAGAAGAAACTTTCAACATGAAAGTTGTAGATCTCCATGATATCTACAACATTGATTTACACAAATTCTCCTAAAAATGCTCGGATCTCAAGTTATTAATTCCTAAAGTCATGGTCTTGAAATTGGACACTTAGTGAAATTTTGCCCTAGTTTTGGTCAGGATTTTGACCTAATTTCATGGCGCTTTTTCATATAGTTCCAAGGGGAATTTTCAAAAGTGATTCAGAGAGGGGTTGTAGATAACACTACAAGCTTTCCAAAATGTCCAAGAACTTCTTGAGATCATTCTTGAGTAGGGAGAATCGAAGAGATGAAGTTAGGTTTTTCACACTTGAAATACAAGTCATTTTGTGACGAACAAGATTCAAATTTCAAACCTATGCTGCATACTATCTATTTTACAAGCCTCAAACTTGTTAGGTACTCCATAATTAATTGCTTGCACAGCTGTTAGAGGTCTCAATTCAAGCATTCAATGCAAGGCCATGCTTTATATCCATTTTGGGAAGAAATTGCACAATGCCATTTTGATAAAGTAGCTTTTTGCACAAACTTGTTCTTGAGCCTTACAATTGTTTTTTCTGATCATATAGGTCCTATAACTCAAGATAAGTTTGTCTAAACACTTACAATCACTCAGCCCATGCTTGTACTTCCTCTTGGAACCATACTTCCCACTTTTCTTCAAAATCAAGTAACATAGCAATCAGTCTAGAACTTGTACTTCTGATCCTCTCAAGCACTCAGGTATTTTGCTTATACATACGCAAGTAATTTGTCACAAAACACACGCATGCTTGAGCCCTAAAAACACCAAGAACTCATATTTGCATCTCATACCTCCATTTTCACATAACCTGACCAAAAGTTTGAAACTCATAACTCCCTCGTGCGTTTTCAAGCCTCTTTGTTCCCAAACTTATAAACATCATTTAGTTGTCATCCCTTATCCTGTTACAGTTCTGTAACACCTCCATCACCATCCTCCATTTCCAAAAACAGAGGCTTGCACCTTAACTTCTCCAGGCCAGTTCAAGCACTTACAACTCAAAGTAACCATTGCATTAGCTTCCTGGGACCTCAATGGAGCTATTCTGATCATCACAACACCTTAAGGAGTGCTCATTTGTAGAACACGACTTCCAGTTTTGAGGTAAGTTATCTCAACTTTAAACTCTTCATACAAGCATCATTAATGTTTAATTTGTGAATAAAAAATGTAGACATCATTGTTCTGAAGCTAACCATGTCTTTAGACTTCATTTATATTGCTTGAGTAGTTAGAATTTTGAATCTGAACATCCTGAAAAAATTAGGTCAGAATTTGGTACCATTCAAAATTCATGTTCATTCTTGATAATTAGTTTAAGTTGTTTACATTTCTGGAATCGTGGTAAAATTTTACACAAGTTTCATGTTTACTTTGTTGCAAATGGTTGAGAAACGAATAAGTTACAGGTGGTCTAGCTGGAGGTTGAAAATGAAGTGTAATCAGGGCGTGTTTTATGTTATATATTTATGGTTTTGTATAAGTTAACGGATGTATCACCACCCCAGTGGTTAAAGCGTGTGTTCGTCACTATGAGGTCCTGGGTTCAAGCCCCAGCGTGACCTTTTATGATTTTTCCCCCACATTTTTCACATTTTTTTGACTTTTTTGCAGCGTTGGGCTTCACTCATTTGGGCCTATTCCCTTTTGCTTATTCTGACTCCCCTAGACTATTCACACCCCTGGCCCATTTTATTTTCTTTAATATTTTATCTAATATTAAAATAATCAGAAAAAATATATAAACATTAGATTTATATTTTGATATAGTTTATTTATATGTTACAATAAAAGTTATTTTTATTTAATCATACTTTATTTATTTTACTAATTGATTTGTAAATTTAATTAAAAAAACTAGGGTTTTAGTTATTTTCTTTTACACAATTAAAATATATTATTTTAAAACCAAAAAAGACCAAAAATATTTTATAATACTATAAATTATTTTTAAGACAAAAATACCAAAAATATTCTTCTTACAAACTTAATTTCTTTTTTTTAATCAATTAATATTTAGATTAGGGTTTTACTTAAATTCTTTTCCTAATAAATTTAGGTTTGCTTTTTTTTTTATTACTAATTTAATTAATTATTTTCTTTTAGTTAATTAGGTTAAAACAAAACCCTTTTTCCTAAAAGAAATCCAAACAAAAATCCATTTTCTTTCCATTTTACATTCTTGTATAATTATTCCTTTTTGTGCATTATTCATCCAAATTCAATATGGTTGTAATAGATTATTTAGGTTTAAATTCTTGCAATCCCCATTTGTAACTTGTACACCCCCTCCCATAAGTATTGTAATAGCGTAGTAATTTTAAATTCCGCAACTTATCGCTTTATATACAAATGCTAGTAATTAGGGTTTTGAATGGAAAGACTAAAACCAATCAATTAGAAAACCCCAATCAAAGATAAAACCAAGCATGCAAAACAATACACTTGCACACAAGCATCCCTAGGGTAAAATCCACTTGGTTGCCTTACAAAATGGCCATGTTATGCATGTGAGGTATCTTAGCAAAAACAAACGAACATAAGATCATAGTCCCTCGATGACGCTATCCATGTTGCCTTCAAATGATCTTAGTCCCTAAAGAAATATGCTAAGATACTTTACAACATTGCTAATCATGGTTATATGATGACCCACGCCCGTCCAATTTACATCCAAAGATAGGGTTACTTACCAAATCAATGGTAAGATAACAATGTCAAAGGAAAGAGAAAATGAACATGAAAGACTTTTGAGTAGGTAGAATGCTCCTAGTTACTTGCTCACTTCCAAAACAAAACATCCTTGCTATTTTCAAAACAAACACCAACACTTTCAAAACATCTTTCCAACTTGAAAACATTTCCAAAAGATCAACACTTTATATACATTCTTACGAACGAGAATCATTACAAAGTTTGCCTAAACGATGGCGCCTTTTCAAAATACTTTCAAAAACCACACAAAACACATTTTTCAAACAAAAACAAGTGATCTAGCAAGTAACTAAGAGCCCATGGAAAACCATGGATGAAAATGGTGCTAATAGCTTCCGTTTTCATAATCTATCCCCCGAACTCAAGAAACAATCTCAAAGGTCTTTCCTGTGCTTTTTACCTTTCCTTTTGGATAAAAGAAAAGTCGGTGAAGACTCTTGCTAACCGCAACATTTGCGATAAAATGCAAAACCTTCAAGTCAGTTCTCCTACCGCATCACAGAACTGGCGACTCTGCTGGTGAAAAATTCTAAAAGTGGGGTTACCTTAGGGCTAGATCACACTGACTTGCTTTATTTGTTTGACTTGTATGCTTTACATTTTGGTTCTTTGTTTGAGTTTGAATCCTCTACCCGGATTTGGGATACCTTATAGGTAAGTAGAAATATGTTGTAGAAACTGTGCGGCGTATACCGACACGGTCTAAGCAATAGCTACGTTAGTGCGAAATATTTGTGGGTACCGGTAGCCCTTGAGTAGTCAAGGAGAATACAGGGCCGCTGAGTGATGTCATGAAGCACTAATGAACTTTTAGAACCTTTACTTGACCAACTTGGCCTTTAGGACGTAGTGAGATGATCGACTTTGGTGCAGTCCAAAGTTGGTAGATACTCGATACTACACTCATTGAGGTTTGGTTTTTTGGGATATTTCGGTCGCCATTAAAGAGACTTGCGCTAAAACAATGCCCAAGGAAACAAACCAGTGATATTGAGCTCTTAGAACCCAGTTACTATTACTAGGACAGGTTTGAGCCAACTAAACTTCAAGAGGGTACTTACCTATGAGACTCCATGCAAGCCTAAACCTAAGGACTTGTTTGCTTTGTGTGTATATATACTTGTACATAACATCATAAACATCATAACATCATACTCATACTCACTAACCATTTCAAGGATTTTTTGGGATTTATCTTTGTTCTGTTTTGTAGGACATGGATTCTATTCGCAGGAAAACCATCCAAGTCAATCTCGTAAGGACCCCTCCTCAACTCAAAGAGCTAGCATAAAGGATTCCCGAAAATTCTCCATTTACCGAAAGACACGGTCGCCTACTAAACTTGGTCACCTCCAACACTGATGAAGACATGATGAAGGTGCTCTTTCAGTTCTTTGATCCTCTAGACCATTGCTTCATATTTCTCGATTATCAACTTGTGCCAACTTTAGAAGAATTCTCCCAACTCTTGAGGATTCCCATTCTCAATCAACTACCTTTCAACGGTACAGAAAGAGATCCAAAACCAGAAGAGATTGCTCAAACTCTACACTTGCAACCATCTGATATCACAACTAATTGGGAAACAAGGACTGGTGTCAAAGGTTTCCTAGCAAAGTTCTTGTTTGAGAAAGCCCAAAACTGTTTGAACTCTTTGGATTTGAAAGCCTTTGAGGAAATCGTGGCTCTCCTCATCTATGGGATGGTTTTGTTTCCAAATCCTGACCAACTCATAGATGAGAACACCGTCAAAATCTTCATGTCTCGTAACCTGGTGCCTACTTTGCTAGGGGACATCCTACATTCCTTTCACACTCGCACAATGAGGAAAAGAGGTATCCTTATATGTTGTGCTCCTCTCTTAGCAAGATGGTTTATTTCGCATCTTCCCCAATATGTATTAAAGAACGAGCAAGGTTCAAGGTGGTCACAAAGGTTGATGACTCTCAGACATTCAGATATTCATTGGTGTTCCCTCTCTTTGGAGAATGTTACTATAGTTAACCGTTGTGGAGAATTCCCTAATGTCCCTTTACTTTGCATTAGAGGAGGTATCACATACAACCCTTGCTTATCCTTAAGACAGTTTGGTTACGCCCAAAGGGATGGTCCACACGAGATGCTTATTCAAGGTTTGGTATTTGACTACGAGAATGACGATCAAGGTTACCGCCAGAGGTTTATCCGAGCTTGGATAATGTTGAACAAGGTGGATAGAAAGACGCTAGGACACGAGAATTCCATTCCCCTCGAGCCTTACCTTAAATGGGTGCGAGCTCGTGCTCAGAAACTTGTGATGCCTTATCCCTCCATCTTACCAGTCATTGTGGAGCCTGTGGTCAAAGGGGATGTTCCCTACACTATCCTCCATCCTGACATGCCTACCTCTCTCGAAGACTTACAAAAGGGTTGGGTCCAGCTGAAGGAAGAACGAGATACTTTCGAGGCCTAATTCTATGCTAGTGAGAAGAGAGTCTTGGAGCTTACAAAGAAGTTACAAGAAGAGTAAAGTATGAACGCTTATCTCGCGCCAAAGAGGATGCGTTCAATCTTTTTATCTTAGAAAGCTATTTTGTAAGCCCAAGAGGCATGATGTAACCTTTCTTGTTTTATCTAAATGAAAATTAACATTTGTTCATTCTGTTGTCTACACAAATTTAAATTTCATTAATCCCTGAAATCATTTGCATGAACATATTCCATGCATCATGCCATGATAGGTTTTCGCATAACATGTTTCCTTATCTTTCTGCTGTTTATTTTAGCAAGATGGATCTAGAGAAAACTGTGATGGATCTCCAAGCCCAGAATTCTCAGTTTCAGGAAGCTCTACTAGCCCTAGCCAAGGGGCAGTAAGATATGATGGCTTTGCTGGACGTTAAGAAGAAGCCAAAGAAGAAAGCTCTACTCAACATGGGTAGAAGGTTCAAGGAGACAATCTGTCAAATCCCAGTAGGAGGAGACTCATCTGAAGAGGACGAGAACCAGGTTGGTGAGGTCAAGAGTACTCAAGCTGAATGTGCTAATGATCAAGAATCTGATGATGATTATTTCAATAAGCAGTATCCACCCGCTGATATCAAATACAAGCAGTTAGAAGACAAATTGAAAGCTGTTGAAATCCAAGCCGTCCCCGGTTTAGATTTTGATGATTTAGGTTTGATCTCTGGGGTAATCATTCCCCACAAATTCAAAGTACCAATATTTGCAACGTACGATGGGGTTTCTTGTCCAAAACTCCATTTGAAATCTTATGTGCGCAAGATACAGCCGCACACTAACGATAAGAAGCTATGGGTTCACTTTTTCTAAGAGAGCTTGAATGGAATGCAACTTGAATGGTTTTATCAGTTAGATGGTTCTCGTATCAACACTTGGGAGGATTTAGCTATTGCCTTCTACCATCAGTATCAGTACAACACCGACTTGGCGCCAACGAGGGTTCAATTGCAAGATATGACTATGGGAAAGAATGAAGGATTTAAGGAATATGCGCAAAAGTGGAGAGACCTTGTTAGTAGGGTCCAACCTACCTTGACCGATAGGGAACACATCGACATGTTCATGGGCACTTTATCTAGTCTTTTCTTTAATCTGTTGGTAGGCTTCTCTTCTTCTGGTTTCACCGAATTAATATTAATCGGAGAAAGAGCTGAGAGTGGCATCAAAAGTGGGAAGATCTCTGTGGCGTCTACCTCCACCACCAATCCTATCAAGAAACCTTTTGCTGCAAAGAAGGAAGTTAATGCTGTGTATGGGGCAAGGTCCCATACCAAGAAAAATGATCGTCCGTCTGTCAATGCTGTCTGATTCTCCAATCCAACTCCTACTCCAAGACCATCTAAAAATCATCAACATTTTGAAACTCCAAGAAGAAAATTTACAAGGTTAGGCATGTCACTGTCTCAAGCCCTTTAACATTTACTCAAGGATAATTTAGTGACATTGCGCGATCCTCCCGCCAACCCTGACACCTCGTCACCAAAGTATAATCTGAATTCAAAGTGTGCTTACCATTCAAGCAGCCCCGGCCACAAGACTGACCAGTGCTGGGCTTTGAAGAACAAGATCCAAGATTTAATTGACAACAAAACTATTGAGTTTGATCCTCTTCCAACGCCGAATGTAATTACCGCTCCAATGCCTAAGCATGACAAAGGTGTTAATGCTGTCGAAGATACAATTTTTGTTGCCTCTGTTGAAGAATTGACTACTCTGCTGAATGTAATCAAAAGCAATCCGTTGAAAGCTGGGATCTTCCCTGGTTGTGAAAAACACTGTGTGTGCTGTACGAGACAACTTAATGGATGTGAAGGGCTGAAAAAAGGCATACAACTCCTGATGGATATCCATAAAATTCTATTTGAAAAGATTCCACCTGCCAAGAGTTTGATGAACAAATGTGAAGATCTCTCCATTATTACTATCTCTAACAAACCTCTTAGGATCACCTCTAAAGGTCCTATTAGGATTTCAAATGAACCCACTATTGCTCCATTAATCATTACCAATCCCGGACCGGTTCCCTATTCTTTAAATAAAGCGGTACCATGGAATTACGGTGCTGAAGTGTTCTATCATGGGATTAAATAAGATTCCTGGATCGAGGAAGAAAAAGATGACGATGTCAGCAACATAGATGGCTCAAGCAAAGTAACTAGAACTGGAAGAATATTTTCACCCAATATCTCACCACCGGTTGTTACAAGGACGCCCATCTGCATTACTGCTGCCAAGCCAAGTACTGATACCAGAGGGAAGGAAAAGGTTATTGAGCCGGTTGTGATTGAAGTACCCTCCAAGAGCGTAGCCGATGAAGAACCCTCCGCCCGTGAAATGGACGAGATTTTGAAGATCATCAAGAGAAGCGACTTCAAAATTGTAGAACAGATGGGGCAAACGCCTTCTAATATTTCAATGTTGTCATTGTTGCTTTGCTCTGATGCCCATGCTCGAACATTAATCAAGTTCCTGAAAAAAGCTCATGTCCTCCATGAGACAACAACAAATCAATTTGAGAATTACGTGGCTAGCCTGACAACTGATAACGGCTTGGGATTTTCAGATGCTGACTTAACACCTCTCGGGAAAAATCACAATAAAGCTTTACATGTGTCAATCGAGTGCAAAGGGACCATCTTAGCACATGTGCTAGTCAACACTGGTTCTTCTCTGAATGTATTACCCAAGGGGGTGTTAGACTGTCTTGACTGTGAGGATTTAGTATTAAAGCCAAGTGACATCATTGTAAGAGCGTTTGATGGATCAAAGAGGACTGTTCATGGGGAGGTAGATCTTCCAATCAAAGTGGGTTACCAAACCTTCAACTCCACCTTATATATTATGGACATTCTTCCGGCCTATTCTTATCTGTTAGGTCGCCCGTGGATCCATAAAGCTGGGGCAGTAACCTCAACCCTCCACCAGAAACTCAAATATCTAGTAAAGGGAAGAATAGTCACAGTCCGTGGAGAAGAGGAGTTTATGGTCAACCACCTTAACTCTTTCAAGTATGTAGAGATGGATGGGGAATTCATTGAAACCCCATGTCAAGCCTTTGAGGTTGTACCACTGATGATTGCTGCTACTAAATGTTCTTCCGATGAGTCTAAGACTGTTAAGGCCACGCCAAAGATGGTTGCAGTCAAGGATGCCCGCGCGGCAATTGAAGAAGGAAAATGCGATATTTGGGGGAAACTCCTCGATATCCCGTTTAAAGCAGACAAGTTTGGTTTGGGCTTCACCGTTAAAGCTCAGAAGGAAGTGAGGCGTGCTCGTGCTGGAATGCCACCTCTCCGCATTGGAAAACATGAAGCCAACGCCATGGATGATTCTGAAGAAGAAGCTTCATTTGAAGAGTGGGTGCACCCAACTATAACGAAGCTGAAGAATTGGCATACAAAGGACTTTGTGCCCGTCTCCTTCATTGAGGAGTAATCTACTTGTTTTTGCTTTTCTTTCAATTCAAGAACATGTTGTCTGTAATATTTTAACAATGACTTTTCAGCCATGTGCTTGGCCCGGGGCATTTTGGTCCATTTGTCAAGGGTTTTATTTATATTCATCTAATCATCTGATCATTCAGTACACTGGACTTGTGATACGGTGGCAGAACCGACTATTTTTACTGGTTTGCGTTTTGAGTTTTGTGTTTGCAAAATGTCGCGGTAAGCAAGAGTCGCCACTGACTTTTATTTCATCCAACCGGAAAGGAAAAAAGTACAGAAAAAACCCTTTTTCGAGATTTTGAGTACGGGGGGTAGATTATAGAAAGGGAAGGTATTAGCACCCGTTATATCCATGGTTTTCCATGGGATCTTAGGTACTTGCTCATCTTTTAAAAATTTCTTGTGTATATGCTTTGTTTTTGAAAAGTTTGACTTTGTAATAACCCTTGTATCAGTCCTTAAAGGTGTGACGAAGTTTTGAAAATTTGTTTGAAAAGTGTGAGTGTGAAAAGCTTTGATTTGAGCAAGTACCTACTAGCATCTACCTACTCAGAAAAAGATTGTTTCTATTCTCGTTTCCTTTAGACAGCGCTATCCCACTATTGAGAAATAGGTAGCACCGTCGTTGGAGTTTGTAAGGGTCAATTCAAAAGGGACATACGATCACTAAATCAATATTAGGACATCTTAGTAATAACCCTAAAGTCTTAAGATCTTCTCGAGGCAACATTTCTGAGGCAACATTCGAATGGGACGTTTGATCTTTTTTAGACAGGAGGGCAACCACTAAGACACCCTATACTTAATGATTGTTTACCGAAGGCAACCGAAGTGAGAGTATACCCTAAGAGTGATATGTGCGAGTGATTTGTTTTCAGTTATTTATCTTTGCACATTAGGGTTTTCTAACTATATTAATTTATCATGCATTCTTGTCATACAATCCTATTAGCATACATCTAAACAGTTAAATATTTGCAGAAATTAAGATGCGAGAAAGTAAATATACGCTATTACAAGGCTTCGGGGAGGGGGATTAATTACATATCCAAAAAAACCGAGAATTTAAACAATAAATAAAACCCTAAATTAAACTATTACAAGCCATGAACAGTTACAAAAATATTGTCAAAATAAATAATAAGCGCGCGACAAATTAGATAAGAGGACGAGTAGGGTTTTGACCCTTGATTAAACCTATCGGCGATTGATTAAAAAATATTTTTTGTGATTTGAGAAAGTAATGAAATAATTAAATTAAGAAGAAAATCCTAAGTTCTAATTAATTTTAAATTAAAAAATAAATTAGTTCATTCTAAAACCTATTTTTGTATTTTTATTTACTTGAGAAAAATAAATATCAAGAATTTAACCTAATTTGCTAATTAGTTTTAATTATAAGAAAAAAAATTAAAGTTTCCCTAAGTTAAACTAATTAAATTAAATTAACAAAATTAATTTTGATAAAAAAAAGTCTAATTCTAATTTTTTTGATTTCTTGATTTCTTGATTTTATAATTTTTTGAAAAAAAGGTAATTAATTGTCAATTAAAATAATTAAAAGAAATATAAAAAGAATAAAAGTAAGAAAGAAAATATAGAAATGGGCCTGGCATCATTAGCAGTTCTGGGGGTGGAAACTGAATTTCCGGGCCCAACGAGGCTAATGCCTGTTTGACTTTGCCAAATCTGATGCGCACGTTGACTTAGGGTACATGGTGGACCTTCAATGGAAAGGCATTGGATCTGGCTGGAGAGGCATTTGATGGTTGGATCTTGATGGCATATGGTGGACGTACGCTAATGCAACGCGCTTGATCACCTGTTGAAAAATAATATGAAACAAATATGGGACCTGGGGATCGAACCCAGGTCCTTATGCTTGCTCCCAATACCACGCTGCCAGCTTAGATACTTTGTTTGCTTGTACATAGAATAGAAATAAACAATATAATCAGATCACATGGTGTAATCAGACAAAGCGCGAAAATTCAAATGGGCAAGTCACATGTTGCCATGCAGGCTTCTTCTTCCTCCCTCCTTCGCTTTAGCAAATCAGGCTTTTACCTACAGACGTTTGCTGTAGGTATAACCTTGTCCATCTCTAAAATTGCGTATGCTCAATATAAATGGCCATGGCTGGTACCAATCAACTCGTATCATCCTCACGAGCATCAGGTACCAGAATTAACGCCCAATTTTGCGTGCATTAGAAAACCCTAAACAAGAACAAAAAACCCTAACCATGGCAATTTCACGTACAAGCATAAAAAATGCAATTAAATGGAATGATTAGCTTGCAAACACGACAATAAACATGAGTATGGTAATCAAAAGGGCTAAAGATACATGAATTAGTGAAATCAGAATAAAAATTTTGGACAAACCGTGGGAGGCGTGGAGCACGATTCTGGGCGTTTCAAGACCTGGGAGTGATTGGAATCGCTTCCTGGGATGTCTGGGAAGGGATTGGTGCTCTTGAAATGAACTGAAACTCCTTGTAGGTTGAAAACCGATTCCCACTTTTTCTTGAAATTTTCAGTTTTCCTTAGATGTTTTCACGACTGCTTAACCCCTCTTATTGCCTTGGCTATGTTCTGTATATGTAATGCAACACATTAGGTCAACAAAAACGAGCTGAATCTTGGTCTATTATGAAGATTTGATTTGGTATTTATCTTTGTATCATATATTTCTATATCAAGCCAAATCATGCCAATTTTGGTTCAATTTGTTTTTGCACGTTTTGGATATGATTTTCCAGCATAATTGGATTCGATTCCACCCAAAATCTGATCATAAAACAAATCTTTGATATTTTTTGCTATTTATTTGATTTAATTTCACTTTTAAATGATAAAAATCAAAATAAATAAATAAATAAATAAAAAGGTGTGTAGGTGCTGATTTGGATCATGGAACATGTCATAAGCAAGATTCAATCATGAAAAACTAGGCCCATTTGACAAAAAATACAAATTTGAGCACATTTGTCTTTTGGCAATTTTGCAAAAAAGGTCAACTTGACCAATGCATAACTCTCTCAATTTAACCCTAGAGAGGTGTTCTTAGAATTTTTAGAAAGCTTAGGATGTACCCTAATCAACCCTTGGTATCATCTCAATTGAGTCTTCCATGTTCATGTATGATGCTTTGAACCAAAAGGTGTTTTTGTTGACTTTTCAAAATGACCTATAATGTCAAAATTCATATCTTTTTGTGAGTGCATATTCTGAACTTGGGAGATGATGATGAATTGTAGGGAATTGCATCCTATTCAAAATGAGCTTTGGATGGACCATTTATGATAAAGTATGAGAAAGTTATGCTTGGTCAAAGTTTAGTTGACTTTTCCTACAAAACCCTAATTTGGCAACTTTCGGATTTTGATGAATTGTGAGCAATCCTTGAGGAATCATGATCAAAACTTGATCAAATGATAGATAATACTTCAAAATGAGGATGTTGACTAAAAATCTTGAAGTTTGACTGTATGTGGGCCACAGTTGACTTTTGACCTAACACAGTTGATTTTCAAGCATTTGGGCAATTGACTGAGCAAACTTCCTCTGCAAGGCTTGAAACTTGGCATGGATGATATTGAGAACATATTAGGACAATGGTGAGCATTTGATTCCTTTGTGGTTCATATATCCTGATGAAAAATGAAACCCTAATTTGAGGTAGACTGCCTTAGGAGAGAGTTTGTCTGGTCAACTCTTGACTTCCCTTGAACAATTTGGGGACCTCACTTGCCATGTGTTGAGAAATATGGGAGGGAAAATTTTGGGGTACAACAGCTTCCCTTGTTCAATCTTCTTAAACCTGAGGATGTAGATTGGCTTGTCTGCCTTTCGTAATCTGAAGGTAGAAGATGATTGAACACTAAAGTGCCCAAAATTTTGCACTCGCATGAAGTGATATTTGATTTGCAATATCGAGAATGGGCTTACAAATGCCATTTAGAAGTTTCTAGAGAATTTTCAGAGATGGGCTTAAAGATGCCATCCGAAGAAGTGTCGATCGCATAAGAGATTCTTTTGTGAGAACCCACATACCTATTGTTAAGGAATACTTTGCTGGGGAATGCTGATATCTGTCTTGAGAGAAATAAAGTTTTAGGAGCTTCAGTTATCCGCTACTCTACTGAGGAATAATTACGATTTGGGAAGCGGAAGTGAACTGTGTGTTCGGTCGGGGTATATGCTGCACCGCGACTTACTGGGGAAATGCAAAACCAATCGTGTTTGATCGGGTCCCGGTCTTACAGTGTTATGGACTGCTGTCTGGGGATAAGAGAGGCAGAACCCGGATAGTAAGGTTATGAGAAGGAACCAGGATGGTAGGGTCACTTCGATATGAGAGCCTGGATAGTAGGGCTGTGAGAAGGAACCTGGATAGTAGGGTTACTTCGATATGAAATCCGGGATAGTAGGGCTGTGAGAAGGAACCTGGATATTAGGGTTACTTCGATATGAAAGCCTGGATAGTAGGGCTGTGAGAAGGAATTTGGATAGTAGGGTTACTTCGATATGAAATCCGGGATAGTAGGGCTGTGAGAAGGAACCTGGATAGTAGGGTTACTTCAATATGAAAGCCTGGATATTAGGGCTATGAGAAGGAACCTGGATAGTAAGGTTACTTCGATATGAAAGCCTGGATAATAGGGTTGCAAGAAGGAACCCGGATAGTAGGGTTACTTCAATATGAAATCCTAGATAGTAGGGTTGCGAGAAGGAACCTGGATAGTAGGGTTACTTCGATATGAAAGCCGGGATAGTACGGCTGTGAGATGGAACCTGGATAGTAGGGTTACTTTGATATGAAAGTCGGGATAGTAGGGCTGTGAGAAGGAACCTGGATAGTAGGGTTACTTCGATATGAAAGTCGGGATAGTAGGGCTATGAGAAGGAACCTGGATAGTAGGGTTACTTCGATATGAAAGCCGGGATAGTAGGGCTGTGAGAAGGAATCTGGATAGTAGGGTTACTTCGATATGAAAGCCTGGATAGTAGGGTTGTGAGAAGGAACCTGGATAGTAGGGTTACTTCGAAATGAAATCCTGGGTAGTAGGGCTTGAGAAGGAACCTGGATAAGGTTGTTCTTGTCGCGCTGATGATTACTCTGTTTAGCTTCGAGTATTCATCATGGACCTACTGGAAATTGTTGATAATGACTGTCTTTCCTGAAAGAGATACAAGGTTAGTTATGTGCGATGCATGAGATGCATTGTGATGACGTTCTCAAAATAAATGAGACTATATTATATGTGATGTATGCACATGTCATGATATATGAACATGAAATGCTGACATAATAATCTAAGTCCGAGAAAATAAATCCCTGACTGTTGTTTGGGAGAGTGTGAGAAATGGTATTCTTGACTGCTGTAACAAACCATAATTCCTCTGCTTCTGTTAGGGATGGTGAACAACGATGACTATGCTGGGGATTTACCCCTTGGCTGGTAAATATTCTGTTGGACGAGACTCTGTCTGAGGATAACTCTGTGGGGAATAACTCTGTTGGAGAGGAGATACTCTGTTGATAGATCTGATGACTTGGAGAAATAACTCAGCTGGGGATGAATTTCCGTTGCTGGTGATAATGAATCTTGTTGGAGATTGAATTTCTGACTGTGAGAGAAATAAACTCTGCTTGGGGCAAAATTTACTGACTCACTCGCGATTGTGAACCTCAGCTGGGGAGAGTTATGTCCTGTTCGGGACAGTTAACATCACTGTCTTTGGATACTTTTTACTCTGCGGGGAGAGTATGTACCACTACTCACATTCTCAAGCTGACTTTATCCTAATACCTGGTGGGCAGAGTAACTGCAAGGTTTGGGGCACTTCTTATTTGTCCCTGTTCATGGAATTACGAGTAATCGTCTTTTGTTTCTTATGTAAATATTTATGAGCAAGCCATTATTTTCAAATGCATATATAAAATATGAATCATTGGACGCTCTTGCAAAACAAAACATAAAAAAGAAAAACAACTTGAAATTTCTTGTGAAAATGAATTATATTGATTTTTGAAGTTGGCCCGTAATAGGCATTTTTATACAAAGAGGCTGACGTCCTAGTAAGAGAACGTCATCGAAAGAAATTACAATTTGTAAAAGAAGGAAAAACAACTATGTAAAACAATCCCATTGGGTTCCAACTCTTCTACTGCCTTTATATCTTCAAGCGTCTCATCACTTTGCTACTTGGCCGAAGGTGGATCAGATTGATTGGCGCTGTCTGAGCTTGATAGTCGATACCGAAGTCTGGTTGCAAGATGATCCAATGAGACATAGTGTTACGCTTCAATCCCTAATTTTTTCCTGGACCGCCCTTTCGGGTTTTCAGTCCGTCGGGATACCCTTTTTTGCCCAAGTCGTCTTTTCAGGTTTTTAACTTGCCGGGTCTACAGTTTTTTCATTTTCATCCCTTACTTTTGCCCGAACCCTTTTGGTTCACCGGGAAGCCCTCATTTTTGCCTAGGCCAGTCAACCTAGCGAGTTTTTGATTATGCGTAGTATCTTTTCACTATGTCTGCATTAACGGGGTGAGGAAGGTCATCACCATGCATGGTAGTTAGAATCATAGCCCCTCCTGAGAAAATGCTCTTAACCACAAATGGCCCTTCGTATGTGGGGGTCCATTTTCCCCTGGGATCACCTTGCGACAGTATGATACGTTTGATCACTAGATCCCCGACTTGATATTCTTGACGTCTGACTTTCTTGTTAAAAGCCTTAATCATTCGCTTTTGATATGTCTGACCATGACAGATAGCAGCGAGTCTCTTTTCATCGATTAGGTTCAGCTGATCAAGTCGGGTTTGGATCCAGTCGTCTTCGTTCAAACCCGCATCCTTCATAATCCTGAGAGAGGGTATCTGGACTTCGATGGGTAGGACTTCCTCCATACCATACACCAAAGAGTATGGTGTTGCCCCTGTCGACGTCCGTGCTAAGGTATCGTACCCATGAAGAGCGAATGGTAACATCTCGTGCCAGTCTTTGTATGTCACCGTCATCTTTTGCACAATCTTCTTGATGTTCATGTTAGCCGCTTCAACAACCCCATTCATCTTCGGCCGGTAGGGAGAAGAGTTATGATGATGAATCTTGAACTGTTTGCAGAGCTCGGTGATTATCGTGTTATTGAGATTTGTACCATTGTCAGTAATAATCCTCTCTGGTACACCAAATCGACAGATTAGATTGTGTCAGATAAACCGCGCTGTGATACGGTGGGAGAACTGACTTGAGGTTTTGCGTTTGTGTTTGCAAATGTTTCGGTTTAGCAAGAGTCGCCACCGAATTTTTATTTTATCCTAAGGAAAGGTCAAAAAGCACAGGAAAGACCTTTGAGATGTTTTCTTGAGTTCGGGGAGTAGATTATAGAAAGGGAAGGTATTAACACCCTTTCTATCCATGGTTATCCATGGGCTCTTAGTTACTTGCTTAGATCACTTGCTTTGCTTTTCAATTGTTTGAAATTGTGCTCTTCAATTGTTTGAAATTGTGCTTTGTGTGTGGTTTTGAAAGATTTTTGAAAATAGGCCATCGTTGTGGCAACCTTTGTAATGATTCTTGTTTGAATGTATACAAAGGTGTTTTTGTCTTTTTGAAAAGTTTTCAATGTTTGGAAGTAGGGTTTTTGAAATTGTGTTGTGAAGTGTGTTTTGAAGATATCAATGATGTTTTTGCAAGCTTTGATCAAGTAACTAAGAGTTATCTACCCTATTTTACTCAAAGATATTTCTTATGTTTTTAACCCTTTTAAAAGTGTTGTTTCACCATTGTATTTGGTGAACAACCATGTGTTAGGATGTTAACGGGACAGGCGTGGGTCATCGTATAGACCATGATAGAAAGGGTGTCAAGTATTTTTTGGCAATTTTCTTAAGGGACTTGATCATTTTGTTTAGGCAACCTAGATAGCGTCATCGAGGGACTATGATCTTTTGTTTTGTTTTTGTTTTTCCAAAGTACTTGACATGCATATCATGGGCCATTTTTGAAGGCAACAAGTGGATTGAAACCCTAGGGGTGTAAGTGTGCATTGTGTTTGTTTTCATGCATTGTTATCTTGGATTAGGTCAAACTAATGGTTGATTTTTATTTTGCATACAAACCCTATGTCTAATCATGGCATAATTGAAAGCTTAAAGGTGCGAGAATTGAAATTCTACACTATTA
The DNA here is from genome assembly GCA_948472305.1 of Vicia faba. NCBI lineage: Eukaryota > Viridiplantae > Streptophyta > Magnoliopsida > Fabales > Fabaceae > Vicia > Vicia faba. The sequence continues at coordinate 1,535,356,335 of OX451737.1, forward strand.
CAACATAATATAGGGAGGGGGGTACAAATTTGAATTGGGGATTATTTTGCAAGAAATTAAATCCTAAATTATTACAACCAAATTGAATGTACAAGGCATAATATTTAAATGTACAATATTTAAATAAATACAATAAATAAATATTAAATAAAATGAATTTATGAAAAAAGATTTTTATGTATGTAAAAAGTATTTTTAATGTGAAATGTAAACAAATAAAAAGTCAATTTCAATTATTTTGTTTTTTAGGGCAAAAACCCTAATTTCTTAAATAAATAGTATTATTTATTATTTATATACAATAATGTATTAATTTATACAAAAATATAAGTATATTAAAAAAAAAGGTATTTTTAGTATAAAATATTAATAAAAATAAAAATGTATTATTTTTGTGTTTTTTGGTTCTAATTATTTAATAAAATATATTATATATGTATATATATATATGCATTAAATTAAGTGTATAAAAATAAAATAAATTATTTATAAAAATGTATATATTTCAAGAAAATATTTTCAAGTATGTATAAAAATAATAAATGAAAATAAAACATATTTTTGCATTATTTTTTAAGTTTTAATAAAAGAATATAAAGTATTTAAACATTTTTTATACTAGTAAAAATAAAAATAAATATCAAATAAATGTAAAAAAATATAAAAATAATTTTTTGGCATTTTTTATATTTGGACATAAAATAATAAAGTCAGAATTAAAATAAAAATACAAAAATGACAAATGTACAAAGAAATGGGCCATGGGGGTGTAAACTGAAAAGGCAAGTGTTAGGAGTAAAAACAACCAGGCCCAGCCCAATCAACTTCGTCTTCTTCCTCAGTTCAAACCAAAACGCGCATTTTCCACACAAACTGCTATCTCCTGATTCCTTGCTTTTTTGACAAAACTCATAACATGAAACTTGTAGAGCATCAAACAACGAATCTAACCATATAAAAAACTTAAGCTAACTCTCAAAGACCAGAGATAATTTCTCTGGCCCTAATTCTTAACCTAGTTTTTTCAGAAAGTTCATGAACAAAATTCTCCTAGCACGATTAATATAAATGAAAACTAAGCATATGGATGGTTTCAGGGCTATGAATACAACATCTTTCATTCACAAACCTAAGTCTAACTATTCCTAAATAGAGAGATAGAAGTTCATGAAATACCTGTTTCAGTTGACTTTGAGCTGGACAATGCAGCAACTTTCAAGGGTGCTTGAGGTTCTTTTGAGCTTGCCTGATGTCCAATGAAGCTTTCCCAATGATTAGTTTGTTTTGAAGCAGCTTGAATCGTGCAACAGAACTCAACCTGCAAAGCTTTGAAACAAAAATGGCAATGTGTGTTAATGGTGTTACAGCTAGCAATGGAGGTCTGGAATAGTTCAGGTGTGTTGGTTGAAAGGTGTTTGAAGTATCTTTGGGAAAAACGCACGATGGAATTTGATTATGGCTTGCAAAATGCAGAACTGACCCTGTTTTGCAAGAAAATGGGGATTTTGTGCACAAGGAGTTTTGAGATGACAAAGGCTCGTGTTTCTGGCTTGCTAGGGTGTATGAAACTTGTTTGACAACTTTGTTTTTGTTGGTTTTATCAGATGTGAGAGATGCCTTGTGTTTTGCAAGCTTTCTTCTTCTTGAAGCAAAAGAGTGGAAGTGAGGTTATAGACTTGTAAATGCCATCCTATCACCCTGCACACAACCCTCTTGGCCCCTCTAATTAGTGGATTTTTTTTGCAACATAAGATCTGGTTCAATGCTCTAGGATGTTGTTTTGACATAAAGCAAAGTTCAAGCAAAAATGGCATTGCTACTTTTTCCATTTAAGGCTTAATCTAGTGTACAATACCCTAATGACCAAGACAATGCCTTGGCTTAATGGATATGCATTAAATTATGGAGTACAAACTGGTTTAGAGGCCTGTAATTATGAACCAAGCTAGCTAGATCAGATTTGGCAAGTGGTATGAACATGTATTGGCCATGGATCAAAGTGAGTTTTTGCCAACTTCAAGCATTCGATTCTCCCTAACCACAAAGGTGTTTGAGGAGTTCTTGGACAATTTGGAAAGCTTGCAACATGTACTATAATACATATTTGAAATGCAACTTGAAACTTCAAGTGGAACTATGTGAAAAATGGCCAAGAAGATGGGTCAAAATCCTGCATAAACTAGGGCAAAATTTCTCTAAGTTTAAAGTTTTAGGTACCCTTGTTCCAAAAATCATAACTTGAGATACAAGCCTCTTTTGAGAAAACTATGTGAATCAAAGTTGTATGCTTTGTGATGGAATATAACTTTCATGTTGCATGTTTTGTTTGAATCCATTTTCATCTTGGTGAAAAAATGGGACAAAGTTAGGAAAAAATAAGAAAATTTTATAACTTAGAAAAATTCTAAGTTATGAAATTTTTTCCATTTTAAACCCTAATTTGCATTTTTGGGTTTCTTGATGAACAATTTTCATAATTTGACATGTCTTGATGATAAATGACCTTTGGCACTTGATTTTGACCAAAAAGTCAAAGTTTGACTTTTCAGTGTACAGTTAAATTTTGATCAGTTGACTGAAAAATTCATCTGTCAATCCTATGCATTTGAGATCTTTTGAACTTGTTGAATGGATCAAGATAATGTAATTGAGTCCTTGAGTCCATGTTTGAGATTTATTTACCATTGGCTAGGTCAAACAGTCAAAAATTGCCTTTGTACAGTTAAAACCCTAAAAATGACCATTTTGCCCTTTTGATGATCTGATCAAATTTCTTGTGGAATTGGGATCCAAACTTGATCAAGTGGTTCATATGAGTTCATAATGTTGATGTGGGTCAAATTTCATGAGGTTTGACTGTCAATTGACCACAGTTGACTTTTTCCCCAATACAGCTGATTTCTAGGTCAACTGTCCAATTGACTGGACAAAAATTTGAATCAACGCTTGAAACTTGGTATGGAAAAACTTGTGAGTCCAAAATGAAGTATGAAAATCATTTTGGGCATTGTAGGTTAAAACATCCCTGTGCAAACTCAAACCCTAATTTAGGTCAACAGTGCAAGGAGGTGTCTTGAGCAGAGCAAACCCTAACTTGATCTTGAATTCCAAGAGTCTTGTGATGAAATGAGAGGGAAAATTTTAGGGTACAACAGTTTCCCCTGTTCAATCTTCTTGAACCTGAAGAGTTAGATTGGCAATTTTTCCTTTCGCGACTCGAAGGTAAAAGAGGATTGGACACTAGAGTGCCCGTAAATTTGCACTCGTCAAAACATAGATGCAGGAATGGGCTTAAAGATGCCATTTGGAGATGGCAGAATATTGCTGGAGATGGGCTTAAAGATGCCATCCAAGAATGTTTGTTGAATTGCAAAGTGGTAGGTCAGAAGAATGAGCATCAAAATGGTATCCGTGTCTGGAATGCATTTGAACTGTATCTTGGAGACTGGGTCTGTATGAGCAAAAGAATGGCGTCCGTGTTTGGAGCATATCTGAGCTGTAACTGTATTTGAACTTTGAATGAATATCAGAATGACTACCGTGTCTGGAGTATATCTGTTTTGTATCTGAATTCTGAATGGTCGACAGAGACACATCTGTGTATGGAGCATCTATGGGTTGGGGATGAATTCCGAATGAGTGACAGAATGGAAACCGTGTCTGGAGCGTATCTGGACTGTATCTGAAGTTGAGATCTGTATGAGTAGCAGAATGACTTTCGTGTCTGGAGTATATCTGAGACTGTAACTGGAGTTAAGATCTGTATGAGTAGCAGAATGACTTCCGTGTCTAGAGCATATCTGAGACTGTAACTGTGATATGAATAAGTGACAGGATGACTTCCGTGGTGACTGCACTGGGGAGAATCAAACTGCTGGTGTAAGGGACAAAATGGCATCCGTGTCTGGAGTGTATCTGAACTTGTGGTTGATAGTTAAATCTGAATGAGAGATAAAATGACTGCCATGTCAGGAGCGTATCTAGTCTGTATCGGATTGCTGAAGTCTGAATGAGTAGTAGAATGACCGCCGTGTCTGGGGTGTATCTGTACTGTATTTTGACTTGAAATTGTGAATGAGTAATAGAATGACCGCCGTGTCTGGGGTGTATCCATACTGTATCTGAATAATTGTTATCAACAGCCTTTTAATCTTATCCTGAAAAGGGTAAAATGTTAGCTAAAACACAAAGTTATGTTGCATGATATGTATGATGCAATGAATTGTGTTTCATCAGTGTTTATGATATATGAATGTAATGGATGTGCATGTAAACTGAGCAGCTGTCTTGATGAGGAAAATAAATCCTTGACAACTGGAGATAATGAAATCTTTGATTGCGTTCAGGGAAAGTAAATCCTTGACCGATGCCGGGGATTCCAAAGATCTTTGATTATTGAAGATGAGAAATCCTTGCTGACTGCTTGGGGATTAAAGATCTCTGATTGTTGAGAAGGAGGAAACCTGGGACCAATGCTGGAGATTGAAAATCCTTGGCGATTTGTAGGGATTAACAAAGCCTTTGACAACTTCTGCAGGGAATGAGAATCCTTCATGACTTTCCTGGGATGTAGGGAAAACTCTGAAAATCTCTACTAGGGAGTTAAAACCTAGGAGGCTTCTGCTTGGAGAAATGAGACCGAGAATCTTCGATCTTGCTGGGAGATAACTCTGTGGGGGAAATGTTCACTATTCTGGCTCCACTGGGGATAGGATTTTCAGGGTTTTCGGACTCCACTGGGGATCTTGAAGCTTAACTCTGATGGGAATTTTGAAACTTAACTCAGCGGGGGAATCAAGTTTTTAGAATGTACTGGCTCCTCTGAGGATCTTGAAGCTTAACTCCGCTGGGGAAATATACTCTAAATTTTAGCTTTGTTGAGGATCTGGATGATGTATCGTAGGGGATTTCTTCTGGAATGGCATAAAGATATCTTCCTACACCTTCAACCTATCAGTAATTATCCTTTTTCAATTTCATTCTATTTGTAAGCCGTGATTATATTCAAATGCATATGCCTATTTAACAAAACATTGGACGTTTTCAAATAAAAACATAAGTGTAAAAAGAAAAGAAAGGCAAGCAAATTTCTTCACTTTGAAGTATCTTTGTATTAGCTTTTGTGAGTATCTTTGTACAAAGGAGACAAACATCCTAGTAAGAGAATGTTATCGTAAAAAAATTGAAAAAATTTATACAAAAGAAAGATGGCTATGTGTAACAATTCCATGGGATTCCCATTCTGCTATAGCCTTCACAACTCTGAATATTTTGTCCATTCGCTGCTTCGTCCGCCGATGACTGGATTGATCAGAAACTCGGAGCTTGTTGGTGAAGAGATTGTTCTTAAAGTGATCCGACGAGACATAGTCGTACGCTTTAATTCCCTAACTTTTGCCTGAACCGCCCTTTCGGGTTTTTGATCCACCGGGAAACCCTTTCTTGCCCAAGTCGCCCTTTTGGGTTTTCAACTTGCTGGGTGTACAATGTTTTTTGTCTTATCCCTAATTTTTGCCTGAACCGCCCTTTCGGGTTTTCGATTCACCGGGATGCCCATTTTTTCCCAAGTCGCCCTTTCGGGTTTTCAACTTGCCGGGTCATTTTATTCGTAGTATCTTTTGACTATGTCTGCGTTCGCAGGGTGCGGAAAGTCGTCGCCGTCCATGGTGGTCAGAATCATTGCCCCACCAGAAAAGATGTTCTTGATCACAAATGGTCCTTCGTAAGTAGGAGTCCACTTGCCCCTGGGATCACTTTGCGGTAAGATGATTCGCTTGATTACAAGATCTCCGACTTGATATACCTGACGCCTGACTTTCTTGTTGAAAGCCTTGATCATCCGTTTTTGATACGTCTGACCATGACAGACAACAGTAAGTCTCTTTTCTTCGATTAAATTAAGTTGATCAAGCCGGGTCTGGATCCAATCGTCTTCACTCAAACCAGCGTCCTTCATAATCCTTAAGGAAGGAATCTGAACTTCCATGGGTAGAACAACTTCCATGCCATACACCAAAGAAATTGTGGTTGCCCCTGTTGAAGTACGTGTCGTGGTACGATATCCATGCAGAGCAAACGGTAACATCTCATGACAGTCTTTGTAGGTGACGGTCATCTTTTGAATGATCTTCTTGATATTTTTGCTCGCGGCTTCAACAACACCGTTCATCTTCGGCCGATAGGGAGATGAATTGTGATGATAAATCTTGAACTGTTCGCATAGAGCGGTGATCATAGTGTTGTTCAAATTCGTACCGTTGTCTGTGATGATCCTGTCGGGGACACCATACCGACATATGGGGTTTTACTTGATGAAGCGGGCAACCACATTCTTTGTAACTGAGGCATAAGAAGCTGCCTCGACCCACTTGGTAAAATAGTCAATAGCCACCAGGATGAAACGATGTCCATTGGATTCCGTAGGCTTGATCTCTCCAATCATGTCAATGCCCCACATTGCGAATGGCCAAGGAGCTGTCAGAACATTGAGAGGAACATGAGGAATATGTACCTTGTCAGCGTAGACTTGGCATTTGTGGCAGGTGCGGGAATCTTGATGACAATCAGCTTCCATAGTAGACTAGTAGTAGCCTGCCCTTAGAATCTTCTTAGCCATCGTATGCCCGCTCAAGTGGGTGCCAAATGCACTACTATGTATTTCGGTCATGATCAACTCTGCTTCAACCTTGTCCATACAACAAAGTAGAACACAATCATGGCTGCGCTTATAAAGGATGCCATTGCATAAGAAGAACTTGGCAGCAAATCTCCTTAAGAACTTTTTGTCATTGACGGAAGCTCCTTCAGGGTATTCTCTGGTCTGAAGATACCTTTTAATTTCATGAAACCAAGGTTGTTCCACTACTTCTTCGGTATTAATCTCATCATAGTGCGCAGGTTCGTCCATTCGCTCGATGGTAATTTGGGGAGCCTCGTTATCCCAGTTGAGTTTAAACATGGAAGACATTGTAGCCAGAGCATCTGCTAGCTGATTTTCTTCTCGCGGGAAGTGCTCGAAGGTAATCTGCTTGAAATGAGGCAACAATGTTAAGACATGTTCTTTGTATGGGATAAGATTAGGATGTTTGGTATCCCACTCTCCTTTGAATTGACTGATAACCAAAGCCGAGTCCCCAAATACGACCAAAGATTTGATTCCCAAGTCTATAGCAGCCTTGAGACCAAAGATGCAAGCTTCATATTCAGCCATGTTGTTGGTACAGCTGAAGCAAAGTCGGGAAGTGAAGGGTGTATGGCAACCTTCCGGAGAAATGAGTACCGCACCGATACCGTTGCCAAGTGCATTTGAAGCACCATCAAAGTATAGGGTCCATCGGGATCCTTGTTCAGGTCTGTCATACAGTCCGTTACCTTCAATGTTGTCCAATGTCATGATGTCCTCGTCAGGGAAGTCGAATCTCATAGATTGGTAATCCTCGACGGCTTGATGAGCTAAATGGTCAGCTAGTACACCCCCCTTTATAGCTTTTTGGGTAGTATACTGGATATCATACTCTGTCAGGATCATTTGCCATCTAGCGATTCTTCCAGATAAAGCAGGCTTCTCGAAGATATACTTGATCGGATCCATCTTGGAAATCAGCAAAGTGGTATGAGTCAACATATACTGCCTTAGCCGGCGAGCATCCCATACCAAAGTGCAGCAAGTTTTCTCGAGCAGTGAGTAGCGAGTCTCACAGTCGGTAAATTTTTTACTAAGGTAATAAATGGCATGCTCTTTTCGGCCAGACTCGTCATGTTGGCCCAGTACGCACCCCATTGAGTTATCCAAAACAGTCAGATACATGATTAACGACCTTCCTTTGACGGGTGGCATCAGAATAAGAGGTTCTAGCAAATACTCCTTGATCTTATCAAAAGCAACTTGACAATCATTGTTCCATTCAACTACCTAATCTTTCTTCAACAGTTTGAAAATTGGCTCACAGGTACATGTCAAGTGAGAGATGAACCTCACAATATAGTTCAAGCGTCCCAAGAATCCTCTAACCTCCTTTTCAGTATGGGGGGCAGGCATTTCTTGTATAACCTTTACTTTAGCTGGATCAACCTCAATGCCTTTGTTTCTGACAATAAATCCCAAAAGTTTACCAGACCTAACCCCAAAAGTGCACTTGCTTGGGTTTAGTCTGAGCTTATACTCCTTCAACTTGGCAAACAACTTTTACAAATGATCAAGGTGTTCTTCTTCTGTCTGTGATCGAGCTATCATATCGTCTACGTAAACTTTGATCTCATGATGTATCATATCATGAAAAAAAGCTACCATGGCGCGTTGATAGGTTGCCCCTGCATTCTTTAGTCTGAATGGCATCACTTTGTAGCAGAAGGTACCCCATTGCGTGACAAAAGTAGTTTTCTCCATGTCCTCGGGGGCCATTTTGATCTGGTTGTATCCCGAGAATCCATCCATGAAGGAAAATACCTTGTGCTGAGTTGTGTTGTCAACCAAGATGTCGATATGTGGTAGTGGAAAATTGTCTTTAGGGCTAGCCCTGTTTAAATCCCGATAGTCCACACACATTCTGACTTTGCCGTCCTTCTTAGGTACGGGAACAATGTTAGCAACCCATTATGGATAGGAAGTAACATCCAGAAAGCCAGCGTTGAATTGCTTCATTACCTCAGCCTTGATCTTCTCAGACATGTCAGGCCTCATTCGGCGGACCTTTTGCTTGATCGGTGGACAGTCTTGTCTTTTAGGGAGATGGTGAACCACGATATCTGTGTCTAGTCCCGGCATGTCTTCATAAGACCAGGCGAAGATTTTAACATATTCGTTCAACAACTGCACTAAGCGCTCCTTGACACCTGGTTCCAGGTTGGCACCCACTTTTACCTCTTTCCTGTCTTCCTCCGTCCCCAAGTTGATGGTTTCTAGCAACTCTTCATAAGGTAGAATAGCCCTCTCTTCTTGTTGCAAAAGTCTGGCTAACTCTCCTGGCACTTCACAGTCTTCGTCAACTTCGTACTCAGCATGATTGACCAAATCTTCAGAGTTATCGAAGGTTAAAGCAGAATAGTCATCCATGGAATCCAGAGTGGATGGGTGTGATCGGTGGATCTGGAACTGACTGTTTAAAGCTGGTTCGCGAAATGTCGCGGAAGCAAGAGTCGCCACCGTCTTTTATTTTCTCCAAATGGAAAGGACAAAAGCACAGAAAAATTCCTTAAAGAGATTGCTCTCGGTTCGGGAGGTAGGTTATAGAAAGGGAAGGTGTTAGCACCCTTTCTATCCATGGTTATCCATGGGCTCTTAGATACTTGCTCATTTGTGTTTTCAAAAGTGGTTTGTTTGCTTTTCAACTGTGGGTTTTAAAAAGTTTCTTTGAAAATTTCGGTTCGACTCTTGTATCGGTCCTCAAGAGTGTTTGAAAAAAATGCTTTCGAAAGCTTTTTGAAAATGTGTCGGTGTGAAAATTATTTTTGAATTTGTTTGAAATTTAGAGCAAGTATCTACGAGAACCTACCTACCCTAAGGAATTCGTCTGTGTAGATGTCCTTTAAAGTAGTGCCATCCCACCATTGAGAGGTAGGTAGCACCACTATTGGAGTTGTTCGGGTCAATTCGAGGTTCGGGACATGGTGATCACCAGAGCAATGGGAAGACACCTTAGAAGCTACCCTCATGCCAGGTTCCCGGATCATGAGGACTTACTAAGACATCCTCTACTCGACGATCACCTTTCGAGGCAAGGCAACAGTGAGGCGTACCCTAGGGGTGGTATGTGATTTGTGTGTCATGTTCAGTTATTTTGTCTTGTTCATGTCAGGTGATCTACGCGTTTGTTTTTATTTTTGTCATTCATTCTTGCATGCATTTGTTAACAGTTAAAGATTGCGAGAAATTAAAAGTTCTAAACTATTACAAAGGCGCGGGTCCACATCGCCAAAATTAATCCAGGACCCGATTTGACAGAAAGTAAAGAAGTAAAGTGCGAAAGATAAATATTTACATGGCTTTGGGAGAGGTACATAAAAATATAAGAAAAAGAAATAAAAACGCGCGAATCGGAATTAAAATTGAAAGCGAGGGCGTTGGACCCTTTAATGAAATTAAATTATTATTTACAAATTAATTCAATTAAAATAAAAAGAGAAATTATTTTTGAGATTTTTTGGATTTATGGTTTTTTATGAGAATTAAATGAAATCGAGAAATTAACCCTAATTCTAATTTTTTTATTTATTAAGAAAACATGTTAAAATTAAACCTAAGATTAATCTAATTATTTACATGGTAATTTAATTACAAAAATAATATTCAATAATTAATTATGGTGAAAAAGAGAAAAAAAGAATAAAAGTAATTAAAACCTAATTCTATAAATTTTAAGTTTATTAGAAAAATATTAAGATTTAACCCTAAAAAACAAAACTAAAATCAATTAATGATGTTTATTTACAAAATATAAAAATATTAAATAAAAATACTTATTTTTGTCTTTTTTGATTTTATATTGTTTTTATGTTTTTTATGAAAATATTAAATAAAAAAAGACAAAAAAATTAATTAAAAAAGATAATTGAATCAAATAAAAAAAATGAAGAAAATATAAAAGAAATTGCAAACCTAGGGGGGTCTGTCCCCAAATGGGAGGTGAGGTCCAGTAATCAGGCCCATTAAGCCTTTGGCCTGGTTGACTTTTCAGCTAGCGTGCATGTGTGTTGACTGAGGTTTACCACGTTCTTCAGATCTGGTCCCTTGGATTGGTATGATTGGCCAAGTGGCAAGCTGGATTTGAGGGACGTATGGTGTTCCCTTGTAACGAAACTGCATAGAAACATGAATAGAAAAATAACATTGGAAAGGGATGGGGACCTGGGGTTCGAACCCAGGTCCTGGAGATTACCAATAAGCTTGCTTGCCACTGAGCCACCAACGCGCTTTTGTTTATATAATAACTAACAAATAATATGAAATAAAACAAAAGTTAGTGGGGCGCTTTCGCGCGAAATTTGAACGATCCAATCACTGGCCTCCACTTCATCATCTTCTTCCTTAATGATTTTTTCCCTGAAACAAAAAAGAAATTGGCAACGGTTTTGAAATGTCCCCTTATACCCCATTCTGGAAAATAGCGACTAGCTCCTGGCATCACATAAATTAGGCGCGAGGGGTGTGTTGTGTTCGTCCAAGCACGCTGAATTCAACCATGGCATTATGGTGTCTCAATTTTACCATATTAAGAAACGCCCAAATTAGAACTTGAAAAACCCTAATAATCGTCCATGGCAATTCTTCATACAACGCATAAAAACTCAATTCAATCACATGGTTAGTTTCAGAATCATCCAATTAGTATGAATCCATAAAAGAAATGCCATGAAAATGCTTAAATATTAAAACACGATTATGCATATAATTGAAAACAGTTTGAACTCCCTATACCAATTCTGGGCGTGTAAGGGTTGGAAAATTATTCAGTTAGCTTCAGTAATGCACGAGGAAGCTTTTGCAATTGGTCTCTTGCTCTGAATCATGCTGGAACCTTGTTTTCAGTTTCCAATTTTTTGACAAAAAATTCAACTTTGGTTCTTGAGTTTCTGCGCAGCTGGGAGGTCCTTGGCACTAGGGTTAGCTTGTATATATGTACTGGAAGGATTAGGGTTAGAAATTGGATCAAAAAACCCTTGGCATTGATGAAGAGATATTTGATTTTTATGGCATATATTTTCCAATCTTTTTCATGCAAATTTGCTTCAAATCATGTCCAATTGCCAAGATTCTTTCCAAATCTGATTATGCACGAAATATTGAGTGTATTCCATGCATAAAAAGATTTAAAAACTTAGGTTTAGTATTTTTCATGTATTTTAATTAATTAAATGAATTTCTAGTAATTAAAAATTCAAATAAATAAAATAAAATGATGAAAAACTTCCCTTTGGGCCAAATGGTCGTGCACATGTTTTGGATGATGGATTTTGGAAGAAAAAGAGGCCCATTAGCATTTTTAAGACTTTTGAAGCAATATTGGCTTTTCAAAATATCCAAAAATTTCCCAACTTCCACAAGGCATATCTTGCTCAATTTTTAAGCTTTGCTCATGTTCTTGGACATTTTGGAAAGGTCTTTGAGTCCTCTAACCAATGCCTGTTGTCCCATGTCATGTTGATTTACCAAGCTCAAGTTATGGTCTTTGACTTAAAGTGCCTTTTTGTTGACTTTTGAAAATGACCTATAATGTTGAAATTGATAACTTTTTGTGAGAGCATTTCTTAGACTTGAAGTATGAAGAGGAGTTGTAGGAAATATCATTCTCTTCAAAATGAGCTTTGGATGGAATTTTTCTGATAATCCATGTGGAAGTTATGCCTTGGTCAAGTTACAGTTGACTTTTTCAACTGTCCAAATATGGAAACTTTTGCATCTTGAGACTTTTTGAGCCAAGCTTTGAGAATCATGATCAAGAATTGATCAAATGATGTTTGTGGCTTCAAAATAAGATGTTGACCAAAAATTTGAACTTTTGACTGCCAAATGACCATTTTGCCCCTACAGTTGACTATAGTGCAATTAGGGTTTTTGACTGTGCAATTTTGTGCTGTAAGTCTTGAAACTTGGTATGAGGATGCTTGACCATGTTTATAGGCATGTGGGACTTGATTGGACCCTTGGAAACTTCATTTTCTTTGTCAGGACCAAAACCCTAATTTTGACTGTTAGGGGGCCCTTGAACTGTGCAACCCTTGAGGAATTTTGAAGCATTGACTTGACAAATTTTGAAGAATATGGGAGGGCAAATTTTGGGGTACAACAATGGGTACCTGCATTTGTGAGTGTGGGTGTGTGTAAGGGATAACCATCCTTAAAACAAACAAAAATGCAAAAGGAAAGAAAATGAATACAACAGTTTATAGATGAAAAACGTCCAATGATTCATTAAAACATGGCATATGATAATGAAGAAGATCAAGCCCTTACAAATGGACCTACATTCCCCGGGCAAGGCACGAGGTTAAAATAGTGTGTGAATTGTTTAAGTTATTACAGACCATAAATGGGAAATTGTTCAAAGATAAAATTACTGGTTGATAAAGGTGATGGGAACAAAATCCTTTGCTTCCCAGTTGCTTAAACCCCCTTCGATGGTCGGAAAAATCCAATCTTCAAAGTGGCTCTCTTCATCTTCGTCTTCTACAGCATTGATTCCGTGGTGAGTGATCTTGACGGGTGGTCCTCCAACCTTGGAGCGACGCATAACCTTTTGTCCTGCAGCAGTAAACCCTAATCCAAACTTGTCTGTCTTATGGGGAAAATCAGGCAATTTCCCCCACACTGTGCTCTTCCCCTCTTTAATTACAGCCTCTACGTCCTTGAGAGATGCCATTCTAGATACATGCTTGGGAACGATAGGCACCTCAACCATTGTCTTCGCAACTGCTACCTCAGGAGAAACTTCCTCAAAATGTTGGAAAGGCGTTTCGATGAACTCGCCATCCAACTCCACATAGCGGAAGGAATTGAGATGACTTATCATGTACTCTTCCTTGCCGTGCACTGTTATAATCTTACCCTTAACAGGATATTTCAGCATTTGGTGCAAAGAGGAGGTAACTGCCCCGACATAATGGATCCACGGTCTCCCTAACAAACAAGAATATGACGGACGAATGTCCATCACATAAAAGGTGGAGTTGAAGACTTCCGTGCCTACTTTGATAGGAATGTCAACCTCTCCATGAACCATTCTTTTGGACCCATCAAAGGCCCTAACAACGATGTTACTAGGTTTAGGGTCAATCCTTCGCAATCCAAACGGTCTAAAGCTTTCTTCGGCAGCACATTCAAGGAAGAACCAGTATCAACTAAGACATGGGTGAGGGTGGTTCCCCTGCATTCAACTGAGACATGTAGCGCGTCGTTGTGTTTCCTTCCTTTGGGAGTCAAGTCAGCATCGAAAAAGCCAAGGCCATTATCAGCAGTAAGACTGACCACACACTCCTGAAACTAGTCAGCCGAAGTCTCTTGGGGTATATGTGCCGCGTTCAAGAATTTTATCAGGGCCTTAGCATGGGCCTCAGAGCAGAGTAGAAGAGCCAACATTGAAATTTTAGAAGGGGTCTGCCCTAACTGTTCCACAACGTCGTAGTCACTTTTTTTTGATTATTTTCAAGATTTCATCCATTTCTTTCTGAGTGGTTTTGGGGATAACCACAACATGAGCCTTCGTCCTGACAGGAACTTCTAGTATCCCCTTACCCTTATTGGTAGTATCAGCAGATGGTCTTACTCCAGGAGTATCCAATTCTTCAATCATTGGGCCTTGCACAGATGGCCTAACAGGTACAGAAGCTTTCGAGGGTCCGAAAACTGCTCGAGGGGGAGCAATCTCTGGAGAAAAAATCCGGTTGCTGCGGGTTATCTTGCTTGTACCTGCAATGTTCCCTATATCAGGGTTTTCTTCTTCAGAATTCTCTTGGACTGCCTCAATTTGTTTGATACCATGATAGAAGATTTCTCCTCCATAGTTCCATGGTATCGTTTTACTTGATTAGTACGGGACAGGTCCCGGCATGCCTTTTGCAAGCCTTGGGAGGATTGTCAGAAATGGTTATGATTGCAATATCGTTGGTTGAAGTAGCAAAAGTAGCAGGAGTAACAGGATTGGAGGTATCAATAGGGGTTTTCTGGAAAAGTATCTCTTGGGTATCCATCAGGTGTTGGACACCTGACTTCAACATTGGGCAATCACCTCGTATGTTCAAACAAAAATAGCAGTCTTTACCACAACCAAGAAAGATCCTGGCTCTCATCAAATTCTCTTTAATCACAAGTAACAGCGTCAACAGGTCAACAACATCAGTAACATGAAGGTCCTCCATAACAGCATGAACATTATTACCGTGCTTGGGCATCGGAGCAGAAATCACATTGGGCTTCTCAGGCACATCGAATTCTACTTCTTTGGCATTAATTAAGTCCTGGATTTTGTTCTTAAGCGCCCAGCAATTATTGGTATCGTGCCCAACACTGTCGGAATGGTAAGCACATTTGGCATTAGAGTGGTAGTATAGAGAAGAGGTGTTAGGGTTCTTTGGAGCTTCCTTCAAACTGGTAAGATTCAGCTTCAACAAGTGAGGGAGTACTTGAGCTGGCGTCATGTTGATGCGGGTGAACTGCCGTTGTGGCCTTTCTACCCGTTGTTGATTAGGTCTCGACTGATTGTTACGAGGTTGATCATTTGACGAGTTTTGAATCATCACAGCCCCTACAGTTGGCCGGCGCTCGGTTCTTCCCTCACCCTTTTGAGAATACACAGCGAAGGCTTCCTTCTTAGCTGGGAAGGGTTTCTTAACAGCTGTGGATGCAGAAGCATCCTTTTGAATCTTTCCACTTTTAATACCGGCCTCGACCCTTTCGCCGGTCAAAATTAGTTCAGTAAATCCCGCGGAAGAACTCCCGATTAGATGATTGAAAAAAGGGGCCAGACAGGGTCCCCAGAAACATGTCAACTAACTCCCTATCTGACAACGGTGGCTGCACCCTCCCAGCCAGATCATGCCACTTCTGTGCGTACTCTTTAAATCCTTCATTGGAAGCCATCCCCATACTTTGTAA
The DNA here is from genome assembly GCA_948472305.1 of Vicia faba. Classification (NCBI taxonomy): domain Eukaryota; kingdom Viridiplantae; phylum Streptophyta; class Magnoliopsida; order Fabales; family Fabaceae; genus Vicia; species Vicia faba. The sequence continues at coordinate 1,535,371,921 of OX451737.1, forward strand.
CTGAGTACGAGTGGGCGCCAAATAAGCATTGTATTGATATTGACGATAAAAAGCGGCAGCTAAGTCTTCCCAATTGTGAACCTCTGATCTCTCGAGTTGATTGAACCAATCCAACTGCGTGCCAGACAAATTGTCTTGGAAAAAGTGTACCCTGAGGTCTTTATTAGATGAGTGGGGTTGGATTTTTCTGACATACGATCTCAGGTGCATCTTTGGGCAAGACAGACCGTCGTACTTGGCGAATGTTGGCACCTTGAACTTGGGAGGGATAACAATCCCAGCTACCAGCCCTAGTTCTTCAAAATCCAAACTGGGTACCCTCTGCAACTCCATGGCTGCCATTCTATCTTCAAGATTCTTATATTTATCATCCGCTGGAGGATACTGTTGTTCGGAGTAGTCTTCGTCTTCTTCCTCTTCCTCCTCTTCAACCTCAGATTCGGAAGGTACAGCAGCCCCTTTCCCTTTACCAGCCCCTTCGTCAGACGTTGATGGGAACTCAAGGACCTTCCTAGCATTGCTTCCAAACCTTCTTCCAAAAGTGGCTACTCCAGGTCTCTTTTTCTTTTTCTCTTTATTCTTCTCTAATAGAGATTTGAGGTCCTCTTGACCCTTTTCCAAGGTCATGATGAGTTGTTGGAATTATGAATTTTGTGCCTGCAGATCCTTTACCGTTTGCTCCAAATCCATCTTGCTGAAATAAACAACAGAAAGATAAGGAAACCTGATGTGAAGACATGTTTATGCATATGATGAATGGTATGTTATTCATGTAATGCATTCAAGGATTCAGAAATTCAAATTTGTTGTAAACAAAAAGGAACACACGTCATATTAAGAAGAAATTGTTAGTACATAAGTGCCCCATGGGAAAAATATTACAAAATTCTTAATGTAAAAAGACATTGCGCATCCTCTTTGGTGCGATGTAAGTGTTGAGAGTTTCCTCCTCATGAAGTCGACGGGTAAGCTCCAAAACCTTCTTCTCACTGGCATAAAAGCTGGCTTCAAAAGTATTCCGTTCTTCCTTGAGTTGGATCCAACTCTTTTGCATTTCTTCCCATGATGTTGGCATGTCAGGATGTAGTATGGTGTATGGAACCTCTCCTTCCCTAACAGGCTCTTTGATCAAGGGGAGAATGTGAGGGGTATGGCATCATAAGATTCTGGGCGCAGGTTTGTACCCACTTGAGATAAGGCTCAAGGGGGATAGAATTTTTGTTCCCCAGTGTCTTACTGTCCACCTTGTTGGGCATCCTCCAAGCTCTAATGAACCTTTGTCGAAGTCCTTGCACATCGTTGTCGAAGTCAAAAACTAGGTCAGGAATCAACATGTCATGAGGGCCATCCCTCTGAGCATATCCAAACTGTCTTAGAGCTAAATAAGGGTTGTAGGTAATACCTCCCCTAATGCCAAATAGTGGGACATTAGGGAATTCCCCACAATGATCAATGAGGATGACATTTTCTCTGGACCGAGAACACCAATATACATCAGAATGTGTGAGGGTCATCAATCATTGTGACCACCTTAAACCATGCTCATTCTTCAAAACTGATTGTGGAAGGTGAGAAATAAACCACCTTGCTAAGAGAGGAGTACATCACATGAGAAATAATACCTCCCCTAATGCCAAATAGTGGGACATTAGGACGTCCCCAAGCAATGTAGGTATAGGATTCCTGGATATGAAAATCTTGACAGCATTCACATCTATAAGTTGGTCAGGGTTTGGGAACAAGACCAACCCATAGATAAGGAGTCCCACAATATCTTCAAAGGCTTACAGATCAAGAGAATTCCAGCAGTCTTGCGCCTTCTCAAACAGAAACTTTGCCAAGAAACCCTTGACACCACTTCTGGTTTTCCAATGCCCCTTGATGTCAGATGGTTGCAAGTGTAATGCTTGATCAACATCTTCAGGCTTTGGTTCTTTTTCCGTACCATTGTAGGGTAGTTGATTAAGAATAGGAATTCTCAAGAGTTGAGAAAATTCCTCCAAAGTAGGCACCAACTGGTAATCAGGGAATGTGAAACAGTGGTGTAGGGGGTCAAAGAACTGGAAGAGGACTTTCACCATGTCTTCTTCAATGTTGGTGTTGACCAAGCTGAGAAATCTACCATGTCTTTCACTGAAGAGAGAATTCTCTGGAATCCTGGAAGTAAGCTCCTTGAGTTGAGGAGGGATTCGCACAAGGTTAACTTGAATTATTTTCCTGCGAAGAGATTCCATGACCTACAAAACAAGAACAAAGATGAAGATCCAAACCCTTGAAATGGTTAGTGGATGCATATGATGCTTTATGATGTTCATGATGTATGCACAAGCACATGTACAAGCAAGTCACAAAAGACCCTAGTTTCAGGCTTGCATGAGGTTTCATAGGTAAGTACCCTCTTGAGTTTAGTTGGCTCAAACCTGTCCTATAAATAGTAACCGAGTTCTAAGGAGCTCAATATCACTGGATTGTTTTCTATGTTCATTGTTTTGGTTTAGCCACTTAACTAGCGACCAAAATATTCCAAGAAAACAACCCTCAATGAGTGTAGTATCGAGTATCTACCAACTTCGGACTGCACCAAAGCCGGTCATCTCACTACTCCTAATAAAAGGCCAAGATGGTCAAGTAAGGTTCTAAGAGTTCATTAGTGCTTCATGACATCACTCAGCGGCCCCTTATTCTCTTTGATTGACTCAAAGGCTACCGGTACTCACAAATATGTCGCACTAATATAGCTATTGCTTCAACCGTGTTGGTATACCCTGCACAGTTTCCACAACGTATTGCTATTTACCTATGAATGTTTCCCAAATCCGGGTAGAGGATTTCAAGCCCAAATAAGAGAACCAAATGTAAAGCAATCAAGGAAAACAATATAATCATGCAAATGGTGATCTAAGCCCTAAGGTTATTCCACTTTAAAAATATTCCCCAGCAGAGTCGCCAGTTCTGTGATACGGTGGGAGAACTGACTTGAGGTTTTGCGTTTGTGTTCGCAAATGTTTCGGTTTAGCAAGAGTCGCCACCAGCTTTTTATTTTATCCTAAGGAAAGGTCAGAAAGCACAAGAAAGACCTTTGAGATGTTTTCTTGAGTTCGGGGAGTAGATTATAAAAAGAGAAGGTATTAGCATCCTTTCTATCCATGGTTATCCATGGGCTCTTAGTTACTTGCTTAGATCACTTGTTTTGCTTTTCAATTATTTGAAATGGTGCTCTTCAATTGTTTGAAATGGTGCTTTGTGTGTGGTTTTGAAAGATGTTTTGAAAAGAGGCCATCGTTGTGGCAACCTTTGTAATGATTCTTGTTTGAATGTATACAAAGGTGTTTTTGTCTTTTTGAAAAGTTTTCAATGTTTGGAAGTAGGGTTTTTGAAATTGTGTTGTGAAGTGTGTTTTGAAGATAGCAAGGATGTTTTTGCAAGCTTTGATCAAGTAACTAAGAGTTATCTACCCTATTTTACTCAAAGATCTTTCTTATGTTTTTAACCCTTTTAACAGTGTTGTTTCACCATTGTATTTGGTGAAAAACCTTGTGTTAGGATGTTAACGGGACTGACGCGGGTCATCGTATAGACCATGATAGCAATGGTGTCAAGTATTTTTTGGAAATTTTCTTAAGGGACTTGATCATTTTGTTTAGGTAACCTAGATAGCGTCATCGAGGGACTATGATCTTTTGTTTTGTTTTTGTTTTGCCAAAGTACTTGACATGCATATCATGGCCCATTTTTGAAGGCAACAAGTGGATTGAAACCCTAGGGGTGTAAGTGTGCATTGTGTTTGTTTTCATGCATTGTTATCTTGGATTAGGTCAAACTAATTGTTGATTTTTATTTTGCATACAAACCCTAGGTCTAATCATGGCATAATTGAAAGCTTAAAGGTGCGAGAATTTAAATTCTACACTATTAAAACATGATATAGGGAGGGGGGTACAAATTTGAATTGGGGATTATTTTGCAAGAAATTAAATCCTAAATTATTACAACCAAATTGAATGTACAAGGCATAATATTTAAATGTACGATATTTAAATAAATACAATAAATAAATATTAAATAAAATGCATTTATGCAAAAAGTTTTTTATGTATGTAAAAGTATTTTTAATGTGAAATGTAAACAAATAAAAAGTCAATTTCAATTATTTTGTTTTTTAGGGCAAAAACCCTAATTTCTTAAATAAATAGTATTATTTATTATTTATATACAATAATGTATTAATTTATACAAAAATATAAGTATATTAAAAAAAGGTATTTTTAGTATAAAATATTAATAAAAATAAAATGTATTATTTTTGTGTTTTTTTGTTCTAATTATTTAATAAAATATATTATATATGTATATATATGTATTAAATATGTTAAGAGTATAAAAATAAAATAAATTATTTACAAAAATGTATATATTTAAAGAAAATATTTTCAAGTATGTATAAAAATAATAAATGAAAACAAAACATATTTTTGCATTATTTTTTAAGTTTTAATAAAAGAATATAAAGTATTTAAACATTTTTTATACTATTATAAATAAAAATAAATATCAAATAAATATAAAAAAATATAAAAATAATTTTTTGGCATTTTTTATATTTGGACATAAAATAATAAAGTCAGAATTAAAATAAAAATACAAAAATGACAAATGTACAAAGAAATTGGCCAGGGGGGGGTGTAAACTGAAAAGGCAAGTGTTAGGAGTAAAAACAACCAGGCCCAGCCCAATCAACTTCGTCTTCTTCCCCAGTTCAAACCAAAACGCGCGTTTTCCACACAAACTGCTATCTCCTGATTCCTTGCTTTTTTGACAAAACTCATAACATGAAACTTGTAGAGCATCAAACAACGAATCTAACCATATAAAAAACTTAAGCTAACTCTCAAAGACCAGAGAAAATTTCTCTGGCCCTAATTCTTAACCTAGTTTTTTCAGAAAGTTCATGAACAAAATTCTCCTAGCACGATTAATATAAATGAAAACTAAGCACATGGATGGTTTCAGGGCTATGAATACAACATCTTTCATTCACAAACCTAAGTCTAACTATTCCTAAATAGAGAGATAGAAGTTCATGAAATACCTGTTTCAGTTGACTTCGAGCTGGACAATGCAACAACTTCCAAGGGTGCTTGAGGTTCTTTTGAGTTTGCCTGATGTCCAATGAAGCTTTCCCAATGATTAGTTTGTTTTGAAGCAGCTTGAATCGTGCTACAAAACTCAACCTGCAAAGCTTTGAAACAAAAATGGCAATGTGTGTTAATGGTGTTACAGCTAGCAATGGAGGTCTGGAATAGTTCAGGTGTGTTGGTTGGAAGGTGTTTGAAGTATCTTTGGGAAAAACGCATGATGGAATTTGATGATGGCTTGTAAAATGCAGAACTGACCTTGTTTTGCAAGAAAATGGGGATTTTGTGCACAAGGAGTTTTGAGATGTCAAGGGCTCGTGTTTCTGGCTTGCTAGGGTGTATGAAACTTGGTTGACAACTTTGTTTTTGTTGGTTTTATCAGATGTGAGAGATGCCTTGTGTTTTGCAAGTTTTCTTCTTCTTGAAGCAAAAGAGTGGAAGTGAGGTTATAGACTTGTACATGCCATCCTATCACCCTGCACACAACCCTCTTGGCCCCTCTAATTAGTGGATTTTGTTTGCAACATAAGATCTGGTTCAATGCTCTAGGATGTTGTTTTGACATAAAGCAAAGTTCAAGCAAAAATGGCATTGTTACTTTTTCCATTTAAGGCTTAATCTAGTGTACAATACCCTAATGACCAAGACAATGCCTTGGCTCAATGGATATGCATTAAATTATGGAGTACAAACTGTTTTAGAGGCCTGTAATTGTGAACCAAGCTAGCTAGATCAGATTTGGCAAGTGGTATGAACATGTATTGGCCATGGATCAAAGTGAGTTTTTGCCAACTTCAAGCATTCAATTATCCCTAACCACAAAGGTGTTTGAGGAGTTCTTGGACAATTTAGAAAGTTTGCAACAATTAATATAATCCATCTTTGAAATGAAACTTGAAACTCCAAGTGGAACTATGTGAAAAATGGCCAAGAAGATGGGTCAAAATCCTGCCAAAACTAGGGCTAAATTTCTCTAAGTTAAAAGTTTTAGGTACCCTTGTTCCAAAAATCATAACTTGAGATAAAAGCCTCTTTTGAGAAAACTCTGTGAATAAAAGTTGTAGACTTTGTGATGGAATACAACTTTCATGTTGCAAGTTTTGTTTGAATCCATTTTCATCTTGGTGAAAAAATGGGACAAAGTTAGGAAAAAATAAGAAAATTTTATAACTTAGAAAAATTCTAAGTTATGAAAATTTTCCATTTTAAACCCTAATTTGCATTTTTGGGTTTCTTGATGAACAATTTTCATAATTTGACATGTCTTGATGAAAAATGACCTTTGGCACTTTATTTTGACCAAAAAGTCAAAGTTTGACTTTTCAGTGTATAGTTAAATTTTGATCAATTGACTGAAAAATTCATCTGTCAATCCTATGCATTTGAGATCTTTTGAACTTGTTGAATGGATCAAGATAATGTCCTTGAGTCCTTGAGTCCATGGTTGAGATTGATTTACCATTGGCTAGGTCAAACAGTTAAAAATTGCCTTTGTACAGTTAAAACCCTAAAAATGACCATTTTGCCCTTTTGATGATCTAATCAAATTTCTTGTGGAATTGGGATCCAAACTTGATCAAGTGGTTCATATGAGTTAATAATGTTGATGTGGGTCAAATTTCATGAGGTTTGACTCTCAATTGGCCACAGTTGACTTTTTCCCCAATACAACTGATTTCTAGGTCAACTGTCCAATTGACTGGACAAAAATTTGAATCAACGCTTGAAACTTGGTATGGACAAACTTGTGAGTCCAACATGAAGTATGAAAATCATTTTGGGAATTGTAGGTCAAAACATCCCTGTGCAAACTCAAACCCTAATTTAGGTCAACAGTGCAAGGAGGTGTCTTGAGCAGAGCAAACCCTAACTTGATCTTGAATTCCAAGAGTCTTGTGATGAGAAATGTTGATGAAATGAGAGGGCAAATTTTGGGGTACAACACGCGCCATGACGTTCTTGGTTACTGTAGCAAAGGAAGCTGCCTCGACCCACTTTATAAAATAATCAATGGCTACCAGAATGAAGCGATGCCTGTTAGACGCAGTAGGTCTGATCTCGCCGATCATGTTGATGCCCCACATTGCAAAAGGCCAAGGAGCTGTCAAAAAATTCATGGGAACTGGAGGTACATGCACCTTATCAGCATAGACTTGGAACTTATGACAGATTCGAGAGTACTGATAACGATCGGCTTCCATAGTGGCCCAATAATATCCTTCCCATAGGATCTTCTTTGCCATGGTGTGTCCACCGGAATAAGTTCCGAAAGTGCCTTCATGTAACTCTGTCATGATCCTTTCTTCCTCCCTCTTGTCTACGCACCACAATAAGGTTGAATCATGGTTATGCTTATAGAGGATTCCGTTTCTGATGAAGAACTTCGTAGCGAACCTTGTTAGAAACTTATTATCATTAACAGATTCCCCCTTGGGGTATTCTTGAGCCTCAAGATACCTCTTTACCTTGTGAAACCAAGGCTTATCTGCTACCTCTTCAATCTCAATGTCGCAGCAATGTGCGGCTTCATCCAACCTCTCAATTTGAATCTGGGGAGCTTCATTGTCCCCCCTGACATTGAACATGGAAGACATGGTAGCTAGCGCACCCACTAACTGATTCTCTTCTCGTGGGAAATGTTCAAAGGTTATCTCCTCAAAGTGTGGGAGCAATGTCAGTACATACTCTTTGTAAGGGATAAGATTCGGGTGCTTCGTATCCCACTCGCCTTTGATATGACTTATCACCAGAGCAGAATCTCCGAATACACTCAAGAACTTAATCCTCAGGTCAATAGCAGCTCGAAGACCCATGATACACGCTTCATACTCTGCCATATTGTTGGTGCAATTAAAACATAATCGGGCGGTGAATGGAGTATGACAACCTTCAGGAGATATAATTACAACGCCAATGCCATTACCTAATGCGTTTGAGGCTCCATCAAAATACATAGACCATCGGGATCCTTCCTCAGGTCCTTCATCCGGTCCAGGTTCTTCACAGTTGGTTACAAACATGATATTCTCATTCGGGAACTCGAAATTCATAGACTGGTAGTCATCCATGGCTTGATGCCCCAAATGATCCGCCAACACACTCCCCTTGATTGCTTTTTGGGTTGTGTATTGGATGTCGTACTCGGTTAAGATCATCTGCCATCTTGCTATTCTCCCGAATAAGGCGGGCTTCTCGAAAATATACTTGATCGGATCCATCTTTGATATCAACAAGGTAGTGTGAGTCAGCATATACTGTCTCAGTTGGCTAGTAGCCCATGCTAAAGCGCAACAAATTTTCTCGAGCAATGAGTATCGGGTCTCATAGTCGGTAAACTTTTTGCTAAGGTAGTAAATTGCATGCTCTTTTCGACCAGACTCATCGTGCTGCCCCAACACACACCCCATTGAATTGTCTAGCACTGTCAGGTATAATATCAAAGGTCTTCCTTCAACTGGAGGCATCAAAATTGGTGGTTCTTGAAGGTATTCCTCGATTCTTTCGAAAGCGGTCTGGAATTCATCATTCCATTTTACCACTTGATCTTTCTTCAGCAGCCTAAAGATTGGCTCACAAGTAGCAGTCAGATGTGAAATGAACCGAGCGATGTAATTCAGACATCCCAAGAAACCTCTAACTTCTTTCTCTATGCGGGGAGCCGACATCTCTTGTATGGATTTTACCTTTGCAGGACCCACCTGAATACCTTTGTCACTGACAACAAAACCCAGAAGCTTACCAGACCTTACCCCGAAGGTACACTTGTTCGGAATCAACCTCAGCTTGTACGTCCTCAACCTGTCAAACAGTTTCTGTAGATGATCAAGGTGCTCTTCCTCAGTCTAAGACATGGCTATCATGTCATCAACATAAATCTCGATCTCGTGGTGAATCATATCGTGGAATAAAGTGACCATGGCGCGCTGATAAGTTTCCCCAGCGTTCTTCAACCCAAAATGCATTACCTTGTAACAGAAGGTGCCCCACTGTGTAACGAAGGTTGTCTTCTCCATGTCCTCAGGATCCATCTTGATCTGGTTGTAGCCAGAAAAATGATCCATGAAGGAGAAGATCTTGTGTTGTGCGGTGTTGTCGACTAGAATATCAATGTGAGGAAGTGGGAAGTCATCCTTGGGGCTTTCCCTATTCAGATCTATGTAGTCCACACACATCCGTACCTTACCATCCTTCTTAGGTACCATAACAACGTTAGCAACCCATTGCGGATAGGAAGTGACAGCTAAGAATCCTGCGTCGAACTGTTTCATGACCTTTGCCTTGATTTTATCTAACATTTTAGGGTGCATACGGCGGACCTTCTACTTTACCGGAGGGCAGTCTTCTTTAGTCGGCAGGCGATATACCACAATATCAGTGTCCAAACCCGACATGTCTTCATAGGACCAGGCGAAGATCTCAACATAGTCGTGTAGCATCTGTATTAACCGTTGTTTGACACTAGGCTCCAGATTCGCACCTATCTTAACCTCTTTCCTATTTTCCTATGTACCTAAATTCACTGACTCAACTGGCTCTTCATGAGGCTGTATGCCCTTTCTTTCTGCTGAAACAGTCTAGCAAGTTCTCCAGGCACCTCACAGTCATCCTCACCTTCGTCCTCGGCTTGGTTGATCGGATTTTTGAAGTCATAACTGGAGGTAGCAGAGTTGTTATCAATGGGATCCATAGTGGATATGGATCTGCAGTATGATACGTGAGTGTGTGTAAGAGAATAGCTGTTTTGATAAAGTGAGAGATAGAAAAGAAAAATAAGGAGCGCAAAATTTGTATGCAAGAAACGTCCAATGCTTTATTAATGATATATGAAATGACAAATAATAGCCCTCACAAACAAAGCCAAGGTGCCTTGGGCAAGGCACCGGGCCGTAAAGTTTAAACTGTTTATTACAAATCTTAAAACAAAAGTCAATTACTGAAGAATAAAAGAAAAAGGTATGAAGTCCTTTGCCGTCCAATTATTTAGTCCACCGTTGGTTGTTGGGTAGATCCAGCTGCCGGTTGTAATACCCCAAATTTATCCTACCCCTTTCGCTTTTATCTGGATTGCGCATCTCGCACTTTTCTCATGTACATAATCTTCATTAGGTCATCTAACACATCATGCATCATTAGTCAGTAATTTGGCACGGGATCAGGGATTTCGAGGAATTACATTGTTGTATGCTTCAAGGCTCTCATCTTCGCACAAGCTTGTTTCAAGTGATCTCTCCATCAATCATTTGTGTGAAGCTAGGGTTTTATTTCATGGACTTATTTATCATTAAGTTACGAGGTTATTCTCTTCTTCTCTACATCAAGATACAAGGTATTCTCCATCCGATTTCATCGAGGCTCAGTCTTTTGGATCAAAGATATTGAAGAATTAAGGTTTCTCTCTGGTTTTGAGGCTCTCTTCTACGTTCAAGGGTAATTTAAATTGTTTCTTCAACGATCAAGGTCCGGAGTTAGGGTTATATTCATTAAGCTACAAGGTTCTCCGTCCTCATCAAATGTTCTCAAGATCGAGTGCTTAGGGTTTTTGTCAATGTTTCAATTAAGAAAGCTTTGAGTTAGGATTTTGGCTCTTCTTTACATCTCAAGTAATTTCCTCATCAACATGTATCCAAGGTACAAGGTTAGGGTTGTATCTTCATCAAAGGGTTTTGTTGAGGGCATTGCATTTTTGTATTAAGATCACATTGCATTTTTGTATTAAGATCACCTTTCGTCTATCAAGGGATACACATGTTGCTTAAGCTACGTGACATAATCCTTGGTTCTTGTACGAGAAAAGAAAAATATGAGTATCATCAGAGGATATCACCCATAGTTGCGTTCAATCTTATGCAAGCTCCATCAAAATTCATTCATGGTCATTCAATTCCATTCAAAATCATTATAAAAATACGTCATTCATCAAACTTTCATCCAAGGTTCTTATTCAATTTTGTTTAAAGTACAAGGTAGAAACCATTGTTTACATTCACTTGAACCTTGCAAGATTAGACCGCTACCTTTACATAAACCATTACAAGGTAACCTCATGTCACAAACATTACAACTTAAAAATAATTACAAAAAGAAGTTCTTATATCTATCCTAAAGCCTATCTCTTCATACTTCAAAGTCTTCCATGATAAGCCTCCATGCTTCAAACTCTTTGTCGTCTGCCATAATTTCATCCTCTTCAAGCCTTGAAATGAGCCGAAAGGATACTCTACCATGCCACTATCTCCCTTGCTAACACCAAATCCCATGCTTGAAAATCACAACTGAACCTGCGTAAAACCAAGCATACCATATCAGTTTCAGCATAAGCGGCAATCCAAACATCATAACAGCCCCTTAACTGCATAACCACATTAAAAAACAGTTAATTCGACAACCAATTTCCTAACAGATTTTCTAACAGCTTTTATAACTGTTAACCAAAACATAATTTCCCATTTCTTAACCATTATTTCATTCCCTAACCGTTCCCTAACCTCCTAAAACTCTCAACCATTTTACGGAAGAGCAGATGTTCTTAAAACAGTTAATTCAACAACCAATTTCCTAACAGATTTTCTAACAGCTTTTCTAACTGTTAACTAACCTAACCAATTCACCTTCTAACCATTTTTTTCCATTCCTCAAACCTCTAACCAATTCATAACAACTGCAAATCCAAAACAGAATTCCTAACTGTATCTTAACATCCTAACAGAATTCTATAATCTCACCAACCTGCACATAAAACTCCAACCAACCCCTAACCGAATAGAATCAACTGTCAAACTCACTCTCCAATTCCTACAGATCTAACAGCATATGCATAGGAGAATCATAACAGAAAAGGAGAGGAAGAAGAGACACGGTTAACATAATAGAAAAAAGATACAAAAAATAGAGAAGAAAAACTTACCAGAATTTCATGGGATTCTTGATTCTGCAGAAAGATCACACCTTCTTCTTCCATTGATCCTTCTTCATTCTCCACCTTCATCTTTAACCACCTCTAAACTCTCTCTGAAATTTCTTCCCTGTCGGCAATCATCTTCAAATTCCCTCTTCATTGAAGCTCTTGAATCTTCACCACCATAACCTATTGCAACTTCTCAGCATCTGCGACATTCTCTTCAATTTCTCCATGCTACATATTTAAGGAACGATCATCATCATCTCCTGCAAATTTGTCACACAACCGCGTCAAGATATTTGCATCAAGATCGTAGTTCAACAACAACTTCTGTGCACCGCAAGAACAACAACTAATTTGTAGATTCGGGGCAACACTGAAGTATAGCGGAAGTAGAAAATTAAATCGGAGGAGTTTTCGGAGAAAGATGTAGTGATACCTGAGTATGAGGATTCTTGATTAGAATTAAGGAGGATTCTTGATTCTTGATTTAGAATACGGTCACCAACAGGATATAGCATCTGCATAAAGTCATAACAGAAATCCATAATATAGCCATTAGAACCAATAGTCACCGTCTGATCATAGTCACCATCTGTACCTGTAATAAGAATTCCCTCCCCGCTCACGGGTGAAAACTAGGTTAGGGTAAGGCAATGGTAACTCAGAATCGAGGGTACTCCTGAGAAACTATCGCCGTATCACCTAAGTGAAAACGATAGCCCCTCATTTGTACCTCATCTGAGCGTGGACGACATGGCGGCAATAGTGAGACCTAAGTCAACTAGCCGTTCATGTTCCACTCTATTCCTAGGGTTCCTATGGTATACAGCTCTGGCCTGGGTATTGGGCCTTTTACCTCATAGTAACACCCACCCAACAAGAAGCAGATCCAGTACAACAGTAGTATATGGAAGACAGTAAAATGCAATGCATACGTATGCTCAAGTATATACAAAATGAATGAATACTGAAAGCATAAAGATAAACACCCAAATGAAAGAAAGCAAGAGCTAGGAGCGACTCCGGGATGGACCAGCATTTGGTCGACCTATCCCTAGTGAAGTCACCAGCTGAAACAACCAGCTGAAAATCATCAAACAATGAAGTCGCCATCGGACGTCTTTTATCCCACATGTAGGGAAAGGTAAACATCGAGAAAACCTGAGAAGGGAGAAGTCACGGTCTTGCGACCGAGAGATCGGGTAAGGGAGTCTGTTACACGAGGGGAAGGTATTAGCACCCCACACGCCCGTAGTACTTGTGATCGGTGGAAATAGAACTGACTGTTTAAAGCTGGGTCACGAAATGTCGCGGAAGCAAGAGTCGCCACCGTCTTTTATGTTCTCTAACATGGAAAGGACAAAAGCACAACAAAATTCCTTATTGAGAATGTTTCTCGGTTCGGGAGGTAGATTATAGAAAGGGAAGGTGTTAGCACCCTTTCTATCCATGGTTATCCATGGGCTCTTAGGTACTTGCTCTTATGTTTTCAAAAATTGTTTGCTTTTCAAGTGTGTGTGGGTTTTGAAAAAGTTTCATTGAAAAGTTTCTAAGTAACTCTTGTATCTGTCCTCAAGAGTGTATGAAATATTTGTTTTGAAATCTTTTAGAAAGTGTTAGTGTGAAAAGTATTTTTGTTTTTTAGAAAGAGAGCAAGTACCTATGAGTCATCTACCTACCCTAAGGAATTAGGCTGTGTAAGAGTCCTTAAGATAGTGCTATCCCACCATTGAGAGATAGGTAGCACCATCGTTGGAGTTATTCGGGTCAATTCGATTTTAGGGACAGTGTGGTCACCGAAGCAATAGTAGGACACCTTAGAAGTAACCCTAATGTCCTAGATCCTTTTTAATCCGAGGAAACTGTTTCGAGGCAACCGGATCTTTGGACATAAGGGCGACCGCTAAAACACCCTATACTTGACGACCACGTTTCGAAGGCAACGAGTGAGGCGTACCCTAGAAGTGGCATGTGCATTGTGTGTTGTTTTCATGTTAAGAGTTATCTTTGCACATTTATATGGTGAGCTACGGGTTGTTTTTAGTTATCATACATTCTTTCATGCAATTAACAGTTAGGAGTGCGGAAAATTAAAGACGAAAAGGTAAAAGCTACGCTATTACAAGGCGCGGGTCTATACATCGCCAAAAAATAAAGACCCGTTTTTGATAAAGATGCAGAAAGTAAAGAAAAGCAATAAACCTAATTACTATTACATCCTTGGAAGCAGTTACATAATAATCAAAAGAAATAAGGATAACGTGCGAAAGAATTAAATTCAGGACGTCCTAGGGTTTTGACCCTTTTGAGCAAATTATGAGTTTTTTGTCCTTTTGTGTTTAATGAAAATAAGAAAAGAATTTAAAAGTTAGTAAACAACCCTACTTCTAGATTATTTTAATTATTAATAAAAATATTAAAGTTACCCTAATTTAAACTAATTAATTAATTTACATGTTTATGTACAAAAATAATAATAATTAATAATGATAATAATAATTAATTAAAGAAAAAGATTAAAAGTGTCAAAACCTAATTCTATATAATTTTTATTTATTAAGAAAAAATTGAAGTTAAACCTAAATTAAACTAATTAATTGTTTAGAATTTATTTACAAAAATAAGTTAATGATGAAATTAACAAATAATTAAAACATATTTACAATTTTGATTTCTGATTTTTATTATGGAAAAATTAATTTAGTTATGAATTAATAATAATAATTAAAATAATTAAAAGAATTAAAATGGAAAGAAAATAAAATAAAAACTATGCAAACCAAGGGGGTTAGATGGCCCAAAGTGGAGGTGTACTGAAGCAATTCTGGCCCATCAAGACAAAGCCCTGTTTGACTTTCTGGTATCACGTGCGTGCTTGTTGACTGGACCACATCATGGACTTCATCTCCTGGCCACTGGATTGAAGCTGAGAGACACCTGGCTAGCTGATGCGTGGGGCTTATGGTGGAACACTGGATGAACGCTGCATTGGAACGCTTTGGGAAAAATAAGAACAATTATATGGGGGACCGGGGAATCGAACCCAGGTCCCAGCACTCCTTGCCATTGTGCCTTTGCCAACTGGACTACATGCGTGTTTGTAATATAAGTGGACAACAATTATTATATAAGAAAAATAAACATTAAGACAATCAAACAAAGTAACGCGCGCTGTTTTGTATCCTCCAGTCACATGATGCCACGCACGTCTTCTTCTTCGTTTCCTGTAAAAAACAAAACAAGATAGCGGGGGTTTTAAACCCCCCACAAACCAAAAGTGCAGAAAATAGCGATTAGCAGCATGGATGATATAAATTGAGCGTGAGGATTCCATTCGATTCGTCTTGAGCTTCTGAGTTTAATGGTATGAGTCTCAAGGCCTGATTTTTCCTCAATAAGAAAGCCCTAATTTAAAAGCTTGGAAACCCTAAAACGTGTTAATGGCAAATCATGATTCAGAGTGTTATAATGCAATTAGACTATTCCATTAGCTTCAGAATGTTCCTAAAAACACAAACCAATCAAGAAAATGGATTAAAAACGCATGATTGAGGATATGTAATTCTGGAAAATAATTCAAACCGTGTCACTTGTGATGAACGATTCTTTGCGTGTTAAGCTTCGTTCTTGATTGCAATGGCTTCCTGGCAATGTCAGCAACACGTTGGAACCACTTTTAGGCTTTTAATTCACCTGCAATAGTGATTTCAGTTTTCAAGTATATCTTGAATTTTTGCAAATTGGTTATGGCTTTTTATGGCAGCTTTTTCGTGTTCAGCTTTAGGGTTTTCTTCAGCACATATATGTGAATGGAATTAGGTTAGAATTAAGCCCATAAATGCATTGTATTCAAGTTTGAATGTGTGATTGCCAATCATATCTTTTTCAATCTTTTCTTTCATAAAACCTTGCCAATCATGGATATTTTGAGGTCTTGGAAGTGCACACGAATTTCCAGCTTGCCCTAGTCATATTTGCTTCACAAAAGATCCAAAAATCATATCTTTTTAATTTTCCTACAATTAAAACCAATTAAATGAATTAATATTAATAAAAATTCAATTAATTAATTAAAAATAAGAAAATAAATCAAATTAAGTTCAATGGGTCGTGCATAGGCCTTGGGTAATGATTCAAGAAAGAATTTGAGGCCCATTTAACAAAATGAAGTGTTTTAGGCAAAGTTGACTTTTGAAAGTTCCCAAAAATTTCCCAACTTCTCCAATGCATATCTTGCTTAATTTTGAAGCTATGAACATGTTCTTGGACATTTTGGAAAGGTATGGAAGTTCTCTAACCAATGCCTTTGATCCCATGTCATTTTGATTCACCAATCTCAAGTTATGGTCTTTGACTTAAAGTGCCTTTTTGTTGACTTTTGAAAATGACCTATAATGTTGAAATTGATAACTTTTTGTGAGAGCATTTATTGGATTTGGAATGTGAATATGAGTTGTAGGAAATGTCATCCCCTTCAAAATGAGAATTGTATGGGATTTTTCTGATGAACCATGAAAAAGTTATGCCTTGGTCAAATTACAGTTGACTTTTCAGCTGTCCAAAAATAGAAACTCTTGCATCTTGAGACTTTTTGAGCCATTCTTTGAGGAATCATGATCAAGAATTGATCAAATGATGACTGTGGCTTCAAAATAAGATGTTGACCAAAAATTTTGACTTTTGATTGCCAAATGACCATTTTACCCCTACAGTTGACTGTGAAGCAATTAGGGCTTTTGACTGTGCAACTTGATGCTGTGAGTCTTGAAACTTGACATATAGATGTTTGACAATGTATATGGGTATATGGGACTTGATTGGACCCTTGAAAACCTCAATTTCTTTGCAAGAACCAAAACCCTAATTTTGACTGTGTTAGGAGGGTGTTTGAACTATGCAATCCTTGATCCATTTGGAGCTTGATCTTGCAAAATATTGAAGAATATGGGAGGGAAAATTTTGGGGTACAACAGTTGCCCCTGTTCAATCTTCTTAGACCTGAGGATGTAGATTGGCTTGCGTGCCTTTCGTAATCCGAAGGTGGAAGATGATTGAACACTAGAGTGCCCAGAAATTTGCACTCACATAGTAGAATGTCAGCAGTGTAGTGGCGAGAATGGGCTTACATATGCCATTTGGAGAGATGATGGATAGGAGGATGGGCTTATAGATGCCATCTGGAGGTGTCGATCGCGTAAGAGATTCCTTAGCGAGAACTTGCGTACCTGAAAAAAATAAAGATACTTACCTGGCCTGTTACAGGGGTTGATCCTCAAATTCTTTATGTAGATGTGTCCTGGATAGATGCAGGAATCGAATCTACAAATAGTCGCTCACAGACGTGCCCTAGATAGATACAAGAATCGAATCTGGAACTTCAAACGGTTGCTTACAGACGTGCCCTGGCCGGATACAGGTATCGAATCTAAAACAAACACTCATAGATATGCCCTGGCTAGATACAGGAATCGAATCTTTAATTTAGTCATCAACAGACATGCCCTGGCCGGATACAGGAATCGAGTCTTCAACTTTTCAGACGTGTCCTGGCTTGATACAGGAATCGAATCTGGAATTAGTCATCAACAGACATGCCCTGGCTTGATACAGGAATCGAGTCTTCAAACTCTTCAGACGTGCCCTGGCTTGATATAGGAATCGAATATGGAAATAGTCGTCAACAGACATGCCCTGGCCGGATACAGGAATCGAATCTTCAAACTCTTCAGACGTGCCCTGGCTTGATATAGGAATCGAGTCTTCAAACTCTTCAGACGTGCCCTGGCTTGATACATGAATCGAATATGGAATTATCTTTATGTAGACATGCCCTGGCTAGATACAGGTATCGAATCCATAATTAATCGCTCACGAATATGCCCTGGCTGGATACAAGTATCGAATCCGGAATTGCGATAGTTGATAGTAATCATCTTTGTATTGACCTTTCCTGAAAAAGGCAAAACATTAGTTATATGCAATGTCATGATGCATGAAATGCGTGGTGTCATGATGCTTGTAATAAATGGGATTGTATAATGTGATGTGTATATGTATGCATTATGTATGAAAGTGTGATGTTTGTGAATGTATTTTTATCTAGGAAAATAAATCCTTGACGAATGCCGGGAGCTTATCCTGGGCTGACGCTGAAGAGAGAGTTCTTCGCCTCCGCTGGGGATGATAATTGCAAGAATAAACCTGTTAGGAGAAGATGACTCCGTTGGGGAAGAAACTTTGGAGAGATTATTATGCGGGGGAAATTACTCTGTGGAGAGAGAGGTACTTTGCTGAGATGTTGATGATAATTCCGCTGGGGATACCATTGTTGAGTTATGTTGGAAGGTTTGCTGAACTCCACTGGGGATAGGAAGACTTCGCCGGGGACGATCTTTCCGTGGAAATTAGCTGAGGATAACCCAGTTATAAGCTCTGGTGGGGAATAACCTTGGAATATGGCCGGGGAGAGATATGCTCTACAAATGATAAGCTTCCAGAATCTACTGGGGATAAGCTTCCTACTGGGGAGATTGATTCTCCTGGGGAGACTTTGAATTGTACTGGGGAATGGCTCCGCTGGATGCCTATATTCCACCGGGGAACAATCTTATATCAAGACTGCCGGGGATGCTTGTTAAGGAATAACTGTATGTTCCGCTCGGGAATGTTGAGATCTTATGGGGATACCCACTTCATTGAGGTTGACTGAAGGCTAACTCTGCTTGGGGCGAGTGTCGCTGACTTGCTAGGGATATTATGCCTTTTTAGGGCTAGCTCTGCTCGGGGAAGAGTATTATTGAACCTTGTCTCTCTCTGTGGGGAATTAGGGTATCCTGGTTACATTCTTCAGCCGAATTTATCTTGGTACCTTGGTGGACAGAGCAACTAGATCGCTTAGATAACTCATTATTGCCCCTGTTTCTGATGTCACCTGTAATTAATCCTTTGTTTCGCAAGAAAATATTTATGAATTAGCAATTAGTGTCAAATGCATATATCAAAAATGAACATTGGACGTTCTTCGCAAGACAAAACAGAAAAAGGAAAAATAATTTGCAATTTGTCTGGAAATGTGAATTTGTATTGATTTTGAATTTGCCTGAAAGTAAGCGTTTATGTACAAGAGGCTGACGTCCTAGTAAGAGAACGCCGCCGAACAACAGAGTTTATACATTTTGAAAAAAGGAAAACAAAACAGCTATGTGAAAGATAATCCCACTGGGTTCCAACTCTGCTATCGCCTTTATGTCTTCAAGCGTCTCATCACTTGGCTGCTTAGTTGAAGATGAAGCTGATTGATCGATGCCTTCTGAACTTGATAGTTGATACCGGATTCTGGATGCAAGGTGATCCAATGAGACATAGTATTACGCTTTATCCCTAATTTTTTCCTGGACTGCCCTTTCGGGTTTTCAGTCCACCGAGATACCCATTTTTGCCCAAGCCGCCTTTTTAGGTTTTTGACTTGCCGGGTGTACAGATTTGTTCAATTTCATCCCTTATTTTTGCCCGAACCCTTTTTGTTCACCGGGAAGCCCTTATTTTTGCCTAGGTATGTCAACCTAGCGGGTCTTTTATCATGCGTAGTATCTTTTTACTATGTATGCATTGGCGGGGTGAGGAAGGTCGTCACCATCCATGGTGGTTAGAATCATAGCTCCTCCTGAGAAGATATGTTTAACCACAAATGGCCCTTCGTACGTAGGGGTCCATTTGCCCCTGGGATCACTTTGAGGAAGAATGATGCGTTTGATTACCAGGTCTCCGATTTGATACTCTTGTGGTCTGACTTTCTTGTTAAATGCCCTGATCATCCGTTTTTGGTACGTTTGACCATGACAAATATCGGTGAGTCTCTTTTCGTCAATTAGGTTTAATTGATCAAGCCGAGTCTGGATCCAGTCATCTTCGTTCAAATCTGCATCCTTCATTATCCGGAGAGAGGGTATCTGGACTTCAATAGGAAAGACTGCCTCCATGCCATAGACCAAGGAAAAGGGTGTTGCCCCTGTTGACGTCCTTGCTGAGGTACGGTATCCGTGAAGAGCAAACGGTAACATCTCGTGCCAATCTTTGTAGGTCACTGTCATCTTCTGCACAATCTTCTTGATATTCTTATTAGCTGCTTCTATAGACCCATTCATCTTCGGCCGGTAGGGAGAAGAATTGTGGTGCTGTATCTTGAATTGCTCGCAGAGCTCAGTGATCATCTTGTTGTTAAGATTGGTACCATTGTCCGTAATAATCCTTTCTGGTACGCCGTATCGACAGATCAGGTTATGCCGAATGAACCGTGCCACGACGTTCTTGGTTACCGTAGCGTATGAAGCTGCCTCAACCCACTTCGTGAAGTAATCAATCGCTACTAGGATGAAGCGATGCCCGTTGGATGCCGTAGGTATGATTTCACCGATCATATCAATGCCCCACATTGCAAATGGCCAGGGTGATGTCAAGAGGTTCAGAGGAACTGGAGGAATGTGCACCTTATCAGCATAGATCTGGCATTTGTGACACGTCCGAGAATGTTGGTAACAATCAGCTTCCATTGTGGACCAATAGTATCCTACTCGAAGGATCTTCTTTGCCATGGTATGCCCACTGGAATGTGTCCCGAAGGTACCTTCGTGCAGCTCTGCCATGATCCTTTTTGCTTCAGTCTTATCCACACAACGCAGTAAGGTTGAATCATGGTTTCGCTTGTATAGAATGCCGTTACTGAGGAAGAACTTTGCAGCGAACCTTCTCAGAAACTTCTTATCGTTAATGGATGCACCCTCGGGGTATTCTTGAGCTTCCAAGTACCTCTTCACTTCATGATACCAAGGTTTTTCAGTCACCTCTTCGGCCTCAAGATCACAATAGTATGCAGGTTCGTCCAATTTCCAGATAATGATCCGGGGAGCCTCGTTGTCCCATTTGACTTTGAACATAGAAGACATCGTAGCTAGCGCGTCCGCCAACTGATTCTCCTCTCTTGGGAAGTGTTCAAAAGTAATTTCCGTGAAATGGGGGGTCAATGTCAACACATACTCCTTATAGGGAATAAGATTTGGGTGTTTCGTATCCCACTCGCCTTTGATCTAATTGATCACAAGAGCGGAATCTCCGAAGACACTCAGAAACTTGATCCTTAGGTCGATTGCAGCTTGGAGACCCATAATGCATGCTTCATACTCCGCCATGTTGTTGGTGCAGTTGAAACATAGTCGGGCGGTGAGTGGAGTATGAGAGCCATTAGGAGATGTGATCACAACACCGATGCCGTTACCCAAAGCGTTTGAGGCTCTGTCAAAGTACATAGACCATCGGGATCCCTCCTCAGGTCCTTCATCCGGTCCAGGTATCTCACAATCAGTCACTACCATGATACTCTCGTCTGGAAATTCAAAGTTCATAGATTGGTAGTCATCCACTGCCTGGTGTGCCAGATGGTCTACCAATACACTTCCTTTGATTGCCTTCTGAGTCGTGTACTGGATGTCGTATTCAGTCAATATCATCTGCCATCTTGCTATTCTTCCGAACAGAGCAGGCTTTTCGAATATGTACTTGATCGGATCCATCTTTGAAATCAATAGAGTAGTGTGAGTCAACATATACTGTCTCAGCCGGCGAGCAGCCCATACCAAAGCGCAACAAGTTTTCTCAAGCAGTGAGTATCGGGTCTCACAGTCGGTAAACTTTTTGCTAAGGTAATAGATGGCGTGCTCTTTTCGGCCAGACTCGTCATGCTGCCCCAGCACACACCCCATTGAGTTGTCAAGTACTGTCAAGTATAGTATTAGAGGTCTCCCTTCAACTGGTGGCATAAGAATAGGTGGTTCCTGGAGATACTCTTTGATTCTGTCGAAAGCAGCCTGACATTCATCGTTCCAACGTACTACCTGATCTTTCTTCAGCAGCTTGAAGATTGGTTCACAAGTAGCAGTTAGGTGCGAGATGAATCGGGTAATGTAGTTCAACCGTCCCAGAAAGCCTCTGACTTCTTTCTCAGTCTTGGGAACTGGCATCTCTTGTATGGCTTTCACCTTGGTAGGGTCTACCTGAATACCTTTGTCGCTCACGACGAAGCCTAGCAATTTTCCAGATCTTACCCCAAAGGTGCACTTGTTTGGGTTCAACCTCAGCTTGTACAACTTCAGACGGTCAAACAACTTCTGTAGATGGTCAAGGTGTTCCTCCTCAGTTTGGGACCTTGCAATCATGTCGTTGACATACACTTCAATCTCATGGTGGATCATGTCATGAAATAAAGCAACCATGGCACGTTGGTAGGTTGCCCCAGAATTTTTCAACCCAAATGGCATGACCTTGTAGCAGAATGTGCCCCACTGAGTAATAAAAGTGGTCTTCTCCATGTCTTCAGGAGCCATCTTGATCTGATTATAACCAGAGAAACCGTCCATGAAGGAGAACACCTTGTGCTGAGCAGTATTGTCAACTAGAACGTCGATGTGAGGCAAAGGGAAGTCATCTTTGGGGCTCGCCCTGTTCAAATCCCTGTAATCAACACACATTCTGACCTTACCATCTTTCTTCGGCACCAGAACCACGTTGGCAACCCACTGAGGGTAAGAAGTCACTGCTAAAAAACCGGCGTCAAATTGTTTCATAACCTCAGCTTTGATTTTCTCGGACATCTCTGGACGCATACGGCGGACCTTCTGTTTAACTGGAGGGCAGTCTTCCTTGGTAGGCAGGTGATGAACCATAATGTCGGTGTCCAACCCAGGTATGTCTTCGTAAGACCAGGAAAAGATTTCCACATAATCATGCAACATCTGAATCAACCGTTGTTTCACACTGGCCTCTAGATTGGCACCAATCTTGACTTCCTTTCTGTCTATCTCGGTACCCAGATTTACCGTTTCCACTGGCTCTTCATGTGGATGAATAACCCTCTCTTCCTGGAGTAACAGTCTTGCAAGTTCACCAGGCACTTCACAATCATCTTCGCCTTCGTCTTCGGCTAAGTTGATCGAATTTTCAAAGTCATAACTAGCAGTAGCAGAGTCGTTACCAGTGAAATCCAGAGTGGATTGGAACCTGTATAAGTGAGTGTGTGTAAATATAGTTGTTTTGCAATATTATAACAAAGAAAGAAAAGGGAGCGCAAGATTTGAAATGCGAAAAACGTCCAATGTTTTTACTCATGATATATGAAAATGACAAGTAATAAGCCCTTACAAATGAAGCCATGGTGCCCCGGGTAAGACACCGGGCCATAAAGTTTCAAATTATTGTTCGTTACAACTTTTAAAAAACAAAGGAGTTCATTACTGAGTAACAAAAGTAACAGGTACGAAGTCTTTCGCGGTCCAGTTGCTCGGTTCGCCGTTGGTCGTTGGGTAGATCCAGCTGTCAAATTCAGATTCTTCCACATCTTCACCAATAGCATTCACTCCTGGGTTGGTAATGAATACAGGAGGTCTTCTAGTCCTTGCATGACGTACAGCCTTCTGAGCCTATGCAGTGAAACCCAGCCCAGACTTGTCAGTCTTCAAAGTAAAATCAGGAAGTCTGCCCCAGTTCACACACTCACCCTTCTCAATTACAGCCCGGGCATCCTTTAAGGAAGCCATCTTCAACGGAGGATCTTCAATCACAGATTCTGCTGCTGCCAATGTCTGAGGCACCTCTTCAAAATGTTGAAAGGGGGTTTCAATGAACTCCCCATCCATCTCTATATACCGGAACAAGTTAAGATGGCTGGCCATGTATTCTTCTTCCCCCTGCACTGTAACAATCTTCCCTCTGACCGGGTACTTGAGCTTCTGATGTAGAGTGGGGGTCACAGCTCCAGCCTTGTGGATCCAGGGACGACCCAGCAAGCAAGAATAGGACGGTCGGATGTCCATCACATAGAACGTTGAATCAAAGACTTGAGACCCAACCCTGATTGGAATGTCCACTTCACCATGTACCATCCTCTTCAACCCGTCAAAGGCTCGGACAATAATGTTACTAGGCTTCAACTCCAAACCCTCGCAATCCAGCCTGTCTAAAGCTTTCTTGGGTAACACATTCAGCGAAGAACCAATGTCAACCAGCACATGGGCAAGGGTAGTGCCCCTGCATTCAATAGAGACATGCAGGGCGTCATTATGGTTCTTTCCCTTAGCGGTCAGGTCAGCATCAGAGAAACCCAATCCATTGTCAGCAGTTAAGTTGGCTACACAGTCAGTAAATTGATCAGCAGGCGTCTCTTGTGGCACATGAGCCGTCTTCAGGAAGGAGATCAAGGCCTTGGCGTGGGCCTCTGACCACAACAGCAGTGATAGCATAGAGATCTTAGAGGGGGTGTGCCCCAGCTGCTCAACGATGTTGAAATCACTCTTTTTGATAATTTTAATGATTTCTTCCATCTCTTGCTGGGAGGCTTCAGCATTAACAGTCTTCGGTGCCTCCATCTGGGCAGGCACATCAGTAGCAATCCCCTTACCCCGAGTGTCAGATGGCTCGGCAGCAGGGGTAGAAACTTGATCAGGAGGGGAAACAGGCACACTAGCAGGTGTGATAATAAGAGGTCTCTGAATAACCGGAGGTGCGATATCTGGTGAGAACAACCTACCACTTCGAGTAACCTTAGCAGGACCGGTGATGTTACTGATACCAGTATTAGTGTTGAACTCTTGCTTTACTCCGAGCACATAAACGTCTTCCCCATAGTGCCACGGGACAACCTTGTCAGATTTATAGGGGAGGGGCCCCGGAACAGTGATAATGATAGGTGCGATCTTGTGAACAGGCATAATTTGAACAGGCTTCTTCGGGGGAGCCTTAGCAGGATTATTGAAAATGGTGACAACGGACACTTCTTCGGTAGGAACCACACGAACAGCAATCTTCTTGAACAAGATCTCTTTGCTATCCATCAGGCTTTGGACGCCTGGCCTTAGCAACGGACAACCAGCAGGTGAAACAACACATAGCAGGCAACCTTTGCTACATCCCGGAAATAAACTGGCTAGCAACAGGTTCCTTTTAACAGACAACAACGAAGTGACAATATCATCCACAAAGGCAACATACGGATCTTCTTCCACATCATTCACTCCATGCTGGGGCATAGGAGCAGTCAGCACATTGGGCCCTACAGGCGCCTCAAACTGTATTTCCTTAGCATCAACAAGGTCTTGAACCTTATTCCTCAGGGCCCAACAATCATCAGTAGAATGCCCCGGGCTATCAGAATGATAAGCACAACGGGCATTGGGGTTGTACTTCGGAGACGTCGTGTTCACAACCTTTAGAGCTTCCCTGACGGTTACCAAATTGGTCGACAGCAGTTGTGGCAAGATCTGAGAGAGAGTCATACTAAGCCGAGTATACTGCCTTTTGGGTCTCTCACCCCTTGGTTGGTTGTATTGCTGAGGAGCAGCAGCAGGCTTAGAAATAACCACCGTGTTGACAGCTTGGCGGCGTTCTGGTTTATTCTGTCTTCTAGGACCATACACAACACTAGCTTCCTTCTTGAAAGGCTTCTTGTCAGAACTTGAAGATGAACCTTTCTGTATCTTCCCCGATTTCATACCAGCTTCTATCCTTTCACCAGTCAGAATGAGGTTTGTGAACCCTGCATAAGAATTACCAATAAGGTGGTTGTAGAACGGACCAGACAGGGTCCCCAAGAACATGTCTACAAGTTCACGATCAGTCAACGGTGGCTGCACCCTGCCAGCCAGGTCTCTCCACTTCTGCGCGTACTCTTTAAAACCTTCTCCCGATCCTAACGACATACCCTAGAGTTGGGTACGTGTAGGAGCAAGGTCGGCATTGTACTGATACTGCTTGTAAAAAGCAGTAGCCAAGTCCTCCCAGTTTCGAATACTGGCTCCATCCAGCTGATAGAACCACTCGAGTTGAGCCCCTAAAAGGCTCTCCTGGAAGAAATGGATCCACAAGTTCTTGTCTGCCGTATACGGTTGGATCTTCTGCACATAGGATCTGAGATGCAGCTTGGGACAGGATGCCCCATCATATTTAGCAAAAGAAGGAACCTTGAACTTGTGTGGGATCACCACCCTAGAAGATAAACCCAGATCTCCGAAATCCAACCCAGGCACATGTTGAATTTCCATGGCATTCAGACGATCCTCTAGTTGCTTGTACCGGTCCTCAGCTGGAGGGTACTGCTCATCATTATAATCCGTCTCATTGTCAGAGACCACAGGACTAGGGACCCCTCCCCATTGGGGACTACCTTTCCCAATAGAGGAAGCAGCTTGATCAGCCTCATTTTGCAGTGTGTTACCAAACCTCCGACTAGAGTTAAACAACACAGTCCTACCCTTCTTCTTCTTCTTCATCAGTAGAGTCTTCAGCTCTTGTTGACCCTGGGCCAAACTCATGACCATCTCTTGAAACTGGGCGTTTTGGGCCTGGAGGGCCTTGATAGCTTGCTCGGTAGATGATTCAGGATTCATGATGATTGCTGAAATAAACGGCGAAGAAGATTAAGCAACCTGTAAGAAGAGTACCTGTGATGCTCATGATGCATGATATGTTATTTATGCAATGCATTCAAGGGTTCGAAAGTTCAAATTCGTTGTAGACAAAAAGGAACACACGTTATATTAAGAAATAATCTGTTCAGTACATCTGGGCCTCATGGGCAAAACATTACAAAATAATTAATCCCAAAAGACACTGCGCGTCCTCTTTGGAGCTATGTAAGTATTGAGGGTCTTTTCCTCGTGCAACAGGCGGGTGAGCTCCAAGACCTTCTTCTCACTGGCATGTAGACTGATTTCAAGAGAATTCCGTTCTTCCTTAAGCTGGATCCATCTCTTCTGCATTTCTTCCCAGGATGTAGGCATATCAGGATGTTGAATGGTGTACGGGACCTCTCCTTCCAAAACTGGCTCTTTGATCACGGGGAGAACATGAGCATATGGCATCACCAGCTTCTGGGAGCGGGCTCGTACCCACTTAAGATAAGGCTCCCAAGGGATGGAGTTCTTATGCCCCAGTGTCTTGCTATCTACCCTGTTAGGCATCCTCCAAGCTCTGATGAATCTCTGGCCAAGTCCTCGCGCATCGTTGTCGAAGTCAAAAACTATATCAGGAATCAACATATCATGAGGGCCGTCCCTCCGAGCATATCCAAACTGTCTCAAAGCCAGACACGGGTTGTAAGTAATGCCTCCTCTGATTCCAAGTAAAGGAACATTTGGGAATTCTCCGCAACGATCAATGATAGTGACGTTCTCTCTAGACCGAGGACACCAATGTATATCAGCATGTGTAAGGGTCATCAACCGTTGCGACCATCTCAAACCCCGCTCGTTCTTCAAAACTGATTGTGGAAGGTGCGAAATAAACCACCTTGCCAGGAGAGAAGTGCAGCACATAAGAACACCTCTTTTTCTCATGGTTCGAGTGTAACATGAGTGGAGGATGTCCCCAAGCAACGTAGGTATGAGATTCCTGGACATAAAGATCTTGACAGCATTGACATCTATAAGCTGATCTGGATTCGGAAACAACACCAACCCATAGACAAGGAGTGCCACAACTTCCTCGAAGGCTCGTAGGTCAAGGGAATTCCAACATTCTTGGGCCTTCTCAAACAGAAACTTGGCCAAGAATCCTTTGATACCACTTCTGACTTCCCAATGTCCCTTGATGTCAGATGGTTGCAGGCGTAATGCTTTAGCTACCTCTTCAAGTTTGGGTTCTCTTTCCGTACCATTGTAGGGTAGTTGACTAAGAATAGGAACCTTTAGCAGCTGAGAAAACTCTTCCAAAGTAGGCACCAATTGATAATCCAGGAAAGTAAAACAGTGGTACAAAGGGTCAAAGAACTGGAACAACACTTTCACCATATCCTCTTCAATGTTGGTGTTGACCAAGCTGATGAGTCTACCATGCCTTTCACTGAAAGAAGAGCTCTCGGGAATCCTGGATGTAAGTTCCTTAAGCTGAGGAGGGATCCTTACAAGGTTGACCTGAATTGTCTTTCTGCGGATAGTTTCCATGTCCTGCAAAACAAGAACAAAGATGAAGATTCGAACCCTTGAAGTGGTTAGTTAATGCATATGATGCTTTATGATGTTATGATGTTATGATAAAAGCACACCACAAGTATTCACATAAGGCAAACATGATAAGGCACACAAGTCACACCAGACAACCCTTAGAGTTTAGGCCAGCATGAGGTCTAGGTACTACCCTCTTGAAGTTGGTGGGCTCAAAACCTGTCCTATCAAAAGTAACCGGGTTCTAAGGAGCTCAATATCATTGGGTTGTTTTCTATGTTCATTGTTTTGATTTAGCCACTGAACTGGCGATCAAAATATTCCAAGAAAACAACCCTCAATGAGTGTAGCATCGAGTATCAACCAACTTCGGACTGCACCAAAGTCAGTTATCTCACTACCCCTAAAGAGGCCAGGATGGTTCAACTAAGGTTCCTAAGGTCAGTTGATGCTTCACGACACCACGCGGCGGCCCCGTACTCTCCTTGACTTGACTCAAGGGTTACCGGTACTCACCAAAGTGTCACATCAACGTAGAAACTGCTTCAACCATGTCGGTATACCCCGCACAGTTCCCTCACAGTTTGTTGCTACTTCTAAGAAGGTATCCCCCAGATCCGGGTTAGGATCTATAGAACTCCCAAAACAGGCCCACAATATTAAAGCAGATAAAACAGGCAATTGAAAACATAAGTATGATCTATCCTAAGGTACACCTCACTTTTAAGTGATCCCCAGCAGAGTCGCCAGTTCTGTGATCGGTGGAAATAGAACTGACTGTTTAAAGCTGGATCGCGAAATGTCGCGGAAGCAAGAGTCTCCATCGTCTTTTATGTTCTCCAACATGGAAAGGACAA
Organism: Vicia faba; assembly: GCA_948472305.1. Classification (NCBI taxonomy): domain Eukaryota; kingdom Viridiplantae; phylum Streptophyta; class Magnoliopsida; order Fabales; family Fabaceae; genus Vicia; species Vicia faba. Next base: position 1,535,400,797 of record OX451737.1, read on the forward strand.
AAGCACAACAAAATTCCTTACTGAGAATGTTTCTCGGTTCGGGAGGTAGATTATAGAAAGGGAAGGTGTTAGCACCCTTTCTATCCATGGTTATCCATGGGCTCTTAGGTACTTTCTCTTATGTTTTCAAAAATTGTTTGCTTTTCAAGTGTGTGTGGGTTTTGAAAAAGTTTCATTGAAAAGTTTCTAAGTAACTCTTGTATCTGTCCTCAAGAGTGTATGAAAAATTTGTTTTGAAATCTTTTAGAAAGTGTCAGTGTGAAAAGTATTTTTGTTTTTTAGAAAGAGAGCAAGTACCTATGATTCATCTACCTACCCTAAGGAATTAGGCTGTGTAAGAGTCCTTAAGATAGTGCTATCCCACCATTGAGAGATAGGTAGCACCATCGTTGGAGTTATTCGGGTCAATTCGATTTTAGGGACAATGTGGTCACCGAAGCAATAGTAGTACACCTTAGAAGTAACCCTAATGTCCTAGATCCTTTTTAATCCGATGCAACTGTTTCGAGGCAACCGGATCTTTAGACATAAGGGCGACCGCTAAAACACCCTATACTTGACAACCACGTTTCGAAGGCAACGAGTGAGGCGTACCCTAGAAGTGGCATGTGCATTGTGTGTTGTTTTCATGTTAAGAGTTATCTTTGCACATTTATATGGTGAGCTACGGGTTGTTTTTAGTTATCATACATTCTTTCATGCAATTAACAGTTAGGAGTGCGGAAAATTAAAGACGGAAAGGTAAAAGCTACGCTATTACAAGGCGCGGGTCTATACATCGCCAAAAAACAAAGACCCGTTTTTGATAAAGATGCAGAAAGTAAAGAAAAGCAATAAACCTAATTACTATTACATCCTTGGAAGTAGTTACATAATAATCAAAAGAAATAAGGATAACGTGCGAAAGAATTAAATTCAGGACGTCCTAGGGTTTTGACCCTTTTGAGCAAATTATGAGTTTTTTGTCCTTTTGTGTTTAATGAAAATAAGAAAAGAATTTAAAAGTTAGTAAACAACCCTACTTCTAGATTATTTTAATTATTAATAAAAATATTAAAGTTACCCTAATTTAAACTAATTAATTAATTTACATGTTTATGTACAAAAATAATAATAATTAATAATGATAATAATAATTAATTAAAGAAAAAGATTAAAAGTGTCAAAACCTAATTCTATATAATTTTTATTTATTAAGAAAAAATTGAAGTTAAACCTAAATTAAACTAATTAATTGTTTAGAATTTATTTACAAAAATAAGTTAATGATGAAATTAACAAATAATTAAAACATATTTACAATTTTGATTTCTGATTTTTATTATGGAAAAATTAATTTAGTTATGAATTAATAATAATAATTAAAATAATTAAAAGAATTAAAATGGAAAGAAAATAAAATAAAAACTATGCAAACCAAGGGGGTTAGATGGCCCAAAGTGGAGGTGTACTGAAGCAATTCTGGCCCATCAAGACAAAGCCCTGTTTGACTTTCTGGTATCACGTGCGTGCTTGTTGACTGGACCACATCATGGACTTCATCTCCTGGCCACTGGATTGACGCTGAGAGACACCTGGCTAGCTGATGCGTGGGGCTTATGGTGGAACACTGGATGAACGCTGCATTGGAACGCTTTGGGAAAAATAAGAACAATTATATGGGGGACCTGGGAATCGAACCCAGGTCCCAGCACTCCTTGCCATTGTGCCTTTGCCAACTGGACTACCATGCGCGTTTGTAATATAAGTGGACAACAATTATTATATAAGAAAAATAAACATTAAGACAATCAAACAAAGTAACGCGCGCTGTTTTGAATCCTCCAGTCACATGATGCCACGCACATCTTCTTCTTCGTTTCCTGTAAAAAACAAAACAAGATAGCGGGGGTTTTAAACCCCCACAAACCAAAAGTGCAGAAAATAGCGTTTAGCAACATGGATGATATAAATTGAGCGCGAGGATTCCATTCGATTCGTCTTGAGCTTCTGAGTTTAATGGTATGAGTCTCAAGGCCTGATTTTTCCTCAATAAGAAAGCCCTAATTTAAAAGCTTGGAAACCCTAAAACGTGTTAATGGCAAATCATGATTCAGAGTGTTATAATGCAATTAGACTATTCTATTAGCTTCAGAATGTTCCTAACAACACAAACCAATCAAGAAAATGGATTAAAAACGCATGATTGAGGATATGTAATTCTGGAAAATAATTCAAACCGTGTCACTTGTGATGAACGATTCTTGCGTGTTAAGCTTCGTTCTTGATTGCAATGGCTTCCTGGCAATGTCAGCAACACGTTGGAACCACTTTTAGGCTTTTAATTCACCTGCAATAGTGATTTCAGTTTTCAAGTATATCTTGAATTTTTGCAAATTGGTTATGGCTTTCTATGGCAGCTTTTTCGTGTCTAGCTTTAGGGTTTTCTTCAGCACATATATGTGAATGGAATTAGGTTAGAATTAAGCCCATAAATGCATTGTATTCAAGTTTGAATGTGTGATTGCCAATCATATCTTTTTCAATCTTTTCTTTCATGAAACCTTGCCAATCATGGATATTTTGAGGTCTTGGAAGTGCACACGAATTGCCAGCTTGCCCTAGTCATATTTGCTTCACAAAAGATCCAAAAATCATATCTTTTTAATTTTCCTACAATTAAAACCAATTAAATGAATTAATATTAATAAAAATTCAATTAATTAATTAAAAATAAGAAAATAAATCTATTTAAGTTCAATGGGTCGTGCATAGGCCTTGGGTAATGATTCAAGAAAGAATTTGAGGCCCATTTAGCGAAATGAAGTGTTTTAGGCAAAGTTGACTTTTGAAAGTTCCCAAAAATTTCCCAACTTCTCTAATGCATATCTTGCTCAATTTTGAAGCTATGAACATGTTCTTGGACATTTTGGAAAGGTATTGACGTCCTCTAACCTATGCATTTGGTCCCATGTCATTTTGATTCACCAATCTCAAGTTATGGTCTTTGACTTAAAGTGCCTTTTTGTTGACTTTTGAAAATGACCTATAATGTTGAAATTGATAACTTTTTGTGAGAGCATTTCTTGGATTTGGAATGTGAAGATGAGTTGTAGGAAATGTCATGCCCTTCAAAATGAGCATTGGATGGGATTTTTCTGATGAACCATGAAAAAGTTATGCCTTGGTCAAATTACAGTTGACTTTTCAGCTGTCCAAAAATAGAAACTCTTGCATCTTGAGACTTTTTGAGCCATTCTTTGAGGAATCATGATCAAGAATTGATCAAATGATGATTGTGGCTTCAAAATAAGATGTTGACCAAAATTTTTGACTTTTGACTGCCAAATGACCATTTTACCCCTACAGTTGACTGTGAAGCAATTAGGGCTTTTGACTGTGCAACTTGATGCTGTGAGTCTTGAAACTTGACATATAGATGCTTGACAATGTATATGGGTATATGGGACTTGATTGGACCCTTGAAAACCTCAATTTCTTTGCAATAACCAAAACCCTAATTTTGACTGTGTTAGGAGGGTGTTTGAACTATGCAATCCTTGACCCATTTGGAGCTTGATCTTGCCAAATCTTGAAGAATATGGGAGGGCAAATTTTGGGGTAGCACAGTACTCTACGGTATCCACTCTTGTTGTCTATCTTATGGGTGTGTTTAATCTATGCTTACTGTCTACTATACTACTGAAGGGAATGCATGCAAAATAAAGGAGAAAAGAATGTAGGGAAAATAAAATTGTGCTCGCCTGGGCCATACCCCAATGCCTACGTATCCTTTTTGAGGAGTCAGAGCTACCGTAGTTCGGATCACATGTTTTTGTTTGTTTTGGTGTTTTTTATGGACAATGTTAATTCCGCCTTCTGCCGCAGCTCGACCTTTGGAGACTTATGCGTTGGCACAGAAGTAAACTAATCATGTCCTTACCTGAAAAGGGTTTTAGAGAGAAGGTGCTCGAGCGCACAAAATGGTTTGAATTTGTTTTGTATTTTTGTTACCTTGAAAAAGGGTTTAACTATGATTAGCATGTTTTTGATTTGCTAAGAAAATGAGTTTTTGTTTTAAATGCAAGGATGTAAAAAGGGAAGAAAAGAGTCTAAGGGGGACTAGCCTATTTCTAACCTAAATGTTATCATACAATGGTAGCCCTATGTCAAGGATGAAAGGGGAAGTTTCTACCTACTATCAGCATGCGTGGTTTACAACCTAAGGTCTAACTTGCGTCCGAACGGAGCAAGCGCATCCTAAGGGAACATGGTATGTACAAGGATAAAGCAAGCAAGCTTATAAGCTCAAGAGAGCACCTAAAGAGATCCTGCCTAGGTTAGCATGTCGAAGAAAAGTCTAAAAAACTATCCTATAGGGAGCATGCAATGAGAGTGAAGTCGTGATCTCAATTGCTAAATTGAGTGACTCATCGATCGGCAGAAAATAAATGAAAGCGATAAAGTCCTATATGGAGCATGCACTGAGAGAGAAGTCGTGATCTCAATTGCTAAATTGAGTGACTCATCGATCGACAAGAAAGTAAACAAACACAAGCACAACACATATAGCAAATGAAGTGCGGAATGCCTGCTACAGGTCTTTAAACAGCGACTTCGAGCGCACGCTCTTTATTTCCTACTTCTCATGGTATCTAGAAAGCGGTAAAGTGCGGAAAAATACAAGGGTAGTAGCAGAGGCTACCAAAGCGAGCAAGTCGTCAAGAGCGGACGAAATCGATGGATAAGCAAGGAGTACGCGTCGAGCAAGCTTCACCAAGAAACAAACAAAGTCAGAAATGATATCCAACTAAGATAAAGGCAAACGCGTGTCGCGAATGCGGCGTATAACCAGAAGTTCCGTTAAACCACTAATCATGCCAAGGGAATTGAGTCAAGGATACAGAATCGATAAAAACGTATTAAAATCTTAATTCTAATCAAGTACCAAACATTAATTCAATTAATTCCTAAGCTAATAGAAAAAATTATGAAAAAATATCACTAAGTCAAGGAGTAACATATTAGTACCCACACAAAATTTCAGCCAAAAATCATGGAAGAAAATACCACAATTAAATCGCCAAAATTCAAGATACAAAGCAAAAAATTAAAAGAAGCTAGGAGGTGCAGTGGACTGGAATTAGTGTGAATAGAAGAACATTCATTGGCAAGCCCAAGTGCATCTGGCCCAATCCCATGTACCAATGTCCAAACATTTTCCCTGAATATTATTTTTTTATCTCTGATTTATACATGTCAAAATAATAATAAAATTAAATTAAATTAAACATGAGAAACAGTGAGGTCGGAGAAAGGACGTCGTTGGAATGTGTTAGGCTCAACAATTCGCGTGACTCCCTAGCTTCTTCATCAATCCCGCCGCCGCGACACCCACCTACACTCGTCAAAAACTCGATTAGCAACCATCAACCGCCTCGTTTTCACATCTTCGTTCTATATCTGCATCAGATCCCACCAATTTCCGCTAAAAATGGCCTAAGTCATAGATGATAAATCTGAGCCCTAGGTTTATTGCAAGTGAAATTACATGAAGGTGCGAAGACTCTTCAGCGCGATTCCACGGGGGTTAGAACCTACATGTCCTCCTTTACAGACCGGTATCAAGAAATTGTGAAAAGGATGAAGAATGATGCGTAACCTACCTCGACAGCGACGGTGATCGGAGACTTCGACGAATCCTCATACTCAGGGATCACTACATCTTTCTCCAAAAACTCCTCCGATTTAATTTTCTACTTCCGCTATACTTCAGTGTTGCCCCGAATCTACAAATTCATTGTTGTTCTTGCGGTGCACAAAAGTTGTTGTTGAACTACGATCTTGATGCAAATATCTTGACGCGGTTGTGTGACGAATTTGCAGGAGATGATGATGATCGTTCCTTAAATATGTAGCATGGAGAACTTGAAGAGAATGTCGCAGATGCTGAGAAGTTGCAATAGGTTATGGTGGTGAAGATTGAAGAGCTTCAATGAAGAGGGAATTTGAAGATGATTGCCGACAGGGAAGAAATTTCAGAGAGAGTTTTAGAGGTGGTTAAAGATGAAGGTGGAGAATGAAGAAGGATCAATGGAAGAAGAAGGTGTGATCTTTCTGCAGAATCAAGAATCCCATGAAATTCTGGTAAGTTTTTCTTCTCTATTTTCTGTATCTTTTTTCTATTATGTTAACCGTGTCTCTTCTCCCTATCCTTTTCTGTTATGATTCTCCTATGCATATGCTGTTAGATCTGTAGGAATTGGAGAGTGAGTTTGGCAGTTGATTCTATTCGGTTAGGGGTTGGTTGGAGTTTTATGTGCAGGTTGGTGAGATTATAGAATTCTGTTAGGATGTTAAGATACAATTAGGAATTCTGTTTTGGATTTGCAGTTGTTATGAATTGGTTAGAGGTTTGAGGAATGGGAAAAAATGGTTAGAAGGTGAATTGGTTAGGTTAGTTAACAGTTAGACAAGCTGTTAGAAAATCTGTTAGGAAATTGGTTGTTGAATTAACTGTTTTGAGAACATCTGCTCTTCCGTAAAATGGTTGAGAGTTTTAGGAGGTTAGGGAACAGTTAGGGAATGAAATAATGGTTAAGAAATGGGAAATTCTGTTTTGGTTAACAGTTATAAAAGCTGTTAGAAAATCTGTTAGGAAATTGGTTGTCGAATTAACTGTTTTTTAATGTGGTTATGCAGTTAAGGGGATGTTATGATGTTTGGATTGCCGCTTATGCTGAAACTGATATGGTATGCTTGGTTTTATGCAGGTTCAATTGTGATTTTCAAGCATGGGATTTGGTGTTAGCAAGGGAGATAGTGGCATGGTAGAGTATCCTTTCGGCTCATTTCAAGGCTTGAAGAGGATGAAATTATGGCAGACGACAAAGAGTTTGAAGCATGGAGGCTTATCATGGAAGACTTTGAAGTATGAAGAGATAGGCTTTAGGATAGATATAAGAATTTATTTTTGTAATTATTTTTGAGTTGTAATGTTTGTGACATGAGGTTACCTTGTAATGGTTTATGTAAAGGCAGCGGTCTAATCTTGCAAGGTTCAAGTGAATGTAAACAATGGTTTCTACCTTGTACTTTAAACAAAATTGAATAAGAACTTGGATGAAAGTTTGATGAATGACGTATTTTTATAGTGATTTTGAATGGAATTGAATGACCATGAATGAATTTTGATGGAGCTTGCATAAGATTGAACGCAACTATTTCTTTTCTCGTACAAGAACCAAGGATTATGTCACGTAGCTTAAGCAACATGTGTATCTCTTGATAGACGAAAGGTGATCTTAATACAAAAATGCAATGTGATCTTAATACAAAAATGCAATGCCCTCAACAAAACCCTTTGATGAAGATACAACCCTAACCTTGTGCCTTGGATACATGTTGATGAGGAAATGACTTGAGATGTAAAGAAGAGCCAAAATCCTAACTCAAAGCTTTCTTAATTGAAACATTGACAAAAACCCTAAGCACTCGATCTTGAGAACATTTGATGAGGACGGAGAACCTTGTAGCTTAATGAATATAACCCTAACTCCGGATCTTGATCGTTGAAGAAACAATTTAAATTACCCTTGAACGTAGAAGAGAGCCTCAAAACCAGAGAGAAACCTTAATTCTTCAATATCTTTGATCCAAAAGACCGAGCCTCGATGAAATCGGATGGAGAATACCTTGTATCTTGATGTAGATAAGAAGAGAATAACCTCGTAACTTAATGATAAACAAGTCCATGAAATAAAACCCTAGCTTCACACAAATGATTGATGGAGAGATCACTTGAAACAAGCTTGTGCGAAGATGAGAGCCTTGAAGCATACAATAATGTAATTCCTCGAAATCCCTGATCCCGTGCCAAATTACTGACTAATGATGCATGATGTGTTAGATGACCTAATGAAGGTTATGTACATGAGAAAAGTGCGAGATGCGCAATCCAGATAAAAGCGAAAGGGGTAGGACAAATTTGGGGTATTACATCGATGTCTGAATCTTCTTTACTGTCCTCAATTGCATTAATTCCCCGATTGCTGATGTGTAGAGGAGGTCTTCCAATCTGTGCGCTCCTAACAGCCCTTTGAGCCCCTGTAGTAAAGTCCAAACCAAATTTGTCAGTTTTGTGAGTGAAATCAGGGAGCTGACCCCAATTGTTACACCCAGCTTCTTCAACCACAACCCTGGTGTCTTTGAAAGAAGCCATCTTCAATGGAGGTTTGCCGATAGTAATTTCAGTTGATGCCAAAGTATGAGGGACCTCTTCGAAGTTCTGACAAGGAGTTTCTATGAATTCCCCGTCCATCTCCAAGTAGCGAAAGGAATTGAGATGACTCACCATATACTCTTCTTCACCTTGCATTGCGATGATCTTTCCTTTCACTGGGTACTTCAGCATTTGATGGAGTGTGGAAGTAACTGCCCCAGCCCTATGGATCCAAGGATGGCCCCTAAGCAAGAATATGATGGCTTGATATCCATTACGTAGAAGGTGGACCCAAAAGTTTGAGAACCCACTTTAACAGGGATGTCCACCTCCCCGTGCACCATTCTCTTTGATTCGTCAAAATCCCTCACCACAATGTTACTAGGCTTTAGAGTCAAACCCTCATAATCCAAACGGTCCAACACCTTCTTCGGCAGAACATTCAGTGAAGACCTGGTATCTACCAACACACGAGCCATAGTAGTGCCCCTGCACTTAATTGAGACATGCAGAGCATCATTATGCTTCCTTCCTTTCGGTGTCAGATCCGCATCTAAAAACCCAGCCCATTGTCAGCAGTCAGGCTGGCCACACAATCTTTGAACTGATCTGCTGAAGTTTCCTGCGTCACATGCGCATTCTTGAGAAATGCAATCAAAGCCTTCGCGTGGGCTTTAGAACTCAACAGCAGAGACAACATGGATATCTTTGATGGGGTCTGCCCCAGCTGCTCGACCATATTGTAGTCGCTCTTCTTGATAATTTTCAGTATTTCCTCTATTTCTTGTTCAGAGGCTTCCACAACGATTTTCTTAGGTGCCTCCGTCTGGGCAGGCTCACCTATAATTTCCTTGCCCAAGTCCCATATGGCTCAGCAGCAGGGGTGATAACTGGAGTAAGAATAGGAATAGTAGCAGGTGTAATAACTGGAGTGGGAATAAGAGAAATGTTAGGAGTGCTGGTTGGAGCAGTAGCTGGGATAACAGTGGGCTTGATGATAGTCTTCGGGGAAATCTCGGGAGAGAAGACCCTTCCACTTCGGGTAACCTTACTAGTCCCAAAAATATTACTGACATTAATATCAGCTTCTTCATTCTTCATCTCTTTCTTAAACCCGTGGTAATACACATCAGCACCATAATGCCATGGGACAACCTTGTCTGAGGTGTACGGGATGGGACCAGGAACAATGATTATTAACGGAGAAATTCTTTGAACAGGTGTAAACCTAACAGGTTTTCTCGAGGAAACTTTGGAAGGATTGGTGGAAATGGTTATAATGGCAACGTCTTCAGTGGGAACAACGGGAATCATAGTCTTCTCAAACAAAATCTCTTTATTATCCATCAAGCACTGAACACCTGACTTCAACAAGCGGCAACCAATAGGTATAATCTAACACATGTGGCAACCTTCACCATAACCCGAAAATAAACCGGCCAACAACAAATTCTTCTTAACAATCATCAGAGGAGTAGAATTTCTTCAACAAAGGTCACAAACAAATCGGTGTCAATAGCATTAACTCCACGACCATGTTTGGGCATGGGAGCAGTTATAACATTCGGCTTTTCTGGAGCATCAAACTCTATCTCCTTGGTTTCGAGCAAATCTTATACTTTGTTTATCAGAGCCTAGAAATCGTTTGTATCGTGGCCTGGACTCTCAGAATGTTAGGCGCACCGTGCGTTGGGATTGTATCTGAGAGAAGTAGTGTTTGGATTTTTTGGAGCCTCTCTCAAGGTTACCAAGTTGGATTTCAACAGGTGAGGTAAAACTTCAACCAATGTCATGTTGATGCGGGTAAACTGATGTTGTGGTCTTTATCCCCTTTGTTGATTGTTGCATTGTGGAGCAACTGCGGGTCTTGGTATCACTACAGCATTTACCGTTTAACGGTGTTCAGATCTGTTTTGGCCCCTCCGGCTATAGAATGCACTGGCCTCCTTCTTACCAGCAAAAGGTTTCTTTACCGAACTCAAAGAGGTATCCTTCTGTATTTTACCACTCCGAATTCTAGCTTCTACTCTTTCTCCAATTAAAATCAGCTCAGTGAATCCAGCTGATGAACTGCCGATCAAGTGATTGAAAAATGGACCAGACAGCGTCCCCAGAAACATATCAACCAACTCCCTATCAGACAATGGGGGTTGAATTCTCCCAGCCAAGTCTCTCCATTTTGAGCATAATCTTTAAAACCTTCACCTGCACCCATGGACATACCCTGGAGCTGAGTACGAGTGGGAGCAAGGTCGGCGTTGTACTGATACTGCTTGTAGAAAGCAACATCAAGATCTTTCCAGTTTCAGAAATTAGCTCCCTCCAACTGGTAGAACCATTCAAGCTGAGTCCCTGACAGACTATCTTGAAAGAAATGCATCCACAAATTTCTATCAGCTGTGTGGGGTTGAATCTTCCTGATATATGAGCGGAGATGGAGTTTTGGGCAGGACACTCCATCATACTTGGCAAAAACCGGAGATTTGAATTTATGGGGGATGACCACTCCCGATACCAATCCCAATTCTCTGAAATCCAAACCAGGTATCTTCTGAACTTCCATTGCACTCAGATGGTCTTCTAGCTGCTTGTATCTATCCTCAACAAGAGAATATTTCTCATCATCAAAATCAGTATCATTGTCAGAAACTGCAAGACTAGGGTCCTTTTCCCTCTCTTGGTTCTCCCCTTCCTTGGATGAAGAGGTCAGATCAGTTTGATGCTTCAACCTTTCTCCGAACCTTCTGCCCATGTTCAGAATACCAGTCTTCTTCTTCTTCTTCTTCTTCTTCTTCTTCTTCTTCTTCTCTTTCAGAATGAGGGTCTTCAGATCCTCTTGCCCCTTATCCAGACTTATGAACATCTGTTGGAACTGGGCGTTCTGTGCCTAAAGATCTTTGATGGTTTGATTGGAAGACATTTCTGCTGAAATAAACAGCGAAGAAGATGAGAAACCTGTAATGGTACCTGTAATGGTATGCATGATAATGGGATGCACATGTAATGATTTCAAAGACTTTGGGAGATTTAAATTTGCAAACCAAAAATAAACAAAACTTTATTAGCTTAACTTTAAAAGGTTCAACAATGCCTTTAAGGCGTTACAAAGAAGTAAATAAAACAAATCTAAAACTAGAAAAAGCAAAATCAAAAGTCCCATGGACGCTTACTCTTTGTGCTGATATAATCATTAATCACTCTTTCCTCCTCGAGTTTCCTGGTGAGCTTTAGAACCTTCCTTTCTTGCTCATGGAACTGCTCCCGGTAAGTATCCCACTCATTCTTCAACTGAATCCAATACCTTTGTAACTCCCCAGGATCAGTGGGCATGTAAGGATAGAGAACCGTGTAAGGAATACCTTCTTCATTAGTGGGCTCCACAATCACTGGTAATACGGCCGCATAAGGCATCATAAGCTTCGGGGACGAGCTCTGACCCATTGGAGGTAAGGCTGCATAGGAAGGGAAGTCTTCGGTCCCAACTCTTCGGGGTCAGATCTGTTTACCATGCCCCAAGCTCGTATGAACCTCCAGCGATTCTCCTTAACGTCCTCCTTATAGTCGAATACAATGTCCTCGAGAAGTAACTCATGGGAACCATATCTTCTAGCACGGACAAATTGTCACAAGGATAGACAAGGATTGTAAGTTATACCCCCTCTGATACCAAGTAATGGGACATTAGGGTATCCCCCACAGAAGTCAATAACAACAGTGTCTTCCATAGCCCGGGAACACCAAAGAATATTCGTATGAGCAAGTGACATTATTCTGTAAGACCAACCCAAACCTTCTTCGTTCTTCAGCACTGACTTAGGGAGGTGAGAAATAAGCCACCTCGACAGCAACAACACGCAACACATAAGAGTCCCTCTTCTCTTCATAGTACGAGTATAGAGAGCATGCAAGATATCTCCAAGCAAGGTAGGCACATGGCTGCGAGAAAGGAAAATCTTGACAACATTCATATCTACAAAGGAGTCCGGATTAGGGAAGAGAACTAAACCATAGATAAGAAGAGCCAAGACATCCTCAAAAGCCTGAAAATACAAATCATCCCAGAATAGCTGAGCCTGGTCTATCAGAAATTTGGCTAGAAAATCTTTGACCCCACTTCGAGTTTCCCAATTGGATACCATATCGGCCCGTTTCAAATGCCAGGCTGAGGCAATGTATTCTGGCTTAGGAACCTCTTCCATACCTGTGAAGGGTACCTGTTCAAGAATGGATATGCCCAATATATGGGAAAATTCTTCCAAAGTGGGTACCAGCTGGTAATCTGGAAAGGTGAAGCAGTGATGCTTGGGATTGAAGAACTGAAATAGTACTCTCATCACCTGTTCATCAAGGTTTGAAGTAACCAGGCTGAGAAGTTGACCGTGTCTCTTAATGAAAGTAGAAGTTTCGGAAACTCTTGATGCTAGCTCTTTAAGTTGGGCAGGTATCTGCACAAAGTTGATTCGAATGGTATTTCTACGCACAGAAGCCATGATCTGCAAAACAAAACAAAGATAAATTCCCTTGGTCTTTGAAATGGTTAGTGTAATGAAGCATGAATGCCATGTTATGATGCATGATGTCATGATAAACCACAGGTATAGCAAACACAAGTATTGCAAACACAGTCAAATCACACAAAACCCTTAGGTTTAAGGCTTGCATGAGGTCAAAGGTTATACCCTCTTGAAGTTAAGTTGGTTTCAAACCTGTCCTAGAAAAAAATAACCGAGTTCTAGAGGATCTCAATATCACTGACCATCCTCCATTGGTCATGGTTTCAGCTCATGCAATCTTTTCTTGCGGCCGAAATTATTCCGAGAGTATGGTCTCAATGAGTGTAGCATCGAGTATCAACCAGTTCTCAGCTTTACACCAAGGCCGGCTATCTCACTACTTTCTAATGGCCAAGTTGGGCGATTAAAGGTTCTAAGGTCAGTTGATGCTTAACGACACCACGCAGCGGCCCCGTATTCTCCTTGTTTCTCCACAAGGGATACCGATACCAACCAAAGTGCCACATCAACCTAGCTACTGCTTCAACCGTATCAGTCTACACCGTACAGTTCCCTCACAGTCTATTGCTACTTACCTAAAAGGTATTCCCCAGATCCGGATGTAGGATCTATAGTAACCCCCAAACAAAACCCTCAAAAGTAAAGCAAACAAAGCAATCAAGAGAAGCAATTAAGATGAACTAGATCCTAAGGTATACCCCACTTATTAACTCCCCGACAGAGTCGCCAGTTCTGTGATACGGTGGCAGGACCGACTGTTTTTACTAGTTTGCATTTTGCGTTTTGTGTTCGCAAAATGTCACGGTAAGTAAGAGTTACCATTGACTTTTATTTCATCCAACCGGAAAGGAAAAAAGTACTGAAAAAATCCTTTTTTCGAGATTTTGAGTACGAGGGGTAGATTATAGAAAGGGAAGGTATTATCACCCTTTCTATCCATGGTTTTCCATGGGCTCTTAGGTACTTGCTCATCTTTTAAAAATTTCTTGTGTATATGGTTTGTTTTTGAAAAGTTTGACTTCATGATAACCCTTGTATCAGTCCTCAAAGGTGTGACGAAGTGTTGAAAATTTGTTTGAAAAATGTGAGTGTAAAAAGCTTTGATTTGAGCAAGTACCTACTAACATCTACCTACTCGGAAAAGACCGTTTATATTCTCGTTTCCTTTAGACAGCGCTATCCCACTTTTGAGAAATAGGTAGCACCATCGTTGGAGTTTGTAAGGGTCAATTCGAAAGGGACATACAATCACTAAAGCAATATTAGGACATCTTAGTAATAACCCTAAAGTCTTAAGATCTTCTCGAGGCAACATTTTCGAGGCAACATTCGAATGAGACATTTGATCTTTTTTAGACAGGAGGGCAACCACTAAGACACCCTATACTTAATGATCGTTTACCGAAGGCAACCGAAGTGAGAGTATACCCTAAGAGTGATATGTGCGAGTGATTTGTTTTCAGTTATTTATCTTTGCACATTAGGGTTTTCTAACTGTATTAGTTTATCATGCATTCTTGTCATACAATCCTATTAGCATACATCTAAACAGTTAAATATTTGCAGAAATTAAGATGCGAGAAAGTAAATCTACGCTATTAAAAGGCTTGGGGGAGGGGGATTAATTACATAGCCAAAAAAACCGGGAATTTAAACAATAAATAAAACCCTAAATTAAACTATTACAAGCCATGAACAATTACAAAAATATTGTCGAAATAAATAATAAGCGCGCGACAAATTAGATAAGAGGACGAGTAGGGTTTTGACCCTTGATTAAACCTATCGACGATTGATTAAAAAATGTTTTTTGTGATTTGAGAAAGTAAGGAAATAATTAAATTAAGAAGAAAATCCTAAGTTCTAATTAATTTTAAATTAAAAAATAAATTAGTTCATTCTAAAACCTATTTTTGTATTTTTATTTACTTGAGAAAAATAAAATTAAATCAAGAATTTAACCTAATTTTCTAATTAGTTTTAATTCTTAGAAAAAAAATTAAAGTTTCCCTAAGTTAAACTAATTAAATTAAATTAACAAAATTAATTTTGATAAAAAAAGTCTAATTCTAATTTTTTTGATTTCTTGATTTTATGATTTTATGAAAAAAAGGTAATTAATTGTCAATTGAAATAATTCAAAGAAATGTAAAAAGAATAAAAGTAAGAAAGAAAATTTAGAAATGGGCGTGACATCATTAGCAATTCTGGGGGTGGAAAGTGAATTTCTGGGCCCAACGAGGCTAAGGCCTATTTGACTTTGCCAGATCTAATGCGCACGTTGACTTGGGGTACATGGTGGACCTTCAATGAAAAGGCATTGGATCTGGCTGGAGAGGCATTTGATGGTTGGATCTTGATGGCATATGGTGGATGTACGCTAAAGCAACACGCTTGATCACATGTTGAAAAATAATATGAAACAAATATGGGACTTGGGGATCGAACCCAGGTCCTTATGCTTGCTCCCAATACCACGCTACCAGCTGAGCTACTTTGTTTGCTTGTACATAGAATAGAAATAAACAATATAATCAGATCACATGGTGTAATCAGACAAAGCGCGAAAATTCAAATGGACAAGTCACATGTTGCCACACAGGCTTCTTCTTCCTCCCTCCGCCGCTTTAGCAAATCAGGCTTTTACCTACAGACGTTTGATGTAGGTATAACCTTGCCCATCTCCAAAATTGCGTATGCTCAAGATAAATGACCATGGCTGGTAGAAATCAACTCGTATTATCCTCACGAGCATCATGGTACCAAAATTAACGCCCAATTTTGCCTGCATTAGAAAACCCTAAACAAGAACACAAAACCCTAACCATGGCAATTTCACGTACAAGCATAAAAAATGCAATTAAATGGAATGATTAGCTTGCAAACACGATGATAAACATGAGTATGGTAATCAAAAGGGCTAAAGATACATGAATTAGTGAAATTAGAATCAACATTTTGGACAAACCGTTGGAGGCGTGGAGCACGATTCTGGGCGTTTCAAGACCTGGGAGTGATTGAAATCGCTTCCTGGGATGCCCGGGAAGGGATTGGTGCTCTTGAAATGCTTTGAAACTCCTTGTAGGTTAAAAACCGATTCCCACTTTTTCTTGAAATTTTCAGTTTTCCTTAGATGTTTTCACGACTTCTTAACCCCTCTTCTTGCCTTGGCTATGTTTTGTATATGTAATACAACACATTAGGTCAACAAAAATGAGTTGAATCTTGGTCCATTATGAAGATTTGATTTGGTCTTTATCTTTGTATGATATCTTTCTATATCAAGCCAAATCATGCCAATTTTGGTTCAATTTGTTTTTGCACGTTTTGGATATGATTTGCCAGCATAATTGGATTTGATTCCACCTAAAATCTGATCACAAAACAAATCTTTGATATTTTTTGCTATTTATTTGATTTAATTTGACTTTTAAATGATAAAAATCAAAATAAAATAAATAAATAAAGCAAAAGGTGTGTGGGTGCTGATTTGGATCGTGGAACATGTCATAAGCAAGATTCAATCATGAAAAACTAGGCCCATTTGACAAAAAAATGCAAATTTGAGCACATTTGTCTTTTGGCAATTTTACAAAAAAGGTCAACTTGACCAATGCGTAACTCTCTCAATTTTGACCCTAGAGAGGTGTTCTTGGACTTTTTAGAAAGCTTAGGATGTCCCCTAAGCAACCCTTTTAGTCTCATCTCAATTGAGGCTTCCATGTTCATGTATAATGCTTTTACTCAAAAGGTGTTTTTGTTGACTTTTCAAAATGACCTATAATGTCAAAATTCATATCTTTTTGTGAGTGCATATTATGAACTTGAGAGCTGAATATTAATTATAGGTAATTGCACTCTCTTCAAAATGAGCTTTGGATGGGTCATTTCTGATAAAGTATGAGAAAGTTATGCTTGGTCAAAGTTGAGTTGACTTTTCCTACAAATCCCTAATTTGGCAACTTTTGGGTTTTGATGAATTGTGAGCAATCCTTGAGGAATCATGATCAACCCTTTATCAAATTATGGATAATACTTACAAATTAGGATGTTGGCAAAAAATCTTGAAGTTTGACTGTATGTGGGCCACAGTTGATTTTTGACCTAACACAGTTGATTTTCAAGCATTTGGGTAATTGATTGAGCAAACTTCCTCTGCAAGGCTTGAAACCTGGCATGGATGATCTTGAGAACATATTAGGACAATGGTGAGAATTTGAGTCCTTTGTGGTTCATATATCCTGATGAAAAATGAAACCCTAATTTGAGGTAGACTGCCATAGGAGAGAGTTTGTCTGGTCAACTCTTGACTTCCCTTGAACAATTTGGGGACCTCACTTGCCATGTGTTGAGAAATATGGGAGGAAAAATTTTGGCGGTACAACAAGACTCTTTTGCATTCAAATATTTGTGTTCATTGTCTTTCCTTTCTTTCAAATACATTTTCAAAAATAGCCATGTATCTTACATGCACACAAACACACACACACACACACACACACACACACACACACACACACACACACACACACACACACACACACTTTTGCAGGTCCACATCCACTCTGGATCCTTTTGCCAATGACTCTATTATTGCCTACTATGACTTTGAATGTCCTATCAACCAAGCCGAAGACGAAGGAGAGGAATATTGTGACATACCAGGAGAACTAGCCAGACTTCTATTACAAGAGGAAAAAGCTATTCAACCGCATGAAGAGTCAGTTGAAGTTATCAACCTGGGTACTGAGTCAGATAAGAAGGAAATCAGGATCGGTGCTAATTTGGAAAGCAATGTTAAGAGCAGGTTGGTTCAGATATTACGTGATTATGGGGAAGTATTTGCTTGGTCTTATGAAGATATGCCTGGGTTGGATACCGACGTCGTAGTTCATCGTCTGCCGACAAGAGAGGACTTCCCTCCTGTTAAACCAAAGGTTCGTCACATGAGGCCTGATATGTCTGAAAAGATCAAAGCTGAAGTGATGAAACAATTTGATGCGGGGTTCCTAGCTGTGACATCCTATCCTCAATGGGTTGGCAATATGGTGACAGTGCCAAAGAAAGACGGGAAAGTTCACATGTGCGTAGACTATAGGGATATGAATAGGGCAAGCCTCAAGGATGACACATTGACGTCTTAGTTGATAATACTACTCAGCATAAAGTCTTCTCATTTATGGATGGCTTCTCAGGCTATAATAAAATAAGGATAGCTCCCGAAGATATGGAAAAGACTACTTTCGTTACGCAATGGGGCACCTTCTGTTACAAGGTCATTCCGTTCGAATTAAAGAATGCAGGGGCAACCTATCAAAGGGCTATGGTAGCTTTATTTCATGACATGATTCATCATGAGATAGAGGTATATGTGGATGATATGATTTCCAGATCACAAACCGAAGAAGAACACCTCGATCATCTGCACAAATTATTCGAGAGGCTAAAGAAGTACAAGCTAAGGTTAAATCCTAACAAGTGCATGTTTGGAGTATAATCTGGAAAGATTCTAGGTTTTGTCGTCAGCAATAAAGGCATTGAAGTTGATCCTGCCAAGGTAAAGGCCATCCAAGAAATGCCAGTCCCTCATTCTGAAAAAGAAGTCATAGGATTCTTGGGTCGTCTCAGTTACATTGCCCGTTTCATATCTCACTTGACTGCTACTTGTGAGCCACTCTTCAAACTCTTGAAGAAAGATCAGGTAGTCAGATGGAACGATGAGTGCCAGATTGCCTTTGAAAAAAAATAAAAGAATACTTATAAGAACCTCCTATTCTCATGCCTCCAGTTGAAGGAAGACCCTTGATCATGTACTTGACAGTACTAGAGAATTATATGGGTGTGTTTTGGGCCAACATGACGAGTCTGGACGAAAAGAGCATGCTATTTATTACCTGAGCAAAAAGTTTACTGACTGTGAAACCAAATATTCACTGCTCAAGAAAACTTGTTGCGCTTTGGCATGGGCTGCTCGCCGGCTAAGACAGTATATGTTGACTCATACCACTCTGCTGATTTCTAAGATGGACCCAATCAAGTACATCTTCGAGAAACATGCCCTTTCTAGACGAATAGTCAGATGGCAAATGATCTTGACTGAGTACGACATTCAATACAAGACTCAAAAAGCCATAAAAGGGAGTGTACTAGCAGATCATTTGGCCCATCAAGCTGTGGATGATTATTAGTCAATGAACTTCGACTTCCCTGATGAGAACATCGTGCTGGTAATCGACTGTGCGAAACCGGGACCGTATGACAGACCTGAACAAGGATCCCGATGGACTATGGTATTCGATGGGGCTTCCAACGCCTTAGGTAACGGAATTGGTGCTGTGATCATCTCTCCTGAAGGTTGCCACTCCTTTCACTGCCAGACTATGCTTCGATTGCACAAACAATATGGTCGAGTATGAAGCATGTTTTTTAGGTCTGAAAGCTGCTATTGACTTAAGGATCAAGCATTTGGATGTGTTTGGAGATTCCGCCTTGGTGATCAGCCAAGTAAAAGGAGATTGGAACACTAAACACCCTAATCTTATCCCTTACAAGGAACTTGTGCTATCCCTAATTCCTTACTTCGAAGAGATCACTTTCGAGCACTTCCCCAGGGAAGAAAACCAGTTGGCTGACGCTTTGGAAACCATGTCTTCAATGTTCAAAGTCAGATGGGACAACAAAGCCCCTTGGATAATAATTGAAACATTCAATGAACCTGCACATTGCTATGAGCTTGACACTGACGCAGAAAAGCCATGGTACCATGAGGTTATGAGATACCTTGAAGCACAAGAGTATCTAGAGGGGACATCTATCAATGACAAAAAGTTCTTGCAAAGATTTGCGGCGAAATTCTTCCTAAGTAATGGGATATTATACAAGCGCAACCATGATTCATCTCTACTCCGATGTGTGGACAAGAAGGAGGCAAAGGAAATTATGGAAGACATGCACGATGGTCTCTTCGGTACTCACTCAAGTGGACATACGATGGCTAAGAAAATCTTAAGAGCCGGTTACTATTGGTCAACGATGGACACTGATTGCCATCAACATTCAAGAACTTGTCACAAATGTCAAATCTACACTGACAAGGTCCATGTACCTCCTATTCCTATGAATTTCATGATCGCTCCGTGGCCATTTGCAATGTGGGGCATTGACATGATTGGTGAAATCAAGCCCACAACTTCCAACGGACATCGCTTCATTCTTGTTGCTATCAACTATTTTACCAAATGGGTCGAAGCCGCCTCATTTTCCTCAGTCACCAAGAATGTGGTAGCCAAATTCATCATACACAACCTCATCTGCCGTTATGGTATCCCCGAAAGGATCATCACTGTGATCGGTGGATCTGGAACTGACTGTTTAACGCTGGTTCGCGAAATGTCGCGGAAGCAAGAGTCGCCACCGTCTTTTATTTTCTCCAAATGGAAAGGACAAAAGCACAGAAAAATTCCTTAAAGAGATTGCTCTCGGTTCGGGAGGTAGATTATAGAAAGGGAAGGTGTTAGCACCCTTTCTATCCATGGTTATCCATGGGCTCTTAGATACTTGCTCATTTGTGTTTTCAAAAATGGTTTGTTTGCTTTTCAACTGTGGGTTTTAAAAAGTTTCTTTGAAAATTCCAGTTCGACTCTTGTATCGGTCCTTAAGAGTGTTTGAAAAATTGCTTTCGAAAGCTTTTTGAAAATGTGTCGGTGTGAAAAGTATTTTTGATTTGTTTTGAAATTTAGAGCAAGTATCTAGAGTCGTCTACCTACCCTAAGGAATTCGTCTGTGTAAATGTTCTTTAAAGTAGTGCCATCCCACCATTGAGAGGTAGGTAGCACCACCGTTGGAGGTGTTCGGGTCAATTCGAGGTTCGGGACATGGTGATCACCAGAGCAATGGGAAGACACCTTAGAAGCTACCCTCATGCCAGGTTCCCGGATCATGAGGACTTACTAAGACATCCTCTACTCGACGATCACCTTTCGAGGCAAGGCAACAGTGAGGCGTACCCTAGGGGTGGTGTGTGATTCGTGCGTCGTTTTCAGATATTTTTGTCTTTTGTCATGTTATTGGTGATCTAGCGTTTGTTTTTATTTTTGTCCATTCATTCTTTCATGCCTTGATTAACAGTTAACAGTGCGAGAAATAAAAGATTCTAAGCTATTACAAAAGGCGCGGGTCCACATCGCCAAAATTTCTTGAACCCGATTTGACAGAAAAATAAAGAATTAAAAGAAAAGCTAAGTGCGAGAAATTAATTTACAAGGCCTTGGGAGAGATACATAAATATTAAACGAAAAAGAAATAAACACGCGAATTAAATAAGAATTAAGACGAGGGCGTTGGACCCTTCTTGCAAAATTAAATTAAATGATGGAATTAATTAATTAAAAAAGAAAAGAAATTGTTTTTGGTATTTTTTGGTATGTTATGATTTTTATGGAGAAAAATTAATTGAAATTAAATGCTAACCCTAATTCTATTTGTTTTTAGTTTATTAAGAAAAGATTAAATTTTAACCTAATATTTAACCCTAATTAATTTACATGCAATTCAATTACAAAAATAAATAGTTAATATTTTAATTATTATGAAAGAAAAATAAAAAGGAATAAAGATTATCATAAACCCTAATTCTATATTTTTTAGATTTTTATTAAAAAAAGTTAAGATTAAAACCTAATTTAAAACTAGTTAATTAATGAATTTATTTACAAAATATTAATTAGAAAAATATATTTAATTTTTTTCTTTTTTTTCTGATTTTTATTGTTTTGTGTTTTTATGAAAATTAATTAATTAAGGAATTAAATCAAGAAAACTAATTAAAACAAAAGATAGAAAAATATAAAAAAAGGGAATTTTAAGAGTGCAAACCATGGGGTTCTGCCCCTAATTTTGGAGGTAAGACTTAGCATTTTAGGCCCATCAAGACCTTGGCCCGTTTGACTTTCATGCCAGCATGCATACGCGTTGACTAGAATGCATCATGTTCCTCAAACCTGTGCCCTTGGATTGATGATATTGAACGCATGGACGGCTTGATGGAGGAGCGTATGGTGCGTCTTCAGGACATAATCTGCATAGAACCATTAATTGAAAAATAATGTGAAAGGGGGTGAGGACCTGGGGCTCGAACCCAGGTCATGAGGTTTACCAATCAACGCGCTTGCCAGTGCTCCACTTGGTTTTCTTTGTATATTATATAATAAGCGATCAATATAAAACAACACAAACGCGTTAGTGGATTTTAGCGCGAATTTTTGAACAGACCAACCAACGCTCGCCACTTCATCATCTCCTTCGCTTGGTTTTATTTTCCTGAAACAAGAACAATTTAGCAACGGTTTTGTTAGTGTTCCCTTAGGCCAGTTTCTGAAAAATAGCGACTAGCCCAGGGATGCTCATAAATTGAGCGCGAGGGTGGCCTTGTGATCGTCTGAGTATGCTGAATTGAGTGGCCTAAGTCTTATGCTCCAATTTTTCCTTAATTAAAAAAACCCAATTTGAAGCTTCATGAACCCTAAAAGACAAACATGGTGGAATCGTATATAGCACACAAAAACTCAATCAAAGTAGATGGTTAGCTTCAGAACATATCAATTAGTATGAATACACAAACAAAATGCTATGTAAATGCCTAAATATGGAAACACGATTATGAAAAAAAGTGAAGAAAGCTTGGCTTCTGTACAGTGATTCAAGGTGTTAGAATTGATGCTTTTGATCCAGGAAGGTTGCTTGATGTCCTTGGAAGGCAATATGATGAGTTTCTTGGCTTGAATCGACCTGCAAATAGGTTTTCAGATTTGGAATTTTTTGCAAAAAAGCTTGAGTTTGACAATGGGGTTTTGCGCAGCTTTTTTGGTCCTGAGGCATTAGGTCTTGCTTTAGCTTATGTATGGAGTGAATTAGGTCAAAGAAAACAATCAAAAACCTTGGCATTCATGGTTTGAAAGATTTGATTTTTTCAAGATCTTTTTCAATCTTTTTTCATGCTATTTTTGTACAAATCATGTCCAATCAATTCAAATTCTTCCATATCTGATCATGCACGAATTTTTGAAGATATTATATGCACAAAAAGATTTGAAATAGTAGGTTTAGTATTTTTTCATATTTTATTTAGTTTAAATGAATTATTAATAATAAAAAATTCAAATAAATAAATAAAAATGGAGAAAAATTTCCCTTTGGGCCAAATGGTCGTGCACATGCCTTGGATAATGAATTGTGGAAGAAAAAGAGGCCCATTAGCAATTTTAGGTCATTTGAATCAATGTTGACTTTTCAAAATATCCAAAAATTTCCCAACTTCCACAAGGCATAACTTGCTCAATTTTTAAGCTTTGCTCATGTTCTTGGACATTTTGGAAAGGTCTTTGAGTCCTCTAACCAATGCCTTTAGTCCCATGTCATTTTTATTTACCAATCTCAAGTTATGGCCTTTGACTTAAAGTCCCTTTTTGTTGACTTTTGAAAATGACCTATAATGTTGAAATTGATAACTTTTTGTGAGAGCATTTCTTGGACTTGAAGTGTGAAGAGGAGTTGTAGTAAATGTCTTTATCTTCAAAATGAGCTTTGGATGGAATTTTTCTGATAATCCATGTGAAAGTTATGCCCTGGTCAATTTACAGTTGACTTTTTCAGCTGTCCAAATAAGGAAACTTTTGCATCTTGATGATTTTTGAGCCAAGCTTTGAGAATCATGATCAAGCATTGATAAAATGATGTTTGTGGCCTCAAAATGAGATGTTGATCAAAAATTTGAACTTTTGACTGCCAAATGACCATTTTGCCCCTACAGTTGACTGTAGTGCAATTAGGGTTTTTGACTGTGCAATTTTGTGCTGAAAGTCTTGAAACTTGGTATGAGGATGCTTGACCATATTTATTGGCATGTGGGACTTGATTGGACCCTTGGAAACTTCATTTTCTTGATCAGAACAAAAACCCTAATTTTGACTGCTTAGGAGGCCCTTGAACTGTGCAACCTTTGGGGAGATTTTGAAGCTTGACTTGGCAATTTCTGAAGAATATGGGAGGGCAAATTTTGGGGTACAACAGTTGCCCCTGTTCAATCTTCTTAGACCTGAGGATGCAGATTGGCTGACGTGCCTTTCGTAATCCGAGGGTAGAAGATGATTGAACACTAGAGTGCCCAGAAATTTGCGCTCACATAGTAGCAATGTGATGATGGGAATGGGCTTATAGATGCCATTTGGAGATTGATGGATAGGATGATGGGCTTATAGATGCCATCTGGATGTTGATCGCGTAAGAGATTCCTTAGCGAGAACCGGCATACCTGCAAAAGAAAAAATGAGTACCTGACATGTTGCAGGAGCTGGTTTTCGGATGCTTGGTATAGATGTGTCCTGACTGGTTACAGGAGCTGAGTCTGGATCTTCAAGCGGTGATGAATGAACCAGGGATGGTTACTACCTCAACAGGAATGGTGAGAGAACCTTGGGCGACTTCAACTTCAACAGCAATCGTTGAGAAAATCTTGGGATTACCACCTCCGCAGTATCGGGGAGAGAATCGTAGGCGATTACAATCTCAATAACATTCATTGAGAAAAACCTGGAATGGAATTATCGTCTCCGCAACATTGGGGAGAGAACCATAGGAAATTATAATCTCAATAGCGGACGTTTGAGAAAAACCTGGAATGGAATTATCATCTCCGCAGTATCGGGGAGAGAACCATAGGAAATTATAATCTCAAAAGCATTCATTGAGAAAAACCTGGAATGGAATTATCGTCTCCGCAGCATTGGGGAGAGAACCATAGGAAATTATAATCTCAATAGCGGACATTTGAGAAAAACCTGGAATGGAATTATCATCTCCGCAGTATTGGGGAGAGAACCATAGGAAATTATAATCTCAAAAGCGGACGTTTGAGAAAAACCTGGAATGGAATTATCATCTCCGCAGTATTGGGGAGAGAACCATAGGAAATTATAATCTCAAAAGCGGACGTTTGAGAAAAACCTGGGATGGAATTATCATCTCCGCAGCATTGGGGAGAGAACCATAGGAAATTATAATCTCAAAAGCGGACGTTTGAGAAAAACCTAGGATGGAATTATCATCTCCGCAGCATTGGGGAGAGAACCATAGGAAATTATAATCTCAAAAGCGGACGTTTGAGAAAAACCTGGGATGGAATTATCATCTCCGCAGCATTGGGGAGAGAACCATAGGAAATTATAATCTCAAAAGCGGACGTTTCAGAAAAACCTGGGATGGAATTATCGTCTCCGCAGCATTGGGGAGAGAACCATAGGAAATTATAATCTCAATAGCGGACGTTTGAGAAAAACCTGGAATGGAATTATCATCTCCGCAGTATTGGGGAGAGAACCATAGGAAATTATAATCTCAAAAGCGGACGTTTGAGAAAAACCTGGAATGGAATTATCATCTCCGCAGTATTGGGGAGAGAACCATAGGAAATTATAATCTCAAAAGCGGACGTTTGAGAAAAACCTGGGATGGAATTATCATCTCCGCAGCATTGGGGAGAGAACCATAGGAAATTATAATCTCAAAAGCGGACGTTTGAGAAAAACCTGGGATGGAATTATCATCTCCGCATCATTGGGGAGAGAACCATAGGAAATTATAATCTCAAAAGCGGACGTTTGAGAAAAACCTGGGATGGAATTATCATCTCCGCAGCATTGGGGAGAGAACCATAGGAAATTATAATCTCAAAAGCGGACGTTTGAGAAAAACCTGGGATGGAATTATCATCTCCGCAGCATTGGGGAGAGAACCATAGGAAATTATAATCTCAAAAGCGGACGTTTGAGAAAAACCTGGGATGGAATTATCATCTCCGCAGCATTGGGGAGAGAACCATAGGAAATTATAATCTCAAAAGCGGACGTTTGAGAAAAACCTGGAATGGAATTATCATCTCTGCAGCATTGGGGAGAGAACCATAGGAAATTATAATCTCAAAAGCGGACGTTTGAGAAAAACCTGGGATGGAATTATCATCTCCGCAGCATTGGGGAGAGAACCATAGGAAATTATAATCTCAAAAGCGGACGTTTGAGAAAAACCTTTGATAACTTCTACTGAGTCTTCATCAGAAAAATCTGTTTGGGGTCAATTTAGCTGGACTAGAGAAGGCCTTGGACTGGATAAGAAATCTTTGGAGTCGATTAATTGAACCGGTCTAGGTCTTGGAGTCTTGAAATATGATCGAGAATTTAGCTGAATCTTTCCTGAAGGGTAAAGGTTAGTCATATGCAATGCATGATATGGACCAAGCAATGATGTTCTCAACATAAATGAGATTTGTAAGATATGATGCGTCTATGCATGCTATAATGATGTATGGGAGTGCGATGTTTATGAATGTATTTTTTTCGTCTAGGAAAGTAAATCCTTGACGGGTGCCGGGAAGTCACTCATGGGATGATGTTGGAGAATAGATTTTGCTTCCGCTGGGGATGATAATTGCAAGAATACCGGTAGGAGAAGATAACTCCGTTGGGGAATAAACTTGGCGAATGGATAACTCTGCGGGGAGAAAAGTACTCTAGTGGCCTTGCTGGGAAGCAATACTCTGTGGGGAGAGAGATACTTTGCTGAGTCGTTGATAATAACTTGCTGGGGATAAGAAGACTTCGTCGAGGACGCTCTTTCCGTGGCTTCTGGCTGAGGATAACCCAGTTATATCCTGGTAAGGAAATAACTCTTTGAATAAAGCCGGGCGACGTGTTCGTGCTCTGCGAGGATAAGCTTCCAGAATCTACTGGGGATAAGCTTACTGCTTGGGGAGATGGATTCCAACTTTCCTGAGGAACTAGATTGGACTCTCTGGGGGGAAGTTTTGAGATGTATTGGAAGTAACTCCACTGAATGTTTGATATGCCGCCGGGGAACAATCTTTAGACCAAGACTGCCGGGGATGCTTGTTTAAGAATGATGTGCTGGGGAATGTTGAGATCTGCTGGACGACACCCAACTTCCTTAAGTTTGATACTATAACTTCGCTTAGGGAGAGTGCACTGACTTGCTGGCTCACTCTCTGGGGGATTAAGACATCTGGTTACGTTCTTCAGCTGAACCTACCTTGATACCTTGGAGGACAAAACAATTAGATCGCTTGGACAACTCTTTATTGCCCCTGTTTCTGAGGTATGAGAGGAAGACCTGTGAGGGTAATTGACAAATCTTCTGGTAGACAAGTGACAAGATGATAGGACATAGTCGTATGCTTTGATCCCTAACTTTTGCCTGGACCGCCCTTTCGGGTTTTCAGTTCACCGGGATACCCATTTTTGCCCAAGCCGCCTTTTCAGGTTTTCGACTTGCCGGGTGTACAGATTTTTTCATTTCATCCCTCATTTTTCCCGAACCCTTTTGGTTCGCCGGGAAGCCCTTATTTTTGCCTAGGTGTGTCAACCTAGCGGGTCTTTGATTATGCGCAGTATTTTTTTGACTATGTCCGTGCTTTCAGGATGTAGGGAGTTGCCCCTGTTAGAAGTGTGTTGTCATGTCACCAGAAGGTGTTTGATCAGGCGAGATTCGTTGTTGGAATTCCCCAAGTGACTCAGGTGGAGATTTGCCCCAGGCTATTTGGCCTTTGAGAGATTCTCCGAATCTTGATTGGACTGCCCCAGATAATAGACCATGATTATATCATGCCCCTTGATTGGAAGTACTCTTGTTCATTAGGCATTCGTCGTGCGAATTTCTATGTTGTTCAAACAAAAAGTCATATGCAAACAAAGTTATGTTAAAATGCAAAGCTTATGTCTGTCTTGAAGATTTTGAAAATGCATTCTTTTTCATAAAACAAGTGAATGTTTGTAAAACGTGATGTCAACTCCGTATTTACCGTAAGCCTTAAGGAGTCAGGATACCTTTCGTAACAGCATGCTTTTGAACTAACCCATGCTTCAGCTAGGACTTTTAAGGGTTATAACGTGGCCTGGTTCACGGTTTAAGAAACAAAGGATAAAGGCTCAAATTTTATTTGTACCCACCCGCTCTTCGTGATGTTCTCCAAACCTAAACTCAGTTGATCATACGTTAGACCTTGTTTGAGTCTTTGCTCTGATTTTCCGGTGATGATTCGGATGTTAATAACTTATTTTGAATAGGCAGTCATTCTTGTTATTGTCGAGGGTTTGTAAGACCTCTTTCTTGATTTTTGTTATCCCTTTCTTTTTTTTTTGTTGCCTGAACTGTTTCCCTTTTTTGGAATTATAGTCAGCGGGATGCCCCAGTTTTGTAAGTCTCCTTCATGGGTTTTGACTTATTGGGTTTTCATTTTTGAGATATAATGACTGCCTTTCTTTATTGATTATTCGGAATCATCACTGTCTTTCTTTGTTTTGTAAGGACCTCCTTGGTGCCATTTGTCATGCACTTGGATCAACTGCGAGAACTACCCTGCCCCAGGTTATGATAAAGGGTTTTAATTTTCGAAAAGAAAAAACTCCTACTTCTTTGGCTCGGAGGGGTTGACGAGGGATTATCATCCTTATAACTCCAGTGTTTAGGAATTGAAACAATGCCTGTACCTCATCAGCAGGGTCTGTTCAAAAGCATACTGTAGATTGTGGTATCGTTTTCGTCATCCTCCCTCAAGAGGCTTTAGAATTTTAGATCAAGAGTTGACATCAGAAAAAAATATGAAAACAGTTTGTGTGATACGGTGGGAGAACTGACTAGTGTTTTGCGTTCGTATTCGCACTTGTGCGGTTGAGCAAGAGTCGCCACCGACTTTTTATTTTATCCTAAAGGAAAGGTTAAAAAAAGCACAGCAAAACCCTTTTGAGATATTTCATGGGTTCGGGGGGTAGATTATGAAAAGGGAAGGTATTAGCACCCTTTTCATCCATGGTTATCCATGGGCTCTTAGTTACTTGGTTTTTTAGATCACTTGCCTTGCTTTTTTTTCGATTGCTTTAAAAATGGTGTGTGTGTGGGTGCTTTTTGAAAATGTTTTGGAAAAAGATGCCTTGTCTTAGGCAACTAATGTATTTGACTCGTGTTTGAGTGTTTTACAAAAGTGTGAATCTTTTCGAAAAGATGTTTTCAAATGTTTTTGAGAGTTTGTTTGAAAGTGTTATGGATTGTGGTTTTTGAAAAGAAGGCAAGTGTTTTTGCAAGTTGATCTCAAGTAACTAAGAGTTTTGTCTACCCTATTGTACTCAAAGGTTTTTGTCATGTTTTAACCCCTTTTAACAATTTTGTTCTACCATTGAAATTGGTAGGCAATCTTGCATTTAGGAAATTTATTCGGGACGGGCGCGGGTCATCGTATGGACCATGAATGCAATGATGCCAAGTGTCTTTGGCAATTTGCTTTGAAGGGACTATGATCATTCCATTTTAGGCAGCATTCGAAAGCATCATCGAGGGACTTATGATCATTTGATTTTGTTTTGCCAAAGATACTCGGCGTGCAAGCATGGCCCATTTTGGAAGGCAACATGTGGGATTACCCTAGGGGGTGCAAGTGTGATTGTGTATTGATTACATGTATTTGTCTTGTATTAGGTTATCTAGCGTTTGATTTTATGTACATACAAACCCTAGGTCTAACCATGGTATAATTGAGAACTGTAAATCGCGGAATGTAAAATCTACGCTATTACAAAATAGTGTCCGGGAGTGGGGGAATAAATGTACAAAGGGGATGAGACTTATAGTATCCAAATAAATTACAACCAAATCGAAGTCGCAATTAAATGTAAATATCGAATATACAAATATAAGATAAAAATGTGTATAGGGCAATGTATTGTGTAAGTGTAAATGTGAGATGTATACGTATGTGTAATTATGTACAAGTGCGATATGTGAAATTGAAGCGTATTAGGGTTTTTGACCTAGAGAAATGTTTTTAAATGAATCTTTGATTTGTATGTTTAATTATGTACAAAAGAAAATGTTCAAGTTTTAATTAAGAATGTATCTTTATTTGCAAAAAGTATTTTGATTAAATATTGTGAATTTAATATTAGAAAGATGTATTTCTATTATTATGTACAAAAGTATATTAATTAAAAGAATAAAAAGAAGTATTTTCAATTTTTAATTATATGATGTGGAAATGTATTTTTATGTGCAAAAATATTTTAAGGAAAAAAAGAAAATATGTACAAGGTATATTTCAATTATATATCAAGAAATAAATTATGTATACTAAAAAGAAAATATATTTTAATATGTATTAAAAAAAGTTTCCAAGTTAATTGAATTAAACATGTATATAAAAAGTGTTTTAAATATATTAAAGAATGTAAGAAACATATTTTGTCTACTAAAATGATTTTGAAAAGAAAAAGAAAGTTTATGTAATATAAATAATAAAAAGAGTCAGTATTTAAAATGGGTTTGGTTAGAACAATGTTAGTGTTTTTTGATGGGCTTGAGGGAGACTTAGGGACGGGTCAGGCCCATGTTTAACTTGAACGAATTTTAGGGTTAGTGATTGTTAATTCAGTTTAGTAATGAGAGTTTTAGGGTTAGCGAGGCAGCGGCGGCGCGTATTCGTTCAACGTTCTCTTCCTCATCTCCCTGAATGCTTCTCTTTCCGGCCACCAACGCCACTCCCGAACTCTCTTCCCTCCAAGGCAAGAGCTCCACATCTTCTTGAAACAAGGTTAGCTTTTAGTTGTTATGTTCTTATCTCTTTTCCTTCTTTACGGATTGCATGTTTTGTTTTGATTTGAATTTTCGATTCTTAACTCTGTGCTATTGTGAGGTGGTGGAGAAAGAGAGGGAGGAAACTCACTACCTGATCTTGGAGATGGAGGAGAGAAGAGGGGTGACGCTTTAGGAGGCCGGAACGGTGATTCGGTGACGAAGCTAGATGCTTGCTTTGCTTCTGATGCTTTCCTGGTATTTTCGTTCTTACCTCTTGCCGTGTGAGGGTTTTATGATGATTTTAGATTTGCCTGAAAACCCTTCTTTCTAATTCACTTCTTTATCTTCTTCTTCCATGCCACTGTTGCCTATGTATTGTTGCCTGAGTATTTGTATGCTTCTTGTTTGACTGCCTTATTGCCCAGTGATGTGTACACTGAGGGCCTGATGGATTTGCCTTGATATTGCCTCTGAATGACTTGAGTTGCTTGCCTAATTTGACATGTTTCTTCTTCGTCCTATGATGAATCCAGGATTCTGAGGACTTGTGTATCTAGTATGCTTGAGTATATTGTTGGATACACCTTTCTGATTTGCCTATGATGAAACCCCCCTTTCTGAGGCCTAGGGTGGGTTTGAGAAATTTGGCTTGCTGATGGGCACAAGGTCTTTGACAGGTTTTAGGTTGGTTGGTAATATCTTTGACAGGTTAAGGCATTTTTGTTTATCAGGTTTGAAAGCTAGGCCATGTTTTGATGGTTAGGCTTTTGAGGTTAAGACAGGGTGTTGGTTTCTTTACTGATGCAGATTTTGGGTTTGTATGTTTATGCTTTAGGGGTTCAGGCTTGACAGTAGTGGTGCTTTTTTTTTTGATTAGGCAGGTTGTGGCATTTTCAAGTTATGTGTTTGTATGTTCTTGAGGGTGAGGTTTGATGCCGGTTTGTGAGACAGGGTAATGGTAGTTCTGGTTGGATGATGCAGGCAGCAGGTTATCTTGTTGGACCTGGTGTGCTTCTGGTTTTATGAGGTTTTGGACAGTAAGTTTGGGCTTGAGATTGTGTGTTTGAACTTGCAGGTTATCAGTTTTAAGCTTGAGGTTGTGACTTTTTGCTTATGCTGGTTTAGTTTGACAGTATGATTGAGGGATTTGGATTTTTTGAGTTTGTATATTTCTCTTCCCTCTGAACTGCCTACTGAACTGTGTTTTTGGATTATATCTTTTTTTTGTCTTGCTTGCCTAAGCCTCAAACCTGCCTATTGTTGCTTTATCTCTCTTTTTTTTCTTTCTAAAAGTACAGTTAAGATTTAATATGATTATTATTCTGTACTTTCTTTTCTGAAGGGGCCCCTCTATGCTGGGAAATGATGATAAGATTGCTTGCATAACACACTACTTGACTACATTTTTATCCAGCTTTTGACAATTTATGTGCTGACTTTGCATTGATATCTTTTCCAAAATCTTCTTTGACAGCTTGTATGCTTTTATTGGTATCCTTTCCAAAATCTTTTTATTGGCAGCTTTTGAGTACTTACACTTTTGACAGTAGATTGCTCTTTTGCTTTTGATAGAAAGTTGAAATTGGATTCTTTCAGTTTAGTTTGAATTTGAAGTTGAGATTCTATGCAGTCTTGAATTTTTAGAAATTATGCATTTGACATTCATGAATGAAAAAAATAGAATTCTTCCCTCTTTGTGAACCGGGAGAAATCCCGTGATTTGCAGAGAGGGTCAACTGATCCCAGTCAGTGGCCCCTAATGATGAGCAAATTAACTGTCTCTTTTAATTAACTGCTTTCTGACTTTTCTTGCTTCTTTTTGCAGATAAAAATGGAGCACCGGAGCGGAGTGAAGAATGAAGAATATTAGAAATAGGATAGTTTTTATTTTATGTAATATTCTAAATTAATGTATATTATTGTTCATAATTTAAATCATAAACAATAATTTGTACAAATAATTCAAATATCAATAAAATCTAAATTATCCAATTAATTCTAATTTTCTTTATTGTTTATTTATTTATTTAAAATTCTTTGAATTAAAACAATTGAAAAATGAATTTCAATCATTCAATTTCAGAATAATAAATAACTTAAATAAAAACAACATTGATCAATTAAACCTGTCTTATTCAACATCCAAAGCAAAGCAGCAGTCAATCCAAATAGACTGATCAAACGCAATCCTTCTTCACTGATTTGCCATAAACACTGTGAACCCAATACTGCATACTGTATCTGACTGGCCCAATCAAAACGTACTGAATTCAAACCACTGTCTCTTTTACTGATTAAACCAAGATAACGCGAATTTTAATCCGAATCTTGGAATAAACCGCAAAGTGCTGTGGAATTTAAATTCTTCTGAGAATATGCCCATAAAACCCTAACTCCTGATTAAATGCCAAATAACGCTCGCCTGATCAAAACTGAGCCAAAATCAACCAAAACCCTAAGCCAACTGTATGAAACAATCCAGAGCTCTGAAAATCAGTAAAAACCCTAATTTTGCTTGACTGTCAAGAAAAGTCCATTTGTCCAATTCTTGAGCCAGTTTGAAAAGTCAGGAAATGTCTGAAGCTGAGATTTCTTGTGGAAAAGCGCGAGGGCAAATTTTGGGGTACAACAATTGCCCCTGTTCAATCTTCTTGAACCTGAAGAGTTAGATTGGCAAGTTTGCCTTTCGCGACTTGAAGGTAAAAGGAGATTGGACACTAAAGTGCCCAGAAAATTTGCACTCGGCGATCTGATGGTAGATGTGAATGGGCTTAAAGATGCCATTTGGTGATGGGCTTAAAGATGCCACCTGGTGCGAGAGAATTTTGTCGGGGGATGGGCTTAGAAATGCCATATGAGAATGGGCTTAAAGATGCCATTCGGCGACTGCTGGTAGGAGGATGGGCTTACAGATGCCATCTGGACATGTTGAACTGTACGTCACAAGTGAGTGGACAAATATCAGAAGGGCATCCCTGTTTTTGGAACGTCTCTGAATTGGGGTCTGAACAAGCAACAGATTGACGTCCGTGTCTCGAGAATCTGTAAACTATTTCAGGAGTTGAGATTGAATAAGCGATAGAGCAACATCCGTTGTTGGGACGTGTCCGTAAACTATTTTCAAAAATTGTGAAGAGTCTGAACAAGTTGGTAGATTAACATCCGTTGTTGGGAAGAATCCGTAAACTTGTTTTCAGAAGTTGAGAAGAGTCTGAACAAGTCGGTAGATTGACATCCGTTGTTGGGACGTGTCCGTAAACTATTTTCAGAAGTCTTGAAGTTGAAGAGGAACCAGTGTAAGGTTTCTTGATGATGCGTCTGAATGAATCTGGAATAAGTATCAGAATGTCGCCGTGTCCGGGTCACATCTGAACTATTTCTGGAGGAATCTTGGGAGATGATCTGTGTCTGTCTACTGATCTTACCTGAAAAGGCAAAGGGTTAGTTGTATGCAATGTTATGATGCATGATGCAATGCGTGTGACATCAATGTTTATGACATGAATGTGATGAATGCGCATGTAAGCTGATGAGCTAATATCGCCGAGGATATATGAATCCGAGATGGCTGAAGATAAAAGCATCTTGACTGCTACCGGGGAAAATAAATCCTTGGCTGTCGCTGGGGAAGAGAATTCCTGATGACCTCTACTGGGGAGTTCCAAACTAGTAGGCTCATGCTGGGGAGGCCTGATTGAGAATCTTCGGCTTGATGGGAAGCAACTCTGGAGACTTCACCGGGGAACTCAAGATTTGCCCCTTCAAAACTCTGTGGGGAGAAGGTTCAATGGTCTGGCTCCGCTGGGGATACTGAAACTTAAACTCTGAGGGGGATTGAACTCCGGAGGATTCTTTGGCTGGGGATTTGCAAAGATAAGTTACTGTTGGGATATTTTGATGAACTCCGCCGGGGATAGGAAGAATCTTCTGATTGCTGTAGGTGTTGGTCTGGGATAAGTTACTGAATGTCGCCATCGCTGGGTCACATCTCAAACTATATCTGGAAGCAACTCTGAATAAGTTATAGAATGTCGCCATGTCTGGGTCACATCTTGAACTATATCTGGAATGAAATTCTGAATGAGTTGCAGAATGTCGCCAAATCTTGGGTCACATCTGAACTATATCTGGAAAGTCTGAATGAGTTATAGAATGTCGCCAAATCTTGGGTCACATCTGAACTATATCTAGAAAGTCTGAATGAGTTATAGAATGTCGCCATGTTTGGGTCACATCTTGGACTATATCTGGAATGAAATTCTGAATGAGTTGCAGAATGTCGCCAAATCTTGGGTCACATCTGAACTATATCTGGAAAGTCTGAATGAGTTATAGAATGTCGCCATGTCTGGGTCACATCTTGAACTATATCTGGAATGAAATTCTGAATGAGTTGCAGAATGTCGCCAAATCTTGGGTCACATCTGAACTATATCTAGAAAGTCTGAATGAGTTATAGAATGTCGCCATGTCTGGGTCACATCTTAAACTATATCTGGAATGAAATTCTGAATGAGTTGCAGAATGTCGCCAAATCTTGGGTCACATCTGAACTATATCTAGAAAGTCTGAATGAGTTATAGAATGTCGCCATGTCTGGGTCACATCTTGAACTATATCTGGAATGAAATTCTGAATGAGTTGCAGAATGTCGCCAAATCTTGGGTCACATCTGAACTATATCTAGAAAGTCTGAATGAGTTATAGAATGTCGCCATGTCTGGGTCACATCTTGAACTATATCATGTCTTTTGAGGTGATAAGGAACTTGTTGAACACTTTTGACATTCGAATGCCCCAAGTGGTGATGTAGGAGTCTTGAATCAGATTACTCTGCATATTGAGAGATTTCTTGAAATCTTGACTGGACTGCCCCAGGTTAACTGAACTTTGAAAGATCTGTTGGACCTTGACTGGACTGCCCCAGGTTAACTGAACTTTGAAAGATCTGTTGGACCTTGACTGGACTGCCCCAGGTTAATTGAATGGTGACATGTCATGCCCCTTGCTGATAGGAGATTCGATGGAAGTGTCATCCTCTTGAAGTGATTTTGACTTACTGAGAGAGTTTTCGTTCCTCCGAACATTCGTCGCGTGAAATTCTTCGCTGTCAAACAAAAAGGGTCAAATGCAGACAGTGATATTCGAATAATGCAAAGTTTATGTTTGTCTCGAAGTCTTTTTTCGTTTTGAAAAATGCGTTTTTTTTTTAGCAGAAAACTTTTCACAAGACAAGTTAACACAAGATTTAGAGCAAAGCCCTACAAGAGTCAGGATACCTTTTGTAACAGTATGCTTTCGAACTAACCCATGCTTCAATTAGGACTTTTGGAGGGTTGTAATGTGGCCTGGTTCATGGTTTAAGAAACAATGGATAAAGGCTCAAAGTATATTTGTACCCACCCGCTCTTCGTGATGTTCTTCAACCTAAGCTCAGTTAATTGTGCGTCACACTCTGTTTTGAGTTTGGAACGACTTTTGGGCGATGGTTCACCAGTTGAATTTTGGGAGACAGTCATCATCTCCTTTTTCAACACTTTTCATGTTGTTGAGGGTTTTGTAATGACCTCACTATTTTGATTTTGATTTGTTATACCTAACTTTTGCCTGACTGTTACCGTTTTTTCGGGATTACTGTCAGCGGGATGCCCCAGCTTTCTTAAGCCTCCTTTATAGGTTTTGGCTTGGTGGGCTTCTTTCTTTTGAGAGATTGACTGTCTATGTGATAGGGAACCACCCTTGTCTTTTGATTCCAAAGGAGTGCTTTCCTTTTTTGACGTCGTTCGTTGTGTTACGAACTGAGAGTTTGCGACTTCGATGCGCATTTTCTTTTGAATTAACTGAGATACTACCCTGCCCCGGGTTTATATCAAAGGTTTTGATCGTTTTAGAACAGGAAACTCCTACTTCTTTGGCTCGAAGGGGTTGACTAGGGATTAACTTCCTTATAACTCCAGTGTTTGGGAATTGAAAGAAATGCCTGTACATCATCAGCAAGGTCTGTTCAAAAGCGTACTGTATAAGATCACGGTATTGTTTCGTCATCCTCCCTCTAAAGGCTTACAGCTTTTTATCAAGAGTCAAATATCATAAAGAAAAGCATAAGAGTAGTGAAACGAATGGATGAATTCAAGACAAACATATGCAATGCATTAATGAAAACAGAGTTTAACATCAACAGATAATTGTTTGATAGCAAAAGAAATTACAACTTTGAAAATTCAGAATGAAACAAACACAATCTCAATGATTTGGCATAGGAGGAGTGATCATGCTGGAGTCTCTGGGGGACCAAACTCAATCTCCTTGGCATCGATCATGTCCTGGATCTTGTTCTTCAGAGGCCAACAGTTGTTGGTATCATGCCCCGGGCTATCAGAGTGGTATTCACATCTTTCATTGGGGTGATAGGTAGGAGCAGAAGTATTTGGGTTCCGGAGAGGAGCCCTCAAAGTAATCATACCCCTCTTCAACAAGTGTTGCAGTGCCTGAGACAGTGACATGTTGATCTTGGTGAACTGCCTCTTAGGTGCGACCTCCTTATGCTGGTGCCCCTGTCTTTGTTGAGCAGGTATAGGATTAGGGATCAGGATTGCCCCTATATGTTGGTCATGACGACCCTTTTGACTGTTCGCAGTAATGGACTCTTTCTTCCCGTTGTAGGGAATTATCTGAGTATTGGAGGTTGTGGATCCCTGGATCTTTCCACTCTTGATGCCAGCCTCGACCCTCTCGCCAGTCAGTATTAGCTCGGTGAATCCGGCTGAAGAGCTTCCAATTAAGTGATTAAAGAAAGGCCCTGTCAAAGTTCCCATGAAGATGTCGATCAACTCTCTGTCAGTTAAAGGAGGTTGCACCCTACCAGCCAAATCTCTCCACTTTTGGGCATATCCCTTGAAATTCTCGTCGGAACCCATGGTCATGTTTTGCAACTGCACACGAGTTGGTGCAAGATCAGCATTGTACTGGTACTGTTCGTAAAAAGCCCTGGCTAGATCTTCCCAGGTGTGGATGCGAGAACTCTCCAATTGATAGAACCACTCGAGATGAGCCCCTACTAGACTTCTTGGAAGAAATGGATCCAAAGCCTCTTATCAACTGTGTAGGGTTGAATCTTGCGGGCATAAGACTTCAGATGCATCTTAGGGCAAGAGACACCATCGTACAGAGAAAAGGTAGGGACTTTGAATTTTGGAGGGATGACCAATCCAGGAACCAAACCCATGTCTCCTAAATCCAAGCCAGGTATTTGTTGGATCTCCATAGCATTGAGGCGATCCTCCAACTCTTTGTACTTGTCATCAATAAAAGGATATTGTTCTTCGGAGTAATTAACTTCCTCTTCAACCATCTCCTCATTGTGGTCTTCTTCAAGACTGACTACTGTGTTGGATGGAGTTGCAAGGTCTTGGGTCTTAGGCCTTCTCCTCAAGTTCAGGATGCGGGCTGTCTTCTTGGATTTCTTCTTGTCTTTGAGAAGAAGAGCTGTCAGATCCTCTTGCCCTTTACCCATAGCCAGCAGCATTTGTTGGAATTGAGCATTTTGAGCTTGGAGATCTTTCACCGTTTGCTCCATATCCATCTTACTGAAATAAACAGTAGGAAGAATAAGGAGACCTGTAGGGGAGAAACCTGTTATGCAATGATATGTGTGATATATATGCAATGTTTTCAAGGATCTCTTGGGGTAAACACAAGAAAGTGTTAGAGGTTGAACTCTGCTCTTGGATTGGAGAACTTTGTATCGGTGGATGTCTTTCCACGGGAATCAAGCTCACCATGTCGAGTGGGTCATAGCCACTGATTCGAGTTGTTGCACTTGATCTTTGACTGGATTGGTTAGAGGAGAGACCTCTTGCCCCTTGATAGATGTGTAGTTCAATGTAACCCTGCATCAACAGGACCCTCGAGATCCTTGAAATGGTTATTGAAAA
The DNA here is from genome assembly GCA_948472305.1 of Vicia faba. Lineage (NCBI taxonomy): Eukaryota > Viridiplantae > Streptophyta > Magnoliopsida > Fabales > Fabaceae > Vicia > Vicia faba. The sequence goes on from OX451737.1 coordinate 1,535,439,073, forward strand.
TGCTAAAATGCTAGGGTATGATGTCATGATGTTATGTGCATGTATGCACAAACAAGTAAGTGTATATACAGGCAAACAATATTCACACAAAGCACACAAGGCCTCAGGTTTAGGCTTGCATGAGGTTCAGGTACTACCCTCTTTCAGTTTGTTGGTTGAAACCTGTCCTACCAGGAGTAACCGGGTTCTAAGGGTCCCAATATCACTGGATTGCTTTCATTGTTCATCGTTTCGATTTAGCCACTGAACTGGCGACCGAAATATTCCAGGAAAGCACCCTCAATTGAGTGTAGTATTGAGTATCAACCAACCTTGGACTGCACCAAAGTCAGTTATCTCACTACCCTAAAAAGGCCAAGGTGGTTCAATTAAGGTTCCTAAGGTCAGTTGATGCTTCGCGACACCACGCGGCGGCCCCGTACTCTCCTTGACTGAACTCAAGGGTTACCGGTACACACCAAAGTGCCACATCAACGTAGCAGACTGCTTCAACCATGTCGGTATACCCCGCACAGTTCCCTCACAGCCTTGTTGCTACCTAAAAGGGTTTCCCCAGATCCGGGTTAGGATCTATAAAACTCCGATACAAAGCCCATAAATGTAAAGCAAACAAAGCAATCAATTTGAAAGTAAAGGTGATCTAAACCCTAAGGTAACCCCACTTTTAAGTTTCTCCCCAGCAGAGTCGCCAGTTCTGTGATACGGTGGGAGAACTGACTAGTGTTTTGCGTTCGTATTCGCACTTGTGCGGTTGAGCAAGAGTCGCCACCGACTTTTTATTTTATCCTAAAGGAAAGGTTAAAAAAAGCACAGCAAAAACCTTTTGAGATATTTCGTGGGTTCGGGGGGTAGATTATGAAAAGGGAAGGTATTAGCACCCTTTTCATCCATGGTTATCCATGGGCTCTTAGTTACTTGGTTTTTTAGATCACTTGCCTTGTTTTTTTTCCGATTGCTTTAAAAATGGTGTGTGTGTGGGTGCTTTTTGAAAATGTTTTGGAAAAAGATGCCTTGTCTTAGGCAACTAATGTATTTGACTCGTGTTTGAGTGTTTTACAAAAGTGTGAATCTTTTCGAAAAGATGTTTTCAAATGTTTTTGAGAGTTTGTTTGAAAGTGTTATGGATTGTGGTTTTTGAAAAGAAGGCAAGTGTTTTTGCAAGTTGATCTCAAGTAACTAAGAGTTTTGTCTACCCTATTGTACTCAAAGGTTTTTGTCATGTTTTAACCCCTTTTAACAATTTTGTTCTACCATTGAAATTGGTAGGCAATCTTGCATTTAGGAAATTTATTCGGGACGGGCGCGGGTCATCGTATGGACCATGAATGCAATGATGCCAAGTGTCTTTGGCAATTTGCTTTGAAGGGACTATGATCATTCCGTTTTAGGCAGCATTCGAAAGCGTCATCGAGGGACTTATGATCATTTGATTTTGTTTTGCCAAAGATACTCGGCGTGCAAGCATGGCCCATTTTGGAAGGCAACATGTGGGATTACCCTAGGGGGTGCAAGTGTGATTGTGTATTGATTACATGTATTTGTCTTGTATTAGGTTATCTAGCGTTTGATTTTATGTACATACAAACCCTAGGTCTATCCATGGTATAATTGAGAACTGTAAATCGCGGAATGTAAAATCTACGCTATTACAAAATAGTGTCCGGGAGTGGGGGAATAAATGTACAAAGGGGATGAGACTTATAGTATCCAAATAAATTACAACCAAATCGAAGTCGCAATCAAATGTAAATATCGAATATACAAATATAAGATAAAAATGTGTATAGGGAAATGCATTGTGTAAGTGTAAATGTGAGATGTATACGTATGTGTAATTATGTACAAGTACGATATGTGAAATTGAAGCGTATTAGGGTTTTTGACCTAGATAAATGTTTTTAAATGAATCTTTGATTTGTATGTTTAATTATGTACAAAAGAAAATGTTCAAGTTTTAATTAAGAATGTATCTTTATTTGCAAAAAGTATTTTGATTAAATGTTGTGAATTTAATATTAGAAAGATGTATTTCTATTATTATGTACAAAAGTATATTAATTAAAAGAATAAAAAGAAGTATTTTCAATTTTTAATTATATGATGTGGAAATGTATTTTTATGTGCAAAAATATTTTAAGGAAAAAAAGAAAATATGTACAAGGTATATTTCAATTATATATCAAGAAATAAATTATGTATACTAAAAAGAAAATATATTTTAATATGTATTAAAAAAAGTTTCCAAGTTAATTGAATTAAACATGTATATAAAAAGTGTTTTAAATATATTAAAGAATGTAAGAAACATATTTTGTCTACTAAAATGATTTTGAAAAGAAAAAGAAAGTTTATGTAATATAAATAATAAAAAGAGTCAGTATTTAAAATGGGTTTGGTTAGAACAATGTTAGTGTTTTTTGATGGGCTTGAGGGAGACTTAGGGACGGGTCAGGCCCATGTTTAACTTGAACGAATTTTAGGGTTAGTGATTGTTAATTCAGTTTAGTAATGAGAGTTTTAGGGTTAGCGAGGCAGCGGCGGCGCGTATTCGTTCAACGTTCTCTTCCTCATCTCCCTGAATGCTTCTCTTTCCGGCCACCAACGCCACTCCCGAACTCTCTTCCCTCCAAGGCAAGAGCTCCACATCTTCTTGAAACAAGGTTAGCTTTTAGTTGTTATGTTCTTATCTCTTTTCCTTCTTTACGGATTGCATGTTTTGTTTTGATTTGAATTTTCGATTCTTAACTCTGTGCTATTGTGAGGTGGTGGAGAAAGAGAGGGAGGAAACTCACTACCTGATCTTGGAGATGGAGGAGAGAAGAGGGGTGACGCTTTAGGAGGCCGGAACGGCGATTCGGTGACGAAGCTAGATGCTTGCTTTGCTTCTGATGCTTTCCTGGTATTTTCGTTCTTACCTCTTGCCGTGTGAGGGTTTTATGATGATTTTAGATTTGCCTGAAAACCCTTCTTTCTAATTCACTTCTTTATCTTCTTCTTCCATGCCACTGTTGCCTATGTATTGTTGCCTGAGTATTTGTATGCTTCTTGTTTGACTGCCTTATTGCCCAGTGATGTGTACACTGAGGGCCTGATGGATTTGCCTTGATATTGCCTCTGAATGACTTGAGTTGCTTGCCTAATTTGACATGTTTCTTCTTCGTCCTATGATGAATCCAGGATTCTGAGGACTTGTGTATCTAGTATGCTTGAGTATATTGTTGGATACACCTTTCTGATTTGCCTATGATGAAACCCCCCTTTCTGAGGCCTAGGGTGGGTTTGAGAAATTTGGCTTGCTGATGGGCACAAGGTCTTTGACAGGTTTTAGGTTGGTTGGTAATATCTTTGACAGGTTAAGGCATTTTTGTTTATCAGGTTTGAAAGCTAGGCCATGTTTTGATGGTTAGGCTTTTGAGGTTAAGACAGGGTGTTGGTTTCTTTACTGATGCAGATTTTGGGTTTGTATGTTTATGCTTTAGGGGTTCAGGCTTGACAGTAGTGGTGCTTTTTTTTTTTGATTAGGCAGGTTGTGGCATTTTCAAGTTATGTGTTTGTATGTTCTTGAGGGTGAGGTTTGATGCCGGTTTGTGAGACAGGGTAATGGTAGTTCTGGTTGGATGATGCAGGCAGCAGGTTATCTTATTGGACCTGGTGTGCTTCTGGTTTTATGAGGTTTTGGACAGTAAGTTTGGGCTTGAGATTGTGTGTTTGAACTTGCAGGTTATCAGTTTTAAGCTTGAGGTTGTGACTTTTTGCTTATGCTGGTTTAGTTTGACAGTATGATTGAGGGATTTGGATTTTTTGAGTTTGTATATTTCTCTTCCCTCTGAACTGCCTACTGAACTGTGTTTTTGGATTATATCTTTTTTTTGTCTTGCTTGCCTAAGCCTCAAACCTGCCTATTGCTGCTTTATCTCTCTTTTTTTTCTAAAAGTACAGTTAAGATTTAATATGATTATTATTCTGTACTTTCTTTTCTGAAGGGGCCCCTCTATGCTGGGAAATGATGATAAGATTGCTTGCATAACACACTACTTGACTACATTTTTATCCATCTTTTGACAATTTATGTGCTGACTTTGCATTGATATCTTTTCCAAAATCTTCTTTGACAGCTTGTATGCTTTTATTGGTATCCTTTCCAAAATCTTTTTATTGGCAGCTTTTGAGTACTTACACTTTTGACAGTAGATTGCTCTTTTGCTTTTGATAGAAAGTTGAAATTGGATTCTTTCAGTTTAGTTTGAATTTGAAGTTGAGATTCTATGCAGTCTTGAATTTTTAGAAATTATGCATTTGACATTCATGAATGAAAAAAATAGAATTCTTCCCTCTTTGTGAACCGGGAGAAATCCCGTGATTTGCAGAGAGGGTCAACTGATCCCAGTCAGTGGCCCCTAATGATGAGCAAATTAACTGTCTCTTTTAATTAACTGCTTTCTGACTTTTCTTGCTTCTTTTTGCAGATAAAAATGGAGCACCGGAGCAGAGTGAAGAATGAAGAATATTAGAAATAGGATAGTTTTTATTTTATGTAATATTCTAAATTAATGTATATTATTGTTCATAATTTAAATCATAAACAATAATTTGTACAAATAATTCAAATATCAATAAAATCTAAATTATCCAATTAATTCTAATTTTCTTTATTGTTTATTTATTTATTTAAAATTCTTTGAATTAAAACAATTGAAAAATGAATTTCAATCATTCAATTTCAGAATAATAAATAACTTAAATAAAAACAACATTGATCAATTAAACCTGTCTTATTCAACATCCAAAGCAAAGCAGCAGTCAATCCAAATAGACTGATCAAACGCAATCCTTCTTCACTGATTTGCCATAAACACTGTGAACCCAATACTGCATACTGTATCTGACTGGCCCAATCAAAACATACTGAATTCAAACCACTGTCTCTTTTACTGATTAAACCAAGATAATGCGAATTTTAATCCGAATCTTGGAATAAACCGCAAAGTGCTGTGGAATTTAAATTCTTCTGAGAATATGCCCATAAAACCCTAACTCCTGATTAAATGCCAAATAACGCTCGCCTGATTAAAACTGAGCCAAAATCAACCAAAACCCTAAGCCAACTGTATGAAACAATCCAGAGGTCTGAAAATCAGTAAAAACCCTAATTTTGCTTGACTGTCAAGAAAAGTCCATTTGTCCAATTCTTGAGCCAGTTTGAAAAGTCAGGAAATGTCTGAAGCTGAGATTTCTTGTGGAAAAGCGCGAGGGCAAATTTTGGGGTACAACAGTTTGCATATAGTGAATGCGAATATATTGCTTCAAAACAGACATATGTGATGCATTAATGAAATAACAATGTTTAACATGAGTAAATGTTTGAACAAAAGAGAATTGCAACTTGAAAGATTCTAATGAACAAAAATTTCTCAACCCTAGCCATGTTTTGGCAAGGGAGCAGTGATCACGTGAGGAGTCTTGGGTACTTTAAACTGAATCTCTCCAGCGTCGATCATGTCTTGGATCTTATTTTTCAAGCTCCAACAATCATCTGTAGTATGCCCCGGGCTGTCAGAGTGATAAGCGCAGCGGGCGTTGGGGTTGTACTTCGGTGACGTTGTATTTTGGTTCTTCGGAGCTTCTTTTAGAGTTACCAGCTTGGTCTCCAGCAATTGTGGCAATATCTGGGATAAGATCATGCTGAGCCGAGTGAACTGCCTTCTCTCGCTCTTTTGTTGGTTGTGATGTTGAATTTGTGACACTGGGGCCATTTGAGGAGCTCTCCCCTTACCTCCTTGTCTCAAAGGTGGTTGAACGATGACTGGCTTTTTACCCTTAGACTTTTGCCCCAGTTGGTTTCTCTGAAGCAGTTGGTTGACGAGAAAATAGAGCTTATCTTGTCTTTGAGCTAACCCTTGAATGGCAGTCACCTGCCCCAACATCTGGACCTTCAATGCATCCACCTCAGCTTGTAGGTGTTTCATCCTTTCATCCTCAGCACTGTTCCTGACAAAGGTCTCCATGAGAAGTGTCCTTAGCTCTTCCTGCCCCTTGGATAGATTCAGGAGGATTTCCCTGAACTGAGTCTCTTGAGCGAGAAGGTCCTGGTTATCTGGTTGGAAGGCCATTGCTGAAATAGGCAGCGAGAAAGGTAAGTGACCTGCAACAAAGATACCTGTTATGTAATGATGTGTATGACATGCATGTAATGTTTTCAAGGACCTCGCGGGATAAACAATAAAATTGTTAGCATTGGAAACTGGTGACTTGATTGAAGGCACTTCATATTGTTGAGAGTCCTTCTTCAAGAGTCAAGGCTCACCATATCTAGTGGGTCATAGCCCCTGACAACCTTAGCTAGAGGAAAATAAATCCTCTTTGCCCCTTGCTAGATGTTTGATTTATCATGACCTGCATCAAAAGCCCTTGAGATCCTTGAAATGGGTTAGGATGTATGCAATGGTATGATGTCATGCTATGCATGGGGTGATGTAGGTAAACCCTGTTATGAGTCCCAATTAAGGACTATAAACAAACCCTGCAAGAGATTCAGTATACTTGTCATGAGTCCCAATTAAGGACTAAAACAAACCCTGCAAGAAACTCGGTAAACCTGGTTATGAGTCCTAGTTAAGGACTAAAACAAAAACCTGCAAGAAACTTAGTAAGCCTTGTGATGAGTCCTAGTTAAGGACTATGAACAAAACCTGCAGGAAGTTCAGTAAACCTTATTATGAGTCCTAGTTAAGGACTATAAACAAAACCTGCAAGAAGTTCAGATGTCAGATAACAAGCATGCAAGTAATCCAAGTTTGAAGGAACACAAGTCACGCAAAAGAGCCCTTAGAGTTTAGGCCAGCATGAGGTCTAGGTATTACCCTCTTGAAGTTGGTGGGTTCAACCTGTCCTATCAGAAGTAACCGGGTTCTAAGGGTCCTCAATATCACTGGATTGCTTTCATTGTTCATCGTTTCGATTTAGCCACTGAACTGGCGACCGAAATATTCCAGGAAAGCAACCCTCAATTGAGTGTAGTATCGAGTATCAACCAACCTCGAACTGCACCAAAGTCAGTTATCTCACTACCCTAAAGAGGCCAAGATAGTTCCATTAAGGTTCCTAAGGTCTGTTGATGCTTCATGACACCACGCGGAGGCCCCGTACTCTCCTTGACTGAACTCAAGGGTTACCGGTACACACCAAAGTGCCACATCAACGTAGCAGACTGTTTCAACCATGTCGGTATACCCCACACAGTTCCCTCACAGCCTTGTTGCTACTTTCTAAGAAGGTATCCCCAGATCCGGGTTAGGATCTATAGAACTCCCAAGACAGTCCCACAATTTTAAAGCAAACAATTCAGACAATTGAAAACACAGTTATGAACTAGCCCTAAGGTACACCTCACTTTAAGTTTAATTCCCCAGCAGAGTCGCCAGTTCTGTGATCGGTGGATCTGGAACTGACTGTTTAACGCTGGTTCGCGAAATGTCGCGGAAGCAAGAGTCGCCACCGTCTTTTATTTTCTCCAAATGGAAAGGACAAAAGCACAGAAAAATTCCTTAAAGAGATTGCTCTCGGTTCTGGAGGTAGATTATAGAAAGGGAAGGTGTTAGCACCCTTTCTATCCATGGTTATCCATGGGCTCTTAGATACTTGCTCATTTGTGTTTTCAAAAATGGTTTGTTTGCTTTTCAACTGTGGGTTTTAAAAAGTTTCTTTGAAAATTCCAGTTCGACTCTTGTATCGGTCCTCAAGAGTGTTTGAAAAATTGCTTTCGAAAGCTTTTTGAAAATGTGTCGGTGTGAAAAGTATTTTTGATTTGTTTTGAAATTTAGAGCAAGTATCTAGAGTCGTCTACCTACCCTAAGGAATTCGTCTGTGTAAATGTCCTTTAAAGTAGTGCCATCCCACCATTGAGAGGTAGGTAGCACCACCGTTGGAGGTGTTCGGGTCAATTCGAGGTTCGGGACATGGTGATCACCAGAGCAATGGGAAGACACCTTAGAAGCTACCCTCATGCCAGGTTCCCGGATCATGAGGACTTACTAAGACATCCTCTACTCGACGATCACCTTTCGAGGCAAGGCAACAGTGAGGCGTACCCTAGGGGTGGTGTGTGATTCGTGCATCGTTTTCAGATATTTTTGTCTTTTGTCATGTTATTGGTGATCTAGCGTTTGTTTTTATTTTTGTCCATTCATTCTTTCATGCCTTGATTAACAGTTAAAAGTGCGAGAAATAAAAGATTCTAAGCTATTACAAAAGGCGCGGGTCCACATCGCCAAAATTTCTTGAACCCGATTTGACAGAAAAATAAAGAATTAAAAGAAAAGCTAAGTGCGAGAAATTAATTTACAAGGCCTTGGGAGAGATACATAAATATTAAACGAAAAAGAAATAAACACGCGAATTAAATAAGAATTAAGACGAGGGCGTTGGACCCTTCTTGCAAAATTAAATTAAATGATGGAATTAATTAATTAAAAAAGAAAAGAAATTGTTTTTGGTATTTTTTGGTATGTTATGATTTTTATGGAGAAAAATTAATTGAAATTAAATGCTAACCCTAATTCTATTTGTTTTTAGTTTATTAAGAAAAGATTAAATTTTAACCTAATATTTAACCCTAATTAATTTACATGCAATTCAATTACAAAAATAAATAGTTAATATTTTAATTATTATGAAAGAAAAATAAAAAGGAATAAAGATTATCATAAACCCTAATTCTATATTTTTTAGATTTTTATTAAAAAAAGTTAAGATTAAAACCTAATTTAAAACTAGTTAATTAATGAATTTATTTACAAAATATTAATTAGATAAATATGTTTAATTTTTTTCTTTTTTTTTCTGATTTTTATTGTTTTGTGTTTTTATGAAAATTAATTAATTAAGGAATTAAATCAAGAAAACTAATTAAAACAAAAGATAGAAAAATATAAAAAAAGGGAATTTTAAGAGTGCAAACCATGGGGTTCTGCCCCTAATTTGGGAGGTAAGACTTAGCATTTTAGGCCCATCAAGACCTTGGCCCGTTTGACTTTCATGCCAGCATGCATACGCGTTGACTAGAATGCATCATGTTCCTCAAACCTGTGCCCTTGGATTGATGATATTGAACGCATGAACGGCTTGATGGAGGAGCGTATGGTGCGTCTTCAGGACATAATCTGCATAGAACCATTAATTGAAAAATAATGTGAAAGGGGGTGAGGACCTGGGGCTCGAACCCAGGTCATGAGGTTTACCAATCAACGCGCTTGCCAGTGCTCCACTTGGTTTTCTTTGTATATTATATAATAAGCGATCAATATAAAACAACACAAACGCGTTAGTGGATTTTAGCGCGAATTTTTGAACAGACCAACCAACGCTCGCCACTTCATCATCTCCTTCGCTTGGTTTTATTTTCCTGAAACAAGAACAATTTAGCAACGGTTTTGTTAGTGTTCCCTTAGGCCAGTTTCTGAAAAATAGCGACTAGCCCAGGGATGCTCATAAATTGAGCGCGAGGGTGGCCTTGTGATCGTCTGAGTATGCTGAATTGAGTGGCCTAAGTCTTATGCTCCAATTTTTCCTTAATTAAAAAAACCCAATTTGAAGCTTCATGAACCCTAAAAGACAAACATGGTGGAATCGTATATAGCACACAAAAACTCAATCAAAGTAGATGCTTAGCTTCAGAACATATCAATTAGTATGAATACACAAACAAAATGATATGTAAATGCCTAAATATGGAAACACGATTATGAAAAAAAGTGAAGAAAGCTTGGCTTCTGTACAGTGATTCAAGGTGTTAGAATTGATGCTTTTGATCCAGGAAGGTTGCTTGATGTCCTTGGAAGGCAATAGGATGAGTTTCTTGGCTTGAATCGACCTGCAAATAGGTTTTCAGATTTGGAATTTTTTGCAAAAAAGCTTGAGTTTGACAATGGGGTTTTGCGCAGCTTTTTTGGTCCTGAGGCATTAGGTCTTGCTTTAGCTTATGTATGGAGTGAATTAGGTCAAAGAAAACAATCAAAAACCTTGGCATTCATGGTTTGAAAGATTTGATTTTTTCAAGATCTTTTTCAATCTTTTTTCATGCTATTTTTGTACAAATCATGTCCAATCAATTCCAATTCTTCCATATCTGATCATGCACGAATTTTTGAAGATATTATATGCACAAAAAGATTTGAAATAGTAGGTTTAGTATTTTTTCATATTTTATTTAGTTTAAATGAATTATTAATAATAAAAAATTCAAATAAATAAATAAAAATGGAGAAAAACTTCCCTTTGGGCCAAATGGTCGTGCACATGCCTTGGATAATGAATTGTGGAAGAAAAAGAGGCCCATTAGCAATTTTAGGTCATTTGAATCAATGTTGACTTTTCAAAATATCCAAAAGTTTCCCAACTTCCACAAGGCATAACTTGCTCAATTTTTAAGCTTTGCTCACGTTCTTGGACATTTTGGAAAGGTCTTTGAGTCCTCTAACCAATGACTTTGGTCCCATGTCATTTTCATTTACCAATCTCAAGTTATGGCCTTTGACTTAAAGTCCCTTTTTGTTGTCTTTTGAAAATGACCTATAATGTTGAAATTGATAACTTTTTTTGAGAGCATTTCTTGGACTTGAAGTGTGAAGAGGAGTTGTAGGAAATGTCTTTCTCTTCAAAATGAGATTTGGATGGAATTTTTCTGATAATCCATGTGAAAGTTATGCCCTGGTCAATTTACAGTTGACTTTTTCAACTGTCCAAATAAGGAAACTTTTGCATCTTGATGATTTTTGAGCCAAGCTTTGAGAATCATGATCAAGCATTGATCAAATGATGTTTGTGGCTTCAAAATGAGATGTTGATCAAAAATTTGAATTTTTGACTGCCAAATGACCATTTTGCCCCTACAGTTGACTGTAGTGCAATTAGGGTTTTTGACTGTGCAATTTTGTGCTGAAAGTCTTGAAACTTGGTATGAGGATGCTTGACCATATTTATTGGCATGTGGGACTTGATTGGACCCTTGGAAACTTCATTTTCTTGATCAGAACAAAAACCCTAATTTTGACTGCTTAGGAGGCCCTAGAACTGTGCAACCTTTGGGGAGATTTTGAAGCTTGACTTGGCAATTTCTGAAGAATATGGGAGGGCAAATTTTGGGGTACAACAATCAATGATAATGGGACTAACCTCAACAATTCTATGATCACTGAGCTTTGCACTCAGTTTAAGATCAAGCATCATAATTCTTCTCTGTATAGACCAAAAATGAATGGCACAATCAAAGCGGCCAACAAAAATATCAAGAAGATTGTTCAGAAAATGGTAGTAACCTATAAGGATTGGCATGAGATGTTTCCGTTTTCTCTACATGGCTACCGTACTTCAGCTAGAACATCAACTGGGGAAACTCTCTTTTCTCTAGTCTATGGCATGGAAGTTGTTTTGCTAGTAAAAATTCAGATTCCCTCTCTAAGAATTATGAATGAGGCAGGCCTAGGTGAAGACGATTGGGTTCAAACGAGATTGGATCAGCTGAACTTGATCGACGAAAAACGATTAGCTGCTGTTTGCCATGGTCAGACGTACCAAAAACGAATGTTCAAGGCTTTCAACAAAAAGGTCAAGCCGCGAGTATATCAAGTTGGTGACTTGGTGATAAAGCGCATCATTTTACCACAAGACGACCCCAGAGGCAAATGGACTCCCACCTATGAAGGGCCATTTGTTATCAAGAGAGTTTTCTCTGGCGGTGCCATGATGCTGACTACCATGGATGGTGAAGATTTCCCACATCCTATAAATGCAGACATAGTTAAAAAATACTACGCATAAGAGACCCATTAGATTGACACACCTAAGCAAAACAAGGGCATCCCGGTAAACCAAAAGGTTTGGGAAAAAAGGGCATCCCGGTAAGTTGAAAACCCAAAAGGGAGACTTGGGCAAAAAAGGATATCCTGGTGGGCTGAAAACCCGAAAGGGCGGTCCAGGAAAAAGTTAAGGATTATAAGCGTATGACTATGTCCCGTGGAATCAACACAGTCAATTTTATCATCAAGGTCCAAGTTTAACGGTCCAAGATCAATCCAATCAACTTCTATCAACGACAAGGGACATTCGAAGACATTGGGGAAATAGTAGAGTTGGAAGGCAATAAGATCATTTCACATGGCTATTTTTTTTCATTCTAAATTTTTGTTTTCCTTTTGACGATTTCCTCTTACTAGGATCTCCGTCTCTCTGTACAAAAACGCCTATTCATGGGCAAAACATCAATACAAATATACTTTGAAGTGCAAAATTTATGTCTTTGTTTTGAATGAAAATTTGTCCAATGACTAAAATTGAATAAACATATGCATATGAACATAATTAAAACTATTTGGTACATGTGTCCTGCTAAGCAGCGACAAGCATCTCTTTAATGTATATGAAATGTCCCTACAGAGTTATTTCATTATCATTATCCCCACGAGAACGGCTGCAATAAACCTTTCCCCAACAAGTTTTATTTCCCAAACAATAATCAAGGAATCACATAACTCCCCAGCCGAGTTCAAATTTACCCAACATACAACAATCAAGATACCAGAGTTCCCCAGCTAAGCATATCTTCCCCCCCAAGGCTATTATCCCCAAGCGGAGTTTATCCTTCCTAAACAGAGTCTATTCTCCCCAGTTGAGTGTGTCCTCCCCAAGCTGAGTCTGTCCTAACCAACTGAGTCCACACTCTCCAGTTTGAATTTTCCTTTCAGATTATTTCAAATCATAGGGCCAAAACCCCTGATTCCCAGTAAATCCATCAACAAAGCCTTTACTATTTCCAAAAAGATACTATGAAGCCTGGACCCGACCAAATATTAGCATAATTCTCAAATAATTACTGAAACCTGGATCCGACCAGATAACCGTTGATTTCAATTTCAAGACACTATGAAACCTGGACCCAACCAGATAGTAGCCTAACTCTTCAAAGATAAAGAAAAAAACCTAGACTCAATCCGAGCAAGGTTTAACTTCTTTTCCCCAGTAGAGTTTTCCTCGGCCCCAACAAATTACTGTGAAACCTGGATCCGACCAAATAACAGTTCTCAAACTTCATCTTTGTTTAAAGCAAGTTATTGTGAAGCCTGGACCCGACTAGATGGTAATTGACCTCATCAATCTCAGAAATATGCAAAGCCTAGACCCGACCAGATGACAGTTTTCCAAACAGTTTATTGTGAAACCTGGAGCCCGACCAGATAACAACTAACTATGATCCCCAGAGAGACGCTATGAAGCCTGGACTCGACCAGATAATAGTACAACTTTCCAAAAAACCATGAAACCTGGACCCGACCAGATAGTAGTTACCACTTCGAGTTACTACGAAACCTGGATCTGACCAGATAACAGTTAACTTCTGTACCCCTAACAAAGTGGTGTGAAGCCTGGATCTGACCAGATAACTATTCAATTTCAAGCAATTTTCTGCAAAGCCTGGAATCCGACCAAATAATAGTTAATTCATATCTTCCTCCAGTAAGTTGCCATGAAGCCTGGATCCGACCAGATAACAGTCAACTACTTCATCCTCAACAATTGTGAAGCCTAGACCCGACCAGATAACAACTGACATTCAAGCGATTTCCCCCAGCGAAAGCATCCTTTCAACAAAATTTGGAGATATGAATATTCTTCATCTCCAATGGAAATCAGGGATTCAACCTCCCAAAATTTCCTCCGCAGCAGTCAAGGATTTATTTCCCTGGACAAAAACATACATCTCACATTCATACATCATAGCATGTACATACCATATGCATTTAGCATAATACCACATCTGATGAACGTCATACAAGCATTTACATTTTACTAACTCTTTTCTGTCACAGGTAAAACATCAAGTTTTAGTATAAATCAACAAGAGATTTGTGCTGATACTTCTTCCAGTGTTTACCAACATTCCTCCAAATGGCATCTATAAGCCCATTCACCATCCATCTTCGAGTGCAAATTTCTGGGCACTCTAGTGTTCAATCATCTTTCACCTTCAAGTCACGAATGGCGGAGCCGCCAATCTAACTCTTCAGGTTTAAGAAGATTGAACAGGGGCAGCTGTTGTACCCCAAAATTTTCCCTCTCATTTATCAAATATTTCTTCACAAAGACCTCTCTTGGTTCAAGACTTCACTAGGGTTGATCAGCTCAAGACATCTCCTCAAGCACTGATGAAAAAAATTAGGGTTTGAGATCGCACAAGGATATTTTAACTTTCAATGCTTCATATGACTTTCATGGACCCCCATGATTTCTCATGTCAAGTTTCCAGCCTTGGAACACACTTTTGCTCAGTCAATTGAGCAGTTGACCTAAAATCAACTGTATTTGGGAAAAAGTCAACTATGGCCAATTTACAGTAAAACTTCATAGTTTTTGATCCACATCAACATTATAAACTCATATGTATCATTTGATCAAGTTTGAACCATAGTTCCTCAAGAAATCTGATCAAATCATCAAAAGAGTAAAATGGTCAAAATTAGGGTTTTGACTGAGAAAAGGAAATTTCTGATTTTTTTTACCTAGAAAATGGTCAATTGGTTGAAGCATGATTTCAAGAGTTCAATTGCATCATTTTGACCTAATAGGAATGACCTAAAATATTGCTCAAGATCAGTCAACTGATCAAAAAGTCAATTGTACACTGAAAAGTCAAACTTTGACTTTTTGGTCAAAGTTCAATGTGAAAGATCACAATTCATCAAAACATGTCAAGATATGAAATTTATTCATCAAGAAATCAAAAAGTCAAGATTTCATTTTGAAAAGTCAAAGTTTTCTAACTTAGAAATATTTCTAAGTGTTTAAACTTCATGTTTTTTTCATAACTTTGGGCCAATTTTTCACCATGATGTAAGAGGATTCAGAAGAAACTTTCAACATGAAAGTTGTAGATATCCATGATATATACAACATTTATTTACACAAATTCTCCTAAAAGTTATTTGATCTCAAGTTATTAATTCCTAAAGTCATGGTCTTGAAATTTGACACTTAGTGAAAATTTGCCCTAGTTTTGGTCAGGAATTTAACCTAACTTCATGGCACTTTTTCATATAGTTCCAAGGGGAATTTTCAAAAGTGATTCAAAGAGGGCTTGTAGAGCACATTACAAGCTTCCCAAAATGTCTAAGAACTCCTTCAGATCATTCTTGAGTAGGGAGAATCGAAGAGATGAAGTTAGGATTTTCACACTTGAAATACAAGTCATTTTGTGATGAACAAGATTCAAATTTCAAACCTATGCTGCATAATCTCTACTTTACAGGCCTCAAACTTGTTAGGAGCTCCATAATTAATTGCTTGCACAACTGTTAGAGGTCTCAATTCAAGCATTCAATGAAAGGCCATGCTTTATATCCATTTTGGGAAGAAAGTGCACAATGCCATTTTGATAAAGTAGATTTTTGCACAAAACTTATTCTTGAGCCTTGTAATTGTTTTATTCTGATCATATAGGTCCTATAACTCAAGAGAAGTTTGTCTAAACACTTACAATCACTCAGACCATACTTATACTTCCTCTTGGAACCATACTTCCCACTTTTCTTCAAAATCAAGTAACATAGCAATCAGTCTAGAACTTGTACTTCTGATCCTCTCAAGCACTCAAGTCTTTTGCTTATACATACACAAGTCATTTGTCACAAAACAAACGCATGCTTGAGCCCTGAAAACACCAAGAACTCAGATTTGCATCTCATACCTCCATTTTCACATAACCTGACCAAAAGTTTAAAATTCATAACTCCCTCGTGCATTTTCAAGCTTCTTTGTTCCCAAAGATTCTAAACATCATTTAGAAGTCATCCCTTATCCTGTTACAGTTCTGTAACACCTCCATCACCATCCTCCATTTACAAAAACAGAGGCCTGCACCTTGACTTCTCCAGGCCAGTTCAAGCACTTACAACTCAAAGTAACCATTGCATTAGCTTCCTGGGACCTCAGTGGAGCTATTCTGATCATCACAACACCTTGAGGAGTGCTCATTTGCAGAACACGACTTCCAGTTTTGAGGTAAGTTATCTCAACTTTAAACTCTTCATAAAAGCATCATTAATGTTTAACTTGTGAATGAAAAATGTAGACATCATTGTTCTGAAGCTAACCATGTCTTTAGATTTCATTTATATTGCTTGAGTAGTTATAATTTTGAATCTGAACATCCTGAAAAAATTAGGTCAGAATTTGGTACCATTTAAAATTCATGTTCATTCTTGAGAATTAGTTTAAGTTGTTTACATTTATGGAATCGTGGTAAAATTTTAGACAAGTTTCATGTTTACTTTGTTGTAAATGGTTGAGAAACGAATAAGTTACAGGTGGTCTGGCTGGAGGTTGAAGGTGAAGTGTAATCAGGGTGCGTTTTATGTTATATATCACCACCCCAGTGGTTAAAGCGTGTTCCTCTCACTATGAGGTCCCGGGTTCAAGCCCTAGCGTGACCTTTTGTGATTTTTTCACATTTTACACACTTTTTGACTTTTTTGCAGCGTTGGGCTTCACTCCTTTGGGCCTATTCCTTTTTGCTTATTCTGACTCCCCTAGACTATTCACACCCCTGGCCCATTTTATTTTATTTTATCTCATTTTTTCATTTATTTATTTTCTTTAATATTTTATCTAATATTAAAAAAATTAGAAAAAAATATAAAAACATTAGATTTATATTTTGATATAGTTTATTTATTTTTTACAATAAAAGTTATTTTTATTTAATCATACTTTATTTATTTTACTAATTGATTTGTAAATTTAATTAAAAAAACTAGGGTTTTAGTTATTTTCTTTTACACAATTAAAATATATTATTTTAAAACCAAAAAAGACCAAAAATATTTTATGATACTACAAATTAATTTTAAGACAAAAATACCAAAAGTATTCTTCCTACAAACTTAATTTCTTTTTTTTAATTAATTAATATTTAGATTAGGGTTTTACTTAAATTCTTTTCCTAATAAATTTAGGTTTGTTTTTTTTTTTTACTAATTTAATTAATTATTTTCTTTTAGTTAATTAGGTTAAATCAAAACCCTTTTTCCTAAAAGAAATCCAAACAAAAATCCATTTTCTTTCCATTTTACATTCTTGTATATTTATTCATTTTTGTGCGTTATTCATCCAAATTCAATATGGTTGTAATAGATTATTTAGGTTTAAATTCTTGCAATCCCCATTTGTAACTTGTACACCTCCACCCACAAGTATTGTAATAGCATAGTAATTTTAAATTCCGCAACTTATCGCTTTATATACAAATGCTAGTAATTAGGGTTTTGAATGGAAAGACTAAAACCAATCAATTAGAAAACCCTAATCAAAGATAAAACCAAGCACGAAAAACAATACACTTGCACATAAACACCCCTAGGGTAAAATCCACTTGGTTGCCTTACCAAATGGCCATGTTATGCATGTGAGGTATCTTAGCAAAAACAAACAAACACAAGATCATAGTCCCTCGATGAAGCTATCCATGTTGCCTTCAAATGATCTTAGTCCCTAAAGAAAGATGCTAAGATACTTTGCAACATTGGTAATCATGGTTATACGATGAGCCACGCCCGTCCCATTTAAAACCAAAGACAGGGTTACTTACCAAATCAATGATAAGATAACAAGGTCAAAGGAAAGGGAAAATGAACATGAAAGACTTTTGAGTAGGTAGAATGCTCCTAGTTACTTGCTCACTTCCAAAACAAAACATCCTTGCGACTTTCAAAACAAACACCAACACTTTCAAAACATCTTTCAAACTTGAAAACATTTCCAAAAGATCAACACTTTGTATACATTCTTATGAACGAGAATCATTACAAAGTTTTCCTAAACGATGACGCCTTTTCAAAATACTTTCAAAAACCACACAAAGCATATTTTTCAAATAAAAGCAAGTGATCTAGCAAGTAACTAAGAGCCCATGGAAAAACATGGATGAAAAGGGTGCTAATACCTTCCCTTTTCATAATCTACCCCCCGAACTCAAGAAATAATCTCAAAGGTCTTTCTTGTGCTTTTTCACCTTTCCTTTTGGATAAAAGAAAAGTCGGTGGCGAGTCTTGCTAACCGCAACATTTGCGATAAAACGCAAAACCTTCAAGTCAGTTCTCCCACCGCATCACACTTGCAAACTATTAAAACTGTTTAGATGCATGACTAATAGGATTGTATGGCAAGAGATTAAAATCAAAACGCTAGCAAACCTAATGCAAATACTAAAATAACTGAAAACAATACAATTGCACATGCGTACCTTTAGGGTACCCCACTTCGGTTGCCTTTGAAAAAGACAGTCACAACTCTCGAAACGCGAGAGATTTTAGTGGCTACTCTCTAGTTTAAAGATAAAAAATGACCCTCTCGACGTTGCCTCGGTAAAAATGATCTTAAAACCCTAGGGTAGTTACTAAGGTTTCATGCCCAGTAGCCTTTGTGACTATACAAACGTCCCTTCGAATGTCCCTCAAACATCCAACAACTAGGGCTACCTACTCACTAATAGTAGGATAGCACTATCTAAGGAAAAAGAGGAAAAGAACAACCCTTTCGAGTAAAGTAGATAACTATTAGATGCTTGCTCAAACCATTTTTTACACTTACACAAAACCACTTTCAAAAACATTTTCAAAATGCTATATCAACACTCTTGAGGACTGATACAAGAGTTATCATAAAGCAATTTTCTTGACTATTGGCATTTCAAATAGTTTTTCAAACACACAAAGCACAAGGTATTTCAAAATGAGCTAAGCATCTAAGAGCCCGTAGAAAACTACGGATGGAAAGGGTGCTAACACCTTCCCTTTCCATAATCTACCCCCCTTACTCAGAAATAATCTCGGAAGGTCTTTTTCTATTATTTTCACCCTTTCCTTTGTTGGATAAAATAAAATTCGATGGAGACTCTTGCTTACCGTAACATTTGCAAATACAAACGCAAAACCAGTACAACAGTTGGTTCTGCCACCGTATCACAGAACTGGCGACTCTGTTAGGGACATAATAAAAAGTGGGATTACCTTAGAGTTTAGTTCATTTTAAATTGCTTTCATTGTTTTGTATGCTTTATCTTTGAGGGTTTTTGTTTGGGTTGTTACTAAAATATCCTACACCCGGATCTGGGGCACCTTTTAAGTAAGTAGCAATAGATCGTGGGGACTATGCGGGGTATACCGACACGGTTGAAGCGATAACTACATTAGTGTGACACATTTGTTGGTACCGGTAGCCCTTGAGTTTAGTCAAGGAGAATACGGGGCCGCTGTGTGGTGTCATGAAGCACTAACTGACCTTAGAACCTTTAATTGAAAAACTTGGCCATTAGGAAGTAGTGAGATAACCGGATTTGGTACAGTCTGAAGTTGGTTGATACTCGATACTATGCTCATTGAGATCTAACTTTCGAGATATTTCGGTCGCTAATAAAGAGGCTTACGCTAAAATAATGCCCGATGAAGAAAGATCATTGATATTGAGAACCGCTAGAACCCAATTACTTTCTAGGACAGATTGAACCAACTAAACTTCAAGAGGGTACTTACCTTTAAAACTCATGCAAACCTTTAAACCTAAGGCTACTTGTGTGACTTTTTTGCTTTCATTATCTAACAACTTGAACTCCTTGCAGGGTTTTGTTTGTATTCATTATCTAACAAAGTGAGTTCCTTGCAGGACTTGTTTGTAGTCACTATCTAATAACCTGGATTTATTTCAAGACTCACTCATCTTCATCACCTTGCACTTTTGCTTAGTGCATAGCATACACATCATAACATCATGCCATAGCATTTCCTTAACCATTTCAAGGATCTCAAGGGCTTGTGATGCAGGTTATCATGAACTAGACGCCTAGTAAGGGGCGGGGCGATTTATTTTCCTCTAACCAAAGGCCATCAAAGTATGATGAACCAGATGTCTAGCAAGGGGAAATGGGATTTATTTTCCTCTAGCCAATGCTGTCAAAATACCAAAGCGCGATAACTTGAGTCAGAGGCTATGACCCACTCGACATGGTGAGCTTGATTCTCGTAGAAGGACATTCAACGATACGAAAGTTCTTCCATCAAAGATGCAATCAAAATTCAAACATTTTTTCTTGGGTTTACCCCGCGAGATCCTTGAAAACATTGCATGCATGTCATTACATAACAAGTGTTCCAGTACAGGTTTCTCATTTTCTCGCTGTTTATTTCAGCAGAAAAATGACTCTCAAACAGAACGACAAAGATCTCCAAACTCAAGATGCTCATTTCAAGGAAATGTTCCTGAACCTATCCAAGGGGCAAGAAGAATTGAAATCAATCCTCGTTGGGAACTTGACCAAGAAAAATCCTGACAACTACAAGGATGACCAGTTGAAACAACTACAAGCTGAGATGGAAAGGATGAGAATCCAGATGAGTAATCAGATGGCTCTTATCCAAAGTTTAGCTCGGGAATAAGAAGAGTTAAGGATTCTCATCAGGAAGCTTCATCAAGATAAATACGACCGTCTGGGGAAAACTAATAGAGCTTGGGGACTAATCAATGATCAACCTCTCTTGGCAGATAAGGAATTGGGGGACATGTTCATGCGGGAGCATTTTGAAAATAAAATCAGGAGCGGTGAAATTTAGGGGACTGCATCTTCAAGTACTCAGAAGAGACCATACCATGGAAAGAAGGAGTCCAGTACTGTGTATGACCAGAAGGGCCGCAATAAGAGTAATCTCAACCAATCTGTAGGGGCAGTACGAATCTCTAATCCAGCACCAGTACAACAACCACGATAGGGTGGTCCGCATAAGCAAGATACGCCAAAAAGGTACTTCACCAAAATCAACATGTCCTTGGCTCAAGTATTGCAACACATGTTGAAGATGGAGTTGATTACGTTGAGGGATCCTACTCTGAGTCCCAATACCTCCGCTCCTAGCTATCATCCTGGTGCAATATGTGCCTACCATTCCAATAGTCTTGGACATGATACGAATATCTGTTGGGCATTGAAAAATAAAATTCAGGACTTGATCGACGAAGGAGTGCTGGAGTTCACACAATATGGTCATACTGAATCCTTCTACCATCCCTCAAAGGCACACCACCTAAAGTGACAAGTTCAGACATAGAGGATTTTTGTTCGTTATATTTTTTAAATTGTAATTTTCTTTTGATTGATCGAACACTTATTCATGTCAAACTTTGTTATTCCATTAATGCATTGCATATGTTTGTCTTGAATTAATCCATTCATTTTCACTATGCTAAAACTATGCTTTTACTTACTTTTTGTGATATTCAACTCTCGATTAAGAGCTGTAAGCCTTTAGAGGGAGGATGACGAAAAAGATACCATAATCTCTATAGTATGCTTTTGAACAGACCTTGTTGACGATGTACAAGTGTTGTTTCAAATCCTAAACAGTGGAGTTATAAGGAAGATAATCCCTAGTCAACCCCTTTGAGCCTAAGAAGTAGGAGTTTTCTTTTTCACATAAATTGAAACCCTTAATCATAACCTAGGGCAGGGTAGTTTCTCAGTTAATTCAATGGCGCATTCTAATCGCAAGTTTCCTTTCGTACACGACGAGTAGTGTCGGAGATATCCTTCCCAAAAAAAAGATAGTGATGGTTCCACATAATCATTAAAACAGGAAGTTATTATCTCTCAAGAAAAGCCCACTAAGTCAAAACCTATGAAGGAGACTTAATAAAAAAACTGGGGCATCCCGCTGACTGTAATCACAAAAGAAACAGCTCGGGCAAAAGGTAGGGATAATAAAAATAAAAGAGGTCGCTACAAATCCTTAACAAAAAGAAAAAAATGTCAGCCTTCTCAAATAAACTTTCAGTATCCGAACCATCACCGGAATATCAGGGCCAAGATTCCAGAACTCAGTTGGGATCTAAACGCAGAGTTAACTGAGTATAAGACTGAAGAACATCACGAAGAAAGGGTTGGGTACAAATAAATTTCAAGCCTTTATCCTTTGTTTCTTAAACCGTGAACCATGCCATGTTACAACCCCTAAAAGTCCTAGCTGAAGCATGGGTTAGTTCGAAAGCATATTGTTACAAAAAGGTATCCTGACTCCTGTAAGGTTTGCTATAAATCCTGAGTTGATATCACATTCTTGCAAATTTCGTTTTACTAAAAAATAAATTTTCAAAAACTTCAAGACATACATAAGCTTTGCATTTTCTAATACCACTGTTTTCATATAACTAATTGTTCAACAACAGATAAATTCGCACGACGAATATTCAATGAACGAAAATTCTCTCAATGAACAGAATCACCTCAGATGGAAAGACATTTCCAATAACAAGCCTTTCATAATCAAGGGGCATGTCATGGTGTCCAACTGATCTGGGGGTAGTCGATTCAAGATTCAAGGAATCTCTCAAAGGTTCCGAATAGCCAGGGGAAGATCTCCATACGAATCACTTGGGGAATTGAACATGCATTCCAGCAAAGGGTCACGAACGATCAAGAAAACATTTTTTGGCAGTGCTGCAACACTTACTACTATGGACAGTGACAATTTCCTTCACCCTGTGAACACGGACATAGTCCGAAAATACTACGCATGAAAAAAGACCGGCTAGGCTGACTAGCCTAGGCAAAAATAAGGGTATCCCGGCGAACCAAAAGAGTTCGGGCATAATTAGGGACATATAAATAAAGTTGTACACCCGACAAGTTGAAAACCTGAAAAGGAGGCTTGGGCAAAAAAGGGTATCCCGGTGTTTACCTTGGTATTTGGTAAACAACCGCTGATCCTCCAAATGGTTACTTATTTGGTTACTCGCAGGATCGATCAGATTGATCCTAGGACATAGGTTGATTTTGAAGTTTTGGATTAAATTGAATATGGGTTAAATGACAATAAAATAAAAAGGCTTTAAGTAAATTGCATGAAGAAAGGACTTGGTAAAATAAATAAGGCTTTAAATGAGAGGGTTCGACAGGAATGTAAAGAAGAAAGCAAGTAAATTTCTGGAAAAGTAAATGACTTTGATTAATAAAGTTGGTGTTTCACACATACATTTCTCAACAATTCTTTCTCACACGCTGGGTACTCGAATCTATATGAGTGACTTTGTATAGAATTGTGAACACACGCGAGAAACTACATGACTACTACTATTTATACTAAAACATCCCAAGTAACCGTCGGGCAGTTACACTGATTCGAGATGATTCCACTTGGCACGTTCTCAACGTTCGACGCTCCAGATCTTTGCACGTTGCACTTGGTAACCGTCGGAAACCGTTTTCCCTCCAAACGCTTGAATTTCAAACTGCTCCACTCTGAACCATCAAACACCTTCGTCGAGAGACATCTTCGACGAGAAACTCCTTCGACGTCGAAGGCAACCAACTTCTCCCTTGTAAGAAATCTTCTAAGTACTTTTCCATCTTTCGATGGGCATTTCGACGGACCTAGCTAGTCGAAAACATCCTTCAGCTTTAATGGCTGACATTAATGAAACAAGAGTGTCGAATTTAGGAGCCAACAAATTGCCCCCCAAGAATGCCTTATTTCGACTCTGAAAGAAAAAGGCATTCTTTGAAACGCCATTCGACACCTGTCTTTTCACGCTTAGTCACAAATTAAATTGTGCACTTTTTGTTGTCTTCTACCAACCACTGGCAATCCCAAGAAAAACCATCATTTATCCGTACCTAAGACGTCACCTCAGTACGGCGTGCAGTGCCAAACGTCATTTCAGAGTTTGTCATTATGACAAATCCCAAAAACGAGGACGCACGCTGCGTCCCTCTATTTCTGCAGAACGGCTAAAACAACAGGGGGATGCCACGTGTCCCACTATCTCCTGCTACATTAAATGGCATTTAATGTCCTCGGTTTTGGGGATTTTCCCCCACTACTATAAATAGCAGTAAGTACCCCATTGTGGGACTTTTTACGCCATCTAGCTTTCAGACTTCTCTATTTTCATACAAACTTGTCATCTTTGCAAAAACCTTTCTTCCTTCACTTCATCTTCAACCTCATCATTAACAATGGCATCTGGTTCCAATGCTCCTAGCCCTACCGTACCATCTGGAAACGTCAAACCTAAGGTTTTCGTCACTGCTCCAGTAGTAACTTCTACGGGCCAACGAAGGGTCCCTGAACCCTTGGACATCGCCGTCCGTGACGCTTACTCACACCACCTTATGATCCCGGTTGGATACTCCAACCAGATCTTTGCTATGTCTGGCCCCTTGTATCCAAGTATTGCTGAGGCCATGAAGATCAAGAGTTATTTTCCGGTAGTTGAGAAACTCAAACCGGTTGCATGCGCCAAGAAAGACGCAGAGGACAATGAAGACCCTGCGCATGAAAAAATCGACCTCCGTTTCTTCAACAAAGGTGTTAGGGCTTTCAGGTCTGGCCCTAGCCTTACTCCTGATTACGTTGCTTGGTTGGAAAAGATGGAGAAACGCCAAGCTTCGATCTGGAAAGACATGGGGATTTTCGACCTGGTGATGCTGTCGAAGACAGGTTTGAACTATTCTCCGGAGATGTTGATAGCTTCTCTACTTTTCTGGGACTACTCCCACTTTACTTTCCATCTTCCCTGTGGGATGCTGACTCCTACACTCTTCGATGTAGCCGCTATCACTGGCCTTCGACCCACCGGGGACTACTTCGATCCGGAGGAGATGTCGGAGGATCAAATTGGATTTTCTGCCACCAAACCAACTTATACCACCTTCATCAATCACTACCACGACAGGTCGACAGATGCTGTGTCGGATGTCGAACACATTGCGTTTCTAGCCTTGTGGCTGACTCGCTTTGTATTTTGCTCGAAGTCCTTACAGGTGACCAAGAAGATGGTCACTCTCGCCACTCAACTCCATCATCGCCAAAATATCTGTTTGGCAGAATTGATTTTGGCTAGCCTCTATGATTCGATTAGTAATGGGGCGACTCTTCTAAAAATTATCGAGAACAGGGCCAGTTTGCTACTTGCTGGGCCTTTTTGGCTGCTCCAACTGTGGCTCAATGCCACCTTCGAATCTTTCTTGCCTAATAAGGTTCAAATAAATGAGCAGGCTCCAGAGATAGCGAACAGACGCGTCGAAGGAACCAAACTGGCTCTGTTGACGCCCATGGAAGATGGACTGGAGCTTCAGCAAACTTTCACCAACTTCGTTCTGATGTTTGCTCGAAGGAAAGAGTTTGCTTCAACTATGGCTCCGTTTGCTCGACGGAAGGTAGGCCCAGCATGGTTCACAAGGCCACATCCAAGGACGTCGAGTGGTCCTAATGTTGACGAACATACAATAATGTGGGAGGCGTTCCTCACACCAAGGATCATGCCTCTTCGATTCAGGAGCTCTAAGACTCACTTGAGTCTGATTGCATACCAACCAAACCTGGTATCTCGCCAGTTTGGTATTATTCAAACCCTACCTTCTCCCATTTTTCCAAGAGAGAAGTCTATGTTGTACTTCTGCAATGATTACACCGAAGAACAGGCCACTAAACATATCGGAAGATATGCTGGTCGAACAGTTCTCTCGTTGTTTGACTACCAGCTCAACTTTCTTTGCTTACCATCCTTCGAGGAGTGGTGGAAAAGTTATTACGCTGAGGAGTTTTTCGATGAGAAGGACTTCGTGGATGAGCTTCAGAAATCTTTTGTCCTTGTGTTGGACAAAATAAACTAATGTAAGTTCATCCTTTCACATTACTTTGTCTTTCTCTTTCGACTGCTAGCCCGTTAACTATTTATTTGATTTCAGTTGTTCGAAAGCCTGTAGCCAAGAAGGCTGCAGAAGGCCAACAGGGAGGAGGCCCCTCAACAAAACCTCCACCGCCGGCGAAGACTACAGCGCCGGCGAAGACCACAACCAACCAACAGGGGGAAGGCCCTTCGAAGAAGCCTTCTGTATCGGTAACCAGACTTTCATTATTTTCTTCTGGCTTTCGATTTTTGACTTTCGACGCAATTGCTAAATCGAATTCCCATTGGTTTTTTTTAGGCACCTTTGCCCAAGAAACGGCCAGCACTGGTGGTCGAATCTGGGAGCGATGAAGAAGGTGATTCTCCCCATGCTCCTCTAAAAAGGCGAAAGCTGACGAAGGACGCTCCTGCTCCTGCTCCTGAGGGTCGAACAATTAGAATCAAGGTTGCTGGAAGAAAGCCCAGGCCACCTCCAGTGATCATTGAGGAGCCAACGGAGGAGGAACTAAACGTTCTTCTCAATAAGCCTGCCGAAAGCGACAATTCCAGCCCTGGGGCTGAAGCTAATTTACAGGTAGTCTCTTAGACCTTTTTGTAACTTAGGTGTAGATACCTGCATTCGATGATGTCTCTTTCGATTTCTGAAGATTCTTCTTCTTTCCTTTCTCAGGACACCACTGAAAGCTCGCCGCCAAGGACCTCTGAAACACTGGAGTCTGCTGAACTCAGCAGGCCACAAGAAAAGGGCTTGGAAAATGACGAAGCCCATGAGGCCAATGCTGAGACGGTAGAAAAACCAGCAGAGGATCCTCAAAAGGAAGAACAACAGCCAAAAGAGGTTCAGGTGGTGGATCTGTCAGAAGAGAATCGTGACGAAGGGGACCAAGGCAATGCTGGCGAAGAAAACCAAGGTGACGCTGGCGAAGGGCACCAAGATGACGCTGGTGCTGCCCCAGTCCGAGTCGAAGGGGAACAAGTCGAGGCACCCATCACTCAACAGCCTCAAACCCAAGACAATGCTGTTGCAAGGGCTGTTACCTCAACGAAGCACAGGTCGAAAGAGGACTTAGAACTCTTGAAACAAACTGACCCTGTTAGCTATCTCAACGCAATCATCGAGAGCAAGAGTTCATCCGATGCTAGTCAGGAGGTTCCTACCCTGTCGGGGAAGTCCACTGAAACCTCTCCTCTTGATGAAGCTTTAGAGAAGGTTAAGACCCAGTTTTTCAAGAAGGACTTGATGAAGGCTTTAGAGGGGGACCCCACTGCTCCATTATACTTGAGGGATGTTTTGAATGCTGTCGACTTGTTAGCTGTAGCTCCAGAAGTTTCAGGCTTGATCATGGAGTTACACTCCATGATTGATCAAGTCTCAGCAGATTATAGGCGCCAAAGGGGCTTTAATAGTCAGCTTGAGGTGTTATATGGCAAAAGCTCTTCTGCATGGACTGCTGTTTTGGAGATGACTTCTCGAATTGCGGAGTTGTCGAAGCAAAAAGCATCTACGCAGGAAGAAGTCGATGCCATCGATCGAGAGAATGCTTCCTTCAGGGCACAAATCGAAGAAATAGAGGCTAAGATAAATGCCAACACTAAACGCAAGGAGGAACTTCTTTCGACCATCCCAGACACCGAGAGTCAAACTGAAATCAAACAAGGCCTGGAATTTGCTGAGAAGGCCCAAGGCTTCGACGCTCAGATTGCCAAGCTTGTGCAGGAGAACGCCTGGTGCAAGAAAAGATTGGAGCTGCAGCAAGTCAAATACCTTCGACTCAAGGACTCTGTTCCCTTCTGATTGATTCAGCTTTTGTAATCTATATTCGACAACATTGCCATCTTGGCTAAATTTATAAAAAATTTCCATTTTGGCTTTTTATGGTTAATTTAGTCTTGTTATTTTATTTTTATCTCTTGGAGTGTAGGTTTGTATTTTTTCAAATATTTACCATTTACTCTCAAGAGCCTTTTATCTTCACCTAACTCTTCGACTTCATAGGCTCCACCAGAAAAAGTTTGGATAACTCTGAATGGTCCTTCCCATTTGGGTGACCATTTCCCCATGCTTCGATCCCTTCGATCCATGGGAAGAATTACCTTCCAAACTAGTTCTTCAGGCAAAAATACCTTAGGTTTTACCTTCTTATTATAAGAGTTTTCTACTCTTTTCTTCTGAAGCCTGAGTAGGTCAAGAGCGCGCAATCTCTCTTCGTCTAAATCCACCAGTTCGTCTAACATCATGTTCCAATAAATCTCAGAGGGAATATCATAATGCCTCTGAACCCTTGCAGATTGAAGATAAATTTCTGCTGGCAATACTGCATCATGGCCAAAAGTTAGCCTATATGGTGTTGTACCTGTGGCTTCTTTTGGGGATGTTCGACAAGCCCATAAAATCTGGTCTAGCGTCTTGTGCCAATTCTTTGATTTCTTCCCAACATGCTTTTTTATCAAGCCAATCACTACTTTGTTTGCTGCTTCGACTTGACCATTTGCCTGTGCATAATAAGGCGTTGATGTTAGGAGTTTGAAACCTGTTTCCTGAGCAAATTCCTGCATCTTTCGACCAGTGAAAACTGATCCTTGATCAGTTGTTATCGTCTTAGGGATTCCATACCTAAAGATAATGTTCTTTTGAATAAATTCAATGACATTTTCTTGGTCTACATTGACTAAAGGGATAGCTTCGATCCACTTAGTAAAATAATCAATGCCTACCAGTATGTATTTCTGACTCTTTGATGATGCTGGTCGAATCTCTCCAATGAGATCCAACGCCCATCCTCTAAAGGGCCAAGGCTTCACTATCGAGTGAAGTTCGCTTGCTGGTACATGTTGGATGCCTGTATGGACTTGACACTCTTGACAACCTTTGGCGAACTCAACACAATCTTTCAACATAGTGGGCCAATATAGTCCTTGTCGAAACAACAACCATTTCATCTTATGGCCTGCTTGGTGAGCCCCACATGCCCCAGCATGCGTAGTCGAAAGGGCTATGTATGCTTCAGTTTCACTTAAACATTTTAGCAATACCCCTTCAGGCGTCTTCTTGAATAACTCATTACCCATGAGTACATAACTCAACGCCCTGTATTTTGTTTTTCGTTCTGTCGAAGCTCCTGGATTTTGAAGATAGTCCACAATGGGTTTCCTCCAATCTTGCTCTGACAAATTATCTATGAACGAAATTTTGAAGTTACTTTGATCAGCATATCCTAGTCTCGTCGATTCCAAGTCTGTTGGTGATAGACCAGTTGCTTTTATCTTTTCTCGAACTTCGATGGCTCTTTGTAATCTCGTTTTTGAAATCTTATACCCAGATGCAATTTGTGCCAAGTCGTTGGCTATTTGATTTTTGACTCTGGGTATGTGTCGAATATTGATCGTTTCAAATTTTTTCAACAACCGATTTGCTATCACAAAGTACATAATGAGATTTTCTCTTATGCATTTATATTCCTTTGTGACTTGTTTAATGACTAACTCTGAGTCTCCCATTATTTCGACTCGAGTTGCCCCCAATTCCAACAATATCTCAAGGCCAGTAATCAGAGCTTCATACTCAGCCTCATTGTTCGAACAAGAACTTGATATTTTGTACTTGAATGTTGTTGGAATTTTTTCTGGAGAAATAATCAAGACTCCTACCCCTGTTCCATCTTTATGGCTGGAACCATCGAAGTAGAATTTCCAAGGCTCTATCTCCACATAATTAATATCCTCAACTTGAATTGAGTGGTCGACTATAAAGTCTGCAACCACTTGTCCTTTTACTGCCTTAAGAGGCATAAAGGTCAAGGAGTATTCAGTTAATGCTAATGCCCACTTGCCAATTCGACTATGCAAGATAGGTTTCGACAACATATACTTGAAAACATCAAAATGAGACGAAACATACACATCAACTGGTTTTATATATTGCTTGAGTTTTGTACAAGAGAAATACAGACATAAACACAATTTTTCAACTTCGCTATATCTAGTTTCTGCATCGTTCAAAACTCTACTGAGATAGTAAATGGGTCTTTCGACTCCATTCTCATCTTCTTGGGCTAACATGCTTCCCAAAGTTTTGTCGGATGCAGCTATGTACAATCTCATACTCCTATTGCTACAAGGAGGCACCAAAATAGGTGGCTTAGTGAGGTACCTTTTGATTTTGTCGAAGGCTTCTTGTTGCTCTTTCCCCCATTCAAACCCTTCTTTATTCAGTCGAAGTAAGGGTGGAAAGGCCTGAGCTTTCCCACTTAGATTAGATATAAACCTCCTTAAGAAATTTATCTTGCCTAAGAGAGATTGCAGTTCCTTCTTATTCGATGGCGCTTTCGCTTCCAGAATTGCCTTCGTCTTGTTCTGGTTGATTTCGATTCCTTTCTTGTGGACAACGAAGCCCAAGAAATCTCCAGCTTTCACGCAGAATGCACACTTCAAAGGGTTCATCTTCAGACCATGTTCTCTCATTCTTTCGAATGATTGTCGAAGGTGGTCAATATGATTCTTCTTGGAAACAGATTTTATAACAATGTCATCAATATATACTTGCATAAAAGTGTTAATAAAATCATGGAAGATAGTATTCATTGCTCGCTGGTACGTTGCCCCAGCGTTCTTTAGGACAAAAGGCATCACTACCCATTCGTAAGTGCCTAAGGCCCCAGGGCATCGAAAAGCTGTTTTCGACACATCCTCTTCAGCAATGAATATTTGATTATATCCTGAATAACCATCGAGCATACTCAGGTATTCATAGCCAGCGGTAGAATCGACTAGCATTTCCGCCACAGGCATAGGATATTCATCTTTGGGTGTAGCAGCATTCAAATCTCTGAAATCTATGCACACCCTTAATGTACCATTTTTCTTAATTACTGGCACAATGTTTGCAATCCATTCGACATACCTTGTAACGCGTATGAATTTGCATTTCAGAAGTCTTTCGACTTCCGTTTTGATCTTCGACAGTATTTCTGGAGCGAAGCGCCTTGGATTTTGCTTGATTGGCTTCTTCCCAGGTTTGATTGGCAACTGAAGTTCTACCAATCCTCTGTCGAGACCAGGCATTTCGTCATAATCCCATGCAAAACAGTCTTTGAACTCTTTCACCAATTGGATTACTTCCAACCTAAGTTCCGGGTCAATTTTGGCGCTGATGTAGGTTGGCCTTTTCTCTGACCCTTCGCCTAAGTTGATTTCTTCTAAAGGATCTTGCGCTAACATTTTAATGTTGTTCGCCAAGGGGTCCTTTTCGAAGCCCAAAGGCTCATCGTCATAGATGGCGTCGAGCCTCTGTTCCTGCATTTCTTCTTGCACGATATCAGGGGGTTTTGGATCGAAATCCTTTCCTGGACCTGCAGCAGATAACTGTTGATCATTGGCCTGTGTGGCCATGTACTTCACTTCGGCTTCGAGAGCCGTTATCATCTTAGTTTCGGCTACATAAGCCGAAATTCGCTTCAAAGATTGTGACTCAGTCATTATCACTGAATTCACTTCCCTAACCAGTTGGTTGGATATCAGTTAACCCACTGAAGTCTATGTGGGACAAGTCTTCTCTGTCCCATTGGAAACCATGCTCAGGATGCAAGTATAGGGAACAAAAAGTGTTTGGCGCTGGCGCCATGTCGAAGTCAGGTGTTGGACATGGCCCTATGTGAGCCAAGTTCTTGTCGAAATCTGCCAACCCTAGGTGATTCACTTCGCCTAGGTAATAACTTTGATCTGCCTCTATGTTTTCGACCATCCCATCTGGACGCCACAGGAGCAGCCTCTGATGCATTGATGATGGCACAGCTCCAACACCATGAATCCATTCACGGCCCAACAAAAGATTGTAGTTAGGTTTGGCCGATATGACCATGAACATTGTTGGTCGAAGGATAGACCCTACTTTGATATCTAGCTGGATCACTCCCATAGTGGTCCCTATGCCGCCCTCATAGTTCGACAAGACCATGTTGTGAGGCTTAATGTCCTCATCCCTTTTGCCAATTTTCCTTAGCATAGAGTGAGGAATAATGTTGATGGTTGCCCCACAATCCACCAATATTTTATTCACAGTAGTTTCTTCGAGTTTAGCCCTTATGAATAAAGGCTTGAGGTGATTTTTCATCGCCTCTGTAGGTGGCTCGAAGAACCCATTTTGTTCCTCAGTGGTGCCATTGTCCATGACGAAATAGCACACTGGCCTATGTTTGGCCATTTCCTGCTCCACTTCCCAGTCACTTACTTCGACTTCCACCTGTCGGTTGAATTCTCTGGGCAGCACTGAGACTATATTCACCATTATGTCCAAAGTATCATCAGACTTAGAATCGTCTTCGTCTTCGACTTCACTTTGGTTAGGCCAAACTAGCCTGTTGGTTACTGGCTCTCTTTCTAAAGGTTTTCTTTGCTTCCTTTGAGGAACGTTCGAACTGGTTTCTGCCTTTGGTTCGTTGGCAGCCTCCCTTTCAGCTTTTCGTCTCCTTTGGTATCTCCTCCATTGAGATCGAGACATGGGATTTTTACCTTTGTAGTTGCTTGACACTTGTGCAACTTTAGGTGCAGCAACCTGAGGCTCTTTCTTTTGAGTCAAAGAGGAACATCTTGGCACGTCGAAAGAGTGCCATCTCTCCTCACTTGGCCTTTTTCGACCAGAGGTTTTGTACCAAGTATCTACTGGCACATTTGTGGGAGGCCTAAAAGTCAATGGCCTCTTTTCTTGGTTTGAACCTCTTTGGGAGGCTCTTCTGGGATCATGTCGAAGATCAACATTTTCCCTTCTCTTATTCGCTGCTCTTACGCCTTGAATATGCTCAACAGCCTTTTTGTCAAAGATTGAACTGCATCTTGGACACAGCATCACCTCTGATTTCTTTTTCTGGCATCTTTGTAGAAAATCTGCCAAATTTTCATTTTCCCGAGGGAAAGCAGTCTTATTAGCTTGTTCTTGCCTCATGGCCTCTTCCGATGCTTTTGGGTCAGAAAGTTCGACCATGTTGATATTCATTGTATCTTCGTTAGCAAGAGTTAACTGCTTCATTTGTATCTCCAGATTCTCCGTCTGGCCTTGAACTGTGGCCAAGTGGGAACTTGGTTTTGGTCCAGTTTTTTGTGCTTCAGCGGTCTCCAACTTCGGGCTTTCGACCGCTTTCTGAACTGCTTCAATTGTCTTCCTGGATAAATTTCCAGAAAAACTGCCAAAGATTGGCATGTTGATATGGTCCTTTGAGACTTCGACCATTGTGATTCCTGGCTTCTTCGACTGGCTCCTGGTTGCTTCTATCACGTTCACCTCAGAGGGCTCAGCATAGTGGGCTTCAGCCTGCAATGGATTTGAGTCGACAGCCATGGGGGTTTTACCAGCAAACTTCAACCTCCCCTCTTCGATAGCATCTTGCACAAGATTCCTGAAAAGAAAACATTGAGAAGTTTTATGGCCCAAAAAATTATGATATTTGCAAAAACCTCTCTTCTTTCTTTGATCAAGAGGAGGCACTTTTACCCCTGGGGGTACTATCATTTGGCCATCTTTAACAAGCAAGTCGAATATTTCATCACATTTTGTGATGTCGAAACTATAAGTCTTTTTGGGGAACCTATCGTTGGTCCTTTCTGGACCAATGGGATTTTTCCCACTTGAGGGGACTAATAGTTTACAAGAGTATGGTGGCCCTTGTTTCAGTTCTGCTAAATCGACTTCTCCTTCTTCGACAGCTAAAGTATCATCGAAGGATTCCGGATCTTCATCATCCATCTCAACGTACGCTATCCTCTCTCTCTTATGAGTTTTCGTTGCCTTTTCTTTTTCAGCTTTGAGGCGCTCTACCTGTCGAACTCTATCGGCCAGTTGGGCCATGTCTCTCAGGTACTGGGTGTCTAGCTTCTTCCTGATGTAATAATCTAAACCGCCTACGGCTATTTCGACTAACTCATGTTCTGGCACTTGTGTAAAACATCTCGCCTTAAGCAACCTAAACCTATTTAGATATTCGTCTATAGGTTCAGTGAAACGTCTCTTTACACTGGCCAATTCCTTCAGACTTATCTTGGTTTGCCCCATGTAGAATTGTTCATGGAACAATCTTTCCAACTGGGTCCAATGATGGATCGAATTGGGGGGGAGAGTTGTAAACCAAGTAAAAGCGTTCTTTGTTAAAGAACTTGGGAAGTACTTGATCCTCTGGTTTTTGTTATTCGAAATATCTCCTGCTTCGATCAAGTATCTCGCCACATGTTCGACAGTAGATTCTGTCGTGTCCCCCGAGAACTTAGTGAATTTGGGGACTTTACATCTAGGAGGTAAGTCTGTTTGTAACACGTATTCTGACAATGGAGATGTAAAGTTGGGCCTTCGAAAGCCCATGTTCATCCCATTCTGAGTCATGATCCTTTCGATCATGGTTTCCAGATTGTTTTCCAAACCCATGTTTTGGTATTGGATATGCTGAACTACTTCGTCAGCATTTTGGTTTCTGTTAACTAACCTTACCTCTGGGGTTATTACCCTAGGTTCCTCGACGGGTTGCTCCAATCGTGCCCTAAGGTTTTCTTCGACAGGCTGTTGAGCCTGGTTGATGGTGGTTTCTTCCTCTAAGAATATCCCCTGGTTTCCCCTTATCTGCGCCCTTTGGGGCTGTCGAATAGGTTGGGGTACTCCAAAGAAATCAGCCAAACGCGTCATTTGCGTTGTCACTTGCTGATTCGATTGAGTAGTGTTTTGTATTAGAGGGTTTAGCACTGTACTCAAAGTCTGTGCCAACATTTGCACCATATCATGGTTGCTTTCGTCCATCTGTTGCCTCAAGACTGTTGTCGAGGCATTTGTAAGGCCATGGGCTACTTGGGACGTTCCTCCTAAGAGTTGGGTCCTATTTCTATTCGCCATGCCTACTCCAGAACCTTGGAGTGGCGAAGAGGCACTCACTAAAGGGTCTGAAAAAATGGACGTAGCATTCGTCAGGCTAGCCAATTCAGAAGTTGGCATACCATAGAGTGGCATAAATCCTGGTGGCGCAAAAGGCCTTGTGCCTAAATTTCCCCTTGGTGGGGGAGTTCCCAAAGGCATCCTGGGGCCTGTAAACGAAAGTAATGGCCCCGTAGTTGTGACCGTTACTGCTGGTGTCGAACCAACAGTTGTCGCTTCACTTACGGTCGTACTAATCGTTGCTCCCACATTCGTTTGTGGGATTTCGTTATTGTTTGGCGGATTCGCCATCTCTTCCCTTCTTCTGGCAGTATTGTTATCGTTAGTGTATATTCTACCACTTCTCAATAACATACAACACTCCTCGAAAAGATGAGATTATTTTCAACAATCAACACACAGTCCCACCGGGTGTGCCAATTTGTTTACCTTGGTATTTGGTAAACAACCGCTGATCCTCCAAATGGTTACTTATTTGGTTACTCGCAGGATCGATCAGATTGATCCTAGGACATAGGTTGATTTTGAAGTTTTGGATTAAATTGAATATGGGTTAAATGACAATAAAATAAAAAGGCTTTAAGTAAATTGCATGAAGAAAGGACTTGGTAAAATAAATAAGGCTTTAAATGAGAGGGTTCGACAGGAATGTAAAGAAGAAAGCAAGTAAATTTCTGGAAAAGTAAATGACTTTGATTAATAAAGTTGGTGTTTCACACATACATTTCTCAACAATTCTTTCTCACACGCTGGGTACTCGAATCTATATGAGTGACTTTGTATAGAATTGTGAACACACGCGAGAAACTACATGACTACTACTATTTATACTAAAACATCCCAAGTAACCGTCGGGCAGTTACACTGCTTCGAGATGATTCCACTTGGCACGTTCTCAACGTTCGACGCTCCAGATCTTTGCACGTTGCACTTGGTAACCGTCGGAAACCGTTTTCCCTCCAAACGCTTGAATTTCAAACTGCTCCACTCTGAACCATCGAACACCTTCGTCGAGAGACATCTTCGACGAGAAACTCCTTCGACGTCGAAGGCAACCAACTTCTCCCTTGTAAGAAATCTTCTAAGTACTTTGCCATCTTTCGATGGGCATTTCGACGGACCTAGCTAGTCGAAAACATCCTTCAGCTTTAATGGCTGACATTAATGAAACAAGAGTGTCGAATTTAGGAGCCAACACCCGGTGGACTAAAAATCTGAAAGGACAGTCTGGTCAAAAGTTAGGGATTAAAATGTACGACTATGCCCCGTTATCTCGTCACTTGTCTGTCAGTAGAAGGCTTATCACCCTGATCAACATTTACTTAAGACTCCAGGAGTTGGGATAACATTCAAACAATCTACAAAATCCCCAGAGTAACCACCCCTAGGGGACTATCTTCGCAGAGTTCGTCATCAGTAAGGATTCGTTCCCCAGTATAGCAAGGAACTCCAATCATCTCCATAACATCTGAAAGAATTCCTCAGCATGGTTCATAAATTTCTTGGGTTCCCCAACAGGGCTTCATAAAAATCCCCAAGCGGTTTACGGAGTTTCCCTTCCCCAACAGAGTTTATTTACCTAGCAACAGAAATTTATCTCCCAACAGTTCAACTTCAACAAATAATGAACACTTACATTCTTCATCCCCAATGACAGTCAGGGATTTATCTTCTCTTAGTACGATGACACCACAAGGAGCAATAGATACACTCACATATTACAGTCATACAACATTTACAATACATCGTAGCATATGCATAACTGAAACAAATATAACATTATCATTTATTTTGAGAGCATCATGCAATTCATACATCATGACATCGCATGAAACTGACTTTACCTTTTCAGGTTGAATTTGCAAATAGACAAATATCAACTATCTACATGAGAAGATTGGAGATTAACTCCAGAAACAAGACGGGGGAACTATCTTTATTTCTCTTAGGTTAGAGATTAATTCCTGAAACAAGCCATGGCAGCTATCTCAATGACCAACAAAAGCAAGTTCTTGATTAATTCCTGAAACCAGACAGGGTAATTATCTGTGAACAACTGATTGTAGATCAATTCCTGAAATGAAACGGGGCAACTATCTACAAGACCAGGTTAGACATTAATTCTTGAAACCAGACAAGGCAACTATCGCAACAACAACATAAACAGTTCCAAATTAATTCCTGAAACCAGACAAGGCAACTATCTGTGAACAACTGATTGTAGATCAATTCCCGAAACAAGATGGGGTGACTATCTACAAGACCAGGTTAGAGATTAATTCCTGAAAACAGACAGGGAAACTATCTCAATGACCAACAAAATCAAGTTCCAGATTAATTCCTGAAACCAGACAGGGTAACTATCTGTGAACGACTAATTATAGATCAATTCCCGAAATAAGATGGGGAGACTATCTACAAGACTAGGTTAGAGATTAATTCCTGAAACCAGACAGGGAAACTATCTCAATAACCAACAAGAGCAGTTCCATATTAATTCCTGAAACAAGACAGGGCAACTATCTGTGAACAAGTGATTGTAGATCAATTCCCGAAACAAGACGGGGCGACTATCTACAAGACCAGGTTAGAGATTAATTCCTTAAACCAGACAGGACAACTATCTCAACAACCAACAAAGATAGTTCCAGATTAATTCCTGAAACAAGACAGGGCAATTATCTAAGAACGACTGATTATAGATCAATTCCGGAAACAAGACATGACGACTATCTACAATACCAGGTTAGAGATTAATTCCTAAAACCATACAGGGAAACTATCTCAATGACCAACAAGAGAAGTTCTAGATTATTTCCTGAAACAAGATGGGGCAACTATCTGCGAACAACTGATTGTAGATTAATACTCGAAATAAGACGGGGCGACTATCTACAAGACCAGGTTATAGATTAATTCCTGAAACCAGACAGGGCAACTATCTCAACAACAAACAAAGATAGTTCCAGATTAATTCCTGAAACCAGACAGGGGAACTATCTGTGAACAACTGACTATGGATCGATTCTCGAAACAAGATGGGGAAACTATCTACACGACCAAATGAAACAGCCCTACCCAGGTTCCTGTTCATAATCTCCAGATGCAGCTTTACACAGGCTCATCCTGAAGCAATCTTACACATATTCCTTCTCCTCCTGAGATGCAGCCTCACACAGGCTCATCCTGAAGCAATCTTACACATATTCCTTCTCACAATTTCCAAATGCAGCTTTACACAGGCTCATCCTGAAGCAATCTTACACGGATTCCTTCTCACAATTTCCAAATGCAGCTTTACACGGGCTCATCCTGAAGCAATCTTACACAGATTTCTTCTCGCAATTTCCAGATGCAGTTTCACACGAGCTCATCTTGAAGTAGACCTACACAGGCTCATTCTCATATATCTACAGATAGCAGTTTACAACACTGCAGAGCCTAGACCTGACCATAAAAAAGTTGACTTTCATCTCTCCAGTCCAGGGATAACTCCTCAGTAGAGCCATGGACAACTAAAGCTTCTAGGCTCTATTCCCCACAGAGTTTTCTTCAAGCAAGAGAACAACAAAAACCAACATTCTCCAGTGGAGTCCTCCTTAGACAACAGGAACAAGAATCCCCATAAAGAGACCTCTTATGAAGTCAACATTTACTTTGGATGGCATCTTTAAGCCCATCTATGACAACTCTCAGTCATTTTCTCCAAATGGAATCTGTAAGCCCATTCCTAATATCATCAACCAACGATGTTACTCCATGCGAGTGAAAATTTATGGGCACTCTAGTGTTCAATCATCTTCCACCTTTAGATCACGAAAGGCAGACAAGCCAATCTAAATCTCCAAGTTTAAGAAGATTGAACAGGGGCAGCTGTTGTACCCCAAAATTCACCCTCCTGTTCTATTCAAGGCATTCTCATTTAGGTCCCTATTTTCTCAAGGTTGACCAATAATTGACTAGACAAATTCTCCTCCTAAGCAATGGATTTCCATCTAAGGTTTCATTTCTCATAAAGAATGTTTGGTTTGCAAGAGCTTCAAATGATTTCCATGGAACCCTATATTCCTCAGCATAATGGCATAGTTGAAAGAAAGAAAAGAAGTGTACATGACAAGGTGTAGGTCAAAAGCTGAAAATATGCCTAAGAGCTTTTGGGTCGAAGCAGCTTCGACAACAGTATGTAGTCTAATTTGATGCCCAATGAAGCACTAGGATCGAGGGAAGTATAATTCTAAAGAAAGAATGAGGAGGCTTTTACGAAGTTTTCAATTGTAAGAGCTAGTAAAGAGCTTCGAAGGGTTCGTTTTCGAACCATTGAAATATAAGCCATTCAAAGCATTACAAGGAAAGACACTTCGACTGTCATGTTGATTGAATTGACGCTCCTAAAAGAGGAAAAGTTTGAATTCAAAAGCTTTAATCTTATGGTTCAAAGGACATGCATGTACCTGAATAGACGAGGAAGAAATTGGATGATTAAAGTGAAGTTTTGGTGCTCATAGGTTATCATTCGATTGATGCATACAATCTGTACTTACCAATCGAAGATGAATTAGTGAGCAATAAAGATATTTGTTGTACCCCAAAATTTTCCCTCTCATTTCTCAAGGATTTTTTCACAATATTTTCCATGACCTCAAGTTTGCAACACTCATACATCAATTTAGGGTTGGAGTAGGCACAAGGGCAAAATGGTCAATTGCACACTAAAAAGTCAAACTTTAACTTTTGGATCAAAATCAAGTTTCAAGAATCCTATTTCATCAAGACATGTTGGAATATGAAGTTTGTTTCACCAAGAAAATCAAAAGTCAAGATTATGTTGAAAAAGTCAAAATTCTAAATACTTGGGAATTTTTCTAAGTGTTTAGGAAAGATGATAAGTTCAGAACTTCTGGCCAAATTTTTACCATGATGCAAGTTTATTCTGGAAGAACTTCTAACACAAGAGTTGTAGATCTCAATGAGATATAAAACATTGCAGAACAGAACTTCTTCTAAAAGTGTTGGGATTTCAAGTTATAAATTCTTGAAGACACGTCCATGAAACTGAAGCATTTAGTAAATTCTGGACATTTCCAAGACAAATTTTGGTTAGATCTTCTGGGCTAGTTTTCATGTAGGTTAAATCAGAATTTTCAAGAGTAATTCAAAGAGGGTCTATAAAGCATGTTACAAGCTTTCTGAAAAAATCTGAGAACTCCTTCCAAACATGCTGGAGCAGGAAGATTTAAAGATCAGAAGTTCGATGTTCGTTCTAGGTTACGCTGATGCTGAACTTCTAATCCAGATTAAGCTATGATACATAATCTCATATTGCAGGATTTCTGGTTTGATAAATCTCACCATCATTTAATGCACACACCCACTTTTGAGTCTTTATCCAAATGATTTCCCCACGTGTGACATAGAAGTACCATTGCTGTCCTTGAAAAGCAAACTTTTATACAAGTTTGTGCAGAGCCCATGCTTTGCTCTTGCTTCTGAGGGTACTTTTCCTTAATTCATGCTTATAAATCCAGCTTAGGCACGGATAAAAGCTGCTAACTACCCTACTTTGTGCCTTGAACCATACTTGTTTAAACTTGTTTAAAGAACAAGTCAGCGCCCTAGCATATGATGGTTGTACCCTTGACTTCTCCAAGATACTAAATCCTTGCCTATAAATTGGACTTCATTTGCAACTGTAAAAAAGGTCGAGAATTTGAGAAAAAAAGCCTTGAAACTTTGCTGAAATTTCCAAGAACTTGAAACTGTAAACACAAGTACAAAACCTGCTAATTTCTGGCTATTGCATCCAAGCTCTAATTTTCCTTATGGATTTTCCAACCAAACCACCCACACAACTTCTGATTAATATTTAGAAGCCATCCCAACTTCTGTTTTCAGACTGTAACACGTTCTTCATCAATCTCCATCTCAAAAAACCAGAACATTGCTCCTTGGCTGTTCCAGAATTTTCCAGCCATCCATAGTTCAGGGTAGTTCTAGCTTTCTGAGAATAGAAGGAAGCTGACCAGAATATTGCAGCAGTCAGAACCAGGCTCTAGTTCACAAAGTAATTTCTAGCTGCAAGGTGAGTTTCTTCTGACTTTTATCTCATTACTTAGGCGTCAGTAAACTTGCATGCTCAAAAATACAATGTAGACATCCTGACTCTGATGTTGTACATATTCATAGATTTCATGTATTTTTGCCTAAGTAGAGAGAATTTCAACTCAGAACTTCTTGAGGAAATTAGAATTTAGATTTAGGATTATAAAAATTCATGCTTACTTCTGATTTACAGTTCTGATACTTTATATTTTTGAAACCATGATGAAACCTGCCATAATTGCTATGTTTGCATTTTCTGTTTTGTTGAGAAATGACTAAGTTGCAGATGCTTTGACTGACATGGAGAAAGATATTAAGTTCATTATCAGAACTTACTTTGTGTTATATGTTTATGTTTTTGCTTCTAATACCGGATGTATAGCCACCCCAGTGGTAGAGAACGCACGCATAAGACATTAGTGTTAAGGGTCCCGAGTTCTAGCCCCAGAAACACCTTTTTTATGTCCATTTCCTGACATTTTTACCCTATTAGTTGGATCAGAACTTCTAGACATTTCCACCCAACAACATTGACACCTCACATACCCATTATCAGAACTTTTGGCTTGCCAATAACACTAGAACTTCTAGTTTTCCAGCTACATCAGAACCTCCAAACTCTCTCAACATCCAAAACATCACAGCAAACAGAACTTCCATACCTTCTGTGATACAGTGGGAGAAATGACTTGGGTGTTTTGCGTTCTATCGCAAATGTTGCGGTTAGCAAGAGTCGCCACCGACTTTTCTTTTATCCAAAAGGAAAGGTGAAAAAGCACAGGAAAGACCTTTGAGATTATTTCTTGAGTTCGGGGGGTAGATTATGAAAAGGGAAGGTATTAGCACCCTTTTCATCCATGGTTTTCCATGGGCTCTTAGTTACTTTCTATATCACTTGCTTTTGTTTGAAATTGTGTTTTGCGTGGTTTTCGAAAGTATTTTGTAATGAGGTCATTGTTTAGGCAAAATTTGTAATGATTCTCGTTCGTAAGAATGTATACAAAGTGTTTGATCTTTTGAAAATGTTTTCAAGTTTGTAAGATGTTTGAAAGTGTAGGTGTTTGTTTTGAAGATAACAAGGATGTTTGTTTGAAATTGAGCAAGTAATTAGGAGCATTCTACCTACTCAAAATTCTTTCTTGTTCATTTTCTTTTCCTTTGACATTGTTATCTTACCATTGATTTGGTAAGTAACCGTATCTTTGGATGTAAAAGGGACGGGTGTGGATCATCGTATAACCATGATTAGTAATGTTTCAAGGTATCTTAGAATTTTCTTTAAGGGACTAAGATCATTTGAAAGGCAACTTAGATAGCGTCATCGAGAGACTATGATCTTATATTTGCTTGTTTTTTTGCTAAGATACCTTACATGCGTAATATGGCCATTTTATAAAGGCAACCAAGTGGATTTACCCTAGGGGTGCTTGTGTGCAAGTGTATTGTTTTCATGCTTGATTTTGTCTTATATTAGGGAATTCTAAGTATTGGTTTTAGTCTTTCCATACAAACCCTAATTACTAGCATGTTATTTATAAAGCGATAAATTGTAGAATTTAAAGTTACTATGCTATTACAACATTTGTGGGAGGGGGTATACAAATTGTGAATGAGAATTGCAAGAATATAAACCTAATTAATCTATTACAGCCATATTGAATTGGTATAAATGTACAAGGAATTGAGTGAATATAATGTACAAAATGAATAAATGTACAAAAATGTGAAATGTAAAGTAAATCGATATTTGTTTGATTTTTTAGGAAAAAAGAAATTGTCTTATCCTAATTAATTAAGGGGAAAAATAATTTATTAACATAATAAAAAGTAAACCCTAAATTTATTAAGAAAATATTTTAAATAAAAAACTCTAAATCTATTAATTGATTAAAAGAAAATAAGTTTGTAAGAAAAGTATTTTTTTGGTATTTTTGTCTTGAAAATAGTTATGGTGTTATAAAATATTTTTGACCTTTTTAATATTAAAATAATATATTTTAATTGGTGTAAAAGAAAATAATTAATAACCTAGTTTTAATTAAATTTACAAGATAATAAGTAAAAATAAATAAAGTATGATTAATTAAATAATTTTTTGTGTGAGAAAAATAAATAAACTAAGTTAAAATATAAATATACTATTTTTTATATTTTTATGATATTTTTTTAATATTAGAAAATATATTAAGAAAATAAATAAAATAAAAATAAGAAAATAAAATAAACTGGACCAGGGGCGTATAAATGAAATAGAGGGGTCAGGTATCAAAAACAAAAAAAAAACAAAACAAGCCCAAAGAGGCCCGACACCCTGTAAAAAAGTCAGAAAATACAAAACATGTAAAAAAAACACAAAAGGGTACCACTGGGGCTCGAATCTAGGTCCCAAAGGTTACAGACGCGCGCTTCTACCACTGGGGTGGCCATACATCCGTTAACATAAGAAAAACAATAAATATATGATACAAAACGCGCCCTGAGTTACACTTCATCTTCAACCTCCAGCCAGACCAACTTTAACTTTTTCATTTCTCAACAAAAATGAAAACTGTAAACATGAAACTTGTAGCAAATCTCCTCACGGTTTCAGAAATGTAAAGCATTAAAACTATAGATCAAAGATAAGCATGAATTTCATTGGCTATAAACTGAACCCTAAAAATCTCAAAAATTTCAATCTTAAAATTCTCTAAGCTCA
This sequence comes from Vicia faba, assembly GCA_948472305.1. Classification (NCBI taxonomy): domain Eukaryota; kingdom Viridiplantae; phylum Streptophyta; class Magnoliopsida; order Fabales; family Fabaceae; genus Vicia; species Vicia faba. Next base: position 1,535,482,494 of record OX451737.1, read on the forward strand.
AGCAAAATTAATGGAAACTATGGACATGGTTAGCTTTAGGGCAATGATATCTACATGTTTTGTTCACAAATAAATCATTGATGATGCCTGTATGAGAAGTTCCAAATTTAAAAACTTACCTTGCAAGGGGGTATCGGGTTTGAAGTTTGAGCAGCTTTCAAGGAGTTCCAATGATTGGGTTAGCTTCCTCAAGTTCCCAGGAAGCTAATGGAATGCTTATCTTGAGCTGAAAGGGCCTGAGGAGTTCTGGAGAAGTCCAAGTGCAAACCTCTGTTTTTGAAAATGGAGGATGGTGTTATAGTTCTGTAACAGGGTGTGGGATCAACTCTAAATGATGTTTAGAAGCTTTAGAAACCAAAAGGCTTGAAAACGCACGAGGGAGTTATGAGTTTCAAGTTTTTGGTCAGTTTATGTGAAAATGGAGGTATGGAATGTGATTCTGAGTTCTAGCTGTTTTCAGGGCATCAGCCTTCGTGTATTTGATGCAAATAGTTTGTGTATCTATAAGCAAAAGGATTGGAGTGCATTGGCAAGTCAGAAGTACAAGTTACAAACTTTTGGCTAGGTTACTTGATTTTCAAGAAAAGAGGGAAACCAAGTTTCAATGTGAGGTACAAGCATGGGCTGGGTGATTGTAAGTGTCTAAACCATTTCTAATGAGTTATAGGACTTCTGTGATCATAAGAGAACAAGTTCAAGGCTCAAGAACAAGTTTGTTGCAAAAAAGCACTTTATCAAAATGGCAATGTGCACTTTCTTCAAAAAATGGATATAAAGCATGTCCTTGCATTGAATGCTTGAAATGAGACTTCTAACAGCTATGCAAGCCATTAATTATGGAGTGCCTAACAAGTTTGAGGCCTGCAAAGTAGATTTTATGCAGCATAGTTTGAATTTTGAAATTGGTTCATCACAAAATGACTTGTAATTCAAGTGATAAAACCCTAACTTCATCTCTTCAATTCTCCCTACTCAAAAATGATCTCAATGAGTTCTTGGACATTCTGTAAAGCTTGAAATGTGATATACAACCCATATTTGAATTTATTTTGAAGATTCCCCTTGGAACTATATGAAAAAGTGCCATGAAGTTGGGTCAAAATCCTAATCAAATTAGGGCAAAATTTCACTAAGTGTTTTGTTTCATGACCACATGTTCTTAAAATTATAACTTGAGATCCAAGAACTTTTGGAAGAAGTTGTGTAAAGAAAAGTTGTATATTTCATGGATATATACAACTTTCATGTTGTAAGTTTATCTTAAATCATCTTGCATCATGGTGAAAAGTTTGCTCAAAGTTATGAAAAAATAGGAAATTTCCAACAGAAAAATTTCTAAGTTTAGAAATTTTAACTTTTCAAAATGAAATATTGAATATTTGATTTCTTGATGAATAAGTTTCATATTTTGACATGTATTGATAAATTGTGATCTTTGGAATTTGAATTTGACCAAAAAGTCAAAGTTTGACTTTTCAGTATACGATTGACTTTTGATCAGTTGACTGAAAATTCATCTGTCAATATTTTGGACTTGCAATGTTTTGAGCCATGTCATTAGGACAAAATGATGTAATTGGACTCTTGAGATCATGCCTTGAACCAATTGATCATTTTCTAGGTCAAAAATCAGAAATTGCCCTTTCCCAATCAAAACCCTAAATTTGACCATTTTGCCCTTTTGGAGATTTGATCAAATTTCTTGGGGAATTATGGTCCAAACTTGATAAAATGATACATATGGGTTTAAAATGTTGATGTGGATAAAAAATTATGAAGTTTGACTGTAAATTGGCCATAGTTGACTTTTCCCCAATATAGTTGATTTTTAGGTCAATTGCTCAATTGACTAAGCAAAAATGTGATCCAAGGCTTGAAACTTGACATGAGTGATATTAGGGGTCCATAATGATCCATGAAAGTAATATGAAGCATTGAAAGTTCAAATATCCTTGTGCAATCTCAAACCCTAATTTTGGTCATCAGTGTTTAAGGAGAAGGTGTCTTGAGCTGATCAACCCTAATGTAGTCTTGAGTCAAAAGAGATCTTGTAAGCAAATTCTTGATAAGTGAGAGGGAAATTTTTGGGGTACAACACCTTCCAGTAACATTAGAACTTCTAGGCTTCCAGTTGTATCAGAACTTCTAGGCTTTCCCTTGTTCCCAGCAACCCCAGAACTTTAGTATGCTCGGACCCAGAAATTCCGACCTTTCCCTTTTTTGATAATGTTTTCTTTCTTGCAGCGTATCAGAGTCAGAGTTTCTTCCCCTTATTTTAGTTCTCTCTTATTGCAGCAATACGCTGATTCTGATTATTTTCCCTTATTATTTTTAATATCACTTCTATTTTCATTAATCAAAAACACCAAAAACATTTTTATATTCACATACTTTATTTTATTTCTTTTAAAATCAAAAGACTAAAAATATTTTCTTAAGCAAAATTATTTTCTTCTCTTAACAAAAAAACAAAACAAGTCCATTTCATTTCTTGTACATTATTTCAATATGGTTGTAATAGACAATTAGGACTTTAAATTTATCGCTTTCATATCAATGCTAGTAAATTAGGGTTTGTATGGAAAGATAAAATCAATGCTTAGAGAACCCTAATTCAAGATAAACCAAGCATGAAAAAATAAACACTTGCACACTTACACCTCTAGGGTGAACTCCACTTGTTGCCTTATGAAAAATGGTCATGTTATGCATGTGAGACATCTTAGCAAAACAATTAAAATACAATATCATAGTCCCTCGATGACGCTACAAATGTTGCCTTTCAAATGATCTTAGTCCCTCAAGATAAATGCTAAGATATCTCACAACATTGCTATCATGACCATACAATGACCCGCACCGGTCCCTTTACATCCAAAGATAAGGCTTCTTACCAATAAATGGTAAGATAGCAATATCAAAGGAAGAGAAAAGTGAACAAAAAACTTTTGAGTAGGTAGAAACGTTCCTAGTTGCTTGCTCATTTCCAAAACAAACATCCTTGCAAACACACACCAAACACTTTCAAAACAAACATCCTTGCAAACACACACCAAACACTTTCAAAAGATGAAATATTTTCAAAAAGTCCAGTACTTTGTATACGTTCTTATAAGACAAGAACCATTGAAAAGTTTGCCTAAAAGAATGCGCCTTTTCAAAAATACTTTAAAAAATCACCACAGAGCACATTTTCAAACAAAGCAAATGATCTAGCAAGCAACTAAGAGCCCATAGATAATTATGGATGAAAAGGATGCTAATACCTTCCCTTTTCATAATCTACCCCCCGAAATCAAGAAATAATATCAAAGGTCTTTCCTGTTCTTTTCACCCTTTCCTTCATTGGATTAAATAAAAGTCGGTGGCGACTCTTGCTAAACCGTAACAACTGCGATTAAACACAAAACATCCCAAGTCAGTTCTCCCACCGTATCACAGAACTAGCGAATCTGTTGGGAATACTTAAAAGTGGGGTTACTTTAGGGCTAGATCACCTTTATTTGCTTTCATTTTTAGACTTGTTTGCTTTACATTATGGTTCCTTGTTTGGGCTTACTTTGATCCTCTACTCCGATTTGGGGGCACCTTTTAGGTAAGTAGCAATAGATTGTGGAAAATTTGCGGGGTATACCGACATGGTCTAAACAATAGCTATGTTAGTGTGACATATTTGTTGGTACCGGTATCCCTTCAGTAGTCGAGGAGAACACGGGGCCGCTGTGTGGTGTCATTAAGCACTAACTAACTTTAGAACCTTTACTTGACCAACTTGACCATTAGGAAGTAGTGAGGTAGCCGGATTTGGTGCAGTCCGAAGTTGGTTGATACTCGATACTATGCTCATTGAGATCGGACTTCTCGGAATATTTTGGTCGCCATTAAAGAGGCTTGCGCTGAAACAATGCCCGATGAAGAAAGATTAGTGTTATTGAGACCCCCTAGAACCTGGTTACTATTTCTAGGACAGGTTTGAGCCAACTAAACTTCAAGAGGGTACTTACCTATAAAACTCCATGCAAGCCTAAACCCAAGGACTTGTTTTCCTTGTATGTAAATGCTTACTTGTACATAACATCATAAACATCATAACATCATAAGCATTCTTACTAACCATTTCAAGGATTATTGGGATTTATCTTTGTTCTGTTGTGTAGGACAAGACCTCCACCCGCAAGAATACTATCCAAGTCAATCTCGTAAGAATTCCTTATAAACTCAAAGAGTTAGCATCAAGGGTTCCCTAGAGTTCTTCATTCATCGAAAGACATGGTCGACTCCTAAATTTTGTTACCTCGAGCATTGAGGAAGACATGATAAAGGTGATTTTTCAGTTCTTCAACCCTTTACACCATTGCTTTACCTTTCCCGATTAGCAGCTTTTACCTACTATAGAAGAATTTTCTCAACTCTTGAGAATTCCTATTCTCAATCAACTACCTTTCAACAGTACTGAAAGAGAACCAAGCCCCGAGGAGATTTCCCGAGCATTGCACGTACAACAATCCGACGTCACGGTTAATTGGGAAACAAGAAGTGGTGTCAAGGGGTTCCTAGCCAAGTTCCTATTGGAGAAAGCTCAAGATTGTTGGAACACTCTTGATTTACAATATTTTGAGGAAATCTCGGCCCTTCTCATCTATGCGATGTTTTTATTTCCAAACCCTGACCAACTTATAGATGTAAATGCTGTCAAAATCTTCATATCTCGCAATCCGGTGCCTACTTTGTTGGGAGATATCCTACATTCTCTCCACTCTCGCACTATGAGGAAAAGAGGGACCCTCATGTGTTTCACTCCTATCTTGGCTAGATGGTTTGTCTCGCATCTCCCACAATCCGTGTTGAAGAACGAGCAAGGTTTGAGATGGTCCAATAGGCTGATGTCACTCAAACATTCGGATATTCACTGGTGTTCTCGATCCTTAGAGAATGTTATTATCATCGACCGTTGTGGAGAATTCCCTAATGTTCCTTTGCTTGGAATTAGGGTAGGTATCACTTACAACCCTTGCTTAGCCTTGCGACCGTTTGGTTATGCCCGAAGAGATGGTCCACATGATATGCTCATCCAAGGAGTGGTGTTCGGCTACGAGAGTGACAATCAAAGTTGCCGTCAGAGGTTTATACGAGCTTGGAGGATGGTAAACAAAGTGGACAGTAAGACGCTGGGACACAAGAATTCTATTCCCCTTGAGTCTTACCTTAGGTGGGTACGAGCTCGTGCTCAGAAGTTGGTAATGCCTTACCCCTCCATCCTACCTATTATCGTGGAGCCTGTTGCTGAAGGAGAAGTCCCGTATACTGCCCTCCATCCTAACATGCCTACTTCTCTTGAAAACTTACAAAAGGGTTGGATTCATTTAAAGGAATAACAAGACACCTTCGAAGCTCAATTCTATGCTAGTGAGAAAAGGGTTTTGGAGCTTACAAAGCTACTCCATGAAGAACAAAGCTTGAACACCTACCTTGCACCGAAGAGGATGTGTTCGACCTTTTTGTCTTAGAGATTTATTTTTTAAGCCCAAGGGGCATGTTGTAACCATTTTGAACTAATTAATGCAATTTGACATTTGTTCATTCTTTGTCTAGACAAATTTAAATTTCTTAAATCCTTGAAAACATTGCATCCATATAACATCCATCATATCATGACAGATTTCTCCCATCCATATCTCCTTATTTTCTTACTGTTTATTTCAGTAAGGATGGCCCTAGAACAGACCATCAAGAGCATTCAGATTCAAAACGCTCAACTTCAATAGATGTTCTTGAACCTATCTAAGGGACAAGAAGAGGTTAAGGCGCTCCTCACCAGGGGCATGATCATGGGAAACTCTAGGGACGACAGAGATGACCGGTTGGAGCGACTAAAAACCGAGATAGCCATAATGAAGGACCAAATGATGGGACAGCTGGTGGGCCAGATGGCTCTTATCCAAAATCTAGCTCAAGGACAAGAAGAGTTGAGAGCCCTTGTAAACCAACTTTATCAAGACAGTTGCAACCGTATGAAACAAACTGTCAAGATCGGGGATCAAGTCACTACTCATCCTCCCATAAGACAAGAAGCTGGTTCAAGGGAGAACAAACCTTTCTGAATTACTTCCACGTCACGAACCCAACAACGACCTCGTCAGCATCAACAGGAAAATCAACAAAGGAAAAATAAGCCCGAGAGACAGTTTACTAACATCAACATGTCATTGGCTCAATTATTGCAACACATGTTGAAGATGGAGTTGATTACGTTAAGGGATCCTCCTCGAAATCCCAATACCTCCGCTCCTAACTATCATCCTGATACAATGTGTGCATACCATTCCAATAGTTCGGGACATGATACAAATAGTTGTTGGGCATTGAAAAATAAGATTCAAGACTTGATCGACAAAGGAGTGTTGGAGTTCACACAAGATGGTCAGACTGAATTCTTCTGCCATCCCTCAAAGACTCAGCACCTGAATTGACAAGTTCAGACAAAGAGGCTTTTGTTCATTTGAATTTTCAGTTGTATTTTCTTTGTTTATTCAAACATTTATCTATTAATTTAAAACTTTGTTTCATTAATACATTGCATATGTTTGTCTTGAATTGGTCCATTCGTTTTCATTACATTTAAAATAGGATGTTTACTCCCTTTATGATACTCAACTCTTGATTTAAAAGTTACAAGCCTTTAGAGTGAGGATGATGAAAACCATGCCTTAATCTCATACAATATGCTTTTGAATAGACATTGCTGACGATGTATAGGCGTTCTTTCAAATCCTAAACACCGAAGTTATAAGGAAGATAATCCCTAGTCAACCCCTTTGAGCCAAAGAAGTAGGAGTTTCCTTTTACACAAATTAAGACCTTTAATCAAAACCTGGGGCAAGATAGTCTCTCAGTTAATTCAAATGCACGTTCAGTCGCAAACTTTCACTTCGTATACAACAAATGACGTAAAAAAAACATTCCTCTAGAATCAAAAGACAGTGATGGTTCCCTATCACATAGGCAATCATTATCTCTTAAAAAGAAAAATCCCACTAAGTCAAAACTTACGAAGGAGACTTAAGAAAAACTGGGGGATCCCACTGACTGTGATCTTAAAAACAAGAACAGTCAGGCAAAATCAAGGATAATAAACCAAAAAAGAGGTCACTACAGATCCTCGACCAACATGAAAAATGTTTTAAAAAATGACTGCCTTCCGATAAACTAAACTTGTCTGAACCATCACCAAAATGTCATTGGAGTTCAAACGTACAATTAACTGAGTTTAGGACTGAAGAACATCACGAAGAACGGATGAGTACAAATAAAATTTGAGCCTTTATCCTTTATTTCTTAAACCATGAACCAAGCCACGTTACAACCCTTCAAAAGTCCTAATTGAAGCATGGGTTAATTCGAAAGCATACTGTTACAAAAGGTATCCTGACTCCTGTAAGGCTTACTCTAAATCCTGAGTTGAATTTTTATACAAAAATTCCTTTATCTGCTAAAATGCATTTCCAAAACTTCAAAGACAAACATAAACTTTTCATTATTTGAATATCGCTATTTGCATATGGCTATTTGTTTAACATCAGAGAAATTCTCACGACGAATATCCAGTAAACAAAAACTCTCTCAATGAGAAAAATCATTTCAAGTGGGAAGACACTTCCAATGACAGATCTCCTATAACCAAAGGGGCATGGCGTGTCACTATCCAACACACCTAGGTGTAGCGGTAGAAATGTTCAAGACTAAGCCATTGGATTGACTAGACTTTATACAAATCAAAATAAAAATTTCCACCGTGCTTTATTGTTTCCAAAGGAATGGGAAAAGAGAGAATAACCCAAAAAAAGGGAAAGATTCAAGGTGAGGGGGTTGGTTATGCAAAGGGAAGGTATTAGCACCATAAACATCTACGGTACTCCGCAGGAACCTCTTTGTAAAATCTGTGTATTTTGGCTATAAAGTGTGTTATATATAAAACGGATGGTGGGGGTGAGAAAAGAAATATATTATTTTATGATTTTTGCACCCTCCGCGGTTGCGAACCTTTAGTTCCTACGTACCACCTTTCGTGCAATAGGGGATCAGGGTACACGTAGTTCCTCTTTTAAAAGTTTGAAACACAAGTGTGTTGGTTAATTTTAAGAGATAAGACATCATCGTCATTGTCCGTGTGGAAAACATACTTACTACCCACAATCATGAGAAAGGAGAATTTGCATCATCTCAAAGTGGAGGATATGGCTTGTATTTTAAAATCAACAATGCCTCACTCAACACCCAAGTGGAAAATATCTCTCTTCACTACATATTGTAGAAGTATAGTTGTTTGCATCACTACAAGGATTGACAAGAGTCCAACCTTTTGAGAAAAGTTTTAAAGATAAAATCCAAAGTGGCAAAATGGTTTGAAATGAGATTAATTGACTTTTAGTCTTCACACTAAAAATGTCAAGGTGTTATTAAATTGATTGAAGTTTATTATGAAAATGTTTTGAAAATGCATGGACATAAGTCCAAGTTTATTATGAAAGTATTTCAAGTTTCCAAAACAAGAAGGGTTTTCAAAAGGAGGGAGAAGATTTTTGAAATTAAAGAAGATGGGAGGAGAAGAAGAGGCCATCCTAAAGCATAAGGTAAAAGCTAAGGATAAGGACCATCTAACCAACAAGAAGCCACAACTTGACATTATGAGTCAAGGTAGAATTCCCATTCTTTGGATTGAAACCAAGCAAGCAAAGATACCAGACCTCTTCAAGTGTATTAAGTCTTCTCAAAAATTGGGTAGCGTAACGGCTGTATGCGGGTGAATTCCAGATTACAAAAAAACGATGCAATTACAAAAACCTGCACACAAAAACAAACAAGCAACCCAATGTCTTGAGGTAAACCTCAAGAGCTCCAGAAAAAATAATCAGATAAGATCACAAGGTATCCAAGATAGGCCAAGGTTTCTAATCCTAAGTCCAAGAAAAACTCCACTGCTCCATCATGCCAAGGATAATAACCAAATAGTCCAAGTACCATTAAGAGTTTTTTAGGGTTTAAGTTGGTTATTAAGTATCTTAGGAAAAGGAAAAAGAAAAGCTCAAGTGAGAAAAGTGAAAATGACAATAAAATAAATGCTCAAGTGAGCAAAGATGAAAATGACATGAAACGTAAATGCTAAAAGTAAATAGTGCATAAAGCATAAAAGAATAAAAAAGCATAACAAAAAATAAATGAAGTTAATAATTAGTGGTTAGTTGGATGATGTGATGCGGTGGGAGAACTGACTTGAGGTTTTGCATTTCGTTGCAAATGTCGCGGTTTAGCAAGAGTCGCCATCGAATTTTATTTTATCCAAAAGGAAAGGTAAAAAAGCACAGGAAAGACCTTTGAGATGTTTTCTTGAGTTCGGGGGGTAGATTATAAAAAGGGAAGGTGCTAGCACCCTTTTCATCCATGGTTTTCCATGGGCTCTTAGTTACTTGTTTTAGATCACTTGCTTTGCTTTGAAATTGTTTGAAATGGTGCTTTGTATGGTTTTGATAGTATTTTGAAAAGAGGCCATTGTGTAGGCAATCTTTGTAATGATTCTCGTTCGTAAGAATGTATACAAAGATGTTTATCTTTTGAAAAATGTTTCAATATTTTGTAAGATGTTTTGAAAATGTTTTGAAATGTGCGTGTGTTTGTTTTTGAAAATAGCAAGGATTATTTTGAAATTGATCAAGTAACTAGAAGCTATCTACCTACTCAAATGTCTTTCCTATGCATCTTTATTCCTTTGACATTGTTGATTTACCATTGATTTGGTAAACAACCCTATCTTTGGATGTTTAAACGGGATGCGCGTGGGTCATCGTATGACCATGATAGCAATGTTGCCAAGTATCTTAGCATGTTTGAGGGATCAAGATCATCTTTGTTTAGGCAACCTTTGTATAGCGTCATCGAGGGACAATGATCTTATTTTGTTTTGTTTTGCCAAGATACTTCGTATACGTAACATGGCCATTTTTATTTAGGCAACCAAGTGGGTGAAACCCTAAGGATGCTTGTGTGCAATGTGTGTCATTTTTCATGCATTTGATTTGTCTTGTATTAGGTCTTTTCTATTTGTTTTGTTTTTGGTCTTGTCATGTAAACCCTAGTTTACTAAACATGGTATAAAAGCGATAAATTGCGTAAATGTAAACTAAGCTATTACAACAATTATTATGGGAGGGGGGGTACAAGTTTTTGAATGGGGATATTGCACAAAATAAACCCTAAAAATACTATTATAACCCAATTGAATATTGTGCAAATTAAATAAATGTACAAATATTAAAAATGCAATGCAAATGTATTTATGTAAAAAATGTTTTGTATTTAATTTTTGTATGAGAAAATAAATTAACTAACCCTAAAAAATAAGGAAAAATAATATTATTATTTTTGAAAGGGGGAAACCCTAATTTTTTTATTAAAGAAAATATATGTTCTATATTAATATTTTGTCCATTTTTGTACAAGGAAATAATAAATAATATTATGTACAAATATTAAAAATTAAAATACGTATGAAAATAAATATTTTATGTATATAAATAATATAATAAAAATGTATAGTATTTTTAAATATATTTACAATTTATTTAAGAAAATAAAGTATATTATCCTAATAAACTATTTTTTATACCAAAAAATAATAAAAAAATAAAATAAAAGTGTGGAAATAAATAAATTATTTTGGGTATTTTTTATCATTAGAAAAAATAAATGCAAGTAATAAATATAAAAATATGCAAGAAAATGCAAAAATATAAGAAAATAGTCAGGGGGGGTGCAAAAGTAATCCAGGGGGTGCGAAAAGTAGAAACAAAAAGGCCAAAGCTACAAAAAGCCCAGATGAAGCTTCATCCCTGTCCTTCATCTTCTCTGCGCGCGCGTTCTTTTTCAAATCTGTAACTTGCTATTGCTTGCGTAAAAACAAAAACTTATAACACAAAATATGTAGCATTTTATCTCACGATTCCAATGATATAAAATTTGTAACCTAACTCTCAAAGACCAGGGAGAATTTTAATGGCCCTAAATTGTGACCAAAATATTTCAGCAACTTCAAGCTTTAAATTCTCTTAGCTCAGTTAATATAAATGACAAGTATGCATATGTACAGCTTCACCATATTATGGACTGCATCTTTCCTTCACAAATCGTGGCTTAAGGATGCCTAAATAGAGAGATAGAGATTTGAAAAATACCTCCTTCAGCTGGATTTGGATATGACAATGTGGGGACTTTGAGTGAGGCCTGAGGATTGTGTGAGCTTCCTTGAACTTCCTTCAAGTTACTCCAATGCCTAGTTTGCTTTGTGTATGGCCAGAACTCACTGCACAAGTCAAGCTGCAACCTCCAAATTTGAAAATGGAAATGGCTGAAACAGGGCTTACAGATGTAGGGAAAGGGCTTGGATAGCTTTGGTAGGATGTATATGAAGTGTTTCAAATGTCAATCCACAAAACGCACGATCAAAAATGAAGTTGGCAATGATTTTGCAGAACTACAATGTTTGGGCAGAAAAATGATGTTTTTGTGTTTGGGAGAGTTTTGGATGCAATGCCTTCATCCTCTGAGTTGTGACAAGTTTATGGATATGTATAGAATGGATACAAAGTCCACTCTTCCCTTGCTGTACCAGTTCTGACCTTTTGGCAACGTTTCTTGCCTTTGAAGAAAGGTGAAGTGACTAATGCCAACATGCTTGTACTGGCTAGTTTGTGAGCTGATGAGAGTTGGTATACTTTACTTGATACCTATGGAAGTTTATTGCCCCAAAGGGACATGTCCAAGGCTCAAGATGGACAAAATTGCAAAAGCTTACCTTTATGAAAATGGCAATGTGCACTTTTGGCCAAAAATGGAATTACAACTTGTATAATGCTTCAAAAGTGAAAATAAAGCCTTTAACCTCTGAGTTTGTATTTAATTATGGAGTGTAGAATGAGTTTAGGACCTGTAATTCAAGGTACAAGCATCATGGATCTGATTTGCAACTTGATACTTTGTGAAAATGGCATGAACAAAAGTGATAAAATGCCAATTTCTCTTCTTCGATTCTCCCTAACCATAAATGATCTTGGAGAGTTCTTGGATATTTTAGAAAGCTTGCAACGTGCTCTATAATCCATCTTTGAAATGAATTTTGAGATACCTCTTGGAAATAGGTGAAAAATGTTCATGAAGTTGGGTCAAAAACCTGCCTAAATTATGGCAAATTTTCACTAAGTTATTTAGTTTATGGACCTATGTTCACAAATTCATAACTTGAGATCCAAGCATCTTTCGGTAACATTTCATGCCAGTCCTTGTAGGTGACTGTCATTTTTTGTATGATCTTTTTGATGTTTTTCTTTGCAGCTTTGACAACACCATTCATATTTGGCCGATAGGGGGATGAATTGTGATGTTGAATCTTGAACTGTTCGCACAAGGCAGTGATCATAGTATTGTTAAGGTTTGTACCATTATCAGTGATGATCCTTTCGGGGATACCGTACCGGCAAATAAGATTCTGCTTGATGAAGCGGGCAACAACATTCTTAGTAACAGATGCGAAGGAAGCTGCTTTGACCCACTTGGTAAAGTAGTCAATGGCCACCAGAATGAAGCAGTGTCCATTAGAAGCTGTAGGCTTGATCTCTCCAATCATATCGATCCCCCACATAGAGAAGGGCCAAGGAGCTGTTAATACATTTAGAGGAACCGGAGGCACGTGCACCTTGTCTGCATAGATTTGACATTTATGACAAGTCCGAGAGTGTTGATAGCAATCTGCTTCCATGGTAGACCAGTAATAGCCTGCCCGTAGAATCTTCTTTGCCATTGTATGCCCGCTAGAGTGGGTGCCAAAGGTACCTTCATGCAATTCAGCCATAATCCTTTCAGCCTCAGCCTTGTCCATACAACGGAGTAGAATAGAATCATGATTGTGTTTGTACAAGATGCCATTACTTAGGAATAACTTAGCCGAGACTCTCCTTAAGAACTTTTTGTCATTGACTGAAGCTCCTTCTGGATATTCTTGAGCCTCGAGATACCTTTTGACTTCATGAAACCACGGTTGGTCCACTACTTCTTCGAGATTAATCTCGTGGCAGTGTGCCGGTTCGTCCATCCGTTCAATGGTGATTTTGGGAGCCTCATTATCCCATTTAAGTTTAAACATGGATGACATTGTAGCTAGAGCATCTGCTAGCTGATTTTCTTCTCGCGGGAAGTGCTCAAAGGTAATCTGCTCGAAATGTGGTAACAATGTGAAGACATGTTCTTTGTAAGGGATAAGGTTTGGATGCTTAGTGTCCCATTCTCATTTGATCTGACTGATGACCAAAGCCGAATCCCCAAACACAATCAAAGATTTGATTCCCAAGTCTATGGTAGCCTTGAGTCCAAAGATGCATGCTTCGTACTCTACCATGTTGTTCGTACAGTTGAAGCAAAGTCTGGCGGTGAAAGGAGTATGGCATCCCTCCGGAGATATGAGCACAACACCGATACCGTTACCAAGCGCATTGGAAGCCCCATCAAATTACAAGGTCCATCGGGATCCTTGTTCAGGTCCGTCATATGGCCTGAATTCTTCAACGTTGTCCAATGTCATGATGTCGTCATCAGGGAAGTCAAACTTCATGGACTGGTAATCTTCTACAGCTTGATGAGCCAGATGGTCAGCTAGCACACTGCCCTTTATAGCTTTTTGGGTCGTGTACTGGATGTCATATTCTGTCAAGATCATCTGCCATCTAGCTATTATTCTGGACATAGCAGGCTTCTCAAAGATGTACTTTATCGGATCCATCTTAGATATCAGCAGAGTGGTATGAGTCAACATGTACTGTCTTAGCCGGCGAGCAGCCCATACCAAAGCGCAACAAGTTTTCTCGAGCAGTGAATATCTGGTTTCACAGTCGGTAAACTTTTTGCTTAGGTAATAAATGGCATGCTCTTTTCGGCCAGACTCATCATGCTGCCCCAGTACGCACCCCATTGAATTCTCTAATACGGTCAAATACATGATTTGAGGTCTTCCCCCGACTGGTGGCATCAAGATAGGAGGCTCTAGCAAATACTCCTTGATTTTATCGAAATCAAACTGACAGTCATCATTCCATTTAACTACCTGATCTTTCTTCAACAACTTGAAGATTGGTTCACAAGTAGATGTTAGGTGAGAAATGAACCTAGCAATGTAGTTTAGGCATCCCAAAAAACCTCTGACTTCCTTCTCAGTGCGAGGAGCAGGCATTTCTTGTATTGCTTTGACTTTGGCATGATCAACCTCGATGCCTTTGTTGCAGACAATGAATCCTAAGAGTTTACCGGACCGGACTCCGAATGTGCATTAGTTTGGGTTCAGTCTTAGCTTGTACTCCTTCAACCTGACAAACAACTTTTGCAAGTGATCAAGGTGTTCTTCTTCAGTTTGTGATCGGGCTATCATGTCATCTACATAGACCTCTATCTCATGATGTATCATATCATGAAACAAAGCTACCATGGCGCGCTGATAGGTTGCCCCAGCATTCTTCAGTCCGAATGGCATCACTTTGTAGCAGAACGTACCCCACTGTGTGACAAATGTGGTTTTCTCCATGTCCTCAGGTGCCATTTTGATTTGGTTATAGCCTGAGAATCTGTCCATGAAAGAAAATACTTTGTGTTGAGCTGTATTGTCAACCAGGACGTCGATGTGTGGAAGTGGAAAATCATCTTTAGGGCTGGCCCTGTTTAAATCTCTATAATCCACGCACATTCTCACTTTACCGTCCTTTTTAGGCACGGGAACAATGTTAGCAACCCATTGTGGATATGAAGTAACAGCCAGAAATCCAGCATTGAACTACTTCATAACTTCTGCTTTGATCTTCTCTGACATGTCAGGTCTCATGCGGCGGACTTTTTGTTTCACTGGTGGACAATCTTCTCTTGTGGGTAGAAGGTGTACCACAATGTCTATATCGTGTCCCGGCATGTCTTCGTATCAACAGGCAAAGATCTCAATATAATCATGCAACAACTGAATTAGGCGCTCCTTGACACTCGGCTCTAGATTGGCACCCACTCTGATTTCCTTTTTATCCTCCTCAATACCCAAGTTGATTGTATCCAACAACTCCTCATGAGGCTGAATTGCTCTTTCCTCTTGGTGTAGTAATCTGGCCAATTCCCCTGGCACCTCGCAATCTTCCTCACCTTCGTATTCGACTTGGTAGATCAGATCTTCAGAGTCATTGAAGGCTATAGCAGTATCGTTACCCATGGGATCCGGAATGTAAGGGTACCTGCATTTGTGAGTGTAGGTGTGTGTAAGGGTATAGCCATCTTAAAACAATAAAATGTAAAAGAAAGACAATGAGCACGAAAGGTTTATATATGAAAAAGAGTCCATGATTCATTGAATGACATATGTAGATGAAATAAAAACCCTTACAAATGGACCATTGTGCCTCGGGTAAGACACAAGGTTTTTAAAGTACGAATTGTTTGTGAATTATTACAGTCCAAGAGAAATGTAAAAGATAAATTACTGCGATATGAAAGTTATCGGGATGAAGTCTTTGGATTTCCAGTTGCAAAGTCCTCTACCGACAGTAGGGAATATCCAGTCTTCCAAGTTGCCATCTTCTTCAATGTCCTCTAGTGCATTAACCCCTTGGTGGCTGATCTTCACATGTGGCCCTCCAGCACGGGCGCGGCGCACAGCTTTCTGACTAGTCAAAGTAAATCCCAAGCCAAACTTGTCTGATTTGTAAGGAATGTCTGGAAGCTGACCCCATATTGTGCACCACCCTTCTTCCATTACTTCCCTTGCATCCTTGAGAGATGACATCCGAGGTGGAGGTCTTGTGATCTTTGGAGTCGAGGATACCGCCTTGGTTGCCGCTATTTCAGGAGAGACTTCTTCAAAATGTTGGAAAGGGGTCTCTATGAACTCGCCATCTAGTTCCATATAACAGAAGGAATTCAGATGACTAATCATATACTCCTCCTCCCCATGTACAGTTATGATCTTCCCTTGGACGGAGTATTTGAGCATTTGATGCAAGGTGGAGGTGACAGCTCCGACATTGTGGATCCAGGGGCGTCCCAACATACAAGAGTAAGAAGGACGGATGTCCATCACATAGAATGTCGAGTTGAAGACCTGAGTTCCCACCTTGATCGGGATGTCCACCTCCCCATGTACCATCCTCTTAGAACCATCAAAATCTCTAACCACTATGTTGTTGGGTTTTAAAGTCAACCCCTCACAATCCAACCTATCAAGGGCTTTCTTCGGCAAGACGTTTAAAGACGATCCAGTATCAACCAAAACATGAGCTAGGGTTGTTCCTCTGCAATCCACTGAGACATGTAATGCATCATTGTGTTTTCTCCCTCTGGGTGTCAAGTCAGCATCGGAGAAGCCCAGGCCATTATCAGCTGTCAAATTGGCCACACAGTCCTGGAACTGGTCAGCAGAAGTATCTTGCGGCACGTGAGCTGTCTTCAGAAATTTTACCAAAGCTTTAGCATGTGCCTCAGAGCACAGCAACAATGCTAACATAGATATTTTTGAGGGGGTCTGCCCCAATTGTCCAACCACATCATAATCACTTTTCTTAATTATCCTCAGGATTTCTTCCATCTCCTTCTTGGATGTTTCAGGAATAGCTAGTGATTGAGCCTTCGTCAGGACAAGCTCCTCTTGAACATTCTTTCCTTTATTCTCAGCAGTGGAAGTAGGGATATCAATTGTATTTTCTTCGTTGGTAGGTACGCTTGCAGGTACAATCACTGGTACATATGTAATCTTCGGAACGGCCACGGGTCCAAAGACTGCTGTTGGAGGAGCAATCTCTGGAGAGAAAATTCTCCCACTACAGGTAAACTTGGTTGTTCCGGTAATGTTACTGATGTCGGAATTGTCCTCCTCGGAACTCTCTTCTTCGGCAGTCTGTTCAATTTGTTTGACACTATGGTAGTAGATTTCTCCACCATAATTCCATGGTACCGTTTTATCTGATTTGTATGGGGTCGGCCTGGGCATTGTCATCTTAAGCGGAGTAGTCACTGAAGCAGATGTAATCCTAACGGGTCTTTTAGGGACCCTGGGAGGATTGGCGTAGATGGTTATTATTGAAACTTCTTTAACTGGAACGGGTGAAATAGGAGCTTTCTCAAACAAAATTTCTTGGTTATCAATCAGTTATTGGATACCTTTTTTCAACAGAGGGCAGTCAAATGATGAGGACAGGAAAACATGGAAGTTTTTGTCACAACCGGGGAATATACCAGCCTTTAACAAATTCATCTTGATAATTGAGAGCGGAGTTATAAGTTCATCCACAGTGGCAACAAATAAGGCTTCCTCAACAGCATTGGCATTGTGTCCATGCCTAAGCATCAGAGCAGAGATTACATTCGGTTTTTCCGGCGCTTTAAACTCAACTTCCTTAGCGTCTATCAGGTCTTGGATCTTATTCTTCAGAGCCAAACAGTTGTCGGTGTCGTGCCCTGGACTTTCAGAATGGTACACGCATCTGGCGTTGGGATGGTAATGTGGAGAAGCAGTATTAGGATTCTTAGGGGCCTCTTTTAGCATGGCCAGATTCAACTTCAGGAGATGTGGTAGGACTTGGGCTGGAGTCATGTTAATCTTGGTGAATTTCCATACTGGCCTTTCCACCCTTTGCTGGTTATTTCTCGGCTGATTATTTCTTGGCTGGTCTGATGCAGGCTTTTGAATCATAACGGCCCCCACCGTTGGTCGGTGCTCAGTTCTTCCCTGATTCCTCTGTGTATAGACAACAGACACTTCCTTCTTTCCAATGAAGGGCTTTTTTACAGCTGTGGAAGTAGACACATCTTTCTGAATTTTTCCACTTCTTATACCGGCTTCCACCCTTTCGCCAGTTAAAATCAATTCCGTAAACCCTGTAGAAGAGCTCCTAATCATATGATTAAAGAAAGGACCTGATAGGGTTCCCAAGAACATGTCCACTATCTCCCTTTTAGATAAAGGTGGTTGCAGCCTTCCGGCTAGATCCCTCCACTTTTGAGCGTAGTCTTTGAAGCCCTCATTAGATACCATGGCCATACTCTGGAGTTGAGTACGGGTTGGTTCCAAATCGGCGTTGTATTGATACTATTTATAGAAGGATGCTGCCAAGTCTTCCCAATTATGGACATCTGCTCTCTCCAACTGGTAGAACCAATCAAGCTGCGTTCCTGATAAACTGTCTTGGAAAAAGTGGACCCACAAGTCTTTGTCAGCAAAATGCGGTTGAATTTTCTTGACATAAGATCGTAGGTGCATCTTGGGACAAGACACCCCATCATACTTGGAAAATAGTGGCACTTTAAACTTTGGAGGAATTACTATTCCTGACACCAACCCTAACTCCTCAAAGTCTAGCCCCGGTACTCTCTGTATCTCCATAGCAGTTAGGCGTTATTCCAAGTGTTTGTATTTGTCATCGGCCAGAGGGTATTGCTGTTCAGAGTAGTCCTCTTCTTCCTCTTCTTCTGCTTCAGAATCTGATGGTACTGCCGTTTCTTTTCCTTTTCTCTCCCCTTCGTCAGAGGTTGTTGGAAATTCTAAGGTCCTTCTGGCATGTCCCTGAAATCTTCTTCCCATGATAACCACACCATTTGGCTTCTTATTCTTTTTATCTTTCTATTTTTCTAGCAAAGTCTTCAGCTCCTCCTGCCCCTTGGCTAAGATCATGAGTAACTGCTGAAATTGTGAATTCTGAGCTTGCAAATCTTTGACCGTTTGTTCAAGATCCATCTTGCTGAAATAAACAGCAGAGAGATGATGAATGATATTGTTGTACCCCAAAATTTTCCCTCCCATATTCTTCAAGAATTGCAAAGTCAAAGGTTCAAAAATCTCCCCAAGGGTTGCACAATTCAAGGGCCTCCTAACAGTCAAAGATTAGGGTTTTGGTTCTGACAAAGAAAATGAAGTTTTCAAGCGTCCAATCAAGTCCCACATGCCTACAAACATGTTCAAGCATCCTCATACCAAGTTTCAAGACTTACAGCTCAAAATTGCACAGTCAAAAACCCTAATTGCACTACAGTCAACTGTAGGGGCAAAATGGTCATTTGACAGTCAAAAGTTCAAATTTTTGGTCAACATCTCATTTTGAAGCCACAAACATCATTTGATCAATGCTTGATCATGATTCTCAAAGCTTGGCTCAAAAATCATCAAGATGCAAAGGTTTCCATATTTGGACAGCTGAAAAAGTCAACTGTAACTTGACCAAGGCATAACTTTCACATGGATTATCAGAAAAATTCCATCCAAAGCTCATTGTGAATATAAAGACATTTCCTACAACTCCTCTTCACACTTCAAGTCCAAGAAATGCTCTCACAAAAAGTTATCAATTTCAACATTATAGGTCATTTCCAAAAGTCAACAAAAAGGGACTTTAAGTCAAAGGCCATAACTTGAGATTGGTAAATCAAAATGACATGGGACCAAAGGCATTGGTTAGAGGACTCAAAGACCTTTCCAAAATGTCCAAGAACATGAGCAAAGCTTAAAAATTGAGCAAATTATGCCTTGTGGAAGTTGGGAAATTTTTGGATATCTTGAAAAGTCAACATTGCTTCAAATGTCCTAAAAATGCTAATGGGCCTCTTTTTCTTCCACAATTCATCATCCAAAGCATGTGCACGACCATTGGGCCTAAAGGGAAGTTTTTTATCATTTTTATTTTATTTATTTGAATTTTTAAATGCTAGAAATTCATTTAATTAATTAAAATATATGAAAAATACTAAACCTAGGTTTTTAAATCTTTTTATGCATGATATACACTCAATATTTCGTGCATAGTTAGATTTGGAAAGAATCAATATGATTTGTCATGATTTGGTAGCAAATATGCATGAAAAGATTGGAAAATATTTTGCCATGAAAATCAATATCCTCTCCATCAATTCCTTGATCCTTTGGCTAAAATTCTCAACCCTAATCACTCACATACATATATGGATGCAAACCCTCGTGCCCATGACTTCCAGGCTGCGCCCAAAAGCCATAACCAAGTTGACATTTTTTCAAGAAAAGTCTGAAACTGAAATCACCATTGCAAGGGTTTTCAAGCCAAAACAACCATTCTATCACCTTCCTGGGACATCAAGGAAGGCTCCTGGATCAAAATCACTACCTCTAACGCCTTGAATCGGTATACAGAAATCAAAATATTTCATATAAAATGCATATTCGTATCTTGATTTTCAGGCATTCTCATGGCATTTTGTTTATGGATTCATACTAAGTGATGCATTCTGAAGCTAACCATATACTTTGATTGGGTTTTTATACACTATATGCAAAAACGCCATTGTTATGTTTTAGGGTTACAGGGATTTTAATTTAGGGCTTTACGTTCAAGAAAAAATTGGGACACGAGACTGGCATCATGAGAACCACAAGCTTCCAACGAATTCAATGATGGGGTCGCGCCCTATTTATATGCCAAGACAAGCTAATCGCTATTTTCTGGAATGGTGCATTTGGGGACAGTTCAAAACCGTTGCCAATTTCTTTTTGTTTCAGGAAAAAAATACAAACCACGAAGAAGATGATGAAGTGGAAGGCAGCGATTGGTTCATTCAAAATTTCGCGCTGAAATTCAACTAACCATTGTTTTTACCTTATATTGTTTATTTCTTATTATATATACAAAGCGCACTAAGAGCTCCAGTGGTAGGCGTGTACATTGGTAAACCACAGGACCTGGGTTCGATCCCAGGTCCCCCTCCCTTTCCCTTATATTTTTTCCTTAATTATGTTCCCATGTAGATTATGCCCTGAGGATCATCATACATCCACAAGATCTGGCTTGCCACGCATACGCTAAGACCAATCCAAGGGACATGGTTTGAAGACCATCATGGACATTAGTCAATGGAGGTACACGCTGGCACAAAAGTCAACAAGGCCAAGGATAATTGGGCCTGATTACTGGACTCTACCCTCCAATTAGGGACAGACCCCCCTAGAGTTTGTTTCTTTTATCTTTTTTTTTATTATTTTTTTTTTCTTTCCTTTATTTTAATTAATTCTTTGATTTAAGATTTTAATAAAATATAAAAAACAATATAAAAATCAGAAAAAAGACAAAAAATAAGTATTTTTATTTAATATTATTTTTTGTAAATAAATAACATTAATTGATTTTAGTTTTAATTTAGGTTTAAATCTTAATATTTTTCTAATAAAACTTAAAATTTGTAGAATTAGGGTTTGATCAATTGTTTATCCTTTTTTCTTTTCTTTCACAATAATTAATTATTAAAATATTATTTATTTTTATAAATCAAGATTGCATGTAAATAATTAGGTTAATTTAGGTTTAACTTTAATACTTTCTTAATAAACTAAAAAAAAAACAATTAGAATTAGGGTTAGCATTTTAATTTCAATTAATCTTTCTCATTAAAACCATAAATGCAAAAAATCTCAACAAAAACAAGTTCCTTTTCTTTTAATTTAATTAATTTAATAACAATTTAATTTCATTAAAAAGGGTCCAACGCCCTCGTTTCTAATCTTAATTTAATTCGCGTGTTTTATTTTGTTTCTTTTAAGCCGTGTAATTTCATAACTTCTCGCACTTTACATTCTTTATTTTTCTGTCAAATCGGGTCCTGGAAATTTTGGCGATGTGGACCCGCGCCTTTGTAATAGTTTAGAACTTTACCTTTCTCGCTCTTTTAACTATTAAATAAATGCATGCAAGAATGAATGACAAAAATAAAAAAAAAACAAACGCGTAGATCACCTATGACATGAACAAGACAAATATAAATGAACATGACACAAAAATCACACACCACCCCTAGGGTACGCCTCACTGTTGCCTTGCCTCGAAAGGTGATCGTCGAGTAGAGGATATCTTAGTAAGTCCTCATGATCCGGGAACCTGGCATGAGGGTAGCTTCTAAGGTGTCTTCCTATTGCTCCGGTGATCACCATGTCCCGAACCTCGAATTGACCCGAACACCTCCAACGGTGGTGCTACATACCTCTCAATGGTGGGATGGCGCTACTTTAAAGGACATTTACACAGACGAATTCCTTAGGGTAGGTAGACGACTCTAGATACTTGCTCTAATTTCAAAACAAATCAAAATACTTTTCACACCAACACATTTTCAAAAGCTTTCGAAAGCAATTTTTCAAACGCTCTTGAGGACCGATACAAGAGTCGAACTGGAATTTTCAAAGAAACTTTTTAAAACCCACAGTTGAAAAGCAAACAAACCATTTTTGAAAACACAAATGAGCAAGTATCTAAGAGCCCATGGATAACCATGGATAGAAAGGGTGCTAACACCTTCCCTTTCTATAATCTACCTCCCGAACCGAGAGCAATCTCTATAAGGAATTTTTCTGTGCTTTTGTCCTTTCCATTTGGAGAAAATAAAAGACGGTGGCGACTCTTGCTTCCGCGACATTTTGCGAACCAGCTTTAAACAGTCAGTTCCAGATCCACCGATCACAGAACTGGCGACTCTGCTGGGGATAGGAACTTAAAGTGAGGTGTACCTTAGGGTTAGTTCATAACTGTGTTTTCAATTGTATTGCTTTGCTTGCTTTAAATTGTGGGTTGCTTGGGAGTTCTATAGATCCTAACCCGGATCTGGGGGATACCTTCTTAGAAAGTAGCAACAAGGCTGTGAGGGAACTGTGCGGGGTATACCAACACGGTTGAAACAGTCTGCTACGTTGATGTGGCACTTTGGTGTGTACCGGTAACCCTTGAGTTCAGTCAAGGAGAGTACGGGGCCTCCGCGTGGTGTCATGAAGCATCAACAGACCTTAGGAACCTTAATTGAACTATCTTGGCCTCTTTAGGGTAGTGAGATAACTGACTTTGGTGCAGTCCGAGGTTGGTTGATATTTGATACTACACTCAATTGAGGGTTGCTTTCCTGGAATATTTCGGTCGCCAGTTCAGTGGCTAAATCGAAACGATGAACAATGAAAGCAATCCCGTGATATTGGGACCCTTAGAACCCGGTTACTTCTAATAGGACAGGTTGAGCCCACCAACTTCAAGAGGGTAGTACCCCTGACCCCATGCTAGCCAAAACTCTAAGGGCTTTCTCTTGTGTGACTTGTGTGCCTTCGTACTTGACTGCTTGCATGCTTTATCTGACACATGAAATACTTGCAGGTTTTGTTTTAGTCCTTAATTGGGACACATGACAGGGCTTATTAAGTTTCTTGCAGGTTTTGTTTATAGTCCTTAATTAGGACTCATAATGGAGTGTATTGAGTTTCTTGCAGGTTTTGTTTATAGTCCTTAATTAGGGCTTATAACAGAGTGTATTGAGTTTCTTGCAGACTAGTTTCTTGCGGGTTTTGGTTTGCAGTCCTTAATTGGGACTCATAACAGGGTTACCTACATTACCCCATGCATACCATAACATCATACCATTGCATACATCCTAACCCATTTCAAGGATCTCAAGGGCTTGTGATGCAGGTCATGGTGAATCAATTATCCCGGCAAGGGGCAAAGAGGATTTATTTTCCTCTAGACAAAGTTGTCAGGGGCTATGACCCACTTGATATGGTGAGCTTTGACTCCTGGAGAAGGTTTCCCTAACCAAGGTTGTTTGGAAATCCAGACCAGACATGATGACTAAAGTCAGGGGCTATGACCCACTTGATATGGTGAGCCTTTGACCCTTGAAGAAGGACTCTCAACAATATGCAGTTCCTTCAATCAAGCAACCGAAATTCAAATTCTAACAATTTTCTTGTTTACCCCGCGAGATCCTTGAAAACATTGCATGCATATCATACATGTTGTTGCATTACAGGTACTCTTTTTGACAGGTCACTTACCTTCTTCGCTGTTTATTTCAGCAATGGCTTCCCAACAAGATAACCAGGGTCTTCATGCTCAAGAGACTCAGTTCAAGGAGATCTTTCTAAGCCTATCCAAGGGGCAGGAAGAGTTAAGGACACTCCTCATGGGGAATCTGGCCAAGAAAAGTCCCGAAGATGACAAGGACGAACAGCTGAAACGTCTACAAGCTGAGGTAGACACATTGAAAACCCAAATGCTGGGGCAAAGGGCTCTCATCCAAGGTTTAGCTCAGGAGCAAGTAGAGTTGAGGACCATGATCAGTCAACTCCACCAAGGAAAATCCAACATGAAGCTACCAGTCCGAGTCAGGGACCAAGTCTTTGATCAGCTACCAAGAGGACAACAGTCTGGTGTGGTGAAGAATGGACCTCCCCAAATTGTTACTACTTCACAAACCCAGCATCAACGGGGTAGTCGGCGTAAGCGATATACACCTGGAAGACATTTCTCTGAGACTGGCATACCATCATCTCTAATTCTGAAACGCTTGTTGGAAGTCAATCTGATTACTTTAAAGGGTCCTCCCCAGAATCCCGACACCTCTGCTCCTACTTACAACCCTGATGAAAGATGTGCCTACCATTCTGACAGTCCTGGACATGACACCGACGACTGTTGGAGCTTGAAGAACAAGATCCAGGACTTGATCGACGGAAGGGTGCTGGAATTCATGCTGGGTGGCCAAATAAAAATCTTCTACTGAGAATCTTCCATCTGAGATGACTAGTTCAAATTAAGAAGCTTTTGTTCATTAGAAATTTCAAGTTGTAATTTTCTTTGATTGTTTAAACATTTACTCATGGTAAACGCTGTTATTTCATTAATGCATCGCATATGTCTGTTTTGAAGCAATATATTCGTATTCACTATATGCAAGTTATTTTCATATTTTTTCTGATGATCAACTCTCAATAATTCTAAGCCTCTTGAGGGAGGATGACGAAAACGATACCGCAATCTTTACAGTATGCTTTTGAACAGACCCCGCTGATGAGGTACAGGCATTGTTTCAATCCCTAAACACTGGAGTTATAAGGATGATAATCCCTCGTCAACCCCTCTGAGCCAAAGAAGTAGGAGTTTTTCTTTTCGAAATTTAAAACCCTTAATCATAACCTGGGGCAGGTTAGTCTCTCAGTTGATCCAAGTGCATAACGAATGGCACCAAAGAGGTCCTTACAAAACAAAGAAAGACAGTGATGGTTCCGAATAATCAATAAAGAAAGGCAGTCATTATCTCAAAAAATAAAAAACCATTAAGTCAAAACCCATGAAGGAGACTTACAAAACTGGGGCATCCCGCTGACTGTAATTCCAAAAAGAAACAGTTCAGGCAAAAACAGGGATAGCAAAATCAAAAAAGAAAGAGGTCCTAAAAACCCTCAACAAAAAAGGAATGACTGCCTATTCAAAATAAGTTATCAACATTCGAATCATCACCGGAAAATCAGAGCAAAGACTCAAATAAGGTCTAACGTATGATCAACGGAGTTTAGGTTTGGAGAACATCACGAAGAGCGGGTGGGTACAAATAATTTGAGCCTTTATCCTTTGTTTCTTAAAACCGTGAACCAGGCCATGTTATAACCCTTAAAAGTCCTAGCTGAAGCATGGGTTAGTTTGAAAGCATACTGTTACAAAGGTATCCTGACTCCTTAAGGCTTACGGTAAATACGGAGTTGACATCACGTTTTACAAACATTCACTTGTTTTATGAAAAAGAATGCCTTTTCAAAATCTTCAAGACAGACATAAGCTTTGCATTTTTAACATAACTTTGTTTGCATATGACTTTTTGTTTGAACATCATAGAAATTCGCACGACGAATGCCTAATGAACAGAAGCACTCCCAGCCGAGGGGGCAGACATGGCCAGTGTCCATTATCTGGGGCAATCCAATCAAGAGTCGGAGAATCTCTCAAAGGCCAAATAGCCTGGGGCAAATCTCCGCTTGGGTCACTTGGGGCACTCCAGCAATGAATCTTGCCTGATTAAACATCTTCTGGGGTATGACAAAACATTTCTAACAGGGGAAGCTCCCTACATCCTGAGAGTGTGGACATAGTCGAAAAATACTACGCATAATCAAAGACCCGCTAGGTTGACACACCTAGGCAAAAATAAGGGCTTCCCGGCGAACCAAAAGGGTTCGGACAAAAATAAGGGATGAAAATAAAAAAATCTGTACACCCGGCAAGTCGAAAACCTGAAAAGGCGGCTTGGGCAAAAATGGGTATCCCGGTGGACTGAAAACCCGAAAGGGCGGTCCAGGCAAAAGTTAGGGATCAAAGCGTACGACTATGTCCTGTCAGCTCATCACTTGCCTACCAGAAGAAGGTTTGTCCATCAACAACTATCAGCACCTCACAGATCTTCCTCTCCCACCTCAGAAACAGGGGAAGAAATGAGTCGTCCAAACGGTCTAATGGTTCTGTCCATCAAGGTACCAAGGTAAGTTCAGCCGAAGAACATAACCAGTATACCTTAATTCCCCAGAGAGTGAGCCAGCAAGTCAGTGCACTCTCCCCAAGCAAAGCTTTACTATCAGCCTTAGGAAAATTGGGTGTCCTCCAGCAGATCTCAACATTCCCCAGCACAATATACATGCACTCTTAACAAGCATCCCCGGCAGTCTTGGCCTAAAGATTGTTCCCCGGCGGTATATCAAACATTCAACGGAGTCACTTCCAGTACAATTCAATACTTCCCCAGGAAAGTCCAATCCGGTTTCCCCAGGAAAGTTGGAATCCATCTCCCCAAGCAGTAAGCTTATCCCCAGTAGATTCTGGAAGCTTATCCTCGTAGAGCACGAACGCGTCTCCCGGCTTTATTCAAAGAGTTATTTCCCTACCAGGATATAACTGGGTTATCCTCAGCCAAAAGCCACTGAAAGAGCATCCTCGGCGAAGTCTTCTTATCCCCAGCAAAGTATATCAACACTTCCAACACAACAAGAGTATCCCCAGCGAGTTATAATCAACATCTCAACAAAGTACCTCTCTCCCCATAGAGTATTGCTTCCCAGCAAGATCGCTAGAGTACTTTTCTCCCCGTAGGGTAATCCATTTGCCAAGTTGATTCCCCAACGGAGTTATATTCTCCTACCGGTATGCTTGCAACTATCATCCCCAGCGGAAGCAAAGATCTATTCTTCAAACATCAGCCCAGGAGTGACGTCCTGGCACCCGTCAAGGATTTACTTTCCTAGACGAAAAACATACATTCGTAAACATCACATACATCATTATAGCATGCATATACGCATCATATCTTACAAATCTCATTTATATTGAGAACATCATTGCCTGATCCATACCATGCATGACATATGACTGACCTTTACCTTTCAGGAAGAATTCAGTTAAATTCCCAGCATTTCAAGACCTTGACCGGTTCAGTTAAATCGACCCTAAGATTTTTCTGTTTCTTATCCAGTCCAAGGCCTTCTCTGGTTCAGTCAGATCGACCCTAAGATCTCCCTGTTTCTTATCCAGTTGAAGACATTTCAAGACCTAGACCGGTTCAGTTAAATCGATCCTAAGATTTTTCTGTTTCTTATCCAGTCCAAGGCCTTCTCTGGTTCAGTCAGATCGACCCTAAGATCTCCCTGTTTCTTATCCAGTTGAAGACATTTCAAGACCTAGACCGGTTCAGTTAAATCAACTCCAAAGATTTCTCTGTTTCTTATCCAGTCAAAGGCCTTCTCTGGTTCAGTCAGATCGACCATAAGATCTCCCTGTTTCTTATCCAGTTGAAGACATTTCAAGACCTAGACCGGTTCAGTTAATTGACACTAAGATTTTCTGTTTCTTACCCAGTCCAAGGCCTTCTCTAGTCCAGTTAAATCGACCCCTAACAGATTTTCCTGATGAAGACTCAGTAGAAGTTATCCAAGATTCTCTCAATGATTGCTATTGAGGTTGTAGTCGCCTATGGTTCTCTCCCCGTTACTGCGGAGGTAGTAATCATCCCAAGATTCGCTCAACGATTGCTGTTGAAGTTGAAGTTGTCCAAGATTCTCTCAATGATTGCTGTTGAGGTTGTAGTCGCCTGTGGTTCTCTCCCCGATACTGCGGAGGTAGTAATCATCCCAAGATTCGCTCAATGATTGTTGTTGAAGTTGAAGTTATCCAAGATTCTCTCAATGATTGCTATTGAGGTGGTAGTCGCCTATGGTTCTCTCCCCGATACTGCGGAGGTAGTAATCATCCCAAGATTCGCTCAACGATTGCTGTTGAAGTCGAAGTCATCCAAGATTCTCTCAATGTTTTTTGTTGAGGTTGTAGTCGCCTATGGTTCTCTCCCCGATACTGCGGAGGTAGTAATCGTCCCCAGATTCTCTCAGCGTTCCTGTTGAGGTAGTAATCATCCAAGGTTCTCTCACCGTTCCTGTTGAGGTAGTAACCATTCCTGGTTCATTCATCACCGTTTGAAGCTCCAGATTCAGCTCATGTAACCAGTCAGGACACATCTATATAAAGAATCTGAAGACCAGCTCCTGTAATGGGTCAGGTAATCATTTTTTTCTTTTGCAGGTACGCAAGTTCTCGCTAAGGAATCTCTTACGCGATCGACATCCAGATGGCATCTATAAGCCCATCATCCTGTCCACGAATCTCCAAATGGCATCTATAAGCCCATTCCCCACCATCACACTACTATGTGAGCGCAAATTTCTGGGCACTCTAGTGTTCAACCATCTTCCACCTTCGGATTACGAAAGGCACGTCAGCCAATCTGCATCCTCAGGTCTAAGAAGATTGAACAGGGGCAACTGTTGTACCCCAAAATTTGCCCTCCCATATTCTTCAAGAATTGCAAAGTCAAAGGTTCAAAAATCTCCCCAAGGGTTGCACAGTTCAAGGGCCTCCTAACAGTCAAAGATTAGGGTTTTGGTTCTGACAAAGAAAATGAAGTTTTCAAGCGTCCAATCAAGTCCCACATGCCTACAAACATGGTCAAGCATCCTCATACCAAGTTTCAAGACTTACAGCTCAAAATTGCACAGTCAAAAACCCTAATTGCACTACAGTCAACTATAGGGGCAAAATGGTCATTTGACAGTCAAAAGTTCAAATTTTTGGTCAACATCTCATTTTGAAGCAACAAACATCATTTGATCAATGCTTGATCATGATTCTCAAGGCTTGGCTCAAAAATCATCAAGATGCAAAGGTTTCCATATTTGGACAGCTGAAAAAGTCAACTGTAACTTGACCAAGGCATAACTTTCACATGGATTATCAGAAAAATTCCATCCAAAGCTCATTGTGAAGATAAAGACATTTCCTACAACTCCTCTTCACACTTCAAGTCCAAGAAATGCTCTCACAAAAAGTTATCAATTTCAACATTATAGGTCATTTCCAAAAGTCAACAAAAAGGGACTTTAAGTCAAAGGCCATAACTTGAGATTGGTAAATCAAAATGACATGGGACCAAAGGCATTGGTTAGAGGACTCAAAGACCTTTCCAAAATGTCCAAGAACATGAGCAAATCTTAAAAATTGAGCAAATTATGCCTTGTGGAAGTTGGGAAATTTTTGGATATCTTGAAAAGTCAACATTGCTTCAAATGTCCTAAAAATGCTAATGGGCCTCTTTTTCTTCCACAATTCATCATCCAAAGCATGTGCACGACCATTGGGCCTAAAGGGAAGTTTTTTATCATTTTTATTTTATTTATTTGAATTTTTAAATGCTAGAAATTCATTTAATTAATTAAAATATATGAAAAATACTAAACCTAGGTTTTTAAATCTTTTTATGCATGATATACACTCAATATTTCGTGCATAGTTAGATTTGGAAAGAATCAATATGATTTGTCATGATTTGGTAGCAAATATGCATGAAAAGATTGGAAAATATTTTGCCATGAAAATCAATATCCTCTCCATCAATTCCTTGATCCTTTGGCTAAAATTCTCAACCCTAATCACTCACATACATATATGGATGCAAACCCTCGTGCCCATGACTTCCAGGCTGCGCCCAAAAGCCATAACCAAGTTGACATTTTTTCAAGAAAAGTCTGAAACTGAAATCACCATTGCAAGGGTTTTCAAGCCAAAACAACCATTCTATCACCTTCCTGGGACATCAAGGAAGGCTCCTGGATCAAAATCACTACCTCTAACGCCTTGAATCGGTATACAGAAATCAAAATATTTCATATAAAATGCATATTCGTATCTTGATTTTCAGGCATTCTCATGGCATTTTGTTTATGGATTCATACTAAGTGATGCATTCTGAAGCTAACCATATACTTTGATTGGGTTTTTATACACTATATGCAAAAACGCCATTGTTATGTTTTAGGGTTACAGGGATTTTAATTTAGGGCTTTACGTTCAAGAAAAAATTGGGACACGAGACTGGCATCATGAGAACCACAAGCTTCCAACGAATTCAATGATGGGGTCGCGCCCTATTTATATGCCAAGACAAGCTAATCGCTATTTTCTGGAATGGTGCATTTGGGGACAGTTCAAAACCGTTGCCAATTTCTTTTTGTTTCAGGAAAAAAATACAAACCACGAAGAAGATGATGAAGTGGAAGGCAGCGATTGGTTCATTCAAAATTTCGCGCTGAAATTCAACTAACCATTGTTTTTACCTTATATTGTTTATTTCTTATTATATATACAAAGCGCACTAAGAGCTCCAGTGGTAGGCGTGTACATTGGTAAACCACAGGACCTGGGTTCGATCCCAGGTCCCCCTCCCTTTCCCTTATATTTTTTCCTTAATTATGTTCCCATGTAGATTATGCCCTGAGGATCATCATACATCCACAAGATCTGGCTTGCCACGCATACGCTAAGACCAATCCAAGGGACATGGTTTGAAGACCATCATGGACATTAGTCAATGGAGGTACACGCTGGCACAAAAGTCAACAAGGCCAAGGATAATTGGGCCTGATTACTGGACTCTACCCTCCAATTGGGGACAGACCCCCCTAGAGTTTGTTTCTTTTATCTTTTTTTTTATTATTATTTTTTTTTTCTTTCCTTTATTTTAATTAATTCTTTGATTTAAGATTTTAATAAAATATAAAAAACAATATAAAAATCAGATAAAAGACAAAAAATAAGTATTTTTATTTAATATTATTTTTTGTAAATAAATAACATTAATTGATTTTAGTTTTAATTTAGGTTTAAATCTTAATATTTTTCTAATAAAACTTAAAATTTGTAGAATTAGGGTTTGATCAATTGTTTATCCTTTTTTCTTTTCTTTCACAATAATTAATTATTAAAATATTATTTATTTTTATAAATCAAGATTGCATGTAAATAATTAGGTTAATTTAGGTTTAACTTTAATACTTTCTTAATAAACTAAAAAAAAACAATTAGAATTAGGGTTAGCATTTTAATTTCAATTAATCTTTCTCATTAAAACCATAAATGCAAAAAATCTCAACAAAAACAAGTTCCTTTTCTTTTAATTTAATTAATTTAATAACAATTTAATTTCATTAAAAAGGGTCCAACGCCCTCGTTTCTAATCTTAATTTAATTCGCGCGTTTTATTTTGTTTCTTTTAATTATTTATGTACTTCTCCCAAAGCCGTGTAATTTCATAACTTCTCGCACTTTACATTCTTTATTTTTCTGTCAAATCGGGTCCTGGAAATTTTGGCGATGTGGACCCGCGCCTTTGTAATAGTTTAGAACTTTACCTTTCTCGCTCTTTTAACTGTTAAATAAATGCATGCAAGAATGAATGACAAAAATAAAAAAAAACAAACGCGTAGATCACCTATGACATGAACAAGACAAATATAAATGAACATGACACACAAATCACACACCACCCGTAGGGTACGCCTCACTATTGCCTTGCCTCGAAAGGTGATCGTCGAGTAGAGGATGTCTTAGTAAGTCCTCATGATCTGGGAACCTGGCATGAGGGTAGCTTCTAAGGTGTCTTCCTATTGCTCCGGTGATCACCATGTCTCGAACCTCGAATTGACCCGAACACCTCCAACGGTGGTGCTACCTACCTCTCAATGGTGGGATGGCGCTACTTTAAAGGACATTTACACAGACGAATTCCTTAGGGTAGGTAGACGACTCTAGATACTTGCTCTAATTTCAAAACAAATCAAAATACTTTTCACACCAACACATTTTCAAAAGCTTTCGAAAGCAATTTTTCAAACGCTCTTGAGGACCGATACAAGAGTCGAACTGGAATTTTCAAAGAAACTTTTTAAAACCCACAGTTGAAAAGCAAACAAACCATTTTTGAAAACACAAATGAGCAAGTATCTAAGAGCCCATGGATAACCATGGATAGAAAGGGTGCTAACACCTTCCCTTTCTATAATCTACCTCCCGAACCGAGAGCAATCTCTATAAGGAATTTTTCTGTGCTTTTGTCCTTTCCATTTGGAGAAAATAAAAGACGGTGGCGACTCTTGCTTCCGCGACATTTCGCGAACCAGCTTTAAACAGTCAGTTCCAGATCCACCGATCACATATATGTATTCATGCAAATGTTTTCAAGGATTTGAAAATTCAAATTTGTGTTAAACAAAAAAGAAACACACGTCATATTAATAAGATTGAATTGTGAGTACATCAATGCCCCTTGGGAAAAATAATATAAAACTCTAAGGTAAAAAGACGTTACACATCCTTTTTGGTGCAATGTAGGTGTTGAGAGTCTTCTCTTCATGAAGTAACCGAGTGAGTTCCAAAACCTTCTTCTCGCTTGCGTAGAATTGGGCTTCGAAAGTATCGCGTTCTTCTTTGAGCTGTATCCAACTCCTTTGTAGATCTTCGAGTGATGTCGGCATGTCAGGATGTAGGATGGTGTATGGAACCTCTCCTTCCTTAACAGGCTCTATAATCACTGGGAGAATGGAGGGATAAGGCATCATAAGACTGTGGGCGTGGGTTCGTACCCACTTGAGGTAAGGCTCAAGAGGGATGGAATTCTTGTGTCCCAAGGTCTTACTATCTACCTTGTTGGGAATCCTCCAAGCTCGGATGAACCTTTGGCGAAGACCTTGATCATTGTCGAAGTCGAAAAACAAACCTTCAATCAGCATGTCATGTGGGCCATCCCTTCGGGCATAACCAAACTGTCTTAGAGCCAAGCAAGGGTTGTAGGTGATGCCTCCCCTAATTCCAAGTAGAGGGACATTATGGAATTCCCCACAATGGTCGACAATCATAACATTCTCTTTGGGTCGAGAACACCAATGAATATCTGAATGTTTAAGTGTCATCAACCTTTGTGACCACCTCAAACCTTGCTCATTCTTCAAGACTGATTGGGGAAGATGAGAAATAAACCATCTTGCCAGGAGAGGAGTGTAACACATGAGAACACCTCTTTTCCTTATTGTTCGAGTGTGAAAAGAGTGAAGGATATCCCCAAGCAATGTAGGCACCGGGTTGCAAGACATGAAGATTTTGATAGCGCTCACATCTATGAGTTGGTCAGAATTAGGGAACAAGACCATCCCATAGATGAGAAGAGCTACAATCTCCTCAAAAGCTTGCAAGTCTAGGGAATTCCAACAGCTTTGGGCCTTCTCAAACAGAAACTTTGACAAGAAACCTTTGACACCACTTCTAGTTTCCCAATATGTTATGACATCAGATGAGTGATGGTGCAGGGCTTGAGCAATCTCTTCTGGCTTTGGATCTCTTTCCGTACCGTTAAAGGGTAGTTGATTGAGAATAGGAATCCTCAGAAGTTGAGAAAATTCTTCCAAAGTAGGCACAAGTTGGTAGTCAGGAAATGTGAAGCAGTGATGCAAAGGTTCAAAGAACTGGAAGAGAACCTTCATCATGTCTTCCTCTGTGTTGGAAGTGACTAGGTTGAGTAGACGGCCATGTCTCTCGGTGAATGGAGAGTTCTCAGGAATCCTTGAAGCTAGCTCCTTGAGTTGTGGAGGAATTCTTACAAGGTTGATTTGGATAGTTTTCCTGCGAAGTGAATCCGTAACCTACAAAACAAGAACAAAGATGAATTTCCAAAACCCTTGAAATGGTTAGTGGATGCATATGATTTTCATGATGTCCATGATGTTATGCACAAGTATATATGTACAAAAAAATCACACAAGTTCCTAGTTTAGTCTTGCATGGGGTTTCACAGGTAAGTACCCTTTTGAATTTTAGTTGGCTCAACCTTTCCTAGAAATAGTAACCGGGTTCTAAGGAGCTCAATATCACTGGATTGTTTCCTTGTTCATTGTTTCAATTCAAGCCTCTTTACTGGCGACCGAAATATTCCAAGGAACCAACCCTCAATGAGTGAAGTATCGAGTATCTACCAACTTTGGACTGCACCAAAGCCGGTCATCTCACTACATCCTAAAAGGCCAAGTTGGTCAAGTAAATGTTCTAGAAGTTCGTTAGTACTTCATGACATCACTCAGCGGCCCCGTATTCTCTTTGATTGACTCAAAGGCTACCGGTACCCACAAATATGTCACACTAACATAGCTATTGCTTAGACCGTGTCGGTATACCCCGCACAATTTCCATAACATATTGCTATTTACCTATAATGTTTCCTAAATCCGGGTAGAGGATTCAAACCCAAACAATAGAACCATAATTGTAAAGCAAACAAGTCAAACAAGTTAAGCAAGTAAATATGATCTAAAACCCTAAGGTAACCCCACTTTTATAATTAATCCCCAGCAGAGTCTCCAGTTCTGTGATGCGGTGGGAGAATTGACTTGAGGTTTTGCGTTTCGTTGCAAATGTCGCGGTTTAGCAAGAGTCGCCATCGACTTTTATTTTATCCAAAAGGAAAGGTAAAAAAGCACAGGAAAGACGTTTGAGATGTTTTCTTGAGTTCGGGGGGTAGATTATGAAAAGGGAAGGTGCTAGCACCCTTTTCATCCATGGTTTTCCATGGGCTCTTAGTTACTTGTTTTAGATCACTTGCTTTGCTTTGAAATTGTTTGAAATGGTGCATTGTGTGGTTTTGAAATTTTTTTGAAAATAGGCCATTGTGTAGTCAATCTTTGTAATGATTCTCGTTCGTAAGAATGTATACAAAGATGTTTATCTTTTGAAAAATGTTTCAATGTTTTGTAAGATGTTTTGAAAATGTTTTGAAATGTGTGTGTGTTTGTTTTTGAAAATAGCAAGGATTATTTTAAAATTGATCAAGTAACTAGAAGCTATCTACCTACTCAAATGTCTTTCCTATGCATCTTTATTCCTTTGACATTGTTGATTTACCATTGATTTGGTAAACAACCCTATCTTTAGATGTTTAAACGGGATGGGTGTGGGTCATCGTATGACCAGGATAGCAATGTTTCCAAGTATCTTAGCATGTTTGAGGGACCAAGATCATCTTTGTTTAGGCAACCTTTGTATAACTTCATCGAGGGACTATGATCTTATTTTGTTTTGTTTTGCCAAGATACTTCGCATGCGTAACATGGCCATATTTATTTAGGCAACCAAGTGGGTGAAACCCTAAGGATACCCGTGTGCAATGTGTGTCATTTTTCATGCATTTGATTTGTCTTGTATTAGGTCTTTTCTATTTGTTTTGTTTTTGGTCTTGTCATGCAAACCCTAGTTTACTAAACATGGTATAAAAGCGATAAATTACGTAAATGTAAACTAAGCTATTACAACAATTATTATGGGAGGGGGATACAAGTTTTTGAATGGGGATATTTCACAAAATAAACCCTAAAAATACTATTACAACCCAATTGAATATTGTGCGAATTAAATAAATGTACAAATATTAAAAATGCAATGCAAATGTATTTATGTAAAAAATGTTTTGTATTTAATTTTTGTATGAGAAAATAAATTAACTAACTCTAAAAAATAAGGAAAAATAATATTATTATTTTTGAAAGGGGGAAACCCTAATTTTTTTATTAAAGAAAATATATGTTCTATATTAATATTTTGTCCATTTTTGTACAAGGAAATAATAAATAATATTATGTACAAATATTAAAAATTAAAATACGTATGAAAATAAATATTTTATGTATATAAATAATATAATAAAAATGTATAGTATTTTTAAATATATTTACAATTTATTTAAGAAAATAAAGTATATTATCCTAATAAACTATTTTTTATGCCAAGAAATAATAAAAAAATAAAATAAAAGTGTGGAAATAAATAAATTATTTTTGGGTATTTTTTATCATTAGAAAAAATAAATGCAAGTAATAAATATAAAAATATGCAAGAAAATGCAAAAATATAAGAAAATAGTCAGGGGGTGCAAAAGTAATCCAGGGGGTGTGAAAAGTAGAAACAAAAAGGCCAAAGCTGCAAAAAGCCCAGATGAAGCTTCGTCCCTGTCCTTCAGCTTCTTTGCGCGCGCGTTCTTCTTCAAATCTGTAACTTTCTATTGCTTGCATAAAAACAAAAACTTATAACACAAAACATGTAGCATTTTATCTCACGATTCCAATGATATAAAATTTGTAACCTAATTCTCAAAGATCAGGGAGAATTTTAATGGCCCTAAATCGTGACCTAAATATTTCAGCAACTTCAAGCTTCAAATTCTCTTAGCTCAGTTAATATAAATGACAAGTATGCATATGTACAGCTTCACCATGTTATGGACTACATCTTTCCTTCACAAATCGTGGCTTGAGGATGCCTAAATAGAGAGATAGAGATTTGAAAAATACCTCCTTCAGCTGGATTTGGATATGACAATGTGGGGACTTTGAGTGAGCCCTGAGGATCATGTGAGCTTCCTTGAACTTCCTTCAAGTTACTCCAATACCTAGTTTGCTTTGTGGATGGCCAGAACTCACTGCACAAGTCAAGCTGCAACCTCCAAATTTGAAAATGGAAATGGCTGAAACAGGACTTACAGATGTAGGTCAAGGGCTTGGATAGCTTTGGTAGGATGTATATGAAGTGTTTCAAATGTCAATCCACAAAACGCACGAGCAAAAATGAAGTTGGCAATGATTTTGCAGAACTGCAATGTTTGGGCAGAAAAATGATGTTTTTGTGTTTGGGAGAGTTTTGGATGCAATGCCTTCATCCTCTGAGTTGTGACAAGTTTATGGATATGTATAGAATGGATACAAAGTGCACTCTTCCCTTGCTGTACCAGTTCTGACCTTTTGGCAACTTTTCTTGCCTTTGAAGAAAGGTGAAGTGACTAATGCCAACATGCTTGTACTGGCTAGTTTGTGAGCTGATGAGAGTTGGTATAATTTGCTTGATACCTGTGGAAGTTTCTTGCACCAAAGGGACAGGTCCAAGGCTCAAGATGGACAAAATTGCAAAAGCTTACCTTTATGA
Source organism: Vicia faba (assembly GCA_948472305.1). Taxonomy (NCBI): domain Eukaryota; kingdom Viridiplantae; phylum Streptophyta; class Magnoliopsida; order Fabales; family Fabaceae; genus Vicia; species Vicia faba. The sequence continues at coordinate 1,535,519,708 of OX451737.1, forward strand.
AAATGGCAATGTGCACTTTTGGCCAAAAATGGAATTACAACTTGTACAATGCTTCCAAAGTGAAAATAAAGCCTTTAACCTCTGAGTTTGCATTTAATTATGGAGTTTAGAATGAGTTTAGGACCTTTAATGCAAGGTACAAGCCTCATGGATCTGATTTGCAACTTGATACTTTGTGAAAATGGCATGAACAAAAGTGATAAAATGCCAATTTCTCTTCTTCGATTCTACCTAACCATAAATGATCTTGGAGAGTTCTTGGACATTTTAGAAATCTTGAAATGTTATCTATAATCCATCTTTGAAATGCATTTTGAGATACCTCTTGTAACTAGGTGAAAAATGTTCATGAAGTTGGGTCAAAAACCTGCCTAAATTAGGGCAAATTTTCACTAAGTTATTTAGTTTATTGACCTATGTTCACAAATTCATAACTTGAGATAAAAGCATCTTTTGGTAAAAGTTTGTGAAGCAAAGTTGTATATTTAATGGAGGACTACAACTTTCATGTTGGAAGTTTTCTTTGAATCAAATTGCATCATGGTAAAAAAGTGGTGAAAAGTTTGGAAAAAATAAGAAAATTTCCATACTTAGAAAAATTCTAAGTTATGAAAATTTTTCAAATTCAAAACTCTAATTTTCAAAATTGGTTTTCTTGGTCAACAAGTTTCATATTTGGATACATCTTGATGAATTATGACCCTTGGCACTTGATTTTGATCAAAAAGTCAAAGTTTGACTTTTCAGTCTACAGTTGACTTTTGATCAGTTGACTGCAAAATTCATATGTCAATCCAATGAACTTGAGATCTTTTGAACCATGTAATTAGGTCAAGATGATGAAATTGAACCCTTGAAATCATGTTTGAACCCAATTGGTCATTGACTAGGTTAAAAATCAGATATTGCCCTTTCTCAGTCAAAATCCTAATTTTAACCATTTTGCCCTTTTGATGATTTGATCAAATTTCTTGAGGAGTTGTGATCCAAACTTGTTCAAATGGTACATAGGTGTCTAAAATGTTGTTGCGGATAAAAAATTATGAAGTTTGACTGTAAATTGGCCATGGTTGACTTTTCCCCCAATACAACTGATTTTTAGGTCAATTGTCCAATTGATTGATCAAAAATGTGGTTTAAGGCTTGAAACTTGTTGTGAGCAATCTTAGGGGTCCAACATAGAGCAAAGTTAAAGATAAGTAGAAGAACAAAAAGCCCTAATGTGATTTTGTGGTGGTTGAAACAATATGGTATGATGAAGGGATCTTAGGGGGGAAAATTGGGGTACAACACTAGGGAAGTCCTATCAAGATTCCAAGAAATATCTCAAGAAATGTTGAATATACCAGGGGGCAGGTCTCCATCTGAATCACTTGGGGCATTGAACGCAAATCCCAACAAAGGGTTACATACAATCAAATATTTCCTGGCAGTGCCACAAACACCTGTTACTAGAGGCAGTGATAAATCTCCCCCAAAATCCTGTTCATACGATGACCACCAGCCAGAGTCTCGATCTCTGGACAACCTTTTCCCAAGCTGAGTTGGTCCTAAAAGAAGAAGTCTCGTGGATCTCTTCCTAAGAGAACTCACCTTATCAGCAGTTCGTCAAATACTGCTCAACAAGCTTTATTTCCCCAACAAACTACAAATTCCCCAGCTTGAGTTTGCCTCTTCGATTGCTACAAATCAAGGGACTGAACTCCTTTCCCCAAGTAGAAATCAATATCCTCCATAGAGTTTTCTTCTCAAGCGAAATCATTATTCCCCAACAGAGTTTCTCCTCAAACAACAAAACAGGAATCACCAGTGGAAACATCCTAAAACAAGGTCCGAAGAGGAGCATACTCTTCATCCACAACAGTGGTCTGGGATTTTCCCAAGGCTCCCTAACATTTGTCAAGTATTTATTTTCCCAGACAAAGTTACATTTCAACAATGCTTCACATTCATACATCATATAACATACATGATATATGCATACAACATAGTTTCATTTTGAGAACATCCTTACATAATGCATTTCATACATCATGACATTGCATACAGCTAACATTTTACCTTTTCAGGAAAAGGTCAATCAACAGATGGCTATCATCAACAATTATCAACAGGTCCAAGTTTAGTTTCTAAATCAAGACAGAGAAACCACCTATGTGACCAGGTGCAACTTTACACGGGCTCATCATGAAACAGTCTTACATCGATTTCTATTCATCATTGAAGTAAAACTTTTCAAGTTCCAGATTAATACCTGTAACAAGCCAGGAAAACTATTTGTCGACGACTTATTGTAGATTAATACCTGTAACAAGCCAGGAAGACTATCTATATGAAGAGATTGAAGATTAATACCTGTAACAAGCCAGAAAAACTATCTTTCTTTCTCAGGTCAGAGATTAATACCTGAAACCAGACAGGACAACTATCTCAATGACCAACCTTTTTAGGTTCCAAATTAATACCTGTAACAAGCTAGGAAAACTATCTGTGGACGACTGTTCATAGATTAATACCTATAACAAGTCAGTTAAACTATCTACATGAAGAGATTGAAGATTAATACCTATAACAAGCCAGGAAAACTATCTTTCTTTCTCAGGTCAAAGATTAATACCTGAAACCAGACAAGACAACTATCTCAACGACCAACCTTTTCAAGTTCCAGATTAATACCTGTAACAAGCCAGGAAAAGTATCTGTGGACGAAGGATTGTAGATTAATACCTGTAACAAGCCATGAAAACTATCTACATGAAGAGATTGAAGATTAATACCTGTAACAAGCCAGGAAAACTATCTTTCTTTCTCAGGTCAGAGATTAATACCTGAAACCAGACAGGACAACTATCTCAACGACCAACCTTTTCAAATTCCAGATTAATACTTGTAACAAGCCAGGAAAACTATCTGTGGACGACTGATTGTAGATTAATACCTGTAACAAGCCGGGAAAACTATCTTTCTTTCTTAGGTCAGAGATTAATACTTGAAACCAGACAGGATAACTATATCGACGACCAACCTTTTCAAGTTCCATATTAATACCTGTAATAATCCAGGAAAACTATCTATGGACGACTGATTATAGATTAATACTTGTAACAAGCCAGGAAAACTATCTACATGAAGAGATTGAATATTAATACCTGTAACAAGCTAGCAAAAATATCTTTATTTCTCAGGTCAGAGATTAATACCTGAAACCAGACAGGACAACTATCTCAACGACCAACCTTTTCAAGTTCCAGATTAATACCTGTAACAAGCCAGGAAAACTATCTGTGGACGACTGATTGTAGATTAATATCTGTAACAAGCCAGGAAAACTATCCTTCTTTCTGGGGTCAGAGATTAATACCTGAAATAAGCCAGGACAATTATCTACACGACCAGCTGGAGCAACCCTACACGAGCCCCTTCTTATACATTCTTCTAGAAACAGTTCAGATACGATCCTGATATGGCTGACATTCTGATACTTACTCCATATCTTCTTCTAGAAACAGTTTAGATGCGATCCAGATATGGCTGACATTCTGATACTTACTCCAGATCTTCTTCTAGAAACAGTTCAGATGCGATCCAGATATGGCTGACATTCTGATACTTACTCCAGATTACTTCCGAAATAGTTCAGATATGATCCAGATATGGATATTATTCTGATACTTATTCTAGATTTTTCTCCTAAATACAGTCCAGATACGATCCAGATACAGATGCTATTCTACCACTCATTCAACATACCTTTCAAATATAGTCCAGATACGATCCAGATACGGATGCTACTCTGTCACTCATTCAGCATACCTTTCAAATACAGTCCAGATACAATCCAGATACGGATGTCATTCTTACGCTAATTTAGTATGTCTTTCAGATATGAGTCAGATACAATCCATTTACAGATATTATTCTGATACTCATCCCACTATATTTGCTATTTCAGTTTAAATCTCTCAATGGTTTATCTTGATTTCCTTTCCCGTAGATATTTTCTCTGGTTCAGATAAATCACTCTAAAGATTTATTATGATTTTTCTTCCATTTACAGTCAAGCTTAGACTTAGTCTAATTTCTATCAACAATCACCTTTGGATGGCATCTATAAACAATTCTCTATCATTTCTCCAAATGGAATATTTAAGCACATTCCCTACACAGTCAACTAACACATCATCAAGTGCAAATTTCTGGGCACTCTAGTGTTCAATCATCTTCCACCTTCAAGTCACGAATGGAGGACTCGTCGATCTAACTCTTCAGGTTTAAGAAGATTGAACAGGGGCAGCTGTTGTACCCCAAAATGTTCCCTCTCATTTCTCAAGGATTTTCTCATAAAATTTTCCATGATCTCAAGTTTGAAACACTCATACATCAATTTAGGGTTGGAGTAGGCACAAGGGAAAATTGGTCAATTGCACACTGAAAAGTCAAACTTTGACTTTTGGATCAAAATCAAGTTTCAAGAATCATATTTCACCAAGAAATGTTGGAATATGAAGTTTGTTTCATCAATAAAATCAAAAGTCAAGATTATGTTGAAAAAGTCCAAATTCTAAATACTTAGAAATTTTTCTAAGTGTTTAGGAAAGATGATAAGTTCAGAACTTCTGGCCAAATTTTTACCATGATGCAAGTGGATTCTGGAAGAACTTCTAACACAAGAGTTGTAGATCTCAATGAGATATAAAACATTGCAGAACAGAACTTCTTCTAGAAGTGCTGGGATTTCAAGTTATAAATCCTTGAAGACACGTCCATGAAACTGAAGCATTCAGTAAATTCTGGACATTTCCAAGATAGATTTTGGTTAGAACTTCTGGGCCAGTTTTCATGTAGGTTCAATCAGAATTTGCAAGAGTAATTCAAAGAGGATCTATAAAGCATGTTACAATCTTTCTGAAAAAATCTGAGAACTCATTCAAAACATGCTGGAGCAGGAAGATTCAAAGATCAGAAGTTGGATATTTGTTCTAGGTTATGCTGATGCTGAACTTCTGATCCAAATTAAGCTATGATACATAATCTCATATTACAGGATTTCTGGTTTGATAAATCTCATCATCATTTAATGCACACACCCACTTTTGAGTCTTTACCCAAAGGATTTCCCCACGTGTGACATAGAGGTACCATTGTTGTCCTTGAAAAGTAAAGTTTCGTACAAGTTTGTGTTGGGCCCATGCTTTGCTCTTGCTTCTGAGGGTACTTTTCCTTAATTCATGCCTACAAATTGAGTTTAGGCATGACTAAAAGCTGCTAACAACCCTACTTTGTGCCTTGAACCATACTTGTTTAAACTTGCTTCAAGAATAAGTCAGCGCCCTAGCATATGATGGTTGTACCCTTGACTTCTCCAAGATACTAAATCCTTGCCTATAAATCAGACTTCATTTGCAACTGTAAAAAAGGTCGAGAATTTGAGAGAAAAAAAGCCTTAAAACTTTGCTGAAATTTCCAAGAACTTGAAACTGTAAACACAAATACAAAACCTGTTAATTTCTGGCTTTTACATCCAAGCTCTAATTTTCCTTGTGCATTTTCCAACCAAATCACCCACACAGCTTCTGATACACATTTAGAAGTCGTTCCAACTTCTATTTTCAGACTGTAACATGTTCTTCATGAATCTCCATCTCAAAAAACCAGAACATTGCTCCTTGGCTGCTCCAAAATTTTCTAGCCATCCATAATTCAGGGTTGTTCTAGCTTTTTGAGAATAGAAGGAAGCTGACAGAACATCACAGCAGTCAGAACCAGGCTCTAGTTCACAAAGTAATTTCTAGCTTCAAGGTGAGTTTCTTCTATCTTTTATCTCATTACTTTGGCGTCAGTAAGCTTGCATGCTCAAAAATATAATGTAGACATCCTGACTCTGATGCTGTACATATTCATAGATTTCATGTATTTTTGCCTAAGTAGAGAGAATTTCAGCTCAGAACTTCTTGAGGAAATCATAATTTAGATTTAGGATTAGTAAAATTCATGTTTACTTCTGATTTACAGTTCGGATACTTTATATTACTGAAACCATGATGAAACCTGCCATAACTACTATGTTTGCATTTTCTGTTTTGTTGAGAAATGACTAAGTTGCAGATGCTCTGACTGGCATGGAGAAGGAGATGAAGTTCATCATCAGAACTTACTTTGTGTTATATGTTTATGTTTTTACTTCTAATAACGGATGTATAGCCACCCCTGTGGTAGAGAACGCACTCATAAGACATTAGTGTTAAGGGTCCTGAGTTCTAGCCCCAGAAACACCTTTTTTTATATCCATTTCCTGACATTTTTACCTCATTAATTGGATCAGAACTTCTAGACATTCCCACCCAACAACATTGACACCTCGCATACCCATTATCAGAACTTTTGGCTTGCCAATGACACTAGAACTTCTAGTTTTCTAGCTGCATCAAAACGTCCAAACTCTCTCAACATCCAGAACATCACAACAACTAGAACTTCCATACCTTCCAGTAACATTAGAACTTCTAGGCTTCCAGTTGCATCAGAACTTCTAGGATTTCCCTTGTTCCTAGCAACCCCAGAACTTTAGTATGCTCAGACCCAGAACTTCTGACATTTCCCTTTTTTGTTAAGGTTTTCTTTCTTGCAGTGTATCAGAGTCAGAGTTTCTGCCCCTTATTTCAGTTCTCTCTTATTGCAGTAATGCGCTAATTCTGATTATTTTCCCTTATTATTTTTAATATCACTTCTCTTTTCATTAATCAAAAACACCAAAAATATTTTTATATTCACATACTTTATTATATTTCTTTTAAAATCAAAAGGCTAAAAATATTTTCTTAAGCAAAATTATTTTCTTCTCTTAACAAAAAAACAAAACAAGTCCATTTCATTTCTTGTACATTATTTCAATATGGTTGTAATAGATAATTAGGACTTTAAATTTCTTGCAATCCCCATTTGAAAATTTGTACACCACATCCCCCTAATGATGTAATAGCTTAAGAAATTTACTTTCCGCAATTTATCGCTTTCATATCAATGCTAGTAAATTAGGGTTTGTATGAAAAGATAAAATCAATGCTTAGAGAACCATAATTCAAGATGAACCAAGCATGAAAAAATAAACACTTGCACACTTACACCTCTAGGGTTAACTCCACTTGTTGCCTTATAAAAAATAGTCATGTTATGCATGTGAGACATCTTAGTAAAACAATTAAAATACAAGATCATAGTCCCTCGATGACACTACAAATGTTTCCTTTCAAATGATCTTAGTCCCTCAAGAGAAATGCTAAGATATCTCACAACATTGCTATCATGACCATACGATGACCCACACCCGTTCCTTTACATCCAAAGATAAAGCTTCTTACTAATCAATGGTAAGATAACAATATCAAAGGAAGAGAAAAGTGAACAAAAGACTTTTGAGTAGGTAGAAACGTTCCTAGTTGCTTTCTCATTTCCAAAACAAACATCCTTGCAAACACACACCAAATACTTTCAAAAAAAACATCATTATAAACACACACCAAACACTTTCAAAACATGAAATATTTTCAAAAAGTCACACACTTTGTATACGTTCTTATAAGACAAGAACCATTGCAAAGTTTTCCTAAACGAAGGTGCCTTTTCAAAAATACTTTCAAAAATCACCACATATCACATTTTCAAACAAAGCAAGTGATCTGGCAAGCAACTAAGAGCCCATATATAATTATGGATGAAAAGGGTGCTAATACCTTCCCTTTTCATAATCTCCCCCCCCCCCCCTGAACTCAAGAAATAATCTCAAAGGTCTTTCTTGTTCTTTTCACCCTTTCCTTCATTGGATAAAAGAAAAGTCGGTGGAGACTCTTGCTAAACCGCAACAACTGCGATCAAACACAAAACATCCCAAGTCTGTTCTCCCACCGTATCATAATATTCTTGTAGATAAAAGCAAAGGTTGAAATGGGAGTCGAAGACACTGTCACAAATGTGTTTGAAGGAAAGAACAAAACAAAGTTTCGACAGGCTAAGATGAAAAGGTGATGCTTCGATTGGTCGAATTGAAGGAAAGGCGATCGAAAGGAATAAGAACTGAGTTTGATTAGGCTGATTGGATATGAGAGTTTTCTAGATCAAGCAACTAATACAGATGGTGACTCAATCGAAGAAGCCAATATGATGAGGCCTTGAACAATTTGAATTGGGACTAAGAGCCATTGTAAAGAACAAAGTTTGGGAGCATTCGAAAGAATCGAGATGTTAAAAGTTGAAACGAACACCTATTGGGATGAAACCTGTCCAGGTTCACTCAAAGTCCAAAATGGTAGAAAATATCTCAAAATGGCAACTTTTTAAATCTTTCGATTTTTCTTTCAAAGCCATGGTTAATGGATGATTCATGCCATTTTCGTTCACCACACACATATTGCTTACACGCACATATTGCCTCACCAAAGCTCCCAAAAATTGCAAAAAGTCTCTAAGTTGTCAAAATTCAAATAACAAGTTACAGCCACTATCACTCTAAACCAAGCATCCTATCTTCCTCCTGAGATTCCAAAGAAGGCATTCAGGCCCTTAAGCAAGCATTTCCACGCCCAAAGCCACAGATCCACGCATCTCCGATTGGTAAGGGTTTGCAAAACCAAACCTGCATTTTCATAGCATATTAATACTTTTAACCGTTTGATTCATGTTCAGGACTATTAATAGTACATGTCTAACGTGCTACATGCAGGATAAAACATAAGAATGAGATTGTGCCATTGCTAGGGCACGATCTGAGATTTCCTTTGAATCTCTGGATTTAGGTTGTTTCAAGCCAAACTAAGCTCAGATTTGAAATTAGGGGGTTCAAATTAGGGTGGTAGGGTAGGTTTGAATCCTTGAAAGTTGTTATATTGAAGGTTCAAATTTGAGCCCACCGGAGACGACAACCGGAGAGTTGACTCTGGTGGGCTAACTCTGGTTGCCAAATGTCACCTTGTTACTGGTCCACTTCACTCAGCGTGTGTTTTTCTAACATAATATAATTGTTTAATTTGTATCAGTGAGTGAACAGATGGCCCAATGGTGAAGGATGCGTGTGTAAGCTTGGAGAGCTTGGGTTTAATCCCCAGGTCTTTATGTGTTTCTCTCATTCTTTTTTTCCAGATCCAGTGTAGCATGTTTCAGTGTGCCTACCATGCCCCTTCAACTCTCAGCCACCAGATTTGTACAGATCTGATCCAACGCGCCCAGGAATGTCCCCCATGGTGCAACGCCAGCAGCCAGGCCTCACAGGATCATGAGCAACATTGGGCCTTACAAAAATTTTAAAACGCACCCCCTTGTTCACTTTAGTACCAGGCCTAATTTATTTTCTTTTCTTCACTTTATTTTCTTTACTTAATTGTCTTATGTTTAAAAATCATTTTATTTAATTAAAATCAACAAAATCACAAAAAATATTAGACTTAGGATTTTCTAATTAATTTTAATTTTGTAAATTAATTTAGTTAATTTTTTACTTTAATATTTTTCCTAAATAGGGTTTTAGACGTCTTTTCCAATTCGCGCGCGTTTATTATTTTAGCATTGTTATTTTTATCATTAATGTATCTGCTTATGGGATGTAATAGACAATAACTAGGACTTTTACTTTACTGCTTTATTCCCCCCCCCCCCCCCCCCCAAGTTTTGGACATGTAAATAATCCCCTCCCCGAAACCTTGTAATAGTTTAGGGTTTATCTTTCTGCATTTTAAATTTATGCAAACTATTAAGATTGTTTAGATGCATGACTAATAGGATTGTATGACAAGAGATTAAAATCAAAACACTAGCAAACCTAATGCAAAGACTAAAATAACTGAAAATAATACAATTGCACATCCGCACATTTAGGGTACCCCACTTTGGTTTCCTTCGAAAAAACAGTCACAACTCTCGAAACGTAAGAGATTTTAGTGGCTACCCTTCGGTTTAAAGATAAAAAATGACCCTTTGATGTTGCCTCGGTAAAAATGATCTTAAAACCCTAGGGTAGTCACTAAGGTTTCTTGCCCAGTTTCCTTTGTGACTCTACAAATGTCCCTTCGAATGTCCCTCAAACAACCAATGACTAGGGTTACCTACTCACCAATAGTAGGATAGCTTTGTCTAAGGGAAAAACAAAAAAGAACAACCCATTCGAGTAAAGTAGATAGTTGTTAGATGCTCGATCAAACCATTTTTTACACTTACACAAAACCACTTTCAAAAACATTTTCAAAATGTTTTATCAACACTCTTGAGGACTGATACAAGAGTTACCATAAAGAAATTTGCCTGACTATTGGCATTTCAAATATTTTTTCAAACACACAAAGCACAAGGTATTTCAAAATGAGCTAAGCATCTAATAGCCCGTAGAAAAATACGGATGGAAAGGGTGCTAACACCTTCTCTTTTCATAATCTACCCCCTTACTCAGAAATAATCTCGGAAGGTCTTTTCTGTTCTTTTCACCCTTTCCTTTGTTGGATAAAAGAAAAGTCAATGGCGACTCTTGCTTACCCCAACATTTGCGAATACAAACACAAAACCAGTACAACATCAGTTCTGCCACCGTATCACACCCACATTCATGCATTCATACATTTTTGCATTTCAGATATTCATTACCCTCTATTTCTTTTTTTTTGTCTTACTCACAGGGTTAAAAAAATAATAATTAAAGGTTTTAGTGAAGTGTCCTAAAAATGAATACCAAAGGGAAACAACTTGTCTATATCAATGTCGTCAAGCCAGATATGACAAAAATCAAGGCTATAAAAGGAAAACTATCTGAAAGAGCTTTGATCCAAATCTGACAAGATACGAGTGGCCTCAAAAATTAAGGTCCCTTACCGCTAATTCCGTATTATGGTATGCAAGGAAGCTGGACATTGGAGATATCATCTATAGTTGCTGAGACTTTCCTAATGTTCCATTGATCGGATCATGAGGTTGCATCAATTACAACCCTATGTTGGCCCTACAACAACTAGGGTATCCTTTGGAAGATAAACCCTCAGATGAGTAACTCCAACAATTGATCATTCATCACATGGGAAAAAATGACCAAGAGTTGCTCAATAAGATCATCCAGGCTTGGAATAGGGTTAATAAGAGAAAAGCTGAAAGGAAGAATGATGTGGCAAAAGAACCTTACACTCGATGGGTTTTGGATAGGGTACAAGCTGTTAAGTTACCATTTGACGTTGATCCCGAGTACAAGCCAGAGGTCCCAGACTCTCCGCCTATGTCCTTAGAAGAAATAAAGGATTTTAAGAATGCCTTGAAACAAGATCAAAGGGAGAAAGAAGAATTGGAGCTTAACCTCCGTAACTTAACCAAAGAGAAAAGGAAAATGCAACACACACTTGAATCCAAAGACCAACAGATTCAGAGAGGTCGTGAGGCATTTGAGAAGGAGATTCTTAAGCGGAAACGTTCGACTGAAGGATTGTTAAGTGCTACTTTCAATTTGGATTCCCATAACCAAAGGCTGGAGGATGCTGCTAGTGAAATTGGGAGATTAAATAGGTGGTATGAAAAGGCGATGCAAGACAAGAAGGTGGTGGAAGAAGATTTGAGGGCTCAAATCCAAAGTTTGGCACAAGATTCTTTAGATCAAGAAGAACAAATCAAGTATCTCACCACCAGAATCAGAGATAGCCAAGAAGCAAAGGTAAGGGAATGCCTCAAAAGGATGATGGCAGAAAGGCTTCTCACCCAGAAGGCTGAAGAATACGAGCAAGTCTGCCTTAAGTTAGAAGGCCTCCAAAAATATTTCCTAATACAATGGAAACTCTATACGAAGATGAGGGCTGAAAAGTTGTACCGGAAGAGAAGTATGTGAAGATTACCAAAGCGGGAAAGGACAATCATAAGATAATTCCTGATTTCTACCGAGAATACTGATACTACAAAGACAAACATGCAAGACTCACCTTCTTAGCCAACAACCTCATCTAATATATCCCTAGGAGCTTGAGAGATGCATAAAATGCGATGGCTCCTCTCCCAAAAGACATCGAAGACTTCCTCAAGCTTTGCAGGACAATGGTCGATGGTTTTAGAGCAGACATCCGCAGACGCACTTAGAGGACATTTGTTTCTCCCTTGTTTATTCCTTTCAGCAAGTTTAATGTTTTAAATTTGAATATTTTCAATATCTGAATTGTATTCCTTTTAAAAGACAATTACCATTTTTAATAAAGGCATTTTGTTTCCGTATCTCGTTTGCGTACTCATTTTTAGATACTCACTAATAAAAAAACCTAAAAAATATATATGTATATATATGTATATCCAAGTGAATAAGACATTCAAAAGCAAACTCTTAGCATATTCACACGCATTCATGCATTCACAAACATTCATATCTCATAAACTCATAAAAAAACTCATAATTTTTTCAAAACCTTCTCCAGTTGAACCATTGGTAGAAGAAAAGCACCACCTCTCTGACCACCATATCAGACAAGAGCCCATCAACAAAAAGTGATGGAACAAATTGAGGAGAACCAAGCTGCATTCAAGGAAGATCTTGAGCAAGTCAAGGGTTATGTCAACTTAATGAGAGGAGATATGAGTCAAGTTCTTTTAGCCTTGAAGAGAATCATTAAAAGACAGGAGAAAATCCCTAGGGCAGCCTTTGAAGAAGTAGCCCAGACCATTGGTGTATCGAGCGGTCAACAACCGAGGAGAGAACCAGAGTCAGGACCCTAAAAGTACGCCATGGCTCAACAAGAAACAAGACAAGCTGATACTGAAGGGTTTGTTCCACCTTCACCAAAGGTAGGGGCATCTCATACCTTGCAGATTCCGATTAACAATGCCGACAACTACTTGGACTTGAAATATGAAGACCACGACTTAGAGGATGTCAATTAAGAACCTCAAAGAACAACCTATAATCATGATACCGAGAATCTATTGGTGCTCAACCAGTACAAAGCTCTAGAAGAAAGGTTAAAAGTTGTGGAGGGTTACAATGCTTTCGATGTAGATGCTCTCAAAATGGGTCTAGTTCCTGATGTGGTGATCCTACCAAAACTCAAAGTACCTGAATTTGGAAAATACAAGGGGCTCGCATGTCCAAGGAACCATCTGCGCATGCATTACAGGAAGATGCATGCATATGCTCAAGACCAGAAGCTGATGATTCATTATTTTCAAGACAGTTTAAGTGGGGAATATCTAGATTGGTACATGCAGTTGGAATGGGTTCATGTTCAGACATGGGTAGATCTTGTTAATGCTTTCCTAAAACAGTACAAATATAACTTAGAAATGGCACCTACCCACATGCAACTCCAAAACTTGTCTCAGAAAAAGGAGGAGTCTTTCAAAGAATATGCCTAAAGGTGGAGAGAAATGGCAGCCCGTGTACAACCACCACTCATAGAGAAAGAATTAGTCGATATGTTCATGGGAACTTTGCAAGGATTGTATTATGAAAAGATGGTAGGAAGAGTCTCCTATGGGTTTTCGGATTTGGTAACTATTATAGAAAGGATTGAAGCTGGAATAAAAAACAGAAAGATACAACGGGGATCATCTAGTACCCCTTACAATGCAAAAAGGCATGTTCCTAACTTCATGAAAAGGAAGGAGGGAGAAATTAATGATGTAGCCTCACAACCAAGGGCACAACAACTGTGATACGGTGGAAGAACTGACTGTTATACTGGTTTGCGTTTCGTATTCGCAAATGTCGCGGTAAGCAAGAGTCGCCACCGACTTTTATTCATCCAACAAAGGAAAAGGAAAAAGAACAGAAAAAACCTTTTTTCGAGATGTTTCTAAGTACGGGGGGTAGATTATAGAAAGGGAAGGTGTTAGCACCCTTTCTGTCCATGGTTTTCTATGGGCTCTTAGGTACTTTCTCATTTATCAAATCGCTTGTGTGTGCTTTTTTTGAAAAGTTTTACTTCGTGATAACCCTTGTATTGATCCTCAAGAGTGTGACGAAGTTGTTTTGAAAACTGTTTTGAAAAGTGTTTGTGTGAAAAAGTTTTTATTGTTTTGAGCAAGTACTTAATATTTTCTACCTACTCGAAAAAAGACTGTTTGTTTTCCTTTAGACAATGCTATCCTATTATTAAGGAATAAGTAGCACCGTCGTTAGAGTTTTAATGGACGTTCGAAGGGACAAGTACGATCACAAAAGCAATGTTAGGAAATTTTAGTAATCATCCTAAAGTCTTAAAGATCTTTTTCTGAGGCAACATCCGAATGGGTTATTTTAGATCTTTTAGGACTAGAGGACGACCACTAACATTCCCTATACTTCATGACCGTTTACCGAAGGCAACCGGAGTGGAGTAAACCCTAGGAGTGAGCATGTGTAAGTGTATTTTTTTCAGTTAATTATCTTTGCACAATTAGGGTTTTCTACTGTTTTAATTTCAATTTGTCTTTCCATACAATCCTATTAACATACATCTAACAGTTTATAGTTCGCGTAAATTAAAATGCTGGAAATTAAAGTCCTAGTTATTACAAGGCTTTCGCAGATACATAATTATTTTGGCTGTAAATAAAGGTGCGAAAATTTAAAACCCTAATTACTATTACAAACCCGGAACTGTTACAATAATAAATAAAAAAAGAAAATTAAAGGCGCGCGACGAATTAAATGCGAGAAATAATTGGAAAACCAAAAAATCAAATTGAAAAAATATTTAGGTTATTTTTTGAGAAAAAATTAGGTTATGTGCAAATTTAACCCTAATTCTAATTATTTTAAATTATGAAAAAAAGAATTAAATAGCCTTAATTTAATTAAACTAATTAATTAATAAAATATTTTTATAAAAAAAATGATTTTTGATGTTTTTATGATTTTTTTGATTAAATAAAAAACATGATTTTTGGTGTTATTTGAAAAAAGAAATAATTTAAATAAATAATAAAAAGGAATTAAGATAAAATAAATAAAAAAAAGAGAATTGGGCCTGTTTAAGCAATCCAGGGGGGTGCTGCCAAATTCTTTGTAGGCCTAAAGATGCTGAGCCCATTCCTGCGCCTGATCCAGTTTTGGTGCGCCTGGAGAATGCACCATGGTCCATTTCTTGGTTTGAGCGTTGGATCTGTATTGGTAATGATCCAGTGGCTGGAGCGCTGAGGTGTATGGTGGACGCAAGGCTATGAGGCACGCTGGATCTGTAAAGAATTGTTCAGAAAATAAGAAAATGTTTGGACCTGGGATCGAACCCAGACCCTTTGCTTCACACGCCTATACCCCTTGCGATCTGCGCTGCGCTGTTTAATTGTTAATATAATAAGAAAACAATATTATAATGATAAGCCACATAGTTTCCTCCAAACACGCGCAAATTTCAAATGGACCAGTGGTTGATTGCCACACCTTCATCTTCTTCCCAGAAGTGTCGTTTTAGGTATCTGACTTATACCTACGGACATCTTCCATAGCTATAAATCTGTTGTGATGCGGCGGAAGAACTGACTTGAAGGTTTTGAATTTGATTGCAAATGTTGCGGTTAGCAAGAGTTGCCACCGACTTTTCTTTTATCCAAAAAGGAAAGGTAAAAAAGCACAGGAAAGACCTTTGAGATTATTTTTTGAGTTCGGGGGGTAGATTATGAAAAGGGAAGGTATTAGCACCCTCTTCATCCATGGTTTTCCACGGGCTCTTAGTTACTTGCTAGATCACTTGCTTTTGTTTGAAATTGTACTTTGTGTGGATTTGAAAGTATTTTGTAAAAGAGGCCATTGGTTAGGAAATCTTCATAATGATTCTCGTTCGTAAGAATGTATACAAAGATGTTGATCTTTTGAAAATGTTTTCAAGTTTTGTAAGATGTTTGGAAATGTGCGTGTTTGTTTTGAAAATTGCAAGGATATTTGTTATGAAATGGAGCAAGTAACTAAAAGTAATCTACCTACTTAAATGTCTTTCTTGTTCATTTTCTTTTCCTTTGATATTGTTGTCTTACCATTAATTTGGTAAGTAACCCTATCTTTGGATGTAAACGGGACGGGCGTGGGTCATCGTATATCCATGATTAGCAATGTTGCAAAGTATCTTAGCATTTTTTTAGGGACTAATATCATTTTTGTAAAGCAACTTTGAATAGCGTCATCGAGAGACTATGATCTTGTATTTGTTTGTTTTTGCTAAGACACTTTACATGCGTAATATGGCCATTTTTGTAAGGCAACCAAGTGGGATAACCCTAGGGGTGTTTTGTGTGCGAGTGTGTAATTTTCATGCTTGATTTTGTCTTGGATTAAGGTTTTCTATTTGGTTAATTTTATCTTGCCATACAAACTCTAATTACTAGCATGTTATATAAAAGCGATAAATTGCGAAATTTAAATGTCCTACGCTATTACAACATTTGTGGGAGGGGGAATACAATTTATGAATGGGGATTTGCAATAATATAAACCTAATTAAGCTATTACAACCAAATTGAATATGTACAAATATTGGCATAAGTAATATACAAGATAAATTAAATATGCAAAGATGTATGAATGCAAAGAAGATTTTGTTTGGTTTTTTTTATGTGGAAAAAGTTTTAACTTAAACCTAATAAATAAATCAAGATTATCTCAAATTAATTAGGAAAATAAATTATTTTTTAGAAAATATTTTTTTATAAACCCTAATTCTATTTGATTTAAAAGAAAATAAATTTATTTAAGAAAAGGTACGTATTTTTTGTATTTTTTTTGTCTTGAAAATAATATATGGTATTTAGGAGTTATTTTGGTCTTTTTGTATTAATATAATATGTTTAATAAATATATAAAAAAATGTATATCAAACTAGTTATAATTTATTTTACAAGTTTATTATAAAAAATATATGATATGTAACTAAATAAAAATATTTTCATGAGAAAAAATAAAATAAAATGAACCAAATAAATCTAACATTTTTATATTTTTTGTGATTTTTAATATTAAGAAATATATATTTGATAAAATAAAATGAAAATAAAATAAGTAAATAAAAACATTTAGGCCAGGGGTGCTGCAAGCAAACAAGGGGGAGAAGTTAGAAAAAAACACAAGGCCCACAGTCTAGAAGCCCACGCTGCAAAAACAACAAAAAAAGGTGGAAAAAATATGGAAAATTACAAAAGGGCAGCGCCAAGGCTCGAACCCATGACTTATGGCATTTTTGCGCACTGCCTTACCACTGGGGTGGCTGTACATCCGTTTATAGAAACACAAAGTTAAATATATATTGGAAAACGCCCCCTGAAGGCAACTTCATCTTCAATCTTGAGCCATGGCCGGACCACCTGTAAATCTCTCATTTCTCCATGAAAACAGAAAGTCCAAACATGAAAATTATGGGGTTTCTTCTCACGAGTTCAACCATCTAACTTATGTAAACTATCAATCAAAGATCAAAGCTAATTTTACTTGCCCTAATTTGAAACCTAATTTTTACAGAAAATTCAAATCCAAAATTCTATATACACAATGAATATAAATGAAATCTATGAACATGGTTGGCTTTAGTGCAAGGATATCTACATTTTGTTTTCACAAATCAAGACCAAAGGATGCTTGTATGAAGAGATAGAAGTTTGAGTTTTTACCTCTTTCAGTTGAGATCGTGAATGGAGTTTGAGTAAGTTTTTAGAAGGCCTGAGGACCTGTTTAGCTTGCCTGGACCTCCCTGAGTGTGTTCAAATGCTTACTTTTCCTTGAAAGTTCCTGAATCTCCCTAGTCAAGTCAACCTGCAAGCTTGAAATGTAAAAATGGCAGATGGAGGAGGAGGAGTTACAGTGAGGGGAAAAGGGTCTGGAACACTTAGATATGATGTATATTAAGTGTTTTGGTGGTTAAAACTCAAAACGCACGAGTAGTTTTTGAGATTGCTATGTAAGGTGCAAAACTGCAAGTTATGGCAGATTTTCAATGTCAAAGTATTTGGGAGAGTTTCTAAGTCTTAGCCATCGTGTTCTAGGTTTTAATGTATTTTTTTATAAGTATAGAAAAGGTTTTACATCAAGCTTCCTCAAGATTTATGAGTTCTAGCCTTTTGGCTCTATTGCTTGCTTTTGAAGAAAAGTAAGGAGACAAGTCTCTATGTGTTTGTACAAGCCTGATCTGAGTTGGTAGAGGTTCTAGACAAGTTGATTTTGGTTTATAGGGTTTGGGTGTTCAGAAAGAACAAGTGCAAAGCTCAAGGAGTTGACAATTGCAAAAGTTGTGCTTTATCAAAATGGAAATGGCAACTTTGTGCCATAAATAGAATTGTAGCTTGGACAAAGGCTCTAATGCTTGGATTAAAGATCTATCAGTTGTGTAAACATTTACTTATGGAGTGAGAAACAAGTTTGAGGCATGCAAAGCAAAGATTATGCAGCCTAGGCTTGAATTTGAATTTTGGTTCATCATGAAATGGCTTAAAATCAAAATGAGAAATTGCCAACTTCATCTCTTCGATTCTCCATACTCAAGAATGATATCAAGGAGTTCTTGGACATTTTGGAAAGCCTGAAATGTGCTCTACAACTCATCTTTGAAATGTTTTTGTTAATTCCACTTGTAACTATGTGAAAAATTGGCATGAAGTTAGGTCAAAAACCTGCCTAACTTGGGCAAAATTTCACTAAGTTATTTTAGTTCATGAGCATGTATTCACAAAATTATATCCTGAGATCCAAGCATCTTTACGAGAAATTGTGTGAAGAAAAGTTGTAGATTTCATGGAGATCTATAACTTTCATGTTGGAAGTTTCCTTTGAATCATCTTGCATCATGGTGATAATTTGGCTTAAAGTTGAGAAAAAATAAGAAATTTTCTATACTTAGAAAAATTTCTAAGTAAGAAATTTCAAATTTCCAAAACAAAATTCTTCAATCCTTGTTTTCTTGATGAACAAGTTTCACATTTTGGCATGTTTTGATGAATTATGATCTTTGGCACTTGATTTTGACCAAAAAGTCAAAGTTTAACTTTTCAGTATACAATTGACTTTTGATCAGTTGACTGAAAAATTCATCTGCCAATCCAATGGATTTGTAATGTTTTGAACCATTCCATTAGGTCAAGATTATGCAATTGAACTCTTGAAATCACGCTTCAAACCAATTGATCATTTGCTAGGTCAAAAATCAGAAATTTCCCCTTCTCAGTCAAAACCCTAATTTTGACCATTTTACCCTTTTGATGATTTGATCAAATTTCTTGAGGAATTATGGTCAAAACTTGATAAAATGATACATATGAGTCTAAGATGTTGACGTGGATAAATAATTATGAATTTTGACTATAAATTGGCCATGATTGACTTTTTCCCCAATACAGCTGATTTTTAGGTCAACTGTCTAATTGACTTGTCAAAAATGTGACTCAAGGGTTGAAACTTGACATGAGTAACCTTAGGGGTCCATAATGATCCTTGAAAGTCATATGAAGCATTTATATTCGAAAAATCCTTGTGCAAATTCAAACCCTAATTTTGGTCATCAGTGCATGAGGAGATGTCTTGAGCTGATCAAACCCTAACCCAGTCTTGAGTCAAAGAGATCTAGTGAGAAAATTCTTGATAAGTGAGAGAGAAAATTTTGCGGTACAACAACTTCCCCTGTTCAATCTTCTTAAACCTGAAGAGTTAGACTGGCGAGTCTTGCCATTCGTGACTCGAAAGTGGAAGATAATTGGACACTAGAGTGCCCATAAATTTGCACTCGATAATGAGATGATAGAAGGAATGGGATTAAAGATGCCATTTGGAGAGGTGATAGAAAGTTGTGGGAGATGGGCTTAAAAGATGCCATTCGAGAGTGATTGTTGAATTGTAATTTGTAAGCTGAAAGAATGAGTATCAGAATGGTGTCAGTGTCTGGAGCGTATCTGAACTGTATCTGAAAACCTTGTTTGAATGAGCATTAGAATGGCATCCGTGTTTGGAGCGTATCTGTATTGTATTTGAAAGTTGAATCTGAATGAGTATCAGAATGACATCAGTGTCTGAAGCGTATCTGAACTGTATCATAAGTTGAATCTGAATGAGTATCAGGATGGCATCCGTGTCTGGAGCTTATCTGAACTGTATCAAAAGTTGAATCTGAATGAGTATCAGAATGGCATCCTTGTATGAACCGTATCTGAAAGTTGAGTCTGAATGAGTATCAGAATGGCATCCGTGTCTAGAGCGTATCTGAACCATATTTGAAAGTTGAGTCTGAATGAGTATCAGAATGGCATCTGTGTCTGGAGTGTATCTGAACTGTATCAGTTTTTGAATATTGTAAATGGTAGTTGTTAATCTTATCCTGAAAAGGTTAAAATTTTAGCTAAAACATAATGTTTATGTTGTATGAAATGCATAGTATAATGCATTCGTGTTATCAATGTTTATGATATATGGATGCAATGTATGCGTATATGAGCTAGTTGCTTCACTACTGTTAGATTGGGGAAAATAAATCCCTGGCTGCTGCTGAGGATATGGCGTATAAGTCTTCATGTCTTGAAGTCGAAGTATTGATGAATTTATGCCGAGAGAAATAAACTCTGTTGTAAGGAAAGCGTTGTGTACTGCTTGTAGAATCCTGTTGGGGAGTCCTGAGAAATTTGACAACTTCTACTTGGGATCAACAATTTGAAACTTTGTTTCGCTGGGGATTTAAATGGCGTATTGTAGGGGATTACCCATGGAATAGCCTAGATACATTTTCCTATTCTTTCAACCTATCAGTAGTTGTCTCTTTTCATTTCGTTTATTTGTAAACAGTAATTATGTTCAAATGCATATGCTCAACAATGAATAATCGAACGTTTTTGTAAACAAAACACAAGTGTAAAGAAAAGACAAATAGTTTTTGCACTTTCAAAGGAATATTTTTGTATTGACTTTGAGTAAGTATTTTTTGTACAAGGAGACAAACATTCTAGTAAGAGAAATCTTTCGTAAAAAAAAAGAAAATTTTGATACAAAGAAAAGATAGCTATGTGTACACAAATCCCATGGGGTTTCCATTATGTTATAGCCTTCGTTTCTCCGAGCGTCTTGTCTATTTGTTGCCTTGTCCAAAGATGATTGAATTGATAAGAACCTCTGAGTTTGTCAGTGGAAGCCAAAGGTTGTCCTTAAAGTGATCCAACGGGACATAGTCATACGCTTTAATTCCCTAACTTTTGGCTGGACCGCCCTTTCGGGTTTTCAGTCCATCGGATGTACAGTTTTTTTTGTTTTATCCCTAATTTTTGCCTGAACTTTTTTGGTTCGTCGGGATGCCCTTGTTTTGCCTAGGTATGTCAACCTAGCGGGTCTCTTATGCGTAGTATCTTTTGAATATATCCGCGTTCGCGGGATGCGGCAGGTCATCACCATCCATGGTGGTCAAGATTAATTCCCCACCTGAGAAAATGTTTTTGATTACAAACGGTCCTTCATAGGTAGGAGTCCACTTGCTCCTAGGATCACCTTGTGGCAGTATGATGCGTTTGATCACTAGATCTCCGACTTGATACACTTGACGTCTAACTTTCTTGTTGAAAGCCTTGATCATCCGTTTTTTATACATTTGACCATGGAAAACAAAAGTAAGTCTTTTTTAATCAATAAAATTCAGTTGATCAAGTCGAGTATGGATCCAATCGTCTTCGTTCAACCCTGCATCATTCATAATTCTCAGAGAGGGGATCTGAACCTTAATAGGCAAGACAACCTCCATGTCGTAAACCAAAGAATAGGGTATTTCCCCAGTTGATGTGCGGGCCATGCTACGATATCCGTAGAGAGAAAATGGTAACATCTCATGCCAATTTTTGTATGTGACTGTCATTTTCTGTATGATCTTTTTAATGTTTTTATTTGCAGCTTCTACAACACCATTCATCTTCGGCCGATAGGGAGAAGAATTGTGATGTTGAATTTTTAATTGCTTGCACAATGCGGTGATCATAATGTTATTGAGATTTGTTCCATTGTTAGTGATGATCCTTTCTGGGATACCGTACCGGAAAATAAGGTTTTGCTTGATGAAACGGGAAATAACGTTCTTGGTGACGGAAGAGAAGGAGGCTGCTTCCACCCACTTTGTAAAATAGTCAATGGCCACTAGGATGAAGCGGTGTCCATTGGAGGTTGTCGGCTTAATTTCTCCTATCATATCTATTCCCCACATAGCAAAGGGCCAAGGAGCCGTCAAGACATTTAGAGGAACCGGAGGTACGTGCATCTTATCTGCATAAATCTGGAATTTATGGCAGGTTCGAGAGTGTTGATAGCAATCTGCTTTCATGGTAGACCAGTAATAGCCTGCCCGTAGGATTTTCTTTTCCATCGTATGCCCACTAGAATGGGTGCCAAAAATGCCTTCATGTAACTCAGCCATAATCCTTTCAGCTTCAACCTTATCTATGCACCAAAGTAACATAGAGTCATGATTGCGTTTATACAAGATGTTGTTACTAAGGAAGAAATTAGCAGAGAATCTCCTTAAGAACTTTTTATCATTGATTGAAGCTCCTTCTGGATACTCTTGAGCCTCGAGATACCTCTTGACTTCGTGAAACCAAGGCTGGTCCACTACTTCTTCAGTATTAATCTCGTGACAGTGTGCTAGTTCATCCATTCGTTCGATGGTGATCTGGGGAGCCTCATTATCCCAATTAAGTTTAAACATAGATTACATTGTGGCTAGTGTGTCTGCTAGCTGATTTTCTTCTCACGAGAAATACTCGGAGGTAATCTTCTCGAAGTGTGGTAGCAATGTCAAAACATGTTCTTTGTAAGGGATAAGGTTTGGGTGTTTGGTGTCCCATTCCCCTTTGATCTGGCTGATGACCAAAGCTTAATCTCCAAATACATCTAAGGATTTGATTCCCAGGTCTATGGCAGCTTTGAGACCAAACATGCACGCTTCGTATTCCGCCATGTTGTTGGTACAATTGAAGCAAAGTCTGGCAGTAAAGGGAGTATGACAGCCTTCTGGAGATATGAGTACAACACCGATACCGTTTCCAAGTGCATTGGATGCTCCACCAAAGAACAGGGTCCATCGGGATCCTTGTTCAGGTCTGTCATATGGCCTGAATTCTTTGCAGTTGTCTAATGTCATGATGTCTTCATCCGGATATTCGAACTTCATAAACTGGTAGTCTTCTACAGCTTGGTGAGCAAGGTGATCAACTAGTACACTGCCCTTTATAGTTTTATGGGTAGTATACTGTATGTTGTACTCTGTCAGGATCATATGCCATCTCGCTATTCTCCCAGAAAGAGCAGGCTTCTCGAAGATGAATTTTATCGGATCCATCTTAGATATCAATAAGGTAGTATGAGTCAGCATATACTGTCTTAGCTGGCGAGTAGCTCATGCCAGAGCGCAACAAGTTTCTCGAGCAGTGAATATATGGTTTCACAGTCGGTAAGCTTTTTGCTCAGGTAATAAATAGCGTGCTCTTTTCGGCCAAACTCGTCATGCTGCCCCAATACACACCCCATTGGGTTTTCTAAAACAGTCAGATACATGATCAACGGTCTTCCCTCGACTGATGGCATCAACACAAGAGGCTCTTGCAAGTATTCTTTGATTCTGTCAAAAGCAACTTGGCACTCATCATTCCATTTGACTACTTGATCTTTCTTCAATAGCTTGAAGATAGGCTCACAAGTAGCTGTTAAGTGAGAAATGAATCTGGCAATATAGTTCAAACGTCCCAAGAATCCTCTGACTTCCTTCTCAGTTCAAGGAGCAAGCATCTCTTTTATTTCTTTTACCTTTGCGGGATCTATTTCAATACCTTTTTTGCTGATGATAAAGCCTAGGACTTTACCAGACCGTACCCCAAAGTACACTTGTTTGGATTCAACCTCAGCTTGTACTTCTTCAGTCTCTCAAATAGATTTTGTAAGTGATCAAGATGCTCTTCTTCTGTTTGCGACCTGGCTATCATATCATCCACATAGACTTCTATTTCATGATGTATCATGTCGTGAAATAAAGCTACCATGGCACGCTGATAGGTTGCCCCAGCGTTCTTCAGTCCAAATGACATCACCTTATAACAGAATATGCCCCAATGTGTGAGAAAGGTTATTTTCTCCATGTTCTCCGGTGCCATTTTGATTTGGTTGTAACCTGAGAATCCGTCCATGAAGGAAAATACTTTGTGTTGTGTCGTATTGTCAACTAGGATATCTATGTGAGGGAGTGGAAAGTCATCCTTAGGTCTCGCCCTATTCAAATCTCTGTAGTCCATACACATTCGCACTTTGTCGTCCTTTTTGGGCACGGGAACAACATTGGCAACCCATTGGGGGTAAGAGGTGACAGCCAAGAATCCAGCGTTGAATTGCTTCATGACTCCTGCTTTAATCTTTTCTGACATATCATGCCTCATTCGACGAACCTTTTGCTTTACTGGCGGACAATCCTCTCTTATAGGCAGACGATGTACCACAATATCGTCTTTAAGTCCCGGCATGTCTTCATATGACCAGGCGAAGACTTCAACATAGTTGTGTAACAACTGAATCAGACGCTCCTTGACACTAGGATCCAAATTGGCACCTACCTTGATCTCCTTTCTGTCCTCTTCGGTACCTAGGTTGATTGTATCCACAGGTTCCTCGTGAGGCTGAATGGTTCTCTCTTCTTGTTGTAGCAATTTGGCAAGTTCCCCTAGTACTTCACAATATTTCTCACCTTCGTCCTCGGCTTGGTAGATCAGATTCTCAGAGTTACAAAAGGCCATAGCAGTATCGTTACCCATGGGATCCAGAATGGATGTATACCTACATTGTGAGTGTGGGTGTGTGTAAGGGTATAATTATCTTTGAAAAAAAGTAAAATGTAAAAGAAAAACAATGAGCACAAAAGTTTGAATGTGAAAACGTCCATGATTCGTTGATGTCATATGAAAGATGAGATAATAACCCTTACAAATGGACCATTGTGCCTCGGGTAAGGCACAAGGTTTTAAGAGTGCGAATTGTTTTAAATATTACAGATCCAATAAAATGTAAAGATAAATTACTGAGGGATGAAAGTGATTGGGATGAAGTCTCTATCCTCCCAATTGCCGAGCCCTCCATTGACAGTCGGAAAGATCTATTCCTCCAGGTTGCAACCATCTTCACCATCTTTTACCACGTTGACCTCACGGTTGCTGATCTTCAAGGGTGGCCCTCCAGCACGGGCACGACGTACAGCCTTTTGAGCACTTGAAGTGAAACCGAAGCCAAACTTGTAAGATTTATACGGGATATCTAGGAGTTGTGCCCAGATAGTGCATCCTCCTTCTTCTACTACTGCTTTAGCATCTTTCAATGAAGACATCCGGAGTGGAGGCCTTATAATCTTGGGAACAACCTTGGTCACTGCCACCTCTTGGGGGACCTCTTCAAAGTGTTGAAAAGGAGTTTCAATGAATTCGCCGTCCAATTCCACATATCTGAAGGAATTGAGATGGTTGATCATGTATTCTTCCTCTCCATGGACAGTGATAATCTTCCCTTGAACCGGGTACTTCAGCATCTGGTGTAGTGTAGAGGTAACAGCGCCAGCATTGTGGATCCAAGGTCGGCCTAGCAGGCAAGAGTATGAAGGGCGGATGTCCATCACATAAAAAGTGGAATTGAAGGTTTGGGTTCCAACCTTTATGGGAATGTCCACCTCCCCATGTACCATCCTCTTCGAGTCGTCAAAAGCCCTTACCACTATGTTGCTCGGCTTCAAAGTCAACCCCTCACAGTCAAGTCTGTCAAGAGCTTTTTTGGGTAATACATTCAGAGATGAGCCAGTATCCACCAGAACATGTGCCAGAGTGGTGCCCCTACATTCCACTGAGACATGCAACGCCTTATTATGCTTTCTTCTCCTTGGCGTCAGATCCGCATCCGAAAAACCTAAACCATTGTCCGCAATTAGGCTGGCCACGCAGTCTTGAAATTGATTAGCAGATGTCTCTTGTAGTACATGGGATGTTTTTAAGAACTTCACTAAGGCTTTTGCATGCGCCTCAGAACACAATAGTAATGCCAGCATGGAGATCTTAGAGGGAGTTTTCCCCAATTGTTCAACTACATCGTAGTCGCTCCTCTTTATAATTTTTAGGATCTCCTCCATTTCCTTCTTGGAGGTCTCAGGGATAGTCAATGACTGAGCCTTCATTCAGACAGGCTCAACCATAACACCTTTTCCTCGAGCCTCGATTAACTCGGCAGCAGGAGTGTCAATAAGAATGATTACAGGGGTTGTAATAGCTTTGTCAATTGGAGTACTTGCAGAGATGATTATGGGTGTAGGAGCAACCTTTGGAGCAGCCACAAGGATAATTACGGGTCTAGAAACTGCTTTTGGGGGAGCAATTTCTGGAGAAAAGATCCTACCACTTCGGGTAATTTTGCTAGTTCCGGCAATGTTACTAACATTGGAGTCTTCTTTCTCGAAATTTATCTCTTCGGCGGCCGGCCAGTCTTGCTTAATACCATGGTAATAGACATCCCCTCCATAATTCCATGGTATGGTTTTGTATGATGTATTTGGGACTGGCCCAGGCAATGTGATTATTAGAGGAGCTGCTTTTGGAACTGATGTAATTCTAACGGGTCTTTTGGTGGGGACCCTGGAAGAATTGGCGGAAATGGTAATGATAGAAACATCTTCAACAGGAATAGGTGAAACAAGAGTCTTTTCAAACAAAATCTCTTTGTTATCTATCAGGCATTGAATGCCTGCCTTCAACAAAGGACAGTCAAATGGTGAGGATAAGCAGATATGGAAAACTTCATTACATCCTAGGAACACACCGGTTTTCAACAAGTTCATTTTAACAGTCAAAAGTGGGCTCGTGAGTTCATCAACTGGGGTAACAAACAAATATTCTTCAACAGCATTGGTATTGTGGCCATGTCTAGGCATAGGAGCAGAAATGAAATTTTGCTTCTCGGGTGCATCAAACTCAATTTCTTTTGCTTCAATGAGGTCTTGTATTTTGTTCTTCAGGGCCCAACAATTATTAGTATCATGACCAGGACTTTCAGAATAATATGCGCAACGGGCATTGGGATGATAATGGGGGATGTTGTGTTGGGGTTTTTCGGAGCTTATTTCAAGGTTACCAATTTGGATCTTAGTAGATAAGGTAATACTTGAGACAAAGTCATGTTGATTCAGGTAAACTTCCTGACTGGCCTTTCTACCCTTGGTTGATTATTTCTTTGTTGATCATATGTAGGCTTTGGGATCATAACAACCCCCACCATTGGCCGGCGTTCGGCCCTATCTTGGTTCCTTTGCGGATATACAAAAGCTACCTCTTTATTCCTGATGAAAGGCTTCCTTACAGCTGTAGAAGAAGATGTATCTTTCTCGATTTTTCCATTCTTAATACCGACTTCTATCCTCTCTCCGGTTAATATTAGTTTAGTAAACCTTGCAGATGAACTTCTGATTAAATGATTGAAGAAAGGACCAAACAAGGTGCCTAAGAACATGTCTACCAATTCTCTCTTAGATAGAGGGGGTTGAACTCTTCCAGCCAAATCTCTTCATTTTTGTGCATAGTCCTTGAAACCTTCATTGGAAACCATGGCCATACTCTGGAGTTGAGTATGGCTAGGCGCCAAATCAACATTGTATTGGTATTGCTTGTAGAAAGTTGCAGCAAGATCTTCCCAATTGTGAACATTAGCCCTTTCTAGTTGATAGAACCAGTCAAGTTGAGTCCCAGATAGACTGTCTTGGAAGAAGTGCACCCATAAGTCTTTATCAGCGGTATGGGGTTGAATTTTCTCACATATGACCGGAGATGTATTTTAGGGCATTCCACTCCATCATATTTGCCAAATATAGGCACTTTGAATTTCAGAGGAATCACAATCCCCGACACTAGCCCCAATTCCTCAAAGTACAAGCCCGACACCTTTTGGATTTCCATCGCGCTCAACCGCTCTTCAAGATGTTTATACTTATCATTATCTGGAGGGTACTGTTCCTCAGAGTAGTCTTCTTCTTCTTCCTCTTCTTCCAATTTTGTCGGGACAATTGTTTCCTTGCCTTTCCCCTCTCCTTCACCGGATGTTGTTGCAAAGTCCAAAGTCCTTCTTGTCTGCCCATGAAATCTTCTTCCCATGTATAAGACTCTGATTACCTTCTTTGTTTTCTTCTTCCTCTTTTCATCCAACAGATTCTTCAACTCTTCTTGCCCCTTGGCCAGGGTCATGAGCAACTGTTGAAACTGTGTATTCTGAGCTTGGAGATTTTTCACTGTTTGCTCGAGATCCATCTTACTGAAATAAACAGTAGAAAGATGAGGAGACTTGTTACAAAAGAACTATTTATGTTATGATGAATGATATGTGCATATGCAATCTTTTCAAGGATTTCAAAGATTCAAATTTGTTTTATACATAAAGGAAACACACGTTATATTAATAAGAAAAATTTTAAGTACATAAATGCCCCTTGGGCATAATAATACAAAACTCTAAGATAGAAAAGTAGTGCACATCCTCTTTGGTGCAATGTAGGCATTCAGAGTCTGCTCCTCATGAAGTAGCCTAGTGAGTTCCAATACCTTCATCTCGCTTAGAATTGGGATTCGAAAGTATCTCGCTCTCCTTTGAGTTGTATCCAATCCCTTTGGAGGTCTTCAAGAGATGTGGGCATGTCAGGATGTAGGATAGTGTATGGAACGTCTCCCTCCATGACAAGCTCAATGATTACCGGGAGAATGGAGGGGTAAGGCATCATAAGACTCTGAGCGTGAGTTCGTACCCATTTGAGGTAAGGCTCAAGAGGGATGGAATTCTTGTGCCCCAAAGTCTAGCTATCCACCTTGTTTAGCATCCTCCAAGCTCGGATAAATCTATGGCGAAGACCTTGATCGTCGTTGTCGTAGTCGAATATCAAACCTTGAATCAGCATCTCGTGCGGGCCATCCCTTCAGGAATAACCAAACTGTCTTAAAGCTAAACATGGGTTGTAGGTGATACCTCCCCTAATTCCAAGTAAAGGGACATTAGGAAATTCTCCACAATGGTCGACAATGATAACATTCTCTTTGGATTAGGAGCACCAATGAATGTCTGAATATTTGAGCGTCATCAACCTTTGTGACCACCTTGAACCTTACTCATTCTTTAATACTGATTGGGGAAGATGAGAAATAAACCATATTGCCAAGAGAGGAGTGCAACACATAAGGACACCTCTTTTCCTCGTTGTGCGAGTGTGAAAAGAGTGTAGGATATCCCCTAGCAATGTAGGCATCGGGTTGCAGGATATAAAGATTTTGACGGTGTTTTCATCTATGAGTTGGTCAGGATTTGGAAACAAAACCATCCCATAGATGAGGAGAGCCACAATTTCCTCAAAGGCTTGCAAGTCTAGGGAATTCCAATAAATTTGGGCTTTCTCAAACAGGAACTTTGCTAAGAAACCTTTGATACCACTCCTTGTTTCCCAATGAGTTATGACATCAGATGAGTGCAAGTGTAGAGCTTGAGCAATCTCTTCTGGCTTTGGATCTATTTCCGTACCATTGAAAGTTAGTTGATTGAGAATGGGAATCCTCAAGAGTTGGGAGAATTCTTCCAAAGTAGGCACAAGTTGATAGTCGGGAAATGTGAAGAAGTGGTGCAAAGGATCAAAGAACTAAAAGAGCACCTTCATATGTCCTCATCTGTGTTGGAGGTGACTAAGATGAGTAGACGACCATGTCTCTCGGTGAATGGAGAGTTTTCAGGAATCCTTGAAGCTAGCTCCTTAAGCTGTGGAGGGACTCTCACAAGGTTGACTTGAATAGTTTTCCTGTGAAGTGAATCCATATCCTATAAAACAAGAACAAAGATGAATCCAAAAATCCTTGAAATGGTTAGTGGATGTATGTGATGTTCATGATGTCCATGATGTTATGTACAAGTATGCATATACAAGCAAAGCAAACAAGTTCTTAGTTTAGGCTTGCATGGAGTTTTATAGGTAAGTACCCTCTTGAAGTTTAGTTGGCTTAAACCTGTCCTAGTAATAGTAACCGGGTTCTAAGGAGCTCAATATCACTGAATTGTTTCCTTGGTCATTGTTTCAGCTCAAGCCTCTTTAATTGCGACCGAAATATCCCAAGAAACCAAAGCTCAATGAGTGTAGTATCGAGTATCTCCCAACTTCGGACTGCACCAAATCCGGTCATCTCACTACATCCTAAAAGGCCAAGTTGGTCAAGTAAAGGTTCTAGAAGTTCATCAGTGCTTTATGACATCACTCAGCGGCCCCGTATTCTCTTTGATTAACTAAAAGGCTACCGGTACCCACAAGTATGTTGCACTAACGTAGCTATTGCTTAGACCATGTCGGTATACCCCGCACAGTTTCCACAATGTATTACTACTTACCTATAATGTATCCCAAATCCGGGTAGAGGATTCAAACCCAAATAATGAACCATAATGTAAAGCATACAAGTCAAAAAATGTGAGCAAGTAAATGTGATATAATCCCTAAGGTAACCCCACTTTTAAAATTTTCCCCAGCAGAGTCGTCAGTTCTATGATGCGATGGGAGAACAGACTTGAAGGTTTTGCGTTTGATTGCAAATGTTGCAGTTAGCAAGAGTCGCCACCGACTTTTCTTTTATCCAAAAAGGAAAGGTGAAAAAGCATAGGAAAGACCTTTGAGATTGTTTCTTGAGTTCGGGGGGTAGATTATGAAAAAGGAAGGTATTAGCACCCTTTTCATCCATGGTTTTCCATGGGCTCTTAGTTACTTGCTAGATCACTTGCTTTTGTTTGAAATTATGCTTTGTGTGGTTTTTAAAATATTTTGTAAAAGAGGCCATTGTTTAGGCAATCTTCGTAATGATTCTCGTTCGTAAGAATGTATACAAAGATGTTGATCTTTTGAAAATGTTTTCAAGTTTTGTAAGATGTTTGGAAATGTGTATGTTTGTTTTGAAAATTTCAAGGATATTTGTTATGAAATGGAGAAAGTAACTAAAAGTAATCTACCTACTCAAATTTCTTTCTTGTTCATTTTCTTTTCCTTTGATATTGTTATCTTACCATTGATTTGGTAAGCAACCCTATCTTTGGATGTAAACGGGACGGGCGTGGGTCATCGTATATCCATGATTAGCAATGTTGCAAAGTATCTTAGCATTTTTTGAGGGACTAAGATCATTTTTGTAAAGCAACTTTGAATAGCGTCATCGAGAGACTATGATCTTGTATTTGTTTGTTTTTGCTAAGACACTTTACATGCGTAATATGGCTATTTTTGTAAGGCAACCAAGTGGGATAAGCCTAGGGGTGTTTTGTGTGCAAGTGTGTCATTTTCATGTTTGATTTTGTCTTGGATTAGGGCTTTATATTTGGTTCATTTTATCTTGCCATACAAGCCCTAATTACTAGCATGTTATATAAAAGCGATAAATTGAAAATTTTAAATGTCCTACGCTATTACAACATTTGTGGAAGGGGGGAATACAATTTATGAATGGGGATTTGCAATAATATAAACCTAATTAAGCTATTACAACCAAATTGAATATGTACAAATATTGGAATAAGTAATATACAAGATAAATTAAATATGTAAAGATGTATGAATGCAAAGAAGATTTTGTTTGGTTTTTTTATGTGGAAAAAGTTTTAACTTAAACCTAATAAATAAATCAAGATTATCTCAAATTAATTAGGAAAAGAAATTATTTTTTAGAAAAGATTTTTTTATAAACCCTAATTCTATTTGATTTAAAAGAAAATAAATTTCTTTAAGAAAAGGTAAGTATTTTTTGTTTTTTTTTTGTCTTGAAAATAATATATGGTATTTATGAGGTATTTTGGTCTTTTTGTATTAAAATAATATGTTTAATAAATATATAAAAAAATGCATATCAAACTAGTTATAATTTATTTTACAAGTTTATTATAAAAAATATATGATATGTAACTAAATAAAAATATTTTTATGAGAAAAAATAAAATAAAATGTACCAAAATGTAAATCTAACATTTTTATATTTTTTGTGATTTTTAATATTAAGAAAATATATATTTGATAAAATAAAATGAAAATAAAATAAGTAAATAAAAAATATTTGGGCCAGGGGTGCTGCAAGCAAACAGGGGGGAGAAGTTAGAAAAAAACACAAGGCCCACAGTCTAGAAGCCCACGCTGCAAAAACAACAAAAAAAGGTGGGAAAAATATGGAAAATTGCAAAAAGGCAGCGCCAAGGCTCGAACCCATGACCGATGGCATTTTTGCACGCTGCCTTACCACTGGGTGGCTGCACATCTGTTTATAGAAACACAAAGATAAATATATATTAGAAAACGCCCCCTGAAGGCAACTTCATCTTCAACCTTGAGCCATGGTCGGACCACCTGTAACTCTTTCATTTCTCCATGAAAATAAAAAGTCCAAACATGAAAATTACGGAGTTTCTTCTCACGAGTTCAACCATCTAACTTAGGTAAACTATCAATCAAAGATCAAAGCTAATTTTACTTTCCCTAATTTGAAACCTAATTTTTACAGAAAATTCAAATCCAAAATTCTCTATACACAATGAATATAAATGAAATCTATGAACATGGTTGGCTTTAGTGCAAGGATATCTACATTTTGTTATCACAAATCAAGACCAAAGGATGCTTGTATGAAGAGATAGAAGTTTGAGTTTTTACCTCTTTGAGTTGAGATCGTGAATGGAGTTTGAGAAAGTTTTGAGAAGGCCTGAGGATCTGTTTAGCTTTCCTGGACCTCCTTGAGTGTGTTCCAATCCTTACTTTGCCTTGAAAGTTCCTGAATCTCCCTAGTCAAGTCAACCTGCAAGCTTGAAATGTAAAAATGGAAGATGGAGGAGGAGGGGTTACAGTGAGGGTACAAGGGCCTGGAACACTTAGATATGATGTATATTAAGTGTTTTGGTGGTTAAAACTCAAAACGCACGAGTAATTTTTGATATTGCTATGTAAGGTGCAAAACTGTAAGTTATGGAAGATTTTCAATGTCAAAGTATTTTGGAGAGTTTCTGAGTCTTAGCCATCGTGTTCTAGGTTGTAATGTATTTGTGTATAAGTATAGAAAAGGTTTGACGTCAAGCTTCCTCAAGATTTCTGAGTTCTAGCCTTTTGGCTCTATTGCTTGCTTTTGAAGAAAAGTGAGGAGAAAAGTCTCTATGTGTTTGTACAAGCCTGATCTGAGTTGGTAGAGGTTCTAGACAAGTTTCTTTTGGTTTATAGGGTTTGTGTGTGCAGAAAGAACAAGTGTAAAGCTCAAGGAGTTGACAATTGCAAAAGTTGTGCTTTATCAAAATGGAAATGGCAACTTTGTGCCATAAATGGAATTGTAGCTCAGACAAAGGCTCTAATGCTTGGATTAAAGCACTATCAGCTGTGTAAAAACTTAATTATGGAGTGAGAAACAAGTTTGAGTCCTGCAAAGAAAATATTATGCAGCCTATGCTTGAATTTGAATTTTGGTTCATCATGAAATGGCTTGAAATCAAAATGAGAAATTGCCAACTTCATCTCTTCGATTCTCCCTACTCAAGAATGATCTAAGGAGTTCTTGGACATTTTGGAAAGCTTTCAATGTTCTATACAACTCATATTTGAAATTCTTTTGGAAATTTCCCTTGGAACTATGTGAAAAATTGGCATGAAGTTATGTTAAAAACCTGCCTAACTAGGGCAAAATTTCACAAAGTTATTTTAGTTCATGAGCATGTATTCACAAAATTATATCTTGAGATCCAAGCATCTTTAGGAGAAATTGTGTGAATCAAAGTTTTATATTTCATGGAGATCTACAACTTTCATTTGGAAGTTTCCTTTGAATCATCTTGCATCATGGTAATAATTTGGCTTAAAAGTGAGAAAAAATAAGAAATTTTCTATACTTAGAAAAATTTCTAAGTTAAGAAATTTCAAATTTCCAAAACAAAATTATTCAATCCTTTATTTCTTGATGAACAAGTTTCACATTTTGGCATGTTTTGATGAATTATGATCTTTGGCACTTGATTTTGACCAAAAAGTCAAAGTTTGACTTTTCAGTGTATAGTTGACTTTTGATTAGTTGACTGAAAAATTCATCTGCCAATCCAATGGATTTGTAATGTTTTGAACCATACCATTAGGTCAAGATGATGCAATTGAACTCTTGAAATCATGCTTCAAACCAATTGATCATTTGCTAGGTCAAAAATCAGAAATTGCCCCCTCTCATTCAAAACCCTAATTTTGACCATTTTGCCCTTTTGATGATTTGATCAAATTTCTTGAATTATGGTCCAAACTTGATTAAATCATACATATGAGTCTAAGATGTTGATATGGAACAAAAATTATGAAGTTTGATTGTAAATTGGCCATGGTTGACTTTTTCCCCAATATAGTTGATTTTTAGGTCAATTGTCCAATTAACTGGTAAAAAATGTGATTCAGGGCTTGAAACTTGACATGAGTAACCTTAGGGGTCCATAATGACCCTTGAAAGTCATATGAAGCATTGATAGTCAAAAAATCCTTGTGCAAATTGAAACCCTAATTTTGGTCATCAGTGCATGAGGAGATGTCTTGAGCTGGTCAAACCCTAACCCAGTCTTGAGTCAAAGAGATCTAGTGAGAAAATTCTTGATAAGTGAGAGGGAAACCTTTGGGGTACAACACCTGCAAGCTTCAAAAATTCAAAAAACGCATGATAAATTAATTCTAGCTATACCAATCAACTCGTCTTGATCTCACGAGTACCATGACACCATTTTCTTGGCCTAATTTTACCTGTACAGAGAACCCCTAAAACGGCCCCCTAAACCCTAGCAATGGAAATTAGTGAAATAGTTATTGAAATTCTTGCTACAGATACTCAATGTCACGTTCAATGTTATGACACCGTATCTGACTTTCTATAAGACAGTAAATACAAAAACAGTAAAGAACACAGTCAATTGTTTACCCAGTTCAGTGTGCAACAACACCTACTCTGGGGGCTACCAAGCCAGGGAGGAAATCCACTATAAGAGATATTAATTCAGGAATAAACCAACCAGTTTATCTCCTTCACTTAAGACCTACCCAATGCAACTTCAATCTAAGTACAACTTAAACCTGAGTTCCTACTCACTCACCCTCAATCACAGCAGTGATACTTAAAACAATTTACTAAAGAATTACTGAAGACACTCTCCAGAACATACACTTGATTATGCTTCACAGCTTTTTAATCAAGCAACACAAACACTCTTGCTTCACAGCTTTGAGTGATACATAAACCTAACTTGACTTTGCTTCAAAGCTTTAGTCAAGAGACACAAAACACTCTTGCTTCAAAGCTTTGAGTGATACAAAACCCTTACAATTAAAACCTATTCCAAGTCACTTATCACAATGATACTTGCTTGGATTACAATAGTTAAAACTATACAGCTCCTAAATGATCTTCTGTCAAAAAGGATAAATTCCAAACAGCAACCCTGTTGAATATATAGCAGCTGATTCTTCAGTTAGGGTTTCCACAAAAAGTTAGGGTTAATTCCGTTTGACCTTGAGACTTGGTCACAAGACTTTATCAACCAGGTTAGGGTTGAGCAAAGTTCACGAGAGATTCTGTTCTGGAAAGAATGAGTCATCTTCCTGAAAAATATCAGAATTAACCAAACTGCATAACTGCTAAATCAGAACAGTATGTCTTAACATTTGTTATGACATCAGAATTCCTGTTTACTGATTTTGGTAAATGTGATCATTTTGCAAAATGCTCAGATACACACTCATAAACAGCAGTACATGTATGCCATTATTTTTCTGCAAAGGTACCTAATAAAATAGTACCTAATAAACTAGAATGTTATGACATCAGTCATGACATTCATACACCTGGTTTTACCAAAAATGCATGCCAATAACTAAACACCTACAAACTCCCCCTTTGGCAGATTTTTGGCTAAAGCCCCTAAGCAATCAGAGAATAGATAGCAGCAGAATGAATATGACTGCAGAAAAATTATAATGTCTACCAAGTAATTAACACACAAAATATCTCCCCCTCTTTAGTCACAAATGGGCCAAAGATACAAGTACTTAAATGTTATACAGTCATCCAGAAAAAGTAACAAAACAACAACTAAAATCTGAAAATACTTGCAAACTCCACCAGGAACCAGCATCAACTCCACCAACTTTTAAGCACTGTCACCTTCAGAGGAGCTACTCTCTTCAGAATTGAGTTGATCTTCAGCAGCACCCTCTTCCCTTCTGTTTCCTTCAACCTCCTCTTGTTCTAACCTGACAATTAGGTTTTCTAGAGTCTTTTTCCTAGTCTCCAGCTCTTTGCAGGTCTCTTTCAATACAGCTATAACATCAGATGTTTTGGACTGAGTCTTTACAGATGATGTCTCAACTGATGTTATAACAATATCAGGAACATGAGATCCCTGAAAAAGCTTGTAGTGTAACCCAAGAGCAAGAGCTCTTTTTCAAGCACTATCTCTTGCCACCAGGATATCAGGGTATTGTGCAAGGATGATTCCACAAAGGAGGGAGGGAAAGGCAATAGGGCCTTTGACAGCATAACTACCAACATGTTTTAAAGTTTGTTCAAAAATATACCTGCCATAGTCAAATTCAGTCTTGGTTCCCACAACATAAATAAATCTCCCCAATCCTGTGGAGATAGTTGATTTATGGTTTGTAGGGACCCAGTTGGCTGCACCAATCTTGTGCAGGATGGCAAATTTCATGTTTAGTTTGCTGGCATTCAGCTTGCCTTTTAGGGGCCAGCACTTGACTTGTCTTGCTGTGATGGTTTGGCATACTTCATTGTCACTGACTTCTAATTCAGGGCAAGCCTCATTTGATCTTCCAAGAAATTTGTTAATTTCTGATGGAGAGAAATTAACCATTCTTCCTCTAACATAGACACATTCAAAGTCAGCTGACCTTCCATCAGCACATTCATCAGACAAGTTAACTATGAACTCCTTGACCAGATTTTCATAGCACTTGGTAAATTTTACCACAGTCTTCATCAATCCAGCAGCTTTAATCAGGTCCATGATTTCCTTGCAATCCATGGCACCATTGTTTAGCTCTCTTTCTAAAGCTATTCTCTTCAAGCAAACATACTTCCATCTGTTGGGACTTCAGGAACTCTAGCCATTTTGCTGGAAGGGAGTTTCCTTCTGATAGGAATTTCTTCCGCATCAATTTCAAACTCTGATTCCTCATCAGAATCAGAAGACTCAGGTTTTTTTCTCTTCTTTGTAATTGGTTGTCTTCCAGTATGCACTTGGGCTTTCACCTTCCCTTTGGACAGACCAATCTTCACAGATTCTACCCCAGTCTTGCCTTCAGACTTGGTTTTCTTATCAGCAGGTTTCTCTTTGGTCATACACTTTGCAGCATTCTGATTACCCTTTCTTTTCATCATTCTCCTAGCCATGCTAGGGTTTACATTGGCAATTAGATCATTGTCTGAGTATTCTGCATCCACATCAATAACCGGTGGATCAACAGTCTTCTCTGAAGGATTCTGAATATCATCAAGGATTTCAGATGATTTCTGAATGTTGTCATTTGGTGTCACAACATTCTCAGAGACATCTGCATTTGCTTCATCATTTGGGCTTGCTGATTCTTGATTTAATGGAACAGAAATCCCCGATACAGAGTGGTTTTCACTCAGTATCCTTGTAACAAGCCTAGCAATTGCTTGATGTACTTGAGCTGATCCTTCCCTATTTGATACAGAGGATGAAGGATGAGAGGGATTACCGGAAGTAGTAGCTTGAGATCTTCCTGCATGCCTTGTTCTCAGCTTTTTGACTTTGGAGGGGTTAGTTGCCATTTCTCTAAGAGGAGAAATCTCCAGGACTTCAGAATCTATGCATGTGGTGATTGCTCGAGAATCTTGGTCAGATGATGAAGATGAAGTGGTCGCCTCAGTTGAAGAAGATGTTTGAGACATTTTGATTGACTTAGAGCACCAGTAGCAATTTGAGAGAAAACTTTGATTGAGAGAAGGGAAAATGTTGCAAAGCCGAGAGAGGTAGGAGGCAAATGAGAGTCTATTCAACTTCTTAATAATTTTGAAAGAATTGGGAAAACAAATGATTAACCCACTAAAAATAGACTTAACAAAAATAACTCCTTCAACCATTGTTTTAAGCAAAATTAATTGCTATAATTTCTCATGTTGGCAAATACCCAACTTGCCCCTCAAGTTTTCA
This sequence comes from Vicia faba, assembly GCA_948472305.1. Classification (NCBI taxonomy): domain Eukaryota; kingdom Viridiplantae; phylum Streptophyta; class Magnoliopsida; order Fabales; family Fabaceae; genus Vicia; species Vicia faba. Next base: position 1,535,557,881 of record OX451737.1, read on the forward strand.
AATTGATTTTCATCAAGAGCCTTGGTCAAAATGTCATCCAGTTGAAGCTTAGTGGTAACATGTTCCAGATTAATAGTTTTCTCTTCTACAAGTTCTCTGATTAAGTGATGACTAATGCCAATGAGCTTGAAAATGTTGATTATACCCAGATTGTCATAGTGCAATGTCATAACATCTTGTGTGACATTATACTCAGAGAGCATCTGTGTTATCCAGATAATTTGAGAACAGCTACTACTATTTGCAAGGTATTCAGCTCCAGCACAAAAATGAAAAGGAAGTCTTTTGACATGGATCATAGCTCTGGCAGATTCCTGTATGGTCCTATTTTTCTTCTTTCCAACTCTATTTTGTTGAGGAGTTATAGGAGAAGAGAATTCATGACTAATTCCTTCTGAGGAACATAACTCATAAAACTTGTTGTTTTCAAATTCCTTATCATGATCACTTCTGATTCTGACAATACAACCTTCTTTTTCTCTTTGAATTCTTTTGCACAGTTTTTTAAAAACTTCAAACACCTCAGATTTTTCCCTAAAGAAGATAGTCCAGGTGAATCTGGAATAGTCATCCATAATAACAAAGGTATATCCCTTTCCACCAAGACTTTCCACCAGCATTGGTACCATCAGATTCATATGAAGAAGCTCTAGAACCTTAGAGGTGTTCAGATGTCTTGACTTTGGATGTGACATCCTAGTCTGCTTACCAATCTGACATTCACCACAAGCTCTCCCTTCACCAATTTGCAGTATTGGAATCCCTCTGACTGCCTCCATGGAGATAATCCTTTTCATTCCTCTTAGATGAAGATGGCCAAGTTTCTGGTGCCACAGTTTCACCTCTTTTTCTTCTTTGGCAATGGAACATACAGTGGAGAAATTAGTGTTCTCAGGCTCCCACAAGTAACAGTTGTCTTTAGATCTGACTCCTTTCATTACAACTTCTTGTTTTTCATTAATTACAAGACATTCAGATTTTGAGAAATTGACCTTGAATCCTAGATCACACAATTGACTGATACTAATGAGATTAGCAGTCAGGCCTTTTACCAGTAGTACTTCATTCAGACTTGGAACTCCAGGGAAGTCCAAATTACCAACTCCTTTGATTTCACCTTTAGCACTATCTCCAAAGGTCATAAAACTAGTGGTGTGTGGTTTCACATTATTGAGGAGGTTCTTGATTCCAGTCATGTGCTTAGAACACCCACTGTCAAAGTACCAGTCTTCCTTTGCAGAGACTCTCAGGGAAGTGTGGGCTATCAGGGCAATAACCTTTTTCTTCCATTGAGGAGTATGTGGTACCTTTTTAGTCTTAGGTTTGACACCTGAGTTTTGATTAGGGTATCCATGCAATCTGAAGCAGAAGGGCTTTATGTGGCCATACCTCCCACAATGATGACATCTCCATCTTTGGTACCTTTTCTTCATATGTCTCTGTTCCTGATGTTGAGAGTTATGTTGAGACATCTGCTTTGACATTTGTTTATTAGACCTGATCTTCTTGTCTGCACCAGATTTCTTTGCTGCCACAAATCCTAGACCAGACTTGTTTCCCACAGTTTGTCCAACCTGAAGGATTTCTTCCAATTTGTCTGTTCCATTTGTCAGCATCTTGACAGATTTGTTCATCTGGTTTAGTTTTGAGTTCAGCATTTGAACTTCCCCTTCTAGATGACTTATAGTTTCAAGGTCTGCACTTTTTTTAGCCTCCAACTTTATGATGAGTTTTGATTGTTTCTCATTTTGCACACAGACTTCAGCACTTCTCATACACAATTTCCTGTAAGTATCAGCCAGTTCTTCAAATGTCACTTCCTCATCACTAGTGTCACTTTCAGAGGTACAAACACTAGTTAGTGCAGTAACTAGTTTGGCAGATTCTTCTTCAGAATTACTTTCTGAATCACAGTCAGACCAGGTAACAGTCATACCTTTCTTTTGATTCTTAAGAAAGGTAGGACATTCAGCTCGAATATGTCCATATCCTTCACAACCATGGCATTGAATTCCTCTTCCTTGATTTCCCTTCTCTTCTGACCTTGGTCTTCTGCTGGAACTGTCAAAGTTAGAGGAGATGTTATGAACATTAGACCTTGACTTTGGATCTATTCTTTTGATGAAGTTGTTGAATTGTCTTCCAAGCATGGCTATAGCTTCTGAAATATTTTCTTCTTCATCCTCCTTGTTTTCAACATCAGTGTTGGATACAAGTGCTATGCTCTTGTTCTTCTTGTCACCATTTTCAGTGATCCCCATCTCAAAAGTCTAAAGAGACCCAATGAGTTCATCCACTTTCAACTTGCTGATATCTCGGGCTTCCTCTATAGCAGTTACCTTCATTGCAAATCTTTTAGGTAAGGATCTGAGAATCTTTCTCACCAGTTTTTCTTCTGACATCTTTTCTCCCAATGCTCCTGAGGTGTTGGCAATCTCCAAGATGTTCATGTGAAACTCATGAATGGTTTCATCTTCCATCATTTTTAGATTCTCAAACTTGGTAGTCAACATCTGAAGCCTTGACATTTTTACTTTGGAAGTGCCCTCATGAGTAGTTTTGAGAGTGTTCCAAACTTCCTTGGCTAGTTCATATTGATGTACTAATCTGAAAATGTTTCTATCAATTCCATTGAACAAGGCATTTAAAGCTTTGGAATTACCCAGGGCTAACTCATCTTCTTCTTTACTCCATTCTTCCTCAGGCTTCAGACTGATTGTCCCATCTTTCTCAGTTATGGTGGGATGGTTCCATCCTTTGTCAGCAGCTCTCCAGGCCTTTTTGTCCAGTGATTTTAAGAAGGCAATCATACGAGGTTTCCAGTAGTCATAATTAGATCCATCCAGAATGGGTGGTCTGTTTCCAAAAACTCCTTCTTTGTCCATAGTGCCAGAAAGTGATATCCCTAGATCTCACCCAGTAATACAGGCAGGGTGCCTGCTCTGATGCCAATTGAAATTCTGGCTGCAGATACTCAATGTCACGTTCAATGTTATGACACCCTATCTGACTTTCTATAAGACAGTAAATACAAAAACAGTAAAGAACACAATCAATTGTTTACCCAGTTCAGTGTGCAACAACACCTACTCTGGGGGCTACCAAGCCAGGGAGGAAATCCACTATAAGAGATATTAATTCAGGAATAAACTAACCAGTTTATCTCCTTCACTTAAGACCTACCCAATGCAACTTCAATCTAAGTACAACTTAAACCTGAGTTCCTACTCACTCCCCCCTCAATCACAGCAGTGATACTTAAAACAATTTACTAAAGAATTACTGAAGACACTCTCCAGAACATACACTTGATTATGCTTCACAACTTTTTAATCAAGCAACACAAACACTCTTGCTTCACAGCTTTGAGTGATACATAAACCTAACTTGACTTTGCTTCAAAGCTTTAGTCAAGAGACACAAAACACTCTTGCTTCAAAGCTTTGAGTGATACAAAACCCTTACAATTAAAACCTATTCCAAGTCACTTATCACAATGATACTTGCTTGGATTACAATAGTTTAAACTATACAGCTCCTAAATGATCTTCTGTCAAAAAGGATAAATTCGAAACAGCAGCCCTGTTGAATATATAGCAGCTGATTCTTCAGTTAGGGTTTCCACAAAAAGCTAGGGTTAATTCCGTTTGACCTTGAGACTTGGTCACAAGACTTTATCAACCAGGTTAGGGTTGAGCAAAGTTCTCGAGAGATTTTGTTCTGGAAAGAATGAGTCATCTTCCTGAAAAATCTCAGAATTAACCAAACTGCATAACTGCTAAATCAGAACAGGATGTCTTAACATTTGTTATGACATCAGAATTCCTGTTTACTGATTTTGGTAAATGTGATCATTTTGCAAAATGCTCAGATACACACTCATAAACAGTAGTACCTGTATGCCATTATTTTTCTGCAAAGGTACCTAATAAAACAGTACCTAATAAACTAGAATGTTATGACATCAGTCATGACATTCATACACCTGGTTTTACCAAAAATGCATGCCAATAACTAAACACCTACAGTTATCAAAACACAAAATTAATTGAACCAAAACATTCTAAATGATGATACAAATACAATGCTATGCTTAAAAGTGGTTAATCATGCGTAAATTGTAACATCAAAATCAAACTGATATGTGCAAACCGTGGGTTTACCAGGAGCGATTTTGCGCTTGGGAAGGCTTACAAACGATCGTATCAGCTTCAGGAGATGTCCAGGAAGCGATTAGAAGCTTTGAATGGCCTTGAATCGTCCCTAGGTTAGAAATCAGATCCACACTTTTTGTCCAATTTTTTAGTTTTCTTCCTCAGCTCTCACGATTGTAACCCCTATTCTTTTGGCTTGTGTATGTTCTATATATGCAGTGCGATGAATTAGGGCAACAAAAACAACTTGAATCTTTTACAATCATGGAAATTGAATGTGATTTGTTTGCTATATTATATCTTTCCAAAACCATCCCAATCATGCTATTTTGGCCTCAATTTTCCTTGATTAGATTTGATCTGATTATGCCAGCTTAATTAGATTTTATTCTAACAAAAATCAGATCAAAAAATCAATCTTTGATATTTTTTGTCATTTATTTGATTTAATGTGACTTTTAAATAATATAAATCAAAATAAAATAAATAAATAGAGCAAATAATATACAGATGCTGATTTGGGTCGTGGACCATGTCTTCAACAAGATATAATCATGAAAAGCTAGGCCCATTTGACAAAAAATGCACTTTTGAACACATTTCACTTTTGGCAATTTTCCAAAAATGGCCAACTTTGACAATGCATATCTCTTCCAATTTTAACCCTAGAGAGGTGTTCTTGGACTATTTAGAAAGCTTAGGATGTCCCATAAACAACCTTTTTGGTTTCATCTCCATTGGATCTTCCATTTTCATGTAAGAAGCTTTGACCCAAAAGGTGTTTTTGTTGACTTTTCAAAAGGACCTATAATGTAGAAATTCATATCTTTTTATGAGTGAATTTTTTGAACTTGAGGGCTGAAGATGAGTTGTAGGAAATTGGATTCTATTCAAAATGAAACTTGGATGAGAAATTTCTGATAAAGTATGAGAAAGTTATGTTTGGTCAAATTTTGGTTGACTTTTCCTGAGAAACCCTAATTTAGCAACTTTTGATTTTTGATGAATTAGGAGAATTCCTTGAGGAATCATGATCAACCTTTGATCTAATGATGAGTATCACTTCAAAATGTTTATTTTGACCAAAAATCTTGAAGTTTGACTTTATGTGGGTCACAGTTGACTTTTGACCTAACATAGTTGATTTTCAGGCATTTGAGCAGTTGACTGAGCAAACTTCTTGTGCAGGGCATGAGACTTGACATGGATGTTCTTGAGAACATATTAGGACCATGGAAAAGATTTGAGGCCTTTGGAGTTCACCCATCTTGATGAAAATGGAAACCCTAGTTGGAGGTTCATTGCTTTAGGAGAGAGTTTGTCTGGTCAACTCTTGGGCATCCTTGAGCAAGTTGAGGGTCTGAATGAGCATATGTTGAGTAAAATGGGAGGGAAAATTTTGAGGTGTAACAACCACCCCTGTTCAATCTTCTTAGACCTGAGGATATAGATTGGCTTATCTGCCTTTCGTGATCTAAAGGTGGAAGATGATTGAACACTAGAGTGCCAAAAAATTTGCACTCGCATGAAGTGACTGTCGATCAATAATATCGGGAATGGGCTTACTGATGCCATTTGGAAGTCGACAAAGAATCATCAGAGATGGGCTTAAAGATGCCATCCAGAAAAGATATCATTTGCATAAGAGATTCCTTTGCAAGGATTCATGTACTTGCTGCTGAGGAGGACTTCACCGAGGAAAGTTGATTTGTGTCTTGGGAAATAGAGTCTAGGAGCTTCGGCTGTCCATTATTCTATTGGAGAATTAAATCTTGATTGAGGATTGTGGAAGTAAACTGCATATCTGGTCAGGGTCCAGGCTGCACAGCGACTTACTAGGGAAATGTGAAACCGACCGTATCTGGTCGGGTCCAGGTCTTTCAGTGTTGTAAACTGTTATCTGGAGATAAGAGAGAAGGAACCTGGATAGTAGGGTTGCTTCGAGGTGAAAGCCTGGATAGTAGGGCTATGAGAAGGAACCTGGATAGTAGGGTTACTTCGGGATGAAAGCCTGGATAGTAGGGCTATGAGAAAGAACCTGGATAGTAGGGTTACTTCGGGGGTGAAAGCTTGGATATTAGGGCTATGAGAAGGAACCTAGATAGTAGGTTTACTTCGAAATGAGAGCCTGGATAGTAGGGCTGTGAGAAGGAACCTGGGTCGTAGGGTTACTTCGAAATGAGAGCCTGGATAGTAGGGCTGTGAGAAGGAACCTGGGTCGTAGGGTTACTTCGAAATGAGAGCCTGGATAGTAGGGCTATGAGAAGGAACCTGGGTCGTAGGGTTACTTCAAAATGAGAGCCTGGATAGTAGGGTTGTGAGAAGGAATCCCGATGGTAGGGTTACTTCAAAATGAGAGCCTGGATAGTAGGGCTTATGGAAATGAACCTGGATCATAGGGTTACTTCGAATGAGAGCCTGGATAGTAGGGCTATGAGAAGGAACTTGGGTCGTAGAGTTACTTCAAAATGAGAGCATGGGTAGTAGGGCTGTGAGAAGGAACCAGGATGGTAGGGTTACTTTGAAATGAGATCCTGAATAGTAGGGCTTATGGAAAGGAACCTGGGTCGTAGGGTTACTTCTAAATGAGAGCCTGGATAGTAGGGCTGTGAGAAGGAACCTGGGTCGTAGGGTTACTTCAAAATGAGAGCCTGGATAGTAGGGCTATGAGAAGGAACTTGGGTCGTAGGGTCACTTCGAAGTGATAGTGTAGATTAGTTGACCCGTTTGGTTTCGGGAACTGAGTTTCCATTAGTCGTCTGCAGACGTGACCTGTATAATTGCTAGATTTGTTGAAGATAATTGTCTTTCCTGAAAAGATACCAGGGTTAATTATATGCAATGCATGAAGTGCCTTGTGAGATGATGTTCTCAAAATAAATGAGATTATGTTGTATGTGATATGTATGCGCATGTCATGATGTATGAACATGAAATGCTATTGGGGTGTGTTCGAGTCTGGGAAAATAAATCCCTGACTGCTGCTGGAGAATATAGCATTCCTGACTATTGTAGAGACTTGTGGTTCTTCTACTTCCCGAGGGAATGGTGAACAGAAATGAATATGCTGGAGATTTATTCTTTGTTATTTATGAATATTCTGTCAGGGAGAGATTCTGTTTGAGACTAACTCTGCGAGGAACAACTTGGAAAGTGAATTTTCGTAGCTGAAGTAATGAGCTCTGTCGGGGATTGAGCTTCTGTATCCAGAGAAATAAACTCTGCTTGGGAGATAAAAATTACTAACCCGCTCGCGATTATGAAATTCGGCTGGGGGATATAGCTATCAGGTTTCTGAATGACCCTGGCTAGGGAGATTACTTCTTGTTTCGGCAAAGCCGAGATCAATTCTTTTGAATATTTTTACTCTGTGGGGAGTGTATGTATTGATGATTGTGCTCCAAAGTTGTCTCTGTCCCGGTACCTGCTGGGCAAAGTAACTGTCGGGTTTGACACTTCTAGTTTTTGCCCCTGTTTATGGAATTACGAATAATTGTCTTTTGTTTCTTATGTAAATATTTATGAGCATCAACCATGTTCAAATGCATATGTCAAGAATAAATCATTGGACGTTCTTGCAAAACAAAACAGAAAAAGAAAAAACTCAAAGTTTCTTGTGAAAATGATTTTGTATTTATTTTTGAAATTGGCCTGTAATAGGAGTTTTCGTACAAGGAGGCTGACGCTCTAGTAAGATAATTCCGCCGTAAAAATAGAAGCTATACAACTTTGTGTAAAAGAAAACAGCTATGTGAAACAATCCCATTGAGTTCCAACTATGCTACCGCCCTTATGTCTTCGAGCGTCTCATCACTTTTCTACTTGGCCGAAAGTTGATTAGATTGATTGGTACCGTCCGAGCTTGATAGTCGATACCGAAGCCTGGTCGCAAGATGATCCAATGGGACATAGTGATACGCTTTACATCCCTAACTTTTTCTTAGACTGCCCTTTCGGATTTTCAGTCCACCGGGATACCCTTTTTTACCCAAGCCGCCTTTTTAGGTTTTTGGCTTGCCGGGTGTACAGATTTTTCATTTTCATCCCTTATTTTTGCCTGAACCCTTTTGGTTCGCCGGGAAGCCCTTATTTTTTCCTAGGCTAGTCAACCTAGCGGGTCTTTTGATTAGGCGTAGTATCTTTTCACTATGTCTACATTGATAGGGTGAGGAAAGTCGTCACCATCCATGGTGGTCAGAATCATAGCTCCACCCGAGAAAATGTTCTTAAACACAAATGGCCCATCGTATATGGGGGTTGTTGTACCCCAAAATTTGCCCTCCCATATTCCTCAAGATTTGTCAAGATCAATCTCCAAATGGTTCAAAATCTCTCAAGGGTTGCACAGTCAAACATCCTCCTAAGCCAGTCAAAATTAGGGTTTTGTTTCTCTCAAGGAAGTTGAGGTTTTCAAGGGCTCAATCAAGTCCCATAGGCCTATACACATTGTCAAGCATCTACATGCCAAGTCTCAAGACTCACAGAGGCAAATTGCACAGTCAAAAGCCCTATTTGGTTCACAGTCAACTGCAGGGGCAAAATGGTCATTTTATAGTCAAAAGTCAGAATTTTTGGTCAACATCTTATTTTGAGCACACAATCATCATTTGATCAAGTCTTGATCATGATTCCTCAAGCATGGCTCAAAAATCATCAAGATGCAAAAATTTTCATTTTTGGACAGCTGAAAAAGTCAACTGTAACTTGACCAGGGCATAACGTTTTCATGGTTCATCAGAAAAATCTCATCCAATGCTCATTTTTAAGGGTATGACATTTCCTACAACTCATCTTCACATTACAAGTCCACGAAATGCTCTCACAAAAAGTTATCAATTTCAACATTATAGGTCATTTTCAAAAGTCAACAAAAGGGCATTTTAAGTCAAAGACCATAACTTGAGATTGGTAAATCCAAATGACATGGTACCAAAGGCATTGGTTAGAGGACTTCAAGACCTTTCCAAAATGTCCAAGAACATATCCATATGATCAAAATTGAGCAAGATATGCATTGGAGAAGTTGGGAAATTTTTGTGAAATGGCAAAAGTCAATTATCCTTAAAACTTCAATTTTTGACAAAAGGGCCCACTTCCTTCCACTTGATTCAGCCTTGTCATGCCACCCACGTGTCCCATGATTAATTTAAAGATCAAACATTTATTTTTTCCATTTTATTTAATTTTTATTGATTTAATTCATTTTAAATCCATAATAATTCAAATAAAATCCAAAAATTAATGGAATAGCATCTTTTGACTTGAATGGTTTTTACATGTCACATGCCAGCTTCCAAAATCGTGCTAAGCCTATTTTGTACACAAAATCATGGTTTTGAACCAAATATGGCAAGTTCTTTAATGGTGGTCAAACAAGGATCTCAAGGCTTTAATGCACAAGGTTTAGGCTCAGCTGCTGACCTAATTTCATTCACATATACATATGCAAGCATTCCAGACCTAAGGCACGAACAAAACACTGTACAAACGGCCAAACCATATTAAAAAAAATCAAGCAAAAAGTCAAAATTGAATTCCACATTCAAGCACAATTCAAAGCCTTAGAGTGATTCAAACACATTGCTGATATTCCCAGGAACGGATTGGAATAAAAAACAAGCCTTAACACTCCAAGAACACGCAAGAACAAGTCACACGGTTTGTTTTTATTTTCATAATCGCATATCATTATTCATGCATTTTTAACCTCTTTTTTGGATTGTTTTGTATTAATAGGACTGATACGAAGCTGTTAGTATGATTCAATTGGATTATGGTGCCCTGAAACGTAAACCACCATTGTTGAATCCTAGGGTTTTCAAGCTCTCGAATTAGGGCTTTACAACATATACAAAATTAGACCTCAAGACGCACATGGTTGAAACCGTTTGAATGAGACGAAGACATTGAGACCCTCGCGATGAATTTATATGAATCACACGCCTATTCGCTATTTTCTCTTGATGCAGGTTGTAGGGGTTAAAAACCCCCGCTATTTGATTTTATGTTGCAGGGAAAAGGAAGAAGATGACTGACGTGTTGCACGATGGTTGGAGCATTCAAACGTAGCGCGCGTTTTTGTTAATTTCCAGCATAGACGTTGTTTTTATATTTTATGTTTATTGCCCATTATAATATCAAAGCAAGCAGGTGGTTGAGTTGGTGGAAGGCGCGTCCAATAACCATTGGGACCTGGGTTTGATTCCCAGGTCCCCCCCAAATTCCATATTATTTTTCCTTATATGCTTGTGTGCAGGTTCCCAAAAGCACTCCATCATGCACCTCACGTCCAAGCACGCCAAGTGTCCTCAAGCGTCCATCCAGTGGCCTAAAGATGACGCACACCATGCTCCTAGTTAACCTTGTGCATAGGCAAGCAAGAAAGTCAACGTGGCTTGGTGGCTTCTTGGGCCTCAGATTCCAAATACACCCTCAAATCTGGCCCAAACCCCCTTGGGTTTGCATCTTATATTTTTTTTTATTTATTCTTTCATTCATTTACTTTATTTATTTTTTATTGTTTTTTAATTAATTATTAACCAGCAAAGTAATTAAATTTTTCACAATAAAAATTCAAAAAATAAAAAAATGTAAATATTTTTACTAATTATTATTTTGTAAATAAATTTTAATTAATTAGTTTAGTTGTTTAATTAGGGGAATTTTAATCTTCTTTTACAATAAATAAATAAAATTAACATAGAGTTAGGTTTTTTTCTTTTGACACTTTTAATTTCTTTTTTATTTTATTTCATTAAAATATTAAAAAAAACACAAAAAAAACATTTTCTTTTAATTAATTAATAATTAGTTTTAATTTCAATTAATTGCAAAAAGGATAAAATTCAATTCTTATTCAAAAAAGGGTCAAAACCCTAAGGACATCCCGATTCAACCTTTCGCGCGCATATTATGTTTAGTTTGTCATTTTGATTATTTATGTATCTGCTCTGAGATGTAATAGTTAATTAGGATTTTATCGCCTTATTTAATTTCTCGCACTTATTTTCCAAACGGATTTTTGTTTTTGGCGATGTATAGACCCGCGCCTTGTAATAGCGTAGATTCATATTTCCGCAATTTATTTTCCGCACTCTTAACTGTTAATATGCATGCAAGAATGAATGCCAAATAAAACCAATTTGTAGCTCACAAATAACATGTACAATATAAACATTAACATGAAACAACACACATGCACATGCCACTCTTAGGGTACGCCTCACTGGTTGCCTCGAACGTGGTCATCAAGTATAGCGTGTTTTAGAGGTCGCCCTCCTGTCTAAAATCCAGTTGCCTCGAAACGGTTGCCTCGGATAAAAAGGATCTAGGACATTAGGGTTACCACTAAGGTGTCCTACTATTGCTTTGGTGACCACACATGTCCCTAATAATCGAATTGACCCGAATAACTCCAACAATGGTGCTACCTACCTCTCAATGGTGGGATAGCACTATCTAAAGGACTCTTACACATCCTAATTCCTTAGAGTAGGTAGATTCTCCCGGGTACTTGCTCTTTCAAACAAACAAAAATACTTTTCGCACCTACACTTTCAAAAAGTTTTCAAACAATACTTCATACACTCTTGAGGACTGATACAAGAGTTACTTAGAAGTTTTCAAACTAAACTTTTTCAAAACACACCCACACTTGAAAAGCAAACAATTTTTGAAAACATAAGAGCAAGTACCTAAGAGCCCGTGGATAACCACGGATAGAAAGGGTGCTAACACCTTCCCTTTCTATAAATCTACCTCCCGAACTGAGAAACATTCTCAAAGAAGGAATTTTTCCGTGCTTTTGTCCTTTCCATGTTGGAGAACATAAAAGACGGTGGCGACTCTTGCTTCCGCGATATTTTACGAACCAGCTAAAAACAGTCAGTTCTATTCCCACCGATCACAGAACTGGCGACTCTGTTAGGGACTAAGATAAAAGTGGGGTGTACCTTAGGATTAGACCACTCTTATGTTTTCAATTGTATTGCTCTGATTGCTTTAATATTGTGGGCCTGTTTTGGGAGTTTCATAGATCCTAACCCGGATTTGGGGGATACCTTTTAGAAAGTAGCAACAAACTGTGAGGGAACTGTGCGGGGTATACCGACACGGTTGAAGCAGTTTTCTACGTTGATGTGGCACTTTGGTGAGTACTGGTAACCCTTGAGTCAAGTCAAGGAGAGTACGGGGCCGCCGCGTGGTGTCGTGAAGCATCAACTGACCTTAGGAACCTTAATTGAACCATCCTGGCCTCTTTAGGGGTAGTGAGATGACCGACTTTGGTGCAATCTGAAGTTGGTTGATACTCGATACTACACTCATTGAGGGTTGTTTTCTTGGAATATTTTGATCGCCAGTTCAGTGGCTAAATCAAAACAATGAACATGGAAAATAATCCAATGATATTGAGCTCTTTAGAACCCGGTTACTTTTGATAGGACAGGTTTTGAGCCCACCAACTTTAAGAGGGTAATACCTAGACCTCATGTTGGCCTAAACTCTAAGGGCTGTCTGGTGTGACTTGTGTGCCTTATCATGTTTGCCTTTTGTGAATACTTGTGGTGTGATTTATCATAACATCATAACATCATAAAACATCATATGCATTTACTAACCACTTCAAGGGTTCGAATCTTCATCTTTGTTCTTGTTTTGTAGGACATGGAAACTATCCGCAGAAAGACAATTCAGGTCAACCTTGTGAGGGTTCCTCCTCAGCTTAAAGAGCTTACATCCAGGATTCCTGAGAACTCTTCCTTCAGTGAAAGGCATGGTAGACTACTCAGCTTGGTCAACACCAGCATTGAAGAAGATATGGTGAAAGTGTTGTTCCAGTTCTTTGACCCTTTGCACCACTGTTTTACTTTCCCGGATTATCAATTGGTGCCTACTTTGGAAGAGTTTTCTCAGCTGCTGAAGGTTCCCATTCTCAGTCAACTACCCCACAACGGTACGAAAAAGGAACCCAAACTTGAAGAGGTTGCTAAAGCATTATGTCTGCAACCATATGATATCAAGGGGCATTGGGAAGTTAGAAGTGGTATCAAAGGATTCTTGGCAAAGTTCCTGTTTGAGAAGGCCCAAGAATGTTGGAATTCCCTTGACCTACAAGCCTTTGAATAAGTTGTGGCACTCCTTGTCTATGGGTTGGTGTTGTTCCCGAATCCGGATCAGCTTATAGATATCAATGTTGTTAAGATTTTCATGTCCAGGAATCCTATACCTACGTTGCTTGGGGACATCCTCCACTCATGTTACACTCGAACCATGAGAAAAAGAGGTGTTCTCATGTGCTGCACTCCTCTCTTGGAAAGGTGGTTTATTTCGCACCTTCCACAATCAGTTTTGAAGAACGAGCGGGGTTTGAGGTGGTCGCAACGATTGATGACCCTTACACATGCTGATATACATTGGTGTCCTCGGTCCAGAGAGAATGTCACTATCATTGATCGTTGCAGAGAGTTTCCTAATGTTCCTTTACTTGGAATCAGAGGAGGCATTACTTACAACCCGTGTATGGCTTTGAGACAGTTTGGATATGCTCGGAGGGATGGCCCTCATGACATGTTGATTCCTGACATAGTTTTTAACTTTAACAACGATACGCAAGGTCTTCGCCAGAGATTCATCAGAGCTTGGAGGATGCCCAACCTGGTAGATAGTAAGACACTGGGGCACAAGAACTCCATTCCCCTTGAGCCTTATCTCAAGTGGGTAAGAGCCCGCTCCTAGAAGCTTGTGATGCCATATCCTCATGTCCTCCCCGTGATCAAGGAGCCAGTTTTGGAAGAAGAGGTCCCGTACACCATTCAACATCCTGACATGCCTACATCCTGGGAAGAAATGCAGAAGAGCTGGATCCAACTCAAGGAATAGCAGAATTCTCTTGAAACCAGTCTACATGCCAGTGAGAAGAAGGTCTTGGAGCTTACCCGCTTACTGCACGAGGAAAAGACTCTCAACACTTACATCGCTCCAAAGAGGATGCGCAGTGTCTTTTGGAATTAATTATTTTGTAATGTTTTGCCCATGAGGCCCTGATGTACTGAACAGATTATTTCTTAATATAACGTGTGTTCCATTTTTGTCTATAACGAATTTGAAATTTTGAACCCTTGAATGCATTGCATAAATAGCATATCATGCATCATGTGCATAACAGGTACTCTTTTTCTACAGATTGCTTAATCTTCTTCGCTGTTTATTTCAGCAATCATCATGTCTTCTGAGCCCACTACTGAACAAGCCATCAAGGCCCTCCAGGCCCAGAACGCCCAGTTCCAGGAATTGGTCATGAGCTTAGCCCAGGGTCAACAGGAGTTGAAGACTCTGCTCTTGAAGGAAAAGAAGAAGAAGAAGAGAAGGACTGTGTTGTTTAACACTGGACGGAGGTTTGGGAATACACTGCAGAATGAGGCTGATCAGACTACTCCATCTGTTGGGGAAGGCAATCCCCAAGAGAGAGGGGTTCCGAGTCCCATGGTCTCCGACAACGAGACAGATTTCAATGATGAACAGTACCCTTCTACTGAGGACAGGTACAAACAGCTGGAGGACCGATTAAATGCTATGGAGATTCAACGTGTACCCGGGTTGTACTTTGGATACCTAGGCTTATCTTCAGGGGTGGTGATCCCACACAAGTTCAAGGCGCCTGCCTTTGCGAAGTACGACGGAGCTTCGTGCCCTAAGCTGCATCTTAGATCATATGTAAGGAAGATCCAGCCTTACACTGCAGACAAGAATCTATGGATCCATTTCTTCCAGGATAGCCTTTCAGAGGTTCAACTCGAGTGGTTCTATCAGCTGGATGGAGCCAGTATTCGAAACTGGGAGGACTTGGCCACTTCTTTTTATAAGCAGTATCAGTATAATTCCGACCTCGCCCCTACGCGTACCCAACTCCAGGTTATGTCACTTGGGACAGGTGAAGGTTTTAAGGAGTACGCGCAAAAGTGGAGAGACCTCGCTGGCAGGGTGCAGCCACCGTTGACTGACCGTGAACTCGTGGACATGTTCTTAGGGACCCTGTCTGGTCCGTTCTTCAACCACCTGATTGGTAATTCTTTTGCAGGGTTTATAGACCTCATTCTGACTGGTGAAAGGATAGAAGTTGGTATCAAGTCGGGGAAGATACAGAAAGGTGCCTCCTCGAGTACTGAAAAGAAGCCCTTCAAGAAGGAAGCTAGTGCTGTTTATGGTCCCAGAAGATAGAGTAAACCGGAACGCCACCAAGCTGTCAACGCGGTGGTAATTTCAAAGCCTACTGCTTCTCCTCAACAATACAACCAGCCAAGAGGTGAGAGGCCCAAAAGGCAGTACACTCGGCTCAGTATGACCCTCTCTCAGATATTGCCGCAACTGCTGTCAACCAATCTAGTAACTATCAAGGAAGCTACGAAGGTAGTGAACACCACCTTTCCAAAATACAATCCCAACGCCCGTTGCGCTTACCACTCTGACAGCCCGGGGCACAACACAGACGATTGTTGGGCTCTGAGGAATAAGGTTCAGGACCTTATTGATGCTAAAGAAATACAGTTCGAGGCACCCGAAAGGCCCAATGTTGTGACTTCTCCCATGCCCCAGCATGGAGTGAATGCTGTGGAAGAAGACCTGTATGTAGCCTCTGTAGAAGATATTGTTACCCCGTTGCTGACTGTCAAAAGGAACCTGTTGCTGGCCGGTTTATTTCCGGGATGTGGTAAAGGTTGCCTTCTATGTGCTGTTTCACCTGCTGGTTGTCCTTTGTTGAAGTCAGGCGTCCAAAACCTGATGGATAGCAAAGAAATATTGTTCAAGAAGATTGATGTTCCTGTTGTCCGTACCGAAGAAGTGTCTATTGTCACTATTTTTAACAACCCTCCTAAGGCTCCCTCAAAGAAGCCTGTCAAAATCATGTCTACTCAGAAGATTGCTCCTATCATTATCACTGTTCCGGGGCCCATCCCCTATAAGTCTGACAAAGCTGTCCCTTGGCACTATGGGGCAGATGTTTATGTGCTTGGAGTAAAGCAAGAGTTTGATACTGCTACTGGTGTCAGCAACATCACCGGGCCTGCCAAGGTCACTCGTAGTGGCAGACTGTTCTCACCAGATATTGCGCCACCAGCTATTCAGAGACCTCTTGTCATCACACCTGCAAGTGTGCCCACTTCCCTTCCTGACCAAGTTCCTATTGCTACCCCTGCTGCCGAGTCATATGACGCTCGGGGCAAAGGGACCGCTACTGATGTGCCTGCCCGGACGGAGGCACCAAAGACAACCAATGTTGAAGCTTCCAAGCAAGAGATGGAAGAGATTCTCAAAATTATCAAGAAGAGTGATTTCAACGTCGTTGAGCAGCTGGGGCACACCCCATCGAAGATTTCTATGCTATCACTGTTGCTGTGTTTAGAGGCTCATGCCAAGGCCCTGATTGCTTTCCTGAAGACGGCTCAAGTGCCACAAGAGACGTCTGCTGATCAATTTACCGATTGTGTGGCCAACCAAACAGCTGATAATGGTTTGGGTTTCTCCGACGCCGATCTGACGACTAAGGGGAAGAATCACAACGATGCCCTGCATGTCTCCATTGAATGCAGTGGCACTACTCTTGCGCATGTGCTGGTTGACACTGGTTCTTCGTTGAACGTATTACCCAAGAAGGCTCTAGACAGGATGGATTGTGAGGGTTTAGAGCTTAAACCAAGTAACATTGTTTTCCGGGCCTTTGACGGGTCCAAAAGGATGGTACATGGTGAAGTTTACATTCCAATCAAGGTTGGGTCTCAAGTTTTTGATTCTACTTTCTATGTGATGGACATCCGACCATCCTATTCTTGTTTGATGGGTCATCCATGGATCCACAAGGCTGGAGCTGTGACCTCCACTTTACATCAGAAGCTTAAGTACCCGGTCAGAGGGAAGATCGTTACAGTGCAGGGGGAGGAAGAGTACATGGTCAACCACCTTAACTCGTTCCGGTACATAGAGATGGATGGGGAGTTCATTGAGACCCCCTTTCAACACTTTGAAGAGGTGCCTCAGACATTGGCAGCAGCAGAAACTGTGACTGAAGAAAATTCTCCTTTGAAGATGGCTTCCTTAAAGGATGCCCGGGCTGTGATTGAGAATGGTGAGTGTGCAAACTGGGGCCGACTTCCTGATTTCGCTCCGAAGACTGACAAGTTTGGTTTGGGTTTCACTGCAGAAGCTCAGAAAGTTGTGCGTAAGGCAAGAACTGGAAGACCTTCTGTGTTCATCACCAACCCGGGAGTAAATGCTATTGAAGACGACGTGGAGGAATCCGAATTTAACAGCTGGATCTACCCAACGACCGACGGTGGACCAAGCAACTAGACTGCGAAAGACTTCATACCTATTACTTTTGTCGCTCAGTAATGAACTCTTTTGTTTTGAATTTGTAAACAGACAATAAATTTGAAAACTTTATGGCCCGGTGTCTTACCCGGGGCGCCGTGGTTTCATTTGTGAGGGCTTGTTATTTGTCACTTTCATATATCATGAATAAAAGCATTGGACGTTTTTCGCATTTCAAATCTTGCGCTCCCTTTCTTTTTTTATATATTGCAAAACAGCTATATTTACACACACTCACATATACAGGTCTCAATCCACTCTGGATCTCACTGGTAACGACTATGCTACTTCCAGTTATGACTTTGAAAATCCGATCAAATTAGCCGAAGACGAAGGTGAAGATGATTGTGAAGTGCCTGGCGAGCTTGCAAGATTGTTACTCCAGGAAGAGAGGGTTATTCAGCCACATGAAGAGCCAGTGGAAACGGTAAATCTGGGTACTGAGACAGACAGAAAGGAAGTCAAGATTGGTGCCAATCTGGAGTCTAGTGTGAAACAACGGTTGATTCAGATGCTGCATGACTATGTGGAAATCTTTGCCTGGTCTTACGAAGACATGCCTGGGTTGGATACCGACATTGTGGTTCATCACTTGCCTACCAAGGAAGAATGCCCTCTAGTAAAACAAAAGGTCAGCCGTATACGTCCAGAGATGTCCGAGAAAATCAAAGTTGAGGTTATGAAACAATTCGACGCCGGTTTTCTAGCAGTGACTTCTTACCCTCAGTGGGTTGCCAATGTGGTTTCAGTGCCGAAGAAAGATGGTAAGGTCCGAATGTGTGTTGATTACAGGGATTTGAATAGGGCGAGCCCCAAAGATGACTTCCCTCTACCTCACATCGACATTCTGGTTGACAACACTGCTCAGCATAAGGTATTCTCCTTCATGGACAGTTTCTCCGGTTATAATCAAATCAAGATGGCTCCTGAAGACATGGAGAAGACCACTTTTGTTACTCAGTGGGGCACCTTCTGCTACAAGGTCATGCCATTTGGGTTGAAAAATGTTGGGGCAACCTACCAACGTGCCATGGTTGCTCTGTTTCATGACATGATCCATCATGAGATTGAAGTATATGTCGACGATATGATTGCAAGGTCCCAAATTGAGGAGGAACACCTTGACCATCTACAGAAGCTGTTTGACCGGTTGAAGTTGTACAAGCTGAGGTTGAACCCAAACAAGTGCACCTTTGGGGTGAGATCTAGAAAATTGCTAGGCTTCGTCGTGAGCGATAAAGGTATTCAAGTGGACCCTGCCAAGGTGAAAGCCATACAAGAGATGCCAGTTCCCAAGACAGAAAAAGAAGTCAGAGGCTTCCTAGGACGGCTGAACTACATTGCCCGATTCATCTCGCACCTAACTGCTACTTGTGAACCAATCTTCAAGCTGCTGAAGAAAGATCAAGTAGTACGTTGGAACGATGAATGTCAGGCTGCTTTCGAAAGAATCAAAGAGTATCTCCAAGAGCCACCTATTCTTATGCCACCGGTTGAAGGGAGACCTCTAATCTTATACTTGACAGTACTTGACAGCTCAATGGGGTGTGTGCTCGGGCAGCATGACGAGTCTGGCCGAAAAGAGCACGCTATTTATTACCTTAGCAAAATGTTTACCGACTGTGAGACCCGATACTCATTGCTCGAGAAAACTTGCTGCGCTTTGGTATGGGCTGCTCGCCGGCTGATACAGTATATGTTGACTCACACTACTCTGTTGATTTCAAAAATGGATCCAATCAAGTACATCTTCGAAAAGCCTGCCTTGTCCGGAAGAATAGCAAGATGGCAGATGATCTTGACTGAATACGACATCCAGTACACGACTCAGAAAGCAATCAAAGGAAGTGTATTGGCAGACCATTTGGCACACCAGGCAGTGGACGACTACCAATCTATGAACTTCGAATTTCCAGACGAGAATATCATGGTAGTGACTGATTGTGAAATACCGGGACCAGATGAAGGACCTGAGGAAGGATCCTGATGGTCTATGTATTTTGATGGAGCCTCAAACGCTTTGGGTAACGGCATCGGCGCTGTGATCACATCTCCTAATGGCTCTCATATTCCATTCACCGCCCGACTATGTTTCAACTGCACCAACAACATGGCGGAGTATGAAGCATGTATCATGGGTCTTCAAGCTGCAATCGACCTAAGGATCAAGTTTCTGAGTGTCTTCAGAGATTCTGCTCTCGTGATTAATCAGATCAAAAGCGAGTGGGATACGAAAGACCCAAATCTTATTCCTTACAAGGAGTATGTGTTGACATTGATCCCCCACTTCGAAGAGATAACTTTTGAACACTTCCCGAGAGAGGAGAATCAGTTGGTGGACGCGCTAGCTACGATGTCTTCCATGTTCAAAGTAAAATGGGACAACGAGGCTCCCCTGATCATTATTTGGAAACTGGATGAACCTGCATATTGTTGTGATCTTGAGACGGAAGAGGTAACAGAAAAGCCTTGGTATCATGAAGTAAAGAGGTACCTGGAAACCCAAGAGTACCCATAGGGTGCATCTGTTAATGACAAAAAGTTTCTGAGAAGGTTCGCAGCAAAGTTCTTCCTCAGTAACGGCATTCTATACAAGCGAAACCATGATTCAACCTTACTGCGTTGTGTGGATAAGACTGAAGCGGAAAGAATCATGGCAGAGCTGCATGAAGGTACCTTCGGAACTCATTCCAGTGGACATACCATGGAAAAGAAAATCCTTCAGGCAGGATACTACTGGTCCACAATGGAAGCCGATTGTTACCAACATTCTCGGACATGTCACAAATGCCAGATCTACGCTAATAAGGTGCACATCCCTCCAGTTCCTCTAAACGTCTTGACAGCACCTTGGCCTTTTGCAATGTGGGGCATTGACATGATCGGCGAGATCATACCTACAGCATCCAACGGGCATCGCTTCATCCTGGTAGCAATTGATTACTTCACAAAGTGGGTTGAAGCAGCTTCCTACGCTATCGTATCCAAGAACGTCGTGGCACAGTTCATTCGGCATAACCTGATCTATCGATACGGTGTACCAGAGAGGATCATTACAGATAATGGTACCAATCTTAACAACAAGATGATCACCGAGCTCTGCAAGCAATTCAAGATACAGCACCATAATTCTTCTCCCTACCGGTCGAAGATGAATGGGGCTGTAGAAGCGGCAAATAAAAATATTAAGAAGATTGTGCAGAAAATGACAGTGACCTACAAAGATTGGCACGAGATGTTACCGTTGCTCTTCATGGGTACCGTACCTCAGCACGGACGTCAACAGGGGCAACTCCCTTTTCCTTGGTCTATGGCATGGAGGCAGTCTTTCCCATAGAAGTTCAGATACCCTCTCTCCGGATAATGAAGGATGCAGGTTTGAGCAAAGACGACTGGATCCAGACTCGACTTGATCAATTAAACCTCATCTATGAAAAGAGACTCACTGCTATTTGTCATGGTCAGACGTACCAAAAACGGATGATCAAGGCATTTAACAAGAAAGTCAGACGACAAGAGTATCAAGTCGGGGATCTGGTAATCAAGCGCATCATCCTACCTCAAGGTGATCCCAGGGGAAACTGGACCCCCACATACGAAGGGCCATTTGTGGTCAAGAACATCTTCTCAGGAGGAGCGATGATTCTAACTACCATGGATGGTGACGACCTCCATCACCCCGCCAATGCAGACATAGTAAAAAGATACTACGCATGATAAAAGACCCGCTAGGTTGACATACCTAGGCGAAAATAAGGGCTTCCCGGCGAACCAAAAGGGTTCGGGCAAAAATAAGGGATGAAATGAAAAAAATCTGTACACCCGGCAAGTCGAAAACCTGAAAAGGCGGCTTGGGCAAAAATGGGTATCCCGGTGGACTGAAAACCCGAAAGGGCGGTCCAGGCAAAAGTTAGGGATTGAAGCGTAATACTATGTCTCATTGGATCACCTTGCATCCAGAATTCGGTATCAACTATCAGGTTCAGACGGCATCAATCAATCAGCTCCATCTTCAACTAAGCAGCAAAATGATGAGACGCTTGAAGACATAAAGGCGATAGCAGAGTTGGAACCCAGTGGGATTTTTCACATAGCTGTTTTGTTTTTCTTTTCACAAAATGTATAAACTCTGTTGTTCGGCGGCATTCTCTTACTAGGACGTCAGCCTCTTGTACACAAAACGCCTATTTACAGGCAAATTTCAAAATCAATACAAATCCACTTTCCAGACAAATTGCCAATTGTTTTTCTTTTTCTGTTTTGTTTTGCAAAGAACGTCCAATGTTCATTTTTGATATATGCATTTGACATTAATTGCTAACTCATAAATATTTGCATGCGAAACAAAGGGCTAATTACAGGTGACATCAGAAACAGGGGCAATAATGAGTTGTCTAAGCAATCTAGTTGCTCTGTCCACCAGGTACCAAGGTAAGTTCGGATGAAGAATGTAACCAGGATACCTTCACTCCCCGTAGAGTAAGACAAGATGCAGCAATACTCTCCCCCGAGCAGAGTTGATCTCCCGTCAGCCCCGAAAGGCACAGTATCCCTAGCAAGTCAGCGATACTCTCCCCAAGCAGAGTTAGTGTACTATCAACCTTAAGGAAGTTGGGTATCCCCAGAAGATATCAAAATTCCCCAGCGGAGTATGCAGATGTTCCTAAGCAAGCATCCCCGACAGTCTTAATATAAGATTGTTCCCCGGCAGAATACAGACATCCCAGTGGAGCCACTTCCCCAGTACAGTTCAAAGCTTCCCCAGGAGAGTTGAACCATATCCCCAGTAGATTTTGGAAGCTTATCCCCAGTAGATTCTGGAAGCTTATCACCTGCAGCGTACATGTGTCTCCCCGGCTTTATTCAAAGGTTATTCCTCACTAGAGCTTATAACTGGGTTATCCTCAGCTAATTACCACGGAAAGATCGTCCTCGGCGAAGTTCTTCATATCCCCAGCGGAGTTCATCAAATCCTCCAACAAAGCTTATCAATGGAATCCCCAGCGGAGTTATCATCAAAACCTCAGCGAAGTTTCTCTTCCCACAGAGTAATTCCCCACAGAGTAATTCCCCGCAGAGTAATCTCTTCACCAAGTTTATTTCCCAACGGAGTCATCTTCTCCTACCAGTTTATTCTTGCAATCTTCATCCCCAGCGGAAACGAAGAACTCTCTTCAACATCAGCCCAGGATTTAACTCCCGGCATTCGTCAAGGATTTATTTTCCTAGACGAGAATACATTCACAAACATCACATTTTCATACACCATGACGCATGCATATACGCATCATAACACACTATCTCATTCATTTTGAGAACATCATGACATCATGCATTTCATACCTCATGTCATTGCATACAACTGATGTTTTGCCTTTTCAGGAAAAAGGTCAATCCAAAGATAATTACTATCAACTGTCGCAGTTCCAGATTCGATACCTGTATCCAGCCAGGGCATGTCTGTGAGCGACTGATTAGGGACCTATACCTGTATCCAGCCAGGGCATATCTGTAGACGACTAATTCCAGATTCGATTCCTGTATCTAGCCAGGGCATATCTGAAGAGTTTGAAGATTCGATACCTGTATCCAGCCAGGGCATATCTGTAGACGACTAATTCCAGATTCGATTCCTGTATCTAGCCAGGGCATATCTGAAGAGTTTGAAGATTCGATTCCTGTATCTAGCCAGGGCATATCTGAAGAGTTTGAAGATTCGATACCTGTATCCAGCCAGGGCATATCTGCATGAAGAGTTTCCAGATTCGATTCCTGTATCTAGCCAGGGCATATCTGAAGAGTTCGAAGATTCGATACCTGTATCCAGCCAGGGCATATCTGTAGACGACTAATTCCAGATTCGATTCCTGTATCTAGCCAGGGCATATCTATGAGTGTTTGTTTTTAAATTCGATACCTGTATTCATCCAGGGCACGTCTGTAAGCAACCTTTTGATGTTCCGAGTTCGATTCCTGTATCTAGTCAGGGGACGTCCGTGGGCGATTGTTTGTAGATTCGATACCTGTATCCAGCCAGGGCACGTCTGTAAGCAACCTTTTGAAGTTCTGGATTCAATTCCTGTATCTAGCCAGGGCATGTCTGTGAGCGACTGATTGAAGATCAACACCTGTAACAAGCCAGGAAATTATCTTTCTTTCTCAGGTACGCAAGTTCTCGCTACGGAATCTCTTACGCGATCGACACCTTCGGATGGCATCTTTAAGCCCATCTCCACAACTATCCATTACAGTTCCAAATGGCATCTATCAGCCCATTCCCGACAAGGTTCTATCACGTCTCCAGATGGAATCTATAATCCCATCCTCCTATCCACCATCTCTCCAAATGGCATCTGTAAGTCTATTCCCGACATCATACTGCTGATACTCTACTATGCGAGTGCAAATTTCTGGGCACTTTAGTGTTCAATCATCTTCCACCTTCGGATCACGAAAGGCACGCAAGCCAATCTACATCCTCAGGTTTAAGAAGATTGAACAGGGGCAACTGTTGTACCCCAAAATTTTCCCTCCCATATTCCTCAAGATTTGTCAAGATCAATCTCCAAATGGTTCAAAATCTCTCAAGGGTTGCACAGTCAAACATCCTCCTAAGCCAGTCAAAATTAGGGTTTTGTTTCTATCAAGGAAGTTGAGGTTTTCAAGGGCTCAATCAAGTCCCATAGGCCTATACACATTGTCAAGCATCTACATGCCAAGTCTCAAGACTCACGGAGGCAAATTGCACAGTCAAAAGCCCTATTTGGTTCACAATCAACTGCAGGGGCAAAATGGTCATTTTACAGTCAAAAGTCAGAATTTTTGGTCAACATATTATTTTGAGCACACAATCATCATTTGATCAAGTCTTGATCATGATTCCTCAAGCATGGCTCAAAAATCATCAAGATGCAAAAATTTCCATTTTTAGACAGCTGAAAAAGTCAACTGTAACTTGACCAGGGCATAACTTTTTCATGGTTCATCAGAAAAATCCCATCCAATGCTCATTTTGAAGGGGGTGACATTTCCTACAACTCATCTTCACATTACAAGTCCAATAAATGCTCTCACAAAAAGTTATCAATTTCAACATTATAGGTCATTTTCAAAAGTCAACAAAAGGGCATTTTAAGTCAAAGACCATAACTTGAGATTGGTAAATCCAAATGACATGGGGCCACAGTAATTGGTTAGAGGACTTCAAGACCTTTCCAAAATGTCCAAGAACATGTCCATATGATCAAAATTGAGCAAGATATGCATTGGAGAAGTTGGGAAATTTTTGTGAAATGGCAAAAGTCAACTATCCTTAAAACTTCAATTTTTGACAAAAGGGCCCACTTTCTTCCACTTGATTCAGCCTTGTCATGCCACCCACGTGTCCCATGATTAATTACAAGATCAAACATTTATTTTTTCCATTTTATTTAATTTTTATTGATTTAATTCATTTTAAATCCATAATAATTCAAATAAAATCCAAAAATTAATGGAATAGCATCTTTTGACTTGAATGGCTTTTACATGTCACATGCCAGCTTCCAAAATCGTGTTAAGCCTATTTTGTACACAAAATCATGATTTTGAACCAAATATGGAAAGTTCTTTAATGGTGGTCAAACAAGGATCTCAAGGCTTCAATGCACAAGGTTTAGGCTCAGCTGCTGACCTAATTTCATTCACATATACATATGCAAGCATTCCAGACCTAAGGCATGAACAAAACAATGCACAAACGGCCAAACCATATTAAAAAAAATCAAGCAAAAAGTCAAAACTGAATTCCACATTCAAGCACAATTCAAAGCCTTAGAGTGATTCAAACACATTGCTGATATTCCCAGGAACGGATTGGAATCAAAAACAAGCCTTAACACTCCAAGAACACGCAAGAACAAGTGACACGGTTTGGTTTTTTTCCCATAATCGCATATCATTATTCATGCATATTTAACCTCTTTTTTGGATTGTTTTGTATTAATAGGACTGATACGAAGCTGTTAGTATGATTCAATTGGATTATGGTGCCCTGAAACATAAACCACCATTGTTGAATCCTAGGGTTTTCAAGCTCTCGAATTAGGGCTTTACAGCATAAGCAAAATTAGACCTCAAGACGCACATGGTTGAAACCGTCTGAATGAGACGAAGACATTGAGACCCTCGCGATGAATTTATATGAATCACACGCCTATTCGCTATTTTCTCTTGATGCAGGTTTTGGGGGTTAAAAACCCCCGCTATTTGATTTTATGTTGCAGGGAAAAGGAAGAAGATGACTGATGTGTTGCACGATGGTTGGAGCATTCTAACGTAGCGCGCGTTTTTGTTAATTTCCAGCATAGACGTTGTTTTTATATTTTATGTTTATTGCCCATTATAATATCAAAGCAAGCAGGTGGTTGAGTTGGTGGAAGGCGCGTCCAATAATCATTGGGACCTAGGTTCGATTCCCAGGTCCCCCCCAAATTCCATATTATTTTTCCTTATATGCTTGTGTGCAGGTTCCCAAAAGCACTCCATCATGCACCTCACGTCCAAGCACGCCAAGTGTCCTCAAGCGTCCATCCAGTGGCCTAAAGATAACGCACACCATGCTCCTGGTCAACCTTGTGCATAGGAAAGCAAGAAAGTCAACGTGGCTTGGTGGCTTCTTGGGCCTCAGATTCCAAATACACCCTCAAATCTGGCCCAACCCCCCTTGGGTTTGCATCTTATATTTTTTTTATTTATTCTTTCATTCATTTACTTTATTTATTTTTTATTGTTTTTTAATTAATTATTAACCAGCAAAGTAATTAACTTTTTCACAATAAAAATTCAAAAAATAAAAAAAATGTAAATATTTTTACTAATTATTATTTTGTAAATAAATTTTAATTAATTAGTTTAGTTGTTTAATTAGGGAAATGTTAATCTTCTTTTACAATAAATAAATAAAATTAACATAGAGTTAGGTTTTTTCTTTTGACACTTTTAATTTCTTTTTTATTTTATTTCATTAAAACATTAAAAAAAACACAAAAAAAAAACATTTTCTTTTAATTAATTAATAATTAGTTTTAATTTCAATTAATTGCAAAAAGGACAAAATTCAATTCTTATTCAAAAAAGCGTCAAAACCCTAAGGACATCCCGATTCAACCTTTCGCGCGCATATTATGTTTAGTTTG
The DNA here is from genome assembly GCA_948472305.1 of Vicia faba. Classification (NCBI taxonomy): domain Eukaryota; kingdom Viridiplantae; phylum Streptophyta; class Magnoliopsida; order Fabales; family Fabaceae; genus Vicia; species Vicia faba. The sequence continues at coordinate 1,535,584,576 of OX451737.1, forward strand.
TCATTTTGATTATTTATGTATCTGCTCAGAGATGTAATAGTTAATTAGGATTTTATCGCCTTATTTAATTTCTCGCACTTATTTTCCAAACGGGTTTTTGTTTTTGGCGATGTATAGACCCGCGCCTTGTAATAGCGTAGATTCATATTTCCGCAATTTATTTTCCGCACTCTTAACTGTTAATATGCATGCAAGAATGAATGCCAAATAAAACCAATCTGTAGCTCACAAATAACATGTACAAGATAAACATTAACATGAAACAACACACATGCACATGCCACTCTTAGGGTACGCCTCACTGGTTGCCTCGAACGTGGTAATCAAGTATAGGGTGTTTTAGAGGTCGCACTCCTGTCTAAGATCCAGTTGCCTCGAAATGGTTGCCTCGGATAAAAAGGATCTAGGACATTAGGGTTACCACTAAGGTGTCCTACTATTGCTTTAGTGACCACACATGTCCCTAATAATCGAATTGACCCGAATAACTCCAACGATGGTGCTACCTACCTCTCAATGGTGGGATATCACTATCTAAAGGACTCTTACACAGCCTAATTCCTTAGAGTAGGTAGATTCTCCCGGGTACTTGCTCTTTCAAACAAACAAAAATACTTTTCGCACCTACACTTTCAAAAAGTTTTCAAACAATACTTCATACACTCTTGAGGACTGATACAAGAGTTACTTAGAAGTTTTCAAACTAAACTTTTTCAAAACACACCCACACTTGAAAAGCAAACAATTTTTGAAAACATAAGAGCAAGTACCTAAGAGCCCGTGGATAACCACAGATAGAAAGGGTGCTAACACCTTCCCTTTCTATAAATCTACCTCCCGAACCGAGAAACATTCTCAAAGAAGGAATTTTGTTGTGCTTTTGTCCTTTCCATGTTGGAGAACATAAAAGACGGTGGCGACTCTTGCTTCCGCGATATTTCACGAACCAGCTAAAAACAGTCAATTCTATTCCCACCGATCATAGGGGTCCATTTTCCCCTGGGATCACCTTGCAGCAGTATGATGCGCTTGATCACTAGATCCCTGACTTGATATTCTTGACGTCTGACTTTCTTGTTAAAAGCCTTGATCATTCGCTTTTGATACGCCTGACCATGACAGATAGTGGTAAGTCTCTTCTCGTTGATTAGATTTAGATGATCAATTCGAGTTTGGATCCAGTCGTCTTTGTTCAAACCCGTATCCTTCATAATCCTGAGAGAAGGTATCTGGACTTTGATGGGTAGGACTGCCTCCATGCCATATACCAGAGAGTAAGGTGTTGCCCTTATTGACGTCCGCGCGGAGGTACCGTATCCATGAAGAGCAAATGGTAACATCTCATGCCAGTCTTTGTATGTCACTGTCATCTCCTGCACAATTTTCTTGATGTTCTTGTTAGCTACTTCAACAGTGCCATTCATCTTCGGCCGGTAAGGAGAAGAGTTATGATGCTGTATCTTAAACTGTTTACAGAGCTTGGTTATCATTGTGTTGTTGAGATTTGTACCATTGTCAGTAATAATTCTCTCTGGCACACTATACCGGCATTTTAGATTATTCCAGATAAACCGCGCCACAATGTTCTTGATTATAGTAGCAAAAAAGGTCGCCTCAACCCACTTCATGAAGTAATCAATGGCCACTAGAATGAAGTGATGTCCATTGGAAGCAGTGGGCCAGATTTCTCCGATCATGTCAATGCTCCACATTGCAAAGGCCAACGAAGTTGTCAAGACGCTCAAGGGAACCGGAGGCACATGTACCTTATCAGCGTAGATTTAGCACTTATGACAAGTTCAGGAGTGCTAATAACAACCTGCTACCATAGTGGACCTGTAATATCCTGCCTGTAGGATCTTCTTAGCCATGGTATGTCCACTGGAATGGGTTTCTAAGGTACCTTCATGTAGATCTGTCATAATCCTCTCTGCTTCTCTCTTGTCTACACACCGTAGTAATGTAGAGTCATGATTGCGCTTGTAGAGGATTCCATTACTGAGGAAGAATTTTGCAGCGAACCTTCTCAGAAACTTCTAATCATTGACAGATGCCCCTTCGGGATACTCTTGAGCCTCGAGATACCTTTTGACTTCGTGAAACCAGGGCTTGTCTGCCACCTCATCAGTATCGATCTCACAACAGTGTACTGGTTCATCCAACCTCTCAATGGTGATTTGGGGAGCTTCACTGTCCCACCTGACTTTGAACATAGAAGACATGGTAGCTAGCGCATCCGCTAATTGATTCTCCTCTCGCAGGAAATGTTCAAAAGTTACCTCCTTAAAGTGTGGGAGCAATGTCAGCATGTGCTCTTTGTATGGGATGAGATTCAGATACTTCGTATCCCATTCGCTTTGATCTGACTTATTACCAAGGCTGAATCCCCGAAAACGTCGAAGAACTTGATCTTGAGGTCAATAGAAGCCTTGAGACCCATGATACAAGCTTCATACTCCACCATGTTGTTAGTGCAGTTGAAACATAGTCGGGTGGTGAAAGGAGTATGACAGCCCTCAGGAGATATGATTACAGCGCCAATGCAATTACCAAGTGCGTTCGAAGCTCCGTCAAAAACTATAGTCCATCGGGATCCCTCTTCGGGTCCTTTATCTGGTCCAGGTCCTTCGTAGTCAGTCACCAGCATAATATTCTCATCAGGGAACTCAAAATTCATGGAATGGTAGTCATCCACGGCCTGATGAGCCAAATGATCAGCCAATACACTCCCCTTGATTGCTTTCTGGGTTGTATATTGTATATCGTACTCAGTTAAGATCATCTGCCATCTTGCTATTCTTCCGGAGAGAGCGGGCTCTCGAAGATGTATTTGATTGGATTCATCTTAGATATCAACAAAGTAGTGTGGGTCAAAATATACTGCCTTAGTCGGCGAGCAGCCCATGCCAAAGAGCAGCAAGTTTTCTCGAGCAGTGAGTATCGTGTCTCACAGTCGGTAAACTTTTTGCTAAGGTAGTATATTGCATTCTCTTTTCGACCAGACTCGTCATGCTGCCCCAACACACACCCCATTGAATTGTCTAGCACTGTTAAGTACAATATCAAAGGTCTTCCTTTAACCGGAGGCATCAAAATTGGTGGTTCTTGAAGGTATTCCTTGATTCTTTTGGAAGTTGTCTGGCATTCGTCATTCCATGTTACCACTTGATATTTCTTCAGAAGCTTGAAGATGGGCTCACAAGTAGCAGTTAGATGTGAAATGAACCTGGCGATATAATTCAAGCGTCCCAAGAAACCTCTAACATCCTTCTCTGTACAGGGAGCTGGCATTTCTTGTATGGCCTTTACCTTCGCAGGGTCTACTTGGATGCCTTTGTCGCTGACAATGAAACCCAGGAGCTTACCAGACCTTACCCCTAAGGTGCACTTGTTCGGATTCAACCTCAGCTTGTATGTCTTTAACCTGTCAAACAACTTTTGTAAATGATCAATGTGCTCTTCCTCGGTTTGAGACCTGGCTATCATGTCATCAACATAAACCTCGGTCTCATGGTGGATCATATCGTGGAACAAAGCGACCATGGTACGCTGATAAGTTGCCCCAATATTCTTCAATCCAAAAGGCATCACCTTGTAACAAAAGGTGCCCCACTGTGTGACGAAGGTTGTCTTCTCCATGTCTTTGGGAGCCATCATGATCTGGTTGTATCCAGAGAAACCATCCATGAAGGAGAAGATTTTGTGTTGTGCGGTGTTGTCAACCAGAACGTCAATGTGAGGAAGTGGGAAGTCATCCTTGGGGATTGCCCTGTTCAGATCTCTGTGATCCACGTACATCCGTATCTTGCCACCCTTCTTAGGTACCAGAACAACGTTAGCAATTCATTATGGATAAGAGGTGACAGCTAAGAACCCTGCATCGAACTGCTTCATGACCTCTACCTTGATCTTCTCTGACATTTCAGGGCGCATACGGAGGACCTTCTGTTTAACTGGAGGAAAATCTTCCTTAGTCGGTAGACGATGTACCATAATATCCGTGTCTAAACCTGGCATGTCTTTGTATGACAAGGCGAAGATCTCAACGTAGCCGTGTAACATTTGTATCAACCGCTGTTTGATCTTAGCTTCTAGATTTGCGCCGATCTTGACTTCTTTTCTGTCTATCTCTATGCCCAAGTTTATCGTCTCAACTGGCTCTTCATGAGGCTGTATAGACCTTTCTTCCTGCTGTAATAGTCTAGCAAGTTCTCCAGGAACCTCACCTTCATCTTCGGCTTGGTTGATCGGATTTTCGAAGTCATAACTGGCAGTAGTAGAGCTGTTATCAATGGGGTCCAGAGTGGATATGGATCTGCAGTATGATATGTGAGTGTGTGTAAGAGCATAGCTGTTTTGATAAAGTGAAAACAGAAGAGAAAAACAGAGAGCGCAAAATTTGTATGCAAGGAACGTCCAATGTTTTATTGATGATATATGAAATGACAAATAATATCCCTCACAAACAAATCCAATGTGCCTCGGGCAAGGCATAAGGCTATAGAATTTAAATTGTTTATTATAAATCTCAAAACAAGTAATACAATTACTGCGAAATAAAAGAAACTGGTATAAAGTCCTTAGTCGTCCAGTTACTCGGTCCACCATTGGTAGTTGGGTAGATCTAGCTATTAATGTCAAAGTCTTCCTCATTGTCTTCAATGGCATTAATCCCCCGATTGTTGATGCGTAGGAGGGGTCCTCCAACTCAAGCGCGTCGAACATCCCTTTGAGCTCCTGAAGTAAAGCCCAAACCAAACTTTTCAGTTTTATGAGTAAAATCAGGGAGTCGTCCCCAATTGGTATACCCACCTTCTTCAACCACTGCTCTGGCGTCTTTGAGGGAGGCCATCTTCAGAGGAGGTTTGTTTCTGGTAGTAGTTTCAGTCGATGCCAAGATCTGGGGAACCTCTTCAAAGTTCTGGCAAGGAGTCTCTATGAATTCCCCGTCCATCTCTACGTACCTGAAGGAATTGAGGTGGCTCACCATATACTCCTCTTCACCATGCACAGTGACAATCTTCCCTTTTACTGGATACTTCAACAATTGGTGCAGTGTAGAAGTAACAACCCCAGCTTCGTGGATCCAAGGACGACCCAACAAACAAGAGTATGATGGACGGATGTCCATTACATAGAAAGTGGACTCAAAATTTTGAGAGCCTACCTTGACAGGGATATCCACCTCCCCATGCACCATTCTCTTCGACCCATCAAAAGCCCTTACCACAATGTTACTAGGCTTTAAGGTCAATCCCTCACAATCTAGTCGGTCGAGAGCCTTCTTCGACAGGACATTCAGTGAGGATCCAATATCTACCAGCACATGAGCCATAGTGGTTCCCCTGCATTCAATCGAGACATGCAGAACATCATTATGCTTCCTCCCTTTCAGTGTCAAGTCTGCATCTGAAAAACCCAGCCCATTGTCAGCAGTCAGGCTGGCCACACAGTTATTGAATTGATCAGTTGAGGTCTCCTGCGGCACATGCGTAGTCTTGAGGAATGCAATCAAAGCCTTCGCATGGGCCTCAGAGCACAACAACAGAGACAACATGGATATCTTTGAGGGGGTCTTCCCCAGCTGCTCGACCACATTGTAGTCGCTCTTTTTGATTATTTTCAGTATTTCCTCTATCTCTTGCTTAGAGGCTTCTACAATAATTTTTCTAGATGCCTCCGTCCGGGCAGGCTCACCTATAACTTCTTTGCCTCGGGTCCCAGATGACTCGACGGAGGGAGTGATAATTGGAGTAAGCACATGAGTAGTAGTTGAAGTACCAGTAGGAATACCAGACGAAATAACAATAGGCCTATTGACAGTCTTTGGGGAAATCTCGAGAGAGAAAACCCTTCCACTTCTAGTAACTTTGCTGGTTTCGACAATGTTACTGACATCAGGGTCAGCCTCTTCATTCTTCAGATCTTGTTTGATGCCATGATAGTACACATCAAAACCATAATGCCAAGGGACACCTTTGTCCTAGGCGTATGGGACAGGACCAGGAAAGGTGATTATTAACAGAGTGACTCTTGGATAAGATGTAATCCTAACAGGTCTTCTCGAGGATACCTTGGAAGGATTGGAGGAAATGGTTATAATAGAAACATCTTCAAACAGAACAACGGGAATCAAGGTTTTCTTGAACAAAATTTCTTTATTGTCCATCAGGCGATGGACACCTGACTTCTGCAAATGGCAACCAGAAGGCAGAGATGAACACATGTGGCAACCTTCACCACAACCCGGAAATAAACCGGCCGACAACAAATTCTTCTTAACCGTCATAAGAGGAGTAGAAACTTCATCAACTGAGGTTACAAACAAATTGGTATCAATGGAATTAACTCTCGGATTGTGCTTAGGCATGGGAGAAATTTTGACATTGGGCTTTTCCAGAGCATCAAACTCAATCTCCTTGGCCTCGATCAGATCCTGTACCTTATTTCTCAGAGCCCAGCAGTCATTGGTATCATGGCCAGGACTCTCAGAATGATAGGCACACCGAGCATTTGGATTATACCAAGGAGATGCAGTATTCGAATTCTTGGGAGCCTCTTTCAAGGTTACTAAGTTGGATCTCAGCAGATGGGGTGGAACTTCAGCCAACGTCATGTTAATCCGGGTAAACTGCCGTTGTGGTCTTTCCACCCTTTGTTGATTGTTGCATTGTGGAGTAACTGCAGGCCTAGGTATCATTACGTAACTTACTGTCTGACGGTGTTCAGCTCTATTTTGACCTCTCGGGCTATAGATGGCATTGGCTTCCTTTTTACTAGTGAAAGGCTTCTTTACCGAGCTCGAAGAGGCATCTTTCTGTATCTTACCTCTCTGGATCCCAGCTTCTAACCTCTCTCCAGTTAGAATGAGTTTGGTGAAACCAGATGACAAGCTGCCGATCAAATGATTAAAGAATAGACCAGATAGCGTCCCAAGAAACATATCGACCAACTCCCTATCAGACAACGAGGGTTGAACTCTTCCACCCAAGTCTCTCCACTTTTGTGCATAATCCTTAAAGCCTTCACTTTCACCTATGGACATACTCTGGAGTTGAGTACGAGTAGGAGTAAGGTCGACATTATATTGATACTACTTATAAAAAGCAGCAGCCAGATCTTCCCAGTTTCGGACATTGGCTCTCTCTAGTCGGTAGAACCATTCAAGCTGAGTCCCTGACAGACTATCTTGAAAGAAGTGAACCCACAAATTTCTATTAGCGGTGTGGGGATGGATCTTTCTGACGTAGGAACAGAGATGGAGTTTTGGGCAAGACACCCTATCGTACTTTGCAAAAATTGGAGCCTTGAACTTCTGCGGGATGACCACTCCCGACACCAATCCCAATTCTTCGAAATCCAACCCAGGTATCTTATGGACTTCCATAACACTCAGACGATCTTCCAACTTCTTGTATCTATCCTCAATAGGAGGATACTGCTCATCATTGTAGTCTGTATCATTGTCAAAAACTTCAGGAATGGGGTCCTTTTCCCTTGTTTCGCCCTCTTGGTTCTCCCCTTCTTTAGATGAAGAGGTCAGATCGACTTGTTGCTTTAACGACCCCCTGAACCTTCTGCCCATATTCAGAATACCAGCGACCTTCTTCTTTTTCTTTTTCTCCTTCAGGATGAAGGCTTTCAGATCCTCCTGCCCTTTTGCTAGATTTATGAACATCTGTTGGAATTGGGCATTTTGTGCCTGAAGATCCTTAATGCTTTGTTCAAAAGACATTACTGCTGAAATAAACAGCGAAGAAGATGAGAAACCTGTTATGGTACCTGTTTATGCAATGCTATGGATGGGATGCGTATGCAATGATTTCAAGGATTCTTAAAGGCTCAAATTTGTTTAACCAAAAGGAACACATGTTAATTGCATTAATAAGTTCGAATTTTTACAAAGAATGCCCTTTGGGCTTACAATTAAACTAAACAAAACTTAAAGCAACAAAAAAGAAACTAGGTCTCCCAGGAGCGCATCCTCTTTGGTGAAATGTAGGTGTTTATGTTCCTTTCTTCATGAAGTAGCCTAGTGAGCTCCAGGACCTTCTTCTCGCTGGCATTAAACTAAGCTTCAAACGTGTCCCGCTCCTCTTTGAGTTGAACCCAGGACTTCTGTAACTCTTCATGATCAGTTGGCATGTCAGGATGATGACCAAGGGAGGTAGTATCTCCTTCAACAACTGGTTCCACATTTATTGGTAGGACAACAGGATAGGGCATCATAAGGCTTTGGGCGCGAGCTCGTACCCATCAGAGATAAGGCTCAAGAGGAATGGAATTCGTGTGCCCTAGCGTCTTGCTATCAATTTTATGCACCATGCCCCAAGCTTTTATGAACCTTTTGCGGTATCCCTGAGCATCATTATCATAGTTGAAGGCGATTCCTTGGATAAGCGTATCATGAGGACCATTTCTTCTTGTGTAACCAAACTGACGCAGTGCCAAAAAAGGGTTGTAAGTGATTCCTCCCCTAATGCCTAAGAGAGGGACATTAGGGAATTCACCACAGCGATTGATGATGGTAACATCTTCCGAGAATCGTTAACACCAATGAATGTCTGAGTGTGCAGGGGACATCAGCCTACGAGACCATTTCAAAACCTGTTCATTCTTCAAGACAGACCTGGGTAGGTGCGAAATAAACCACCTAGCTAATAGAGGAGTGTAAGACAGGAGGGTCCCCCTTATCTTTAGAGTGCGAGCATGCAGAGAGTGTATAATATCCCCGAGTAATGTAGGCACCAAATTATGAGACAGAAAAACCTTAATAGTGTTCACATCTACGAGTTGATCCGCATTAGGGAAAAGTACCATCCCATAAACGCGAAGTGCCAACACCTCTTCGAAAGCTTGTAAATCTAGGGTATCCCAAAAATGGTAAGACTTATCGAATAAAAACTTAACCGGGATTCCTTGGACACTTCCTCTAGTCTCCTAACTTGTCACTACGTCAGACCGTTGCAAGGACAGAGCTCTAGCAATCTCTTCAGGCTTTGGATGTTCTTCCGTACCATTGAAAGGTAACTGATCAAGAATAGGTACCCCCAACAACTGAGAAAATTCCTCCATAATAGGTACTAGCTGTTAATCCGGGAAGGTGAAACAATGGTGCACAGGATCGAAGAACTGAAACAACACTTTTAACAATTCTTCATCGGGTTTTGTAGTGACCAAATTGAGCAACTGACCATGCTTTTTAGTGAAATGAGAACTTTTAGGAACCCTTAATGCCAACTGTTGTACCCCAAAATTTACCCTCTCATTTCTCAAAAGATCATCCTGGACCCTCAGGTTTGCTTCTATCAAGTTTCAGGTCTGGAATTACAACTTTTCAAGAAAATCATTCACAAGGGCAAAATGGTCAAAAGCATACTGAAAAGTCAAACTTTGACTTTTTGACCAAATTTGACTCCCAAAAATCACATTGCGTCAAGACGTCCAAAAGGTGAAATTTGATCATAAAAATAAAAAATCAAGAGAGTCAAAAATCCAACTTTTGCAAGACTTTGAAATTTTTCTAAGTATTTTCTATACTTGTTAATTTCATTTGCTTCACGACATGTTTACTACAATTCCAAAAATTTTAAAATGAGGCAAATAATTCAAGTTGTTACCAAGTGACATTTTTGCAAATTTACAAATTCTAAAACTATGTCTTGTTGGATTTTTCTATTTAACTCAAAAAAAAAAAACTTTGCCACAATGTTTGGTCTTTGATACAATGTGCATAAAACACTCCAGAAGACCAAATTTGTTTCATGCTACAAATTTTGATTTCTAAGTTGAACAAAGCATGATATGCTACATTTCCCCAAAACCCCAAAAGCCTGCTCCATTGTTATCCTACAAAAAACCTTGTGCTATGCTGCACCACAAATCTGCATATGTTGTCCTATACAGTCCAAAACTGCTTTATGCAGCCTGCACCAACCTGCATCACAACAACCCCAAAATTGCACCAAAATGGAAAAATAAAATTGTGTGAATAAAGTATCAAAACAGTAGGAAAAAAAATTCAAAATGATTTATTTTGTTTCCCCCCTAAACCTCAGTAAAGGGTCTACAAAAGGGACTGTTTCATAAGACATAGGGGTTGGAATTTTTGGAGAGAAGAGAGAGTTTTTGAACAGAAAAATAGTGTTCTTTGTAACTTTGGCTCATTAAAAAAGAAACCATCTTTAATCTCATTCAACACAGTACTTCAATCCATTATTCCATCTTACAAACTCTCCCATAAACCAAACACCTTAGCACATAGAGAGTGTAAAAAACACAAAAACAGTTTCTGTTAGTGCCATTATCCTCACCGTCCAAACATAAAACAATACTGTACAACTTGACTGGGTTTCAATAGGTTGGAACAAGCCTTGACTGGGTTTCAGCAGTTTGGAACAAGCTGCCTGGAGATTCATTGGAGCCCTCACAACATCTTGAAAAGTATTCAGATTTCAAACACCAAGTGTAGTTTCAAGGTAAGTCTTCTTAACTTGGTATTTTTCATACATCATTAATGATTTATTCTTGAAAGATAAGATATAGTAATCATTGCCCCTTTAGCTAACCGTTTGCTTGCTGTTTATATTTATCGATCATATGTTGTAAACTGACATGTATGTACAATAAAACAATGTTTAAGGCAGAAAAATGCAGTATGTATCGACACATACACACATGTGTCGACTCATCCTAGTAAAAAACAGGGTATGAATCGACACATAAACCCCATGCATCGACTCATACTGATTCTAGGTCCCAAAATAGAAGGTTGAAAAGTCCATGAATCGACACAAAATGCGTATGCATCAACACAAAGAAGGTGTATGAGTCGACACATCCCATTATGTGTTGACTCATACTGAGCTGATTTTTCTTTACGAAAGCAAGGAAAAGTTATGTTTTGATGCATAACAGCATGTGTCGACACATAATGGTTCAAAAGGCAGTTTCTCCCATTTTCTATACTATTTATGCATATATTTTTCATTATTGCCAATTAGTTCGATGTGGTTGTAATAATTAGACATTTATTTCATCCCTATTGATAAATTGTACCCCCATCCCCCTCAAGATGTAATAGCTTAGGATTTTATTTTCCGCATTTTATTTTTGCTTTCATATATTACTAGTAATTAGGATGTATGGCAAGACAAAATCAACAAATAGATAACTTTTAAATACAAGACAAAATGCATGCAAACAAACACACTTGCACACTAGCACCTCTAGGGTAATCTCACTTTGTTTTCCTTTCAGAAAACCGTCATGTCCTTCGAATATGGAACGCTTTAGGAAAGACCCTTTGATAAAAGATCGTATTCCCTCGATGACCCTCGGTGTTGCCTTTGATAAAACGATCTAGTCCCTTACGAAAAAACTGCTAAAGCGTCTCATAAGTTGCCTTCTATGACTATACATAAATGTCCTACACCCGTCCCTTCACATCCAACGATGGGGATTCTTACCAAATCAATGGTAAGATAGCAACATATAAAGGAGGAGGAAAAGAACATTTAAGACCTTTTGAGTAGGTATATTCGCTCCTAGTTGCTCGCTTGCTCACAACCAAACATTTTACACTGACACTTTCACATTAAAAACTTTTTTTCAAAAGACAAAAGCTTTTTGTGTACGTTCTTATAGAGACGATAACTATTACAAAAACATATTTTCAAGAACACTTAAAAAAACACATTCCACAAACACCTCTTTGAATTATTTTCGAAACAACACATTGTACGCGTTCTTATAGAAACAAGAACTAGTACGAAGACATTTTCAAAATATTTTCAAACCCACAACACAAAGCATGTTTTCAAACAAAAGCAAGTGATCTAGCAAGTAACTAAGAGCCCATGGAAAACCATGGATGAAAAGGGTGCTAACACCCTCCCTTTTCATAATCTACCCCCTGAACTCAAGAAATCATCTCTAAAGGTTTTTCCTGTTCTTTTCAGCCTTTCCTTATTGGATAAAAGAAAATTCTATGGCGACTCTTGCTAACCGCAACATTTGCAAACACAAAACGCAAAACGACCAAGTCAGTTCTCCCACCGTATCACAGAACTGGTGACTCTGCTGGGGAAAATTTTAAAAGTGGGGTTACCTTAGGGTTAGAACACATTTACTTGCTTTCATTATTTGACTTGTATGCTTTACATCATGGTTCTTTGTTTGGGTTTGAATCCTCTACCCGGATTTGGGATGCCTTATAGGTAAGTAGCAATACATTATGGAAACTGTGTGGGGTATACCGACATGGTCTAAGCAATAGATACATTAGTGTAACATATTTGTGGGTACCGGTAGACCTTGAGTAGTCAAGGAGAATACGGGGCCGCTGAGTGATGTCATGAAGCCCTAATGAACTTTTAGAACCTTTACTTGACCAACTTAGCCATTGGGACGTAGTGAGATGACCGGCATTGGTGCAGTCCGAAGTTGGTAGATACTCGATACTACACTCATTGAGGTTTGGTTTTTTGGGATATTTCAGTCGCTATGAAAGAGGCTTGCGCTGAAACAATGCCCAAGGAAACAAACCAATGATGTTGATCTCCCTAGAACCCGATTACTATTACTAGGACAGGTTTGAGCTAACTAAACTTCAAGAGGGTACTTACCTATGAGACTCCATGCAATCCTAAACCTAAGGACTTGTTTGCTTTGTTTGTGTACATAAACCTGTACATAACATCATGAACATCATTACATCATACTCATACTCACTAACCATTTCAAGAATTTTTGGGATTTATCTTCGCTTCTGTTTTGTAGGACATGGATGCTATTCACAGAAAAACCATTCAAATCAATCTTGTAAGGATCCCTCCTCAACTTAAAGAGTTAGCATCAAGGATTCTCGAGAATTCTCCATTTACCGAAAGACATGGTCGCCTCCTAAACTTGGTCACCTCCAACACTGATGAGGACATGATGAAGGTGCTCTTCTAGTTCTTTGATCCTTTACACTATTGCTTCACATTTCCCGATTATCAACTTGTGCTAACTTTGGAAGAATTCTCCCAACTCTTGAGGATTCCCATTCTCAATCAACTACCTTTCAACGGTACGGAAAGAGATCCCAAGCCCAAGGAGATTGCTCAAGCTCTACACTTATAACCATCTGATGTCACAACTAATTGGGAAACAAGGAGTGGTGTCAAAGGTTTCCTAGCAAAGTTCTTGTTTAAGAAAGCCCAAAACTGTTGGAACTCTTTGGATTTGCAAGCTTTTGAGGAAATTATGGTTCTCCTCATCTATGGGATGGTTTTGTTTCCGAATCCTGACCAACTCATAGATGTGAACGCCGTCAAAATCTTCATGTCTCGTAACCCAGTGCCCACTCTGCTTGGAGACATCCTACATTCCTTTCACACTCGCACTATGAGGAAAAGAGGTATCCTTATGTGTTACACTCTTCTCGTGGTAAGATGGTTTATTTCGCATCTTCCCCAATCTGCATTGAGGAACGAGCAAGGTTCAAGGTGGTCACGTAGGTTGATGACGCTCAAACGTTCAGACATCCATTGGTGTTCCCGATCTATAAAGAATGTTATTATCATCGACCGTTATGGAGAATTCCCTAATGTCCATTTACATGGAATTAAGGGAGGTATCACCTATAACCCCTGCTTAGCCTTAAGACAGTTTGGTTATGCCCAAAGGGATGGTCCACATGAGATGCTGATTCAAGGGTTAGTATTTGAATACGAGGACGACGATCAAGGTCACCGCCAGAGATTTATCCGAGCTTGGAGGATGTTGAACAAGGTAGATAGCAAGACGTTGGGGGAATAATATTCCATCCCTCTTGAGCCTTACCTCAAATGGGTACAAGCTCGTGCTCAAAGTCTTATGATGCTTTGTCATTTTCTGATTCTGAAGGGAAAGAAGATGATTCTGAATATTCTGACTCTGAAGGAGTGTTTGAATATGAGTCAAAATCATAAGATGACTGTTGTACCCCAAAATTTGCCCTCCCATATTCCTCAAGATTTCTCAAAGGTTGCACAGTCAAATCACCTCCTAAGGCAGTCAAGTCAAAATTAGGGTTTTGTGTTGCATCAAGGTCCTTACATCCAAATGACCTCAAGTTCTCCTTAATGTCCTAACTTATGCTCAAATTCAGGTTCGGCTCAAGAGTCAATTCTTTAAAGAAGGTATCCGACTGTGTGAGTTTTCTCGAAGAAATATGGTGAAAAAAGTGTGCTGAAAGTGCAGTTTTTACGCGCTAAAAAATTCATAATTTGAAGATCGTGACTCGTTTTGAACCCGTTCCGGTGGCCAAAATTCCGTCTTGACATTATTTACGTTTTCATCTCTCACGGCTGGAAGCCAATTTTGATCAGAAGGTCTTCAAAAATGTGGATTTATCACGTATTTTCGTACAGAAAATTTATGACAGAAGTTTATTTGCGTCATGTTCAGAAAATCATAACTTGGTAGATTTTCATCGTATCGAGCTGGTTCCGGCGCCAAAATTTCACAAATTGAGTTGGCTACATTTTCACAGAAGGGATTGAGTTCAAACGGTATTTAAAAGGCCTTCGTTTTTTGCTCAGAGTGCATGACACGCCGAAAATCCTGAATGCTGAATATTATTTCATCTGGGCCGAAACTTCGAAAATTCATAACTCGGTCAATTTTTATCGGATTGGGCTCATATTTTTACACAAGGTCACTGACTCAGAGATATACAACTTTGCTTCAAAAGTCGAGACCAAATTATGCACCGATCAATACCAGTTTTTTATTGAAGAACGTGTCAGAGTCGACACTGGAGTCCAAAATAAGTTTGTCTAAGCTGAAACTTCAAAAATTCATAACTAATTCATCGTTTATCCGATTGAGCCGATTTTCGGACAGGAGTTAGTTCTCGATATCGGCTACATTTTGTTTTCACATTTCAACTTCAAAAATTGCACTTAAGTCCCTGCGATTTAGCCTGGAAAGTGACGAATTCAAGTGAACATTGGAGGCCCAGTTGCACATTCAAAACCCATTTTCTTTACCCTAATTTCCATTATATAATCACCTTCTTTTCACACAAACAAGAGAGGAGAAAAAAAGAGAAAAAAACCTTGCCACAACACTGTTAGAATATCAAATTCTTTCAAGAACTCTAAAACCTTGAAATCCTTATTACAAATCCCTCTCTCACTACAAACAAGCCATCTCAGTTACAAACCAACACCTCACTACTTCTTCAGTAAGGGTAAGGCTGGCTTGATCTCCATGATCAAAAGGGCATAAAAGCATTCATGTCACTAATTTTCCAGTAAGGGTAAGGTTGATTTGATCTCCATGATCAAAAGGGTATAATCATTCATACATGCCATATTGTGTCTAAACATTAAATTTCTTCATATGTTGGTTTTATTTGCATTTTTATGATTTTATTTAATGTGTTCATGAGGTTCAACACTGCAGATTTAGACAGGATCCCATGCAGGTTCATTAAGGAAAGTTGAGGCCAAAACACAAATGGCCAAAAGCCAAAAGCCAAATGACCAAAATAGAACAACTTATGCATGACGAGACAGACATCCTGAGAAGGTTAAGGAACGTTGTGGCCAGAACACAAATGGCCAACAGCCAGAACACAAATGGCCATGAAACCCAATCCAATGGCCAAAGAATACAGACCACGGTACTCCAGTCAATGAGCATCCACACGATCAGAAAAGTCAAACGAGGGCCTTGTGACTCTTGGGCCAGAATTACTTCAAAAAACCTCCCTTTGGGGCCTGACACCCCCCTGGTTTGCATTTTCTAATTTTATTTTCTTTTCAATTCTAATTCTTTTTAAAATTATTTTAATTGTTTGAATTGTTTTCTTTAATTCCATAAAATAATTCTTTTCATAATATAAAAAAAAACAGAAAAATGTAAAATATGTTTAATTATTATTAACTTCACCATTTAAATATTTTTGTAAATAAATTTTAATAATTAATTTAGTTAATTTAGGTTTTAAACTTTAATCCTTTTCTTAATAAATAAAAAATATCTAGACTTAGGGTTTTTTGACATTTTTCATCCTTTTCTTAATTAATTATTTTTCTCATTATTTATTATTATAATTACTATTTATTTTTGTAAATAAACATGTATATTAATTAATTAGTAAATTAGAATAACTTTAATATTTCTTTTTATTAATAATTAAAAATAATTTAGAACTAGGGTTTCCTTCTAATTTTAATTTTCTTTATTTTCATAAATACCAAAAACATAAAAAACATTTTCTTTAATTAAATAATTATTATGCATTTAAGTTAATTTCAAAAGGGCCAAAACCCTCGGACATTCAATTTCAATTTCTTTTCGCGCATTTATTTTCTTTTCGAATATTATGTAACTGCTCAAGGCTTGTAATAGTAATTAGGTATCTTTTTACTTTCCGCATTTTTATCAAACGGGTCTTTGTAATTTGGCGATGTATAGACCCGCGCCTTGTAATAGCGTAGGATTTATCTTTCCGCATTTAAATTTATGCACTCTTAAATTCTAATTGCATGAAAGAATGTATGGTTAATTAAAAATAAGCGTAGCTCACAAATGCCATGATCAAAGATAACTTAACATGAAAACAACACACAAATTCACACACCACTCCTAGGGTACGCCTCACTTGTTGCCTTCGAAACGTGGTCGTCGAGTATATGACGTTTTAGTAAGTCCTTATGTCCATGATCCAGTTGCCTCGAAACGGTTGCATCGGATTAAAAAAGGATCAATGGCATAAGGGTAGCTTCTAAGGTGTCCTACTATTGCTTCGGTGACCACCCAGTCCCTTAACTCGAATTGACCCGAACACCTCCAACGGTGGTGCTACCTACCTCTCAATGGTGGGATGGCACTACCTTAAGGACTTTTACACAGCCTAATTCCTTAGGGTAGGTAGATCTCATGGGTACTTGCTCTCCTTAAAAACAAACAAAAATCTCTTTTCACACTGACACTTTCTAAAAGATTTCAAAACAAACACTTCACAACACTCTTGAGGACTGATACAAGAGTCGAATTGAAGTTTTCAAACGAAACTTTTTTCAAACCCACTCACATTTTGAAAAGCAAACAAATATTTTGAAAACATAAGAGCAAGTACCTAAGAGTCCGTGGATAACCACGGATAGAAAGGGTGCTAACACCTTCCCTTTCTATAAATCTACCTCCCGAACCGAGAAACTATCTCATAAGGAATTTTGCTGTGCTTTTGTCCTGTCCATATTGGAGAACATAAAAGACGGTGGCGACTCTTGCTTCCGCGACATTTCGCGAACCAGCTTTAAACAATCAGTTCTCATTCCCACCAATCACAATGACGCTGAAGATTCTGAAGATAAGTCAGAATCTGAGGTTTATGAAGATGACTCAGAGTTAAAAGATAACTCTGAAGCTGAAGACAAGTCAAAATCCGAAGGTTATTCTGAGTCTGAAGAAGAATCAGAAGATGAGTCAGAATCTAAAGGAGATTATGCTTATGAAAATGAGTCAGAACTTGAAATTTCTGAAGGTGATTTAGAGTCAGAGGATGAAGAATCTTCTGGAGACTCTAAAGATGAGTCAGATGGTGACTCTGATTCTGATCTAGTTTTTGATGATGATCCAGAATCTAGTGGTGGTCATGCTTCTAGAAGGGAAAACTCTAAATACATAGGATCTAGAAGATAAGCTTCTAAAGATGATCATGTTTCTGGTGAAAATCATGTCTCTGAAGGTGGACCTTCTGAACAAAGAGCTTTTAAAGGTAATACATCCTTTGGTGGTGATCATGATTCTAAAAGTGTAACTTTTGATGGCAGAGCTTCTAAAGGTGATCTAACTTTTAAAGATGATATTTTTGAAGGTAGTGGTTCTGAACGAGGTCTAGAAGCTAACAAAGGTGGAGCTTCTGGTGGTAGTCAAACTTTTGAAGAAAGTCTAGAAGGAGATATTGTTCCAGAATCAGAAGGAGATTCTGAACAAGTTTAGAGGCCATATAGAGTCAGAAATATATCAAGGAAATTTGTAGAACTTGACAAGATGCAAGATACTGAAGGGACTCTGAGGTATGAAGTGTTATTCCCTTCTAGTGTTAGATCAAATGTAGAGCTGATATGCTATCCAGACTCTGATTTGTATGAAGACCGAATTGACAGAAGAAACACTTCTGGATATTTTTGTTTGTATCTAGAAAGTCCCATTTCTTGGTGCTCTAAGAAGCAACTGGTGGTTGCGATGTCAACCTGTGAAGTTCTCAAGAAGAAAGTGTGGATGAAGGCTATGAAAGAAGAGCTTGATTCTATTGAAAGAAACATGACTTGGGAGCTGACTGAGCTTTTGAAGGAGAAGAAAAACATCAGCGTCAAATGGATTCTCAAGGAGAAATCTGCACTTCTAAATGAAGTATTAGAAGTTTCACACTGTAGCAACCAGAAGCAACTTGCAGATGTTCTGACGAAGGATGTCAAGAATGAACACTTTATCTGTTTGAGGGATGGAATTGGTGTTGAAGAGTTTTGGTTAGTGTTGGTTTTTGAGTGCGCCTAAGACGGTGTTGAATAAAGTGGATTGTATATTTTTATTCTTTTATTTGATAATGTTCTTATTTTCTTGTTTGTGTATGAATATGAAAGCGATAAATACAGAAAATAAATAACACTAGAGATTTATACTGGTTCTCCTCACACTTCGAGAGTACATCCAATCTCCTTACCAACATGTAAGATATTTCACTATAGTTAGAATTATCGTACAACCTATCCACATCCAAATGTGATGCTTACTATCTAACCTATAGGGAGATCAAAGACTTTAACTATCCTTTAAAATCCAACCAAGTACATGAAGAACAATCCTCTTAAATGTACACACTTGTTTCAACAATCCTGAAAACAAGATAACCAATACAAATTAGAAAGAGAAAAATCCTCCCTTAATACTCTCTTACTTCCAACAATCCTGGACAACAAGGTTACACCACAATCACTTTGGAAAAATGATTAGAAACAAATTCTTGAAGTAAATATGAAAGTTGATAATCAATGTCAATACAAAGTATTGATCTATTCTCTTTCAAGACAACAATTCAATGAATATATTACGCAAATGCTCAATGCATATGATAAAACTTTTCTAATGATGTATTTGAAAATGTAAGAGTAAAAGTTTCATTCAAGATCAAAATATTAATCAATGCACTTGTTTGAAAATGAGAAACAAAATTTTGAATTGTATGTTGTGATTGATGTTATTTGGTGTGCATTTCTACTTTAGAAATATTTTATTTATATACAAGTATTGCACCCTTTCAAAAGGTTATAAATGAATATAGAAGTGCAATGGTTCATGGACAAGTGCAATAAACAAACAGCATTCAAAACAATCTTGTTTTTCAAATTCGTATAACCGGTTACCCATGCATGTAACGTTAAGAAATTTGAATTGTTGAAGCCTGTAACCGGTTACCAGTAACCTGTAACCGGTTACCACTGTATGAAAAAGTGAAATAACCTTTTTAATGATTTGGAAATGCAATGCTAGGTATATTAAAAGCCATGAAACATGTATGCATAATGTTAGACATATTTTGAGCACTATAGTAACATACTATATCGAATTGGAGTCTTGTGCCATAATGAAGGTCAAATACCCAAGTCTTCTTTAGGAGTAACTTGGCATGCAAGCCAAAAGTCCATTTTGAGTAGATACTTTTTCTTCTTCTTTTTGATAATGCCTTTTGCCTTGATCATGATGTTTGTAATCATCAAAACATAAACTTGTTGAATCATGATTCTACAGTTAGCTGAATATCAATTAAGAGATGGTGTTGAAAATAATTTATATTTTAGTAATGTCTTGTTGACTAAGTCTGTTAGAGGCTATTTTAGTATTTTATTATACCCTAATATTGTGTATAAATAGCCTAGTAGTAAGTAGGTCAATGTATTCATTACTCCTTATTTTGTAGCCTCCATTTAATATATTTCTTTTGTCTTTCATCTCTCCTTTGTGCACCAATAATTTTGTACGAATTCAAAATAACTAATTGTGATTTTCACATATAAGACAAGAAATTCAAAGTATAATACAATAAAATTTGAAATTTATATGCTCAACCACATTGTGAAAAAGGTTTGGAGGGAGAACAAAAAAGGGTGTTGGTGTTGTAGGCTTATAGCACAAAAAAAGTAGGAGGAAGTGACATATGCTTTTTCAAAAAGCTGCATTAGGAAGTTGGTAAAAGTTAAAACTTGAAAGTATGTGTTATAAGCAAACTTAATAGATAAAATAGAACAAAATCAGATAGAATTGATTATAAATAAAAATATTGCATTTGAGATCCACATGTAAGGAAGTGTGTATATTAGATCGAATGAGGAGCATTCTTATTTTTGAGATTTTCCGTTTGAGCAACACACCTTTGTGAGAGACACACCACTTGTCCATCTAAAACCTTAAGGTGATAGATGAATGAGTTCTCCCACTTATAAATACTCAAGTCACCACATTCTTATCCAATGTAGAACTCTTTCTCCACACTCACACTTGCTATATTCTCAACACTCCCCGTCAAGTGTGAGTCCACAATGCTCCCCCTCAAGTGGAAGTCTTCCACACACTTGTACCGTCATTGGACACTCTTCAACGGACCAGGCAGAGATATTTTCGATACGAGCAACCGATCCTTTTCTCGAACCAAAGACTCTGATACCATTTGTTGGCGCAAAAATCGGGGGAAGATCGAGCGATAAGCATTCTTATTTTTAGAACTTTCGGTTTGAGCAACATACCTTTGTGGGAGACACACCACTTGTCTATCTAAAATCTTAAGGTAATAGATGAGTGAGTCCTCCCATCTATAAATACTTAAGTCACCATATTTTTATCTAATGTGAAACTATTTCCCCACACTCACACTTCATATATTCTCAACAAAAATTTCTTTCAATTTGTACAAATATGTATGTGGCCTTTTTAAACAAATTTTTCCTCTCTCACACGTGCTCATGTGCTGGTTGATAAAAATTTCAAAAAAAATATCAAATATAATTAGGTAAGATTTAAATTAAACAAATATCTTAATTTTTTAAATAAACATAAATGATGTGATAATCTTTTATGTTTACTTGATGATTTTCTTTTAAACGATAATAAATAGCCTACAATAACAAATATTGTTTCTATTTTAAACATCATAAATCACCTACCATAACAAATAATGTAACAAATGCATTTAAAATATAATCAATTGTATTAACTTTTAAATATATGATGAGACATTCTTATAATTTTAATGTTTGTAATGAATCAAAGTTAATAAGATTTTAATATATTTTATTTGTTTCTATTATGTAAGGACATGGAAGTTTACTGTTTATTTTATTTTGTTAATTATATATTTTATATTTTAAAAAATAGAGTCAATTGAGTAGAAACGGTGAATCAAATGGATGACAATTTCACGGTACACACAAAAATCCGTGTGAATGTATAAATAATCATACTATAATTTGTGTGAATCTATAGATTATTACATATTTTAAATAATTAAAGAAAATAAAAATAATATATGAATTCAACCACAAAAAAAATGAGTTATTTTAAATTTTTTATGTTTCTTATTTTGAAATTGTTTTTCATTTAAGATACAATTTTTTAAAAAAATAATATATAAAAAATTGAAATATATACTATTGACATAAAATAATTATAGTAAAACTATTTATTTTTATTTTAAAAATATGTATATCTTTTAAAAACAATAAATTCTTTGGGTAAATTTTTTTTATATTTTATTTATATTTTTATTACATTTAAAAATAAAAGCATACATGCTAGATTGATACCCGTATGAAACACAAATATCCTACTAGTTTTAAAAATAAATCTGTTAAAATATTATATTTTTTTAATTTTTAAAACAGTTCTAAAAATAAGATTAGCAAGTTTATTTTATTTTATTTTTATTTTAAAACAGTTTTATTTTAAAAAAGGTTTTAGAAAGGAGTTATTTTATAAAATCTGAAAATTATTAGGAATTAAATTATAACTTTTTGAAATTTTAGAAATCAATTTAAATTTTCATAATATTTAAGTATATTCCACATTTCGAAAATAAATATTTAAGTATATTTCCCAACGTTGTAATACTCTATTTAAAAAGGTATTAAGAAAGAATATGGCAATTTGTTAGACAACTCTTCTTGATTTTTAGGTAAGGATATAAGGATTAATTTTTAGAATGATTTTTGGTTGGGCCCTCGTTAATGAGATAGATCTTCGAGATTTTACTTATTGGAATATCATTTTGGATATTAAAGTTTCGGATTATTTACACAACAGCGTTTGGTCATTTTTCTCAGTTTGGTTTAACCTTTTTCCTCTTTTAGAAGAAATTTTTTTGGGTGCTTTCACTCTTGAAGAGTTTTGTGAGGATCAACTTTATTGGACAACTTCTTCTAATGGGATATTGCCATTAAAAGAAACTTATTAGTTCAAGTGCAAACCACTTCCTCCTCTTCTTTAGGCTGCTTCGATTTGGAGTAGTCATATTCCACCTTCAAAGTCTCCTGATTTGGAGGCTGCACCACAACAAAGTTCCTATGGACGACCAACTTATTAGAAGGGGATTTAACGTTATTTTTCAGGTGCTTTCTTTGTAACTCTCATGATGAAAAATTGGAGCATCTTTTCTTCTCTTGTTCCTTCGCTTTGTTGTTATGAAATTGGCTGTCCAATTTTCTCAATCTGCAGATTCATTTTAATGCTCATATTTTGTAGAGTGCCTACTCTAAAGAGTCTTCTTCTCAAGGCGTTTTTGCTATCAAAACAGTCTGCATTCAAGTTATCAATTCCACTTGGGAAGCAACAAATGTGGTTTTCTACTTCAACAAGAATTCTAATCTTCTCACTATTAATAAAGTTATCATTTGTACACAGGTGAAACTTTGTTGTTCTAATTCTGGCCACTCTTCTAGACATAGTTTGTTTGACTTTGATGTGCTTAAGGAATTTCAAATTTCAATCAAGCCTCCGAAGGCACTTCTAATTAAGGAAATCATTTGGAATACTCCTCCTATTGGTTTAATGAAGTGCAATATGGATGAGTCTTTTGTAAATACCTCTAATTTGTCGAGTTATAGTGGGATCTTTCGTAGTAACTCAGGTGAGTTCGCTTTAGCTTTTGCTGAATCCCTAGCTTGAAAATCATCTCTTTTTGCAAAATTTTGTGGTGTCATGTGTGTGATTGAATTGGTTAAAGAGAAGAGTTAGAATAATCTTTTGGTTGAATCTGATTCAACTATGGTTGTTAATGCTTTCTCTGCTACCACTACGCCAAAAATAAGATTAGACAACATACCTAAGGCAGTGCTTCTTATCAAAAGTGCTGCTAAAAGTACATTTTAAAAACACGGAAATTTTGTCGTATACCTTAGACAGGTTTTTCTAAAAAAGCGCTGCCTAAGGGGGTGAATATTGTTTGATAAAACGCTGCTAAATGGGGTAGGTCCTGAAGCGCTGCCTAAAGGGTGGACTTACAAAGCATTTTGTAGAAGCGCTGCCTAAAGGGTGGGCTTAAGAAGCGCTTTGTGAAAGTGCTGCCTAAAGGGTGTTAATGTGGTTTTATAAAGCGCTTCTAAAGGGGGTAGGTACTGTAGCGCTTTGGAGAAGTGCTGCCTAAAGGATGGACTTACAAATCACTTTGTTAAAGCGCTGCCTAAAGAGGGGATTAAGCAGCGCTTTGTTAAAGCGCTGCCTAAAGGGGGGATTAAGCAGCGCTTTCTACTAGAAGTGCTGGCTAAGGGTGGGCTTGCGCAGCACTTTTATAAAGCGCCGCCTAAAGTCCCGTTATTAAAAAAAATAAAACACGCCCAACATCCCTTTTTTCATAGTAACGTTATTATTTTTGCAGAAACCCTTTCACGAACAACAGTTACGAACACACCCATTTTTCACGAGCTTTTTCGTTTGATTCTGGACGAAAATCGTTGCATCCTTTCTTCAAGGTTCTCATCCTTCTTTCATTCAAGACCGTTTCATCCTTTCTTCCATTCACAACCAAGGTTCTCTTCTCCTCTAGGTATGATATTTGATCTATTTGATAATGTTGATATATTTGATAATGTTGATATATAATGTTGCGTTTGCTTTAGTTAATAGTGTTGATATTGTTGATTTAGTGTTTATTTAGTGTAGATAATGTTTCATTATGTTGTGTTTTGTGTGGCATGTGGTTTTTGCATGTAAGGTGTTTGTGAAAATATCACAATGAGTTTTTCATGTAAGATGTTTGTGTAAATGTCATAATTAATATTGCATGTATTGATTAAGAGAAAATATGTTCCTATACAATTAATCGAGCTACACATTTTGGTTTGAGAGGTTATCGTAATAACATTTATAGTGTTGAAATTGAAAGCACTTAACATATAGTTGAAAATGAAATAGAAAGAACTCATATAGTTGATGGTGTAAAGTTGATAATATAAGTGATTATTTGATGATAATGTAAAGTTGAAACGATAATATAAATATTAGTGATAGTATTTATATAGGTTAATATTGTTTTATTGGTGATTAATATATGTTAATATAGTGATAATATTTATATTAGTGATAATATTGTTTTATAGGTTAATATAGGTTAATATTAGTAAAATATATGTTAAAAATAATATTAGTGATTATTTAATAGTGTATACATATATGTTTAATGTTGTATAAATATTCTAATGTAATTCTTATTCTATAAATTTTTTTATTATAATGGAATTAATTGATCATTTATATAGGTTACCGGTGAAGAGTGGAGTTTCTGAGCGTTTCCAAAAATATCACACTGTGTGGTTTCAAAAGTTGCTGACTTCTCTACAGGTATTTAGTTGTTCTTTTAATTTGCTATAGTTGTTTGAATAATTATAGTATTTTTATTTTTGATGAATATGCCTAATTGGTATTAAGCTTTTTAGTCTCTATACTTTTTTTTAAGTATTGTTTTTGTTTAGC
This sequence comes from Vicia faba, assembly GCA_948472305.1. Taxonomy (NCBI): domain Eukaryota; kingdom Viridiplantae; phylum Streptophyta; class Magnoliopsida; order Fabales; family Fabaceae; genus Vicia; species Vicia faba. Next base: position 1,535,609,575 of record OX451737.1, read on the forward strand.
TTACTTAATAGTAAGACCATGGATAAAAAATGAATGTTTGTCAATCAATTGTCTAAAGAGTACGAGAATGGGGTCTTGGAATTCGTTAAATTTGCTGTTGAACTCGCCGAAGACGCCAATCGAATGAAATGTCCTTGCTTAAGTTGTTGTTTTGTGGGTCGGGTTAATGCAGTTGGGTTGCAATCATATTTATTGAGGTGTGGAATTGATCGAAGTTACACATGTTGGATATTCCATGATGAGAAAAGTTACGATAATGTTGAACTGGGAGATAGTATGACATATGCTTCAGATGACAATGACACAGATACATACGATTGTGATCGAGTCGAAGAGATTACAGAAGCACTCGAAGAAGAACTTCAGGATTGTCCCAAAATGTTTGAGAGGTTGGTAAGCGATGCAGAGAAACCGTTGTATAAAGGTTGCACTAAATTCACAAGATTGTCTGCGGTATTACAATTGTACAACTTAGAGGCGGACAATGGATGGTCGGATAAAAGTTTCACAAAGTTATTAGCCATTATGAGAGATATGCTTCCGGAGGATAATGTTCTTCCTAATCGAACCTATAAGGCCAAAAAAATGTTGTGCTCTATTGGCATGAGCTATGATAAGATACATACTTGTCCAAATGATTGCATTTTGTGTGAGAAACCCCTCCATAGATTGATTTTGAATGATTGCAAATATATATATGAAACACTAAATACATGTGTGCACTATAAAAATATAATATAACATGTTTGAATAAGCTAAAATTACATTTCTCTCATAATGCATCATTATGAGTCGGCACATCAAGTTTTGTATCGATACACAGCTTTTTGAAGTCCCTGGAATTGTATCTCAAAACTATTATGTATCGATAGAAAAGCTTATGAGTCGATACATAACTCTTTGATGACCCTGGAATGTAAATCTAAAAACTGCATGCATCGATACATAAATTTTATGCATCGACACATAATATTTTGATGCCCCTGTAATACTTGCATGAATCGACACAAAACCTTATGTATAGACACAAAACATTCTGATGATACTGGAAAACATTTTGAAACTTATATGTATCGATACATAATATCATGTGTCAATTCATACTATGTTTTAAATTTAAAAGTTAAATTTACAATCAGTATGTATCGACACATACGCATTATGTGTCGACGGGTATAAAAGTGTTGGTTCTGTAAAACGCTATAACATGATTTTGTATCGACCCAAAACATAATATATCGACTCATCCTGTTACATATAACTAACATGAGTCGACACATGACCAACATGCATCAACTCATATCACTTTCTTTTTGACTAACCGTTTTCTGTTATAAATATAAGCAAGCATTTCTTCAGAAGCAACACAGCAACATAGAAGATTGTGTGCAAAACAATTGTGAGCAACCAGAAGCTTTTCATTCCTTCATCTTCATCATCTTCTCAACCATCTTACATTCAACAACAACAAATAAAATCAAACATCCTTGTTGAATTGAATCAAGCGGTTTGAGATAACGTTCAGCTGTGTATTGAAGAAGTCTAGCTGAGTTGAAGGTTGAAGAGGAACCTTCAAGAAATAAACCAGAGGGTTTGTCCTTCAAGAACGAGTGTGTTCTTGAGGGTTTTGTCAGCCACGGTTGCACGAGTCAGATTCAACAGTGGCGAGGGGTTTGGAAATCATAAGGATTTGAACAAACAGGTCGTGGAAGCGGAGGATCATTCAGTGACTTTGCAGGAAATCTTGATACAAATCATATCAAGTGGTGGTTCTTACAAGAAGAAGAAGATCATAGGGATTTATTTCTTTATGTGTAGTATAACCTTGCTATCAAACATTCAGCATATTGATATAAAAGTTCTCAGTTTCAATTGTGAAATTGAAAGGGAGACGTACCCACACGCGAGGACGACAGTGGGGAACTTCCTTACCAAACTGCATGCGTATCGTTCTCTCTTTCTTTCTCTTTACAATTTTACATATTCTATAATTTTGAAATTCAATTGGTGTGCTAAGTTTTACAGTCTAATGATAAACATAGTGGCTCAAACATTTTCACCAAACCACCACTATTAAATCATTATACAAGCATACGCCAAGTGTTTGACAAAATTCCTATCAAATTTCTAAATTAATTGGAAATACTGTTTTATGATAAGTGCATTGAAACGTCAGGATTTCTGAGTTGTACATTCATCCATTTCATTTAATAAAAATCCAGCAAAGTTTTCACATGTCAAGTTTTCTAGGAGTCGGTTCAAAGTAGACGGAATTGATTCAGGACATTGATTTTCGCTGCTTTCAACTCGCTTTGATGAAACAATTTTAAATCTTTGAAAAAGTAAGAGGTGATCTATTCACCCCCCCTCTCGATCACTTGCCACACCGTCTAACAAGTGGTATCAGAGCACCGGTTAGCTGGTGCTTTGTATCTACTCATAACGCTATGGCCTTTGAACCAAATGGGGCGTATAATAGAGCTCCTGTTTTCAATGGTGAAAACTATGGCTACTGGAAAGACTGCATGCGAATACACATAAATTCCATTGACAGAAATGTATGGACTGCCATTCAAAATGGTCCTTTTCAAATCACCATGAGGAATGATGCAGGTGAAATAGTACCTAAACCTGAGGATCAATGGAATGAAATGGATGAAAAGAAATGGTCGTGCGATTGGAGAGGCAGAAATATGATGATCTCAGCACTTGGTGTTGATGAGTATTATAGGGTGTCTCACTGCACGTCCGCTAAAGAAATGTGGGACGCTTTAGAAATTTCCCATGAAGGCACAACTGAAGTTAAACAATCCCGCATTAATACACTCAATCAAGAGTTCGAGCTCTTTCGCATGAAGCAAGGAGAATCTGTCTCTGACATGCAGAAGAGATTCGTACATCTTGTGAGTCCTTTAAATGCACTTGGAAAACCTGTTTCCAATGAAATTGCTACTAATAAAATTCTAAGATGTCTTAGCAGGGAATGACAACCTAAAGTAACAGTTATCAAGAAAGCAAATGACCTCACTACGCTTACCATTACAACTCTGTTTGGAAAGCTGGAAGAACATCAACAAGAATTGCAAAGTCTTGAAAAATACGAAAATAAGAGTAAGAAAGAAAGGAACAAAGACATGGAGGGCGAGAAGAAGTCAATAGCTCTAATGACTTCTAGCTCTAAGTCCTCAACCAAAGAGCAAGATGATAATGGCTCAACTACTGATGAAAATTATGATGATGAAGAAATGGGACTTTTTGTTCGGAGATATAATAGATTTATCCGAAAGAATGGAATCAAGCACTCTGATAAGAATATCATAAGCTTTCAAAAACAATCCAAAGAACCAAGGCAAGAAGAAAATAAAAAGCAAAGAGGTAAAGGACCTTGTTACAATTGTGGTAAAGTTGGACACTACAAACCAGACTATCCAAATATGAAAAGGGATAAGGGAAAAGCTCCACCAAAGAAGTTCAACAAACAAAGAAGAGCTTATATTTCATGGGAAAGCGATAGCGATTCATCAGACGATGACCGTTCAAGTTGTAGTGATGAAAGTGCAAATTTATGTCTGATGGCACATACAAAAAATAAATTCTACAACAAGAAAGACAACCACAACAAACAAGTAAGACAAGCATATCCTAACAAATTTTCTTCTATGACCTTTTCTGAACTAAAGTTAGCTTTTGAAAAACTGCAATACAAAGCTGAAAATGCCTTTAAGAGATTATCCTCCGATAAACAAATATTTTCATTTCTCAAGAGTAAAGTCTATAAAGCTGAAAAAGACTTAAAAAGCCTAAAAGCTAGTATTGCAGAAAGTTCAAAAGATAAGGATGTTACAGGATGTATTCCCAGAAGGGAATGTGAAGTTTGTCATATTTGGCAGCAAGAGGTTAGGACTCTTAATGCCAAATTAGAAAAAGCTTTACAACCCAAAGTTACTTTTGCAATTGATCCTAAAATTTTTAAGAAAACATTAAATCCACCGTATTCAAAATACTCTTTTGTTAAAAAATTAGCAAAGGATACAATGAGAAAAAGTAAAACAATACATCATCATCATGGTTTATGCCATTATTGTTGTCACTTTGGACATACCATTGAAAAATGCAAGTTTAGGAGGTTCCTTGTTCCTAAAGGCATTTACCAATTGAGGCCTAAAGGCAACCATGTTACCACTTACCCACATGGACCCAATAAAAATTGGGTACCTGCCTCTCTCTTTTGATATTGTAGGAAAAATGTCTCACACCCATGGATAGAAGATGGTTTTTAGACAGCGAGTGTTCAAGGCATATGACTGGTGACATATCGCTCTTCATTGACGTCAAGGCAAAGAAGAAAGGATTTGTTACCTATGGAGACAATAACAAAGGAGCTATACTCGGTAAAGGTAGTGTAGGTAATCCCTCTATCACTACTATTTCTAATGTCCATTTAGTAGAGGGGCTTAAACATAATTTGCTAAGTATTAGTCAATTATGTGACAAAGGTTATAAAGTTACCTTCACAAATACTTGCTGCATAATTGAAAATACTGAAAAAGATATTGTGTTTAAGGGCATTAGAGTAAACAATGTCTATATGCTTGACCTTTTTGATGTATCCTTAACAAGCACTAAGTGTCTAGTCACCTTGAATGATGATTCATGGCTTTGGCATAGACGCTTAGCGCATGTTAACTTTGATTTGCTTAATAAGTTTGTATCAAAGGATCTAGTAGTAGGTCTTCCAAAGATAAAATTTATAAAGGATCACCTATGTGATGCGTGCCAAATGGAAAAGCAAACAAGGGTCTCTTTCAAATCCAAAAACATGATTTCCACTTCACGACCCCTTGAGCTTCTCCACATGGACCTTTTTGGACCCTCTAGAACAAAAAGTTTAGGAGGAAATTATTATGGTTTTGTTATTGTTGACGACTACTCTAGATTTACTTGGACTATATTCCTTCATAGCAAAAATTAAACTTTTTATGCTTTTAAGAGTTTTGCAAAACTATCTCAAAATAAAATGGAATTGAAAATAATTGCAATTCGAAGCGATCATGGAGGAGAATTTCAAAACCATCTCTTTGATAAGTACTGTGACAAGCATGGTATTGAGCATAATTTTTCAGCACCTCGAACTTCACAGCAGAATGGAGTTGTGGAGCGCAAAATAGCGTCTTAGAGGAGCTAGCAAGAACAATGCTCAATGAAGGTGGATTGCCAAAATATTTCTGGGCTGATGCAATTAGCACAGCCTGCTATGTTTTAAACAGAATACTAATTCGTCCAATTTTGGATAAAACACCTTATGAAATCTTGAAAGGAAGAAAGCCAAACCTGTCACATCTTCATGTATTCGGTTGCAAATGTTTTGTCTTAAATAATGGAAAAGAAAATCTTGGAAAATTTGATGCAAAATCAGGTGAAGGTATCTTTCTCGGATACTCACAATCAAGCAAAACATATAGGGTATACAATAAACGTCTAGTTACAGTTGAGGAGTCAGTTCATGTCTCTTTTGATGAATCTTATTCGAAACGTGTCAGAAAAGGTATTTCTCTTGATGGTGCAGGTGTATCTACTGAAAATATACTTAAAGAAACTATTGAAGAAAATGTTCAATCCAAAACAATTGATGATAAGGAAGAAAAAGATACAAGCCCTTCAAAAGATGAGGAAGAAGAGCAAATGGAAGCAAATGATATTCCACTAGCTTAGAAGTCCTATAAAGACCATCCCATTGACAACATATTGGGAGACATCTCAAAAGGAGTAATGACTGGCTCTAAGATAAGTAATTTTTTGTTATCATTTCACAAGTAGAACCTAAGAATGCCAAAGAGGCCTTGATTGATGAATTTTGGCTAATGGCCATGCAAGAGGAGCTAAATCAGTTTAAAAGAAATGACATTTGGGAACTTGTCCCTTATCCGCGAGACCATCATATCATAGGCACTAAATGGATTTTTAGAAATAAACTTGATGAAAACGGAATGATAACCCGCAATAAAGCACGCTTGGTAGCACAAGGGTATAACCAAGAGGAGGGCATTGATTATGAGGAGACTTATGCTCCAGTTGCTCGCCTTGAGGCTATACGTCTTTTGCTCGCTTATGCGTGTGCAAAAGATTTTAAGCTTTATCAAATGGATGTAAAGAGTGCCTTTCTTAACGGAGTCATAAATGAAGAAGTGTATGTCTCACAACCTCCCGGTTTTGAAAATAACGAATATCCAGATCATGTATTTAAATTAAAACGAGCTTTATATGGTCTTAAACAGACTCCTCAGGTCTGGTATGAAAGACTTAGTAAATTTTTACTTGATCATGGCTATTCAAGAGGTCAAGTGGACACTACTCTTTTCATTAAACGTAAAGGAAAGCACATCCTTTTAGTTCAAATATACGTAGATGACATTATTTTTGGTTTAACTAATCTACACTTGGTCGAGGAATTTTCCAAAGTCATGCAGGGTTTGAGATGAGCCTCATGGGGGAGCTAAACTACTTTCTCTGTCTCTTAATAAAGCAGCTCAATGAAGGCACAATTATATGTCAAACAAAATATTGCCAAGAGTTTCTTAAACGATTTGGGATGAACAACTCTAAACCAATTGATACTCCCATGCCTACCAACGGAAATTTAGACAAGGATGAACACGATAAGAATGTCGATGTCAAGAAATATAGAGGTATGATTGGATCACTCTTGTATCTTACAGCATCTAGGCCTGACATCATGTTTAGTGTTTGTATGTGTGCACGATATCAATCGGATCCTAAGGAATCCCACTTGAAAGTTGTCAAGCGTATACTTAGGTATCTCAATAATACACCTAAGTATGGGCTATGGTATTTCAAGGGAAGCGATTGCAGTTTAGTAGGTTACTCTGATTCTGATTTTGCTGGCTGCAAATCAGATAGGAAAAGCACTAGTGGAACATGTCACTTGTTTTCAAACTCTTTAATAAGTTGGCATAGCAAAAAGCAAGTTTCTGTTGCTTTGTCAACTGCTGAAGCTGAATACCTTGCAGCCGGTAGCTGTTGCGCTCAGATCTTGTGGCTGAAGCAACAATTACAAGACTATGATATTCAATTAAAACTTATTCCAATCAAATGTGACAATACATGTGCTATAAATCTCACTAAGAATCCAGTTTTACACTCACGCACTAAACACATAGAAATTAGACATCACTTTCTACGCGATCATGTTGAAAAGGAGGATGTTACGTTTGAGCATGTTGATACTAAAAATCAACTTGCTGACATCTTTACAAAACCACTTGCAACAGACCTCTTCTTCAACATCCGCCGTGAGCTAGGGATTTTAGATCTCTCATACGTGATTTCCTAAACATATATGTAATTGAAATATATCTATGTCACACCATACTGTTAAGATGTGCTTTTTCAGCTTTAGTACGCGTGTTCACTTATCTAATCAAACGAGGTAATATCCTTCCTATCTTCACCCTCAATCACCTATAAGTTGATCTAAATGTTCACTGAAAATGTCTTCATATATCTCTTTTACATAAATTGTTTGAATTTGACATATGCAATTTACATCATATCATTAGGCATGCATAACACACTTCAGATAAGTCATTTTGTTTTGGTATGATACCATATTCCCTTGTTAGAAAGAAATTGTGTAAAAACTACAAAATTTGTCAAAATCCATATTCCCTTGACTCACTCATTTTGTTTCTTTCAAGTGCTTGTATAAATGTCTCTTTCAAACATTTTATCGTGCTTATGTAATCTAACTTTTTATCTGCCAATGCATTACTTTTAACGTGATTACTTTATGTTTACTCTACTATTTACTCACTTATTGATAACTTTATTCCTGACATTCTTTGTGAATGCCAAGTCCATTAACCGCTGAAATTGTATATAAATTTTCCTATGTGCTGAGTTTCTTGAAAATGTTGCTTATTCTCATTTTGATATGGTCAAAGGGGGAGAAGAAGAGTGTGTCAGTGAAGATTATGCTTGTATTAGGAAGAAGATACACAAACTCAGGGGGAGCAAGCTTTTTTCATACACACTATATCACGACACATCATCAGATATTTGCCATCATAAAAAAGGGGGAGTTTATGAGCAACCCCTTCATAGATTGATTTTGAATGATTGCAAATATATATATGAAACACTAAATACATGTGTGCATTATAAAAATATAATATAACATATTTGAATAATCCAAAATTACATTTCTCTCATAATGCATCATTATGAGTCGACACATCAAGTTTTGTATCGATACACAACTTTCTGAAGTCCCTGGAATTGTATCTCAAAACTATTATGTATCGATACAAAAGCTTATGAGTCGATACATAACTCTTTGATGACCCTGTAATGTAAATCTAAAAACTGCATGCATCGATACATAAATTTCATGCATCGACACATAATATTTTGATGCCCCTGTAATACTTGTATGAATCGACACAAAACCTTATGTATCGACACAAAATATTCTGATGATCCTGGAAAACATTTTGAAACTTATATGTATCGATACATAATATCAGGTGTCGACTCATACTATATTTTAAATTCAAAACTTAAATTTACAATCAGTATGTATCGACACATATGCATTATGTGTCGACGGGTATAAAAGTGTTGGTTCTGTAAAACGCTATAACATGATTTTGTATCGACTCAAAACATAATGTATCGACTCATCCTGTTACATATAACTAACATGAGTCGACACATGACCAACATGCATCGACTCATATCACTTTCTTTTTGATTAACCGTTTTCTGTTATAAATATAAGCAAGCATTTCTTCAGAAGCAACACAACAACATAGAAGATTGTGTGCAAAATAATTGTGAGCAACCATAAGCTTTTCACTCCTTTATCTTCATCATCTTCTCAACCATCTTACATTCAACAACAACAAAGAAAATCAAACATCCTTGTTGAATTGAATCAAGCGGTTTGAGATAATGTTCAGCTGTGTATTGAAGAAGTCTAGCTGAGTTGAAGGTTGAAGAGGAAGCTTCAAGAAATAAACCAGAGGGTTTATCCTTCAAGAACGGGTGTGTTCTTGAGGGTTTTGTGAGCCACGGTCGCACGAGTCGGATTCAGCCATAGCGAGGGGTTTGGAAATTGGAAGGATTTAAACAAACAGGTCGTGGAAGCAGAGGATCATTCGGTGACTTTGCAGGAAATCTTGATACAACTCATATCAAGTGGTGGTTCTTACAAGAAGAAGAAGATCATATGGATTTCTTTCTTTCTGTGTAGTGTAACCTTGCTATCAAACATTCATCATATTGATATAAAAGTTCTCAGTTTCGATTGTGAAATTGAGAGGGAGACGTACCCACACGCGAGGACGAAAGTGGGGAACTTCCTTACCAAACTGCATGCGTATCGTTCTCTCTTTCTTTCTCTTTACAATTTTACATATTCTATAATTTTGCAATTCAATTAGCGTGCTAAGTTTTACAGTCTAATGATAAACATAGTGGATCAAACAGTTTCACCAAACCACCACTATTAAATCATTATACAAGCATACGCCAAGTGTTTGACAAAATTACTATCAAATTTCTAAATTCATTAGAAATACTGTTCTATGATAAGTGCATTGAAACGTCAAGATTTCTGAGTTGTACATTCATCCATTTCATTTAATAAAAATCCATCAAAGTTTTCACATGTCAAGTTTTCTAGTAGTCAGTTCAAAGTAGACGAAATTGATTCAGGACATTGATTTTCGCTGCTTTCAACTCGCTTTGATAAAACAATTTTAAATCCTTGAAAAAGTAAGAGGTGATCTATTCACACCCCTATTGATCATTTGCCACACCGTCTAACATTTTGTTTCAAAACGAATATGCATTGCTAAATGAGTCCCTTAAATGCGGTTTATCTCGATATAAGATAAAATTTCCTCCAGAAAAAGTCTTATGGTATTTTCCTATAATTCCTAGATTTAGACGCGTGTTTCGTAGTGAAACCGACGCAAGACACTTGACTTGGTATGCAGATGAAACAATTAGTGATGGAAAGTTTCGACATCCGACAGATTCACCATAGTGGTCTAAAATTGATAATGATTATCCCGATTTTGAAGGAGAAGCAGGAAACCTTTGCTTGGCATTATCTAATGATGGAATGAACTCGCATGGTCTTCAAAGTATCTCACATAATTTAATACTGGAAATGGGTAAGATTTTTATTCAAACTTCATCTATTATAATTTTTCGTGTTTTGACGTTTTGTAGAAAGTTTCAATCTAACCTTTATTAATCTTACAGTGGACACTGGTTGTTGGTTGCGATCAATCCAATAAGAGAAGTTGTATATTATTTGGATTCGTTAGAAGGCGATTGGAAAAAATACTCAAACATGAAGGAGATGGTTGATACATAAGTTAGATTGTTCTAAAATTTCATTTTAATACTTATTTACTTTTTTATGTGAGATTGTTTTAAATCTTCGTTTATATTTTGTTAGGGTTATACAAATTTTTAGATCACAAAGAAATATTCAAGTACCAAAGAGTAAGGAAAACAACATTACATGGATTAGAGTCCAGGTATATTTTCATAATTTTGATTATATTAGTGATGCTACTTGATAAAACAAGTTAAATTATACGAGATGATATATATTTGTATATTTTTCCATATGTAGTGTCCTCGTCAGCGCAATGGTATAGATTGCAGTTATTTCATGTTGAGGTTTATGAAAGAAATTATTCTTTTGAATCAAATAGAGATTCCATCCATGATATGAGTTTCTAACTTATGATTTATTCTAATATATTTAACACATTTCATCTAATTAATTAGTTTTAACTAAATCATATTATGTTATATTATGTAGTACTTTGATGAATATAAGTGTTCTACTTATAAGAAAGATCATTTGGACGAAATTAAGGAGAATTGATGTCAATACATTATTGAGATGAGAATTTATAAGGTATTGTGACACTTTCATTGATGATAATTTTGAGTATATATAAAATTGAGTTAATGAGATACTATGTCGTCATAGTGTAGTAAATTGTTGCAATATTGTTGTTGTTATTGAGATGAAAATTTTGTTTGTATGGTATGAATCGGGGAATTTTTAATGGTGGATTATAACGGAATCGGGGAATTTTGTTTGTATGTATGAATTGGGGAATTTTTAATGGTGGGTTATAACAAAATTTTGTTTGTTTGTATGGACGAAATCAGGGAATTTTGTTTGTATGCATGGTATGAATCGGGGAATTTTGTTTGTATGAATCTTGATTTTTTTTGTCACATTAATTTTTAAGTGTTATATATATAGATTGATTCTGATATATATGTCTTTGTTTGTTTTGTTTCAGGTAGGTGCATATGTAGAGGATATATAGATTCATTTAGGATTCTTCATTGTTGTTGTTTGTAGAGAAGATAGTAGAATATAGCAGCTCTAGAAGTTAACAATATGTACATTTGGTGCATATTTATTTGTTTATAAAGTTGTATATGTAAAGATTTAAATTTATGTTTATATAAATTATTGAACACTTTAAGTTGTATTTATGTATTTATAAATTGTTAGATTAAAGTTGTATATAAATATGTAAATTTGGTGCATATTTATTGGATTGAAGCTTCAAATTTATAAATTCAGGTGCAAATTTGAAAGACGGCGCTTAAACTTTAAGTGATTATGTGTACAGAGCGCTTAAAATATAAGTTGAATATATTAAAAAATCTATTAACATTAGACAGCGGTTTAAACCAAAAAGCGCCGCCTATTACGGGGAATAGAAAGCGCTTTTAAAATAACAAGCGTTGTCTAAAAGGGAACTTTAGACAGTGCTTGCCTAAAATATAAAAAAAAAGAAAAAAAATACATTAGACAGTGCTTTTTCTATAGTGTGCCTATAGCAGCGCTTTTACTTTAGACGGCGCTTGAGGAAAGGCTGTCTAAAGTGAAAGCGCTGCTACAGGCACACTATAGAAAGCGCTTACATTGTTAAAAGCGCTGCCTATAGAGGCTTTTAGAAAGTGCTTATTCAATAAAGCGATGACTAAGGTCTACATTACGCAGCGCTTTCACATAGACTAAAAGCGTTGCCTAAGGTTACAGCAGCGCAGGAATAGGCAGCGCTTATAAGCGTTTTCTATGGCAAAAAAAAGCGCTGTCTATGTGCTTGTTTGGCATAGTGTATAAAATTTGATCAGATTCCTTGGAAAATTAGAAACAAATGGTTTAACTGCTTTAGATTTGTTTTGGATATGAATTTTCTTATTACTCACATTTGTAGAGAAGATAATAGTTGTGTGGATTTTTCTGTTGACAATTTAGGCTGCACACCTAATTCCTTCACTCTTTTTTATTCTCCTTCTCTTAAGATTAGATGTGATTATGTAAAAAAAAAAAAAAAAGGTTAAGTTCGTCTCTTATTAGATTTCGATATTTTGAGTAGTTTTTGGTCTAGTCCCTTACTTTTTTTGTGTATTAATTTTTTTGGAATATAATATTTTCTTTTATAAAAAAATCTCTAACATTATTAATTTAGATAAAATATATTATAAATTTCAAATTTTTTATAATTTTTTATATTTTTTATTTAAATAACAGATTTTGATGAAGTTATTTTAAATTTCTTTTAAAAAAGAATTAATATCCTTTTATTAAACTTTATCATCCAATCACATTGCCTTCGTGTCAAATGTGGTTGATTCGGACATATCACCTCAACCTTAACAAACTTTTAGATACATTGAACAAAGATTAAGATATTTTCATTGTATTTATAATTATCAAAAACCATGTCTATTATAATCTTCCATCCTCTTTCCTCTATAAGATCCAAAGTTTACTTCCTACAAATGCAACTACTGAACTACAAAAGCACATGGCTATGACTATATTGGGATATTGCCACCATACACATTGTCATGTCTATCACTTTATATGTCACACATGGTAATGGCATGGCTCTTAAAGACTTTGACTTGGACCCAACACTTTCTTTGTTCCTATCTACATGAAAGGAATGGAATCATTAGTGGAAGATATCATATCAATATACCATCATGTGATATAGAATCATGTGTGACCCTACTTCATTAACTATATGGTGTCCTACATAGGAGGTGGTGTGTAATCATAAACCATAAAATTATCGAAAGTGGGTATGGCAATCTTATGCTAGCTTTGATTGTTCTTTCTCCTTTATGTGCTTTCTTTCTTTCACGTGTAAGGGATATTATTTAAAATATAACTTGGTTTGATCTTATGTAATTTGTGACGAGAGAAGTCGATTTAGAGAAAATAAAAAATAAAATCACAATATAATGATATTTGTTGTAAATTTTATTGTAAATTACGATAAAATTTATTATTAATTTATAAGATAAAGAATAGTAACAACAAAAATAAATAATTTATAAGAATAATAATTCGTACACAGATAATATAATAGAATACAACAAGAAAAAGATGAAAGTTGGTTTATTCAGTTCGATTAAACGATCTACTCTGGAGGAGAGAGTAACTCTCCAATTCACTATACTCAGAAATTTGTTACAAGAGATTACATATGAGTTACAAGAAAATAGTCTTTGTCTTCAGATTCCCAAGAACAACCCTGAAGGCTCCAAAAATTAACCTTATTTTCTATCCAAGTGTTTCCCCAATCTCTTCAACCTTCAATATATGAATAACTCAAACCCAATGTGTAAACAAGTGTTTCACAATTCCCAATAATCTTAGATAACTCCAAAGGTTTCCAAAACTCTTGTCTTTCTAAGATTTCTCTTGAGAATAGTCAAAACCCTTTGTCATGCCTTTAAACCCTTATTCTCCTTCTTTTTTTTTAAGTTCTAAGATTGTCCGCACTATAATAACAGAAGAGATACATACTTATAATAGCCAAAATCCAACAAATTCATAACAAATCCCAAAACATATCTCCTTAATTGTTAGAATAAAAGATATTATTATAATATTATAATATCTCTCAAATATTATAAATATCTTATAATATCTCTTAGACTATTATATATATATATATATATATATATATATATATATATATATATATATATATATATATATATATATATATATATATATATATATATATATATATATATATATATATATATATATATATATATATATATATATATATATATTAATATTTTTATATATTAATTTATATGATCTCCAAATTAATATAAATATTCTAACATTAATGAATTGATCAATGAGCTGAATCGACTGAACCCGATACCCATAAATTGTTCGGATCAGATTACTTTTCGGCCTTTTATTTTTTGGCAATCTCGAAATATGTTTTCTTTCTCTTCATCAACAAATGTTTTAAGGCATATTACAACAATTTCCACGTTGACTTTGAACCGCGTTGATACCAATTTAACCATCAACAACATTGTTGCTCTCTACCAAGTTGAAACTCTAATCAATAACTTTGATCAAATTACAACAACCATTGAATTTTGATCTCGCCACTTGCATCCACTTGTTTCCAATTACCTTTTTATGTCTAGGTGATTTAACAAACCTACAAGTATGATTTTTCAACCACCATTGACTCCACCTATTTTCAAATGCATGCCTGAAAGTTTTTCTTATTTTGTTTTGATGTCCTTCAGCCACATTAAAAATATAATATCCAAGTCTAGCATAACTTTCTCTTTGAGATGCTACAATAACCCTCCTTACCTTATCATGAGTCAAATGATAATCAGAGATCTCCGTAACTGTTCTCTCACTACTACTAGTATCTATAGTAGAAAACTTCACCTTAAACTGAGTTTTCTCCGTTATGGTTTCTCCCAGGTTTCTCCATTGGTTTTCACTATTCTCCCTCTGAAGAAATTGTCTACCAACCAAGTAAGTTGTTTTAACCTCAGCTCTTTCCCAAAAACTCAATAACAACTCAGCGGTAACATGCATTTTTATCCATTGATTTCTGCAAAATTCATTATATTCCTCTGAAACTCACTCAAGGCATTTATAACGCCTTAAACTCAAATCTCATAGTTCTTCCTTGTCATGAATGTCTCCCACTAGTTAATGATGAATGAACAATATTTGAACCTTCTAAAATATATTGACCATATATTTTAGACCCTTTAACAATAATTAATTCATCATGCAAAATCTTTAACACTCCATGTTCAACTCTAGTACAATAGCCTAGATCATTAAACATACTTATAGATAACAAATTTCGTTTGAGTTTTGGAACATACCTCACATTGTGAATAAGAAGTTCACAATCATCAAATATTTTAAGTCTGGCCGTACCAATACCATGAACCTTGCAAGCCCTATTATCACCAAGGCGAACAACTCCACCTTGAACCATCTTCAAAGATTCAAAGTATTTTATTCTTTGACTCATGTGATAAGAGCAGCCTGAGTCAATGACCCAACTCTCTTCAGTTTCTAAACTCGATACTACTAGTACACTGGCATCCTTATAACTTTTCTCACCCAAGGCAACTTCAAATTGAATAGAATCTTCATTGATTTTTCTCTCAGGACAATCCCTTTTAAAGTGACCTATTTTTTGACAATTAAATTTTTTTACCTTTGACTTGTCATACCTCTTTAATTTATATATCCCTTTACGCTCACCTTCTCCTCTTGACACATTTAAGCCTTCACCACTATATTCAATCTTTAAATATTTCAACTTTGAAAATTCTTTGGATTTCACCGCTGTCTAGACTTCATCCAAAGTAATAGTATCTTCTTTACCATAAAGAAGGGCATCCTTAAAGTTCTCAAAAGATCTGGGTAATGAACTCAACATGAGAAAATCCTTGTCCTCATCTCCAATCTTCACTTCAATATTCTCAAGATCATCAATAATCTTATAAAGTTATGTAAGTTGCTCAACTATGGATTTATGTTATACCATTCAGAATGAATATAGTTGTTGTTTCAGATATAATCTGTGAGCCAATGACTTAGTCATATACAATGATTCAAGTTTTACCCACATAGCAACCGTAGTTTTCTCCGTGGAGACCTCTCTTGTAAGAACAAGTATTTCTACATCTGGCCTTAAGATTTTTTATGATAACTTTACATGTTATCTTTATGAACAATTGTATATGCTAATGGTTTGTTCTAGTGTGTAGCTACTTCTATAATGTTCTGACTTTGGTATCAATGCTTGTGACATCATCAGGTTCTGAACATGAACTACTGGAAGAAAACACGTGGTTATGTATTATAGTTGAAGTCAAGGTTCTGAATCTATCTTGTGCAGCGTGTCTTAGGAATGTTAGTACAAGAGGTTCTGATCGTGACTTTATGGTTAAGCTTTGGAGGCCTTCTAAAGCTTTGCTTTTATGTGTTACAAGTTCTAAAGATTATGAAGATGAGGTTTTGTTGAACAAATTCTAATGATCTGAAGAAAAACACGTTCTTACAACCAAGTGTTGAAGACTCTGAAGACAAAGTTCTATTTGACAAGTTCCGAAGATTCCAAGACTTAGTTTCTAAGACTTAAGAGTGGATCTTCTACAAAAAGATTCAACGTTTAACATTCAAATATCTGAAGCCTTTGAAGATAAGAAGAAGTTCAAAATGCTTAACGTGTGATGGTGTACAAAAGGTACATAAACTGTCTGTGACCTCTACTCTCTAGGGTGGCATAAGGACATGCTTTCTATACTATATAGTGACCACTCTCATTATGATCGTTGAGAACAAACAACTAGATTTCTGATTTACCTTTCCACCCTTTCAACAGATCTCTCTTACAATATATAAAAGGAAGACTTAGAAGCTGAAGAAAAGTAAGAATCAACATCACACAAAATATATCGGATTAAATCAAGCTCAAGCAAAACTACACCAAAGCGTTGTGCAAACTCTTTAGAGAAAATATTCTATGTATAGTTTGTAAATAGGCAAGGAGTTGTTGCTCGTATCTTGCTGTAAAACACTTAGGTGTTTTCTTTGTACTAAAACGTCTGTGTAATCTTCTTACGAGAAGTAATATTTAATATACTGAAAGAACTCAACGGTTATTGATTGATACCTTAAGAGACCGAGTGAAGGTCTAATATCAAGAAGACTCTTACTGCAGCTTGAGTGGATTCGCAATAAGGATCGACGAACTTATTAGGGGTGCCAATAAGGTTGATTTGACTTATTGTAGGTTATCTATAATCAATTTGGTTATAGCCGATCAAGTACTTGTTGAAGGCGAAATCACCTCTAGGGGTGGACTGGAGTATATTCGTTAACAGTGAACCTGGATAAAAATAATTGTGTTCATTTATTTTTATGTTCTAGGTTAACTTGGTCTTTCATCATCGAAAAAGAATTCAAAATTATTTTTGATGAAACCCAATTCAAACCCCTCTTTCTTGTGTTTCTCACACCTTTAATTGGCATAAGAGCTCTGGTTCTGGTATTGATAGTTATCAAACACTTAACCGTATCACATGAAGATCCAAACGAGTTTTTCTTTGAAGAAGCACAATGGTTGAACCCACACTAACTAAAGTTGCTTCAAATTCAAACGATAAAAGTTACAATGTAAAACCTCCCATCTTTGATGGTAAAAGGTTTGAATACTGGAAAGACAAACTATAAAGTTTCTTTCTAGGTCATGATGTTGATCTTTGGGATATGGTAGTTGATAGCTACATATCTCCCGCAGATGACACTTGAAAAGAGATAACTAGGAAAGCTATGACTGATCAATAAAATAAAGACTGTAAGAATCATTATAAAGAAAGAACCATCTTACTGAATGCAGATTCTTATACTGAATATGTTAAGATCACAAATAGAGGCTCTGATAAGTCTATATTTGATTCTCTTAAAATGACTCTTGAAGGAAATGATTAAGTCAAAGAAACCAAGGCGCTGGCCTTGATTCATAAATATGAAGCTTTCAAAATGGAGGATGATGAAAGCATTGAAGTCATGTTCTCAAGATTTCAAACCTTGGTTGCAAGACTGAGAGTTCTGAACAAAGGCTATTCAACTTCATATCATGTGAAGAAGATTATCAGAATCTTTCCATCTAAATGGAGGCCTATGGTAACTGCACTCAAGCTTTCTAAGGATCTGAACAACACTTCTCTAAAAGAACTGATAAGTTATTTGAGAATTCATGAGATTGAGCTAGAATAAGATGGACCACAGATGAAGATAAAATCTATTGCGCTCAAGGCCATCAAGAAATCTGAGAAGTCCAAAGCTCTTCAAGTAGAAGAGATAGAGGATTCAGAAGAAGATCTTGATGATGAAGAAGATGATTTGTCTCTACTATATGGAAGGGTTAACCGTCTCTAGAAGATAAGTCATGGAAACAGGTTTAGAAGTTCAAGAAGGATTGGAGGTCGCTTCGAATCAACTACTGATCAGAGAAAGTATAGTGGCTACGAAGTAATTTGTTTTGAGTGCAATGAGCCAGGACATTACAAGAATTATTGTCCTAACCTTCAAAAAGAAATTCCAAAGAAGAAATCTCCCAAAGGAAAAAAGAAAGATCTAATGGCAACTTCGGATGATTTAGACTCATCCAATTACGACTCTAAAGAAGATCAGGCTAACTTGGCTCTAACGGCTCATGCTGGGACATCAAGTTAAGTGATTTCCCTAGAAGACAAAGATGATTCAGAAATAGGAGAAATATTCTGCAAAGAGGTATTCTCTGATCTTACTCATTATGAATTAACATATTCTTTTGTTGAAATTCAGGAAAAACATGAGTTACTCAAGATTCAGTTCAAGGATCTCAAAAAGACCCATGAATCTGTATCTGCTGAAGTCAATAAGCTAAAGGAAAAAAATTTTGTTTTAAAAGAAATTTTTTAAAATTAAAATATGAAAACTATACCCTTAAAGGAAAGAGAAATCTTCCAAAGGCCTCTAAAAGTTTTGATGATTTCATCAATAAATATGACAAATCTTTCCAGAAATTCCTAGCTAAGAGCATAGGGAGAAGCACGTTAGCTTCTATGATCTATGGTGTAAGAAGAAATGGAGTAAATGGTATTGGTTATGATCCTCATGAAAAGTCTAAATCTAATAAGGAAAACATACCAACTACTTTATACTCTCATTTTGTGCCTGTTAGGTTTGAGCCAAAAGAAGATGGAAAAGATGAAGAGAAATCTGATTCTAAATCTGATGATACTCAAGTGGCTAAACCAAATAGTTTTAACACCTGTAAATTTGATTATCCCTCTCCTAAAACCAAATTTGTTTACAACTCTGGTAGAACTAACAGAAAGGGATCCAAGAAATTATGGGTACTAAAAGATAAGATAATTTATGTTGCAGACATCCTTAGTAGTGAAATTGAAACACCTATATTGGCACCTAGACTCTGTTTGCTTGCAACTCGTGATGGGAAAAAGGCATAGGTTCCAAAGCATGGAACTTAAGCATAATATCATCATGGGTTTCAGAGGTGATCAAAAAGAGAAGATCATAGACTCCAAAATAGAAGTTGTCTGTCAAAGATAACTTTATCATGTTCAATGAAAGGAGAATAATATTGGTTATTTCACCAAACCATTGAAACTTCTGCACATTGGTTTTTTGGACCAAGTGAAAACTAAGTCAATCAATGAAAAGAAGTATGAATCAGTTATGACTACAACAAATGGACTTGGGTGAAGTTTCTCAATCACAAAGATGAGTCACACTCTGTATTCACTACCTCCTGACTTTGCAAGAAATGGCTAAAGACCATGATCATTGAAACCAATTGTCAAAGCATCTATGGGAAGATGCAGTAAACACAACTTGTTATATCCTGAATAATGTCTTCTTAGACCTATTCGTGGGATGACTCTTCATGGATTATGGAAGAACAAGAAACCCAAAATTTTGTATCTTCATTTGTTTGGATACTCTTGTTATATCATAATATCTAAAGAAAATCTGAACAAGGTTGATTCAAAGCTCAAAGTGTATCATGTTAGGATGTTCTAAACGCTAAAAAAGCTACATAATATGTAACCCTGAGACTCTTCGTTTAAAGAATCAATTCATGTTAGGTTTGGTAAAAGCTTGACTCTGAGAAGTCAAACCTAGTTTATATGCTTGCAGGTGTGAAGATTACTTCTCAAAATTTGAAATTAATAGAGTTGATACTGAAGACCAAGAAGTAAGAAGATCATAAGGATTAATATCCATGATAGAATCTACATCTTCTAATGAATCTCTTGAGGAAAATAGATGGAAGCTGATTGTTCAAGAAGATTCAAATGAGCTCTACAACTTATTAAAGAAGGGGATCTTGTCATATACAAATACATCAGGTTAATATTTATGTGTTTTCTGACAAAGTACTTATAGACATCTCTATAAGTTAGAAGTCATTCTATCAAGGAAAAATTCAATATATTCATGCTCAGATGAACAACATCTCCTATAAAAGTTATCTGCACTTTAGACAATGAAGAATCTCTTCATTAATTAATGGTAGACTAAATTTATACGCTTGCTCATTTGAACGACATGTAAAATTTAACTATCTGACATAGTTGGCAAACTACTTTACTGGGAAAGATAATCGATAGTAAGTTTACTAAATACTTATCATGTGTGTCTATCTTGTTTCTTTTCTTATGTCTTGGAACTCGTCATATCTCTCACCATAAATCTCCATTTATTAAGATTTTAATCTCCATGTATCTCAGTTATCTGAACCGTGTCCCTTATACAGTCAGTCCTGCTTTCCCTTCCTCTATTTAAAGCGTCTATCACCCATCTTTAGCTATTCATCTCTCCAAAACACCAATTTTCTTCTCTCTCCTTGTTTATATCTCCTCATGGCCTCAAGAACCTTTCACGGTGATGAGGACTCTCTCGAAATCATCTATGAATGTTGCCCGAATATTCAAAGGCTAATCAGAGACAATCTTGGTCTTACTTAGAGTATAATCGTGCAAGGATGGTCCAGTTATTTTTACATGTTATTTGGACCAATCTATCCTAACCTGGTCATAGATTTTTGGCTGCATGTTGATGTTAGGTCAAATGGCACTTCCATCCACTCATCTGTTTTTGGTAATCCCATCATTATCTCCCCATTATCAATTGTAATTTCCATTGGTTGTTCCCAAGTTGGAATTACTATAGAAGCCTTCCAAAACAAATACTCATTTGGTGATAGACTCCAATTTATTCATAACATCTCTGATGAATATGGGCACATGAATCTTTCCAATCTTCTCCCAGCTGCTTTAGTTTGGTTTCAACTTGTGTCGACAAACTTTAGACATAGAGGATCTATGATGAACACCCTAACCTATATGGATAGAGTTCTTATCTACTTCTTTATCCATAATTTTAGAGTCAACTTACCTCAATCCAATTTTAACTACCTAAGAGACTCAATCATTGCTTCCCGAACTCGGCACCAGACCTTCATACCTTTTGCAAGAGTTCTCTTTGTACTCTTCACCAAGGCCAGAATCATTGGAGTCGTTCATCATAATGAATCTAAGGGTGTTCTTGAGTAAGTATGATGCGAAGTATTTGAAGTCTAGGCTATAGGAGTTGTCTCTTCTAGTTGTGTTCTATGTCCTAATAGTACTGTGTCGTACTTGTTATTACCTATTTAATCAATGATATGTTTTATGCTGTTATGATTGCATTATATTGGATATATGTGTGCTGATTAAACTATTCTATTCCCATAAAAGTGTAGCAAACATTTCCTCTAAATCCTATGTCTTAACAGATTCAGAGGGAGCTGTGAGCTTAACTCTTAATTTGTCGGTTACAGTGATTACCCAATATAAATTGTTCTATCAAAATACATGGTTTTGTCATCATCAAAAAGGGGGAGATTATAAGAATAAGAAGTGTTTCTACATCTGGCCTTAAGATTTTGATGATAACTTTACATGTTATCTTTATGAACAATTGTATACGCTAATGGTTTGTTCTAGTGTGTAGCTACTGTTATAATATTCTGACTCGGGTATCAAGGCGTGTGACGTCATCAGGTTTTGAACATACACGACAAGAAGAAAACACGTGGTTATGTGTTACAGTTAAAGCCAAGGTTCTGAATCTATCTTCTACAATGTGTCTTAGTAACGTTAATACAAGAGGTTCTGATCGTGACTTTATGGTTAAGCTTTGGAGGCCTTCTAAAGCTTTGTTTCTATGTGTTACAAGTTCTGAAGATTATGAAGACAAGGTCCTGCTGAACAAGTTCTGATGATTTGAAGAAATGCAAGTTCTTACAACCAAGTGATGAAGACTCTAAAGACAAAGTTTTAAGTGACAAGTTCTGAAGACTCTAAGACTTAGGTTCTAAGACTTACGAGTTAATTTTCTACAACAAGCTTCAACGTTTAACATTCAAATATCTGAAGCCTCTAAAGATAAGAATAAGTTAAAAATATTTAATGTGTGATGGTGTACAAAAGGTACATAAAGTGTCTGTGACCTCTACTTTCTAGGGTGGCGTTAGGACATGCCTTTTCTGTACTATACAGTGAACACTCTCATTATGACCGTTGAGAACAAACAACTGGATTTTCGATTTACCTTTATACCCTTTCAACGGATCTCTTTTACAAGATATAAAAGGAAGACTTAGAAGATGAAGAAAAGTAAGAATCAACATCACACAAAATATATTAGATTAAATCAAGCTCAAGCAAATTACACCAAATCATTGTGCAAACTCTTTAGAGAAAATATTATGTGTATAATTTTGTACATAGGAAAGGAGTTGTTGCTCGTATCTTGCTGTAAAACACTTAGGTGTTTTCTTTATACTGAAACGTCTGTGTAATACACTAAAAGAAATCAACATTTGTTGATTGATACATTGAGAGACCGAGTGAAGGTCTGATCTCAAGAAGACTCTTGTTGTGGCTTGAGTGAATTTGCAATAAGGATCGACAAACTTATTGAGGGTGCCAATAAGGTTGATCTGACTTATTGTAGGTTATCTGTAATCACTTTGGTTATAGTGGATTAAGTCCTTGTTGAAGGAGAAATCACCTTGAGGGATGGACTGGAGTAACTTCGTTAACATTGAACCAAGATGAAAATAATCGTGTTCATTTATTTTTATGTTATAGGTTAACTTGGTCTTTCATCATCGAAAAAGAATTCAAAATTATTTTTGGTGAAACCCAATTCAACCCCCCCCCTTTCTTGTGTTTCTCACACCTTCATCTCTTAGAACTTTATCCCCGAGGCACAATATAATGACACTTCTGGCCTTATCCATCACCTCGGTCTTTTGTACATGTGTAAGACCTGCAGGCATCAATGTTTCACTCTTTAAAGCATCGATACACTTCTCTTGAATTAAAATTGCTTGTATATGGATTTTCCACAACCCGGAGTCGTTGTTTCCAGAAAATTTCTCGATCTCCCATCTACTAAATATGGTTCTCAATACCTATTTGCTCACGCTCGTCGCACCACTTGTTGTGAATCTTGTTGTGAATTACGACAAAAATCAATATCAATCTGTTAGGCAAAGAATAATAGCAACCAAAATAAATAGTATACAACAATAATAATTCGTACACAGATAATATAACAGAATAAGGAGAGAAAAATATGAATGTTTGTTTACTAAGTTTAGTGAAATGATCTACTCTGGGGGAGAGAGCAACTCTTCAATTCACTATACTCAGAAAGTTATTACAAGAGATTACAAATGAGTTACAAGAAAATAGCTTTTGCCTTTAGGTTCCCAAGAACAACCCTGAAGGCTCCCAAAAATTAACCAATTTTCTATCCAATAGTTTCCCCAACATCTCCAACCTTAAATATATGAATAACTCAAATCCAAAGTGTAAACAAGTGTTTCCCAATTCTCAATAACCTTAGATAACTCTAAAGATTTCCAAAACACTTGCATTTCTAAGGTTTACCTTGAGAATAGCTAAAACCCGATGTCCTATGCCTTTATATCCTTGCTCTCCCTTTTTTTGTAAGTTCTAAGATTGTCAAACTCTAACAACAGAAGAGATATATATTTATAATAGTCAAAATCCACCAAATTCATAACAAATCCCAAAACGTATCTCCTTAATTGAAAAAGATATTATTATAATCTTATAATATTTCTCTAGTATTATAAATATCTTATAATATCACTTAGACTATTATAAATATATATCTTATAATATTTTTTATAATATTAAAAATATTGTTGTACCCCAAAATTTGCCCTCTCATTTTATCAAGATTTCCCCTCACAAGACTCTGTGGACTCCAGACAGGATTAGGGTTTGCTCAGCTCTAGTATTATAAATATCTTATAATATCTCTTAGACTATTATAAATATATATCTTATAATATGTTTTATAATATTATAAATATTGTTGTACCCCAAAATTTCCCCTCTCATTTTATCAAGATTTCCCCTCACAAGACTCTGTGGACTCCTGATAGGATTAGGGTTTGCTCAGCTCAAGACATCTCCTTGCACTGATGACCTAAAATTAGGGTTTGAGTTTGCACAAGGATTTTTGGACTTCCAATGCCTAAAGTGACTTTCATACTTCATGTTGGACTTATAAGATTGCCCATACCAAGTTTCAAGCCTTGAATCAAATTTTTGCCCAGTCAATTGGACAGTTGACCTAGAAATCAGCTGTATTGGGGAAAAAGTCAAATGTGGCCAATTTACAGTCAAAACTCATAATTTTTGATCCACAAAAACATTATAGACTCATATGAACCATTTGATCAAGTTTGGACCACAACTCCTCAAGAAATTTGATCAGATCATCAAAAGGGAAACATGGTCATTTTTAGGGTTTTGAATATAAAAGGGGCAATTTCTGATTTTTCACCTAGCCAATGGCAAATTGGGTTCAAGTATGGATTCAAGGAATCAATGAAATCATCTTTACCTAATCACAAGGTTCAAAAGATCTCAAATGCATTGGATTGACAGATGAATTTTCCAGTCAACTGATCAAAAATCAACTGTACACAGAAAAGTCAAACTTTGACTTTTTGTTCAAAATAGAGTGCCAAGGGTCATTTTTCATCAAGATGTGTCAAAACATGAAACTTGTTCACCAAGAAACCTAAGTTTGGAAATTAGGGTTTAAGATTGAAAAATTTCATAACTTAGAAATTTTCTAAGTTATGAAATTTTCTTTTTTTTCCCCAACTTTTCCCAACATTTTCACCATGATGCAATTGGATTCAAACAAAACCTCCAACATGAAAGTTGTATTCCTCCACAAAATCTACAACTTTGAGTCACAAAGTTTTCCCAAAATATGCTTGTATATCAAGTTATGATTTTGTGAATAGAGGTCCAAAAACATTCTAACTTAGTGAAATTTTGCCCTAGTTTAGGCAGGATTTTGACCTATCTTCATGGCCATGTTTCACCTAGTTCCAATTGGAATCTCAAAATGAATTTCAAAGATGTATTGTAGAGCATGTTTCAAGCTTTCCAAAATGTCCAAGAAATCTCCAAAATCATTTGTGGTTAGGAAGAATCGAAGGTTTGAATTTGGCAAAATATCACTTTGATCCATGGCATTTTTCATGTTGATACAAGTTGCAATTTCTGTCCAGCATTGCTTATACTTGTTTACAGGTCCTTAAACCCTTCCACACTCAAAACTTGAATGCAAATACAATGGATTAAGGCATGGTTCTAATCAATGAAGCATTATACAAAGGATTAATCTAAAAATGGCAAAAAGTTAACAATGCCATTTTGATAAAGGTTGCTTTATGCAATTTTGTTTCTCTTGAGCATTGCACCAAGTCTTTTGCAGCAAAAAACATCCACAAATATCAGGGAAAGTACACCAACTATGTGCATGTATGGAGTTAGCCTGTATAGGCCTGGCCTTGGTCACTTCTCACTTTTGCTTCAAAACCAAGTCAACTTGCAAAAAGCACATAACTTTGCAATCTGATAAAACCAAAGCTTGTAAACATTTCAAACAAGTTTTGCATATCACACTAAGTCAGAAGCACGAGCTAACCACTTCTCAAACCTTCCAAAACACCAAAATCACATTTTCTTGCAAAACATGGCAACTTCTGCAGTTTGACATCCAAAGCAAAATCCACTCGTGCATTTTGCTTGCAACCACTTCAAACACATTCTAAACAACACACCTAAGCTATCCCAACCATTGGCCAGCAACTGTAACCTTGTTTTCAAGCTTCACCATTTTTGAATTCTGACTGTGCAGGTTAACTTCTACAAGCTTATTCAGGCAAGTTCAAAGCTAGCTAAGCATTGGGAAAGCTCCAAGGAACTTCAAGCAAGCTCACAACCATCTCAGGCCTCACTGAAAACCCCTGCATTGCCATACTCGAGCTTTACTGAAATAGGTAAAGTTCAAACTTCTATCTCTCTATTTAGGAATCATTAGGCTTAGGTTTGTGAATAAAAAATGTAGTACTCATTGCCCTTGAGCTGTACATATGCATAGATTTCATTTAAGTTAACTAAGCTGAGAGAATCTGAATGATGAACTTTCTGAAAAAACTAGGTTAGAAATTAGGGCCAGAGAAATTCTCTCTGGTCTTTGAGAGTTAGATTAAGTTTTTTATATGGTTAGAATCGTGTGATCATGCTCTATAACTTTCATGTTGCAAGTTTTTGTTTTTAAGCACAAATGCAGGATTTCCAGTTTTGAATACCAGACGCACGTTTTTCTTGTCACAAGGTTGAAGATGAAGGCCATCTGGGCTGGGCCTAGCTATTCCATGCTATTTGCACCCCTGGGCTTGCTGTTCACACCCCCTTGGCCCATTGTTTTTATATTTTCATATTTTTTCATTTCTTTTTAGTTTCTGACTTTTATTTATTTTTCTAAATATTAAAAATTACCAAAAATATTTTCTAAAGATTTCATATTTTATTTTATTATTTTTATTATTTTTTTGAACATAGAAATAATTACTAAATAATATACTTTTATTTTCTTAAAATAAAAACTTATAAATATTATAAAAATATTATATATTTTTATTTTTATTATTTATACACTTAAATAATATTTTCTCACATATTTTTATTTTTTAACATTTGTATATATTTTATTTATTTTATTGTACATAAATAAATAACTATAATATATATATTTTCTTAAAACAAATTAGGGTTTCCACCCTTAATAAAAATAATCTTTTATTTTCTTATTTTTGATACATTAAATAATTTATTTTTACATACATAAAAATAATACAAAAACATTTTTTTGCATATTTATAATATATTGCATATTTATATCTAATTGTCCATTTAAATATTTTCTTATTTATTATTTGTATAAAGAATTCAATATGGTTGTAATAACTTTAGGGCTTTTATTTTTTGCAAAATATCCCCTATTCAAAATTGTATCCTCCTCCCCATAATCATGTTGTAATAATTGTAGATTTATTTTTACGCACTTTATTGCTTTCAAATATGCATGATAGAAAGATTAGGGTTTGTATGAAAAACAAAAATCAAACAAATAGTTAGACCTAATATAAGACAAAAATGCATGAAAATGACAACACAATGCACACAAGCACCCCTAGGGTTTCATCCACTTGTTGCCTTAAAAATGGCCATGGTATGCATGCTAGGAATCTTGGCAAAACAAAAACAAAACAAAAGATCATAGTCCCTTGATGACGCTATCTTGGTTGCCTATACAAAAATGATCTAGTCCCTCAAAAATTTGCTAAAGATACTTGGCAACATTGTTATCATGGTCATACGATGACCCGCGCCTGTCCCGTTTAACATCCAAACACAAGGTTGTTTACCAAATACAATGGTAAAACAACAATGTCAAAGGGTTAAAAATGTGTAGGAAAGACTTTTGAGTAGGTAGGTAGATGCTCCTAGTTACTTGATCAAACTTGCAAACATCCTCACTATTTTCAAAAACACAACACAATTTCAAAACATTTTCCCAAATCAAACTTCCAAACATTGAAACATCTTTTCAAAAGACAAACACCTTTGTATATATTCAAACAAGAATCATTACAAAGGTTGCCTAGACAAGGCCTCTTTTCAAAATATTTTCAAAACCACACACAAAGCACCATTTCAAACAATTGAAAAGCAAAAGCAAGTGATCTAAAACAAGTAACTAAGAGCCCATGGAAAACCATGGATGAAAAGGGTGCTAGCACCTTCCCTTTTCATAATCTACCCCCCGAACCCAAGAAAACATCTCAAAGGTCTTTCATGTGCTTTTTGACCTTTCCTTTGGATAAATAAAAAGTCGGTGGTGACTCTTGCTAAACCGAAACATTTACGAACACAAACGCAAAACCTCAAGTCAGTTCTCCCACCGTTTCATAGAATTGGCGGGTCTGCTGGGGAGATATTTTATAAAAGTGGGGTTAGCTTAGGGTTTTAGATCACCTTTACATGCTTATCTTGTTTGATTTGTATGCTTTACATTTTTTGGTTCCTTGTTTGGGTTTGCTTTAAATCCTACACCCGGATTTGGGGGCACCTTTTAGGTAAGTAGCAATAAACTGTGAGGGAACTGTGCGGGGTATACCGACATGGTTGAAACAGTAGCTACGTTGATGTGGCACTTTGGTTGGTACCAGTAACCCTTGAGTTGAATCAAGGAGATTACGTGGCCGCCGCGTGGTGTCGTGAAGCATCAACTGACCTTAGAACCTTACTTGACCAACTTGGCCTTTAGGACGTAGTGAGATGACCGGTTTCGGTGTAGAGCTGAAAATTGGTAGATACTCGATACTACACTCATTGAGGGTTGTTTCCTTGGAATATTTTGGTCGCCTGTAAAAGGCTAAATTGAAACAATGAACAAGGAAACCATCCAGTGATATTGAGCTCCTTAGAACTCGGTTACTATTTCTAAGACAGGTTGAGCCAACTAGACTTCAAGAGGGTACTTACCTATAAACTCCATGCAAGCCTAAACCTAAGGACTTGTCTGCTTTGTGTGAATATGATTATTTGCTTACTTCGCATATCTGTACATAACATCATACCATAGCATTTTCAATAACCATTTCAAGGATCTCGAAGGTCTTTGATGCAGGGTCACTTTGAACCAGACGTCTACCAAAGGGCAAGATGATTCACTTTCCTCTAAACAAACACCGTCAAAGATCAAGTACAACAACTTGAGTCAACGGATGTGATCCACTTGACATGGTGAGCTTGATTCTCGTGGAAAGACATCCACCGATACAAAGTTCTCCAATCAAAGATATTCGTTTTCTAACATTTTCTTATGTTTACCCCGTGAGATCCTTGAAAACATGCATCCACATATCATGCATCTTATCATGACAGGTTTCTCCTTTTCAGGTCTCCTTATCTTCCTACTGTTTATTTCAGTAGAGATGGCTCTAGAGAAGACTATCAAGGACATCCAGGCTCAAAATTCTCAACTCCAAGAGATGTTCTTGAACCTGTCCAAGGGACAAGAAGAGGTGAAAGCTCTCCTCACAAGGGGAATGGTCATAGGGAATCCAGGGGGTATCAAGAATGACCAGTTGGAAGGGATATAGATTGAGATGGCAACAATGAAAATTCATATGATGGGACAACTGGTGGGCCAGATGGCTCTTATTCAAAACCTGGCTCAAGGACAAGAGGATCTAAAGGTCCTCATCAACAAACTGCATCAGGATGGATGTAACCAAATGGGGCAAACAACTAGGGTTGACGATCAAGTCATCATTCAGCCTCCCTTGAGAGAAGAAGCCGAGAGAAAACCTCCTCAGTTTGCTTCAGGGTCACAAGCCCAACAACAACCTCACCAACGTTAACAGGGTAATCGGCGTAAGCAAAATACATCTGAAAAGCGCTTCACTGAGATTAACATGTCATTATCCCAAGTGTTGCAACGCTTGTTGGAAGTTGAACTCATTTTATTAAGGGACCCCCCTCGGCGTCCTAACACAGCCTCTCCAGGGTACAATCCAAATGCAAGATGTGCGTATCATTCCAACAGTCCTGGACATGACACCGATAGTTGTTGGGCATTGAGAAACAAAATTCAAGATCTTATTAAAGAAACAACGCTGGAGTTCACACAAGATGGCCAGATGAAAATCTTCCGCTGAGGGTTCTCCACTTGAAATGACAAGTTCGAACAAAGAGGCTTCTGTTCATTTTGAATTTCCAATTGTAATTTCTTTTGTTATTCAAACAATTATCTATTAAATGTCAAACTTTGTTTCATTAATGCATTGCATATGTTTGTCTTGAATTCATATTTTCGTTTTCACTATATTTAAACTGTGCTTTTCATTCCTCTTATGACACAACCCTTTAGAGGGAGGATGACGAAAACAATGCCATAATCTCATACAGTATGCTTTTGGACAGACCTTGCTGACGATGTACAGGCGTTTCTTTCAAATCCTAAACACTGGAGTTATAAGGAAGATAATCCCTAGTCAACCCCTTCGAGCCAAAGAAGTAGAAGTTTTCTGTTTTAACACGAATTGAAACCTTTAATCAAAACCTGGGGCAGGGTAGTCTCTCAGTTAATTCAAATGCGTGTTAAAGTCGCAAACTCTCATCTTGTAATACAATGAATGACATCAAAAACTTTCCTTTGGAATCAAAAGACGGTGATGGTTCCTTATCACATAGGCAGTCATTATCTCTCAAAAAGGAAAAAGCCCACTAAGTCAATACCTACAAAAGAGGTTTAAGAAAACTAGGGCATCCCGCTGACTGTAAATAAAAAAAAACAGGAACAGTCACGCAAAAATTAGGGATAACAAATAAGAAAGAAAGAGGTCGCTACAAATCCTCAAAAAAAAAATAATGTTACAAAAATGACTGCCTTCCAAGAAACTCAACTTGTTTGAACCATCACCAAAATGTCGTTCCAGATTCATTTGGAGTGCAAACGCACAATTAACTGAGTTTAGGACTGAAGAACATCACGAAGAGCGGGTGGGTACAAATATACTTTGAGCCTTTATCCTTTGTTTCTTAAAACCGTGAACCAAGCCACGTTACAACCCTTCAAAAGTCCTAATTGAATCATGGGTTAGTTCGAAAGCATACTGTTACAAAAGGTATCCTGACTCCTGTAAGGATTTGCTCTGAATCCTAAGTTGAATTTTTCTTACAAAAGTTTTCTGTTAAAAAACGTATTTTCAAAATTTCAAGACAAGCATAAACTTTGCATTATTTGAATATCGTTGCTTGCATATGGCTATTTGTTTGACAGCGAAGAAATTCACACAATGAATATCTGATGAACAAAAGTTCTCTCAGTGAACAAAATCACTTCAAGTGGGATGACACTCCCGTTACAAAAAATCTCCTATCAACAAAGGGGACATGACATGGCATTTTCCAATAAACATGGGGCAGTCTAGTCAAGATTTCAAGAAATCTCTCAAAGTCCAGTTAACCTGGGGCAGTCCAGTCAAGATTTCAAGAAATCTCTCAAAGTGTAGAGTAGCTAGGGGCAAGTCTCCGTCACCGTCACTTGGGGAATTGAACGTCAATCCCAACAAAGGGTTACATACAGTTAAACATTTCCTAGCAAAGCCATAAACACTCGCTACTTGGGGCAGTCACAAATCTCTCTAAATTCCTCCTCATAAGATGGCTCCCAGGCAGAGTTTCAATCTTTGATAACCTCTTCCCAGCTAAGTCGACCTCAGGAATTCCTGAGAATTTTTCCCATTAAAGTCTCCATATTTTTCACTATCGGAAACGAAGAATTCAACTCTTTTCTCCAGCACCAAATCAGGATTTATTTTCCCCAGTGAGAGATCATCTTGAAAACATTACATATCCGTACATCAGGACATCATACAACGCAATCTCATTTATTTTGAGAAAATCTTTGTTTGATATATGTCATGCAACTAACCTTTACCTTTCAGGAAAGATGCAATCAAATTCTCACCAAATTCAAGCTATGAAGCCTGGACCACGACCAGATAGTAGTTCATCCAACTTTCCTCTTCAACAGAGATGATTTCTCAACAGAATAACGGACGATCGAGGTTCCCGAAATTCAACAGAGATGATTTCTCAACAGAATAACGGACGATCGAGGTTCCCAAAATTCAACAGAGATGATTTCTCAACAGAATAACGAACGATTGAGGTTCCCAAAATTCAACAGAGATGATTCTTCAGAAGAATAACGGACGACCGAAGTTCCCAAAATTCAATAGAGATGGTACCCCAGTAGAATAACGGACAACTGAAGCTCCTAAAATTCTATTTTTCTCAAGACAAAGATCAACATTCCCCAGCGGAGTCCTCCTCAAACAACGACACAGGAATTCCCAGTGGAAACTTTCTAAGCAAAGTTTAAAGACGCATACTCTCCAACAGAAGTCCAGGATTTATTTTCCCCGACATCTGTTGAAGATATTCCAAGACTTTCGTCTGGCTCAGTTAAATCGATTCTAAGATTTCTCTGATTCTTATCCAGTCAAAGTTAATTCAAGACCTTCTCTGGCTCACTCAGATCGACACTAAGATCTCCCTGATTCTTATTCCAGTTAGAGATATTCCAGATCTTGTTGTTTCAGATAAACCTCTCAACGGTTTATTCTGATTCACTTCCAGATCTTGCTGTTTCAGATAAATCTATCAACGGTTTATTTTGATTCACTTCCAGATCTTGCTGTTTCAGATAAATCTCTCAATGGTTTATTCTGATTCACTTCCAGATTTTGCTGTTTCAGATAAACCTCTCAATAGTTTATTCTGATTCACATCCAGATCTTGTTATTTCAGATAAATCTCTCAACGGTTTATTCTGATTCACTGCCAGATTTTGCTGTTTCAGTTAAATCTCTCAATGGTTTATTCTGATTCACTTCCAGATTCTGTTGATTCAGATAAAATCTCTCGACAGATTAAATCTCTCAACGGTTTATTCTAATTCATCTTCTGTTCAGATCCAGTTCTAACTTTCCGTTAACAATCACCTTTGGGTGGCATCTATAAGCCCATCTCCGACGATTCTCCTTTTTTTCTCCAAATGGAATATTTAAGCCCATTTCCATGCACAATCTCTACAACACGTCATTAAGATCCCCGATAGAGATGAGACTACCCACTACCAATCCCCAGTGGAGTTGAAACTATCAACCCACAGCAGAAATCATCTGGTTTCTCCAAATTCCCCAGCAAGTTATCTTAAAGCCTGGAAATCAACCAGATAACAGTTAACTATTATCCCCAACCTAGGATAGTTCCTCAGAAGATTGGCATACACCCAAGATCCTGACCCAAACGCCTGAATGAAGATTCTCATTCTTGCCTTCCTAGAAGATTGGCATACACCCAAGCTCCTGACCCAAACGCCTGAATGAAGATTCTTATTCTTGCCTTCCCAGAAGATTGGCATACACCCAAGCTCCTAACCCAAACGCCTGAATGAAGATTCTCATTCTTGCCTTCCCAGAAGATTGGCATACACCCAAACTCCTGATATCCCCGTCAGAATGAAGATTCTCATTCTTGACTCCCATAAGATTGGCATACACCCAAGCTCCTGACCCAAACGCCTGAATGAAGATTCTCATTCTTGCCTTCCTAGAAGATTGGCATACACCTAAGCTCCTGACCCAAACGCTTGAATGACGATTCTCATTCTTGCCTTCCCAGAAGATTGGCATACACCCAAGCTCCTGATATCTCCAACAGAATGAAGATTCTCATTCTTAAAGTGGCATACAACCCAAGCTCCTGATATCTCCAACAGAATGAAGATTCTCATTCTTAAAGTGGCACACAACCCAAGCTCCTGATATCTCCAACAAAATGAAGATTCTCATTCTTAAAGTGGCATACAACCCAAACTCCTGAACTTTTTCCAAACAGGAATAAGCTTTTCCCTAGAGTCCTGAGCTTACTCTCCAACAGTATAGCTATTCCCCACGGAGTTTTTACTCCCCAACAAAATAAAGATTCTCATTCTTAATTCTCTAGTGAAGTTGCCAGAGTCTTCATTACTCGCCAGCATGAATTTGTCATAATTTTTTATCCCCTGCAGATCGAAGATTCTTATTCTTAGCTCCTCAGCATGAAGTCCCCAAGGATTCAATTTCTCCAGCAGATCAAGGTTTTCCTTTGTCTGATCCCAGGTAGAGATCGCCAGAGTTTTCCCTATTCCCCAGCCGAGTAAGGATTCCCATTGTGAAATCTCCAACCATAGTCATCAAAGTTCTCAGATTCCCCATGTAGGTTTCTCAAACAACAGTTTGGCATTACTCTCACAACAGATTTTGTCATTACTCCAACTCCAAAGACTTGAAGGATCTCTATATCCCCAAGAAAGTCATGAAGGATTCTCATATCCCCACAGAAGTTGTCAAAAGATTTTGAATCTCCAGCAGCGGTCATAGATTTATTTTCCATGGCAGCAGTCAAGAATTTTGTTATCTCCAGCTATCAAGGATTTATTTTCCTTAGCAAGACAGCGAATCAGATTACATGCGCTTACATTACATTCATATATCATAAACACTGATAAAACACATTTTATTGCATCATACATTTCATGCAGCATAACTTGGTGTTTTAGCTAACATTTTACCCTTTTTAGGATACGATTAACAGCTATCTTTAAATATTCAAAGATTTCAGGTACAGTACGAATACACTCCAGACACGGAAGTCATTTTTGATACTCATTCAAGTTTTCAACGTTCAGATACAGTCCAGATATGCTCCAGACATGGTAGCCATGTTGTCACTTATTCCAACTTTTCCCCGACTCAGAGATGCTCCAGACACAGATGCTATTTTGTCGCTGATTCAAATTTCAGATTCAGAACCAATACAATTACAGCTCGGATACGCTCCAGACACAGATGTTATTTCCTTGTTCATACAGATCCAATCTCCAGATACAACTCAGATACGATCTAGATACGGATACCATTCTGATGTTCATTCTCCAGGTTTTCAACAAACAATCTTGGATGGCATCTTTAAGCCCATCTCCAACAAGATTCTACCATCTCCAAATGGCATCTTTAAGCCCATTCCCTCAACTACATTTTGACGAGTGCAAATTTGCGGACACTCTAGTGTCCAATCCTCTTTTACCTTCGAGTCACGAGCGACAAACTCGCCAATCTAACTCTTTAGGTTCAAGAAGATTGAACAGGGGAAGCTGTTGTACCCCAAAATTTTCCCTCTCATTTTATCAAGATTTCCCCTCACAAGACTCTGTGGACTCCAGACAGGATTAGGGTTTGCTCAGCTCAAGACATCTCCTTGCACTGATGACCTAAAATTAGGGTTTAAGTTTGCACAAGGATTTTTGGACTTCCAATGCCTAAAGTGACTTTCATACTTCATGTTGGACTTATAAGATTTCCCATACCAAGTTTCAAGCCTTGAATCAAATTTTTGCCTAGTCAATTGGACAATTGACCTAGAAATCAGCTTTATTGGGGAAAAAGTCAATTGTGGCCAATTTACAGTCAAACCTCATAATTTTTGATCCACAACAACATTATAGACTCATATGAACCATTTGATCAAGTTTGGACCACAACTCCTCAAGAAATTTGATCAGATCATCAAAAGGGCAAAATAGTCATTTTTAGGGTTTTGACTGTAGAAGGGGCAATTTCTGATTTTTCACCTAGCCAATGGCAAATTGGGTTCAAGTATGGAATCAAGGACTCAATGGCATCATCTTTACCTAATCACAAGGTTCAAAAGCTCTCAAATGCATTGGATTGACAGATGAATTTTCCAGTCAACTAATCAAAAATCAACTGTACACTAAAAAGTCAAACTTTGACTTTTTGGTCAAAATCAAGTGCCAAGGGCCATTTTTCATCAAGATGTTTCAAAACATGAAACTAGTTCACCAAGAAACCTAATTTTGGAAATTAGGGTTTAAGATTGAAAATTTTCATAACTTAGAAATTTTCTAAGTTATGAAATTTTCTTTTTTTCCCCCAACTTTTCCCAACATTTTCACCATGATGCAATTGGATTCAAACAAAACCTCCAAAATGAAAGTTGTATTCCTCCACAAAATATACAACTTTTATTCACAAAGTTTTCCCAAAAGATGCTTGGATCTCAAGTTATGATTTTGTGAATAGAGGTCCAAAAACTTTCTAACTTAGTGAAATTTTGCCCTAGTTTAGGCAGGATTTTGACCTATCTTCATGGCCATTTTCACCTAGTTCCAATTGGAATCTATAAATGCATTTCAAAGATGGATTATAGATTATGTTTCAAGCTTTCCAAAATGTCCAAGAACTCTCCAAAATCATTTCTGTTTAGGAAGAATCGAAGGTTTGAATTTGGAAAAATATCACTTTGATCCATGGCATTTTTCATGTTGATACAAGTTGCAATTTTTGTCCAGCCTTGATTGTACTTGTTTACAGGTACTTAAACCCTTCCACACTCAAAAATTGAATGCAAATACAATGGATTAAGGCATGTTTCTGATCAATGAAGCATTATACAAAGGATTAATCTAAAAATGGCAAAAAGTTAACAATGCCATTTTGATAAAGGTTGCTTTATGAAATTTTGTTTCTCTTGAGCATTGCACCAAGTCTTTTGCAGCAAAAAACATCCACAAATATCAGGGAAAGTACACCAACTATATGCATGCTTGGAGTTAGCCTGTATAGGCCTGGCCTTGGTCACTTCTCACTTTTGCTTCAAAACCAAGTCAACTTGCAAAAAGCACATAACTTTGCAATCTGATAAAACCAAAGCTTGTAAACATTTCAAACAAGTTTTGCATATCAAACTAAGTCAGAAGCACGAGCTAACCACTTCTCAAACCTTCCAAAACACCAAAATCACATTTTCTTGCAAAACAGGGCAACTTCTGTAGTTTGACATCCAAAGCAAAATCCACTCGTGCGTTTTGCTTGCAACCACTTCAAACACATTATAAACAACACACCTAAGCTATCCCAACCATTGGCCAACAACTGTAACCTTGTTTTCAAGCTTCACTATTTTTGAATTCTGACTGTGCAGGTTGACTTCTACAAGCTTATTCAGGCAAGTTCAAAGCTAGCTAAGCATTGGGAAAGCTCCAAGGAACTTCAAGCAAGCTCACAAGCATCTCAGGCCTTACTGAAAACCCCTGCATTGCCATACTCGAGCTTGACTGAAACTGGTAAAGTTCAAACTTCTATCTCTCTATTTAGGAATCACTAGGCTTAGGTTTGTGAATAAAAAATGTAGTACTCATTGCCCTTGAGCTGTACATATGCATAGATTTCATTTAAGTTAACTGAGCTGAGAGAATTTGAATGATGAACTTTCTGAAAAAACTAGGTTAGAAATTAGGGCCAGAGAAATTCTCTCTGGTCTTTGAGAGTTAGATTAAGTTTCTTATATGGTTAAAATCATGTGATCATACTCTATAACTTTCATGTTGCAAGTTTTTATTTTTAAGCACAAATGCAGGATTTCCAATTTTGAATACCAGGCGCACATTTTTCTTGTCACAAGGATGAAGATGAAGGCCATCTGGGCTGGGCCTGGCTATTCCATGTTATTTGCACCCCTGGGCATGTTGTTCACACCCCCTTGGCCCATTGTTTTTATATTTTCATATTTTTTCATTTCTTTTTAGTTTCTGACTTTTATTTATTTTTCTAAATATTTAAAATTGCCAAAAACATTTTCTAAAATTTTCATATTTGATTTTATTATTATTTTTTAGAACATAGAAATAATTATTAAATAATATACTTTTATTTTCTTAAAATAAAAACTTGTAAATATTATAAAAATATTATATATTTTTATTTTTATTATTTATACACTTAAATAATATTTTCTCACATATTTTTAGTTTTTAACATTTGTATATATTTTATTTATTTTATTGTACATAAATAAATAACTATAATATATATATTTTCTTAAAACAAATTAGGGTTTCCACCCTTAATAAAAATAATCTTTTATTTTCTTATTTTTGATACATTAAATAATTTATTTTTACATACATAAAAATAATACAAAAACATTTTTTGCATATTTATAATATATTGCATATTTATATCTAATTGTCCATTTAAATATTTGCTTATTTATTATTTGTATAAAGAATTCAATATGGTTGTAATAACTTTAGGGCTTTTATTTTGTGCAAAATGTCTCCTATTCAAAATTGTATCCCCCTTCCCATAATCATGTTGTAATAATTGTAGATTTATTTTTACGCACTTTATTGCTTTCAAATATGCATGATAGAAAGATTAGGGTTTGTATGAAAAATAAATAGCTAGACCTAATATAAGACAAAAATGCATGAAAATGACAACACAATGCACACAAGCACCCCTAGGGTTTCATCCACTTGTTGCCTTAAAAATGGCCATGGTATGCATGCTAGGAATCTTGGCAAAACAAAAACAAAACAAATATCATAGTCCCTCGATGACGCTATCTTGGTTGCCTATACAAAAATGATCTAGTCCCTCAAAAATTTGCTAAAGATACTTGGCAACATTGTTATCATGATCATACGATGACCCGCGCCTGTCCCGTTTAACATCCAAACACAAGGTTGTTTACCAAATACAATGGTAAAACAACAATGTCAAAGGGTTAAAAATGTGTAGTTAAGACTTTTGAGTAGGTAGGTAGATGCTCCTAGTTACTTGATCAAACTTGCAAACATCCTCGCTATTTTCAAAAACACAACACAATTTCAAAACATTTCCCCAAATCAAACTTCCAAACATTGAAACATCTTTTCAAAAGACAAACACCTTTGTATATATTCAAACAAGAATCATTACAAAGGTTTCCTAGACAAGGCCTCTTTTCAAAATATTTTCAAAACCACACACAAAGCACGATTTCAAACAATTAAAAAGAAAAAGCAAGTGATCTAAAACAAGTAACTAAGAGCCCATGGAAAACCATGGATGAAAAGGGTGCTAGCACCTTCCCTTTTCATAATCTACCCCCCGAACCCAAGGAAACATCTCAAATGTCTTTCCTATGCTTTTTGACCTTTCCTTTGGATAAATAAAAAGTCGGTGGCGACTCTTGCTAAACCGAAACATTTGCGAACACAAATGCAAAACCTCAAGTCAGTTCTCCCACCGCATCACAAATATCTTATAATATCTTTTTATATTAATTTATATGATCTCTAAATTAATATAAAATATTCTAACATTTAATAATGGGTCAATGAACAGAACCGATCGAACCCGATAATTGTAAATCACTCGAACTAGATTACTTTTTGGATTTCTGATTTTTTTGACAATCTCGAAACATGTTTTCTTTCTCTTCATCAACAAAGGTTTTAAGGCAAATTACAATAAATATAATGTTGTAATTCAAAAATAGAAGTGAAAAAAATGATGATTGTTATAAATTTTGTAAAAATTGTCATCTCAATTATCTCATGACCATCTTTTAATAAAAAAATTTTAAAATTTTTTTTTAACTACATCTCATAACACTTTAATACTCTAACATAACAATATAAGTGAAAAGAAAAAAAATAAAATACAAACTTAAAGTGTATGACTAGTGCATCTTGTAACGAATCACTAGAGTGTGTGTGTGTGTATATATATATATATATATATATATATATATATATATATATATATATATATATATATATATATATATATATATATATATATATATATAATTGTGATCTTCTTCTTTCTTTATACTAATATATTAGGGAAATCGCAAGACATGTTCATACTGATATCCCAACATCAGAACAATGTCAAGACAAATGTTATAACATTTGTGGACAGTCTGATTAGATTTATCAAGATGCAAGTGATACTGAAATTAAATTGCAGAATGATAAATAACACAGAGAATTGTTAAACCAGTTCGGTGCAATATCACCTACTCTAGAGGCTGCCAAGCCAAAGGAAATCCACTATCAATATTACAAATTCAAAGCCTAAACAATCCCAGTTTACAACTTCTCACTTAATCCCTACCAGGGAAACTTCGACCAAGAAGTCACTATATAGACATGAGAAATACCATCTCACATCCTATTCACCTCAGTAATATCTAACCTCTTGTACCCTAAAATTTTCCCTCCCATTTTACTCAAGACATGCTCTTAGAGGTCCTCAATTGCTCAAGGTTGACCAAGAATTGATCAGACAAATTCTCCTCCTAAGCAATGGACTTCCAACTAGGGTTTCACTTTTCAACAAGATGTTTGAGCTTAAAAGGCTTAAAATGATTTCCATGGTCCCTAATATGTCTTCAAGATTGTCTATGCCAAGTTTCATGCCTTGCACTACAAGTTTGCTCAGTCAATTGCTCAAATGTTTGAAAATCAACTGTGCTAGGTCAAAAGTCAAATGTGGCCTATATACAGTCAAATTTAAAGATTTTTGGTCAACATAAACATTTTGAAGTGATATCCATCATTTGATCAAGGGTTGATCATGATTCCTCAAGAAATGCTCATAATCTATCAAAAGTCAAGAATTGCTAAATTAGGGTTTCTATATGAGAAGTCAACTGAACTTTTATCAGGCATAACTTTCACATACATCATCCATTTTCCCCAATAAAAGCTCAATTTGAAGAGAATCCAATTCCCTATAACTTCTCTTTTATTTTCAAGTCCAAGAAATTCACAATTTGAAAGATACAAGCACATACATTACAGGTCATTTTCAAAAAGTCCATAAAAGACACTTTTTGCCAAGACCTTTTACATCAAGATAAAATCCTCAAATACAAAATTTATTAAAAGAGATATTGAAGTGGACATCTAGGGATTTCCAAAAAGTTCAAGATCATCATCATGGGATAAAAATTGAGCAAGTTATGGCTTGCCCAAGTTGGGAAAATTTTAAAGTTTCAAGAATTGTGCATTGAGCAAACTTAAACTTTTAGGTCAATGGCTTAATTTCTTGGAATTCAAATATCTTCCTAAAATTATAGAGGACCTCTAATCTCATTTTTGCATGGCCTTACAATTTCTACCTATTTTGTCCATATTTATTTTGATTTTATTTCAAATAAATATAAAATAAATTATGCAAAATAAATAGAAGTGGGCCTTGATCTTTGGGCTAGTGTTTTGGTCTTCCTAGAAGCCCAAGATTTCGTGCAAGCTCTGTCCAGGTTCATCCAAGTTTGAAAATGGCATGAAATCATAAAAAAAGGCATATTTTCAAATGTTGATCATGGTTTAAAAACAATAGTTATGAGCTTGATTCTTTCCATGTTATTATGTTCCCTACCTCTCCTCTATACATACAAGCCATGTGAAAGCACAACACACACATAGACACTGCCTAAAGAACCCACAAAAAATTGCAAAAAAATCAACAAAGTTGTGAAATCCAAACAGAGATTTCCAGCCATATTCCACTCCTTCCAAGCATTCCATCAACTATCTAGAGGCTCAAGGAGTCCATTCCAATCATCACACAAGCCCAACGCATCCCAAAACACACGCACGATATATCTCCATTTTGGTATTTTTTTGATAATCTCAAACTCTTTCTACATGTAACATAAACTAATTCTCCTTACATATTCATGATGTTATAGTTGCTTGCTAATGTTCTAACGTGTTTCATGTGAGTTACAATGCTAAAATCATAGATCACCATTATTAGGTTTTTGAAACATGGAAGTTTCAGTTTCAGGGATAGAGGTGGTTTTAGCCCAAACCAAGACCATGAATGAATTTGCAGCTTAGGTTTTAGGGGGGATAGCCTAAATCCTGAGCTTTGATCTTGCTTTTTTGAAGGTTTTAGGACTTTTGGTGTGGCCGGAGAAGGTGATCGAAGGTTTGACTCCGGTAGCGTGGTTGTCAAAGCATCATTGGCCCATTTAAACTCAACGCGTGTTTTTTTATTTTGAATATTCCTGGATCCATGTTTATCATATAATATTATTATTGTTCTTGGATTAACAAATGAGCAGGTTGGTTCAGTGGTGAGGCGTGCGTTTGTAAAACTAGAGAGCCTGGGTTCGATCTCTAAGTCTTGAGTTTTATTTTCTATTACATTTCCTCTGCATATCAGGTGTTAAATAGGTTCATAGGTACATCATACATCCTCACCCTCAGCCAGTAGTAGATCACAACTAATTTAGATCCAACACTCCTGGAGCGCCCCCTCATGATAGACCTTCAAGGGAACAACACCACTGAATCGTACGGAGAACTTTGGGCCAGCTTAATTTGGGCTTAACAATTTCAACTCTCCACCCCCCCCCATTTACTTTAACCGCCAGGCCTAACATGTTTTTTTGTTTTCTTATCTTTTTTAGTCTTTTTTTTTTTAATTTTTATTTATTTTATATTTATTTATTTGCAAAAATCTTTGTTTTAATCATAAAAATCAAAATAATAATAATAGAACTAGGATTTTCTAAATTAATTTTTATTTTTTTTAAATTTAAAATCAAGTAGAATTAGATTTATTTCATTCAATATTTTCTTAATAAAAATACAAAAAATATTAGAATTAAGCTTAAATTCATTTAATAAATTATCTTTTTTTTAATTAAATTTAGATTTAATGCAGTTTTATTATTTTCTTAATAAAAAATAAACACAAAGATTTCTTTATTCATCTAAAACTTTTTAGGTTTTTAGACGTTTCTTTCCATTTCGCCCGCGTTATTTACTTTTTCACTTTTTTATACTAATGTATCTACTGCTGGAATGTAATATAATTAACTAGGGCTTTTACTGCTTTTCTTTATTTTCCCTCATTTTTGGACATGTAAATACCCCCTCCCCGAAGCATTATAATAGCGTAGATTTAACTTTCCGCACTTTAAATTTCTGCAATATTTAAACTGTTTAGATGCATGATAATAAGATTGTATGACAAGATTAATAATCAAGCGTTAGCAAACCTAACATCTAAGACTAAAATAACTGAACATAACACACTTGCACATATACACCTCTAGGGTATTTCCACTTTGGTTGTCTTTCAGAAAATAAAACAGTCATATCCCTTGAAAAGGGGGACGCTTTAGCAAAGACCCTTAAATAAAAAGATCATAGTCCTTCAATGACCTTATATTGTTGCCTTTCGGTAAATGATCTAGTCCCTTAAACAAAATTTATAAAACGTCTCTATATGTTTCCTTTATGATTGTACGTCCCTTTGAATGTCCCTCAAACATCCAACGATAGGGCTACCTACTCACTAATAGTAGGATAACACTGTCTAAA
This sequence comes from Vicia faba, assembly GCA_948472305.1. Lineage (NCBI taxonomy): Eukaryota > Viridiplantae > Streptophyta > Magnoliopsida > Fabales > Fabaceae > Vicia > Vicia faba. Next base: position 1,535,652,734 of record OX451737.1, read on the forward strand.
GGATAGGAGGAAAAGAACAAATCTTTAGAGTATAAGTAGATAGTTCTTAGATGCTTGCTCAAAATAAACTTTTGCACTTACATAAGACATTTCAAAAACACTTTCAAAAAACACTTTATCAAAACTCTTGAGGACTGATATAAGAGTTATCATAAAGCGAATCGTCGCACTAAGGAACTTTCAAAAATATTCTTTTCAAAACACACAAAGCACATGTTATTTTCAAAATGAGCTAATCATATAAGAGCCCGTAGATATCTACGGATGAAAAGGGTGATAACACCTTCCCTTTCCATAATTTACCCACCTTAGAACCTTAGTTGAACAAACTTGGCCATTAGAAAGTAGTGAGATAGACGACCTCGGTATAAAGCTGAGTATTGGTTGATACTCGATGCTACACTCTTTGAGATCATACTTTCAGGATATTTCGGCCATGAGAAAAGATCGCTTGAGCTGAAACAATGCCCGATAAAGAAAGATCAGTGATATTGAGACTCCTTAGAACCCGGTTACTTTTCTAAGACAGGTTGAACTAACTACACTTCAAGAGGGTATTTGCCTATAAACCCCATGCAAGCCTAAGCCTAAGGCTTGTGTGTTTTACTTGTGTGTGATTAAACTGTTCGAATATAACATCATGCATCATAACATCCATATTTCACTAACCATTTCAAGGACTAGGGGAATTTATCTTTGTTCTATTTTGCATATCATGGTTTCCGACCATAGAAACACCATCCGAATCAGCTTTGTGAGAACACCTCTCCAACTCAAAGAGCTAGTATTAAGGGTTCCTGAGACTTCTTCATTTACCAAGAAATATGGTCAACTTCTCAACCTGGTTACTACAAGCTTTGATGAGAAGATGATGGGGGTACTCTTTCAGTTCTTTGACCCCAAGCACCATTGCTTCACATTTCTCGATTATCAGCTGTTACCCACCATGGAAGAGTTCTCGCAATTATTGGGTGTACCCATTCTGGATCACATGACTTTCACCGGTTTAGAGGAAGCTCCAAAGACAGAGGTCATTGCAACTGCCTTACATCTGAAATGGTCTGATATCATATCCAACTGGGAAACAAGAAGCGGAGTCAAGGGTTTCCTAGTCAAGTTCCTTTTGGAAAAGGCTCAATTGTTTTGGGATGATTTGGATTTCCAATCCTTTGAAGAAGTCCTGGCTCTTCTAATCTATGGGTTAGTACTGTTCCCTAATCCAGACATGATCATAGATGTGAATGTTGTTAAGATTTTTCTCTCCCGTAATCTTGTGCCTACGTTGCTTGGAGATATCTTGCATTCCCTCCACACTCATACTATGAAGAGAAGAGGGGTTCTTATGTGTTGTATGCATTTGCTGTCTAGGTGGTTTATTTTGCACCTTCCTCAATCAGTATTGAAGAATGAACAAGGTTTGGGTTGGTCACAAAGGCTAATGTCACTTCCTCATTCGGATATTCTTTGGTATTCCAGATCTTTGGGAGATATTTCTATCATTAACCGCTATGGGGAATTCCTTAATGTCCCACTCCTCGATATTAGGGGAGGTATCACTAATAATCCTTCCTTGGCTCTATGATGGTTCAGTTATGCTCGGAGAGATGGTCCCCATGATATGCTTATACAGGGCATTATGTTCAACTATGAGGATGATGTTCAAGGCTATCATCAAAGGTTCATACGAGCTTAGGGCATGGTAAATAAGGTGGATAGTAAGACGTTGGGATACAAGAATTCCATTCCTATGGAGCCTTATCTCAAATGGGTACGAGATCACGCCCAAAATCTTATGATGTCATATACAACCATCTTACCAGTGATTGTGGAACCGGTCGCCGAAGAAGATGTTCCTTATACATTTCTCCATCCTGATATGCCCACTGGTCTCGAAAAGCTGCAGAGGTCTTGGATTCATCTGAAGGAAGAACGATATACCTTTAGAGATCAATTCCATACCTGTGAGAAGAAAGTGTGGGAGCTCACAAAGCAAATTCACAAAGAGGAAAGTCTTAACGTCTACCTCGGCACAAAGAGGAAGCACCCACGGGAAGCCTGATGTTTAGATTTTAAGGGTTTTAATTGTAAGCCTAAAAGGAAGTTGTAATTTGAATTCTACTAATAAAATCTTTGTTCATTTTGGCTCACAAATTTAAATTTTCCGAAGTCCTTGAAAACATCGCATAAGCATATCATACATTTCATTGCATAAGCAGGTATTTCAAGACAAGTTTCTTATTCTTTTCGCTGTTTATTTTAGCAAAAGAAAAGGCTCTTGAACAAATATAGAAGGACCTCCAAGCTCAAAACGCTCAATTTCAGCAAATGTTCCTGGTTGTGGCCAAGGGGCAAGAAGACTTGAAAGCCCTGATCATCAAAGAGAAGACCAAGAAGCCAAAGAAACCAACTGGCGTCTTGAATTTGGGTAGAAGGTTCATAGGACCGGCTAAGCGAGCTCTAGATTTCACAACCCCGTCAAATGAGGGGGATAATCAAGAAGAGAAGCCAACAGAAGAAAACATTAATCCAGGGTCTGAGGTAGATGAAGCTGACTATTCTAAGGAGCAGTATCCTCCTGCTGATGATAAATACAAACAGATGGGGGATCGTCTCAATGCTATGGAGATCCAGAGGGTGGATTTTGATGAGCTAGGACTGATCTCAAGGGTGGTCACCCTGCAGAAATTCAAGGTCCCTGCATTTTCTAAGTACAACGGTGTCTCCTGTCCTAAGTTGCACTTAAGGTCATATGTCAGGAAGATTCAACCCCACACTACTGATAGGAATCTGTGGGTCCATTTCTTCTAGGAAAGTTTGGCAGGGACTCAATTGGAATGGTTCTATCAACTCGAGAGGGCCAACATTCATAATTGGGAAGATATGGTTGTTGCTTTCTACAAGTAGTACCAATATAATGTTGACCTCGTCCCAACTTGTACACAATTACAAAGTATGTATATGGGTTCCGGCGAGGGTTTTAAAGATTATGCCAAAAAATGGAGAGATCTTGCGGGAAGAGTCCAGCCTCCGTTGTCTGATAGGGAGCTGGTAGACATGTTCTTGGGCACGCTATCTGGCCCATTCTTTAACCATCTGATTGGAAGTTCTTCTGCTGGGTTCACTGAATTGATACTAACTGGTGAACAAGTAGAGGCTGGCATCAAAAGCGGTAAAATCTAGAGGGATACATCCTCTAGAACAACAAAGAAGCCTTTCACTGGAAAGAAGGAGGTCAGTGCTGCTTATGGCCAAAGAAATCACAACAAAACTGAACGTCGTCCGACGATAGAGGCTGTTATGATTTCCAATCCTTCATCAAACCAACAACGAAACAATCAGCGCAAGCCGGATGCGCCCAGAAGACAGTTTACCCGGATCAACATGACCTTGTCCCATGTTTTGCCACATTTGTTGAAGTCCAACATGGTGACCCTAAAGGAGGCTCCTAAGAATCCCAATACTGCATCTCCCCGCTACAACACAAACTCCCGACGTGCCTACAACTCTGAAACTCCGGGGCATGATACAAACGACTATCGGGCTTTAAAGAATAAGGTACAGGATCTCATTAAGGCAAAGGATATTGCGTTTGACCTTCTAGAGACACCTAATGTAATAACTACGCCAATGCCCAAACATGGCCAAGGTTTCAATGTTGTTGATGGCGATCAGTTTGTTTCTTCTGTGGATGAATTAGCTACTCCTCTTCTAACTGTTAAAGAGAATCTATTGGGAGCCGATTTATTTCTAGACTGTGGTGAAGGTTGCCACTTATGTATGTCTCCACCAAATGGTGGTTTGTTATTAAAAATGGGCGTCCAACGCCTGATTGTTAACAAAGAAATTATGTTCGAGAAGGTTCCCCTGCAAAAAGTTTTTGGCAAGATGTCTCAATAATCACCATTTCCGACAATCCTCCTAGGGTCTCCACCAAAAGACCCGTCAAGATTACATTTGTTCCCAAGTTTGCTCCTTTGATCATCACCCTTCCGGGGCCAATACCATATTCCTCTGATAAAGCTGTTCCCTAGAATTATGGGGCTGACGTCTATTACCACGGCGTCAAGCAAGACATATTGGCTGTTGAAGATAAAGTTGTGAAGATACTGAGCCCAACATCGACAACACCGTTGGGACCAGTAAAATTATGAGAAGCGAAAGAGTTTTCTCTCCCGAGATCTCCCCAAAGACTATTGCTACTCCTGTGATTATTCCTACTTTTACTCCTGTTAGTACTCCCATTGCTACTCCTATTGTTATCCCTATTTTTATCCCTTCTATTGAGTCGACTGAGACTCGGGGCAAAGAGGTACTGGTTGAGCCTGTCCAGACGAAGGCACACAAAGAAGTCATCCCCGAGGCTTCTAAAAAGGAAATGGAAGAGATATTAAAAATAATCAAGAAAAGTGATTATAATGTCGTGGAACAATTTGGGCAGACCCCTTCAAAAATCTCAATGATGGACTTACTTTTGTGCTCTGAAGCCCATGATAAGGCTTTAGTAAAATTCCTGAAGTCTGCCCATGCACCTCAAGAGACCTCCGCTGATCAATTCAAGAATTGCGTGGCTAGTTTGACGGCTGACAATGTCCTGGGATTCTCTAATGCAAATTTAACTCCCAAGGGAAGGAAACACAATGATGCCCTACATGTCTCCATTGAATGCACGGGCGCTACATTAGCCCATGTTTTGGTGGATACAAGTTCTTCGTTGAATGTCTTGCCCAAGAATGCTCTGGACAAGTTAGATTGTGAAGGACTCACATTGAAGCCCAGTAACATTGTGGTGAGGTCCTTCGATGGTTCTAAAAGAATGGTGCACGAGGAGGTGGACATCCCTATCAAAGTTGGTACTCAGACTTTTGACTTAACCTTCTATGTGATGGACATCCACCTTTCTTATTCCTGTTTATTGGGTCGACCCTGGATCCATGGGGCTAGTGTTGTTACTTCTACCCTGCATCAGATGTTGAAGTATCCAGTCAATGGAAAGGTTATCATAGTCCACGGGGAGGACGAATACATGGTGAGCCACCTGAACTCTTTCAGGTGTGTTGAAATGGACAGCGAGTTCATTGAGACCCCCTGTCAGATCTTTGAGGAGGTTCCACAGAAAGTTGTTGCGACAAAGACTGCTACCAGTCTTCCAAAGACTACGAGACCTCCACTGAAGATGGCTTCTCTAAGGGATACTAAAGCAGTAGTTGAAGAAGGTGGGTGTACCATTTGGGACCAACTTCTAGACATTCCCTACAAATCTGACAAGTTCGGTTTGGGTTTTACTTCAGGAGCCCAAAGAGCTGTTCGCCGTGCTCGCACCGCGGGACCACCATTACGGATTAGCAACCATGGATTCAATGCTCTGGAAGACAGTGATAGTGACTACAACTTGAACAAGTGGATCTTCCCAACTACCAACGGTGGACTCAATACTTTGGAGACCAAGTATTTTGTTCCCGTTACTTTTATTCAAGAGTAATTTGTCTTTTTGTTTTTGAGGATATGTAATATTTGAACAATTGAAACTCTAAAGCCTTGTGTCTTACCCGAGGCACAATGTTCTATTTCTGAGGGTTATTATTTCATCTCCATATGTCATTAATAAATCATTGGATTTTTTGCATACAAATTTTACGCTCCTTGTTTTTCTTTTTCTACTTTCTACTTTATCAAAACAGCTATGCTCTTACACACACCACATATCAAACTGCAGATCCACATCCACTCTGGATCCCACTGATAACAGTTCTGCTATTGCCAGTTGTTTTACCCCAAAGTTTTCCCTCTCATTTGTCAAGTATTTGCTCACATGATCTCCTTTAGCTCAAGACTGCACTATGGTTGATCAGCTCAAGACACCTCCTTAAGCACTGATTACCAAAATTAGGGTTTGAGTTTGCACAAGGATTTTTGGACTTATAAGGCCCATATGATTTTCATGGATCATTATGGACCCCCAAGATTACTCATGTAAAGTTTCGAGCTTTGGATCCCATTTTTGCTCAATCAATTGAGCAGTTGACCTAAAAAATCAACTGTACTGGAAAAATGTCAATTGTACACTGAAAAGTCAAACTTTGACTTTTTTGGTCAAAATCAAGTGTCAAAGATAACAATTCATCAAAACATGTTAAAATGTTAAACTTGTTCATCAAGAAATCAAAAAGTCAAGATTTCATTTTTGAAAGTCAAAGTTTTCAAACTTAGAAAATTTTGTGTTGAAAACTTCATATTTTTTCACAACTTTGAGCCAATTTTTCACCATGATGTAAGATGATTCAAGGAAAACTTCCAACATGAAAGTTGTAGATCTCAATGAGATCTAAAACTTTTCAGGGTAGGACTTTTTCTAGAAATGGTTGAATTTTGAGTTATAAATTCATGAAGTTATGGCATTTTTGAATAAACACTTAGAAATTTTCAGCAGTTTTGGTCAGGATGTTATCCCAACTTCTTGGCATTTTTTCACATAGTTACAAGATTATTTTGTCAAAATGGACAACATGGAAGTTATAAATGGTTTTTCAAGCTTTCCAAAACATCAAAGAGCATGAACTTATCATATTTGAGCTAGGAGATACAAGGATCTGAAGTTGGACATTCATTCTTGATTTACAAGGCAAATTTGTGATGAATAAGGAACAAAAATCTTAGCCATGCTGCATAATATTCACTTTGAAGGCCTCTTTACTTGCAAATTTATCCATAATAAGATGTTTACACAATTGATTAAACCATTATCCAAGTGGTTCAAGTATTGTCTATTGCATCTTTCCATTTTTGGCACAAAGGCACCATTGTCATTCTTGCAAAGTTCACTTTAATCATAAAGTCAATTTTTTGAGCCTATAATTTATTGTTATAATCACACTCAACTTCAACAAGTCAGAAAAAACATGTTTAAAGTGATCAACCACTTTAGATATCTTGGTACAAGCATTGGAAACATGTTCTTCATGCTTGCTTCAAAAACAAGCAAGATAACCATAACATGTGATTCAAAATATGAGTTGTTTGAAGTATCAAACCTTCTCTATAAATAGAGAGGCCAGTTGCAAGAGAAAAGGTCAGAAAAAAAAGAAGGGGAAACTGACACTCAAAATCATTCTTGCTGTCAAAAACCAGAATTGCCCACAAAACCTCCATTTTTGAGCTTTGAAGTCCAAATCTTTGAATCTTATAACTTGCAAGTTTTCTCCAAACAAATCATCCAAAAACTCCACATACATCATATAGAAGTTGTTAAAACACAAAGACAACTTCTGTATCATCACTTCCCAAGCTCAACAACAGCCCATACAGCAGCTCAAACTCAAAGCACAAATTTCAGTTTCAAGGTAAGTTTTCTTGACTTTGAACTCTTCATACAAGCATCATTAATGGTTCATTTGTGAAGATAAAATGTAGATATAATTGCCTTGAAGCTAACCATATGCTTGCTTTTCATTTTCACTAACCATGTGTTGAGAACTAACTTTTACATGTAGCAAAACAGTGATAAAAGCAAAAAACAGCAGTTATGCGTCGACACGAAATGCTATGAGTCGACACATATTATGTCCCAAACAGGTTATGAGCCGATGCAAGCTATTATGCATTGATACAAAATGTTGCATGTGTCGATACGAAATGCAAATGCGTCGACTCATACTGAGTTAATTTTCATTTTTCAGCAGCAAAGAAGTTTTCGTATCAATACATAATGGCATGCGTCAATACATAAATTGTTTTCGTATCAATACATAAACTATTTTCGTATCAATACATAATGGCATGTGTCAATACATAAATTGTTTTCGTATCAATACATAATGATACGCGTCAATACATAAATTTTTTTTATCAATACATAAGTATATGTGTCAATACATAAATTAAAAAAAAAACAATTTTCTTATTTATTTATTTATTTATTCATTTTTGTATATTATTTATTCATTAAATATGGTTGTAATAGTAAATTAGTATTTATTTGCTTTCATCCCCCCATTTGTAAATTTGTATCCACATCCCCTAAATGATGTAATAGCGTAGGATTTTAATTTCTTCAACTTATCGCTTTAATATAATTGTTTGTAATTAGGGTGTGTATGGCAAGATAAAATCAACAAGTAGAAAACCCTAATATAAGACAAAACAAGCATGAAAATCAATACACTTGCACACAAGCACCCCTAGGGTAAAATCCACTTGGTTTCCTTATAAATGCCCATATTACGCATGTGAGGTATCTTAGCAAAAACAAGCAAAAATACAAGTTCATAGTCCCTCGATGACGCTATCTAAGTTGCCTTTCAAAATGTTCTCAGTCCTTAAAGAAAAATGCTAAGATACCTTGAAACATTGCTAATCATGGTTATACGATGACCCACGCCCGTCTCGTTTACATCCAAAGATAGGGTTACTTACCAAATCAATGGTAAGATAACAATGTCAAAGGAAAGAAGAAATGAACATGAAAGACTTTTGAGTATGTAGAATGCTCCTAGTTAATTGCTCTATTTCAAAATAAAACATCTTTTATATTTTCAAAACAAACACCTACACTTTCAAAACATCTTACAAAACTTGAAAATATTTTCAAAAGACCAACACTTTGTATACATTCTTATGAATGAGAATCATTACAAAGTCTGCCTAAACAATGGCCTCTTTATAAAATAATTTCAAAAACCACACAAAGCACAATTTCAAACAAAAGCAAGTGATCTAGTAAGTAACTAAGAGCCCATGGAAAACCATGGATGAAAAGGGTGCTAATACCTTCCCTTTTCCTAATCTACCCCCCTAACTCAAGAAACAATCTCAAAGGTCTTTCCTGTGCTTTTTCGACTTTCCTTTTGGATAAAAGAAAAGTCGGTGGCGACTCCTACTAACTGCAACATTTGCAATCAAATACAAAACACCCAAGTCAGTTCTCCCACCGTATCACAGAACTGGCGACTCTGCTGGGGACAATTCTAAAAGTGGGGATACCTTAGGGCTAGATCATATTTACTTGCTTTCATTGTTTGATTTGTATGCTTTACATTATGGTTCCTTGTTTGGGTTTGAATCCTCTATCCGGATTTGGGATACATTATAGGTATGTAGCAATACGTTGTGGAAACTGTGCAGGGTATACCGACATGGTCTAAGCAATAGCTACGTTAGTGCGACATATTTGTGGATACCAGTAGCCTTTGAGTTAATCAAAGATAATACGGGGCCGCTGAGTGATGTCATGAAGCACTAATGAACTTCTAGAATCTTTACATGACCAACTTGTCCTTTAGGATGTAGTGAGATGACCATATTTGGTGCAGTCCGAAGTGGGTAGATACTCGATACTACACTCATTGAGGTTTGGTTTATTGGGATATTTCGGTCGCCATTAAAGAGGCTTGTGCTGAAACAATGACCATGGAAACAAACTAGTGATATTGAGCTCCTTAGAACCCGGTTACTATTACTAGGACAGGTTGAGCCAACTAAACTTCAAGAGGGTACTTACCTATAAAACTCCATGCCAGCCTAAACCTAAGGAATTGTTTGCTTTGTTTGTATATACATACTTATACATAACATCATTAACATCATAACTTCATACACATTCACTAACCATTTCAAGGATCTTGGGATTTATATTTGTTTTGTTTTGTAGGATATGGATTCTCTTCGCATGAAAACTATTCAAGTCAACCTTGTAAGGTTCCCTCCACAACTTAAGCAACTAGCTTCAAGGATTCCTGAAAACTCTCCATTCACCGAGAGACATGGTCGCCTACTCAACTTGGTCACCTCCAACACAGATGAGGACATGATGAAGGTGCTCTTTCAGTTCTTTGATCCTTTACACCATTATTTCACATTTCCTGACTATCAACTTGTGCCTAGTTTGGAAGAATTCTCCCGACTCTTGAGGATTCCCATTCTCAACCAACTACCTTTCAAAGGTACGGAAAGAGACCCAAAGCCAGAAGAGATTGCTCAAGCTCTACACTTGCACTCATCTGATGTCACAACTCATTGGGAAACAAGGAGTGGTGTCAAAGGTTTCCTAGCAAAGTTCTTGTTCGAGAAAGCCCAAAACTGTTGGAATTCCTTGGATTTTCAAGCCTTTGAGGAAATTATGGCTCTCCTCATCTATGGGGTGGTTTTATTTCCAAATCCTGACCAACTCATAGATGTGAACACCGTCAAAGTCTTCATATCCGGCAACCCGATGCCTACATTGCTAGGGGATATCCTACACTCTTTTCACACTCGCGTAATGAGGAAAAGAGGTGTCCTTATGTGTTGCACTCCTCTCTTGGCAAGATGGTTTATTTTGCATATTCCCCAATCTGTATTAAAGAACAAGCAAGGTTCAAGGTGGTCATAAAGGTTGATGATGCTCAAACATTCAAACATTCATTGGTGCTCTCGATCCATAGAGAATGTTACTATTGTCGCTCGTTATGGAGAATTTCCTAATGTCCCTTTACTTGGCATTAGGGGAGGTATCACCTACAACCCCTGCTTAGCCTTAAGATAGTCTGGTTACGCCCGAAGGGATGGCTCGCACGAGATGTTGATTCAAGGTTTGGTATTTAACTACGACAACAACGATCAAGGTCTTCGCCAGAGATTTATTCGAGCTCGGAGGATGTTGAACAAGGTAGATAGCAAGACTTTGGGGCATAAAAATTCCATCCTTCTTGAGCCTTACCTCAAATGGGTACGAACTCGTGCTCAGAGTCTTATGATGCCTTACCCCTCCATTATTCCGGTAATCGTTGAGCCTGTCATGGAAGGATATGTTCCATATGCTATCCTACATCCTGACATGCCCACCTCTCCTGAATACCTACAAAGGGATTGGATACAACTCAAGGGGGAGCGAGATACTTTCGAAGCCCAATTCTACGCAAGAGAGAAGAAGGTTTTGGAACTCACTAGACTACTTCATGAGGAGCAAACTCTGAATGCCTACATTGCACCAAAGAGGATGCGTATTACCTTTTCATCTTAGAGTTTTTGTATTATTTTTCCCAAGAAGGCATTGATGTACTCAAAGCTTTAATATAACGTGTGTTTCCTTTTTGTCTAAAACGAATTTGAATCTTTAAGATCATTGAAATCATTGCATACACATTTACCATTCATCATAACATAAGCAGGTTTCTTGCAACAAGTCTCCTCATCTCTCTACTGTTTATTTCAGTAAGATGGATCTCGAGCAAACGGTGAAGGACCACCAAGCTCAGAATGCGTAGTTTCAATAGTTGTTCTTAACTCTAGCCAAAGGACAAGAATAGTTGAAGACCTTGCTGGTTGAGGAGAATAAAAAGAAGACGAAGAAGATAACCGAAGTTCTAAACATGGGAAGAAGATTCCACAGGAAGACAAGAAGGACCGTAGACTTTGCAACGATATCCGGTGAGAAAGACAATCAAGATGGGAAGGGTAAATAAACAGTTGTCCAGTCAGAGTCAGAAGAGGAAGAGGAAGAAGAAGACTATTCTTAAGAAAAAAACCCTCCAGCCGACAACAAGTATAAACATCTAGAAAAGCGGTTGAGTGCAATGGAAATCCAAAAAGTGTCTGGATTGGACTTTGAGGAATTGGGTTTAGTATCAGGGATTATCATTCCTCCAAAATTCAAAGCACCTGTGTTCACCAAATATGACAGAGTTTCATGCCCTAAAATGCATCTCCGGTCCTATGTGAGGAAAATCCAGCCCCATACCACCGACAAAGATTTATGGGTACATTTCTTCCAAGACAGACTGTCTAGAACTCAACTTGATTGGTTTTATCAGTTAGAAAGAGCCAATGTTCATAACTGGGAAGATCTTGCTGCAGCGTTTTACAAACAATACCAATACAACGCTGATCTTGCGCCTACCCGTACTCAACTTCAGAGTATGGCCATGGTTTCAAGTGAAGGCTTCAAGGACTATGCACAAAATGGGAGAGACTTGGCTGGAAGAGTTCAACCTCCCCTATCTGAAAGAGAATTAGTAGACATGTTTTTGGGCACCTTGTCTGGTCCCTTCTTCAATCACCTAATTGGGAGTTCATCGGTAGGTTTTACTGAACTGATATTGACCAAAGAAAGGGTAGAAGCCGGGATAAAAAGTGGAAAGATTCAAAGAGATGCATCCTCTGCTACTGTAAGGAAGCCATTTATCAGAAATAAAGAAGTGGTTGCTATTTATCCTCAGAGAAATCAAGATAGGGACGAACGTCATCCAATGGTGGGGGCTGTTATGATTCCTAAACATGTGCCTGATTAGTAAAGAAACAACCAACCAAGGATGAAAAGACCAGTCATACAATTCACTAGAATTAACATGACCCTATCTCAAGTATTTCCACATTTGTTAAGATCCAACCTAGTGACCTTGAAAGAAGCTCCAAAGAACCCTAACACAACCTCTCCTCACTATCATCCTAATGCCCGCTGCACATACCACTCTGAGAGTCTCGGCCATGACACTAACAACTGTTGAGCTCTGAAGAACAAAGTACAAGACCTCCTTGAAGCCAAAGAGATTGAATTCGATGTGCCAAAAAAGCCCAATGTCATTTCTTCCCTATGTCCAAACACGACCATAATACCAACGCCATTGAAGAAGATATTTTGTTACTTCAGTTGATGAACTTATGACCACACTCCTGACTATAAAAAATAACTTGTTGATTGCCGGTGTATTCCCGGGCTGTGATGAAAGCTGTCATTTCTGTTTTTCCTCACCAACCAGCTGTCCTTTGTTGAAAGCAGGCGTTCAGTTCCTAATAGACAACAAGGAAATTTTGTTCGAAAAGACTTCTATTTCACTTGTTCCTTATAATGATGTTTCCATCGTTACCATTTCCGCCAATTCTTCCAGGGTCTCCACCAAAAGACCCGTTAGAATTACATCAGTTCCAAAAGTAGCTCCTTTGATAATTACAATGCCTGGACCACTCCCGTATTTGTCAGACAAAACCGTACCATGGAATTATGGAGGTGATGTCTACTACCAAAGTATCAAGCAAGATTGGCCAGCTGCCGAAGATTCAAGTTCCGAGAAAGTTGACTCCGATATCAGTAATATTGCAGGGACTAGTAAGATAAACCGAAGCGGAAGGATATTCTCTCTAGAAATTACTCCCCCAAAAGCAGTTTCTGGACCCGTAATCATTCATGTTGTTGTTACTCCTCCAAAGGCTATTCCCATCCCTACAATCATCTCTGCTAGTACTCCAACTGACAAAGATGATACAACCCATGTTATTACTCCTACTGACATTCCTGTTGCCGAGTCAATTGAAACTCGAGGTAAAAGTATTCTAATTGAGCCTGTCCGAACGAAGGCACAATCATTGGCTATCCCCGAGACCTCCCGGAAAGAGATGGAGGAAATTCTAAAGATCATAAAAAGAAGCGACTACAATGTAGTTGAGCAACTGGGGAAAATTCCATCCAAAATTTCCATGTTGGCTTTACTACTATGTTTCGTGGCTCATGCAAAAGCCTTGGTAAAATTCCTGAAAACTGCTCATGTACCTCAAGAAACATCTGTCGATCAGTTCTAAGACTGCGTAGCCAGCTTGACTATAGATAATAGTCTAGGTTTTTCGGATGCTTATTTAATGCCAAGAGGAAGGAAGCATAATGAGGCATTGCATGTCTTAGTGGAATGTAGGGGCACAACCTTGGCTCATGTTTTGGTGGACACTGGGTCGTCTCTAAATGTTTTGCCTAAAAAAGCTCTTGATAGGCTTGAGTGTGAGGGATTCACATTGAAGCCAAGCAACATAGTAGTGAAGGCCTTTGACGGCTCAAAAAGCATGGTGCATGGGGAGGTGGACATCCCCATAAAGGTTAGAACCCAAACATTTGATTCAACCTTTTATGTAATGGATATTCGCCCTTGACATTCCTGCTTGCTAGGCCGACCATGGATTCGCAATGCTGGAGCTATTACTTCTACGTTGCACCAAATGCTGAAATATCCAATTCAAGGGAAGATTATCACCGTTCATGGAGAAGAAGAGTATATGATCAGCCATCTCAATTCCTTCAATATGTGGAGTTAGATGGTGAATTTATTGAAACTCCATTCCAGCACTTTGAAGAAGTCCCGCAGAATGTGGAAGTAACCAAGGTTGTGTCTCAAGTTCCCAAGATCACAAGGCCTCCACTCCGGATGTCATCTTTGAAGGATGCCAAGGCAGTGATAGAAGAAGGTGGGTGCACTATTTGGGGACAACTCCCAGATATCCCATACAAGTCTGACAAGTTTGGCCTGGGTTTCACTTCAGGTGCCCAGAAAACTTTACGTCGTGCTCGTGCTGGAGGACCACCCTTGAAGATCAGCAACTGCGAAGTTAATGCAGTGGAAGATGATGAAGACAACTACAACCTGGAGGATTGGATTTTCCCAACTGTCAGTGGAGGGCTCAACAATTCGGAGGCTAGAGATTTCTTCCCGATCACTTTTATCTCGCAATAATTTGTCCTTACATTTTGTTGGATCTATAATATTAAAACAATTCAGACTCTTAAAGCCTTATGTCTTACCCAAGGCACAATGGTCCATTTGTAAGGGTTATTATCTCATTTCCATATGACATCAATGAATCATGGACGTTTTTTCATACAAACTTTGTGCTAATTGTTTTTCTTTTTTACATGTCCATTTATTTCAAAGATAGCTATACTCTTACACACACTCACACTCACAATGCAGGTCTACATCCATTTGGGATCCCATGGGTAACAATTCTGCTATGGCTTTTTGTGACTCCAAAAATCTAATCTACCAAGTCGAAGACGAAGGTGAGGAAGATTGTGAAGTACCAAGGGAACTCGCCAGGTTACTACAACAAGAAGAGGGAACCATTCAGCCCCACGAGGAACCCATGGATACAATCAACCTAGGTACTGAAGAAGACAAAAGAGAAGTCAAGGTGGGTGCCAACTTGGAACCCAATGTCAAAGAGCATCTGATTCAGTTGCTACACGAGTATGTCGAGGTCTTTGCCTGGTCGTATGAAGACATGCCAGGACTTGATGCAAATATTGTGGTACATCGTCTACCTACAAAAGAGGATTGCCCACCAGTAAAACAAAAGGTCCATCGCATGTGACCAGATATGTCGGAGAAGATTAAAGCAGAAGTCATGGAACAATTTAACGCTGGATTCTTGGTCGTCACCTCCTATCCGCAATGGGTTGCCAATGTTGTTCCCGTGCCCAAAAAGGACGGAAAGGTACGAATGTGCGTGGACTACAGAGATTTGAATAGAGCAAGCCCTAAGGATGATTTCCCACTTCCCCACATTAATATTCTTGTCGACAATACGACACAACACAAAGTGTTTTCCTTCATGGACGATTTCTCAGGCTACAACCAAATCAAAATGGCGCCTGAGGATATGGAGAAGACAACCTTTGTCACACATTAGGGCACATTCTTCTACAAGGTGATGCCATTCGGACTGAAGAATGCTGGGGCAACCTATCAGCATGCCATGATGGCTCTATTTCATGACATGATACATCACGAAATAAAGGTCTACATGGACAACATGATAGCTAGATCTCAAATATAAGAAGAGCATCTTGATCATTTACAGAAAGTGTTTGAGAGACTAAAGAAGTACAAGTTGAGGTTGAACCCAAATAAATGCACGTTTGGAGTAAGGTCTGGTAAGCTTCTAGGCTTCGTCGTCAACAATAAGGGTATTGAAGTAGATCCTCCCAAGGTGAAAGCGATACAAGAGATGCCTGCTCCTTGTACTGAAAAGGAAGTCAGAGGGTTCTTGGGACGTTTGAACTACATTGCCAGATTCATTTCTCACCTGACAGCTACTTGTGAGCGAATCTTCAAACTATTGAAGAAAGATCAAGTAGTCAAATGGAATGATGAGTGCTAAACTGCTTTCGACAAGATCAAAGAGTACCTGCAAGAGCCTCCTATGTTGATGCCACCAGTTGAGGGAAGAACATTGATTATGTATCTGACTGTTTTGGAAAATTCAATGGGGTGTGTGTTGGGGCAGCATGACGAGTCTGGCCGAAAAGAGCACGCTATTTATTACATGAGCAAAAAGTTTACCGACTGTGAAACAAGATATTCATTGCTCGAGAAAACTTGCTGCGCTCTAGCATAGGCTGCTCGCCGGCTAAGACAGTATATGCTGACCCATACTACCTTGTTGATATCTAAAATGGATCCAATAAAGTACATCTTCGAGAAACCTTCCCTCTCTGGGAGAATAGCGAGATGGAAGATGATCCTAACAAAATATGACATACAGTATACTACCCAGAAAGCAATAAAGGGTAGTGTGCTAGCTGATCACCTTGCTCACCAAGCTGTGGAAGATTACCAGTCCATGAAGTTCGAATTCCCATATGATTTTAATGGATCATTATGGACCCCAAAGATTACTCATGTCAATTTTCGAGCTTTGGATCCCATTTTTGCTCAGCCAATTGAGCAGTTGACCTAAAAAATCAATTGTACTAGAAAAAAGTCAATTGTACACTGAATAGTCAAACTTTGACTTTTTTGATCAAAATCAAGTGTCAAAGATCACAATTCATCAAAACATGTTAAAATATGAAATTTGTTCATCAAGAAATCAAAAAGTCAAGATTTCATTTTTGAAACTCAAAGTTTTTAAACTCAGAAAATTTTCTAAGTGTTGAAAACTTCATATTTTTTTCACAACTTTGGGCCAATTTTTCACCATGATGTAAGATGATTCAAGGAAAACCTCCAACATGAAAGTTGTAGATCTAAATGAGATCTAAAACTTTGTAGGGCAGGACTTTTTCTAGGAATGGTTAGATTTTGAGTTATAAATTCATGAAGTCATGGTATTTTTGAATAAACACTTAGAGAAATTTTCAGCAGTTTTGGTTAGGATTTTATCCCAACTTCTTGGCATTTTTTCACATAGTTACAAGATGATTTTGTCAAAATGGCCAACATGAAAGTTATAGAAGGTGTTTAAAGCTTTCCAAAACATCCAAGAGCATGAATTTATCATATTTGAGCTAGGAGATACAAGGATCTGAAGTTGGACATTCATTCTTGATTTACAAGGCAGATTTGTGATGAATAAGGAACAAAAATCTTGGCCATGCTGCATAATATTCACTTTTCAGGCCTCTTGACTTGCAAATCTATCCATAATAAGATGTTTACACAATTGATTAAACCATTATCCAAGTGGTTCAAGTATTGTCTATTGCATCTTTCCATTTTTGGCACAAAGGCACCATTGTCATTCTTGCAAAGTTCACTTTAATCATAAAGTCAATTTCTTGAGCCTATAAATTATTGTTATAATCACACTCAACTTCTATAAGTCATAAAAAACATGTTTAAAGTGATCAACCACTTTAGATAGCTTGGTACAAGCATTGGAAACATGTTCTTCATGCTTTCTTCAAAAACAAGCAAGATAACCATAACATGTGATTCAAAATCTGAGTTGTTTGAAGTATCAAACCTTCTCTATAAATAGAGAGGCCAGTTGCAAGAGAAAAGGTCAGAAAAAAAAGAAGGGGAAACTGACACTCAAAATCATTCTTGCTGTCAAATACCAGAATTGCCCACAAAACCTCCATTTTTGAGCTTTGAAGTCCAAATCTTTGAATCTTATACCTTGCAAGTTTTCTCCAAACAAACCATCCAAAAATTCCACATACGTCATATAGAAGTTGTTCAAACACAAAGACAACTTCTGTAACATAACTATCATCACTTCCCAAGCTCAACAACATCCCATACAGCAGCCCAAACTCAAAGAACAAATTTCAGTTTCAAGGTAAGTTTTCTTGACTTTGAACTCTTCATACAAGCATCATTAGTGGTTCATTTATGAAGATAAAATGTAGATATAATTGCCTTGAAGCTAACCACGTGCTTTCTTTCCATTTTCACTAACCATGTGTTGAGAACTAACTTTTACATGTAGCAAAACAGTGATAAAAGCAAAAAACAACAGTTATGCGTCGACACGAAATGCTACGAGTCGACACATATTATGTCCAAAACAGATTATGAGCCGATGCAAGCTATTATGCGTCGATACAAAATGTCGCATGAGTCGATACGAAATGCGAATGCATCGACTCATACTGAGTTAATTTTCATTTTTCAGCAGCAAGGAAGTTTTCGTATCAATGCATAATGGCATGTGTCAATACATAAACTGTTTTCGTATCAATACATAATGGCATGCGTCAATACATAAAATATTTTCATATCAATACATAATGGCATGCGTTTATACATAAAGTGTTTTCTTATCAATACATAATGTTATGCGTCAATACATAATTTTTTTTTATCAATACATAAGTATATGTGTTAATACATAAATTTTTTTTCAAAAAAAAACAATTTTCTTATTTATTTATTTATTTATTTATTCATTTTTGTATATTATTTATTCATTCAATATGGTTGTAATAGTAAATTAGGATTTATTTGCTTTCGTCCCCCCAATTTGTAAATTTGTATCCCCATCCTCCAAATGATGTAATAGCATAGGATTTTAATTTCCGCAACTTATCGCTTTAATATAATTGTTAGTAATTAGGGTGTGTATGGCAAGATAAAATCAACAAGTAGAAAACCCTAATACAAGACAAAACAAGCATGAAAATCAATACACTTGCACACAAGCACCCCTAGGGTAAAATCCACTTGGTTGCCTTATAAATGCCCATATTACGCATGTGAGGTATCTTAGCAAAAACAAGGAAAAATACAAGATCATAGTCCCTCGATGACGCTATCTAAGTTGCCTTTCAAAATGATCTTAGTCCCTAAAGAAAAATGCTAAGATACCTTGCAACATTGCTAATCATGGTTATACGGTGACCCACGTCCGTCCCGTTTACATCCAAAGATAGGGTTACTTACCAAATCAATGGTAAGATAACAATGTCAAAGGAAAGAAGAAATGAACATGAAATACGTTTGAGTAGGTACGATGCTCCTAGTTACTTGCTCTATTTCAAAACCAAAAATCCTTGCTATTTTCAAAACAAACACCTACACTTTCAAAACATCTTACAAAACTTGAAAACATTTTCCAAAGACCAACACTTTGTATACATTCTTACGAATGAGAATCATTACAAAGTTTGCCTAAACAATGGCCTCTTTACAAAATACTTTCAAAACCCACATAAAGCACAATTTCAAACAAAATCAAGTGATCTAGCAAGTAATTAAGAGCCCATGGAAAACCATGGATGAAAAGGATACTAATACCTTCCCTTTTCATAATGTACCCCCCGAACTCAAGAAATAATCTCAAAGGTCTTTCATGTGCTTTTTCGCCTTTCATTTTGGATAAAAGAAAAGTCGGTGGTGACTCTTGCTAACCGCAACATTTGTGATCAAACACAAAACACCCAAGTCAGTTGTCCCTCCGTATCACACCAGTTATGACTTTTAAAATCCAATCTACCAAGCCAAGGACGAAGGTGAGGAAGATTGTGGGGTACTAGGAGAACTTGCCAGACTGTTACAACAGGAAGAAAGGGAAATACAACCTCATGAAGAGCCGGTTGAGACAGTTAACTTGGGTACTGAAGAGGACAAGAAATAAGTCAAGATAGGTGTCGATTTGGAGCATAGTGTCAAAGAGCGGTTAACACAAATGCTACATGACTATGTTGAGGTTTTTTCCTGGTCATATGAAGACATGCCGAGACTTGACACTGATATCGTGGTTCATCGCCTACCGACAAAAGAGGATTTCCTTCCGGTGAAACAGAAGGTTCGTCGTATGCGGCCAGAGATGTCAAAAAAGATCAAGGCTGAAGTCATGAAACAGTTCGATACCGGTTTCTTAGCTGTCACCTCTTATCCACAATGGATTGCAAATGTTATTCCAGTACCTAAGAAGGACGGTAAGGTATGTATGTGTGTGGATTATAGAGACCTAAATAGGGCAAGCCCCAAGGATGACTTCCCGCTTCCCCATATTGATGTTCTAGTTGACAACAGTGCACAACATAAGGTATTATCCTTCATGGATGGCCTCTCTGGGTACAATCAGATCAAAATGGCACCTGAAGATATGGAGAAAATGACCTTCGTCACATAGTGGAGCACTTTCTATTACAAAGTTATGCCATTTAAACTAAAGAACGCTGGGGAAACCTATCAGCGTGCCATGGTAGCTTTGTTTCACGATATGATCCATCACGAGATATAGGTCTGCATTAATGATATGATAGATAGGTCTCAGACTTAAGAGGAGCACCTTGATCATCTAAAGAAGCTGTTTGAAAGGCTGAAAAAGCACAAACTAAGGTTGAACCCGAATAAGTGCACCTTTGGAGTAAGATCCGATAAGCTCTTAGGTTTCATTGTCAGCGGTAAAGGCATTGAAGTGGACCCTGCAAAGGTCAAAGCTATACAAGAAACGCCAACTCCTCACATTGTGAAGGATGTTAGGGGATTCTTGGGATGCCTGAACTACATTACCAAATTCATTTCCCACCTAACCGCTACTTGTGAGCCAATCTTCAAATTATTGAAGAAAGATCAAGCAGTGAAGTGGAATGACGATTGCCAGAACGCCTTTGACAAAATCAAGGAATATCTTCAAGAGCCTCCGATCTTGATGCCTCCAGTTGAAGGAAGACCTCTGATCATGTACTTAACAGTATTAGAGAACTCAATGGGGTGTGTGTTGGGGAAACATGATGAGTCTGGTCGAAAAGAGCATGCAATATACTACCTTAGCAAAAAGTTTATCGACTATGAAATAAGATACTCACTGCTCGAGAAAACTTGTTGCGCTTTGGCATGGGCTGCTAGCCGACTAAGATAATATATGTTGACTCACACTACCTTGTTGATATCTAAAATGGATCCTATTAAATACATCTTCGAGAAGCCTGTCTCTCCGGAAGAATATCAAGATGGAAAATGATCCTGACCGGATATGACATTCAGTATACAACCCAGAAAGCAATTAAGGGAAGTGCATTAACTGATCATTTGGCTCACCAGGCTATGAACGACTATCAATCCATGAATTTTGAATTCCTGGATGAGAACATCTTGTTAGTAACTGATTGTGAAGAACCGGGACCAGATGAAGGACCTGAAAAAGGATCCCAATGGACTATGGTTTTTGACGGAGCTTCCAACGCTCTTAGAAATGGCATCGGTTCTGTAATCATATCTCCTAAAGTTTGTCATACTCCTTTCACTGTCAAGTTATGTTTCAATTGTACCAACAATATGGTTGAGTATGAAGCATGCATTATGGGTCTCAAAGCTGCTATCGACTTGAGGATCAAATTCTTGAGTGTATTTGGAGACTCGCCCTTAGTAATCAGTCAAATCAAAGGAGAATGGGACACAAAGCATCCTAATCTCATCCCTTACAGAGAGCATGTGTTGACACTGATCCCATATTTTAAAGAAATTACCTTTGTGCATTTTCCACGTGAGGAAAATCAACTAGCGGATGCGCTAGCTACTATGTCATCCATGTTCAAGGTCAGGTGGGATAATGAAGCTCCTCAGATCACTATTGAGAGAATGGATGAACTAGCATATTTTCATGAGATTGATACTGAAGAAGTAGTGGAAAAAACTTGGTTCCATGAAGTCAAAAGATATCTCGAAGCGCAAGAGTATTCTGAAGGAGCTTCACCCAATGATAAGAAGTTCCTAAGAAGGTCCTCTGCCAAGTTCTTCCTCAGTAATGGAATCCTCTACAAGCGTAACCATGATTCTACCTTGCTTCGGTGTGTGGACAAGAGTGAAGCAGAGAAGATCATGGTAGATTTGTACGAAGGTACCTTCGGCACACATTATAGTGGCCACAAAATGGCTAAAAATATCCTATGGGCAGGATATTATTATTCCACTATGGAAACAGACTGTTATCAGCATTCACGAACTTGTCACAAATTCCAGATCTATGTTGATAAAGTACATGTGCCTCCGGTTCCTCTAAATGTCTTGACTGCTCCCTGGCTATTCGCAATGTGGGGCATCGATATAATTGGGGAGATTACACCTACAACTTCTAATGGGCACCGCTTCATCCTCTCCGCAATTGATTACTTCACAAAGTGGGTCGAGGCAGCCTCATTTTTCTTTTGTTACTAAGAACGCGGTGGCTCGATTCATCAAACATAAACTTATCTATCGGTATGGTATTCTAGAGAGAATCATTATGGATAATAATACCAATCTCAATAATACTATAATCATCGAGCTTTACGTGCAATTCAAATTCCAGCATCATAACTCTTCTCCTTACCGGTCGAAGATGAATGGCGCTGTAGAAGCTGCTAATGAAAACAACAAGAAGATCATCCAGAAGATGACAGTGACATATATAAGACTGGCATGATATGTTACCATTTTCTATCCATGGTTATCGTACCAAAGTGCACACATCAACAGGGGAAACTCCTTTCTCTCTGGTATACGGTATAGAGGCCGTCCTACCCATTGAAGTCCAGATCAATTCCTTGAGAATCATGAACGATACAGGGCTGAGCAAAGATGAATGGGTTCAGACTCGACTTGACCAATTAAACTTGATTGACGAGAAGTGGCTCACGACTGTCTATCACGGTCAGATGTACCAAAAGCATATGATTAAAGCTTTTGACAAGAAAGTCATACGTCAGGTATATCAGGCTGGTGACCTAGTAATCAAACGCATCATACTACCACAAGGTGATCCCAGGGGAAAATAGACTCCCACATATGAAGGGCCATTTGTGATCAAGAACATATTTTCTAGTGGAGCCATGATCTTAACCACTATGGACGGTGATGACCTTCTGCACCCGGTAAAAGCAGACATAGTTAAAAGATACTACGCATGAACAAAGACCCACTAGGTTGACTGGCCTAGGAAAACATAAGGGCATCCCGGCGAACCAAAAGGGTTCGGGCAAAAATTAGGGATATACATATAAAAAAAAATCTGTACACCCAGCGAGTCGAAAACCTGAAAAGGCGGCTTGGGCAAAATAGGGTATCCCGGTGGACTGAAAACCTGAAAGGGTGGTCCAGGCAAAAGTTGGGGATTTAAAGCGTATAACTATGTCCCGTTGGATCACCTTACATCCAATCTTCAGTATCAACTGTTAAGCTCAAGTGGTACTAATTAATCATGTTAACTTCAGACAAGCAGTAAAGTGATGAGACGCTCGAAGACATAAAGGCAATAGCAGAATGGGAACCCAATGGGATTATTTCACATAGCTGTTTTCTTTGTATGCTGTTTTGTAAGTTTTTATTCTTATGACGAAATTCTCTTACTAGGATGTTTGTCTCCTTGTACAAAAACGCTTATTCAAATTAATACAAAATTATTCCTTTGAAAGTGCAAAACTATTTGTTTTTATTTTTCTATTTTGTTTGCGAAAACGTCCAGTGATTATTTTTGAACATATGCATTTGAATGTGATTACTGCTTACAAATATACGTATAAAAAATAGAAAGACATTTGCTAATGGATTTAAGAAAAGGAACAATGTCTAAAGGCCATCCACAAAGTCCCCGCAGATATTTCCTCCAAGAGATACTTTTATAGCAGGTACATAGGCAGAGACGTCCTACTACAAGGTCACTGCCATATTCTCATATGCAGCCTAATGATGTCAGGTGTTCTTATATCCCTAGAGGAGAAAATTCTCTAATTACTGCTCCAACAAAAAGATTCCCCAGTGAAGTCGCCAAGCGTCTCAGGATTCCCCAGTAGGATTCCAACAAAATCCCCAAGCGGTTTACGGAATTTCCTTTCCCTAACAGAGTTTATTTCCTAACAACAGAAATCTGTCTCCCAGCATTTCAGCTTCAAGACTTACATTCTTCATCCCCAGCAACAATCAGGGATTTATTTTCCTTAGTTCAACAACACTACAATAGAACAGTTGATACGTTCATACATTGCATTCATACATCATTTTACAAAAGTCATAGCATATGCAATGCAAATGCATATATCACAATCTTATTTATTTTGAGAGCATCGTGCAATTCATACATCATGAAACTGACTTTACCTTTTCAGGTTGAATTTGAAGACAGACAAATACTATCAACTTGTGCATGGTAGGTCAAAGATTAATGCCCAAAACCAGATGGGGAAATTATCTACACGACCAAGTGGTATGAACTCCCAGAGCAGGACGAGTTTACCAATAAATACAGTAGGCCACAAATTAATGCCCGAAACCAGACGGGGAAACCATCCATGTGACTAGCCAAAAATAATTCCATATTAATACATGTAACAAGCCAGGACACTTTTATGTGGACGATTGATTGTAGATTAATACCTGTAACAAGCCAGGAAAACTATCTACATGAGTAGATTGAAGATTAATACCTGTAACAAGCCAGGAAAACTATCTTTCTTTCCGAGGTCAGAGATTAATACTTGTAACCAGACAAGACAACTATCTCAATGACCGACAATTTTCAAGTTCCAGATTAATACCTGTAACAAGCTAGGACAACTATTTATGGACGATTGGTTGTAGATTAATACCCGTAACAAGCCATGAAACTATCTACATGAGCAGATTGAAGATTAATACTTGTAATAAGACGGGGAAACTATCTTTCTTTCTCTTAGGTCAGAGATTAATACCTGAAACCAGACATGAAAACTATCTACATGACCAGATGAAGCAATCTTACACGGGTTCCTTCTCATGATCTCTAGCTGCAGCTTTACACAGGCTCATCTTGAAGCAATCTTACCCGGTTTCTTTTCATGATCTCCAGATGCAGTCTAACACGGACTCATCTTGAAGTAATCTTACACGAGTTTCTTCTCATGATCTCCAGATGCATTCTAACATGGAATCATCTTGAAGCAATCTTACACGGGTTTCTTCTCATGATCTCGAGATGCAGTCTCACACGGGCTCATCCTGAAGCAATCTTCCACGGGTTCCTTCTTATGATCTCCAGATGCAGCTTTACATGGGCTTATCTTGAAGAAATCTTACACGGGTTTCTTCTCATGATCTCCAGATGCAGTCTAACACAGACTCATCTTGAAGCAATCTTACACGGGTTTCTTCTCATGATCTCCAGATGCAGTCTCACACAGACTCATCCTAAAGCAATTACACGAGTTTCTTCTCATGATCTCTAGATGCAGTCTAACACAGACTCATCCTGAAGCAATCTTACACGGGTTCCTTTTCATACAGATGCAGTCTAACACAGAGTTATCCTGAAGCAGCCCCACACAGGCTCCTTCTCATATATCTCCAGATTCAGACTAAAATAAACTCATCCTAAAATAGCCCTACACTGGCTCTTTTTATTACATTCGCAGATAACAGTTAATTCCATTATCCTTAGCAAGTTGCTATAAATCCTGGATTTCAACCAGGAAGCATCAAACTCTCATCTCTCTTGTACAGAGATAACTCTTCAGTAGAGCCTTGGATAACTAAAGCTCCTAAACTCTATTCCCCACAAAGATTTCCTCAAGCGGGAGAACAACATAAACCCATATTCCCCAACGGAGTCCTCCTCAGACAACAGAAGCAAGAATTCCCCACAAAGGGACCATTTATGAAATCAACATCTACTTTGGATGGCATCTTTAAGCCCATCTATGAAGACTATCAGTCAACTTCTCCAAATGGCATCTGTAAGCACATTCCCGACATCATTAACCATCAGTGTTACTTCATGCGAGTGCAAATTTCTGGGCACTCTAGTGTTCAATCATCTTCCACCTTCAGATCACAAAAGGCAGACAAGCCAATCGAAATCCTCAGGTTTAAGAAGATTGAACAGGAGAAGCTGTTGTACCCCAAAATTTTCCCTCTCATTTTACTCAAGATATGCTCCTAGAGGTCCTCAATTGCTCAAGGTTGACCAAGAATTGATCAGACAAATTCTCTTCCTAAGCAATGGACTTCCAACTAGGGTTTCACTTTTCACCAAGATGTTTGAGCTTCAAAGGGTTCAAATGATTTCCATGGTCCCTAATATGTCTTCAATATTGTCCATGCCGAGTTTAATGCCTTGCAATACAAGGTTGCTCTGTCAATTTCTTAAATGTTTGAAAATCAACTGTGCTAGGTCAAAAGTTAATTGTGGCCTATATACAGTCAAACTTCAAGATTTTTAGTCAACATCAACATTTTGAAGTTATATCCATCATTTGATCAAGGGTTAATCATGATTCCTCAAGAAATGCTCCTAATCTATCAAAAGTCAAGAATTGCTAAATTAGGGTTTCTATAGGAGAAGTCAACTGAACATTGACCAGACATAACTTTCACATACATCATATATTTTCCATAATCAAAGCTCATTTTGAAGAGAATCCAATTCCCTACAACTTCTCTTTTATCATCAATTCCAAGAAATGTACCATTTGAAAGATACAAGCTCATACATTACATGTCATTTTTAGAAATTCAACAAAAGACACTTTTTTCCAATACCTTTTACATCAAGATAAAATCTTCAAATTAAAAATTTATTAAAAGAGAGATTAAAGTAGACATATTAGTATTTCCAAAAAGTCCAAGATCGTCATCATGGGATAAAAATTGAGTAAGTTATGGCTTGCCCAAGTTGGGAAAATTTGGAAAATTTCAAGAAGTGTGCATTGAACAAACTTAAACTTTAAGGTCAATGGCTTAATTTCTTGGACTTCAAATATCTTCCAAAACTTATATAGGACCTCTAATATCATTTTTGCACGACCTTACAATTTCTACCTATTTTGTCCATATTTATTTTGATTTATTTCAAATAAATATAAAATAAATTGTGCAAAATAAATAGAAGTGGGCCTTGTTCTTTGGGCTAGTGTTTTAGTCTACCTAGAAGCCTAAGGTTTTGTGCAAGCTTTGTCCAGGTTCATCCAAGTTTGAAAATGGCATGAAATCCTCAAAAAAGGCATATTTTCAAATGTTGATCATGGTTTAAAAACAATAGTTACGGGCTTGATTCTTTCCATGTTATCATGTTCCCTCCATCTCCTCTATATGTACAAGCCACGTGCAAGCAAAACACACATAGAGACACTGCCTAAAGAACCCAAAAAAAATTGCAAAAAAATCAACAAAGTTATGAAATCCAAACAGCAAATTCCAGCCATATTCCACTCCTTCCGAGCATTTCATCAACTCTCTAGAGGCTCTAGGACTCCATTCTAATCATCACACAAGCCCAACGCATCCCAAAACGCACGCACGATATATCTTCATTTTGGTATTTTTTGATAATCTCAAACTCTTTCTACATGTAACATAAACTAACTCTCCTTACATATTCATGTTGTTATAGTTGCTTGCTAATGTTCTAACGTGTTTCATGTGAGTTACAGTGCCAGAATCATAGATCACCATTGTTAAGTTTTTGAAACATGGAAGTTTCGGTTTCAGGGATAGAGGTGGTTTTAGCCCAAACCAAGACCATGACTGAATTTGCAACTTAGGTTTTAGGGGGGGTAGCCTTAATCCTGAGCTTTGATCTTGATTTTTTGCAGGTTTTAGGACTTTTGGTGTGGCCGGAGAAGGTGATCAGAGGTTTGACTCCGGTCGCTGAATCCGGTAGCTTGGCTGTCAAAGCATCATTGGCCCATTTAAACTCAATGCGTGTTTTTTTATTTTGAATACTTCTGGATCCATATTTATCATATAATAATATTATTGTCATTGGATTAACGAATGAGCAGGTTGGTTCAGTGGTGAGGCGCGCGTTTGTAAAACTGGAGAGCCTGGGTTTGATCTCCAGGTCTTGAGTTTTATTTTCTACTACATTTCCTCTGTAGATCAGGTGTTAAACAGGTCTATAGGTACATCATGCATCCTCCCCCTCAGCCAGTAGATCACAACTAATTCAGATCCAGCGCTCCTGGAGCGCCCCCCTCATGATAGACCTTCAAGGGAACAACACCACTGAATCGTACGCAGAACTTTGGGCCAACTTAATTTTGGATTAACAATTTCAACTCTCCACCCCCCCTATTTACTTTAAACGCCAGACCCAACATGTTTTTTTGTTTTCTTATCTTTTTTAGTCTTTTTTATTTATTTTATATTTATGTATTTTCAAAAATCTTTATTTAATCATAAAAAACAAAATAATAATAATAGAACTAGGATTTTCTAAAATAATTTTCATTTTTTTAAATTTAAAATCAATCAGAATTAAATTTATTTCATTAAATATTTTCTTAATAAAAATACAAAAAATATTAGAATTAGGCTTAAATTCATTTAATAAATTATCTTTTTTTGATTAAATTTAGATTTAAGGTAGTTTAATTATTTTCTTAATAAAAAATAAACAAAAAAATATTTCTTTATTCATCTAGAACTTTTTAGGTTTTTAGACGTTTCTTTCCATTTCGCCCGCGTTATTTACTTTTTCACTTTTTTATACTAATGTATCTGTTGATGGAATGTAATAGAATTAACTAGGGCTTTTACTGATTTTCTTTATTTTCCCCCATTTTTAGACATGTAAATACTCCCTCCCTGAAGCATTGTAATAACGTAGATTTAACTTTCTGCACTTTAAATTTTCGTAACATTTAAACTGTTTAGATGCATTATAATAGGATTGTATGACAAGATTAGTAATCAAACATTAGCAAACCTAACATCTAAGACTAAAATAACTGAATATAACACACTTGCACATATACACCTCTAGGGTATTCCCTCTTTGGTTGCCTTTCGGAAAATAAAACAGTCATGTCCCTCGAAAAGGGGGACGCTTTAGCAAAGACCCTTAAATCAAAAGATCATAGTCCTTCGATGACCCTACAGTGTTGCCTTTCGGTAAATGATCTGGTCCCTAAAAAAATTTCTAAAGCGTCTCTATATGTTGCCTTTATGACTGTATGTCCCTTTGAATGTCCCTCAAACATCCAACGATAGGGCTACCTACTCACTAATAGTAGGATAGCGCTGTCTAAAGTATAGAAGGAAAAGAACAAACCTTTCGAGTATAAGTAGATAGTTCTTAGATGCTTGCTCAAAACAAACTTTTGCACTTACACAAGACATTTCAAAAAAACTTTCAAAAAACACTTTATAAACAGTCTTGAGGACTGATACAAGAGTTATCATAAAGCGAATCGCCGCACTAAGTGAAGGAAAATTGCGATCAAAAGCTCAGCGGAATTTAAAATTTTCCTTTAGCGATCCTTACGAATGAACATGGTCAGTGATAGAAATATTTACCTCTTGTGGCGATTCAGACCTTTGATGTTGTGATCATGAGCGTTGATGAAGAACAACGCCTCTACTCAGTCCACACGAACAGATCGCTTCCGGTCACTGTGCTACCTGATCACGAACGGAAACCTTGAGTGAGAGAGAGAATCAAAAACGAAATTGCATCAAGTGAAATTGCTTCATCACAAGGGATCTATTTATAGAATCACTTGTATGGGCTACAAGCTAAAAGCCCAATTAAGGCTATAAGCTAAAAGCCCAATTAAGCTTATGGACATCATACCTTATGATGTACCATATATCACTTATCCATGTGGTACCTTACCACTTTCCGTATTACACTTAAGTGCACCGTATCTTACGGTGTTCCTTATTTATTCTATCTCTCATCAACTTGTCCTTATGTGTGTGACCCTGTAGGTTTTCGCGACGTTGGCAATTATATTAAATCACACATTTAATATAATAGACAGTGAGCGGTATCTAGCAACACATCACTGTTACCCAAGTCACGAAAATGTCATGTGATCTGACCAAACCTTTTCCTTGATAATATTTGTGTTGTACAATTACCCTTTTTCCCTCATGTCTATATTTAACACAAGGCATACACTGTGTCACCCTTGTCCAGTTCAATATTGGGCCCTTAGACATTTATCATGTTATGCAGGATGAGCAAATTCCATCTAGGTCACTCATGTCTCTTAGCATGCTTTGTGAAGTACCCATCAACTGTCTTTATAGTCATCTAGTTACGGATGACGTTTGATCAGCAATAAAGTACTTGACTCTACATCTAGGGTCCATAGTGGTTTCAGGTCGAAGGGTGGTATACACCATTATCATCATGAGAATAACTTATGACACTTTGCATAACATTCTATGTAGTATTCTCATAGCAGGTCAATCCAGTATAAATATTACTCCTAATATTCATACCTATAGCAAGACTTGATAACTCCTTATCTATGATCCATGAGATGTGATCATCAATCTATCTTCATAATAATCTTAATGCTTTAATGTTATCCCACTTCACATTAAAGCTTGACTACGGATACTTTAAGAATAGTGTCTTATGTTTAATGGGATCTCATGATTAAGTCACACTTAACATTTCATTAAACAAATAAACCATTCTAGGGACTTTATTATTTTGGAAAGCAAACATAATAAAGAAATGCCTTTTATTATTAATAAATAATTCGATACAAGTACCAAAAGTATTGGCCTATAGGGATTACACCAACAATCTCCCACTAGCACTAGAGCCAATCAGGCATACCCCTAATACCCATAGATCTAGTATGTCCATCATGCTTCAGCCGCGCAAAAGGCTTTGTTAATGGGTCAGCAACATTGTCAAGTGTAGGTACTCTGCATATTTTCACATCTCCTCGATCGATTATCTCTCGAATGAGATGATAACGCCTAATAATGTGTTTGGATCGTTGGTGAGATCTAGGCTCCTTAGCTTGTGCGATAGCACCATTGTTATCACAATAGAGATCAATGGGATCCACAATGCTATGGACTATGCCAAGTTCACTAATGAACTTCTTGATCCAAACAGCTTCCTTTGCTGCAGTTGAGGTAATAATATACCCAACCTCGGTTGTAGAATCAACAATTGTATCTTGCTTTGAACTTTTCCAGCTTACAGCGCCACCATTTAAACAAAACACATAACCAGATTGCGATCTAAAGTCATCCTTATCTGTCTGGAAGCTAGCATCGGTGTATCCAATTACAGCAAGCTCTTCCTGACCTCCATATATCAAGAATGAGTCCTTAGTCCTTCTCAAGTACTTAAGGATATTCTTGACAGCTACCCAATGAGCATCACCGGGATTAGACTGGTACCTACTCGTTGCACTTAAAGAATACGAGACATCTGGTCGAGTACATAGCATGGGATACATGATAGATCCTATTGCAGATGCATATGGAATCTTATCCATGCGATCCCTTTCTTCCTTACTTGAAGGGGATTGTGTTTTTGACAGACACATGCCATGTTGCATAGGTATGAATCCTTTCTTGGAATCATGCATATTAAAGCGTCTCAACACTTTTTCTATGTATGTACTCTGACTTAGGCCAAGCAGTTTTTGTGACCTATCTCTATAGATCCTGATTCCTAATATATAAGCTGCTTCACCTAGGTCCTTCATTGAAAAGCATTTCCCTAACCAAGTCTTCACTTGTTGCAAGGTAGGGACATCGTTTCCAATGAGTAATATGTCATCTACATATAATACCAGGAATACGATCATGCTCCCGCTAACCTTCTTGTAGACACAAGGCTCATCTTCATTCTTGATGAATCCATATTGTTTTACTGTTTCATCAAAATGAAGATTCTAGCTTCTGGAAGCTTGCTTCAATCCATAAATTGATCGTTGTAACTTACATATCTTTTGGGCTTCTTCTGGTATGTCAAATCCTTCAGGTTATGTCATGTACACATCCTCAAGAAGATTCCCATTAAGGAAAGCAGTTTTGACATCCATCTGCCATATTTCATAATCATGATATGCAGCGATAGCAAGTAAAATCCGAACAGATTTAAGCATTGCAACTGGTGAAAAGGTTTCATCATAGTCAACCCCATGAATTTGTTTATAGCCTTTTGCAACCAGTCTTGCCTTATAGGTATGTACCTTACCATCCATGTCAGTCTTCTTTTTGAAGACCCACTTGCATCCTATAGGGTTAACTCCTATAGGAGGCTCTACCAAGGTCCAAACCTGGTTTGTGTACATGGAATCCATTTCAGATTTCATGGCTTCTAGCCACTTCTCGGACTCAGGACCAGTTATGGCCTCTTGGTAGGTCACAGGCTCATCTTGATCCATGAGTAATACATCACCCTGATCACTTATGAGATATCCATATCTCCCAGGTTGTTGACGTATCATGCTTGACCTACGCTGGTCTTGTTCTACTTGAGCAGGTTGCTCTTCCACAACTACTTATGTTTCCTGCTCTAATTCCTCCATAGGTGTATCAATGCTTTGTGGTTCTTGAATTTCTTCAAGCTCTATTTTCCTCCCACTGATTCTTTTGGAAATAAAATCCTTTTCCAGAAAAACTCCAGTTCGAGCAACAAACACTTTTCCCTCAGAAGGATTGTAGAAGTAATACCCTCTTGTTTCTTTAGGATACCCCACAAATAAGCATTTGTCAGATTTTGGCTCAAGCTTAGTTGAAATTTGTCGTTTCACATAAAATTCGCAACCCCAAATCTTCATGTAAGACATATGTGGTTTCTTACCACTCCATATCTCATATGGTGTCTTCTCAACCTTTTTGGATGGAACCCGGTTAAGTGTGTAAGCTGCATTCAATAGTGCATGTCCCCAAAAGGAGTTCGGAAGATCGGCGTGACTCATCATGGATCAGACCATGTCTAACAAGGTTCGATTTCTTCTCTCAGATACACCATTCCATTGTGGTGTTCCGGGAGGAGTAAGTTGGGATAAAATCCCACATTCCTTTAGATGGTCATCAAACTCTAGGCTTAAATATTCACCGCCTCGATCTGATCGAAGAACTTTAATATTCTTACCTAGTTGGTTTTGTACTTCATTCTTGAATTCCTTGAATTTTTCAAAGGTTTCAGATTTGTGTTTCATTAAATACACATAACCATATCTACTGAAATCATCAGTAAATGTGATGAAGTATTTAAAACCTCCTCTGGCTGGTATGTTCAGTGGTCCACATACATCAATATGTATGAGGGCCAAAAGATCATTAGCCCTTTCACCTTTTCCTGTGAATGGGGACTTTGTCATCTTTCTAATTAAACAAGATCTGCATGTCTCATATGATTCATAATCAAAAGAGTCTAAGAGTTCATCTTTATGGAGTTTGGAAATGCGTTTCTCATTTATGTGGCCTAAGCGACAGTGCCAAAGGTAGCTTGGATTTAACTCATTAGGTTTAATCCGTTTAGTATTAATGTTATAAATTGACATTTCAAGATCAAGGACATATAATCCATTATTCATTTGTGCAGAAGCATAGAATATATCATTCAAATAAATAGAGCAACAATTGTTCTTTATTATAAATGAAAAACCAAACTTGTCCAAACAAGAAACGGAAATAATATTCCTACTAATTGCAGGTACATAATAACAGTTCTCTAACTGAATTATTAAACCACTAGGTAAAGTTAAAACACAAGTTCCTACGGCTAAAGCAGCAACCTTTTCTCCATTTCCAAATCGTAGGTCAACTTCACCTTTTGCCAAATCTCTACTCCTTTTTAGCCCCTGCACATTAGTACAAATGTGAGAACCGCATCCAGTATCTAATACCCATGATGCAGAAGTAGATAAATTAATTTCAATAAAAAAAATACCTGAATTTGAAGTCCCTACTCCATTGTTCATAACTTCCAGGTACATTGGGCAGTTTCTCTTCCAATGTCCGGTCTTACCGCAATGGAAGCAAGTGCCCTCCTTTGCTATGCCTCCACTAGGCTTCAAAGCAGGAACAATAGGTTTAGGCTTGGCAACTTCCTTGCCTTTCCCTTTACCAACCTGCTTGGTAGGCCTCTTGTTCAGCTTCTTTCCATTACTGACCATCAGAATGGACTTCCCTTTTGTCTTCATATTCTTCTCAGCAGTTTTCAACATGCTTAGCAATTCTGGAAGACTCTTATCCATGTCATTCATGTTGAAATTCATGACAAACTGATTAAAGCTATCTAGCAACGATTGTAAGATAAAATCAATTGCAAGTTCCTTTCCAAGCGGAAACCCTAACCTTTCAAGGTTCTCCGCATACCCAATCATTTTGAGTACATGGGGACCTACAGGGTTTCCCTCAGATAACTTGCTGTTAAAAAGGGCCTTTGAAACCTGAAACCTCTCATTTCTTGCCTGCTCTTGATAGAGCATTTTCAGATGTCCGATCATATCGAACGCTGACATGTTCTCGTGTTGCTTTTGCAACTCCGAGTTCATAGTAGCTAGCATGAGACAAGCGGCTTCGTTAGCATCATCAAAATGCTTCTTATAAGAATCTCTTTCTGCCTTAGGTGCCGAACTAGGCGGTTCCTCTTCAGGAACAGGTGTCTCCAAGACATACAGCTTCTTATCGTGCTTGAGGACAATCCTCAGATTTCGGTGCCAATCCAGGAAATTTGTCCCTGACAATTTTTCCTTATCTAGGATTGATCACAAAATATGGTTGTTTGTTGTCATGGTAATCTACAAAAAAAAATGAAAATATAAGTATCATTAAAACAACATATTTAATTAGGCCTTTAATCAAATATGCTCCCACTATTTTACTCAAACCAAATGACCCTCATCATTTGATTCGGAAAATCCCGTTGGAAGACTTTCTAGTGGGTCGAGATCCATATTTCACTTCGTTCTAAGTCAGCGTTATGCTGATTACACAAAACTAGGTTATTTAGGTAGGAACTCCTTCCAATTGTATCTCATACAACTCTCGAATATTTTCAGTTGGGTGAATAACTCCTTATTCTAATTCATCATATGAATCATTCCCAACTCTTGCTTCTAAACATGTATAATCTTATTATAATGTGTTTAGTTAAGTTTGACCCATTGTTTTAGCAGTTGGATATTACAATTATCCCATCGCACCTTACTAATATAGAACATGCACCTCGCGTAGGCGAAACCTACATTGTTCGATACTAGTCTTGATAAGTGCTAAAACTTGGAAAGCATGAACTTAATATTTAACTTGAGGGATTTTGTTATTAGTTTGATCTCACCGGCTCAACATGCAATTCGTCTCTCTCATGCATCAACATACAAACACATGCATCAATATACATAAAAGGATACAGTTATGGCCCCTAGCGCAATTGTTCTCCCAAGCCAATGAGAGAACCTAAGCTAACCTAATAACGATCTAAACTTCTCCAAGAAAGATCTCCAAGGTTATCCTCCTTTGATATTGTATTCTTCTCTTTCTTCATAACATTACATTACATAAAAGAAACTCGTTTTACATACGAGGGAGTGAGATGAGAAAAGAAGTTACATCAAGAATTTTAGAGAGAGGCACGACACGCAGGCCGTATTTTACAATCCCAAAACAAAATAAAGGAAAAAAACTAAGGCCATAACTGATCACCACAAGACAATAATAATAAACACACTTTTATTATTAGTTTAAATTTTTTTAAATAAAAAAAAAGTCAAATTAAATTTCAACGATTGATCACACTACGCAGAGTTAGCCGGGGGTTCCGCTGCCCGGTCAACGGACGGTGGTCAAGGGGGCAGCGCCCCTTTGCGGGGTTGTTAGGGGCAGCGCCCCGATGCAAAATTTTAATGAACAATTCATTTGAAATCGGCGTCATTTTCGCACAACTCTTGTGCATTCACAACCCTAATCGCATAACTCTGCAACAATACAACCCTTGTGCCGTCATGAACCCTAATGCAACAGTTTCATGCTGTCAAACACATTTCGATTGATAATTCAGTATGATTAATCACATGCCATTGCTTCACCATACTAATGTCGGATTCCAAAGCATATGAACAGTGATCGGTCAAAGGAATAACAATCATCAAGTGTTTGAATGAACGAAACAAAAACAGTATATCCCATATACCATCGTTACATCAGATTTACTTATATCATATATAAAAGTGATCGATCTTATTTGTGTAACCTATGGACGATCGATGTATCGCTGCTTCACCATACTATTGTCGAATTCCGAAGCATAGTCAACATCAATCATCCAAATCATACACAACAGATGCCAAATTTAATTACTCGTTTATTATTCAATTCATTCTGGTTTTAATCGAATCAAAATAGAAAATATAGAATATAAACAACTATCAGATCCATGGTTTCGTAAGTGGCTCTGATACCACTGAAGGAAAATTACGATCAAAAGCGCAGCGGAATTTAAAATTTTCCTTTAGCGATCGTTACGAATGAACATGGTCAGTGATATAAATATTTACCTCTTGTGGCGATTCAGACCTTTGATGTTGTGATCACGAGCGTTGATGAAGAACAACGCCTCTACTCAGTCCACACGAACAGATCGCTTTCGGTCACGGTGCTAGCTGATCACGAACGGAAACCTTGAGTGAGAGAGAGAATCAAAAACGAAATTGCATCAAGTGAAATTGCTTCATCACAAGGGATCTATTTATAGAATCACTCGTGTGGGCTACAAGCTAAAAGCCCAATTAAGGCTATAAGCTAAAAGCCCAATTAAGCTTATGGACATCATACCTTATGATGTACCATATATCACTTATCCACGTGGTACCTGTTAGAACAATGTTTGAATCTACTACCCTATATTTAAGTTTTGATGATAACAAAGTGAAAAGATATAGTATTTATATGTTTCATGTTTGAACTATATGCTGCCTAAAATTACTATGCTCTGACTTGCAAATACGCTGATTAAAATAAGCAAGATCACTTCTTCAGCATCAGAATTTGATTTCATACACCAGCATCAGAAGTTGCTGAATCAGAACATCAAGATCAGATGATCAAACTCACGTACATGCTGAAGCTTGATGAACAGAACTGCGCGTAAACACTCTGATACAAAAACAATAGTTCATCAGCAGCGAAGCAGAATCAGAATGAGCCAAGCCAGAACGTGCATTGAAGAAGCAACAGTACTGTGCATTGAACGCTAATTAATTCCAACGGCATCATTCTAGACAAGATCTGCTCAAAAAGGAAAGCTTGTTATTAGCATTGAATCAAGAATATTGCATTCAACGTTCATCTTCTCAAGTGCTATATAAACAAGGCTTCGAAGATTATAATGGCTAATGCTCTCCAATTCTCTACACGCACAAAGCTGAACAATAATCTTCATCTACCAGTTTTGCTAAACCACAAACTCTGATACTCCATTAGTGTTTAGCAATCTAAGTTTCTAAGCTTCATTTGTGTATACATCACAGTTGTGATAAAGTTTTGTAGAAAACATTCACACACATTTGTTTTATACCTTTGTAAGGAAGTGTTGCCTTGACAAACCGGATTGTGGTTTGAATCAAGAAGGCTTTAGCAGTTGTTAAAGCAGTCTGTAATATTCAGTTGAATATAGTGAATTAAGACCTCGTTGGAGAGAGGCGAAATCACCTTGACGGGTGGACTGGAGTAGTTTGAGATCAAACGAACCAGGATAAAAATATCTTGTCAATTGCTTTAAGATTTCAGTTTTACAATTCAACCCCCCCTTCTTGTGTTTTTCACCCCTTCAATTGGTATCAGAGCGCCTGGTTCTGAGCTAAAACACTTAACCGTGTCAGTACAAGATCCAGCGTCAGAAAAACACAATGGCAGGAAACAACTCTCATTTCAGCAATGACAACAATGAGGACAGAGACAGATTCAGCGGCAAACCTCCAGTCTTTGATGGAGAAAACTTTGATTACTGGAAAGACAGAATTGAAAGCTTCTTTCTAGCACATGATGCTGATCTGTGGGATATGGTGACAGATGGATACACGCACCCTGTGAATGCAACTGGTCAGAAGATTGATAGAAAATCAATGACTGATCAACAAAAGCGTGATTTCAAGAATCACCATAAGGCCAGAACCATCCTCCTCAGTGCCATCTCCTATACTGAGTATGAAAAGATCTCCAACAGAGACACAGCTAAGAACATCTTTGATTCTCTCAGAATGACGCATGAGGGCAACGTTCAAGTCAAAGAAACAAAAGCTCTGGCGCTCATTCAGAAGTATGAGGCGTTCAAAATGGAAGAATCTGAATCCATTGAAACTATGTTCTCTAGATTCCAGATTCTGGTAGCTGGTCTCAAAGTTCTGGACAAAGGATACTCTACTGCTGACCATGTCAAGAAGATAATCAGAAGTTTACCCAAGCAATGGAGGCCTATGGTTACTGCTCTGAAGCTAGCGAAAGATCTCAACAAAATCACTCTGGAGGAACTTATAAGCTCCCTCAGAAGTCATGAGATAGAGCTAGAAGCTGATGAGCCTCAGAAGCAAGGTAAGCCTTTAGCTTTAAAATCTAACAGAAAATCTGAATCTAAAGTTTTGCAGGCAGTTGAAGAAACATCTGATGGATCCTCATCAGAAGAAGACGAACTTTCCCTTCTCTCCAGAAGAGTAAATCAACTGTGGAAGCAAAGACAAAGGAAGTTCAGGAATCCCAGAAGATCTGATCAGAACGAGTCTTCTTCCAGATACAGAAGGACAGATTCTTCCTCTGGATACAGAAGATCTGAAGGCTCCTCCGGTAGCAAGAAGCCAAACACAAAAGACATCATCTGCTACGAGTGCAATGAGCAAGGACACTACAAGAGTGACTGCCCAAAGCTTCAGAGGGAAAAGCCCAAAAAGAAGTTTGGAAGAGAGAAGAAGAAAAGTCTCATGGCCACATGGGATGACTCTGACTCGTCTGAAGCTGACTCAGAATCGGATGATGAAAGGGCAAACATAGCGCTCATGGCTAACATTCCAGATGATAGTGAAGCTTCTGAATCAGACTCAGAATCAGACACAGAAGAGGTATTCCCTAACTTCGCTGTTAATTTTACAAAGGCTGAACTTGCTGAAAGCCTCAATGAAATTCTGGAACGTTATCAGCAGATTAGAGCTAAATTCAGAGACCTGAAAAGGAATCTTGAATCTGACTCTAATAAGTCTGAGAGTCTCAAATTGGAAAACTCTGAGCTGAGAGATAAAATTTCAAAATTAGAAAACTCTTTACAAAACTCTCAGAAGGAACCAATTTCTGAAACTCCCAGCAACGCTGATGAGATCATCAAGGAGTATGATCATAGTTTCCAGAAGTTCCTTGCTAAAAGCATAGATAGAAGCAGAATGGCTTCAATGATCTATGGAGTTAGCAGAAACGGCAGGAAAGGAATAGGATACCAAGGTAAGGTTCCTACACCTAAGAATGTCATGGATTTAATTATTAAACACACTCCTCTAAATTCACACTTTGTGTATGGTCACACACATGACATCAAATATACTAGTAGTAAGCACTCTGTGAAACCAAAATTCAACCAGAGTTTTGGTAAAACTAACAAATCAGGACCCAAGAAGATCTGGGTACCTAAGGATAAAATAATACATGTTGCAGATATCTTTATCAGCAAGTCAGAAACACCAGTCATGGTACCTGGACTCTGGCTGCTCACGACACATGACGGGAAGAAGGCATATGTTCCAAAGCCTGGAACTTAAGCCTGGAGGCCACGTTGGCTTTGGAGGCAATCAGAAGGGAAAGATAATTGGCTCTGGAACTGTAGGTAATGGAAATCTTCCCTCTATTAATAATGTTCTGCTAGTAGATGGATTGATGCATAATCTGTTATCCATAAGTCAATTAAGTGATAACGGTTATGATATAATCTTTAATCAAAAATCATGTAAAGCTGTTAGTCAGAAAGATGGGACTATCCTGTTTAATGGAAAGAGGAAAAACAACATTTACAAAATCAAACTTTCTGAACTAAAGAGTCAGAACGTAAAATGTCTTCTGTCTGTTAACAACGAGCAGTGGATCTGGCACAGAAGATTGGGGCATGTTAGTATGAGAAGAATATCTCAGATTAACAAACTCAATCTGGTCAGAGGACTTCCTAATTTGAAGTTCAATTCAGATGCTCTGTGTGAAGCATGTCAGAAAGGCAAATTTGCAAAACCTTCTTTTAAATCCAAAAATGTTGTTTCTACCTCTAAGCCATTAGAACTTCTGCACATTGACTTATTTGGACCAGTTAAAACTGCTTCAGTCAGTGGTAAGAAGTATGGGTTAGTAATCGTAGATGACTATAGCAGATGGACATGGGTAAAGTTCTTAAGACACAAGGACGAGTCACACTCTGTGTTTGTTACCTTCTGTAACCAAGTTCAGAATGAAAAAGATCTTAGAATCGTTAAAGTCAGAAGTGATCATGGTGGAGAATTTGAAAATAAAGATTTTGAGTCATTCTTTAATGACAAAGGCATTCTGCATGATTTCTCTTGTCCTAGAACTCCCCAACAAAATGGAGTTGTAGAACGAAAGAACAGAACATTGCAAGAAATGGCCAGAACCATGATCAATGAGACAAACGTTGCTAAGACTTTCTGGGCAGAGGCAATAAACACAGCGTGCTACATTCAGAATAGAATCTCAATAAGACCTATTCTGGAAAAGACTCCATATGAATTGTGGAAGAACAGAAAGCCCAACATTTCGTATTTTCATCCATTTGGATGTACTTGCTATATATTGAATACAAAGAATTATTTGAACAAGTTTGATTCTAAGGCACAGAAGTGTATTATGTTAGGATACTCTGAACGCTCAAGAGGGTACAGAGTATACAATACAGAAACACAAATTGTGGAAGAATCAATCAGTGTTCATTTTGATGACAAGCTTGACTCTGAAAAGTCAAAGCAGAATGAAAATCTTGCAGGTATAGAAATTGAATTTGCAGGTTCTGAAGACAAGTCATCAGAAGCTCTCAACACAGACATTCCTTCAACGTCTGAAAGGAGCAATGCTAGAAATCCTACAACTGCTGCTGATCAACCTCAGAAGAGATTACCCAGAAGCAGTTTGGATCACCCAGAAGAAACTATCCTAGGAAGAAAGGAAGATCCAATCAGAACAAGAGCAAGCTTCAGAAACTCTGAAGAAACTCTTATGGGACTTGTGTCTCTGATTGAACCTTCTTCTATTGATGAAGCACTTCTGGACAATGACTGGATTTTGGCAATGCAAGAAGAGCTGAATCAATTCACCAGAAACGACGTATGGGATCTCGTTCCCAGACCAAAAGGATTCAACGTCATTGGAACAAGATGGGTGTTCAGAAACAAGCTAAATGAACAAGGTGAAGTCATCAGAAACAAGGCACGACTGGTTGCACAAGGTTATAGTCAGCAAGAGGGGATAGACTATACAGAAACCTTTGCCCCAGTCGCCAGGTTAGAATCTATCAGACTTTTAATTTCATTTGCTGTTAATAGAGGCATCACTCTGTATCAGATGGATGTCAAAAGTGCATTCTTAAATGGTTATATAGAAGAAGAAGTTTATGTTCACCAACCCCCAGGTTTTGAAAATACAAAACATCTAGTCATCTCTTCTGTCATGGGAAAGAAGATAGTGATTTCTGAAGATCTCATTGCAAAGCTAATCGGTCAAAGTGGTGGTGGAGTCCGTTGTGTGGACATGGCTGATAGATGCCCTGATATAGGTGTGGTAGCCAACAACATTTTCACTCTTGGATTTCCCAGCAGCAAAATTAAGGATCTGAAGGATCACTGCAGAGTAT
Source organism: Vicia faba (assembly GCA_948472305.1). Taxonomy (NCBI): domain Eukaryota; kingdom Viridiplantae; phylum Streptophyta; class Magnoliopsida; order Fabales; family Fabaceae; genus Vicia; species Vicia faba. Next base: position 1,535,694,245 of record OX451737.1, read on the forward strand.
GGGCCAAGATTGTTCTTGGATGCTTCAATCACAGGAAACCAACAAGTTCTTCTGATTATATAAACGTGGATCAGCAATTTCTGATCTACTTTATTGATCAGAGGGTAAAGATCAATCTGGCACACTTCCTGTTCAACCATCTCAAGACCAGTGTCAAAGAAACAAGAGAAGAAGAAAGGATCAAAAGGGACTGGATACCGTTTGGAAGGCTCATATCAGATATTCTGACAGAGAATAAGCTGATAGAGTATCTGAGCGAAGCTCAAGTGCTGAGCACTATTGAACCAACTGTTGGAAAACCGCTGAAAACCCCAGCAGAACTTTCATTGACTTAACAAGTCTTGAACGTCTTGCTGATCTAAGACACAAAATTGCCATACCCAAACCAAAGCAACCAGATGTTGGCTCTGGTATTTTGAATTTTGAAACAGGTATGCTGCAATGGATTGCTTCTTTGAAGCAAGTCTGTCCTGGGATGATCGACCCAGCTGCTTCTGATCAGCTCTGGTCACAGTTCAGACTATGGGTACGTGCTGAAGCCCTCAAGCTGCAGGACGCCAACTACGAGCAGGCTCAACAGAACTTCAGCAAGCTGCTGAAGGAAGTTGAAAGTCAGCTGCCTCAAGAAGTTGTGCTCCCTCTGGACAGTGAATCTTGGTCTGAGAAAGAGCAAGCTGCACAGGTGCAACCATCAGAAGAAGACAAGACCATTCAGGCTGAAGAAAATCCAGCAGAAGATGTCGTTGAAAGTTCTGAGAAGCTTCCTCCCTCTGACACTTCTCAAGCTGCCTTGGACAGGCAGGCTCTGGAAGAATTAAGGCTGAATGACTTGCGTCTACAGCAGCGGATGGAAGAGAATGATCAGAAGATGAAAGCAAGAATGGATGTACAGGACAGCAAGATTGACACTGTTGTCAACATGGTTCAGAAGCAGAATGAAACTTCTGAAAAGATTCAAGCAATGCTGGAAAGCCTGTTCTCACGCATGCCCCCTCAACCTTAAAATTTTTTTTCATGCATGACATTCTCTATGTTTTCTTCATTTTCTGATGTACTGTTTTGACTATGTTTTGTAATGTTCTTTTGCTCTGATTATGAACTATTTTAATATAATTTGTTTTTCTGATCTAAATTGTTTTAGCACATCACCAACACTTTTTGATTGCTGACAAAAAGGGGGAGAACAAGAATGATATTTAAAATCAATAACGGCTAACTAGACAGAAATTCTCAAACATTCTAACTCTATTACTTGAAATGTTTTTCTGTTTTTGTTTAAAGTCTACAGGCACAAGGAAGCTCCTGAACACTATGAAGACTAGAAGCTCTGATCAAAATGTAGAAGCTCTGATCAATGTTGCTCTGATATGAAGATTCTGATCGACCAAATACTCTGATCCAAAGCAAAGCTCTGACAGGAAAAGCTCTGAAGCTCTGCTCTCTGATAAAGTCAAAGACTCTTAATCTGATGTTCAAAGAAAGACAAAGATCTGATCCTGAAGAACACGTATCATCAAAGGGAAGTAATCAACTCAGGGGGAGTATCTCTTAACTCTGATTTCTCCTTACTTCTTAACTCTGAAACATTTCCCAGACACCTTTTCACGTTATTTTTCATTTAAAATATCTAGTTTTTGTCATCATCAAAAAGGGGGAGATTGTTAGAACAATATTTGAATCTACTACCCTATATTTAAGTTTTGATGATAACAAAGTGAAAAGATATAGTATTTATATGTTTCATGTTTGAACTATATGCTGCCTAAAATTACTATGCTCTGACTTGCAGATACGCTGATTAAAATAAGCAAGATCACTTCTTCAGCATCAGAATTTGATTTCATACACCAGCATCAGAAGTTGCTGAATCAGAACATCAAGATCAGATGATCAAACTCACGTACATGCTGAAGCTTGATGAACAGAACTGCGCGTAAACACTCTGATACAAAAACAATAGTTCATCAGCAGCGAAGCAGAATCAGAATGAGCCAAGCCAGAACGTGCATTGAAGAAGCAACGGTACTGTGCATTGAACGCTAATTAATTCCAACGGCATCATTCTAGACAAGATCTGCTCAAAAAGGAAAGCTTGTTATTAGCATTGAATCAAGAATATTGCATTCAACGTTCATCTTCTCAAGTGCTATATAAACAAGGCTTCGAAGATTATAATGGCTAATGCTCTCCAATTCTCTACACGCACAAAGCTGAACAATAATCTTCATCTACCAGTTTTGCTAAACCACAAACTCTGATACTCCATTAGTGTTTAGCAATCTAAGTTTCTAAGCTTCATTTGTGTATACATCACAGTTGTGATAAAGTTTTGTAGAAAACATTCACACACATTTGTTTTATACCTTTGTAAGGAAGTGTTGCCTTGACAAACCGGATTGTGGTTTGAATCAAGAAGGCTTTAGCAGTTGTTAAAGCAGTCTGTAATATTCAGTTGAATATAGTGAATTAAGACCTCGTTGGAGAGAGGCGAAATCACCTTGACGGGTGGACTGGAGTAGTTTGAGATCAAACGAACCAGGATAAAAATACCTTATGATGTACCATATATCACTTATCCACGTGGTACCTTACCACTTTCCGTATTACACTTAAGTGCACTGTATCTTACGGTGTTCCTTATTTATTCTATCTCTCATCAACCTGTCCTTATGTGTGTGACCCTGTAGGTTTTCGCGACGTTGGCAATTATATTAAATCACACATTTAATATAATAAATAGTGAGCGGTATCTAGCAACACATCACTGTTACCCAAGTCACGAAAATGTCATGTGATCTGACCAAACCTTTTCCGTGATAATATTTGTGTTGTACAATTACCCTTTTACCCTCATGTCTATATTGAACACAAGGCATACACTGTGTCACCCTTGTCCAGTTCAATATTGGGCCCTTAGACATTTATCCTGATATGCAGGATGAGCAAATTCCATCTAGGTCACTCATGTCCCTTAGCATGCTTTGTGAAGTACCCATCAACCATCTTTATAGTCATCCAGTTACGGATGACGTTTGATCAGCAATAAAGTACTTGACTCTACATCTAGGGTCCATAGTGGTTTCAGGTCGAAGGGTGGTATACACCATTATCATCATGAGAATAACTTATGACACTTTGCATAACATTCTATGTATTATTCTCATAGCGGGTCAATCCAGTATAAATATTACTCCTAATATTCATACCTATGTCAAGACTTGATAACTCCTTATCTATGGTCCATGAGATGTGATCATCAATCTATCTTCATAATAATCTTATTGCTTTAATGTTATCCCACTTCACATTAAAGCTTGATTACGGATACTTTAAGAATAGTGTCTTATGTTTAATGAGATCTCATGATTAAGTCACACTTAACATTTCATTAAACAAATAAACCATTCTAGGGACTTTATTATTTTGGAAAGCAAACATAATAAAGAAATGACTTTTATTATTAATAAATAATTCGATACAAGTACCAAAAGTATTGGCCTCTAGGGCTTACACCAACACTAAGGCACTTTAAAAATATTCTTTTCAAAACACAAAAAGCACAAGTTATTTTCAAAATGAGCTAAGCATCTAAGATCCCGTAGATAAGTACGGATGGAAAGGATGCTAACACCTTCCCTTTCCATAATCTACCCCCTTACTCAGAAAACTCTCAAAAGGTCTTTTTCTGCTCTTTTCACCCTTTCCTTTGTTGGATAAAAGAAAAGTTGGTGGCAACTCTTTCTTACCGCAACATTTGTGAATACAAACGCAAAACCAGTATAACAGTCGGTTCTGCCACCGTATCACATAACCGTTCAATCCCAGTGACTGTATCAAAACAACTCAACAAGAAAATTACACTTCCAATAAAAAAATACTTATTTAAGACCCTTAACTAAGAACAATACTTGGTTTTGCTTAAAATATTCAACCAAGAACAATACTCAACTCATTACCTAAAGGCTTTTGAGTGAGAACATAACGTCTACCACAAGTATCAAAAGATACAAGAGTGATTTACACCCACACATGAGACTCTTAAAACCTAAGACTCTAAGCTTCCCCTAACTTACATATTATGAACAACTTAATTGAAAGAATTTATACATTAGGTTTAGGTTTTCTACTTTAAATACACCTCTGCAATCCATGAGGTTCGAAATCTGCATCCAGATATTTCTTGATCCACAAGCTGAGTGATGTACCAATTGTGCAGCAAAATATTCTTAAATATTGGAACACCGAATACCAAGTTTCCTAAATTGTCTCAAGGCCCATTTTAGTAACTTATGTACAGTTATATATACAAAACTTGTTCCAAATTAAGTCTTCTTGACCTACGAAATTTAGTGAGATATATCCAAAAGGAATATCACAGAATCATATCAAATATGTCAAGATTTAAAACAACATCACCTGTTGTACCAAACCAAAATGTCATGAGATCTGCTTCGACATCTGGTTGAAAAACTCATAATAATAAAACTATTATGACAATTGATAAGAATGCTGCAACATTTTGATCAACATCAGTATAGAACCGTATCTTACCAAAATTTATCCAATCATAAAACCATGAAACTAACAATCTCACCCATTGGAAAATTTTGGCTAAAACAACCAAATCCCAATTAAACTTGAGAGAGGAATAATACCACAAAGGAATAAAACTATAGAGGAATAAAACTACAAACCAAACTGCACAAAAACATGTATCAAAGATACAACAATTACACAAACACAAGCTACATGCTGAACATGTAAACTTTGTACATCAGGAAGAAGATGACATCCAAGTTACTCCCCCTAAAACACATAACCCATTCTTATCACAGAGAGATAAATATCCCCCTAAATAATTTAACACATTATAAGAACATACAGTAGAAGAAACACACAAAAATTAGATCACAAGACACAAAAGACATGACTCTAGCAGAAACTACACAACAACCAGGATGTTAGAACATCCTATAGGACATCATGCAAACAAAAAAAGTAAAAACAAAAGCATAAATAAGATAGACTCAAGACTCACATGATAGACAATCAAGCTCCCTCTAAAGTGTTGCATACAACCAGCAACAACACTAGACTAGACTCAATGACACTTTTCTCCTCCCTTTTTAGCCAAAAATTGCCAAAAGCAGAGTGAAAAGAAACTGACACGTAAAGAATCAAAAGAAGAAAGAATTAATTAAAAACAAACACAAGTGTTAGGTCTATGATTTTATGGTTGGAAACAATTTTGTTAAAACAAGTAGTTGGCAACAGTTTTATCAAAACATGTTTCATTTGGAAAAACATGTATTACACCTAATGTTAACCAGCTGGTACAACAGAGTCTGCTGGTATTTATTTAACAAATATTCTATCAGATGTTGTAACATGTTGCAATAGAACATCATGAAAATACATCTAGATAATATCCTTGAAGATTTGATTGAAAAATATGGATTCTGGAGGTTTCTAGTACTCATAAAAGGTGCAAACAATTAAGGATTTTTACGAACAATTGCATATTTGATTTGTTTCATAAAAATAATCCTTGAGACTTTTTAGGAAATATTCAAAAGATTTGTTGTTGTTTCTATTTTTGTGGAGAAGATTTTGCAGGGATTTAGAGCTGAAGATTGGATTTGATTGAAGAGTCCAAGCCCAACTGCACAAGTCTATATGAGGAGACGTCCAAGACCTAGTTTTTTTAAGTAGCATAGTTTTATTGTAAAACCTTGTGAAAAATAAGGGTTTAGGGTTTGAGAGTTTATTACTTTCTACGTGTGTTATTGTACGTCCTCATGTATCTTTTGATGAATTTAAGTTAACTGATAGTTACTTGTTTATAAAGTTATTGTTCTCCTCTAGGCTTTTAAGCAAAGAGTTGAGTATTGTTCTTGGTGAAGATTTTAAGCAAACTAAGTGTTTTTGATATCACTGTGGTTATTGGGAGTGAGAGGGTTCTCATATCTAGGAGGTTCCTAGGTAGAAATTACATTGGGTAGAGATTAAGTGAGAAGTGTAACTTGAGATTGTTTAGCTTCAAATTGATACTACTGATAGTGGATTTCCTTCCTGGCATGGTATCCCCTAGAGTAGGTGAATTTGCACCGAACTGGGTTAACAATTGACTATGTTCTTTAAGTTTATGCAATTTACTTTTCTGCACAATCTTTCTGATTTTAGCAAGTCTGTTTTCTGTCAGCACATGTTATAACATTTGTCGTGACATTATGTGTTGTTGAGACATAAGTCTTGACTTCTGCTATTGTGTGTGCCAGAATTTCAACAAGAAAAACTCGAGATAAAATGACTCAAAATAAACACAAAAAGAAACATAAAGAAGAAACAGACTCACCCAAAGAGACAAAAACTAAGGGTTTTTAAAAAAACTCAAAACAGGGACTTAAACAGACTCATCTAAAGAACAAAAACAAAACAAAAGACTAAAAAATGGAATATAAAACAAACGTTTCTTATAATAAAAAATAGACAGCAGACACTAGCTATCCAACACTACCTCCCAAGTCAATAAATTAATCCAATCTTTATCAGCATTTGAGTCTGAATCAAGTATGTGATCATGCCTTTTCTTGAGGGACTTCATCTTTGTTACATATGTTTTTTCTGTTATGAATGTTCCAATAGATGTTCCAACATTTTTTACAATGTTGGACACTACGCTCTTTGAACCATAACCCACTTCCATCTTGGTTTTCAGCAGAAGAGCCTTCTTTGCATCAACAATTTTGGGAGATTTACTCATGTTGAAACACAGCTTGTGAGGATGGTGAATTTTTAAGGCCTTCAAATAAAAGGAGAGTTACCTAGACTGTAACCACACATTTCTTGTAATGAGATTCTAGTCAATGATAGTGTAACGCCCCAAATATTATACTTTCTATTTAATTATGTTAATGTGATTTATTTGATGCAATAGATGGTTTGTTAAATGTATGGGGTAGAGTTGGATTAATATGATAATGAGAATTATTTTTAATTTAAATAATTTAGTTGAAATTATTTAGATTGAATAATAATTGTTAAAATATTATATTAATGATTAAGTGAAATATAATGTGTAGTAATATAGAGGACAAGGTAGTAATTTTTATGAGGTTTAGTGGGGATAATGAAGGAAGACCATATTAAGGGTCCAAGGAGGTAAGAAGGACATAAGGAAAAGTGAGTTTGAGAGAGATCATTTTGTACGATCGTATTTTAGAGAGAAGAGAAAAAAAGGAGGTGGGAAAGAGCTAGGGCAAGAAGATTCCATTGTTAAGGCTTAGGAACCGTCAATCTAAGGTAAAGGTGGGGTTCCCACTTTCTAAGGGTTCTATATAATGATGGGTGTATTAGGGATTGTAATTGCCATAGTTGTTGTGTGTTCTTGTTGTGAAATTGCTTTTGTGTGATTTGAACCCATGTGATGGAATTGATGAAATATATGATGTTGTTTTGCCATGATTTGATGTGTATAATGACTATCATTATGTGTTGCTGTTGTATTGTGAAAACATGTTGAATTTGGTGAGTTTTGGGACTGTACTGTGTTGGAATCATATGAGGAGTAGGTCTGGTGTAGAAATCGTAGTAGGAAGTTGTTGTTTCGCACGCAGCGCCGGTTGAAGTAATTTTTCCTGAGCAGCGTCAGACGAGTTCTGGACGAGGAAACCTATGATTTTAGGTGCTCCTAGAAAATGTATGGGAGGAGAAATTTCGCACCAGCTTCGTTGGGCGAAGAGGTGGCGAGTGCAAGCTTCGCCGAGTGAGACAAGAAGCAAAGGAAAAGGTGAAAAAGAGTTACTCCTAGAAAATGTATGAGGGACATCGTGTCACCCTAACATCAACGGGCGAGCCTCGAGCGAGTAGGTAGCTTTTCCGGGTGAGCCTAAGGCGAGTATAACTGTTGGAATTTTGTAAAGGACGTCGTATCTTGAGTTTTCGGACTCCATTTCATGCGTCGTGCAAAGCGTTGGAAAGCTATCACAATGAAATCTATTTTGGTGGAATCAAATGAGTAAAAATTATATCTATTTTCAGTACTTATAACATGATAACTTGGATGTTATATGATTAATTGGTTATGAAGTATGCACTATGATAACTTGGTGTGGATACAATGATGATGTATGATATTGTTAAGCTCTATCAATTGTATGTTGCATGTATGAACAATTGGTGGTTGTAATGACATGTATCATTAATGGATGTAGATATTAATGTTTGTTTCTTTGTTGTATGGTTTTGTCGCACGCATTACATGTTGTGGACTTTAGTCCTGATTGTGGGCTCCGATCCTAGATGACATGGATCGGGAGCGGTATGAACATCATTACTCATGATGTTGGTTGGCTCTGATCCTAGATGGCATGGATTGGGATCGAGGTGAACCAAATTGTTCATGATATTGGTGGCTCTGGTCCTAGATGGTGTGGATTCGAGAGAGATATTGGTAACACATGCATTCAGTCTATGAGTCGGTCTCATTGCATTGCATTGCTATTAATATGATGTTGAGTTGTGTGATTGGTGTATGTGCTACATGATGATCATTGATATGTGTGAAGATTATGCATTATTGTGTAGCTAATATGTAATAAGATAGTTGTTGTTGATAGTATGAATGTGTGAGATGTGGAATGCATAACCATGCATGATTATATTCTCTGCATACTTGCTATTGTACATCCTCTTATAATTTTGTGATATCCCACCCTTCTATTGGAATGGATCTTTATACGACATCGTGCAGATAGTCATGAGTAGTCTGAGGCTTCAAGGATCAGAAAAGGTTTCTCTTTATTTATTCCGAGTTAGCGTCATTGCTATGATACGTAACACCGAGGGGTGAATGTTCTATTGTTTTATTTGGTTTTTAAATGATTTTTTTGGAGTCTGATGAACTCCCTGTTATTGGAATAATTATTGTTTTATGATTGGATGAAAATGGATTTTAAAACAAGTATGATTCTTTTCGGCTGCTTAATAAAATTGGAAGTTGAGGACTATAATGTGTTGTTTCAGTTCATCAGTAAACTTGTGTTATGTATCTTATAATCTTTTGAGCAGGTTTAATATGTTTTGAAGTGTAGCATCCTAATTGTCTGCAATTAGTTTATTTTAAACAACAAAATTACTCTGATTTTATATTAATATTCTTCGGGGAAATTAGGGTGTTACATTAGTGGTATCAAAGTTTGGGTTGTCCGTCCGACCAGGTTGTTGAGTCTATAGTGTGGTGTAATAGTTGAATACTGTCAATGTGTTTATTTTAACCATTATTTTCTGTGATGGTGTGAAGTAGAGAAATGTATGGAAGAAACGATGTTGCGATTGTTGCTGCTTTGTAGGCTATTGCTCAGGTTGTGCAACATCAGCCTAATGCTGGAGGGAATGATGGATCATGTGTCTTGAAAACATTTCAAAGGAATCATCCTCCTACTTTTAAGGGTGGGTACATTTCCGATGGAGCGCAGACTTGGCTCAAAGAGATTAAAAGGATATTTTGGGTCATGGACTACTCAGAGGCACAGAAGGTGCAGTTTGGTACGCATATGCTGCCAGAGGAGGCCGATGAATAGTGGGTTGGCACCCGTCAGAGAATACAAGGAAATTACTTTCCAGAATATGTGCGTGGAAAGAAAGAGATAGAAATCCTGGAGTTGAAACAAGGGAATCTGTCTGTAACTGAGTATGCTGCTAGGTTCGTGGATCTGGAGAAGTTCTATCCTCATTACAATGAAGCGACTACTGAGTTCTCAAAGTGCATCAAGTTCGATAAAGGGTTGCACCCAGAGATCAAGAAGGCGTTTGGGTATCAGCAGATTCATAGATTTCTAAAGTTGGTGAATAGCTGCAGAATTTATGAAGAGGATAGTAAGGCTCACTACAAGATTATGAGCGAGAGGAGAGGAAATCCATATCATAACCGTGGGAAGCCTTACAATGCTCCAACTGGAAAGGGTGTTGTACCCCAAAATTTTCCCTCCCATAATCTTCAAAGTTTTGCCAAGCATCACCTCAAATGGTTCAAGGTCTACTCAAGGGCTACACAGTCAACCATCCTCCTAAGCCAGTCAAATTAGGGTTTTGGTTCCTGCAAGGAAGTTGAGGTTTTCAAGGGCTCAATCAAGTTCCATATGCTCATACACATTGTCAAGCACCTACATGTCAAGTTTCAAGGCTCACAAGGTCAATTTGCACAGTCAAAAACCCTAATTGCTCCACAGTCAACTGCAGGGGCAAAATGGTCATTTGGCAGTCAAAAGTCAAAATTTTTGGTCAACATCTTATTTTGAAGCCACAATCATCATTTTATCAAGTCTTGATCATGATTTCACAAGAATGGCTCAAAAATAATCAAGGTGTCAAAAGTTTCTATTTTTGGACAGCTGAAAAGTCAACTGTAACTTGACTAAGGCATAACTTTTTCATGGTTCATCAGAAAAATCCCATCCAATGCTCATCTTGAAGGGGAAGACATTTCCTACAACTCATCTTCACATTCCAAGTCCAAGAAATGCTCTCACAAAAAGTTATCAATTTCAACATTATAGGTCATTTTCAAAAGTCAACAAAAAGGGACTTTAAGTCAAAGACCATAACTTGAGATTGGTAAATCAAAATGACATGGGACCAAAGAAATTGGTTAGAGGACTTCAAGACCTTTCCAAAATGTCCAAGAACATGTTCATAGCTTCAAAATTGAGCAAGATATGCATTGGAGAAGTTGGGAAATTTTTGTGAAATGGCCAAAGTCAATTATCCTTGAAACTTCATTTTTGACAAAAGGGGCCCACTTGTTTCAGCTTGACCATGCTTCCCACGTGTCCCACAATTTATTTCAAGATTTAAAATTAATTTTTCCATTTTTATTTAATTTTATTTGATTTAATTCATTTTAAATCTTTAAAATTCAAATAAAAATCAAAGAAATTAATGGAGGGATATATTTTGTGTTGATTAGCTTTGAATCACCTTGAAATACCTTCCAAATTCGTGCAAGGCCTATTACGGGCATAGAAATTCAAATTTTGACACAAAAGGCAAGTTGTTTCAATGTTGGTTATGGCAAAATCTCAAGCATAATTGCAATGGTTAAAGGCTCATCATGTGACTGATTCTCATTCATTACTATATATACAAGCCTTCCCAACCTCATTCAAAAAAATAGTGTGTGCAGAAACGGCCAAGAGCAAAACCAAAAATTATTCAAAAAGTGAGAGTTCTAAAACATAGTTGCGAGCATCTTCAGATCAAAACAAGCATGTGGTTCTATTCCTTGCCACACCCTGAAGCTAAAGCAACCTTTGCCAAGTCCTGAGGCTCATACCGCGCTGTAAGTTCTTCCCAGGTCCCTTTATAATTTCCACACTATTTTTTTTATTGCTTTCATATGCAGATTCTCAAAAGAGGAACACTATAGACCTCATATCCCAACAAGCCAAGTGTCATCCAAGGCAGATCCAGGGGACAAAAAGAAAGGAACACCATGGTCTGGAGTCAAGCATGATGTAGGCAATCAAAAAAGTCATACAGGCCTTGTTCAAATGGGCCACAATTCTCAATTCAACACCTCCAAATTTCAGCCCACACCCCCCCTTTTGGTTTTACTTCCTTTTTTTATTGTTTTGTTTTTCTATTATTTTAATTTTTAACCTTTTTTATTTTTATTATTATTATTAACAAATTAACTTAATTAACATATTTTCATAAAAAATAAAAAAAAATAGAATTACATCATTATTATTATTATTATTTTATTTTGTAAATAAATATTAACCAAAATAGTTTAATTAGGCAAGTTTAATTCCTTTTCTTAAATAATTAAAATAAATCTAGAATTAGGTAAAAATTAACTTTTAATTTTATTTCATTTCTTTTATTTCATAAAAACATAAAAAAACAAAAAAAAATATTTTCTTTTAATTAAATTAATTAATTAGTCATTAATTAGCTTTAATTTCATTTTAATTACAAAAAAGACCAAAAAAAATCAATTCCTTTTCTTAAAATGGTCAACACCCTTAGCACTTTTCGATTTAATTTTTTCGCGCACAGTTTATTATTATGTAATTGCTCCGGACATGTAATAGTAACTAGGACTTTTTACTGTTTTTATTTACTTTCCGTACTTATTTACCAAAAAAACGGGTCTTTGTAATTTTTGGCGATGTATAGACCCGCGCCTTGTAATAGCGTAGGATTTACGTTTCCGCAATTTACTTTCCGCACCCCTTAACTGTTAACTTGCATGAAAGAATGTATGTAAATAAAAACAACTCGTAGCTCACTAATTAACAAGACAAACATTAACTGAATACAACACACAAATACACACACCACTTCTAGGGTACGCCTCACTTGTTGCCTTCGAAACGTGGTCGTCAAGTATAGGACGTCTTAGCGGTCCTTATGTCCATGATCCAGTTGCCTCGAAACAGTTGCCTCGGAACAGTTCCCTCGAAACAGTTGCCTCGGAACAGTTGCCTCGAAACGGTTGCCTCGGATTAAAAAAGGATCAAGGACATAAGGGTAGCTTCTAAGGTGTCCTAATTGTTGCTTCGGTGACCACACTGTCCCTACAATCGAATTGACCCGAACACCTCCAACGGTGGTGCTACCTACCTCTCAATGGTGGGATGGCACTACTTTAAGGACATTTACACAGCTTAATTCCTTAGGGTAGGTAGATGACTCATAGATACTTGCTCTTTTAAAAAACAAAACAAAACATCTTTTCACACCGACACTTTTCAAAAAGCTATCAAAATAATTTTTCAAACACTCTTGAGGACTGATACAAGAGTTATTCAGAAATCTTTCAACGAAACTTTTGCAAAACCCACTCACATTCTGAAAAGCAAACAAACACTTTGAAAATATAAGAGCAAGTATCTAAGAGCCCATGGATAACCATGGATAGAAAGGGTGCTAACACCTTCCCTTTCTATAAATCTACCTCCCGAACCGAGAAACATATCTCATAAGGAATTTTGCTGTGCTTTTGTCCTTTCTTTGTTGGAGAACATAAAAGACGGTGGCGACTCTTGCTTCCGCGACATTTCGCGAAACCAGCTAAAAACAGTCAGTTCTAAATCCACTGATCACAGAACTGGCGACTCTGCTGGGGAAATCTTTAAAGTGAAGTGTACCTTAGGATAGATCATACTTATGTTTTCAATTGCCTGATTTGTGTGCTTTAAAATTATTGGGCCTGTCTTGGGAGTTCTATAGATCCTAACCCGGATCTGGGGGATACCTTCTTAGAAAGTAGCAACAAGACTGTGAGGGAACTGTGCAGGGTATACCGACATGGTTGAAGTAGTCTGCTATGTTGATGTGGCACTTTGGTGAGTACCGGTAACCCTTGAGTCAAGTCAAGGAGAGTACGGGGCCGCCGCGTGGTGTCGTGAAGCATCAACTGACCTTAGGAACCTTAATTGAACCATCCTGGCCTCTTTAGGGGTAGTGAGATAACTGACTTTGGTGCAGTCCAAAGTTGGTTGATACTCGATACTACACTCATTGAGGGTTATTTTCTTGGAATATTTTGATCGCCAGTTCAGTGGCTAAATCGAAACAATGAACACAGAAAACAACCCAATGATATTGAGCTCCTTAGAACCCGGTTACTTTGATAGGACAGGTTTGAGCTCACCAACTTCAAGAGGGTAGTACCCCAAACTTCATGCTGGCCTAAACTCTAAGGGTTGTGGTGTGACTTGTGTTCCTTCAAACTTGACTACTTGCATGCTTGTTATCTAACACATGAGTTTCTTGCAGGGTTTGTTTACAGTCCTTAACCTGGACTCATAACAGGGTTTACTTACATCACTCCACGCATAGCATAACATCATGCCATCATACCATTGCATACATCCTACATAAGGACTAATCCATTTCAAGGATCTCAAGGGCTTGTGATGCAGGTCATGATGAATCAAATGTCTAGCAAGGGGCAAAGGGGATTTATTTTCCTCTAGCCAAGGTTAACAGCTTGAGTCAGGGGCTATGACCCACTCGATATGGTGAGCCTTGACTCTTGAAGAAGGACTCTCAACAATACGCAGTTCCTTCAATCAAGCCACCGGATTCAAATTCTAACAAGCTTCTTTGTTTATCCCGTGAGGTCCTTGAAAACATTGCATGCATATCATACATATCATTGCATTACAGGTACACTTGTTGCAGGTCACTTACCTTCTTCGCTGTTTATTTCAGCAGTCATCATGAATCCTGAATCATCCAATGAATGCCCAGTTCCAGGAGTTGATTATGAGCCTAGCCCAGGGTCAAAAGGAATTGAAGACTCTGATTCAGAAGAAGAAGAACAAGAGGACTGTTTTGTTCAACCCTAGACGCAGATTTGGGAACACCCTGCAGAATGAAGCTGAGAGGACTACTCCATCTGTGGGGGAAGGCAGTCACCAAGGGAGAGAGGTTCCTAGCCCTGTGGTCTCTGACACCGAGACAGACTTCAATGATGAACAATACCCCCTGCTGAAGACAGGTACAAACAGCTGGAGGACCGGCTAAATGCTATGGATATCCAACGTGTGCCTGAGTTGGACTTTGGGCACCTAGGTTTATCTTCTGGAGTGGTGATCCCTCACAAGTTCAAGGCACCTGCCTTTGTAAAGTACGACGGGGTTTCCTGTCCTAAGCTGCACCTCCGTTCATACGCAAGGAAGATCCAGCCCTACACGGTAGACAAGAATCTATGGATCCATTTCTTCCAGGAGAGTCTTTCAGGGACTCGGCTCGATTGGTTCTATCAGTTGGATGGAACCAGTATTCGTAATTGGGAGGACTTGGCAACTGCTTTTTATAAGCAGTATCAGTATAATGCCGACCTCGCTCCCACGCGTACCCAACTCCAGGGTATGTCACTTGGGACGAGTGAAGGTTTTAAGGAGTATGCGCAAAGGTGGAGAGATCTGGCTGGAAGGGTGCAGCCGCCCTTGACTGACCGTGAGCTCGTTGACATGTTCTTGGGGACCCTGTCTGGTCCCTTCTTCAACCATCTGATTGGAAATTCTTCTGCTGGGTTTACAGATTTGATCTTGACCGGGGAGAGGATTGAAGCTGGTATCAAGGCTGGAAAGATTCAAGAAGCTGCACCTGCTGATGCTCATAAAAAGCCTTACAGTGGGAAGAAAGAGGCCAATGCTGCGTACAGCCAAAAGGGTCGCCATGATCAACATGTAGGGGCAATCCAGATCTCTAATCCTAGGCCTGCTCAACAGGGACAGGGGCATCAACGTAAGGAGGTCGCACCCAAGAGACAATTCACTAAAATCAACATGTCACTGGATCAAGCGCTACAGCAAATGTTGAAGGCAGGGCTGATTACCTTGAGGGCTCCTCTCCGGAATCCAAACACCTCTGCTTCCAACTACCATCCTAATGAGAGGTGCGCATACCACTCCGATAGCCTGGGTCATACTACGGACAACTGCTGGCCTTTGAAGAACAAGATTCAAGACATGATCGACACCGGAGAGATTCAGTTTGAAGCGTCAGAGACTCCAAACATAATCAATGCTCCTTTGCCCAATCATTGAAGGCTTTTGTTTATTTGAATTTCCGAGTTGTAATTTTTTTTGCTTATACAAACAATTAATGTCATAGCAAACTCTTTTATTTCACTAATGCACTGCATATGTCTGTTTTTGAATTAATCCAATTATTTTCATTGCTTTCATTTTTTGATGATCAACTCTCAATTAATAATTCTAAGCCTCTTGAGGGAGGATGACGAAAACGATACCACAATCTACAGTATGCTTTTGAACGAACCCCGCTGATGAGGTACAGGCACTGTTTCAATTCCTAAACACTGGAGTTATAAGGAAGATAATCCCTCGTCAACCCCTTTGAGCCAAAGAAGTAGGAGTTTTTCTTTTCGAAAATTAAAACCCTTAATCATAACCTGGGGCAGGGTAGTTCTCTCAGTTGATCCAAGTACACAACAAAGAAGTCCTTCCAAAACAAAAGACGATGATGGCTCTGAATAATCATAAAGACAGGCAGTCATTATCCCTCAGAAATAAAAACCCAATAAGTCAAAACCTATGAAGGAGACTTACAAAACTGGGGCATCCCACTGACTGTAATCACAAAAGAAACAGTCCAGGAAAAAAACAGGGATAACGAAATCAAAAAGAAAAGAGGACCTGCAAACCCTCAACAAGGAAATGACTGCCTATTCAAAATAAAATGTCAACATCCGAACCATCATGGGAATATTAGGACAAAGACTCGAACAAGGTCTAACACACGATCAACTGAGTTTAGGTTTGAAGAACGTCACGAAGAGCGGGTGGGTACAAATGTAATTTGAGCCTTTATCCATTGTTTCTTAAACCGTGAACCAGGCCACGCTACAACCCTTAAAAGTCCTAGCTGAAGCATGGGTTAATTCGAAAGCATACTGTTACAAAGGTATCCTGACTCCTTAAGGATCGCTGTAAAATCTTGAGTTGACATCACAGTTTACAAAAAAAAATTCACTTGTTTTTATGAAAAATGCATTTTCAAAAACTTCAAGACAGACATGAGCTTTGCATTTTAATATAACATTGCTTGCATATGACTATTTGTTTGAACAGCATAGAAGTTCGCACGACGAATGTCTAATGAACAAAAGCATCTCCAATCAAGGGGCATGGCATGATCATTGTCCATCATCTGGGGCAGTTAAGTCAAGATTCAGAGAATCTCTCAAAAGGCCAACCAGCTTGGGGCAAATCTCCGTCTGAGTCACTTGGGGCAAATCTCCGTCTGAGTCACTTGGGGCAAATCTCCGTCTGAGTCACTTGGGGCATTGGACGATCAAACGAAGATCTTCTGGTGGTATGACGACACAACACTACTGACATGGGAACTTCCCTACATCCTGAGAGCACGAACATAGTCGAAAAATACTGCGCATAATCAAAGACCCGCTAGGTTGACACACCTAGGCAAAAATAAGGGCTTCCCGGCGAACCAAAAGGGTTCGGGCAAAATAAGGGATGAAAATGAAAAAAATCTGTACACCCGGCAAGACGAAAACCTGAAAAGGCGGCTTGGGCAAAAATGGGTATCCCGTTGGATTGAAGACCCGAAAGGGTGATCCGAGCAAAAGTTAGGGATCAAAGCGTACGACTATGTCCCGTCATCTTGTCACTTGCCTACCAGAAGAAGATTTGTCAAATCGGCAGTCCTCAAGCACCTCTATAGGTACCTTCTCCTGCAGAAACAGGGGCAATAATGAGTTGTCCAAACGATCTAGTTGCTCTGTCAACCAAGGTACCAAGGTAGGTTCGGCTGAAGAATGTAACCAAGTTACCTCAACTCCCCACAGAGTAAGACCAGATTTCAACAATACTCCCCCGAGCAGAGTTTGGTCTCCCAATCAACCCTGAAAAGGCACAGTATCCTCCAGCAAGTCAGCGATACTCTCCCCAAGCAGAGTTAGTCTAATGTCAGCCTCAAGGAAGTTGGTTTATCCCCCAGAAGATCTCAATATTCCCCAGCGGAGTATACAAATCTTCCTAAGCAAGCATCCCCGGCAGTCTTAATATAAGATTGTTCCCCGACGGAATACAGACACACCAGTGGAGCCACTTCCCCAGTACAGTTCAAAAGTTTCCCCAGGAGAGTTGAATCAATCCCCCCAGTAGGAAGCTTATCCCCAGTAGATTCTGGAAGCTTATCCCCTGCGGAGCACGAACGCGTCTCCCCGGCTTTATCCAAAGGTTATTCCCCACCAGGGCTTATAACTGGGTTATCCTCAGCTAATAACCACAAAAAGATCATCCTCGGCGAAGTTCTTCCTACCCCCAGCGGAGTTCATCAATTCCCTCAACAAAGCTTATCAACGGTATCCCTCAGCGGAGTTATCATCAAATTCTCAGCGAAGTATCCCTTCCCCACAGAGTATTCCCCGCAGAGTATCTCTCCAGCAAGTTTATTCCCCAACGGAGTCATCTTCTCCTACCGGTTTGTTCTTGCAACCATCATCCCCAGCGGAAACGAAGAACTCTGTTCTTCAACATCAGCCCAGGATTTAACTTCCCGGCATTCGTCAAGGATTTATTTTCCTAGACGAAAATACATTCATAAACATATCACCTTTCATACATATTGCTTACATACACAATGCATGCACATACGCGTCATATCACACAAATCTCAGTTATTTTTGAGAACATCTTAAAATCATGCAGTTCATGCATCATGACATTGCATACAACTGATGTTTTGCCTTTTCAGGAAAAAGGTCAATCCAAAGACGATTACTATCAACTGTCGCATTTCCAGATTCGATACCTGTATCTAGCCAGGGCATATCTACATTAAAGAGATAGCTTAGAAATGCTCCAGATATGAATGCTGTTCTTTTGCTTATTCAAAACTCCTTCTAGATATAGTTCAGATGTGACCAAGGCATGGCGACGTTCTGATACTTATTCCAGATTTCCTTTCAGAGATAGCTTGGAAATGCTCCAGATATGGATGCTGTTCTTTTGCTTATTCAAAACTCCTTCTAGATATAGTTCAGATGTGACCCATGCATGGCGACGTTCTGATACTTATTCCAGATTTCCTTTCAGAGATAGCTTGGAAATGCTCCATATATGGATGCTGTTCTTTTGCTTATTCAAGACTCCTTCTAGATATAGTTCAGATGTGACCCAGGCATGGCGACGTTCTGATACTTATTCCAGATTTCCTTTCAGAGATAGCTTGGAAATGCTCCAGATATGGATGCTGTTCCTTTGCTTATTCAAGACTCCTTCTAGATATAGTTCAGATGTGACCAAGGCATGGCGACGTTCTGATACTTATTCCAGATTTCCTTTCAGAGATAGCTTGGAAATGCTCCAGATATGGATGCTGTTCTTTTGCTTATTCAAGACTCCTTCTAGATATAGTTCAGATGTGACCCAGGCATGGCGACGTTCTGATACTTATTCCAGATTTCCTTTCAGAGATAGCTTGGGAATGCTCCAGATATGGATGCTGTTCTTTGGCTTATTCAAGACTCCTTCTAGATATAGTTCAGATGTGACCCAGGCATGGCGACGTTCTGATACTTATTCCAGATTTCCTTTCAAAGATAGCTTGGAAATGCTCTAGATATGGATGCTGTTCCTTTGCTTATTCAAGACTCCTTCTAGAGATAGTTCAGATGTGACCCAGGCATGGTGACGTTCTGATACTTATTCAGATTTCCTTTCAGATATAGCCTAGAGATGCTCCAGATCCGGACGCTATTCTATTGCTTATTCAGATTCAAACTTCTAAAGACAACTTAGAGATGCTCCATCCCGGATGCTATTCTGTTGTTCAGTCCAGATACGATCCAGATTCGGATGACATTCTGTTACTCATGCAGTATGGATATACCCCAGACACGGCGGTCATTCTACCATTTATTCAGACATCAGCAATCAGGCACAGACTAGATATGCTCCAGACACGGAAGCTATTCTATTTCTCATTCAGATTCACCTATCCACCATCTTTCCAAATGGCATCTATAAGCCAATTCCCGACAAGGTTCTGTCACACTTTCAGATGGCATATTTAAGCCCATCCTCCCATCCATCATCTCTCCAAATGGCATCTGTAAGCCCACTCCCGCCATCACACTGCTGATACTCAACTATGTGAGTGCAAATTTCTGGGCACTCTAGTGTTCAATCATCTTGCACCTTCGGATCACGAAAGGCACACAAGCCAATATATATCCTCAGGTCTAAGAAGATTGAACAGGGGCAACTGTTGTACCCCAAAATTTTCCCTCCCATAATCTTCAAAGTTTTTCCAAGCATCACCTCAAATGGTTCAAGGTCTACTCAAGGGCTACACAGTCAACCATCCTCCTAAGCCAGTTAAATTAGGGTTTTGGTTCCTGCAAGGAAGTTGAGGTTTTCAAGGGCTCAATCAAGTTCCATATGCTCATACACATTGTCAAGCACCTACATGTCAAGTTTCAAGGCTCACAAGGTCAATTTGCACAGTCAAAAACCCTAATTGCTCCATAGTCAACTGCAGGGGCAAAATGGTCATTTGGCAGTCAAAAGTCAAAATTTTTGGTCAACATCTTATTTTGAAGCCACAATCATCATTTGATCAAGTCTTGATCATGATTTCACAAGAATGGCTCAAAAATCATCAAGGTGTCAAAAGTTTCTATTTTTGGACAGTTGAAAAGTCAACTGTAACTTGACCAAGGCATAACTTTTTCATGGTTCATCAGAAAAATCCCATCCAATGCTCATCTTGAAGGGGAAGACATTTCCTACAACTCATCTTCACATTCCAAGTCCAATAAATGCTCTCACAAAAAGTTATCAATTTCAACATTATAGGTCATTTTCAAAAGTCAACAAAAAGGGACTTTAAGTCAAAGACCATAACTTAAGATTGGTAAATAAAAATGACATGGGACCAAAGACATTGGTTAGAGGACTTCAAGACCTTTCCAAAATGTCTAAGAACATGTTCATAACTTCAAAATTGAGCAAGATATGCATTGGAGAAGTTGGGAAATTTTTGTGAAATGGCCAAAGTCAATTATCCTTGAAACTTCATTTTTGACAAAAGGGGCCCACTTTTTCCACTTCTTTCAGCTTGGCCATGCTTCCCACGTGTCCCACAATTTATTTCAAGATTTAAAATTAATTTTTCCATTTTTATTTAATTTTATTTGATTTAATTCATTTTAAATCTTTAAAATTCAAATAAAAATCAAAGAAATTAATGGAGGGATATATTTTGTGTTGATTAGCTTTGAATCACCTTGAAATACCTTCCAAATTCGTGCAAGGCCTATTATGGGCATAGAAATTCAAATTTTGACACAAAAGTCAAGTTGTTTCAATGTTGGTTATGGCAAAATCTCAAGCATAATTGCAATGGTTAAAGGCTCATCATGTGACTGATTCTCATTCATTACTATATATAAAAGCCTTCCCAACCTCATTCAAAAAAATAGTGTGTGCAGAAACGGCCAAGAGCAAAACCAAAAATTATTCAAAAAGTGAGAGTTCTAAAACATAGTTGCGAGCATCTTCAGATCAAAACAAGCATGTGGTTCTATTCCTTGCCACACCCTGAAGCTAAAGCAACCTTTGCCAAGTCCTGAGGCTCATACCGCGCTGTAAGTTCTTCCCAGGTCCCTTTATAATTTCCACACTATTTTTTTTATTGCTTTCATATGCAGATTCTCAAAAGATGAACACTATAGACCTCATATCCCAACAAGCCAAGTGTCATCCAAGGCAGATCCAGGGGACAAAAAGAAAGGAACACCATGGTCTGGAGTCAAGCATGCTGTAGGCGATCAAAAAAGTCATACATGCCTTGTTCAAATGGGCCACAATTCTCAATTCAACACCTCCAAATTTCAGCCCACACCCCCCCTTTTGGTTTTACTTCCTTTTTTTTATTTTGTTTTGTTTTTCTATTATTTTAATTTTTAACCTTTTTTATTTTTATTATTATTAACAAATTAACTTAATTAACATATTTTCATAAAAAATCAAAAAAATAGAATTACATCATTATTATTATTATTATTATTATTATTATTATTATTTTATTTTGTAAAAAAATATTAACCAAAATAGTTTAATTAGGCAAGTTTAATTCCTTTTCTTAAATAATTAAAATAAATCTAGAATTAGGTAAAAATTAACTTTTAATTTTATTTCATTTCTTTTATTTCATAGAAACATAAAAAAACAAAAAACATATTTTCTTTTAATTAAATTAATTAATTAGTCATTAATTAGCTTTAATTTCATTTTAATTACAAAAAAGACCAAAAAAAAAAAATCAATTCCTTTTCTTAAAAGGGTCAACACCCTTAGCACTTTCCGATTTAATTTTTTCGCGCACAGTTTATTATTATGTAATTGCTCCGGACATGTAATAGTAACTAGGACTTTTTACTGTTTTTATTTACTTTCCGTACTTATTTACCAAAAAAATGGGTCTTTGTAATTTTTGGCGATGTATAGACCCGCGCCTTGTAATAGCGTAGGATTTACGTTTCCGCAATTTACTTTCCGCACCCCTTAACTGTTAACTTGCATGGAAGAATGTATGTAAATAAAAACAACTCGTAGCTCACTAATTAACAAGACAAACATTAACTGAATACAACACACAAATACACACACCACTTCTAGGGTACGCCTCACTTGTTTCCTTCGAAACGTGGTCGTCAAGTATCGAACGTCTTAGCGGTCCTTATGTCCATGATCCAGTTGCCTCGAAACAGTTGCCTCAGAACAGTTGCCTCGAAACAGTTGCCTCGGAACAGTTGCCTCAAAACGGTTGCCTCGGATTAAAAAAGGATCAAGGACATAAGGGTAGCTTCTAAGGTGTCCTAATTGTTGCTTCGGTGACCACACTGTCCCTACAATCGAATTGACCCGAACACCTCCAACGGTGGTGCTACCTACCTCTCAATGGTGGGATGGCACTACCTTAAGGACATTTACACAGCTTAATTCCTTAGGGTAGGTAGATGACTCATAGATACTTGCTCTTTTCAAAAACAAAACAAAACATCTTTTCACACCGACACTTTTCAAAAAGCTTTCAAAACAATTTTTCAAACACTCTTGAGGACTGATACAAGAGTTATTCGGAAATCTTTCAACGAAACTTTTGCAAAACCCACTCACATTCTGAAAAGCAAACAAACACTTTGAAAACATAAGAGCAAGTATCTAAGAGCCCATGGATAACCATGGATAGAAAGGGTGCTAACACCTTCCCTTTCTATAAATCTACCTCCCGAACCGAGAAACATATCTCATAAGGAATTTTGCTGTGCTTTTTTCCTTTTCTTGTTGGAGAACATAAAAGACGGTGGCGACTCTTGCTTCCGCGACATTTCGCAAAACCAGCTAAAAACAGTCAGTTCTAAATCCACCGATCACAAAGGGTAAACAGAAAGTTGATGATGGTAAGAGGCCAAGTGGGAGAGGTGCTCCTTCTAACCTTAGATGTTTCAAATGCAGTGACCTGGGACATCAAATCAGTGAATGCACAAGCGATGTGAAAAACTGTTCTATTGTGGTAAAGCTGGACATGGAGTGGCTGATTGTAAACACAAGGCGGTGATATGTTTCAACTGTGGTGAAAAGGGACATATTAGTACTCAGTTTCAGAAGCCAAAACAAGCTCAATCCAGTGGAAAGGTGTTTGCTTTAGCAGGAAATCAGACATCCAGTGAAGACAGACTGATCAAAGGTATATGTTTAATTAATATTACTCCTTTAATTGCTATTATTGATATTGGTGCTACACATTCTTTCATTTCTACTGATTGTGTGAAAATATTGGGTCTTGTGTTGTTTTCTATGATTAGAGAAATGGTTATCGAGACTCCAACTAAGGGATTCGTGACTACTTCTCTAGTATGCTTGAAGTGTCCTTTGTTAATCTTTGACAAAGATTTGGCTGGGGATCTGATTTGTTTGTCGTTGAGTGGTCTGGATGTGATCCTAGGTATGAAATGGTTGGAATCCAATTATGTTCATATTAATTGCTATAATAAATCTGTTCGATTTCTTGCTCCTGATGAGGAGGAGGTAGTCGGTTTCTTGTCTGCTAGGCAATTGTATGAGTTGATGCAAAATGAAGCTCAAGTGTTTTCATTGATGGCGTCTTTATCTATAGAAAGTTAAGCTGCAATTGATGAGTTGCAGGTGGTGTGTGGTTTTCCTGAAGTTTTCCCAGATGATATATCAGATGTGTTACTAGAAAGAGAAGTGGAGTTTTTTATTGATCTTGTTCCTGGTACCAGACCCGTTTCGATGGCACCATACAGGATGTCGACATCTGAGTTAGCAGAGTTGAAGAAGCAATTGGAAGACTTGCTTGAAAATAAGTCCGTGAGACCAAGTATGTCACCTTGGGGAGCTCCGGTATTGCTTGTGAAAAAGAAAGACGGTAGAATGGGATTGTGTGTAGATTACCGACAATTGAAGAAAGTGATAATCAAAAATAAGTATCCACTTCCGAGAATAGATGAGTTGATGGATCAGTTGGTGGGTGCACATATGTTTAGCCAAATTGACTTTAGGTCAGGTTATCATCAAATTCAAGTTAAAGACAGTGATATTCAGAAAACAACTTTCAGGACTCGGTTTGGACATTATGAGTATTTGGTGATGTCGTTTGGTGTTTCTAATGCACCAAGAGTATTTATGGAATATATGAACAAAATATTTTATCAAATATAGACAAGTTTGCGGTAGTCTTTATTGATGATATTTTGATTTATTCTAAATCGGAAAATGAGCATGCTGAGCATTTGCGAATTGTATTAAAAGTGTTGAAAGAAAAGAAATTTTATGCGAAGTTGTCAAAGTGTGAGTTCTGGTTAGAAAATGTTACTTTTCTTGGCCACATTATTTCAGGTGATGGTATTGTTGCGAGTTCTGATTAGAAGCATTTAGGCTTGAATGGTTATTACAGAAGGTTTATTGAAGGCTTTTCTAAGTTAGCACCTCCGTTAACTCGGCTAACTTGTAAAGGTAAAGTGTTTATGTGGGATATTCAGTGTGAGGAAAGCTTTACTGAGTTAAAGAAGAAATTGACGATGGATGCTATTTTTATATTACCTAACCCTAAAGAACCTTTTGTTGTGTATTATGATGCATCTAAATTGGGTTTAGGCGGTGTGCTTATGCAGAATGAAAAAGTGGTGGCTTATGCGTTGAGGCAATTGAAGATTCATGAGCGGAATTATCCTACTCATGATTTAGAACTGGTTGTAGTGGTGTCTGTGTTAAAGATTTAGAGGCATTATCTTCATGGATCCGAGTTTGAAGTGTTTAGTGATCACAAAAGCTTAAAGTACTTGCTTGATCAAAAGGAACTGAATATGAGACAATGAAGGTGGTTAGAGCTACTAAAAGATTATGACTTTGGCTTAAACTACCATCCTTGTAAAGCTAATGTGGTACCAGATGCTTTGAGTCAAAAATTGTTACATGTGTCTACTATGATCGTTAGAGAGCTAGAATTGATTGAGTAATTCAAAGATATGAGCTTAGTCTGTGAGTTGACACCGCAAAGTGTAGTGTTGGGAATGCTAAAGATTCACAATGATTTCCTGAATAACATTAAAGATGCTAAAAAATTGGATGTGAAGTTGGTAGACGTGATGGTTGGGAGTAATCAGTCGGAAGACAATGACTTCAAGGTGGATGTGCAAGGTGTGTTGAGATTACACGACAAAATTTGTATTCCTGATGACTCTGAGTTGAAAAAGATGATTCTGGAAGAAAGTCATAGAAGAAGTTTGAGCATTCATCCAGGAGATACTAAGATGTATCAAGAATTGAAGAAGATATTTTGGTGTCCTGGATTGAAACGCGGCGTGGTGCAGTTTGTGTATATGTGCTTGACTTGTCAGAATTCGAAAGTTGAACATCAGAAACCTGTAGGATTAATGAAATAGTTAGATGTTCCAGAATGGAAATGGGATAGTATATTGATGGATTTTGTGATAGGATTGCCTAGTACTCTAAGAGAACACGATACGAATAGGGTGATTGTTGATAGGATGACAAAATAAGCTCATTTCATTTTGGTTAACATCAGTTTTCCCGTGCTGAAGTTGGCGGAGATTTACATCGTGTGATTGAGAAGCTTAATGGTGTTCCATCGAGTATTATTTGGGATAGAGAATCGAGGTTTACTTCTGGATTTTGGAAGATTTTATAGGATGCGTTGGGTTCTAAGTTGAGATTGAGTTATGCGTATCACCCACAAATGGATGGTCAGACAGAGAAGACTATTCATTCGTTGGAGGATTTGTTGAGGGTTTATGTTCTTGAGCATGGAGGTACTTGGGATAGTTATTTTCCACTAATAGAGTTTACATATAACAATATTTTTCATTATAGTATTGGGATGACACTTTTCGATGCATTGTATGTGTAATACGTTAGGAGAACTGACTGTTATACTGGTTTTGTGTTTGTGTTTGCAAATGTTGCGGTAAGCAAGAGTCGCCACCGAATTTTCTTTTATCCAACAAAGGAAAGGGTGAAAAGAACAGAAAAAGACCTTTCGAGAGTTTTTTGAGTAAGGGGGTAGATTATGGAAAGGGAAGGTGTTAGCACCCTTTCCATCTGTAGTTTTCTACGGGCTCTTAGATGCTTAGCTCTTCTTTGAAATACCTTGTGCTTTATGTGTTTTTGAAAAGTATTTTTGAAAGTTCCTTAGTGCGGCGATTTGCTTTATGATAACTCTTGTATCAGTCCTCAAGAGTGTTGATAAAGCGTTTTTGAAAAAGTTTTTGAAAGAATTTTGTGTATGTGTAAAAGTTTGTTTTTGAGCATAGCATCTAGGAACTATCTACTTTACTCGAAAGGTTCGTTCTTTTCCTCCTTTCCTTTAGATATTGCTATCCTACTATTAATGAGTAGGTAGCCCTAGTCATTTGGATGTTTGAAGGACATTCAAAGGGACGTTTATAGTCATGAAGGCAACTTGGAAAGAAATCTTAGTAACTACCCTAGGGTTTTAGGATTATTTATACTGAGGCAACGTAGAGAGGGTCATCAAGGGACTTATGATCTTTTTAAACCGGAGGGTAGCCACTAAAATCTCTCACGTTTTGAGAGTTGTGACTATTTTTCCGAAGGCAACCAAAGTGGGATACCCTAGAGGTATACATGTGCAATTGTGTTGTGTTTCAGTTATTTATCTTGATGTTAGGTTTGCTAATGTTTTGTTTTTGATCTCTTGCCATACAATCCTATTAGCATACATCTAAACAGTTAATATATGTACAGGAAATATAAAGTGCGTAAATTAAATCCTACGCTATTACATCATGTGGGCAATTACATAATAGAAAAATACGGAAAAATAAACTAAACTATTACAAAATTTCCCATGCAACCTATACATTATTTCTAGAATTTAAATGGTAAATAAATATAAAAATGATAAGAAAAATATAAAAATGTCTTGAAACCTTAAGCATTAAGAAAAATGATTTTTTTTTGGTATTTTTGAGAAATAGAACTAAAATTTATTAGAATCTTAAGTCTATTAATTTTAAATTAAACAAAATGTTAAAGTAATTAATTAATTAATTTACAAAATTAGCTTAATTAATAAAAAAACTAACATAATGTTTTTTGTGATTTTATTTATTTATTAAAAGAAGATTAAATCTTGAAAGTAAAATATGAAACAAATAAACAAAAAAAACTAAAACAATAGAAGAGGAAAACGCAAACGAGTCTACTAAAAAATAATAAAGGGGGTGCAATGTTTGAAATTGGTCAGGCCCAAATAAGCTGTCCCAGGGTGCATTAGGATCTGGTGAGAACGCATCTGGAGAGTCCACAGTGGGGACTGCATGCTGGAGGCACTGGATCCATGTTGTATGGATCTGTTGGTGCTGATGGTAGAGTGCACAGTGCACATATTTAGACTTGAAGCGCCAGATATGTCAATATAACATGAGAAAAATAGAAAGGCTGAAGCCTGGGATCGAACCCAGGTCCTCTATCCCATCGCGCGTTTCTTCACCACCCAACCATCTGCTTCAATTGTTAGTATAAACAACAAAACAGTAATATATTTGAAACCCAATCAGAAATATGTTTGAATAAAACAATAATATGCCATGGCTGAATGGAACAGTTTCAAATGCCCAAATAAGTGGCAGATTTTTATCCTGATGTCAGTATTCATATGTGAAGATTGTAACACACACAAACACGTTAGAACGATAAAAAAATGCTTGAATTAAGAGATTGAATTTCAAAATTTATACCTATGGATGATATACTTCGATCTGCAATTTTGAGTATGTAACCACTTTGTTGAAATTTGGAGAAAAAAGTTGGTGTGGTTTTTTGGGGGTAATGTTTTCGTCTGGCTGGTGGTGTGGGTGTCTGGAAAAATGTTTTTTTTTGTCTCGAAAAAGTGTTTTCGTCTCTGCTGGCAACGTTTTTGTCTCCCAGTGGTTTTTTCTCCGCCCTTGGCAATATGTCTTTAGCTCTGTATTTATAGAGAACAGTGGTGAATGGAAATGACAAGAAACATTCATTAACTAGGCTTTGAAGGAAGAATCAAAAGCCTTAAAAAGGGTTGCCTTTTTTGAGGATTTCATGTCGTTTTGAGCTTTGAGTAAACCTGGACAAGTTATGGTTGGCGCCTTGCACGAATTTGAACTGCTCAGAGCTTTCATCATCAGAGCTTCTTCAATTCAGTCAACATCTGCATCAATTTTAATTGCTCAGAGCTTTCCTCATCAGAGCAATGTTCTCTTCGATGGCTCTGAATTCCCATTAGAATTGTTCAAATCTTTCCTTATCATAGTGTTTTCAATTTAGTCACCATCTGCATTGACTCTTTCTTTTGACCAACTCCCAAGAATTGTTCTTCGACTGGTCCTGAATTCCAATTTGAATGGCCCTAGGCCTCATCATTTTCGTCTCTTCGGTTGAGCCAATATCTTCCTTAGTTGCTTGATCTGAAACTATCCAACTAGCCTAATCGAACATTTCCTTCTGGCCTGTCGAAGCTGAAGATGTGAAAAACACAAAAAAGGGGGAGGGGGGGGGGGGTGAATTAAAAACTTGAAATCTAAAAGCTCAATGACACAATATTTGTATCCTGGTTCGTTTGATCTCAAACTACTCCAGTCCACCCATCAAGGTGATTTTGCCTCTCTCCAACGAGGTCTTAATCCACTAATCTCAACAAGATTACAAAATCTACTTTAACAACTGTTAAAGTTTTCTTGAGTACAACCATAGTCCAGTTAATCTCAAGGAACATTGTTTCAATGTAAGTATACAGGATATGCGTTGTTATGTTTCTAAAAAAACTGTTTATCACAACTGTAATAAATTACACAAGATTATAGCTTGGAAATATAAAGAATATTGCTTGCAGCTTTGAATATGCGTGAGTGGTAATATGGCAAAATTGTTGTTGATTTTGAAAGCTGACTTTGTTTATATAGGCAGTGGAATGATGTTGATCATAAAGCATGTTTAATGTCATTAACACACTTTCCTTTTGGAGAAGATCCTGTCTGAAAGAAGTCGTTGGAATTGATGTTGTCTTGAATGATCAGTAACGCTTCAGAATCTTATCTCCTTATTGCTGATGACGCTTCAGAATACTGATGACTTGGATTGGTATGTTCTTGTTCAGAATCAGAGTTTACTTTGATTAAGTGCAGGTTCTGGTCATCAATCTTCAGCGTATGTTCTGATTGCTTCAGCTTGAAGCTCTTATGGCTCATCTTCTGATGGATATGGTCAGAACTTCTGCATTCATAAAACATAATTTTTAGGTGCATATTTGTTCTTTGAATTTATTATTTATTCTTTGTATTTGTTATCATCAAAACTATAACCAAGGGTTGTAGAATCAAACTATGTTCTAACAATCTTCCCCTTTTTGATGATGACAAAAACTAGATTTTTCAATTAAAAATAAAGAATAAAAGGTTTAGGAGAAACTCCCCTTGAGTTGATTACTTCCATTAAGTTCCTTGAGCATCAGAGTTTAACTGCATCTTTCACTAGAGTTTGTACCTGTTCAAGCTTTTCAGAAGATAGAGGTTAAGTAATTCAGAATATTTGAGACTTCTGTCTCGATAAACCGCTATTGAAAATATCTTACTTTCTCCCCCTTTTTGTCAGTTATCAAAAAGGCAATATAATCAGAGCCAAAATAGTTGAATTATATTAAAAAAAAGAAGCAATGATAAGTTCCAGAATAGAACTGGTAAAAAATTAAGCGTTACAAATAAACAGATTTAAGACAGAAAAGAATCTAAGAGGGAGGAGGAAGACGTGTGAACAAAGCTTCCAGCAAGCTCTTGATATGGGTATTAGATTTTTCTTGTTTGCCCAAGATGCTTTTAATCTCTTTGTTTGTGTCCTCCTGTTTATCCAACCTTGCATGGATAAGAGCATTTTCTTTCTTCAACTCTTCCAGAGTTTCCATGACTGAGGAAGGTGCTGGAGATTCTTCAGTAGTTGGACGCTTCTCAGAGCATTCTGCAGTTTGTTCACAGTGAACCATTTCCTCTGTTGTGATCATCTCTTCTGGAGCAGCAGTCAGGGAGAGACCTTCTGATTCTGGTTGAACTTCATCTGAGGGATGATGCTCTGACTAGGGAGCATTATCTAGAGGGAGAATATCTTTCTTGAGCAGATGGCTCAGAACTTGGTCTTCAAAAGCCTTTAGCTTAACACTGAAGTTCTGTTGAACCTGTTCATAGCTCTGTTCCTTTAGCTTTAGTGTTTCAGAACTCATCCAGTTTCTGAATTTTGTCCATATATAATCAGAAGCAGCAGGATTAGTCATCTCTTGACTAGCATACCTCAAAGAATTTATCCATTCATGTATCCCTGTTTCAAAAATCAACAAATTTGTACCAACATCTGATGTGGTTTCAATTGGTTTAGGTTTGGGAATGGCAGTTTTGTGAGAGATAGCAGCTAGTCTTTCCAGCGCAATTGGATCAATGACAAGTCTTACATTTCCAGCTGGACTGCTATTGGGTGAAGGAGTGGGAGAGTCAGGTATGATGATTGGACTGGTAGGGGTGTTTGGTGGTGTGGATTCCAGAGAAGAAGGAATTTCTGGAATTTCGTGGATGGTGATAGGCATGCGAATGGCAAGTGGTTCAGTGATTCCATGTATTTGGATTGTATCAGAATCTGAATGAGGTTCTTCAGATTGGTTTGTTGAAACATGGTGATGTTCTGGTTCATGGATGTCAGAGGATTGATTCTCAGAAGGTTGAGCTTCTGGTTGTTGTTGTTCAGGTTGAGGTGATGGTGGGTGAGGAATATCTTGTTATGGAGAGAGGTTGTGGAATTTCTGGTGTGGTATCAGAGTTTGGATTTTCAGGGAGTTGAGAATTTGGATTTTATGGTACAGGGGCTGAAAAGTCTTGGTCAAATGAGTCTATATCAGACAGAACTTTGGCAAGTACTGGTTGGGTTTGTTCAGGATTTGGATTAAGAGGAAGGGAGTGAGTTTCATTCAGACCTAGAGTTTCTGATGGATCAAACCCTATGTCAAAGTCTTCTAAAGTTTGTGGAGTAGGATGTTCTGGTTGAGTAGGCATGGTTTCAGATGTTGATATATTTATTGATTCTAAAACAGAAATAGAGGAAGGATTACCTTTCTTTTTGGCAGCTTTTGGAGTCCTTTGAGATGGTCCTTCTGCTGCAGCTTTCCTTTTCTTGGTCTTCTTCAAAACAACTTTTGGAGCCATCTTATGCAAATCCTGGATGTTGATTTCTGGTGCAGTACCATCTTCCTTACAAGCATCCATATATCTGACTATTATCTCTGGCTTGGAGTCAATCTCAGAGAAAAGAGGAAAATCATCCAGAGGTATCCTCCTCAAAGTGATGGTTGCATGAGAATTAATTGAAGGTTAATTCTTGATATGCTCAATGATTTTCATCTTCTTCATATTTTTTGCGTTCAGAGGCTTCTCAACAGTTGCTTCCAGTGTGCTGATTTCCTGAGCTTCTGTCAAATGCTCTATCAGCCTATTCTCTGTCAGAATATCTGATATGGGCCTGCCTAAGGGAATCCAGTCCCTCTTGGTTCGTTCATCTTCTCTTGTTTCCTTCACACTCGTTCTAAGGTGATTAAACAGCAAGTGTGAAAGGTTTACCTTAGTCTTCTTGGAAATGAAATAGATCAGAAAATGCTGATCAATGTTGATATAATCAGGAGAGCTAGTTGGCTTCTTGTGGTTGATACACTCCAGAATAATTATTTCCCAAATTCTGTGGTGATCCTTCAAATCTCTGATTTTGCTGGATGGAAGTCCAAGAGTAAATATTTCCCTTGCAATAGAGGCTACATCAGAGCATCTCTCAGCCATGTCAATGCATCTGACACCTCCACCGTTGTAACCAATAAGCTTTGAAATTAGGTCTTTTGTAATGACAATTTTATTCCCCATGACATAAGAGGTAACTTGATGATTTGAAGAAGAAGCATGTATCCATAATTCTTTGACAAGAATTAGAAATGTTGGCCCTAGAAGACGGTCAAAGTATTTGTTCCAACCTTGAGCATTGATGTCTTCATACAGATTGAAGTCGTTTTCTTGCAAGCTTTCAAAGTCAATAATCAATTCTGAAATAACTTCCAGATTATCAACGGGAGTGAGTAGCATTCTGTAAGGTTCTTCGTACTATTCCATTGAAGTCGTTTCCTGAGTTCTGATGTTTTGGACGCTTGAAGAAGCCATTGTTCACACAAGATTTGAGAAAGATGAAAGGGGTTTTTTGAAAATATGAACTTGAAACGATTGAAATTATTTAGAGAGTAAAAATATGTGATTGTAAAAAGTGAGATTTGAGTTTAAATAGTTTTTCTTAAAAGCGTAAACAGTAAGAGAGAGAGAAATAATTAGTCATGATTATAAGCATTAATGACAGCTAGAATTAGGGGATTCAGAAAGATACTGGAACGGTTACCCATGACGTGTGTATCAATGCACCCAATCAACGCTTTTGAACTTTCAGAAAAGTGAACGCGTGTTCAACCTCAGAAAGTAGCTGATGAATGGATGACAATTGTTTGATTATGTGAATAGCACACTTCCATACTTGAAATGAAACGTTCAGATCTTCATGGATAGATTCTGATGCAATCTGTACTTCTAAAACTCTGAAGGCAGGTTGATCAGTAGTTCACAGAAAATAACAAAGTTTTGATGGTTAAGATATGTAAATAAAACAATTTATTTTGGGCATAGCTTCATGCTGAGATGCTTCAGAATGAAGTTAAACCTATCTTCAGAAAGAGGTTTTGTAAAGACATCAGCCCATTGATGGTCTGTGTCAATGAATTTTAAGTTAAGAATTCCTTTCTGAATATAGTCCCTAATAAAATATGTTTTATTTCTATATGCTTAGCCCTAGAATCCAAAATTGGATTTTTACTGAGACAAATAGCAGAAGTATTGTCACAAAGGATAAGAATGTTTCTCTCAAATATATTGAAGTCTTCAAGTTGACTTTTCATCCAGAGCATTTGCATACTACATCCAGCAGCTGCTATGTATTCAGCTTTTGCTGTTGATAGTGCTATTGTGGACTGTCTCTTGCTGGACCATGAGATCATATTTTCTCCCAGAAACTGGCAGCTTCCAGAAGTTATTTTACGTTCTACTCTGTATCCAGCAAAGTCAGCATCACAATATCCTACTAAGCTGTAATCATTTAATTTTCTAAAAAAAAACCCAGATTAGCAGTACCTTTCAGATACTTGAAAATTCACTTAATTGTTGTTAAGTGAGATTCTCTAGGATCTGATTGGAATCTAGCACATATGCAAACACTAAATAAAATGTCAGGCCTTGAAGCCGTCAGATAGAGAAGAGAACCAATCATACCTCTGTAGACCTCCAGTTCTACCTTTTTACTTACCTCTTCCTTTTCCAGAAGGCACATAGGATGCATTGGAATCTTTGAGGGCTTACATTCTGAGAGATCAAATTTCTTCAGAAGTTCTATGACATATTTGCTCTGATGAATGTAAGTTCCTTCCGGAGTTGGTTTATCTGAATGCCTAGAAAGAATTTGAGTTCCCCCATTAAGCTCATCTCAAACTTTGTCTGCATGCATTTAGCAAACTCTCTTACCAGAGAGGGTTTAGTAGATCCAAATATAATATCATCAACATAAATAGGACATACTAACATGTCGTTCTTAACTGTCTTACAGAATAAGGTTGTGTCCACTTTCCCTCAGGTAAATTCCTTTTCTAACAGGAAGTTACTTAGTCTTTCATACCAAGCTCTGGGAGCTTGTTTCAGACCATAGAGTAACTTTTTTAGTTTGAAAACATATTCTAGATTTTTGGAATTCTTAAAACCAGGAGGTTGGTGCACATATACCTCTTCATCTATATAGCCATTTAAGAATGCACTTATGACATCCATCTGATATAGAGTGATGCCTTTATTAACAGAAAATGATATTAAAAGTATGATAGATTCTAACCTGGCGACTGGAGCAAAGGTTTTTGTATAGTCTATCCCCTCTTGCTGACTATAACCTTGTGCTACCAGACGTGATTTGTTTCTGATGACTTCACCTTGCTCGTTTAGTTTGTTTCTGAACACCCACTTTGTACCAATGACGTTGAATCCTTTTGGTTTGGGAACTAGATCCCATACATCATTTCTGGTGAATTGATTTAGTTCCTCTTTGTGACCGGTGGAAACAGAACTGACTGTTTTTAGCTGGTTCGCGAAATGTCGCGATAAGCAAGAATCGCCACCGTCTTTTATGTTCTCCAACATGGAAAGGACAAAAGCACAGCAAAATTCCTTTTTCGAGATGTCTCTCGGTTCAGGAGGTAGATTTATAGTAAGGGAAGGTGTTAGCACCCTTTCTATCCATGGTTATCCATGGGCTCTTAGGTACTTGCTCTTATGTTTTCAAAAGATGTTTGCTTTTCAAATGTGTGTGGGTTTTGAAAAAAGTTCGTTTGAGAACTTCTAGGTAACTCTTGTATCAGTCCTCAAGAGTGTATGAAGTATTGTTTGAAAACTTTTTGAAAGTGTAAGGTGTAAAAAGTATTTTGTTTGTTTTGAAAAGAGCAAGTACCCATGAGTCATCTACCTACCCTAAGGAATTAAGCTGTGTAAGAGTCCTTTAGATAGTGTTATCCCACCATTGAGAGGTAGGTAGCACCATCGTTGGAGGTGTTCAGGTCAATTCGATTATCGGGACAGTGTGGTCACCGAAGCAATGGTAGGACACCTTAGAAGTAACCCTAATGTCCTAGATCCTTTTATCCGAGGCAACCGTTTCGAGGAAACTGGATCTTTAGACAAAGGGCGACCTCTAAGACATCCTATACTTGATGACCACGTTTCGAGGCAACCAATGAGGCGTACCCTAGAAGTGGCATGTGCTTTGTGTGTTGTTTTTCAGTTAATGTTTTGTACATGTTATTTGTGAGCTACGGATTGGTTTTATTTACATACATTCTTTCATGCATTTAACAGTTAGGGGTGCCGAAAATTAAAGTGCGGGAATGTAAAGCTACGCTATTACAAGGCGCGGGTCTATACATCGCCAAAAAACAAAGACCCGTTTTGATAAAGTGCGGAAAGTAAAGAAAGCAATAAACCTAATTACTATTACATTCTTGAAGCAGTTACATAATAATCAAAATAAAATAAATTCGCGCGAATAAAAATTAATCGGGAATGCCTTAAGGGTTTTGACCCTTTTAAGAAAGAAATGAATTTTTTTGTCTTTTTTGTATTAAATTAAAATTAAACCTAAATCTAATTATTTAATTATTTACAAGAAAAATGTTTTTTTTTTATGTTTTTTTAATGAAATGAAATAAAAGGAAATAAAATTAAAAGTTAACCTAATTCTAAATTGTTTAATTATTAAGAAAAAAAAGTTAAAGTTGCCTAATTAAAAATAATTCAATTTATTAGTATTTATTTACAAAAATAAAATGAAATTAATAATAATAATAATAATATTAGTTCTTTTTTTATTTTTTTATGAAAAAAGTTAGTTATGTTAATTTAATGATAGAATAATTTTTTTGGTAATTTTCTGGATCGATTTTGATAATTAAAAGCAATTAAAAGTCAGTTTAATGATTATTTAACAATTAATTAAAATATGCATGCAAAAATATTAATTTTAATGTCAAAAATTAAATAAACATTTTTTTAATTAAAATGCAAAAGGAAAATATTTTTATGATTTTTTAAATGCATGAGAAAATTATTTAAAGATAAATTAAATTAGGATGAAAATATTAAAAAGAAAATATAGAAAGCATGTTAGTTACGAAAAATGGTAAAGAGAAAATTCCAGGGCCAAGAATTGAACTCATGCCCTCTGGAGAAATCAACCAACACGTTGCCAACTGAGCTAGCTGCCTTTGGTGTTTGTAATCTGCAATCAATGGGTTAAAAGTGAAAACGTGGCATATTTGAATTTTCAAACACAGTCAACACGCGTGGGGCCCAGGTGTAACATGGGAGCGAATCAGAACGCATTGTTGTGCTACGCCAGCCACGCCTGAGTCCAGATCAGTCAACGACGCTGGAGCCCTAGCTCCGGTCGTCTTCTCCGGCAAGCACCATGGCGGATCCTGCAAAATAGGAAAAATCGAAGCAAAAGAAAGACCTAGTCACCCTAATTCGACCCCTGCGGATTCAATGGTGCCATTGTTTTGGCCTGAAAATGACTGTATGGTGAGTTTCGAAGCAGATGACAAAAACTGCCCTAACAATGGCAAGTCCTTATTCCTGCGTTAAAGCTTGCATGCTATGCATCAAATACATTCTAATAGGCATCCTGAGTTCACACAAACAATCGAAAACAATTAATGCTACATGAAATATGCAAACCGAATTCCAGAAATTTACCAAACTAGTGAGAGCTAGGGAGAACGATCTGGGACGGTTTTGCTTCGTGTAAGAGTTGGGAATGGTTGCTGCTATGCCCAGGAACACGATTGAATGCTTAAAACTCCTTGAAACTTGCTAGAAAAACAAATTTGAATTTGTCAACTTTGGAAAATTTTGAGAGAATTAGGGTTGCCGTTTCAGAGGTTTATAGGTCGTGAATGATGTATGAGAGGCTTGCATATATGTCTCTGAATGTAATCAAATGCCTTTAGGAGCCTTAAAACCAATGCAATGAAGTCTTGAGATTTCCTCTTTATCACCATTAAAGCATTTGCCATTTTTGTCCAAATTTGAATTTTATGCTTGAAATGGACTGTACACGAAATTGGTAGGTGGATTATGATGTATCAAAGTCATTCAAGCCACAAGATATCCCTTAATTAATTTTTTTGATTTTTATTTGAATTTTAAAGATTTAAAATGAATTAAATCAAATAAAATTAAATAAAAATGGAAAAATTAATTTTTAGTCTTGAAATAAATCATGGGACACGTGGATGGCATGACAAGGATGAATCAAGTGTAAAAAGTGGGCCCTTTTGTCAAAAAATGAAGTTTGAAGGATAGTTGACTTTTGCCATTTCACAAAAATTTCCCAACTTCTCCAATGCATATCTTGCTCAATTTTGATCATATGAACATGTTCTTTGACATTTTGGAAAGGTCTTGAAGTCCTCTAACCAATGCCTTTGGTCCCATGTCATTTTGATTTACCAATATCAAGTCATGGTCTTTGACTTAAAGTGCTTTTTTGTTGACTTTTGAAAATGACCTATAATGTTGAAATTGATAACTTTTTGTGAGAGAATTTCTTGGATTTGGAATGTGAAGATGAGTTGTAGGAAATGTCATCCCCTTCAAAATGAGCATTGGATGGGATTTTTCTGATGAACCATGAAAAAGTTATGCCTTGGTCAAGTTACAGTTGACCTTTCAACTGTCCAAAAATAGAAACTTTTGCATCTTGATGATTTTTGAGCCATTCTTGTGAAATCATGATCAAGACTTGATCAAATGATGATTGTGGCTTCAAAATAAGATGTTGACCAAAAGTTTTGACTTTTGACTGCCAAATGACCATTTTGCCCCTACAGTTGACTGTGAAGCAATTAGGGTTTTTGACTGTGCAACTTGATGCTGTGAGTCTTGAAACTTGACATGTAGGTGATTGAAAATGTATATGAGCATATGGGACTTGATTGAGCCCTTGAAAACCTCAACCTCCTTGCAAGAACCAAAACCCTAATTTTGACTGGCTTAGGAGGGTGTTTGAACTGTGCAACCCTTGAGTGGACTTGAGCAAATTTGAGGTGATGCTTGCAAAACTTTGAAGAATATGGGAGGGCAAATTTTGGGGTACAACAGTTGCCCCTGTTCAATCTTCTTAGACCTGAGGATGTAGATTGGCTTGCGTGCCTTTCGTGATCCGAAGGTGGAAGATGATTGAACACTAGAGTGCCCAGAAATTTGCACTCACATAGTAGAGTACCAGCAGTGGGATGTCGGGAATGGGCTTACAGATGCCATTTGGAGAGATGGTGGATGAGAGGATGGGCTTATAGATGCCATCTGGAGATGTGACAGAACCTTGTCGGGAATGGGCTTATAGATGCCATTTGGAACTTTAATGGGAGGATGGGCTTATAGATGCCATATAGGTGTCGATCGCGTAAGAGATTCCTTAGCGAGAACTTGCGTACTTGAGAAAGAAAGATAATTACCTGGCCTGTTACAAGGGTTGATCTTCAAACTCTTCATGCAGATATGCCCTGGCTGGATACAGGTGTCGAATCTACAATTGGTTGCTCACAGATGTGCCCTGGCTGGATACAGGAATCGAATCTGGAACTATTCGTCAACAGATATGCCCTGGCTGGATACAGGAATCGAATCTTCAAACTCTTCAGACGTGCCCTGGCTGGATACATGAATCGAATCTGGAACTAGTCGTCAATAGATATGCCCTGGCTGGATACAGGAATCGAATCTTCAAACTCTTCAGACGTGCCCTGGCTGGATACAGGAATCGAATTTGGAATTAGTCGTTAACAGATATGCCCTGGCTAGATACAGGAATCGAATCTTCAAACTCTTCAGACGTGCCCTGGCTGGATACAAGAATCGAATCTGGAAATAGTCGTCAACAGATATGCCCTGGCTGGATACAGGAATCGAATCTTCAAACTCTTCAGACGTGCCCTGGCTAGATACAGGAATCGAATCTGGAAATAGTCGTCAACAGATATGCCTTGGCTGGATACAGGAATCAAATCTTCAAACTCTTCAGACGTGCCCTGGCTGGATACAGGAATCAAATCTGGAAATAGTCGTCAACAGATATGCCCTGGCTGGATATAGGAATCGAATCTTCAAACTCTTCAGACGTGCCCTGGCTGGATACATGAATTGAATCTGGAAATAGTCGTCAACAGATATGCCCTGGCTGGATACAGGAATCGAATCTTCAAACTCTTCAGACGTGCCTTGGCTGGATACAGGAATCGAATCTAGAATTGATCGCTCACAGATATGCCCTGGCTGGATACAGGTATCGAATATTGAATTACGATAGTTGATAGTAATTATCTTTGGATTGACCTTTTTCCTGAAAAGGCAAAACATCAGTTATATGCAATGTCATGATGTATGAAATGCATGATGTCATGATGTTCTCAAAAATAGATGAGACTGTATGATATGATGCGTATGTGCATGCATTGTGTATGTAAGCAGGATGTATGAAATGTGATATGTTTATGAATGTATTTTCGTCTAGGAAAATAAATCTTTGACGAATGCCGGGAAGCTGAATCCTGGGCTGATGTTGAAGAGTAGAGTTCTTCGTTTCCGCTGGGGATGATGGTTGCAAGAGTAAACCGGTTAGGAGAAGATGACTCCGTTGGGGAATAAACTTGTTGGAGAGATTACTCTGCGGGGAATACTCTGTGGGAAGAGATACTTCGCTGAGGTTTGATGATAACTCCGCTGGGGATTCTGTTGATAAGTTTTGTTGGGGAATTTGATGAATTCCGCTGGGGGATAGGAAGAACTTCGCCGAGGACGATATTTCCGTGGCAATTAGCTAAGGATAACCCAGTTATAAGCTCTGGTGGAGAATAACCTTTGAATAGAGCCGGGGATATGCGTTCATACTCTGCCGGGGATAAGCTTCCAAAATCTACTGGGGATAAGCTTCCTACTGGGGAGATTAATTCAACTCTCCTGGGGAGACTTTTTGGACTGTACTGGGGAATGGCTCCACTGGGGTGTCTGATATTCCGTCGGGGAACAATCTTATATTAAGACTGCCGGGGATGCTTGTTTAAGGAATGTCTGCATACTCCGCTGGGGAATATTGAGATTTTCTGGGGATGCCCAACTTCCTTAAGGCTGACTGTAGACTAACTCTGCTTGGGGATAGTGTTGCTGACTTGCTGGAGATACTGTGCCTTGTTAGGGCTGACGGGAGACCAACTCTGCTCGGAGGAGAGTATTGCTGAGTCCTGTCTTACTCTGCAGGGAGTGAAGATATCTTGGTTACATTCTTCAGCCGAACTTACCTTGGTACCTTTGTGGTCGGAGCAACTAGATTGCTTGGACAGCTTATTATTGCCCATGCTTCTAATGTCACCTGTAATTAATCCTTTGTTTCGTATTCAAATATTTATGAGTTAGCAATTAGTGTCAAATGCACATATCAAAAATTGAACATTGGACGTTCCTTACAAAACAAAACAGAAAAAGGAAAAACAATTGGCAATTGGTCTGAAAAGTGAGTTTGTATTGATTTTTGAATTTGCCTGTAAATAGGCGTTTATGTACAAGAGGCTGACGTCCTAGTAAGAGAACGCACCCGAACAGAATAGAGTTTATACAATTTTTACAAAGGAAAACAAAACAGCTATGTGAAAAATCCCACTGGGTTCCAACTCTGCTATCGCCATTATGCCTTCAAGTGTCTCATCACTTTGCTGCTTAGTTGAGGATGAAGCTGATTGATTGATGCCGTCTGAACCTGATAGTTGATACCGAATTCTGGATGCAAGGTGATCCAATGAGACATAGTATTACGCTTTATCCCTAACTTTTGCCCGGACCGCCCTTTCGGGTTTTCAGTCCACCAGGATACCCATTTTTGCCCAAGCCGCCTTTTCAGGTTTTCGACTTGCCGGGTGTACAGATTTTTTCATTTCATCCCTTATTTTTGCCCGAACCCTTTTGGTTCGCCGGGAAGCCCTTATTTTTGCCTAGGTGTGTCAACCTAGCGGGTCTTTAATTCATGCGTAGTATCTTTTTACTATGTCTGCATTAGCGGGGTGAGGAAGGTCGTCACCATCCATGGTGGTTAGAATCATGGCTCCTCCTGAGAAGACATGTTT
Source organism: Vicia faba (assembly GCA_948472305.1). Classification (NCBI taxonomy): domain Eukaryota; kingdom Viridiplantae; phylum Streptophyta; class Magnoliopsida; order Fabales; family Fabaceae; genus Vicia; species Vicia faba. The sequence continues at coordinate 1,535,735,120 of OX451737.1, forward strand.
AACCATAAATGGCCCTTCGTACGTAGGGGTCCATTTTCCCCTGGGATCACTCTGAGGAAGAATGATGCGCTTGATTACCAGGTCTCCGACTTGATACTCTTGTCGTCTGACTTTCTTGTTAAATGCCCTGATCATCCGTTTTTGGTACGTTTGACCATGACAAATAGCGGTGAGTCTCTTTTCGTCGATTAGATTTAATTGATCAAGTCGAGTCTGGATCCATTCATCTTCGCTCAGATCTTCATCCTTCATTATCCGGAGAGAGGGTATCTGGACTTCAATAGGCAAGACTGCCTCCATGCCATAGACCAAGGAAAAGGGTGTTGCCCCGGTTGACGTTCGTGCTGAGGTACGGTACCCATGAAGAGAAAACGGTAACATCTCGTGCCAATCTTTGTAGGTCACTGTCATCTTCTGCACAATCTTCTTGATATTCTTATTAGCTGCTTCTACAGCCCCATTTATCTTCGGCCGGTAAGGAGAAGAGTTGTGGTGCTGTATCTTGAATTGCTCGCAGAGCTCAGTGATCATCTTGTTGTTGAGATTGGTACCATTGTCCGTAATGATCCTTTCCGGGACACCGTATCGACAGATCAGGTTGTGCCGAATGAATCGTGCCACGATGTTCTTGGTTACCGTAGCGTAGGAAGCTGCTTCAACCCACTTCGTGAAGTAATCAATCGCTACCAGGATGAAACGATGCCCGTTGGATGCCGTAGGTCTGATCTCACCGATCATATCAATGCCCCACATTGAAAAAGGCCAAGGTGCTATCAAGACATTCAGAGGAACTGGAGGAACGTGCACCTTATCAGCATAGATCTGGCACTTATGACACGTCCGAGAATGTTGGTAACAGTCAGCTTCCATAGTGGACCAGAAATATCCTGCCCGGAGGATTTTCTTTGCCATGGTATGTCCATTGGAATGTGTTCCGAAGGTACCTTCATGTGTTCTGCCATGATCTTTTCTGCTTCAGTCTTATCCACACAACGCAGTAAGGCCGAATCATGGTTTCGCTTGTATAGAATGCCATTGTTGAGGAAAAACTTTGCAGCGAACCTTCTCAGGAATTTCTTGTCATTGACAGATGCACCCTCGGGGTATTCTTGAGCTTCCAAGTACCTCTTCACCTCATGATACCAGGGTTTTTCAGTTACCTCTTCAACCTCAAGATCACAGCAATATGCAGGTTCGTCCAATTTCCAAATGATGATCCAGGGAGCTTCGTTATCCCATTTGACTTCGAACATAGAAGACATCGTAGCCAACGCGTCCGCCAACTGATTCTCATCTCTTGGGAAGTGTTCAAAAGTTATCTCTTTGAAGTGGGGGATCAATGTCAACACATACTCCTTGTAAGGAATAAGATTTGGGTGTTTCGTATCCCACTCGCCTTTGATCTGATTGATCACGAGAGCGGAATCTCCGAAGACACTCAGAAACTTGATCCTTAAGTCAATTGCAGCTTGAAGACCCATGATGCATGCCTCATACTCCGCCATGTTGTTGGTGCAGTTGAAACACAGCCGGGCAGTAAGTGGAGTATGAGTGCCTTGAGGGGATATGATCACAGCGCCAACACCGTTACCCAAAGCATTTGAGGCTCCGTCAAAGTGCATAGACCATCGGGATCCTTCCTCAGGTCCTTCATCCGATCCAGGTACTTCACAATCAGTCACTACCATGATGTTCTCGTCAGGAAATTCAAAGTTCATTGACTGGTAATCATCCACTGCCTGGTGTGCCAAATGGTCTGCCAATACACTTCCTTTGATTGCTTTCTGAGTCGTGTACTGGATGTCATATTCTGTCAAGATCATCTGCCATCTTGCTATTCTTCCGGACAAGGCAGGCTTTTCGAAGATGTACTTGATTGGATCCATTTTTGAAATCAACAGAGCAGTGTGAGTCAACATATACTGTCTCAGCCGGCGAGAAGCCCATACCAAAGTGCAGCAAGTTTTCTCGAGCAGTGAGTATCGGGTCTCACAGTCGGTAAACTTTTTGCTAAGGTAATAAATGGCGTGCTCTTTTCGGCCAGACTCGTCATGCTGCCCCAACACACACCCCATTGAGTTGTCCAGTACTGTCAAGTATAAGATTAGAGGTCTCCCTTCAACCGGTGGCATAAGAATGGGTGGTTCTTGGAGATACTCTTTGATTCTTTCGAAAGCGGCCTGACATTCGCCGTTCCAACGTACTACTTGATCTTTCTTCAGTAGCTTGAAGATTGGTTCACAGGTAGCAGTTAGATGCGAGATGAATCGGGCAATGTAGTTCAGTCGTCCTAGAAAGCCTCTGACTTCTTTCTCTGTCTTGGGAGCCGACATCTCTTGTATGGCTTTCACCTTGGCAGGTTCCACCTGAATACCTTTGTCGCTTACGACGAAGCCTAGCAATTTTCCAGATCTCACCTCAAAGGTGCATTTGTTCGGGTTCAACCTCAGCTTGTACAACTTCAGACGGTCAAACAGCTTCTGCAGATGGTCAAGGTGCTCCTCCTCAGTTTGGGACCTTGCAATCATATCATCGAAGTACACTTCGATCTCATGATGGATCATGTCATGAAACAAAGCAACCATGGCACGTTGGTAGGTTGCCCCAGCATTTTTCAACCCAAAAGGCATGACCTTGTAGCAAAAGGTGCCCCATTGAGTAACAAAAGTGGTCTTTTCCATGTCTTCGGGAGCCATCTTGATTTGATTATATCCAGAGAAACCGTCCATGAAGGAGAATACTTTATGCTGAGCAGTGTTGTCAACCAGAACGTCGATATGTGGTAGGGGGAAGTCATCCTTGGGGCTTGCCCTGTTCAAATCCCTGTAATCAACACACATTCTGACCTTACCATCTTTCTTTGGCACTGGAACCACGTTGGCAACCCACTGAGGGTAAGAAGTCACTGCTAGAAAGCCGGCGTCAAATTGTTTCATAACCCCAGCTTTCATTTTCTCGGACATCTCTGGACGCATACGGCGGACCTTCTATTTAACCGGAGGGCAGTCTTCCTTGGTAGGCAGGTGATGAACCACAATGTCGGTATCCAACCCAGGCATGTCTTCGTAAGACCAGGCAAAGATCTCCACGTAGTCATGCAGCATCTGAATCAACCGTCGCGTCACACTAGCCTCCAGATTGGCACCAATCTTGACTTCCTTTCTGTCTGTCTCAGTACCCAGATTTACCATTTCCACTGGCTCCTCATGTGGCTGAATGGCCCTCTCTTCCTGGAGTAGCAGTCTTGCAAGCTCACCAGGCACTTCACAATCATCTTCACCTTCGTCTTCGGCTAAGTTGATCGGATTTTCAAAGTCATAACTGGCAGTAGCAGAGTCGTTACCAGTGAGATCCAGAGTGGATTGGAACCTGTATAGGTGAGTGTGTGTGTAAATATAGCTGTTTTGCAATATATATAAAGAAAGAAAGGGAGCGCAAGATTTGAAATGTGAAAAACGTCCAATGCTTTTATTCATGATACATGGAAGTGACACACAAAAGCCCTCACAATTAAAACCACGGTGCCCCGGGTAAGACACCGGGCCATAGAGTTTATTAATATTGTTTGTTACATCTTTAAAACAAAAGAGTTCATTACTGCATGACAAAAGTAACAGGCATGGAGTCTTTTGCAGTCCAGTTGCTTGGTCCATCTTCGGTTGTCGGGTATATCCAGCTTTCGAATTCGGATTCTTCCACTTCATCTTCAACCCTGATAGCATTTACTCCATGGTTAGGCATGGGAGCAGTCACCACATTAGGCTTCTCGGGCGCCTCGAACTGTACCTCTTTAGCATCAATAAGGTCTTGAACCTTATTCCTCAGAGCCCAACAATCATCTGTGTTATGCCCCGGGCTATCAGAGTGATAAGCGCAACGGGCGTTGGGGTTGTACTTCGGAGATGCTGTGTTTACCACCTTCGGAGCTTCTTTGACAGTTACCAGGCTGGTTGACAGCAGTTGCGGCAATATCTGAGAGAGAGTCATGCTGAGCCGAGTATACTGTCTTTTGGGCCTCTCAACTCTTGGTTGGTTATATTGTTGAGGAGCAGCAGCAGGCTTTGAGATTACCACCGCGTTGACAACTTGGCGGCGTTCCGGTTTGTTTTGCCTTCTGGGACCATACACAACACTAGCTTCCTTCTTGAAGGGCTTCTTTTCAGTATTTGAGGAGGCACCCTTCTGTATCTTCCCCGATTTGATATCAGCTTCGATCCTCTCACCAGTCAGGATCAGGTCTGTAAACCCAGCAGAGGAATTACCAATGAGATGGTTGAAGAATGGACCAGATAGGGTCCCCAAGAACATGTCCACTAGTTCACGATCCGTCAACGGTGGCTGCACCCTGCCAGCCAGATCTCTCCACTTATGTGCGTACTCCTTAAAACCTTCACCCGTTCCCAGTGACATACCCTGGAGTTGGGTACGCGTGGGAGCGAGGTCAGAATTATATTGATACTGCTTATAAAAAGCAGTAGCCAAATCCTCCCAGTTACGAATGTTGGTTCCATCCAGCTGATAGAACCATTCGAGGTGAGTCCCTGAAAGACTCTCCTAGAAGAAATGGATCCATAAGTTCTTGTCTGCAGTGTAAGGCTGGATCTTCCTTACATAAGAGCGGAGGTGCAGTTTAGGACAAGAAGCCCCGTCGTACTTCACAAAGGCAGGCGCCTTGAACTTGTGTGGGATCACCACCCCAGAAGATAACCCTAAGTCTCCGAAATCCAACCCAGGCACACGTTGAATCTCCATAGTGTTTAACCTGTCCTCCAACTGTTTGTACCGGTCCTCATATGGCATACCTAACTTCTGAGCACAGATGCGGACCCATTTACAATAGGGTTCCATTGGTAGAGAAGTGTTCGGTCCCAACTCATGTGGGTCAGTTTTGTGAATTCCGTCCCAAGCTTTGATGAATCTACGGCGCAGTTCGTCACTATCTACCTGAAAATCAAAACTGATGTAAGGTACCAACATCTCATGAGGCCCTGCTCTTCTGGCTCTTCCAAATTGACGGAGAGCTAAACATGTATTATAAGAGATTCTGCCCTGAGTACCAATCAATGGAACATTAGGATATTCTCCGCAACGATCAATAACAGCTACCTCATCTAAACCTCTGAGAGTCCAAATGATGTCATTATCAGTGAGAGACATTAACCTATGAGCCCAGCCTCTTCCTTCTTGGTTCTTTAGCACGAACTTGGGGAGGTGCGAAATAAACCACCTCACTAACAAAGGAGTACAACACCACAAAGTTCCTCGTCTTCGGGCAGTACGAGCATAGAGTTGTTGCATGATATCACCCAAGAGAGTGGGCACAGGGTTCCGAGACATGAAGATCCTTATGGCGTTGATATTGACAAAGTTATCAGGATTTGGAAACAATACCAGACCATATATTAAGAGAGCCAGAATGTCCTCGTACGCCCTGAAGTCTAAGCCATTCCAGAAACTGTTAGCTTTACCAGCCAGAAACTTAGCCAAGAAGCCCTTAACTCCGCTTCTAGTCACCCAGTTGTCCATTACCTCCTTGTTGGTCAAGGGAAGGGCTGCAGCAATCTCCTCAAGTCTAAGAGCCTTTTCCCAACCAGTGAAAGGAGTCTGATCCAAGATAGGGATACCAAGCAAATCAGAAAATTCTTCCAGGGTAGGGACCAGCTGGAAGTCTTGAAAGGTGAAGCAATTGTACAAGGGATCATAAAACTGGGTCAAGACACTCATCAGTTGTTGGTCCCACTTTGAAGTGACTAAACCGAGAAGAGAACCATGCCTCTGGATGAAGGAAGCAGTGTTTGGAATTCTGTCAACCAACTCTTTAAGCAAATCAGGTGGGTGAACAAAATTGAGCCGGATAATGTTCCTTCGCACAGGCATCATGATGTCCTACAAAACAGAGAAAAGGTGAAACCCTCTTGTCTTTGAAATAGGTCAGTCCTTATGCAGGATGCATGCAATGGTATGATGGTATGATGTTATGATAAAGCACACCACAAATATTCACATAGGCAAACATGATAAGGCACACAAGTCACACCAGACAACCCTTAGAGTTTAGGCCAGCATGAAGTTCAGGTACTACCCTCTTTCAATTTCGTTGGTTAAGACCTGTCCTATCAAAAGTAACCGGGTTCTAGAGGATCCCAATATCACTGACTACCCTCAATCGGTCATAACTCCAGCGTCGCAATCTTTTCTTGCGGCCAGAACCATCGCGAGAGTTTAGCCTTAATAGGTGTAGCATACTGCTACCGTTCTATGGCCAAGTTGGGTGACATTAGGGTTCTAAGGTCGGTTGGTGCTTAATGACTCCTCAGAAGACCCATATTCTCCTCGTTGCAACACAAGGGATATCGGTACAGACCAAGGTGCCACACCAACATAGCCACTGCTTCACCCGTGTCGGTCTATGCCGGACAGGTCCCTCACAGCTTATGCTACCTAAAAGGGTATCCCCAGATCCGGGTTAGGATCTATGAAACTCCGATGCAAAGCCCACAAATATAAAGCAATCAAAGCAAAGCAATTGAAAACATAAGTATGATCTAATCCTAAGGTACACCTCACTTTTAAGTCTCCCCAGCAGAGTCGCCAGTTATGTGACCGGTGGAAATAAAACTGACTGTTTTTAGCTGGTTCGCTAAATGTCGCGGTAAGAAAGAGTCGCCACTGTCTTTTATGTTCTCCAACATGGAAAGGACAAAAGCACAACAAAATTCCTTTTTTGAGATGTCTCTCGGTTCGGGAGGTAGATTTATAGAAAGGGAAGGTGTTAGCACCCTTTCTATCCGTGGTTATCCATGGACTCTTAGGTACTTGCTCTTATGTTTTCAAACGATGTTTGCTTTTCAAATGTGTGTGGGTTTTGAAAAAAGTTCGTTTGAGAACTTCTAGGTAACTCTTGTATCAGTCCTCAAGAGTGTATGAAGTATTGTTTGAAAACTTTTTGAAAGTGTAAGGTGTGAAAAGTATTTTGTTTGTTTTGAAAAGAGCAAGTACCCATGAGTCATCTACCTACCCTAAGGAATTAAGCTGTGTAAGAGTCCTTTAGATAGTGCTATCCCACCATTGAGAGGTAGGTAGCACCATCGTTGGAGGTGTTCGGGTCAATTCGATTATCGGGACACTGTGGTCACCGAAGCAATGGTAGGACACCTTAGAAGTAACCCTAATGTCCTAGATCCTTTTATCCGAGGCAACCGTTTCGAGGCAACTGGATCTTTAGACAAAGGGCGACCTCTAAGACATCCTATACTTGATGAACACGTTTCGAGGCAACCAGTGAGGCGTACCCTAGAAGTGGCATGTGATTTGTGTGTTGTTTTTCAGTTAATGTTTTGTACATGTTATTTGTGAGCTACAGATTGGTTTTATTTACATACATTCTTTCATGCATTTAACAGTTAGGGGTGCCGAAAATTAAAGTGCGGGAATGTAAAGCTACGCTATTACAAGGCGCGGGTCTATACATCGCCAAAAAACAAAGACCCGTTTTGATAAAGTGCGGAAAGTAAAGAAAGCAATAAACCTAATTACTATTACATTCTTGAAGCAGTTACATAATAATCAAAATAAAATAAATGCGCGCGAATAAAAATTAATCGGGAATGCCTTAAGGGTTTTGACCCTTTTAAGAAAAGAAATGAATTTTTTTGTCTTTTTTGTATTAAATTAAAATTAAACCTAAATCTAATTATTTAATTATTTACAAGAAAAATGTTTTTTTTTATGTTTTTTTAATGAAATGAAATAAAAGGAAATAAAATTAAAAGTTAACCTAATTCTAAATTGTTTAATTATTAAGAAAAAAAAGTTAAAGTTGCCTAATTAAAATTAATTCAATTTATTAGTATTTATTTACAAAAATAAAATGAAATTAATAATAATAATAATAATAATAATATTAGTTTTTTTTTTGTTTTTTTATGAAAAAAGTTAGTTATGTTAATTTAATGATAGGATAATTTTTTTGGTAATTTTCTGAATCGATTTTGATAATTAAAAGCAATTAAAAGTCAGTTTAATGATTATTTAACAATTAATTAAAATATGCATGCAAAAATATTAATTTTAATGTCAAAAATTAAATAAACATTTTTCTAATTAAAATGCAAAAGGAAAATATTTTTATAATTTTTTAAACGCATGAGAAAATTATTTAAAGATAAATTAAATTAGGATGAAAATATTAAAAAGAAAATATAGAAAGCATGTTAGTTATGAAAAATGGTAAAGAGAAAATGCCAGGGCCAAGAATCGAACTCATGCCCTCTGGAGAAATCAACCAACACGTTGCCAACTGAGCTAGCTGCCTTTGGTGTTTATAATCTGCAATCAATGGGTTAAAAGTGAAAACGTGGCATATTTGAATTTTCAAACACAGTCAACACGCGTGGGGCCCAGGTGTAACATGGGAGCGAATCAGAACGCATTGTCGTGCCACGCCAGCCACGCCTGAGTCCTGATCAGTCAACGACGCCGGAGCCCTAGCTCCGGTCGTCTTCTCCGACAAGCACCATGGCCGATCCTGCAAAATAGGAAAAATCGAAGCAAAAGAAAGACCTAGTCACCCTAATTCGACCCCTGCGGATTCAATGGTGCCATTGTTTTGGCCTGAAAACGACTGTATGGTGAGTTTGGAAGCAGATGACAAAAACTGCCCTAACAATGGCAAGTCCTTATTCATGCGTTAAAGCTTGCATGCTATGCATCAAATACATTCTAATAGGCATCCTGAGTTCACACAAACAATCGAAAACAATTAATGCTACATGAAATATTCAAACCGAATTCCAGAAATTTACCAAACTAGTGAGAGCTAGGGAGAACGATCTGGGACGGTTTTGCTTCGTGTAAGAGTTGGGAATGGTTGCTGCTATGCCCAGGAACACGATTGAATGCTTAAAACTCCTTGAAACTTGCTAGAAAAACAAATTTGAATTTGTCAACTTTGGAAAATTTTGAGAGAATTAGGGTTGCCGTTTCAGAGGTTTATAGGTCGTGAATGATGTATGAAAGGCTTACATATATGTCTCTGAATGTAATCAAATGCCTTTAGGAGCCTTAAAACCAATGCAATGAAGTCTTGAGATTTCCTCTTTATCACCATTAAAGCATTTGCCATTTTTGTCCAAATTTGAATTTTATGCTTGAAATGGACTGTACACGAAATTGGTAGCTGGATTATGATGTATCAAAGCCATTCAAGCCACAAGATATCCCTTAATTAATTTTTTTGATTTTTATTTGAATTTTAAAGATTTAAAATGAATTAAATCAAATAAAATTAAATAAAAATGGAAAAATTAATTTTTAATCTTGAAATAAATCATGGGACACGTGGATGGCATGACAAGGATGAATCAAGTGGAAAAAGTGGGCCCTTTTGTCAAAAAATGAAGTTTGAAGGATAGTTGACTTTTGCCATTTCACAAAAATTTCCCAACTTCTCCAATGCATATCTTGCTCAATTTTGATCATATGAACATGTTCTTGGACATTTTGGAAAGGTCTTGAAATCTTCTAACCAATGCCTTTTGTCCCATGTCATTTTGATTTACCAATCTCAAGTTATGGTCTTTGACTTAAAGTGCTTTTTTGTTGACTTTTGAAAATGACCTATAATGTTGAAATTGATAACTTTTTGTGAGAGCATTTCTTGGATTTGGAATGTGAAGATGAGTTGTAGTAAATGTCCTCCCCTTCAAAATGAGCATTGGATGGGATTTTTCTGATGAACCATGAAAAAGTTATGCCTTGGTCAAGTTACAGTTGACCTTTTAGTTGTCCAAAATTAGAAACTTTTGCATCTTGATGATTTTTGAGCCATTCTTGTGAAATCATGATCAAGACTTGATCAAATGATGATTGTGGCTTCAAAATAAGATCTTGACCAAAAATTTTGACTTTTGACTGCCAAATGACCATTTTGCCCCTACAGTTAACTGTGAAGCAATTAGGGTTTTTGACTGTGCAGCTTGATGCTGTGAGTCTTGAAACTTGACATGTAGGTGCTTGACAATGTATATGAGCATATGGGACTTGATTGAGCTCTTGAAAACCTCAACCTCCTTGCAAGAACCAAACCCCTAATTTTGACTGGCTTAAGAGGGTGTTTGAACTGTGCAACCCTTGAGTGGACTTGAGCAAATTTGAGGTGATGCTTGGCAAAACTTTGAAGAATATGGGAGGGAAAATTTTGGGGTACAACACTCTTGCATTGCCAGAATCCAGTCATTGTCCAGAAGTGCTTCATCAATAGTTATTGGTTCAATCAGAGAGACCAGTCCCATGAGGGATTCTTCAGAGTTTCTGAATGTTGATCTCGTTCTGATTGGATCATCCTTCTTTCCAAGTATTGTATCTTCTGGGTGATCAATGCTACTTCTAGATTGTTTTTTCTGGAGTTGATCAACAGAAAGTGTTGGATTGCTTGCATTATCTCTTTCTGATGTTGAGGGAGTGTCTCTGTTGAGAAATTCTAATGAGTTTTCTTCAGTACTTGTGAGTTCAACTTCCATACCTGCAAGGAGATCATTCTGCTTTGACTTTTGAGAGTCAAGCTTATCATCAAACCTAACACTGATTGACTCTTCAACAATCTGTGCTTTTGTATTGTATACTCTGTACCCTCTTGAGCGTTCAGAGTATCCTAACATAATACACTTTTGTGCTTTAGAGTCAAACTTGGTCAAATAATTTTTTGTATCCAGAATAAAACATGTGCATCCAAATGGGTGAAAATGAGAAATGTTGGGCTTTCTGTTCTTCCACAATTCATATGGAGTCTTTTCCAGAATAGGTCTTATGGAGATTCTATTCTGAATGTAACATGCTGTGTTAATTGCCTCTGCCCAGAAGATCTTAGCAACGTTAGTCTCGTTGATCATGGTTCTGGCCATTTCTTGCAATGTTTTGTTCTTTCATTCTACAACTCCATTTTTCTGGGGAGTTCTAGGACAAGAGAAGTCATGCAAAATGCCTTTTTCATTAAAAAATAATTCAAAATTTTAATTTTCAAATTCTCCACCATGATCACTTCTGACTTTGACAATTATAAGATCCTTTTCATTCTGAACTTGGTTGCAGAAGGTAACAAACACAGAGTGTGACTCATCCTTGTGTCTTAAGAACTTTACCCATGTCCATCTGCTATAGTCATCTACGATTACTAACCCATACTTCTTGCCATTGACTGAAGCCGTTTTTACTGGTCCAAATAAGTCAATGTGCAGAAGTTCTAATGGCTTAGAGGTGGAAACAACATTTTTGGATTTAAAAGCAGGTTTTGCAAATTTGCCTTTCTGACATGCTTCACACAGAGCATCTGAGTTGAACTTAAAATTAGAAAGTCCTCTGACCAGATTGAGTTTGTTAATCTGAGATATTCTTCTCATACTAACATGCCCCAATCTTCTGTGTCAGACCCATTGCTCGTTGTTAACAGAAAGTAGGCATTTTACATTCTGACTCTTTAGTTCAGAAAGTTTTATTTTATAAATGTTGTTTTGCCTCTTTCCATTAAATAGGATATCATAACCATTATCACTTAATTGACTTATGGATAACAAGTTATGCATTAATCCATCAACTAATAATACATTACTTATAGAGGGAAGATTTCCATTACCTACTGTTCCAGAGCCAATGATTTTTCCTCTCTGATTGCCTCCAAAGCCCACGTAGCCTCCAGGCTTAAGTTCCAGGCTTTGGAACATATGCCTTCTTCCCGTCATGTGTCGCGAGCAGCCAGAGTCCAGGTACCATGATTGGTGTCTTATCCTTGTTGCTAAAGATATCTGCTACATGTATAATTTTATCCTTAGGTACCCATATTTTCTTAGGTCCTGATTTGTTAGTTTTACCAAAATTCTGATTGAATTTTGGTTTGACAGAATAATCACTAGTTGCGTATTTTATGTCATGTGTGTGCCCATATATAAAATGTGAATTGAGTGGTGTGCGTTTTATAACTAAGTCCATGCCATTTTTTTGGTGTAGATACCTTACCGTGATATCCTATCCTTTTTCTGCCATTTCTGCTAACTCCATAGATCATTGAAGCCATCTTGCTTATGTCTATGTTTTTAGCTAGAAACTTCTGAAAGCTGTGATCATACTCTTTGATGATCTCATCAGCATTGCTGGGAGTTTCAGAGATTGTTTCCTTCTGAGAGTTTTGCAAATCATTTTCTAATTTTGAAATTTTTTCTCTTAACTCAGAATTCTCCAATTTGAGACTCTCATACTTTTCAGAGTCAGAGGAAAGATTCCTTTTCAGGTTCCTGAATTTGACTCTAATTTTCTGATACCTTTCCAGAATTTCATTTAGACTTTCTGCAAGTTCAGCCTTAGTAAAGTTTATGGTAAAGTCAGGTGTGATACGGAGGGAAGAACTAACTATTTTTGGAATGTTGGTTCGTGTTTTGCGTTTGTGTTCGCAAAATGTCGCGGTAAGCAAGAGTCGCCATCGACTTTTATTTTATCCAACAAGGAAAGGAAAAAAGCACAGAAAAATTCCTTTTTCGAGATATTTCTGAATACGGGGGGTAGATTATAGAAAGGGAAGGTATTAGCACCCTTTCTATCCGTGGTTATACACGGGCTCTTAGGTACTTGCTCAATTGTTTTCGAAATTGTTTTCTTTGTGCTTGTGGGTTTGAAAAAAGGTTTTTGTTTGAAACTTCGATTTAACTCTTGCTTCTGTCCTCAAGAGTGTAATGAAGTGTTTTTTTTTTGAAAACTTTGTTTGTAAATGTGTAAGTGTGAAAGATTTGTTTTGTTTTGGATGAGCAAGTATCTAAGAACTATCTACCTACAAGAAAAAGGAATCGTTCTATGCTAATTTCCTTTAGACACTGCTATCCCACTATTAGTGAGTAGGTAGCACCGTCGTTGGAGTTTGAGGGTCAATTCGAATGAGGGACATACGGTCACTAAAGCAATGTTAGGACGCTTTAGCGGTAACCCGAATGTCTTAGATCATTTGTTTGAGGCAGCAATATCCGAGGCAACCGTTTCGAGGCGACTATGATCTTTTAGACAAGAGGACAACCTCTAAAACAACCTATACTCAATGACCGTGTACGAAGGCAACCAAGTGGGGTGTACCCTAAGAGTGCACATGTGCGAGTGTGTCGTTTTCAGTTATTTTTATCTTTGCACATGTTAAAGGTGATCTAATTTGATTTTAAGATTAAACATTCAGTCTTGTCATGCAAACCCTATTATCAAACATCTAGCAGTTATATAATTTGCGGAATTAAAATGCGGAAATTAAATTACAAGGCGTCGGGTATTTACATCGCCAAAAGCAACCCTTTGAAAATAAAATAAAGCAGTAAAAATAATTAAATGTCCTAATTATCTATTACATACCGGAAACAGATACATCAATATGGAAAAAAAAGTAAATCGCGACGCGAAATTAAATCGGATGCAAAATTAGGGTTTTGACCCTTTTTAAAAGAAAATGTTTTTTTTGTTATTTTTATTTTAAGAAAAGAAATTAATCCTAAAATTAAATACTAAATTAATTATTAAAAAATAATTAATGGCATATTTTTGGAGTTTTTGATATTTTAAGAAAGAAATTAAAATAATTATATTAGTAGTTAAAATCTAATTAATTTTAAATATTTACAAAATAAATTAAAGTTTCCTAATTAATATCCTAATTAATTAATAAGTTTATTAATAAAAATAAAAGTTTTAAAATTTGATTGGATAAAAAAAGTATTTTTGTGATTTTTTGATAAAAAGGAATTTTGTTATTGGTTAGAAATAAATTAAACAAAATTAAAGTAATTAAATAAATAAACAAAATATAAAGAAAAGAGAGAGTGGGCCTGGTTTTGGAGGGTGTGGAAAGCAATTCGTTGGCCCAATTGATGCTGACCCATGTGGACTTTTGGGATCCTGTGTAGGCGCGTTGACTGGCTCCTTGGTGGACCTTCAATATTTGACCACCAGATCTGGCGCTTGGATTGGTGAGGGAGTATGGTGAACCTCCAACTTGAACGCGCATTAGATCTCCTGAAAACAATTGAGAAAAGGCAATTTGCTGGAGGCAGGGATCGAACCCCTGACCTCCAGCCTTTGGGTCCTTGAACGCTTATGTGGCCACCACTAAGCCAAGTTGTTGTTTTTTTAATAATAACACAAATAATATATTATATGAAAAAACAACTCAATGGCCAGAAGAAACAAAAAAAGCGCGCTTCGTTTGAACCAACCAATGGATAGGTGACAGCTCTTCGTCCCCTTTCTCCAAAACCTGTAAACGTTACCTGCGGATTTTTATCTGTAGCTAAAAGCATAGCTTCCTCCTAAAATCGTCCTCAGGCCATGTAAACGCATTCCAATAATATGGTTGAACTCGTCTCAACCTAATGACCACAACCATAACCAATCTGATGGACAATTTTCCCTGAAACAGAAAACCCCAAAAACAAAAGACGAAACCCTAATAATGGTGGGTCTCGTTACAGGTCACGAAAATGCAATTGAATGATACCAAATGCTTGCAAATGGTTTGTAGATTCAGAATATGCTATCAATTCATATCAACCATGCTTAAATTGAGGAATACGAAATCAAGAACAGGGCGGTTTTACGAAGGACTTACAACGCGTATGAGGGCCTGAGAATGCCTGGTTTGGATTGGGTTAGCTTGTGGAGATGGCCACAATTGATTGTGATACGTCTCAACTCTTGAAAATGTCTCCAACCTTGATTTCGATCTCAAGATTTTTTGTGATTTTTGCAAAGTTGTTTCTGCCTCCACACTTGATCGCTAACCTTCATTCTCGTGCCTTTTGCTTGCTTATGTATTGCACATTGGATTAGGGTAACAAACTTTGTCCAAATCCTCCCACATTAATGATTGCATATTTGATTTGATTCTCCATTAAAACCTTCCAAAATTGGCTTGATTTGGATCTTTTGTGCATACACGCTTTTATTCGAGTTTGATGAGGTACTAGCTATCCATTGGAACCTGAAATCATTAAAAAATCTTTGGTTATCAATATCTTTGATTTTATATGATTTTATTTGATTTAAAATGAATTAATTCAAATAAAAATCAAATTAAATAATAAAAATAAGATATGGACACATGGCCAAGGCTAGGGCACGTGGGCAATAAGGAAAACTCAAAACAAGTGAAAAAGAATGGGACCATTTGGAAAAATTTGAAGTTTTAGGGATAGTTGACTTTTGGTAACTTTGCAAAAAAGTCCAACTTCAATAATGCATAACTTCTTCAATTTTGCACTTTTGGAGGTGTTATTTGACTTTTTAGAAATCTTGAGATGTCCTCTAGCCAAACCTTTTGGTCTCATTGTATTTTGGTATTCCATGCTCAAGTTAGAAGCTTTGACAAAAAAAGTGTTTTTGTTGATTTTCAAAAATGGCCTATAATGTCAAAATTCATAACTTCTTGTGAGTGTATTTTTTTATCTTGGGGTGTGAAGATGGATTGTAGGGAATTGCATCCTATTAAAAATGAGCTTTGGATGGGTCATTTATCATAAAGTATGAGAAAGGTATGCTTGGTCAAAGTTGAGTTGACTTTTCCTATAAAACCTTAATTTAGCAACTTTTGAATCTTGATGAATTTTGAGCAATCCATGATGAATCTTGATCAACCCTTGATAAAATGATGAAATATCCTTCAAAATGAGAATGTTGACAAAAAATCTTGAAGTTTGACTATATTTGGGTCACTGTTGACTTTTGCCTTAGCATAGTCGATTTTTGGACCTTTGAGCAATTGACTGAGCAAACTTCCTTTGCAAGGCTTGAAATTTGACATGGATGATCTTGAGAACATATTAGTACATTGGGGAGAACTTGAGGTCATTTGTACTCAATGATCTTGATGCCACTCAAAATCCTAATTTGGGGTAGACTGCCTTAGGAGAGAGCTTGCCTGGTCAATCCTTGAGCAACTTTGAGCAATTTTGAGATTTTTCTTGCAATGTTTTGAGAAATATGAGATGAAAAATTTTGGGGTACAACATCAGGGAATACCTCTTCAGTGTCTGATTCTGAGTCTGAACTAGAAGCTTCACTGTCTTCTGATACGTTTGCCATGAGTGCTATGTTTGCTTTTTCATAATCTGATTCTGAGTTAACTTCAGATGTGTCAGAATCATCCCATGTAGCCATGAGGCTTTTCTTCTTTTCCTTGAAGAACTTATTTTTGGGATTTTCCTTCTGAAGCTTTGGTCAGTCACTTTTGTAGTGCCCTTGCTCGTTACATTCATAGCAGATGATGTCCTTGTTGTTTGGCTTTCTATATCTTGAAGAACCTTCAGATCTTCTGTGTCTAGAGGAAGACTCAGACTTTTTGTATCTGGAGGAGGATTCATTCTGATTCTCTGATCTTCTGGGATTTCTGAACTTCCTTTATCTCTCTTTCCATAGTTGGTTCACCCTTCTGGAGAGGAGAGACAGTTCATCTTCTTCTGATGAGGATCCATCAGAAGTTTCTTCCATAGCCTGCAAAACCTTAGAGTCAGATTTTCTGTTAGATTTTAAAGCTAGTGGCTTACCTTTCTTTTGAGGCTCATCTTCTTCTAGCTCTATCTCGTGACTTCTGAGGGAGATAACAAGTTCCTCGAGAGAAGTTTTGTTGAGATCTTTGGCTATCTTATGTGTTATGACCATTGGCCTCCATTGTTTGGGCAAGCTTCTGATGATCTTCTTAACGTGATCAGCAGTAGAATACCCTTTGTCAAGAACCTTTAGTCCAGCAACAAGAATTTGGAATCTTGAAAACATAGTTTCTATTGATTCACTATCTTCCATCTTGAATGCCTCATACTTCTGAATGAGCGCAAGGGCCTTGGTTTCTTTGACTTGAATGTTGCCTTCATGCGTCATTCTCAGAGAGTCAAACATGTTCTTGGCAGTTTCTCTGTTTGATATTTTCTCATATTCTGAATATGAGATGGCGCTAAGGAGAATTTTTCTGGCCTTGTGGTGGTTTCTGAATTCACGCTTTTGCTGATCAGACATCATTTTTCTGTCTATCTTCTGACCATGTCCATCCACTAGATGCGTGTATCCATCAGTCACCATGTCCCACAGATCAGCATCATGGGCCAGAAAGAAACTCTCAATTCTGTCTTTCCAGTAGTCAAAGTTTTCTCCATCAAAGACTGGAGGTTTGCCACTGAATTTGTCCTTGTCTTCATGGTTGTTATTGCCGATGTTTTGGCTTGGTCCCACCATAGTGTTTTTCTGAAGCTTGGATCTTGTACTGACACGGTTAAGTGTTTAAGCTCAGAACCAGGCGCTCTGATTCTAATTGAAGATGTGAAAAACACAAGAAGGGGGGGTTGAATTGAAAACTTAAAATCTAAAAGCTCAATGACACAGTATTTTTATCCTAGTTCGTTTGATCTCAAACTACTCCAGTCCACCCGTCAAGGTGATTTCACCTCTCTCCAACGAGGTCTTAATCCACTAATCTCAACAAGATTACAAAAGCTACTTTAACAACTGTTAAAGTCTTATTGAGTACAACCACAGTCCGGTTAATCTCAAGGAACACTGTTTCAATGTAAGTATATAGGATATGTGTTGTACCCCAAAAATTTGCCCTCCCCTATTTCTCAAAATATTTCAAGAAAAATTCAAAAGTCCAACCCGGCGCGTCATATTCAGGTATTCTTTCGCCAAGATATCTCTGATAACGTATTCTCAAATTCAGGTTCGGCTCAAGAGTCAATTCTTTAAAGAAGGTATCTGAATGTGTGAGTTTTCTCGAAGAAATATGGTGAAAAAGTGTGCTGAAAGTGCAGTTTTTACGCGCTAAAAAATTCATAACTTGAAGATCGTGGCTCGTATTGAACCTGTTCTGGTGGCCAAAATTCCGTCTTGACATTATCTATGTTTTCATCTCTCACGGCTGGAAGCCAATTTCGATCAGAAGGTCTTCAAAAATGTGGATTTATCAAGTATTTTTGCACAGAAAATTTGTGACAGAAGTTTATTTGCGTCATGTTCAGAAAATCATAACTTGGTCGATTTTCATCGTATCGAGCTGGTTCCAGCGCCAAAATTTCAAAAATTGAGTTTGCTACATTTTCACAGAAGGTATTAAGTTCAAACGGTATTCAAAAGGCCTTCGTTTTTTGCTCAGAGTGCGTGACACACCGAAAATCCTGAATGCTGAATATTATTTCATCTGGGCCGAAACTTCGAAAATTCATAACTCGGTCAATTTTTATCGGATTGGGCTCATATTTTTACACAAGGTCCCTGACTCGTAGATCTACAACTTTGCTTCAAAAGTCGAGACTGGATTATGCTCCGATCAATACCAGTTTTTTATTGAAGAACGTGTCAGAGTCGACACTGGAGCCCAAAATAAGTTTGTCTGAGCTGAAACTTCAAAAATTCATAACTAATTCACCGTTTATCCGATTGAGCCGATTTTCGGGCAGGAGTTAGTTACCGATGTCGGCTACATTTTGTTTTCACATTTCAACTTCAAAAATTGCACTTAAGTCCCTGCGGTTTAGCCTGGAAAGTGACGAACTCAAGTGAATATTGGAGGCCCAATTGCACATTCAAAGCCCATTTTCTTTACCCTAATTTCTATTATATAACACCTTCTTTTCACACAAACCAGAGAGGAGAAAAAGAGAGAAAAAACCTTGCCACAACACTGTTAGAATATCAAATTCTTTCAAGAACCCTAAAACCTTGAAATCCCTATTACAAATCCCTCTCTCACTACAAACAAGCCATCACAGTTACAAACCAACACCTCACTACTTCTTCAGTAAGGGTAAGGCTGGCTTGATCTCCATGATCCAAAAGGCATAAAAGCATTCATGTCACTAATTTTCCAGTGAGGGTAAGATTGATTTGATCTCCATGATCAAAAGGGTATAATCATTCATACATGCCATATTGTGCTTAAACATTAAATTTCTTCATATATTGGCTTTATTTGCATTTTATGATTTTATTTAATGTGTTCATGAGATTCAATACTGCAGATTTAGACAGGATCTCATACCGGTTCATTAAGGAACATTGAGGCTAAAAGTCAAATGGCCAAAAGCCAAAAGCCAAATGGCCAAAAGAACAACTTATGCATGACACCAATACATGGCGAGACAGACATCCTGAGAAGATTAAGGAACGTTGATGCCAGAACACAAATGGCCAACAGCCAGAACACAAATGGCCATGAAACCCGATCCAATGGCCAAAGAATGCATACCGTTCAAAAATACCTCCCCTTGGGCCTGAAACTCCCCTTGGTTTGCATCCTTTTTAATTTTATTTTATTTTATTTTCTAATTCTTTTTTAATTGTTTTAATTGTTTTTTTTACCATAAAATAATTTTCTATAATAAAAACAGAAAAATCAGAAACTAAAATATATTTAATTATTATTTCATCACTAACCTATTTTTTGTAAATAAACTCTAACAATTAACTTAGTTTAATTTAGGTTTTTAAACTTTAATCTTTTTCTTAATAAGTAAAAAGTATCTAGAATTAGGTTTTTTTTGACATTTTCATCTTTTTCTTAAATAAATTATTAATCATTATTATTTATCATTATTATTAATTACCATTAATTTTGTAAATAAATATGTAAATAATCAATTAGCATAAATTAGATTTTAAACTTTAACCTTTTCTTTAATAATTAAAAATATTTAGAATTAAGGGTTTCTTCTAGTTTTAATTAATTTTCTTTATTCTCATTAAATACAAAAAAAAAAAAACCTAAAAAACATTTCTTTTCTTCAAATTAATAATTAATTAGTTTTCAATTTCAATTTAATTTCAAAAGGGTCCAACGCCCTCGAACATTCGATTTTGATTTCTTTTCGCGCATTTATTCTTATTTATTTTCTTGTAAATATTATGTAACTGTTCAAGCCATGTAATAGTAACTAAGTTTTACTTTCCGCATTTTATTAAAAACGGGTCTTTGTAATTTGGCGATGTATAGACCCGCGCCTTGTAATAGCGTAGGATTTTATTTTCCGCATTTAAATTTCTGCACTTTTAAATTCTAATTGCATGAAAGAATGTATGGCCTAATTAAAAACAAGCGTAGCTCACAATGCCCCTGATCAAAGATAAAACATAACATGAAAACAACACACAAATTCACACACCACTCTTAGGGTACGCCTCACTGTTGCCTTGCCCTCGAAACGCGGTCGTCGAGTATAGGATGTTTTAGTAAGTCCTTATGTCCATGACATGATCCAGTTGCCTCGAAACGGTTGCCTCAGAATTAAAAAGGATCAATGGCATAAGGGTAGCTTCTAAGGTGTCCTAACTGTTGCTTCGGTGACCACACTGTCCCTACAAACGAATTGACCCGAACACCTCCAACGGTGGTGCTACCTACCTCTCAATGGTGGGATAGCACTACCTTAAGGACATTTACACAACCTAATTCCTTAGGGTAGGTAGATGACTCATAGATACTTGCTTTATTCAAAAACCAATCAAAACTCTTTTCACACCGACACTTTTCAAAAAGCTTTCAAAACAATTTTTCAAACACTCTTGAGGACAGATACAAGAGTTATTCAGAAAACTTTCAAAGAAACTTTTTCAAACCCACGCACAATTTGAAAAACAAACACTTTTGAAAACACAATGAGCAAGTATCTAAGAGCCCATGAATAACCATGGATAGAAAGGGTGCTAACACCTTCCCTTTCTATAAATCTACCTCCCGAACCGAGAAACTATCTCATAAGGAATTTTGCTGTGCTTTTGTCCTGTCCATGTTGGAGAAAATAAAAGACAGTGGCGACTCTTGCTTCCGCGACATTTCGCGAACCAGCGTTAAACAGTCAGTTCCAGATCCACCGATCACAGAACTGGCGACTCTGCTGGGGACTCTTTTAATGTGAGGTGTACCTTTGGACTAAGATCACTGTGTTTTCAATTGCTTTGACTTGTTTGCTTTAAAATTGTGGGTTGCATGGGAGTTACATAGATCCTAACCCGGATCTGGGGATACCCTGTTAGGTAGCATAAGCTGTGAGGGACCTGTCCGGCGTAGACCGACATGGGTGAAGCAGTGGCTACGTTGGTGTGGCACCTTGGTCTGTACCGATATCCCTTGTGTTGCAACAAGGAGAATATGGGTCTTCTGAGGAGTCATTAAGCACCAACCGACCTTAGAACCTTAAATGACCCAACTTGGCCAATAGAACAGTAGCAATATGCTACGCCCATTGAGGCTAAACTCTCGTGATGGTTCTGGCCGCAAGAAAAGATTGCGATGCTGGAGTTATGACCGATTGAGGGTAGTCAATGATATTGGGATCCTCTAAGAACCCGGTTACTTTTGATAGGACAGGTATGAACTAACAAACTGAAAGAGGGTAATACCTAGACCTCGTGCTGGCCTAAACTCTAAGGGCTTCTCTTGTGTGACTTGTGTGCCTTCGTACTTGACTACTTGCATGCTTGTTATCTGACACATGAATTACTTGCAGGTTTTGTTTATAGTCCTTAATTGGGACTCATAACAGGGTTTACTAAGTTTCTTGCAGGTTTTGTTTATAGTCCTTAATTGAGACTCATAACAGAGTGTACTGAGTTTTCTTGCAGGTTTTGTTTACAGTCCTTAATTGGGACTCATAACAGGGCCTACCTGCATCATTCCATGCATAGCATGCTATCATACCATTGCATACATCCTGCATAAGGACTAATCCATTTCAAGGACCTCAAGGGCTTGTGATGCAGGTCATGATGAATTAGAATGTCTAGCAAGGGGCAAAGGGGATTTATTTTCCTCTAGCCAAGGTTGTCAAGGGCTATGACCCACTCGATATAGTGAGCCTTTGACCCTTGAAGAAGGACTCTCAACAAATATGAAGTTCTTTCAATCAAGCTATTGGGTCCCAAATGCTAACAATTTTCTTGTTTACCCCGTGAGGTCCTTGAAAACATTACATGCATATCATACACATCATTGCATAACAGGTACCCTTGTCGCAGGTCACTTACCTTTCTCGCTGTTTATTTCAGCAATGGCTTCCCAACAAAATAACCAGGACCTTCATGCTCAAGATACTCGGTTCGAGGAAATCCTCCTGAATCTATCCAAGGGGCAGGAAGAGTTGAGAGCACTTCTCATGGGGACTTTGGTCAGGAACAGTGCTGAGGATGAACGGCTGAAACACCTGCAAGCTGAAATGGATGCAATGAAAGCCCAGATGCTGGGGCAGGTGACTGCCATTCAAGGTTTAGCTCAAAGACAAGAATAGCTCGGAGTTCTCATCAACCAACTACTGCAGGGTAACCAACTGGGGCAAACGTCTAAGGGTAAAGAGCCAGTCATCATTCAACCATCTTTGAGACAAGAAGATAAGGGGAGAGCTCCTCAAATGGCTCCAGTGTCACAAATTCAGCATCAACCTCACCAGCTTCAGCCAGACAAGCCCAGGAGGCAATTCACCCAGCTCAACATGTCGCTGTTTCAAGCTTTACAACGCCTGTTGAGATTGAATCTGATCACATTAAGGGCTCATCCCCGGAACCCCAACACAGAATCTCCTACCTATCATCCCAATAAAAGGTGTGCCTACCACTCTGTCAGTCCAGGACATGATACGAATGAGTGTTGGGCTCTGAAGAACAAGATCCAGGACCTGATTGATGAAGGAGAATTGGAGTTCACACAAGATGGTCAGGCTGAGTTTTTCTACCATCCCTCCAAGGCTCACCATTTGAAGTAACAAGCCCTGAGATGAAAAGACTTTTGTTCATTAGGATTTTCAAGTTGTAATTTTCTTTCGCTCAAACATTTACTCATGTTAAACGTTGTTATTTCATTAATGCATCACATATGTCTGTTTTGAAGCAATATATTCGTATTCACTATTTGCAAATTATTCTCATATTTTTTCTGATGATCAACGCTCGATTAATAATTTTAAGCCTCTTGAGGGAGAATGACGAAAACGATACCACGATCTTTACAGTATGCTTTTGAACAGACCCCGCTGATGAGGTACATGCATTGTTTCAATTCCTAAACACTGGAGTTATAAGGAAGATAATCCCTCGTCAACCCCTCTGAACCAAAGAAGTAGGAGTTTTTCTTTTTGAAATTTAAAACCCTTAATCATAACCTGGGGCAGGGTAGTCTCTCAGTTGATCCAAGTGCATAACGAATGGCACCAAAGAGGTCCTTACACAAAAAAAGAAGACAACAATGATTCCGAATAATCATAAGGATAGGCAGTCATTATATCTCAAAAAAATAAAAACCCAATAAGTCAAAACCTATGAAGGAGACTTACAAAACTGGGGCATCCCGCTGACTGTAATCACAAAAGAAACAGTTCAGGCAAAATTTAGGGATAGCGAAATCAAAAAGAAAGAGGTCATACAAATCCTCAACAAAAACAAAAAATGACTGCCTATTCAGAATAAATCATCAATATCTGAACCATCATTGGAACATCAGGACAAAGACTCAAACAAGGTCTAACGCACGATCAACTGAGCTTAGGTTTGAAGAACATCACGAAGAACGGGTGGGTACAAATAATTTGAGCTTTTATCCTTTGTTTCTAAAACCGTGAACCAAGACACGTTATAACCCTTAAAAGTCCTAGCTGAAGCATGGGTTGGTTCGAAAGCATATTGTTACGAAAGGTATCCTGACTCCTTAAGACTTACGGTAAATACGGAGTTGACATCACGTTTTACAAACATTCACTTGTTTTATGAAAAAGAATGCATCTTCAAAATCTTCAAGACAGACATAAGCTTTGCATTTTTAACATAACTTTCTTTGCATATGACTATTTGTTTGAACAGCATAGAAATTCGCACGACGAATTCCTAATGAACAGAAGCACTTCCAATCAAGGGGCATGGCATGATCATAGTCCGTCATCTGGGGCAGTCCAGTCAAGATTCAGGGAATCTCTCAGAGGCCAAATAGCTTGGGGCAAATCTCTGCCTGAGTCACTTGGGGTATTCCAGCAACGAATCTTGCATGATCAGATATCTTCTGGTAACATGGCAACACAAGCAGCCAAGGGCACCTCCCTGCATTCTAAGAGCATGGACATAGTCGAAAAAAATACTACGCACGATCAAAGACCCGCTAGGTTGACATACCTAGGCAAAAATTAGGGCTTCCCGGCGAACCAAAAGGGTTCGGGCAAAATAAGGGATGAAAATGAAAAATCTGTACACCTGGCAAGTCGAAAACCTGAAAAGGCGGCTTGGGCATAAATGGGTATCCCGGTGGACTGAAAACCTGAAAGGGCGGTCCAGGCAAAAATTAGGGATTTAAGCGTACAGCTATGTCCTGGCATCTCGTCACCTGTCTACCAGAAGATTGGTCAAATCGGCAGTTATCAAACACCTTCACAGGTACTTTATTCTCCAACAGAAACTGGGGCAATGATGAGTTATCCAAACGATCTAATTGCTCTGTCCACAAAGTACAAGGTATGATCAGCCGAAGAACATAACCAATACACCTTAACTCCCCAGAGAGTGAGCCAGCAGGTCAATGTACTCTCCCTAAGCAAAGCTATACTATCAGCCTTAGGGAAGTTGGGTATCCTCCAGCAAATCTCAACATTCCCCAGCATAATATACGAACATTCTTAACAAGCATCCCCGGCAGTCTTGATCTAAGATTGTTCCCCGGCGGTCAACCAGACATTCAGCGGAGCCACTTCCCCAATATAGTTCAAAATTTCCCCAGGAGAGTCCAATCCAGTTTCCCCAGGAAAGTTGGAATCCATCTCCCCAAGCAGTAAGCTTATCCCCAGTAGATTCTGGAAGCTTATCCCCGTAGAGCACGAACGCGTCTCCCGGCTTTATTCAAAAGTTATTTCCCTACCAGGATATAACTGGGTTATCCTCAGCCAAAATCCACGAGAAGATCGTCCCCGACAAAGTCTTCTTATCCCCAGCAAAGTCTATTAACACTTCCAACGTAACAACGGTATCCCCAGCGAAGTTACCATCATCATCCCAGCAAAGTATCCCTCTCCCCACAGAGTATTGCTCCCCAGCAAGGTCGCTAAAGTAATTTTCTCCCGGCAGAGTGTTCTATTCGCCAAGGTTATTCCCCAACGGAGTCATTTTCTCCTACTGGTATTCTTGCAACTACCATCCCCAGCGGAAACAAAGAACTCTCTCTTCAACATCAGCCCAGGAGTTAACTTCCCGGCACCCGTCAAGGATTTATTTTCCTAGACAAAGATACCTTCATGAGCATTACGTCTTCATACATTATAGCATGCATACGCATCATACAACACAAATCTCATCTATTTTTTTGAGAACATCTTAAAATCAGGCAATTCATACATTATGACATTGCATACAACTAACTCGTTACTTTTTCAGGAGAGAATGATCAACAGATAAAAGTCTTTACCGTTTGAGGTAGATGACGCCAAAGATTCTCTCATCATTCTGCTGAGGTTGAAGTCGCCAAAGATTCTCTCATCATCCTGCTGAGGTTGTAGTCGCCTAAGATTCTCTCATCATCCTGCTGAGGTTGTAGTCGCCTAAGATTCTCTCATCATCCTGCTGAGGTTGTAGTCGCCTAAGATTCTCTCATCATCCTGCTGGGGTTGTAGTCGCCTAAGATTCTCTTATCATCCTGCTGAGGTAGTAATCGTCCAAGGTTCTCTCATCGTCCCGTTGAGGTAGTAATCTCCCAAGGTTCTCTCATCGTCCCGTTGAGGTAGTAATCGCCCAAGGTTCTCTCATCGTCCTGTTGAGGTAGAAATCGCCCAAGGTTCTCTCATCGTCCCGTTGAGGTAGTAATCGCCCAAGGTTCTCTCATCGTCCCGTTGAGGTAGTAATCGCCCAAGGTTCTCTCATTGTCCCGTTGAGGTAGTAATCGCCCAAGGTTCTCTCATCGTCCTGTTGAGGTAGTAATCGCCCAAGGTTCTCTCATCGTCCCGTTGAGGTAGTAATCGCCCAAGGTTCTCTCATCGTCCCGTTGAGGTAGAAATCTCCCAAAGGTTCTCTCATCGTCCCGTTGAGGTAGTAATCGCCCAAGGTTCTCTCATCGTCCCGTTGAGGTAGAAATCGTTCAAGGTTCTCTCATTGTCCCGTTGAGGTAGAAATCGCCCAAGGTTCTCTCATTGTCCCGTTGAGGTAGTAATCGCCCAAGGTTCTCTCATCGTCCCGTTGAGGTAGTAATCGCCCAAGGTTCTCTCATCGTCCCGTTGAGGTAGAAATCGCCCAAAGGTTCTCTCATCGTCCCGTTGAGGTAGAAATCGCCCAAAGGTTCTCTCATCGTCCCGTTGAGGTAGTAATCGCCCAAGGTTCTCTCATCGTCCCGTTGAGGTAGTAATCGTCCAAGGTTCTCTCATCGTCCCGTTGAGGTAGTAATCGCCCAAGGTTCTCTCATCGTCCCGTTGAGGTAGAAATCGCCCAAAGGTTCTCTCATCATCCCGTTGAGGTAGTAATCGCCCAAGGTTCTTTCATCGTCCCGTTGAGGTAGTAATCGTCCAAGGTTCTCTCATCATCCCATTGAGGTAGTAATCGCCCAAGGTTCTCTTATCGTCCCGTTGAGGTAGTAATCGTCCAAGGTTCTCTCATTGTCCCGTTGAGGGTGTATCTGTTGACGACTAATTCCAGACTCGATTCCTGTATCCTGCCAGGGCACGTCTAAAGAGTTCGAAGATCCGATTCCTGTATCTTGCCAAGGTGTATCTGTTAACGACTATTCTCCGGACTCGATTCCTGTATCTTGCCAGGGCACGTCTGAAGAGTTTAAAGATTCGATTCCTGTATCCAGCCAGGGCATATCTGCATAAAGAGTTTGGAGATCAACCCCAGTAACAGGCCAGGTAATTATCTTTCTTTCTCAGGTACGCAAGTTCTCGCTAAGGAATCTCTTACGCAATCGACACCTAGATGGCATCTATAAGCCCATCCACATACAAACAGTCTCCAAATGGCATCCTATAAGCCCATTCCCGACAAGGTTCTGTCACACTTCCAGATGGCATCTATAAGCCCATCCCCCTATCCATCATCTCTCCAAATGGCATCTGTAAGCCCATTCCCGACATCACGTTGCTGACATTCTACTATGTGAGTGCAAATTTCTGGGCACTCTAGTGTTCAATCATCTTCTACCTTCGGATTACGAAAGGCACGCCAGCCAATCTACATCCTCAGGTTTAAGAAGATTGAACTGGGGCAACTGTTGTACCCCAAAATTTACCCTCCCATATTTCTCAAAATATTTCAAGAAAAATTCAAAAGTCCAACCCGGCGCGTCATATTCAGGTATTCTTTCGCCAAGATATCTCTGATAACGTATTCTCAAATTCAGGTTCGGCTCAAGAGTCAATTCTTTAAAGAAGGTATCCGAATGTGTGAGTTTTCTTGAAGAAATATGGTGAAAAAGTGTGCTGAAAGTGCAGTTTTTACGCGCAAAAAAATTCATAACTTGAAGATCGTGGCTCGTATTGAACCCGTTCTGGTGGCCAAAATTCCGTCTTGACATTATCTATGTTTTCATCTCTCACGGCTGGAAGCCAATTTCGATCAGAAGGTCTTCAAAAATGTGGATTTATCAAGTATTTTTGCACAGAAAATTTGTGACAGAAGTTTATTTGCGTCATGTTCAGTAAATCATAACTTGGTCGATTTTCATCGTATCGAGCTGGTTCCGGCGCCAAAATTTCAAAAATTGAGTTTGCTACATTTTCACAGAAGGTATTAAGTTCAATCGGTATTCAAAAGACCTTCGTTTTTTGCTAAGAGTGCGTGACACACCGAAAATCCTGAATGCTGAATATTATTTCATTTGGGCCGAAACTTCGAAAATTCATAACTCGGTCAATTTTTATCGGATTGGGCTCATATTTTTACACAAGCTCCCTGACTCGTAGATCTACAACTTTTCTTCAAAGTCGAGACTGGATTATGCTCCGATCAATACCAGTTTTTTATTGAAGAACGTGTCAGAGTCGACACTGGAGCCCAAAATAAGTTTGTCTGAGCTGAAACTTCAAAAATTCATAACTAATTCACCGTTTATCCGATTGAGCCAATTTTCGGACAGGAGTTAGTTATCGATATCGGCTACATTTTGTTTTCACATTTCAACTTCAAAAATTGCACTTAAGTCCCTGCGATTTAGCCTGGAAAGTGACGAACTCAAGTGAATATTGGAGGCCCAATTGCACATTCAAAGCCCATTTTCTTTACCCTAATTTCTATTATATAACACCTTCTTTTCACACAAACCAGAGAGGAGAAAAAGAGAGAAAAAATCTTGCCACAACACTGTTAGAATATCAAATTCTTTCAAGAACCCTAAAACCTTGAAATCCCTATTACAAATCCCTCTCTCACTACAAACAAGCCATCACAGTTACAAACCAACACCTCACTACTTCTTCAGTAAGGGTAAGGCTGATCTCCATGATCCAAAAGGCATAAAAGCATTCATGTCACTAATTTTCCAGTGAGGGTAAGATTGATTTGATCTCCATGATCAAAAGGGTATAATCATTCATACATGCCATATTGTGCTTAAACATTAAATTTCTTCATATATTGGCTTTATTTGCATTTTATGATTTTATTTAATGTGTTCATGAGATTCAACACGGCAGATTTAGACAGGATCCCATACCGGTTCATTAAGGAACGTTGAGGCTAAAAGTCAAATGGCCAAAAGCCAAAAGCCAAATGGCCAAAAGAACAACTTATGCATGACACCAATACATGGCGAGACAGACATCCTGAGAAGATTAAGGAACGTTGATGCCAGAACACAAATGGCCAACAGCCAGAACACAAATGGCCATGAAACCCGATCCAATGGCCAAAGAATGCAGACCGTTCAAAAAAACCTCCCCTTGGGCCTGAAACTCCCCTTGGTTTGCATCCTTTTTAATTTTATTTTCTTTTCTTTTCTAATTCTTTTTTAATTGTTTTAATTGTTTTTTTTACCATAAAATAATTTTCTATAATAAAAACAGAAAAATCAGAAACTAAAATATATTTAATTATTATTTCATCACTAACCTATTTTTTGTAAATAAACTCTAACAATTAACTTAGTTTAATTTAGGTTTTTAAACTTTAATCTTTTTCTTAATAAGTAAAAAGTATCTAGAATTAGGTTTTTTTTGACATTTTCATCTTTTTCTTAAATAAATTATTAATCATTATTATTAATTACCATTAATTTTGTAAATAAATATGTAAATAATCAATTAGCATAAATTAGGTTTTAAACTTTAACCTTTTCTTTAATAATTAAAAATATTTAGAATTAAGGGTTTCTTCTAGTTTTAATTAATTTTCTTTATTCTCATTAAATACAAAAAAAAAAACCTAAAAAACATTTCTTTTCTTCAAATTAATAATTAATTAGTTTTCAATTTCAATTTAATTTCAAAAGGGTCCAACGCCCTCGAACATTCGATTTTGATTTCTTTTCGCGCATTTATTCTTATTTATTTTCTTGTAAATATTATGTAACTGTTCAAGCCATGTAATAGTAACTAGGTTTTACTTTCCGCATTTTATTAAAAACGGGTCTTTGTAATTTGACGATGTATAGACCCGCGCCTTGTAATAGCGTAGGATTTTATTTTTCGCATTTAAATTTACGCACTTTTAAATTCTAATTGCATGAAAGAATGTATGGCCTAATTAAAAACAAGCGTAGCTCACAATGCCCCTGATCAAAGATAAAACATAACATGAAAACAACACATAAATTCACACACCACTCTTAGGGTACGCCTCACTGTTGCCTTGCCCTCGAAACGCGGTCGTCGAGTATAGGATGTTTTAGTAAGTCCTTATGTCCATGACATGATCCAGTTGCCTCGGAATTAAAAAGGATCAATGGCATAAGGGTAGCTTCTAAGGTGTCCTAACTGTTGCTTCGGTGACCACACTGTCCCTACAAACGAATTGACCCAAACACCTCCAACGGTGGTGCTACCTACCTCTCAATGGTGGGATAGCACTACCTTAAGGACATTTACACAGCCTAATTCCTTAGGGTAGGTAGATGACTCATAGATACTTGCTCTATTCAAAAACCAATCAAAACTCTTTTCACACCGACACTTTTCAAAAAGCTTTCAAAACAATTTTTCAAACACTCTTGAGGACAGATACAAGAGTTATTCATAAAACTTTCAAAGAAACTTTTTCAAACCCACGCACAATTTGAAAAACAAACACTTTTGAAAACACAATGAGCAAGTATCTAAGAGCCCATGGATAACCATGGATAGAAAGGGTGCTAACACCTTCCCTTTCTATAAATCTACCTCCCGAACCGAGAAACTATCTCATAAGGAATTTTGCTGTGCTTTTGTCCTGTCCATGTTGGAGAAAATAAAAGACAGTGGCGACTCTTGCTTCCGCGACATTTTGCGAACCAGCGTTAAACAGTCAGTTCCAGATCCACCGATCACAGAACTGGCGACTCTGCTGGGGACTCTTTTAAAGTGAGGTGTACCTTTGGACTAATATCAATGTGTTTTCAATTGCTTTGACTTGTTTGCTTTAAAATTGTGGGTTGCATGGGAGTTACATAGATCCTAACCCGGATCTGGGGATACCCTGTTAGGTAGCATAAGCTGTGAGGGACCTGTCCGGCGTAGACCGACATGGGTGAAGCAGTGGCTACGTTGGTGTGGCACCTTGGTCTGTACCGATATCCCTTGTGTTGCAACGAGGAGAATATGGGTCTTCTGAGGAGTCATTAAGCACCAACCGACCTTAGAACCTTAAATGACCCAACTTGGCCAATAGAAAAGTAGCAGTATGCTACGCCCATTGAGGCTAAACTCTCGTGATGGTCCTGGCCGCAAGAAAAGATTGCGATGCTGGAGTTATGACCGATTGAGGGTAGTCAATGATATTGGGATCCTCTAAGAACCCGGTTACTTTTGATAGGACAGGTATGAACTAACAAACTGAAAGAGGGTAATACCTAGACCACGTGCTGGCCTAAACTCTAAGGGCTTCTCTTGTGTGACTTGTGTGCCTTCGTACTTGACTACTTGCATGCTTGTTATCTGACACATGAACTACTTGCAGGTTTTGTTTATAGTCCTTAATTGGGACTCATAACAGGGTTTACTAAGTTTCTTGCAGGTTTTGTTTATAGTCCTTAATTGGGACTCATAACAGAGTGTACTGAGTTTTCTTGCAGGTTTTGTTTACAGTCCTTAATTGGGACTCATAACAGGGCCTACCTGCATCATTCCATGCATAGCATGCTATCATACCATTGCATACATCCTGCATAAGGACTAATCCATTTCAAGGACTTCAAGGGCTTGTGATGCAGGTCATGATGAATCAGAATGTCTAGCAAGGGGAAAAGGGGATTTATTTTCCTCTAGCCAAGGTTGTCAGGGGCTATGACCCACTCGATATGGTGAGCCTTTGACCCTTGAAGAAGGACTCTCAACAAATATGAAGTTCTTTCAATCAAGCTACTGGGTCCCAAATGCTAACAACTTTCTTGTTTACCCCGTGAGGTCCTTGAAAACATTACATGCATATCATACACATCATTGCATAACAGGTACCCTTGTCGCAGGTCACTTACCTTTCTCGCTGTTTATTTCAGCAATGGCTTCCCAACAAAATAACCAGGACCTTCATGCTCAAGAGACTCGGTTCGAGGAAATCCTCATGAATCTATCCAAGGGGCAGGAAGAGTTGAGAGCACTTCTCATGGGGACTTTGGTCAGGAACAGTGCTGAGGATGAACGGCTGAAACACCTGCAAGCTGAAATGGATGCAATGAAAGCCCAGATGCTGGGGCAGGTGACTGCCATTCAAGGTTTAGCTCAAAGACAAGAAGAGCTCGGAGTTCTCATCAACCAACTGCTGCAGGGTAACCAACTGGGGCAAACGTCTAAGGGTAAAGAGCCAGTCATCATTCAACCATCTTTGAGACAAGGAGATAAGGGGAGAGCTCCTCAAATGGCTCCAGTGTCACAAATTCAGCATCAACCTCACCAGCTTCAGCCAGACAAGCCCAGGAGGCAATTCACCCAGCTCAACATGTCGCTGTTTCAAGCTTTACAACGCCTGTTGAGATTGAATCTGATCACATTAAGGGCTCATCCCCGGAACCCCAACACAGAATCTCCTACCTATCATCCCAATAAAAGGTGTGCCTACCACTCTGTCAGTCCAGGACATGATACGAATGAGTGTTGGGCTCTGAAGAACAAGATCCAGGACCTGATTGATGAAGGAGCATTGGAGTTCACACAAGATGGTCAGGCTGAGTTTTTCTACCATCCCTCCAAGGCTCACCATTTGAAGTAACAAGCCCTGAGATGAAAAGACTTTTGTTCATTAGGATTTTCAAGTTGTAATTTTCTTTCGCTCAAACATTTACTCATGTTAAACGTTGTTATTTCATTAATGCATCGCATATGTCTGTTTTGAAGCAATATATTCGTATTCACTATTTGCAAATTATTCTCATATTTTTTCTGATGATCAACGCTCGATTAATAATTCTAAGCCTCTTGAGGGAGAATGACGAAAACGATACCACGATCTTTACAGTATGCTTTTGAACAGACCCCGCTGATAAGGTACATGCATTGTTTCAATTCCTAAACACTGGAGTTATAAGGAAGATAATCCCTCGTCAACCCCTCTGAGCCAAAGAAGTAGGAGTTTTTCTTTTTGAAATTTAAAACCCTTAATCATAACCTGGGGCAGGGTAGTCTCTCAGTTGATCCAAGTGCATAACGAATGGCACCAAAGAGGTCCTTACACAAAAAAAGAAGACAACAATGATTCCGAATAATCATAAGGATAGGCAGTCATTATATCTCAAAAAAATAAAAACCCAATAAGTCAAAACCTATGAAGGAAACTTACAAAACTGGGGCATCCCGCTGACTGTAATCACAAAAGAAACAGTTCAGGCAAAATTTAGGGATAGCGAAATCAAAAAGAAAGAGGTCATACAAATCCTCAACAAAAACAAAAAATGACTGCCTATTCAGAATAAATCATCAATATCTGAACCATCATTGGAACATCAGGACAAAGACTCAAACAAGGTCTAACGCACGATCAACTAAGCTTAGGTTTGAAGAACATCACGAAGAACGGGTGGGTACAAATAATTTGAGCTTTTATCCTTTGTTTCTAAAACCGTGAACCAAGCCACGTTATAACCCTTAAAAGTCCTAGCTGAAGCATGGGTTGGTTCGAAAGCATATTGTTACGAAAGGTATCCTGACTCCTTAAGACTTACGGTAAATACGGAGTTGACATCACGTTTTACAAACATTCACTTGTTTTATGAAAAAGAATGCATCTTCAAAATCTTCAAGACAGACATAAGCTTTGAATTTTTAACATAACTTTGTTTGCATATGACTATTTGTTTGAACAGCATAGAAATTCGCACGACGAATTCCTAATGAACAGAAGCACTTCCAATCAAGGGGTATGGCATGATCATGGTCCGTCATCTGGGGCAGTCCAGTCAAGATTCAGGGAATCTCTCAGAGGCCAAATAGCTTGGGGCAAATCTCTGCCTGAGTCACTTGGGGTATTCCAGCAACGAATCTTGCACGATCAGATATCTTCTAGTAACATGGCAACACAAGCAGCCAGGGGCACCTCCCTGCATTCTAAGAGCATGAACATAGTCGAAAAAAATACTACGCACGATCAAAGACCCGCTAGGTTGACATACCTAGGCAAAAATTAGGGCTTCCCGGCGAACCAAAAGGGTTCGGGCAAAATAAGGGATGAAAATGAAAAATCTGTACACCCGGCAAGTCGAAAACCTGAAAAGGCGGCTTGGGCATAAATGGGTATCCCGGTGGACTGAAAACCTGAAAGGGCGGTCCAGGCAAAAATTAGGGATTTAAGCGTACAGCTATGTCCTGGCATCTCGTCACCTGTCTACCAGAAGATTGGTCAAATCGGCAGTTATCAAACACCTTCACAGGTACTTTCTTCTCCAACAGAAACTGGGGCAATGATGAGTTATCCAAACGATCTAATTGCTCTGTCCACAAAGTACAAGTATGATCAGCCGAAGAACATAACCAATACACCTTAACTCCCCAGAGAGTGAGCCAGCAGGTCAATGTACTCTCCCTAAGCAAAGCTATACTATCAGCCTTAGGGAAGTTGGGTATCCTCCAGCAAATCTCAACATTCCCCAGCATAATATACGAACATTCTTAACAAGCATCCCCGGCAGTCTTGATCTAAGATTGTTCCCCGGCGGTCAACCAGACATTCAGCGGAGCCACTTCCCCAATATAGTTCAAAATTTCCCCAGGAGAGTCCAATCCAGTTTCCCCAGGAAAGTTGGAATCCATCTCCTCAAGCAGTAAGCTTATCCCCAGTAGATTCTGGAAGCTTATCC
Source organism: Vicia faba (assembly GCA_948472305.1). Lineage (NCBI taxonomy): Eukaryota > Viridiplantae > Streptophyta > Magnoliopsida > Fabales > Fabaceae > Vicia > Vicia faba. Next base: position 1,535,769,540 of record OX451737.1, read on the forward strand.
CCGTAGAGCACGAACGCGTCTCCCGGCTTTATTCAAAATTTATTTCCCTACCAGGATATAACTGGGTTATCCTCAGCCAAAAGCCACGAGAAGATCGTCCCCGACGAAGTCTTCTTATCCCCAGCAAAGTCTATTAACATTTCCAACGTAACAACGGTATCCCCAGCGAAGTTACCATCAACGTCCCAGCAAAGTATCCCTCTCCCCACAGAGTATTGCTCCCCAGCAAGGTCGCTAAAGTAATTTTCTCCCCGCAGAGTGTTCTATTCGCCAAGGTTATTCCCCAACGGAGTCATTTTCTCCTACCGGTATTCTTGCAACTACCATCCCCAGCGGAAACAAAGAACTCTCTCTTCAACATCAGTCCAGGATTTAACTTCCCGGCACCCGTCAAGGATTTATTTTCCTAGACAAAGATACCTTCATGAGTATTACGTCTTCATACATTATAGCATGCATACGCATCATACAACACAAATCTCATCTATTTTTTTGAGAACATCTTAAAATCAGGCAATTCATACATTATGACATTGCATAAAACTAACTCGTTACTTTTTCAGGAGAGAATGATCAACAGATAAAAGTCTTTACCGTTTGAGGTAGATGACGCCAAAGATTCTCTCATCATTCTGCTGAGGTTGAAGTCGCCAAAGATTCTCTCATTATCCTGCTGAGGTTGTAGTCGCCTAAGATTCTCTCATCATCCTGCTGAGGTTGTAGTCGCCTAAGATTCTCTCATCATCCTGCTGAGGTTGTAGTCGCCTAAGATTCTCTCATCATCCTGCTGAGGTTGTAGTCGCCTAAGATTCTCTCATCATCCTGCTGAGGTAGTAATCGTCCAAGGTTCTCTCATCGTCCCGTTGAGGTAGTAATCTCCCAAGGTTCTCTCATCGTCCCATTGAGGTAGTAATCGCCCAAGGTTCTCTCATCGTCCCGTTGAGGTAGAAATCGCCCAAGGTTCTCTCATCGTCCCGTTGAGGTAGTAATCGCCCAAGGTTCTCTCATCGTCCCGTTGAGGTAGTAATCGCCCAAGGTTCTCTCATCGTCCCGTTGAGGTAGTAATCGCCCAAGGTTCTCTCATCGTCCCGTTGAGGTAGTAATCACCCAAGGTTCTCTCATCGTCCCGTTGAGGTAGAAATCGCCCAAAGGTTCTCTCATCGTCTCGTTGAGGTAGTAATCGCCCAAGGTTCTCTCATCGTCCCGTTGAGGTAGAAATCGTTCAAGGTTCTCTCATCGTCCCGTTGAGGTAGAAATCGCCCAAGGTTCTCTCATCATCCCGTTGAGGTAGTAATCTTCCAAGGTTCTCTCATCGTCTCGTTGAGGTAGTAATTGCCCAAGGTTCTCTCATCGTCCCGTTGAGGTAGAAATCGCCCAAAGGTTCTCTCATCGTCCCGTTGAGGTAGAAATCGCCCAAAGGTTCTCTCATCGTCCCGTTGAGGTAGTAATCGCCCAAGGTTCTCTCATCATCCCGTTGAGGTAGTAATCGCCCAAGGTTCTCTCATCGTCCCGTTGAGGTAGTAACCGCCCAAGGTTCTCTCATCGTCCCGTTGAGGTAGAAATCGCCCAAAGGTTCTCTCATCGTCTCGTTGAGGTAGTAATCGCCCAAGGTTCTTTCATTGTCCCGTTGAGGTAGTAATCGTCCAAGGTTCTCTCATCGTCCCATTGAGGTAGTAATCGCCCAAGGTTCTCTCATCGTCCCGTTGAGGTAGTAATCGTCCAAGGTTCTCTCATTGTCCCGTTGAGGGTGTATCTGTTGACGACTAATTCCAGACTCGATTCCTGTATCCTGCCAGGGCACGTCTAAAGAGTTCGAAGATCCGATTCCTGTATCTTGCCAGGGTGTATCTGTTGACGACTATTCTCCGGACTCGATTCCTGTATCTTGTCAGGGCACGTCTGAAGAGTTTAAAGATTCGATTCCTGTATCCAGCCAGGGCATATCTGCATAAAGAGTTTGGAGATCAACCCCAGTAACAAGCCAGGTAATTATCTTTCTTTCTCAGGTACGCAAGTTCTCGCTAAGGAATCTCTTACGCGATCGACACCTAGATGGCATCTATAAGCCCATCCACACATAAACAGTCTCCAAATGGCATCCTATAATCCCATTCCCGACAAGGTTCTGTCACACTTCCAGATGGCATCTATAAGCCCATCCCCCTATCCATCATCTCTCCAAATGGCATCTGTAAGCCCATTCCCGACATCACGTTGCTGACATTCTACTATGTGAGTGCAAATTTCTGGGCACTCTAGTGTTCAATCATCTTCTACCTTCGGATTACGAAAGGCACGCCAGTCAATCTACATCCTCAGGTTTAAGAAGATTGAACAGGGGCAACTGTTGTACCCCAAAATTTGCCCTCCCATATTTCTCAAAATATTTCAAGAAAAATTCAAAAGTCCAACCCGGCGCGTCATATTCAGGTATTCTTTCACCAAGATATCTCTGATAACGTATTCTCAAATTCAGGTTCGGCTCAAGAGTCAATTCTTTAAAGAAGGTATCCGAATGTGTGAGTTTTCTCGAAGAAATATGGTGAAAAAGTGTGCTGAAAGTGCAGTTTTTACGCGCTAAAAAATTCATAACTTGAAGATCGTGGCTCGTATTGAACCCGTTCTGGTGGCCAAAATTCCGTCTTGACATTATCTATGTTTTCATCTCTCACAGCTGGAAGCCAATTTCGATCAGAAGGTCTTCAAAAATGTGGATTTATCAAGTATTTTTGCACAGAAAATTTGTGACAGAAGTTTATTTGCGTCATGTTCAGAAAATCATAACTTGGTCGATTTTCATCGTATCGAGCTGGTTCCGGCGCCAAAATTTCAAAAATTGAGTTTGCTACATTTTCACAGAAGGTATTGAGTTCAAACAGTATTCAAAAGGCCTTCGTTTTTTGCTCAGAGTGCGTTACACACCGAAAATCCTGAATGCTGAATATTATTTCATCTGGGCCGAAACTTCGAAAATTCATAACTCGGTCAATTTTTATCGGATTGGGCTCATATTTTTACACAAGGTCCATGACTCGTAGATCTACAACTTTGCTTCAAAAGTCGAGACCGGATTATGCTCCGATCAATACCAGTTTTTTATTGAAGAACGTGTCAGAGTCGACACTGGAGCCCAAAATAAGTTTGTCTGAGCTGAAACTTCAAAAATTCATAACTAATTCACCATTTATCCGATTGAGCCGATTTTCGGACAGGAGTTAGTTATATCGATGTCGGCTACATTTTGTTTTCACATTTCAACTTCAAAAATTGCACTTAAGTCCCTGCGATTTAGCTTGGAAAGTGACGAACTCAAGTGAACATTGGAGGCCCAATCGCACATTCAAAGCCCATTTTCTTTACCCTAATTTCCATTATATAACACCTTCTTTTCACACAAACCAGAGAGGAGAAAAAGAGATAAAAAACCTTGCCACAACACTGTTAGAATATCAAATTCTTTCAAGAACCCTAAAACCTTGAAATCCCTATTACAAATCCCTCTCTCACTACAAACAAGCCATCACAGTTACAAACCAACACCTCACTACTTCTTCAGTAAGGGTAAGGCTGGCTTGATCTCCATGATCCAAAAGGCATAAAAGCATTCATGTCACTAATTTTCCAGTGAGGGTAAGATTGATTTGATCTCCATGATCAAAAGGGTATAATTATTCATACATGCCATATTGTGCCTAAACATTAAATTTCTTCATATATTGGCTTTATTTGCATTTTATGATTTTATTTAATGTGTTCATGAGATTCAACACTGCAGATTTAGACAGGATCCCATACTGTTTCATTAAGGAACATTGAGGCTAAAAGTCAAATGGCCAAAAGCCAAAAGCCAAATGGCCAAAAGCCAAAAGCCAAATGGCCAAAAGAACAACTTATGCATGACACCAATACATGGCGAGACAGACATCCTGAGAAGATTAAGGAACGTTGATGCCAGAACACAAATGGCCAACAGCCAGAACACAAATGGCCATGAAACCCGATCCAATGGCCAAAGAATGCAGACCGTTCAAAAAAACCTCCCCTTGGGCCTGAAACTCCCCTTGGTTTGCATCCTTTTTAATTTTATTTTCTTTTCTTTTCTAATTCTTTTTTAATTGTTTTAATTGTTTTTTTTACCATAAAATAATTTTCTATAATAAAAACAGAAAAATCAGAAACTAAAATATATTTAATTATTATTTCATCACTAACCTATTTTTTGTAAATAAACTCTAACAATTAACTTAGTTTAATTTAGGTTTTTAAACTTTAATCTTTTTCTTAATAAGTAAAAAGTATCTATAATTAGGTTTTTTTTGACATTTTCATCTTTTTCTTAAATAAATTATTAATCATTATTATTAATTACCATTAATTTTGTAAATAAATATGTAAATAATCAATTAGCATAAATTAGGTTTTAAACTTTAACCTTTTCTTTAATAATTAAAAATATTTAGAATTAAGGGTTTCTTCTAGTTTTAATTAATTTTCTTTATTCTCATTAAATACAAAAAAAAAACCTAAAAAACATTTCTTTTCTTCAAATTAATAATTAATTAGTTTTCAATTTCAATTTAATTTCAAAAGGGTCCAACGCCCTCGAACATTCGATTTTGATTTCTTTTCGCGCATTTATTCTTATTTATTTTCTTGTAAATATTATGTAACTGTTCAAGCCATGTAATAGTAACTAGGTTTTACTTTCCGCATTTTATTAAAAACGGGTCTTTGTAATTTGGCGATGTATAGACCCGCGCCTTGTAATAGCGTAGGATTTTATTTTCCGCATTTAAATTTCCGCACTTTTAAATTCTAATTGCATGAAAGAATGTATGTCCTAATTAAAAACAAGCGTAGCTCACAATGCCCCTGATCAAAGATAAAACATAACATGAAAACAACACACAAATTCACACACCACTCTTAGGGTACGCCTCACTGTTGCCTTGCCCTCGAAACGTGGTCGTCGAGTATAGGACGTTTTAGTAAGTCCTTATGTCCATGACATGGTCCAGTTGCCTCGAAACGGTTGCCTCGGAATTAAAAAGGATCAATGGCATAAGGGTAGCTTCTAAGGTGTCCTAACTGTTGCTTCGGTGACCACACTGTGCCTACAAACGAATTGATCTGAACACCTCCAACGGTGGTGCTACCTACCTCTCAATGGTGGGATAGCACTACCTTAAGGACATTTATATAGCCTAATTCCTTAGGGTAGGTAGATGACTCATAGATACTTGCTCTATTCAAAAACCAATCAAAACTCTTTTCACACCGACACTTTTCAAAAAGCTTTCAAAACAATTTTTTAAACACTCTTGAGGACAGATACAAGAGTTATTCAGAAAACTTTCAAAGAAACTTTTTCAAACCCACGCACAATTTGAAAAACAAACACTTTTGAAAACACAATGAGAAAGTATCTAAGAGCCCATGGATAACCATGGATAGAAAGGGTGCTAACACCTTCCCTTTCTATAAATCTACCTCCCGAACCGAGAAACTATCTCATAAGGAATTTTGCTGTGCTTTTGTCCTGTCCATGTTGGAGAAAATAAAAGACAGTGGTGACTCTTGCTTCCGCGACATTTCGCGAACCAGCGTTAAACAGTCAGTTCCAGATCCACCGATCACATTATGTTTCTAACAAAACTGTTTATCACAACTGTGATAAATTACACAGGATTATAGCTTGGAAATATAAAGAATATTGCTTGCAGCTTTGAATATGCGTGAGTGGTAATATGGAAAAATCGTTGTTGATTTTTAAAGCTGACTTTGTTTATATAGGCATTGGAATGACGTTGATCATAAAGCATGTTTAATGTCATTAACACACTTTCCTTTTGGGGAAGATCATGTCTGAAAGAAGCCGTTGGAATTGATGATGTCTTGAATAATCAGTAATGCTTCAGAATCTTATCTCCTTACTTGCTGATGACGCTTCAGAATACTGATGACTTGGATTGGTATGTTCTTGTTCAGAATCAGAGTTTACTTTGATTAAGCGCGGGTTCTGGTCATCAATCTCCAGCCTATGTTCTGATTGCTTCAGCATGAAGCTCTTATGGCTCATCTTCTGATGGATATGGTTAGAACTTCTGCATTCATAAAACATAATTTTTAGGTGCATATTTGTTCTTTGAATTTATTATTTATTCTTTGTATTTGTTATCATCAAAACTCTAACCAAGGGTTATAGAATCAAACTATGTTCTAACCGAAGCTTCTTTTGTTATTTCCTTCGAATGTAATTGTGCAAGAGGCTTGGGCTTGGCAGCATGTAGAACCTTGGCCAGCAAGCACCTTGAACCAGACTCATCAAAAGAAAAAATAAAACTTGTTTCCAATAATTGTGTGTCCTTCGAATGGACCAATTGTATGTCCTTCAAAGGCACCACTTGTGTGTTATTCAAATGGGCCACCAATGTATATCCTTCAAACCCACTAATGCATGTCCTTCGAATCCACCAAATTCATGTTCTTCGAATGGACCTTTTGAATGTTTCTTCGAATGGACCATATTGCGTGTCATAGAGTAGAAACTATGTGTTGAAGGGTTTAGAGGTGGAGTCAAATCTAGCATGAGGGAAGCCACTGCTTTATGAATCGAAGCACGCATGAAATAAGTTCTTGCCTTGTGAATCTAAGGCAAGCCTTAAGGATGTGTTTTCCTTGTGAGTCCAAAGCAAGCCTGAAGGATGTACTTGCCTTGTGAATCGAAAGCAAGCCTGAAGGATGTACTTGCCTTGTGAATTGAAGGCAAGCATGAAGGAAGTATTGCCTTGTGGATTGAAGGCAATCACAGACGAAGATTTTAACTTGTGGATCAAAGGAAAGCACAGAGGAAGACATTACCTTGTGGATCAAAGGCAAGCACAGAGGAAGCCTTTGCCTTGTGGATCAAAGGCAAGCACAGAGGAAGCCTTTTTCCTTGTGGATCAAAGGCAAGCCCAAAGGAAGCCTTTTTTGTACGCCAATTTTCCCCCCTAAGATCCCTTCATCATACCATGTTGATTCACTCACAACAAGATCACACTAGGATTCTTGGTTCCCCTCCCAACATTTAGTTTTGCCCTTTTTGATGGATTACCAAGCACCTTGACTTATGTTACTTTTGTGATCATGAATATTGTTTTGTTTTCTTCATTTAACTAATAAAATGCAATGTTGGTTTGTCTTGCTTGTTATCCATGTGGGTGAAGGCAATGAGATTTAACAAGCTACCCCATGGGTTCATGAGTTTATTTCCATGACCTAGTCAATATAGCTTGAGAATTTCAAACCTCACCATTGGATTGGTTTTGGGAGAACTGGCATGGTAAGGTTTCTTTGGTTCATCACATTTCAAGGTTATTAGATTTGACTCAAAAGTACAAGGGAGTTGATTGGAGAAGTTGTCATGATTGGACAAGGCCTTGTTCCTATTGGTCACAAGAGCATACTTCTATCAAATTTCAATATATAAAAGTGGTTTTTGTGGCTATGAGTCCTTATTATCATCCTCAACAACTTCTATTCACAAAGCAAGAATATTGGTACAAGAAGTTTGTTCAAACTTGTCAAAGTTCCTCAAAGCATTTTATTGATCTAGGAGCTAGGGTTTTGAACTTCAAAGGAGTACATCTTGCTCACCTTTTGGTATTTTTGAGGGATTCCAAAGATATCCTCCTCTTCAAAGGGTTATAAACAAATCACTTCAAAAGTTCCAAGGAGTTTTCATGTGGAAGTAACTTGGTGAAGAAGAAAGATTACAAGTAATCTAGATGAATCCACAATTTTACATAAGTGACTTCAAATGGTCTTAACTTGGTCAATTTTTATCACCTTGAATCCATTCTTTTTCCATAATGATCTTAAAGATGTGAAATTTATGCCTTATTTTATGTGCAAAGTGGGAAAATGGATGGAAGTTTCCTTAAAGATGCAAAAGACTATAGTTCATTTCATGCTTTTTTTCCAACTTCAACAAGTCATACCTTGCTCAAATTTTAGAGATTTTGAATGATTCAAGTTTCAAAGTGTCATTCAAGAGGTCTACTTCATGCCATCTTTTTTGGTCAAGAGCAAATTCCAAGTGGAAGGTCATGTTTGGATGCAAGACATTATAGGTCATTTTTGAAGAAGAATGTGAAATATTTCTAAGTATGGAAAGTCAACCTTTTTCTTCAACTTTGACTCAATGCAACTTTCATCTCAATAATCCATTTAACTCCATTATTTTTCCATTGCAAAGCTTGTAACTTCATCTTTCTAAAGCATCAAGAATAATGCCTTAAGACCCCTTGAGCTAAGAATGCCATTGTTTCAAAAATGGTAACTTGGAATTAAAGTTTCCTTGCAAGTCAGAATTTGAATTTCATGTTACAACCTCTAAGCCTCAAATTAACACGCGTTTTGGGTCTAAACATGATCAACCAACTTTCCCAAATGGATTAGTGCATCAAAATGCAAGAATTGTATGAGTTTTGATGAAGTTTGGATCACACTTCATTCGTGCATCAGGTTTGCACGAATTCCCTCCAAAATGCATCATTCACCTTTCCTTTTGATCCCATTTGCTTCTCCTATAAATACATGAACTATCCCATTCAATTTCCCAAGCTTGGATATCCAGAATCACCCTGCCAAACTTCCTCTATAACTCAATTTTCTGTAACTTCAAAATCCATTCTTGACCCTTTTTCAATCCAATTTTTACATCGATTCACCTTCCTTGATCTTCCCTGAAGCTAACCATATAATTACATTCAATAATCGTGCCCTATACTGCTCCATAGAATTCCAGTTTCAGAGCTCTGCAACTCAACTTCAATAGGTAGATTCCTTCATCAATTCTTCAAAACTCTGATATCATTGTGTTGCTCTCATTACCCTGGTTCTAGTCGCAACAGTTACCTTTTACTGGAAACACGTTTTGACCATGAAATTTCAAATCCCTTTTCAAAACTTTCCTTCCAAATTTCTTGAGCTACAATTTATATAAATTTGGCGCGAGGGTGTGGTTATCTTCGTCTTGAAGAGACGAAGCGAATGACATAGGTCTGAGCTTCTGGTTTTACAGTTTGAGAGACCTGCAATTCGTGATGGCTGGAGGTTAAAGATGACCAACGTGTCATATTCTAACTAATGAAGGCGCGCCATCTGTATTTTTCAAATTCTGATTTAAAATATTTTCTCATTATTTTCTATTTTTAAAACATTTTTAAAAATTCCTTTTTTGTGTATATTAAATGTGATATTATTTTGTGATTATTTTCTGGCTGATCTTGGGTTAGATTTTGGATAATGAACTTTATTAACATCATTGGATCCATGGTGTTGAGTTTAACTCCACAAAAATGGATGAATGATTTTAATAATAGTTTGATTAAAATTTAATTCAAATGTGGTTTGTATATGTTCCCATCCCTCTTCATCTCATTCCTTTCTTATTGCACTAGATGTTGTTGGAGCATGATCTCTATATCATGTCTCAAAACAAATGGTGCATAGATTGCTATTAACCGACCTCAAAATAGGTGCGACTTCTATATAAGTCCACTTACGATTGCTTAACATAGCACTAAATTTTGTCTCGATTCGAATAAATGATCATTCGTGGCCCAAACTTATGATTACAAGCCCAAGTATGTTAATTTGATCTTTTTGATCCAATAACCTTGAGATTCATTGTGTGGAGGCTTTGGTTCTACCAATCCTCTAATGGATCTACAACACCTTTAGTTAACGCGGATCACTTAAACATTGTTGATCATTAAATGATACTTGAAAAACCCTTCCATCTTCTTTAATTTCAAAAATCTCCTTTCCCTTTTTGAAAAATCTTCTTGTTTTTGAGCTTGAACCACTTTCATAATAGGACTTATGTCCATGCATTTTCAAAACATTTTTCATAAATATACTCCAATCAACTTAATAATGCCTTGACATTTTTTGTGAGAAGACTAAAAGTCAATCAATCTCATTTCAAACCATTTTTCCACTTTGGATTTTATCTTTAAACTTTTCTCAAAAAAGGTTGAACTCTTGTCAATCCTTGTAGTGATGCAAACAACTATACTTCTATAATATGTAGTAAAGAGAGATATTTTCTACTTGGGTGATGAGTCAGGCATTGTTGATTTTTAAAATCCAAGCCATATCCTCCACTTTGAGATGATGCAAATTCTCCTTTCTCATGATTGTGGGTAGTAGGTATGTTTTCCATACGGACAATGACAATGATGTTTGATCTCATAAAATTAACCAACACATTTGTGTTTTAAACTTTTAAAAGAGGAACTACGCGTACCCTGATCCCCTATTGCACGAAAAGGTGGTACGTAGGCACTAAAGATTCACAACCGCGGCGGGTGCAAAAATTATAAAATTAAATATATTTCTTTCCTCACCTCCACCATCCATTTTTTTTATATATACAACATTTTTTATAGCCAAAATATACAGATTTTACAAAGAGGCTCCTGCGGAGTACCGTAGATGTTTAGGGTTGTAATACCTTCCCTTTGCATAAGCAACCCCCTTACCTTGAATCTTTCCCCCTCTTTTTGGGTTATTCGCTCTTTTCCCATTCCTTTGGAAACAATAAAGCACGGTGGCAATTTTTATTTTGATTTGTATAAAGTCTAGTCAATCCAATGGCTTAGTCTTGAACATTTCTACCGCTACAGAAAAATGGAGACTTCACTGGGGAAAGATTGACCTCTTGCTGGTCCATCCCTAAGTGGGTTAAGCCTATCTTTGTTTATATTTATATATGTGTTATTACTGCTTTTTGTGTTATATGTTGTATATATGTTTGTCTGGATTTTCTTGGTTTTCAGGGTGCTTGGTGATTACTCATAAGTCCTATACCCGGACTTGGGAAAATTTTAAGATAGGACGGGCGATATAGTCATGTTAACTTTGAGGGAGTAATCCCAAAAAAGAAGGCATGAGATCCCCCACTCATTGGAGGCCCCTTTGACTGTAGTGTCGTTTACCAAGTAATCCGGAAGACGTACTACTTTCGACCTGGGAGCCTGCTGAAATTGAGGACCGTAGAATACCAAACCCATCTTGTCCTTTTAGGTGTAGTGCGAAAGCTATGACGGAGTAATTCGGAAATAGTTGTCACGTGATACTACGCTCAGACGAGTCTTTCTTGAGAATATTACTAATTACTGAGTTAATCAGGAAGTTGGTAATATCCGAAGGAAGGATGTAGACTCTGGGAACCTCTAGAACCTTGTTCGGCAGGTGATAACTTTTTAGACCAATACCTTATGGGTAGTACCTTCGACCTCATGCTCGTGACGTTTAACCTATGAACCCTATATGTGTGATCTTGTGTGTGATTGTTGCATCATGCATCCATGCACTCATAAGCATCTTTTGAAGACATTCAGAAGAAGTATGGGTCCATTATTCCTCTCATGAAGTTGAAGATGAAGGAGGGTATTCTCTCGACCATGGTCCAGTCCTATGATCCGATGTATCATTTCTTTACTTTTCCCGACTATCAGTTGATGCCTACACTGGAGGAGTATTCTTATCTATTGGATTTACCTGCTACCGATCGTATACCTTTTACTGGTTTGGAGGGTGAGCCAAAACCACATGATATTGCTGCTTTGATTCACTTGGGGAAGTCTGAGGTGGAAGCCCATATGACTACCAAAGTAGGGATTAGAGGATTACCAGCTCAGTTCTTATTGGAGAAGGCTCGTTACTTTTCCAGTATTAAGAGTACAATTGCTTTTGAGGCCATCTTTGCTCTACTTTCTTACGGGTTGTTCTTATTTCCTAATGTGGACAAGTTTGTCGACATTAAAGATATCAGGATTTTCATGATTGGATACCCAGTTCCTACATTATTGGGTGATGTTTATTACTCTATTCATCTTTGGAATTCTTATCATGGGGGGATGATTATCTGTTGCACGCCTCTGTTGTACCGGTGGTTTATCTCTCATATGCCTCAGTCTGATGCTTTTTGGGGATATCAAGAAGGAACCCCGTTTGGCTCCTAAGATCATGGCACTTACTCACTCAGACATTGATTGGTATCATCGAGCTTACCAGGATGTAGAGATTATTGACAGTTGTGGTAGTTTCCTCAATGTACCTCTTATTGGTACAAAGGGAGGAATTAACTATAACCCTGTTCTTGCACGGCGACAACTTGGTTATCCGATGAGGGATAAACCGAATAGTATTCATTTGAGTAGTTTCTTTCTAAAGGAAGGGGAAGACCATAAGGAAGCTAGGGAGAAGATTACGAAGGCCTGGCGTCACATGCATAAGAAGAGTAGGAAGGATTTGGGACCTAAGGGGTGTTGTTTCTTTGGAGCCATATCTTTAATGGATCCGATCGAGAGCCATTCAGTTAATGATGCCATATACCCAGGAGAAACCCATGCCTGATCTATTTGTGAAGACCACTCCTCCCTTATTAGATGATCTAGAAGAGCTACAACTTGCTTTGGTTAGGATGCAACATGAAAGGGATACTTTGAATAACAAGTTCCAAACTTTAGAGAGTTCCTACAGAACAGATCTGAAGGAGAAAGATAACTTGATTGAGATCCTTGAGAGTCGAGCGGTAGAGTCTATGGGGAGGCAAGGGGATTTATTTTCTCCTAAGCATCAATTAGGTGCTAATCACTCACTTCTTGATTCAGATGATTGGAAGGAGGTTGCCACCAGATATGCGGAGGAAAACCAGAGGTTGAAGGCTCAGATTGCTAGGCTTACGGGGAAGCGCCAGCGTATAGAGTGATCTTCATCAGTTCTTTTTCTCAGGATTTTAGATTTTATTTTCATCTTGTACTTGGGATCATTGAAACTTGTAATCCATTTTGGAGTTATTATAATAAAAAAATTTCAGTATTTCAAAAAGCGTTATTACTTTGATGTTTGCAATATGTCTATAAACTTTAAATCCCTTGAAATATTAAATAACAAAGTAAAAATAATCATGTGCGTTGCATATCATGCATCATATTGCACATATTTCTTGCATTTGTTATGCATATCTAGGTGTCATACCAAGCTTCTTTACTTTGTTCAGCAAGCTGACTCATCACTATAACACTCGGTCTAATTTCAAAAAGAAGATGGACAACTTAGAATAAGAGAATCGCGAGCTACGCGAGGAAGTTTATGCTTTGAAGGTCAGCATGGCCAATCTGACTACTCTGATGGAAGCTCTGGTGACTGCTCAGTATCAACCACCGAGTGTTTAACCTCAACCAACAAGGGCAACTACTGAAGCTTTTACTGTTCCCAAATCTGCTACTCCGACTGTTGTTCAGAATCACATTCCTCAAGGTTATCCATGGGGAATGCCAGAGAATTTCGCATATGAAGGTTTCAATCATGGTCCTCAAGATACTCTAGTGGTTCAGGCTATTGTTACTACAGCACCTCCGGTGGTGCATGTTGTTCCTGCTGCACCTCCTTCGGTGAATATGGTTCCGTTTGTTAATGATGATGTGTGTCGTCCTTTCCCTACACCGAGTGAAGACTTGGGTCTTTATGACAGAATGGATGATTTTCAAGAGCAGTTTGACAAGTTGCAAAGAGAGATGAAGGCCCTTAGGGGAAAAGAGCTATTAGGGCAAAATGTGAATGAGTTATGTTTGGTCCCGAACGTTAAGATACCTGCTAAGTTCAAGGTCCCGAAATTTGAGAAGTATAAAGGCAACACTTTTCCTCGTTCTCATCTGGTGATGTAAGTAAGGAGGATGTCTACCCATACTGATGATCAGCGTCTGCTGATTCACTTTTTTCAGGATAGTTTGACTGGTGCTACGTTGAAGTGGTATATGAGTTTGGACATCGCCAATATCCATACTTTTAATTATTTGGGAGAAGCATTCATCAAAAAAATACAAGTACAACTTGGACATGGGGCCTGACCGTGAACAACTTAGGTCCATGGTTGAGAAAGACAGGGAATCGTTCAAAGAGTATGCACAGAGATGGCGTGAGGTAGCCTCCCAAGTGATTCCTACCATGGAAGATAAGGAAATGACTAAGATTTTCTTGAAAACGCTAGGTGCTTTCTACTACGAGAGGATGGTAGCAAGTGCGCCAAGTGACTTTACTAAGATGGTAGGAATGGGTATCCGCTTAGAAGAGGCTATAAGAGAAGGCCGTTTGACGAAGAGTGGAGGATCTGGAGGTGTAAAGAATCCATCTTATGGGTTTACCAAGAAGAAAGAAGGAGATACAAATGTTGTTATACAAGAGAGGAGGGTAAACGCTCCTAGAAGGAATTATCAGCGTCATCAGCAAGTCGCCTCAGTTACTCCTATTATAAATGTCGCTCCAACTACCGTTGCTTATCAGAGACCGTCCCTATAGGGGAATCAAGGGTATAATCAGAGAAGGGAGAGTTATAAACCTATTCCCATGAGCTATACAAAGCTATTACCAGCATTGATTCAGAATAAGTTGGTCCAGACACGACCACCTCCCGCCGTACCATCACCATTGCCTTGGTATTACAAGGCCGACCAAACGTGTGATTTTCATCAAGGAGCACCAGGGCATTTTGTTGAGAATTGTTATCCTTTGAAGATTGAGGTGCAGAAATTGGTAAATTCTGGTGTTCTATCTTTCAAGGACGCGGGACCTAATGTGAAAGATAACCCTCTACCCAAGCACGGGGGAGTAAATGCTGTGAATATGGTGGCCGATTGTCCAGGCGACTTCCGGATTTTTGATATTAATCAGGTTAGAGGAGATTTGGTGAAAATGCACGCAAGACCTCTGTGAATTTAGCTACTATACGCATGACCATTCTGGTTGTGCTATTTGCAGTACAAACATACAGGGTTGCAAGAAGATAAAGGCTGATTTACAGGAGATGATGGATGAGGGCCTCATCCATATAATCAGGCCTAGGGAAGAGTATGAAGAGGAAGTGAACATGGTTTTCAGATGTCCTGGTGAATTCAAAATTTTTGATGTGGAGGATATGAATGAGGATATCGTGCAGTTGCATGCTACCTTATGCCATACGGTTGATCAGGTGGGACACCAATATGGATCTTGCCTAGTTTGTTGTCGAGATCCCCAAGGATGTTAAATCATGAAGAAGGGTGTTCAGTTGTTGTTATACAATTGAACTATCAAGATTACGAGTCAGAAGGATGATTATCATGAGGTTGATATGGTTGAGGTTTGTTTAACGGAAGAAGAGTCAGATGAAGAGTATGCCTTCGCAGATGAGTATTTCTCTTCAAACGAAGATTTGTTTTCCAGAAATGACTTATTGATGACTGATTGTGTTGAAGAAGGGGTAAATGTCATCGTGCCTTGTTTTGTCGCACCCGCCCATTTTGAAGTGGAGTTTCATAGCAAGCCAGTTGTTACCCCATTGGTGATTAGGTTACCAGGTCATATCCCCTACAAATCAGATAAGGTTGTGCTTTACAAATACAACGCTACAATATTAGAAGATGGAGTGGAAGTTCCCATCCAGCCAATGCTTGATATTGGAAATATAACTGAAAATAGCAGGGTGACCCGTAGAGGTCGTGTGTTTGCGCTAGTTGTTCGGAGAGATGTTGCTACTGGAAATAAAATTATTGAGAATGATGAACCTAAGAAGGCTACAGGAGAGACTAGTGGAGCTACGTTAGAGAAATAAGTGGATGATATTTTGAAGATAATTAAGATGAGTGACTATAGAATTGTAGATCATCTACTGCAGACTCCTTCAAAAATATCTATCTTAGCTTTATTGACGAACTCCTCTGCTCATAGGGAATCCTTGATGAGGGTACTGGACAAAGATTTTGTGGAGAGTGATATGCCAATAGATCAATTCAGCAGCGTAATAGGAAACATTACGTCATGTAATAACTTGAGTTTCTACGATGATGAATTTCCAAATGAAGGGAGGAATCACAACATGGCCCTCCACATCTCTATGAACTGCAAGAATGATTCACTATCCAATATGTTAATTGATAATGGATCTGCATTGAATGTTATACCAAGGAGTACTCTCATGAAGTTGAAATATCAAGGAACGCCTATGCGCCCGAGTGACATCATTGTGAAGGCGTTTGATGGGTCAAGGAAATCTGTCATCGGTGAAGATGACTTACCTATCCATATAGGACCACATTTGTTCCAGATAACCTTCCAGGTCATGGACATCATTCCCGCTTAAAGTTGTCTGCTAGGACGACCGTGGATACATGAAGCAGGGGCTGTCACTTCAACTTTAAATCAGAAGCTAAAGTTTGTGCATGAAGGGAAGGTAGTGATCATAAATGGGGAGCAGGTATTGTTGATATCTCATTTGTCCTCTTTCAGCATTGTAGAAGCAAATGAAGCTGCTGTTGGAACCCAGTTCCAAGCCTTATCCATTGACAACATAAGGAGAAATTAGGATTCCATGGTCTCGCTGAAGGATGCGCGGCAGGATGTGTGTAAGGGTCATAATGAAGTCTGGGGATGAATTGTGGATCCACCCGTGAACAAGAACAGAACTGGCTTGGGGTTCTCTTTGAAGAATAGCAAAGGCGAAAGTTTGAAGTGAAAGTCTACTATGAGCAGCTATCATAATGTTTTTCGCAGTGGAGGTTACCTCCATCCAACTAATTCTGGAGTTAATGTTGTTGAGGAGGATGAAGAAGAGCAGGAAATGCCGAATTATGTACCACACAGAGTCAAGGTTCAGAACTGGGTCACCATTGATGTTCCCTCTTGCATACATGTTTCAAAGTAATTTGATTTGTTAATCTTTTTTTCTTGAAAAGCTTTCACTTTGCCCAAGGTGGAAGTATTAATGTTTTTGGGCTTATCTGTTTGCTGTGACTTTTAAGATCATTAATAAAAGTTGTCTTTGCTTCCCAAATTATGTCTTTATTTTCTGCTTTTTCTTGGAAAATGGTAATAAAAAAAACTTTCAAAATAAATAATAACTGAAATTCAATCTGCATAATCACTTGTTATATGTGTAAGTTTCTAAAAGCAATCATAAATCATATGTGCAAATTAATTAAAAAATTCGTTGAATACAATGACCCTACACCCTCTCCCAACTTTGAATGTCCTGTGTTTGGGGTTGAAGAAGAATATTATGATGAGATTCCAGAAGAGGTCTCACGGTTGCTTGAGCACGAGGAAAATACCATTCAGCCATATAAAGAGCCTTTGGAAGTGATCAATTTGGGTTTAGAAGAAGATCCAAAGGAGGTCAAGATTAGAGCATCGCTGCATCCCGATGTAAAGAGAAAGTTGATTAAGTTATTGAAGGAGTATGTGGATATATTTGCTTGGCCTTACTAATATATGCCTGGTTTAGATACAGATATTATCGAGCACCGTTTGCCATTGAAGCCAGAGTGTCCGCCAATTAAACAAAAGTTGAGAAGAACTCACCCATATATGGAAGTAAAGATCAAAGAGGAGGTTCTAAAGCAGATTAATGCTGGTTTTCTCGTAACGCCGGTGTATCCTTAATGGATTGACAATTTTGTCCCAGTACCAAAAAAAGATGGAAAAGTACGCATGTGCGTAGATTACAGAGATCTAAATAAAGCTAGTCCAAAAGATGATTTTCCATTGCCGCATATCGATATGTTAGTGGGTAGCACAGCAAAATTCAAAGTATTATCATTCATGTACGGATTTTCCGGGTATAATCAAATAAGAATGGCTCCAGAGGACATGGAAAAAACAATGTTTATCACACCCTAGGGAACATTCTGTTACAGAGTGATGCCTTTCGGGTTGAAGAACGCTAGTGCAACGTACCAGAGCGCTATGACAACCCTATTCAATGATCTAATGCACAATAAAATTGAAGTATATGTTGATGATATGATTTCCAAATCCCAGACCGAAGAAGGGCATATAGAAGATTTGTTGAAGCTGTTTCAATGTTTAAGGAAGTACCGTCTCCGCTTGAATCCAAATAAATGCACCTTCGATGTTTGATCGAGGAAGTTGTTAGGTTTCATTGTTAGCCAGAAAGGAATTGAAGTTAACCCTGATAAAGTCAAAGCAATTCAAGAAATTCCAGCACCAAGAACTGAAAAGCAAGTCATAGGTTTTCTCGGGCGTTTGAATTATATTTCCAGATTCATTTCCCACATGACTACAACATGTGAACCGATCTTTAAGTTGTTAAAGAAAGATCAAGGTTGTGTGTGGATGGATGACTGCCAAAGGGAATTTGAAAGTATTAAAGAATATTTTCTTGAACTTCCTATCTTGCTCCCTCCCGTTGAAGGAAGACCGTTGATTATGTATCTGACAATGTTAGGTAAATCCATGGGTTGTATTCGGGGACAACAGGATGAAACAGGGAAGAAGGAGTTCGCCATTTATTATCTCAATAAAAAATTCACTGATTGTGAGTCGCGGTATTCCATGATAGAAAAAACATGTTGTGCTTTGGCCTGGGAGGCAAAGCGTTTGCGGCAGTATATATTGAATCACACCACTTGGTTGATCTCCAAAATGGATCCAATCAAGTACATTTTTTAAAAACCATCTCTTACTGGGAGAATTTCCCGCTGGCAGATGTTGTTATCTGAATATGATATTGAATACCGCAATCAAAAAGCTATTAAAAATAGTGTGTTGGCAGATTATCTTGCTAACCAACCAGTGGAGGATCACCAGTATGCAGAATATGAATTCCCCGATGAGGATGTGATGTTCCTGAAAGTGAAGGATTGTGATAGACCATTACTTGGGGAAGGTCCTGACCCTGGATCTCGTTGGAGTATGATATTTGATGGAGCTGTGAATGTTTATGGTAAAGGAATTTGTGTTGTGATTCACTCCTCATGGATCGCACATTCCTTTTACTGCAAGGTTAACAATTGATTGCACTAATAATATGGCAGAATATGAGGCTTGCATCATGGGTCTCGAGGAAGTTATTGATCTCAGAATCAAAATTCTAGATGTGTATGGTGATTCAGCTTTGGTAATAAATCAGATTAAAGGAGAATGAGATACTCGTCACCCTGGCTTGATCCCTTACAAAGGTTATGCTATAAGATTATTACCATTCTTCAATAAAGTTGAATTCCATCACATCCCTAGAGATGAAAATCAAATGGCGGATGCTCTGGCAACTCTAGCTTCTATGTCTCAAGTGAATACTTGGAATGATATACCCCGAATTACGGTTCGACGGCTGGATAGGCCCGCTCATGTGTTTACAACAGAGGAGGTAGCAGGTGAAAAACCTTGGTATTATGAATCAAGCATTTTCTTCAGACTCAAGAATACCCGATTGATGCATTGAAGAAAGATAGAAAAACATTGAGAAGATTGGAAGGTAGTTTCTTCCTCAGTGAAAATGTGTTATACAAGAGAAATTATGACATGGTCTTGCTCAGATGCGTGGATAGACACGAAGCAGACATGTTGATGCATGAGATTTATGAAGGTTCATTTGGAACTCATGCCAATGGACATTCGATGGCTAAAAAGATGCTAAGGGCAGGTTATTATTGGCTGACAATGGAATCTGACTATTACAAATTTGCAAAGAAGTGCCATAAATGCCAGATTTACGCAGACAAGGCCCATGTGCCTCCGAAACTCCTCAATGTGATTTCCTCCCCGTGGCCTTTCTCTATGTGGGGTATTGACATGATTGGGATGATAGAACCCAAGGCTTCGAATGGGAACCATTTTATCTTGGTATAAATTGATTACTTCACCAAATGGGTGGAGGTTGCTTCATATGCCAATGTTACTAAACAGGTGGTTGTACGTTTCATCAAGAATAATCTTATATGCTGGTATGGTGTGTCGAGCAGAATCATCACTGACAATGGCTCGAATTTGAACAACAGTATGATGACAGAACTGTGTGAAGAATTCAAGATTGTCCATCACAATTCATCTCCATATAGGCCAAAGATGAATGGGGCTGTTGAAGCTTCTAATAGGAATATCAAGAGAATTATCTAGAAAATGGTTATTACTTATCAGGATTGGCATGAAATTCTCCCTTTTGCTCGGCATGGATATCGAATATTTGTCTGCACTTCAACAGGAGAAACCCCGTTCTCCTTAGTGTATGGAATGGAAGTTATACTCCCAGTCGAGGTAGAGATTCCCTCCTTGTGTGTGATAATGGAAACCAAGTTGACGGAGGCTGAATGAGTCCAGAATAGGTTTGACCAATTGAATTTGATTGAGGAGAAGAGAATGATTGCCTTGTGTCATGGCCAGTTATATCAAAAAAGAATGAAGAAAGCTTTTGATAAAATGTTAAACCTCGTGAACTCAGAGAAGGCGACCTCGTGCTCAGGAAGATCATGTCTTTCAACACCGATTCTAGGGGCAAGTGGACTCCCAACATCGAAGGACCATATGTTGTCAAGAAAGCCTTCTCTCACAGTGCATTAATTCTTGAAACTATGGATGGCGAGGAGTTCCCACGTCCCATGAAAGTTGGCGCAGTCAAGAAATACTTCGCCTAAAGAAATAAAAGAACAGCTCGCTAAGTTGAAAACCCGAAAGGGCGGCTTAGGCAAAAAAGGAGCGTCTCGGTAGGCTGGAAACCCAAAAGGGCGGTCTAGGCAAAAATTAGAGACATAAACAGAATAAATTTCCCGCTAATTTGAAAACCCGCAAGGGTAGCTTAGGCAAAAGTTGGGGATTTTCTTGGCAAGTAACTACGTCAGACAAGACTTGATCGTTGAAGCAACAATCTTCTCAAATCCTCACCATACTACAACAAAAGTTGCTGCTCAGGATTTCAAAAGTTGTTAGGGGGATAGTGGTCATTATATCTCAAGAAGGATGTTCTATCCCGGTATCCATTTATTTCATCACTTTGATTTTTCTACCTCCGGATTATGTTTCTCCCCAATAAAGTTAAAACAGGCAGTAGGTTTTGTTTCCGCAGTTGACCTTTAACTTTCTTGGAATGATCATCTTGGATGAAGTTTATCCGAGTGTTGTTAGTGCCTGAGGCGGTTTTGCTTGTTTGTTCCCAATGATTGTGTATCTGTTTTGTCAGCATACGCACGATAGCACTCTGTTGTACCCCAAAATTTGCCCTCCCATTTTCTTCAAGATTTGCAAAGAGCATGCTTCAAAATCTCCCAAGGGTTGCACAGTTTAATGGCCTCCTAACAGTCAAATTAGGGTTTTGGTTCTGGCAAAGAAATTGAAGTTTCCAAGGGTCCAAACAAGTCCCACATGCCTAGAAACATTGTCAAGCATCCTCATACCAAGTTTCAAGATTCACAGCACAAAATTGCATAATCAAAAACCCTAATTGCTCAACAGTCAACTGCAGGGGCAAAATGGTCATTTGACAATCAAAAGTCAAGATTTTTGGTCAACATCTTATTTTGAAGCCACAAACATCATTTGATCAATTCTTGATCATGATTCTCAAAGCATGGCTCAAAAAGTCTCAAGATGCAAAAGTTTCTATTTTTGGACAGTTGAAAAAGTCAATTGTAACTTGACCAAGGCATAACCTCCACATGGTTTATCAGAAAAATTCCATCCAAAGCTCATTTTGAATAGAATGACATTTCCTACAACTCATCTTCACACTTCAAGTCCAAGAAATGCTCTCACAAAAAGTTATCAATCTCAACATTATAGGTCATTTTCAAAAGTCAACAAAAAGGCACTTTAAGTCAAAGACCATAACTTGATATTGGTAAATCAAAAAGACATGGGACCAAAGGCATTGGTTAGAGGACTTCAAGACCTTTCCAAAATGTCCAAGAACATGATCAAAGCTTAAAAATTGAGCAAGATATGCCTTGTGGAAGTTGGGAAATTTTTGGGAATTTTGAAAAGTCAACTTTGCTTCAAATGCCTCAAAATTGCTAATGGGCCACAATTTCTTCCAAGAATCATCACCCAAAAGCTATGCACGACCCATTGACCCAAAGGGGAGTTATTTTCTTATTTTTTATTAATTAATTGAGTTTATTATCCTATTAATTCATTTAATTAAAATAAAATATGACAAAAATAGCAAATCACACATTTCAAATCTTTTTATGCAGCATTTCCACTCATCATTCACTCAATATTTCGTGCATACTCAAAAAAGGCAAGAATCTTCAATGATTGGCATCAAAAAGTAATGAAAATATTGAAAAAAGATTATGGAAAATCACAAATTTGAAAAGCATTTAAACATGGATTTTGGACTTGTTTTGAAAACCTAATTCACTCCACATATAAGCAAGAACAAAACCCTAATCAGAAAGAGAAGTAAGCTGCGCCCAAACTCAAAAAACACTTGGCACTTTTCTCTCAAAAATTTCAAAACTGAAAACACACATAGAGCACGTTTCAAGGCCTAAGAAGCATTCCAATAGCTTGCTTACACATCCAGGAATCTTTTCCAATCAAAATCACATCCCCTAACCTCAAGAACTGGTAGAACACAGTCGCCCTGTTCATGAGATTTTTTCTTAATCATATTTGAATTTACATGCCATATCAATGCATTTTCATTATTGTTTTACACTAACATGATCATACTGAAGCTTTTGGTGTCTTTTAATTGAACTAATCTTGCCTGTATAGAAAATTGCCATGGACATTTTTTAGGGTTTCAGGAACCTTGAATTAGGGTTTTACGCTTGAGGAAAAATTGGACAACCAGACTAGTACTATCGAAACCAGGGCATCTGGACAAAATGATTGACCACCTCGCGCTCAATTTATGATTAACGGTGCTCTATTCGCTATTTTTGTAGGTATCATTTAGTGGGGGTTTAAAACCCCCGCTATCTACTCTGTAATTTCAGGCAAAACAAAGAAGCCAAGAAAGAGATGATGAGGTGTTGAACGGTGACTGGCCAGTTTGAATAATTGGCGCTTTTTTTATTGTCCCACTAATACTCGCTTTCTCTCTCTTATTATTCTTTGTCCATTATATATCAAAGAAACGCGCTTGGCTTGGTGGTTGTTGTGTTGTCACGCAAGCGTTGGGACCTGGGTTCGATTCCCAGGTCCCCCATATTCTTCATAATTTTGTTTATAATGCGTTCAGGTGTAGCTCCCTTCCAGTGGTCCACCAAACTCCCCAACGCTTCTGCCTGCCAAGTGGCCAGGGGTCCCAATCCAAAGGTCAGAATTTGCAGTCCACCATGGACACCAGTCAACTGCTCCATACACAATCACTAAAAAGTCAAAAAGGCCTCAATCAAATGGGCCAAACTGCTTTCTACAAACCTCCACAATTGGGTCAACAACCCCTCTTGTTTGTATTTCTTTCCCTTATTCTTTTTTCTATTTTTTTTATTTGTTTTAATTATTTTCTTTTAATTCCCCAAATTAATTTTAATAACACAAAAATACAAAATAATCAGAAAGTCAAAAAATAAAATATGTTTATTATTTAATTCACTAATATTTATTTTGTAAATAAATTTAATAATCAATTTAGTTTTAATTTTAGGTTTTTAACTTTAATGCTTTTTCTTAGATAATTAAAAAATATAAAAACAGGTCTTTTAGCATTTTTTATTCTTTTTCTTAATAAATAATCTTTTTTTTCTTGTCACTATTAATTATTAATTATTTTGTAAATAAACTTGTAATTAATTAATTAAGACTAAATTAGGTTAAACTTAAACAATTTTTAAATAATTAAAAACATGTAGAATTAGGGTTTCTTTTCTTTTTTTTAATTTTCTTTATTTCCATTAAATACAAAAACACCAAAAAATAAGTTCTTTCCTTTATTTAATTTAATTAATTTATAATTTCAATTTAATTTCCTTAAAGGGTCCAACGCCCTCGCAGTCTTGATTTTTATTTCTTTTCGCACGTTTACTTTTATCTCCTTTTGTGAATATAATGTATTTGCCCCAAAGCTTTGTAATAGATGATTAGGATATTTACTTTCCGCATTTTATTTCATTCAAATCGGGTCTTTGTTTAATTTGGCGATGTAGACCCGCGCCTTGTAATAGCGTAGGACCTTTATTTTTCCGCATTTTAATTCCCGCACCCTTAACTGCTAATAATCATATGAAAGAATGTATGCCCAAATAAAATCAAAACGTAGTCCACCCAATACATGATCAAGACAAATATAACTGAAAATGACACACAATTCACACACCACTCCTAGGGTACGCTTCACTGTTGCCTTGCCCCTCGAAACGTGGTCGTCGAGTAGAGGACGTTTTAGTAAGTCCTCATGTCCATGAACATGGCATGGGGGTAGCTTCTAAGGTGTCCTACTATTGCTCTGGTGACCACACTGTCCCTAAACTCGAATTGAGCCGAACACCTCCAACGGTGGTGCTACCTACCTCTCAATGGTGGGATGGCACTACCTTAAGGACATTTACACAGACTAATTCCTTAGGGTAGGTAGATGACTCGTAGATACTTGCTCTAATTCAAAACAAATCAAAAACTTCTTTTCACACCGACACTTTGCAAAAAGCTTTCAAAAAACAATTTTTCAAACACTCTTGAGGACTGATACAAGAGTCGAACTGGAATTTTAAACGAAACTTTTTCAAACCCACTCACTTTGAAAAGCAAACAAACATTTTGAAAACACAAATGAGCAAGTACCTAAGAGCCCATGGATAACCATGGATAGAAAGGGTACTAACACCTTCCCTTTCTATAAATCTACCTCCCGAACCGAGAACTAATCTCAATAAGGAATTTTTCTGTGCTTTTGTCCTTTCCATATTGGAGAAAATAAAAGAAGGTGGCGACTCTTGATTCCGCGACATTTCGTGAACCAGCGTTAAACAGTCAGTTCCAGATCCACCGATCACACACTCATACATTCATACATACATCATGCATAGCTAAAATTAGCATATCATTGTTCATTGACATTTAATAATATTTTGTTGACATATTACCCTGTTTTATAGAGTTACGTTTCCCTCTTTTCAATAGTGTGTTGGAATTAAGAAGAAAACATATATTCTTTCAATTTCCCTACTGAGTTGTCCCTCATAGTAGATTTTTGCTTTAAGCCTTCCGGTACAGCTCCTTGTTTGGATAAATTTGGTTTTCCCTCTTGAATTTATTTCTTAAAGGATGAATTCTGGTTGGCTATTTCATTCCAGTTTATTTCTGGTTTGGATCTGCGGTTTCCCGGCAATGCTAGTCACTTTGGATTGCTGAAAACCCAAAGTTTTGGTTGGTGCATTTATTTTGCACAAGAAGACTTTATCCCCTCAGTAAGAGTATCATGCCATCTCCCCAGGAAGTCATACCTCCTTCCCAGAAAGTCATCTATTTTTACAACCCTCCGTGACAACAAGTAGCAAGTCTCTTTATTTGAGACAACTTATATATTATCCTTTCCAAGCAGAGTGCCTTGGTTAAAGAAGAAGTTGAGACCTGTTCTAGGTGAAACACCCGAATCTTGGGGAAACTTGTTATCTTTGTTATACCCTCAGTGAACGTTGGTAGTTCATCGTCAGTGAACGACGGTGATATGATATATTCCCTTTCTACTTTCAGTGAAAGTTGGTAGACCATCGGCAGTGAATGTTAGTGTTTGTTATCTTTTTGCTACCCTTAGTGAATGTTGGTAGTTCATCATCAGTAAACGGTGGTGATATGATATATTCTCTTTCTACCTTCAGTGAAAGTTGGTAGACCATCGGCAGTGAATGTTGGTGTTTGTTATATTTTTGCTACCTTCAGTGAACGTTGGTAGTTCATCGTCAGTGAACGGTGGTGATATGATATACTCTCTTTCTACCTTCAGTGAAAGTTGGTAGACCATCGGCAGTGAACGTCAGTGTTTGTTATCTTTTTGCTACCCTCGGTGAACGTTGGTAGTTCATTGTCAGTGAACGGCAGTGATATGATATATTCTCTTTCTACCTTCAGTGAAAGTTGGTAGACCATCGGCAGTGAATGTTGGTGTTTGTTATTTTTTTGCTACCCTCAGTGAACGTTGGTAGTTCATCGTCAGTGAACGGCAGTGATATGATATATTCTCTTTCAACCTTCAGTTAAAGCTGGTAGACCATCGGCAGTGAACGTCAGTGTTTGTTATCTTTTTGCTACCCTCAGTGAACGTTGGTAGTTCATCGTCAGTGAATGGCGGCGATATGATATAGTCTCTTTCTACCTTCAGTGAAAATTGGTAGGACATTGGCAGTGAACGTCGGTGTTTGTTATCTTTCTCTCTGCCTTCAGTAAATGTCGGTAGCTTCGCCTTCAGTAGAAGTTGGTGTGTCCTTTGACCATCCTACCATCCTCTCTGATTCAGTTCCCTGGGTCCACTAGTGATTTATTTTCCTGGTGGGGGTGCTCCTTTGTTTCTTTATTATTATTACATCCCCAGTGTTATTTTGCGTCTCTTTGGTCATGTTCATATGCATTCATGATCATAAGCATTTGCATGGTATCTTAGGGACAAAAATAGGGTTTGTTTTATATTTAAGTATCTTCGATCGCGTCGACACGAATATTTTTAACCTTCGTATCTCCAGATAGAAGAAACTTAAATAAGGGCAGCTGTTGTACCCCACTTTTTGCCCCTAAGATCCCTTCATCATACCATGTTGATTCACTCACAACAAGATCACACTAGGATTCTTGGTTCCCCTCCCTACATTTAGTTTTTCCCTTTGTGAGGGATTACCAAGCACCTTGACTTATGTTCCTTTTATGATCATGAATATTGTTTTGTTTTCTTCATTTAACTAATAAAGTGCAGTGTTGGTTTTTCTTGCTTGTTATCCATGTAGGTGAAGGCAATGAGATTTAACAAGCTACCCCATGGGTTCATGAGTTTTTTTCCATGCCCAAGTCAATATTGCTTGAGAAGTTCAAACCTCACCATTGGATTGGTTTTGGGAGAATTGACATGGTAAGGTTGCTTTGGTTCATCACATTTCAAGGTTATTAGATTTGACTCAAAAGTACAAGGGGGTTTATTGGAGAAGTTGTCATGATTGGACAAGGCCTTATTCCTATTGGTCACAAGAGAATACTTATATAAAATTTCAAGTTATAAAAGTGGTTTTGGTGGCTATGAGTCCTCATTATCATCCTCAACAACTTCTATTCACAAAGCAAGAATATTGGTACAAGAAGTTTGTTCAAACTTGTCAAAGTTACTCAAAGCATTTTCTTGATATATGAGCTAGGGTTTTGAACTTCAAAGGAGTACATCTTGATCACCTTTTGGTATTTTTTGAGTGATTCCAAAGATACCCTTATCTTTAAAGGGTTATCAACAAATCACTTCAAAAGTTCCAAGGAGTTTTCATGTGGAAGGAACTTGGTGAAGAAGAAAGATTACAAGTCATCTAGATGAATCCACAATATTACATGAGTGACTTCAAATGGTCCTAACTTGGTCAATTTTTATCACCTTGAATCCATTATTTTTCCATAATGATCTTGAAGATGTGAACTTTATGCCTTCTTTTATGTGCAAAGTGGGAAAATGGATAGAAGTTTCCTTAAAGATGTAAAAGATTATAGGTCATTTCATGATTTTTTGCCAACTTCAATAAGTCATAACTTGCTCAAATTTTGGATATTTTGAATGATTCAAGTTTCAAAGTGTCATTCAAGAGGTCTACTTCATGCCATATTTTTTGGTCAAGAAGAAATTCCAAGTGGAAGGTCATGTTTGGATGCAAGACATTATAGGTCATTTTTGAAGAAGAATGTGAAATATTTCTAAGTATGGAAAGTCAACCCTTTTCTTCAACTTTGACTCAATGCAACTTTCATCTCAAGCATCCATTTAACTCCATTATTTTCCATTGCAAAGGTTGTAACCTCATCTTTCTAAAGCATCAAGAATCGTGCCTTAAGACCCCTTGAGCTGAGAATGCCATTGTTTCAAAAATGGTAACTTGGAATTGAAGTTTCCTTGCAAGTCAGAATTTGAATTTCATGTTACAACCTCTAAACCTCAAATTAACATGCGTTTTGGGTCTAAGAATGATTAGCCAACTTTCTCAAGTGGATTAGTGCATCAAAACGCAATAATTAGATGAGTTTTGATGAAGTTTGGATCACACTTCACTCGCGCATCAGGTTTGCACGAATTCCCTCTAAAACACATCATTCACTCTTCCTTTTGATCCCATTTGCTTCTCATATAAATAAATGATCTATCCCATTCAATTTCCCAAGCTTGGATAGCCAGAATCACCCTGCCAAACTTGCTCCATAACTCAATTTTTTGTAACTTTAAAATCCATTCTCGACCCTTTTTCAATCCAATTTTTCCATCAATTCACATTCCTTGATCTTCCCTGAAGCTAACCATATAATTACATTCAAGAATCATGCCCTATACTGCTCCATAGAAGTCCAGTTTCAGAGCTCTGCAACACAACTTCAATAGGTAGATGCCTTCATTAATTCTTCGAAACTCTGATATCATTGTGTTGCTCTCACTGCCCCGGTTCTAGTCACAACACTTACCTTTTACTGGAAACACATTTTTACCATGAAATTTCAAATCCCTTTTCAAAACTTTCCTTGCAAATTGCTTGAGCTACAGTTTATATAAATTTGGCACGAGGGTGTGGTTGTCTTCCTCTTGAAGAGATGAAGCGAATGACATAGGTCTGAGCTTCTGATTTTACAGTTTGAGAGACCTATAATTCGTGATGACTGGAGGTTGAAGATGACCAACGTGTCATCTTCTAACCAATGAAGGCACGCCATCTGTATTTTTCAAATTCTGATTTAATTGATGATTTTGTACAATATTCACTAATGACCATGATATGCATAGCGCGCCAGATCCCTTGGATTTGATTACTAACGCGTTTTGACTTTCATCCAATGGTCCACATATTTTACTTTTATTTTCTTTTTCTGATTTTTATATTTTAATTGTTTTAAATTTCAAAAAATTATAGAAAATTCATTTTTAGTCCAAAAAATCTGAAAAAATTATGAAAAATATTTTTGATTATTCTCTTTCTGATTTTTATTTTTTCACAATTTAAATTTGTGTTTTGTTTTTTTTTACAAATTTTAAACTTATTTTGATTTGTTTTAAATGCTTAAAAATACTTTTATACATTTTTAAATTCTGAAAAAATTATGGAATGATCCAATGATATTGTGACAAATATTGGTGACCTTATTTTAATTTTGTTTCTGACTTTACTATTTTTTACCATTTTTTGTTTATTTGACCCATTTATTTTAATTTTAAAAATAGTTTCTGACTTTAAAAAATTACCAAAAAAATTGTAAAATTACTTGGGCCTTTTTATGATTTTTCTATGGTCTTACGTTTCATTTCTTGATTAATTTGAACATATTTGATATTTTTCTCATTATTTTCTATATTTAAAACATTTTAAAAAAATCCTTTTTTGTGTATATTAAATGTGATATTATTTTGTGATTATTTTCTGGCTGATCTTGGGTTAGATTTTGGATCATGAACTTTATTAACGTCATTGGATCCATGGTGTTGAGTTAAACTCCACAAAAATGGATGAATGATTATAACAATAGTTTGATTAAAATTTAATTCAAATGTGGTTTGTATATTTTCCCATCCCTCTTCATCTCATCCCTTTCTTATTGCATTAGATGTTGTTGGAGCATGATCTCTATATCATGTCTTAAAACAAATGGTGCATAGATTGCTATTGTCGGCCTCAAAATAGGTGCAACTTCTATATAAGTCCACTTACGATTGCTTAACATAGCACTAAATTTTGTCCCGATTCGAATAAATGATCATTCGTGGCCCAAACTTATGATTGCAAGCCCAAGTATGTTAATTTGATCTCTTTAATCCAATAACCTTGAGATTCATTGTGTGAAGGATTTGGTTCTACCAATACTCTAATGGATCTACAACACCTTTGATCAACGCGGATCACTTAAACATCGTTGATCATTAAATGGTACTTATGAGAATTCCAAATGGATGATATACTTGACAAAAAGAAAATGCAACTTGTTGTGTGGAGGCTTTGGTTCTACCAATCCTCTAATGAGTTCCAAATGCAAGCTTCAAGATGGTCATCCAACTAACCACTAATTATTGACTTGTTTACCTTATACTTTTATTTTTTTTATGCTTTATGTACTATTTACTTTTAACATTTACATTTCATGCCATTTTCATCTTTGCTCATTTGAGCATTTATTTTCTTGCCATTTTTACTTTGCTCACTTGAACTTTTCTTTTCCTTTCTTAAAACACTTAATAATCAACATAAACCCTAAATAATATTTAATGGTGCTTGGACTATTTGGTTACTATCCTTGGCATTATGGAGCATGGGACTTTTCTTGGACTTAGGATTAGAAACCTTGACCTATCTTGGAGATCTTATCTGATTATTTTGTCTGGAGTTCTTGAGGTTTACATCAAGATATTGGGTTGCTTGTTTGTTTTTGTGTGCAGGTTTTTGTGATTACACCCTTTGTTTGTAATCTAGAATTCACCCGTATACAACTGTTACTCTGCCCAATTTTTTTGTGAAGACTTAATACACTTGAAGTTTGGTTCTCTCAAGAGGTCTAGTATTTCTTTGCTTGATTGGTTTCAATCCAAGGAATGGGAATTCTATTTTGGCTCATAATGTCAAGTATTGATTTCTTGTTGGTTAGATGGTTCTTATCCCTAGATTTTACCTTATGCTTTAGGATAGTCTCTTCTTCTCCTCCCATCTTCTTTAATTTAAAAAATCTCCTTTCCCTTTTTGAAAACTCTTCTTGTTTTTGAACTTGAACCACTTTCATAATAAACTTGGACTATGCATTTTTCATAAATAAACTCCAATCAACTTAATAATGCCTTGATATATTTTGTGAGAAAACTAAAAGTCAATCAATCTAATTTCAAACCATTTTTCCACTTTGGCTTTTATCTTTAAACTATTCTCAAAAAAGGTTGAACTCTTGTCAACCCCCTTACCTTGAATCTTTCCCCTTCTTTTTGGGCTATTCGCTCTTTTCCCATTCCTTTGGAAACAATAAAGCACGGTGGCGATTTTTATTTTGAATTATATAAAGTCTAGTCAATCCAATGGCTTAGTCTTGAACATTTATACCGCTACACCTTTGCCTTTTGGATCGAAGGAAAGCTGAAGGAGTCCAAAGTCCAATCGAAGCTTGGGAAATCGATGCAAACTTGGAGGAGAATAAAGTCCAATCGTAGCCTGGGAAATTAAAACAAGCTTGCTTTTATTTTATTTGATGCTTGAAAGCCCAATATAATCCATGGAAACTCTATGGGTCATCAAAAAATCAAATTGTATTTGTGCAAACATGGACTTTTGAAAATCCTTGTGAGAAAATGTCTTGAGAAAAGAGAGGGAAAATTTTGGGGTACAATAACTGCCCCTGTTCAATCTTCTTAAACTTGAAGAGTTAGATTGGCGAGTTCGCCATTCGTGACTTGAAGGTGGGAGATGATTGAATACTAGAGTGCCCAGAAATTTGCACTCGCATGTAGTAACGCCGTTGGTTGATGATATCAGGAATGGGATTACAGATGCCATTTGGAGAAGATGAGTGAGAGTTTCCAGAGATGGGCTTAAAGATGCCATCCAAAGTAGATGTTGACTTCGTAAGAGGTCTCTTTATGGGGATTCTTGTTCCTTTTGTCTGAGGAGGACTTTACTGGGGAATGTTGATTTATGTTGTTCTCCTGCTTGAGGAAAACTCTGTGGGGAATATAGTCTAGGAGCCTTAGTTATCCATGGATCTACTGAGAAGTTATCTCTTGACTGGAAATGTATTAGAAGGAGCCTGTGTAGGGCTGCTTCAGGATGAGTCCGTGTTAAACTTCATCTGGAGATATATAAGAAGGAGTTTGCATAGGGCCGCTTTAGGATGAGTCCGTGTTAGACTGCATATGAAAATATATGAGAAAGAACCCGTGTAAGATTGCTTCAGGATGAGCCCGTGTAAAGTTGCATCTGGAGAGAAGGAACCCATGTAAGATTGCTTCATTTGGTCTTGTAGATAGTCACCCCATCTTGTTTTGAGAATTGATCCATAATCAACTGTTCACAGATAGTTGTCCTATCTTGTTTCAAGTATTAATCTGGGATCCTGCTTTCGTGTTGGTCGTTGAGATAGATGCCCTGTCTGGTTTCAGGAATTAATCTCTGACCTGAGAAAGAAAGAT
Source organism: Vicia faba (assembly GCA_948472305.1). Classification (NCBI taxonomy): domain Eukaryota; kingdom Viridiplantae; phylum Streptophyta; class Magnoliopsida; order Fabales; family Fabaceae; genus Vicia; species Vicia faba. Next base: position 1,535,801,635 of record OX451737.1, read on the forward strand.
AGTTTCCCTGCCTTATTTCGAGAATTAATCTTCAATCTGCTCATGTAGATAGTTGTCCTATCTGGTTTTAGGTATTAATCTATAATCAGTCGTCCATAAATAGTTGTCTTGTCTTGTTTCAGGTATTAATCTAGAACTTATTTTTGTTGGTTGTTGAGATAGTTGTCCTTTCTGGTTTCAAGTATTAATATTTGATCTTAGAGAAAGGAAGATAGTTTCCCCGTCCTATTTCGGGTGTTAATCTTCAATCTGCTCATGTAAATAGTTGTCCTGTCTGGTTTCAAGTATTAATCTACAATCAGTCGTCCACAGATAATTGTCCTGTCTTTTTCATGTATTAACCTGAAACTTATTTTTGTTGGTCATTGAGATAGTTGACCTGTCTGGTTTCGGGTATTAATCTCTAACCTTAGAGAAAGGAAGATAGTTTCCCCGTCCTGTTTCAGGAGTTAATCTTTAATCTGCTCATGTAGATAGTTGTCCTATCTGGTTTCGGGTATTAATCTACAAACAATCGTCCACAAATAGTTGTCATGTCTTGTTTCAAGTATTAATATGTAACTGTTGAAAATTGGTGATGATGTTTGTCTGCCTGCTAACTTTCCTGAAAAAGGTAAAGAGTCAGCTGTATGCAGTGTCATGATGCATGAAGTGCAAATCATGCTCTCAAAATAAATGAGATTGTGATATATGCATTTGTGCTGCATATGTTATGATGCTTGTAAAATGGTGTATGAATGCAATGTATGGACGTGCCAGTCGTTCTATTGTTGTATTGTTGAACTAGGTAAAATAAATCCCTGATTATTGCTGGGGATGAAGAGTGTAAGTCTTCAAATTTTGTATAAGTTAAAATGCTGGGAGATAGATTTCCGTTGTTACAGAAATAAACTCTGTTGAGGAAGGGAAACTCCATGAACTGCTTGGGGATTTTTATGAAATCCTGCTGGGGAATCCTGAAACGCTTGTGAACCAGGTTAGGGAATTCTTTAAGATACCAGGGCAATAATTGGAGATTCTTGCTCCACCGAGTATATAAGAACACCTGACATCATTAGAATGTATGCTGAGGATATGGAAGTGACTTTATAGTAGGATTCCCCTGCCTCTGTACCCGCTGGAGAAAGTATCTGTGGGGATTTTGTGGATGGCCTTTAAACATTCTCCCGTTTCATAAAGCCATTAGTAATTGTCTTTCTGTTTTTTATGCGTGCATTTGTAAATAGCAATCACATTCAAAATGCATATGTTCAAAAATAATCACTGGACATTTTCGTAAACAAAACAGAAAAACAAAAAACAAATAGTTTTGCACTTTCAAAGGGATAATTTTTTTATTAATTTGAATAAGCATTTTTTGTACAAGGAGACGAACATCCTAGTAAGAGAATTCCATCGTAAGAATGAAAACTATACAAAGTAGTATACAAATTAAAAAAACAGTTATGTGAGACGATCCCATTGGGTTCCTATTCTGCTATTGCCTTTATGTCTTTGAGCATCTCATCTCTTTGCTGCTTGTCCGAAGCTGACTGGATTGATTAGTACATTTGAGTTTGATAGTTGTTACCAAAGATTGGCTGTAAGGTGATCCAACGGGACATAGTTATTCACTTAAAATCCCTAACTTTTTCCTGGATCGCCCTTTTGGATTTTCAGTCCACTGGGATACCATTTTTTGCCCAAGCTGCCTTTTCAGGTTTTCGACTTTCCAGGTGTACATATTTTTTCCATATGTACATCCCTAATTTTTTCCTGAACCCTTTGGTTCACCGAGATGCCCTTATTTTTGCCTAGTCCAGTCAACCTAGTGGGTCTTTGTTCATGCGTAGTATCTTTTAACTATGTCCGCATTTACAGGGTGCAGAAGGTCGTCACCGTCCATAGTGGTTAAGATCATGGTTCCACCAAAAAAAATATGTTCTTGATCACAAATAGTGCTTCGTATGTAGGAGTCCATTTGCCCCTGGGATCACCTTGCGGCATTATGATGCGCTTGATTACTAGGTCACCAGCCTGATATACCTGACTTCTGACCTTCTTGTGAAAAGCTCTAATCATACGTTTTTGGTACATCTGACCATGGCATACAGTCGCGAGCCTCTTCTCGTCAATCAGGTTCAATTGGTCAAGTCGAGTCTAAACCCATTCGTCTTCATTCAAACATGCATCTTTCGTGATTCTCAAGGAAGGGATCTGGACTTCAATGGGTAGGACAACTTCCATACCATATACCAAAGAGAAAGGAGTTTCCCCTGTTGATGTACGCACTGTGGTACGGTAACCATGAAGAGAAAATGGTAACATCTCATGCCAGTATTTATATGTCACCGTCATCTTCGGTATGATCTTTTTGATATTTTTATTAGAAGCTTCTATAGTTCCAGTTATCTTCGGTCGGTAAGGAGAAGAGTTATGATGCTGGATCCTGAATTGCGTGCAGAGCTCAGTGATCATAATATTATTGAGATTGGTACCATTATCCATAATGATTCTTTCTGGAATACTGTACCGACAGATAAGGTTATATCTGATGAATCGGGCCACAATGTTCTTGGTAACATAAGCAAAAGAGGCTGCCTCAACCCACTTCATGAAGTAATCAATGGCGACGAGGATGAAGTGGTTCCCATTAAAAGTTGTAGGTCTAATCTCCCCAATCATATCGATGCCCCACATTGCGAATGGCCTGGGAGCATTCAAAATGTTCAAGTGAATCGGAGGCACATGTACTTTATCAACATAGATCTGGCACTTGTGACAAGTTCGTGAATGCTATAACAGTCTGCTTCCATAATGGACCAATAGTATCCTGCCCGTAGGATCTTTTTAGCTATTTTGTGCCCACTAGAATGGGTGCCAAAGGTACCTTCGTACAAATCTGCCATAATCTTTTCTACTTCACTTTTGTCCATAAACCGGAGTAAAGTAGAATCGTGGTTGCGCTTGTAGAGGGTTATATTACTAAGGAAGAACTTGGAAGAGAACCTTCTTAGGAACTTCTTATCATTGACAGAATCTCCTTCAGGATACTCTTGGGCTTCGAGATATCTTTTGACTTCATGGAACCAAGGTTCGTCCACAACTTCTTCAATATCAATCTCATGACAAGATGCTGGTTCATCCATTCTCTCAATAGTGATCTGAGGAGCTTCATTATCCCACCTGACCTTGAACATGGATGACATCGTAGCTAGCGCGCCTGCTAGTTGATTTTCCTCTCGTGTAAAATGCTCAAAGGTAACTTCTTCAAAGTGTGGAATCAGTGTCAACACATGCTCTTTGCAAGGGATGAGATTAGGATGCTTCGTGTCCCATTCTCCTTTGATTTAACTGATTACTAAGGCCGAGTCTCCAAATACACTCAAGAATTTGATCCTCGAGTCGATAGCAGCTTTGAGACCCATGATGCATGCTTCATATTCATCCATATTGTTGGTACAATCAAAACATAGCCTGGTAGTGAAAGGAGTATGACAGCCCTCGGGAGATATGATTACAATGCCGATTCCATTGCCAAGTGCATTAGAAGCTCCGTCAAAAACCATAGTCCATCAGGATCCTTTTTCAGGTCCTTCATTCGATCCAGGTTCTTCACAATCAATTACTAACATGATGCTCTCATCTCGAAACTAAAAATGCATGGATTGATAGATGTCCACGGCCTAATGAGCCAAATGATCATCTAATACACTTACCTTAATTTCTTTCTGGGTTGTGTATTGAATATCATATTCGGTCAAGATCTTTTGCCATCTTGCTATTCTTCCGGAGAGAGCGGGCTTCTCAAAGATGTATTTGATAGGATCCATTTTAGATATCAACAAGGTAGTGTGAGTCAACATATAATGTATTATCCGGCGAGCAGCCCATGCCAAAGCGCAACAAGTTTTCTCGAGCAGTGAGTATCTTGTTTCATAGTCGGTAAACTTTTTGCTAAGGTAGTATATTGCATGCTCTTTTCGACCAGACTCGTCATGCTGCCCCAGCACACACCCCATTGAGTTCTCTAACACTGTCAAGTACATGATCAAAGGTATTCCTTCAACCGAAGGCATGAAAATTTGAGGCTCTTGAAGATATTCCTTGATTTTGTCAAAGGCAATCTGGCAATCATCGTTCCACTTCACTGCTTGATCTTTCTTCAGTAATTTGAAGATTGGCTCATAAGTAGAGGTTAGATGGGAAATGATTCTGGTAATGTAGTTTAGACGTCCCAAGAATCCTCTGACCTCCTTCTTAGTTCGAGGAGTTGGAATTTCTTGGATGGATTTAACCTTTGCAGAGTCTAGTTCAATACTTTTTTTGCTGGAAACTAAGCCTAAAAGCTTACCAGATCTTACCCTAAAAGTGCACTTATTCAGGTTCAGTCTCAGTTTGTACTTTTTCAGTCTTTCAAACAACTTCTACAGGTGATCAAGGTGCTCCTCTTCAGTCTGAGACCTTTCTATCATATCATCAATGTAGACTTCTATCTCGTGATGGATCATATCATGAAACAAAGCTAACATGGCATGCTGATAGGTTGACCCAACATTCTTTAACCCAAATGGCATAACTTTGTAGCAGAAAGTGCCCCATTGCGTGACGAAGGTTGTTTTCTCCATATCTTCAGGCGCCATTTTGATCTGATTTTACCCGGACAAACCATCCATGAAGGAGAATACCTTATGTTGTATGGTGTTGTCAACCAGAACATCAATATGGGGAAGCGGAAAGTAATCCTTGGGGATTTCCCTATTTAGGTCTCTATAATCCACACACGTACGTACTTTACCGTCCTTCTTATGTACCAGAAGAACATTAGCAACCCATTATGGATAACAAGTAACAGCTAAGAAACCGATGTTGAACTGTTTCATGACTTCAGCCTTAATATTTTCTGACATCTCAGGATGCATACGACGAACCTTCTATTTCACTAGAGGGCAGTCTTATTTTGTCGGTAAGCGATGAACCACAATATCAATGTCAAGTCCCAGCATGTCTTCATATGATCAAACAAAGATCTCAACATAGTCATGTAACATCTGAATTAACCGCTCTTTGACATTATGCTCCAGGTCGGCACCTATCTTGACTTCCTTCTTATCCTCTTCAGTACCTAAGTTCACTGTCTCAACCAACTCTTCATGAGGTTGTATTGTCCTTTCCTCCTGTTGTAACAATCTGGCAAGTTCTCCTGGTACTTCACAATATTTCTCACCTTCGTCATTGGCTTGGTAGATCGGATTTTCAAAGTCATAATTGGTAATAGAAGAACCATTATCAATGGGATCCAGAGTGGATGTGGATCTGCAGTTTGATATGTGGGTGTGTGTAAGAGAGCATAACTAGTTTTGATAAAGTAAAAAGTAGCAAAGAAAAACAAAGAGCGTAAAATTTGCATGCAAAACGTCCAATGATTTATTAATGACATATGAAGATGAAGTAATAACCCTCACAACTAGACCATTGTGCCTCGGATAAGACACAAGGCTTTAAAGTTTCAATTGTTTAAATATTACATATCCCAAAAAAACTAAAAGACAATTACTCTTGAATAAGAGTAACATGAACAAAATCATTGGCCTCCCAATTATTGAGTCCACTGTTGGTAGTTGGGAAGATCCACTTGTCCATGTCACAGTCGTTATCACTGTCCTCCAACACATTGACTCCATGGTTACTGATGCGTAGTGGTTGTTGAAGAAGTGAAAAACACAAGAAGGGGGGGTTGAATTGAAACAAAATCAAAAGCAGTAGACACGATATTTTTATCCTGGTTCGTTTGATCTCAAACTACTCCAGTCCACCTGCTAAGATGATTTCTCCTCTCTCCAATGAGGACTTAATTCACTAATCAAAACTGATTGCAATACTACTTTGACAACTGCCAAAGTCTTCTTGAGTACAACCACAACCCGGTTTATCTCAAGGAAAACTAGCTTAATCAAGATAAAATAATATACTGTGTACTGTTGTTTTTCTTCACAAAAACTATATCACTACTGTGCTATTTTACACAATTTGAGCGTATATGAGAATATGAAAGTTTGCAGCGTTTGAGAGGTATATGAAGTAGTGTCTCAAAATCGTAAATGATTTGTCCTTTAGGATTATTTATATAGGAGTGGAAATCTTGTCCAACATAAAGCGTGATAATGGACACTCAATGCTATTTCCATATTGAGAAGATTCTTGTCTGAATGAAGTCGTTGCATATGATGTTGTCTTGATTGAAAAGTAACACTTCAGAACTAGAATCTTGCATGCTGCATCTGCTTCAGAACATTGATGACTCAGATGTGAGGATCTGATGGTATATTAAACTTCTGTTCAGAATTAGAGTATCCTTTACTTTAGCGCAAATTATGATCATCATTCTTAAGAACATTCTGATTGTCTCAGCTTGAAAGCTTCTGTAGCTTAATTTGATGTTGTTTCAGTTAGAACTTCTGCATACACAATAACACAAATTTAGAGTGCATATTTGTTCTTTGTGTTTGTTATCATCAAAACTCTAATTAAGGGTTGTAGAATCAAACTATGTTCTAACAATCTCCCCCTTTTTGATGATGACAAAAACTAGGATTTTCAATGAAAAATATAGAACAGAAAACTTAAGAGAGTCTCCCCCTGAGTTGATTACTCAGATAGAGATGAGTTACTTCTCTGAAGTTCCTTCTTCTCAGAGCTTTTGATGCATCTCCTTCTGTTCTTATCAGAATATGATCTTGTTTAAGCTTTTCAGAAAATATAGAGGTTAAGATATTCAGAATGTTTGAGACTTTGTCCCGGTATACTGTTATTGAAAATCTCTTACTTTCTCCCCCTTTTTGTCAGGTATCAAAAAGCAATATAATCAGAGTCAAAAAGATGATTTATATTGAAAATAGAATGCAATGACATTTTTCAGAAACAAGGAGGATAAGATGAAAAATACAGATAAACAATTAAAGAAAATCTAAGAAGGAGGGGGGAAGTCGTGTAAATAAGGCTTCCAACAAGCTCTTAATCTGAGTGCTTGATTCTTCCTGCTTTCCCAGAATGTCTTTGATTTTTTTGTTGTATCTTCTTGTTTATCCAATATATCCCTGATCTCTTTTTTATGTCTTCTTGCTTATCCAGGCTGGCATGGATTAAGGAATTCTCCTTCTTCAACTCTTGCAGAGTTTGCATGATGAGAGGAAAAGCTGGTGTATCTTTAAGGGTTGCATGTTGTTCAGAACACTCTGCAGCCTCTTCTGATTGAACAACTTCTTCTGTTGCAATCACCTTTTCTGGAGCAGTAGTCAGAGGGTGACTATCAAAATCTAGTTCAGTGGCTTCTGAAGGTTGGTGCTCTTTCTAGGGAGCATTATCCAGCAAAAGAATTTCTTTCTTGTCCCAGTGGCTCGGAACTTGATCTTTGAAGGCTTTTAGTTGATCACTGAAGTTCTGCTGAGCCCTTTTATAGCTCAATTCTTTCAGCTTCTGGGTTTCAGAGTTGAACCATTTTCTGAATCTTCCCCATAGAGAATCAGAAGCAGCAAGATTAGAAATCTCTTGACTATATTGCTTCAAAGAAGTAATCCATTCCTGTATTTCTATTTCAAAAATCAACAGATTCTTACCAACATCTGATTTGGTTAAGGTTGGTTTAGGTTTGGGGGTGGCAATTTTGTTTGAGGTAGAAGCTAGATGCTCCAGCGCTTGTAGATCAATGACAAGTCTGAGGGGTCTAGCTGGAAGGTTGATAGGTGAGGGAGTGGAAGAGTTAGAAATCAGGATTGGTGAGTGAGGGGTGTTTGGTGGTGTAGATTCATATGGTAAAGGTATTTCTGGAATATCATGAATGGAGAGAGGTAAACAAACCGTAAGAGGTTCTGTTATCCCAGGAATTGGGGTAGAGGTATCAGAGTATGAAAGGGAGTCTTCTGATTGGTTTGTGGTAGCGTGTTGAATTTCTGGTTCAGGTATTTCAGAAGATGGATTTTCAGATTGAGGAGTGAGAGGGTTTTCATTTTCTGGTTGGGGTGAGTGGAGGTTTTGATGTTCTGGTTGAGGAGAGTGTGGTTGTGGATTTTCTGGTTGAGGAGAGTGTGGTTGTGGATTTTCTAGTTGAGGAGAGTGTGGTTGTGGATTTTCTGGTGGTTGAGATTGAGTATTTGGATTTTCTAAGAGTGGTGAGGAAAAGTCTTGATCAAACAGTTCAATATCAGAGAGAACACTTGCAAGTTATGGTTGATGTTGTTCTGGATTTCGATTGGGGGAGTGAGGTTCATTTAATAAATTTACAAGAGTTACAGATGGGTCAAACTCTACGTCAAAATCCTCAAAAGTTTGGGGTGAAGAATTTTCTGTTGGTTAAGGGGGAATGGTTTCAGATGTTGGAATAGCTATTGATTCTACAACAAAAACAAAAGATGTGTTACCTTTCTTTTTCGTAGCTTTGGGTGTTCTCTGAGAGGATCCTTCTCCTGTTGCCTTCCTCTTTTTGGATTTCTTTAGCACAACCTCTGGAGATGGCTTGTGCAGATCTTGGATGTTGATTTCTGGAATAGTCTCATCAGCCTTGCAAGCTTCAAGGTATCTGACTATAATCTCTGGAGAGACATCTATCTCAGAGAATAGTGGAAAATCCTTCAGAGGGATTCTCCTAGAAGTGATGACCTCATGAGAAGCAAGTGTTGGTTCCTTCTTAATGTTTTCAATAATCTTCATTTTCTTCAGATTCTTGGCATTCAAATATTTCCCAGCAGTTGCTTCCAGAGTACTAATTTCTTGAGCCTCTGTAAGATGTTCTATCAGCCTGTTTTCCGTTAGAATATCTGAAATCAATCTTCCTAGAGGAATCTAGTCCCTCTTAGTTATTTCTTCTTCTCTTGTCTCTTTCACACTTTCCCTGTGATGGTTGAAGCGCAAGCGTGGAAGGTTTATTTTGGTCTTCTTTGCAATGAAGTAAATTAGAAACTGCTGATCAATGTTGATGTAATCAGGAGAGCTTGTAGGCTTCCTATGATTGATACATCCCATAATTATTGTAGCCCAGATTCTGTAATGATCTTTCAAGTCACTGATCTTGCTGGATGGATGTCCAGAAGTGAAGATTTCCCTAGCAATAGATTTTAGGTCATAACCCTTATCATCCATATCAATGCACCTGACTCCACCACCATTGTATCAAATGAGTTTCCCAATCAAATCTTATGTAATCACTATCTTTTTCCCCATAACATATGATGTGACTTGGTGGTTGGATGAAGTAGTATGAATCTAAAACTCTTTAACAAGAATGGGAAAAGTTGGACCCAACAGACGATCAAAGTATCTGTTTCATCCCCGTGTAGTTACATCTTCATATAGATTAAACCCATTTTCTTGTAAGCTTTCAAAATCAACGATCAATTCACAGATAACTTCAAGGTTGTCAACCGGAGTGAGTAGCGTTCTAATGGGCCACTCATATTGCTCAGTAGATAAAGAGTTAGGAGTATTGTTAAGATTCTTGAGACTTGATGATGATGCCATTGTTCACACGGATTCTTTGAAGAAAATTGATATAAAGGGTTTTTTGAAATAGAAACTAGAACAAGAGAGAATATTGAAGATGGTAAAATGTGAATGAATGAAATAGTAAATTGAATTTATATAAGTTCCTTAGAAAACGTAATCAGTAAGAAAGAGAAAATAAGTAATGATTATATTGAATTAATGAAACCTGAAATTAGGGGATTTAGAGAGATATTGAACAGTTACCAATGACAAGTGTCTCAATGCATCCAATCAGAGCCTTGGACCCTTCAGAATTTGTATGCGTGTTCAGCCTCAGAAGGTAGCTTGTGAGAGGATGACAAATGTTTGATGGTGTGAATTCCACGCCTCTATCCTTGAAATGAAAAGTTTGTAAAATCAAGCTACACAAATAAGATTTTGTTTTGATGAAGACAAACCATGGCTAACAAAGAAGGCAAAGATTTGTGATCAAGCATCAAGCATCTAAGGATAATATCTTCATTCAAAGCTCTCAACAACTTTAAAGGTATAATAATATTATCTACTTAGATCTTAAGATATAGATGCTCAAAAATGAAAAAGAAATGTTTAAGAATCATTACTCAAGATTTTCAAAGATAAAATTTCATTTTTCTTCTGCATGCAATCGATTTACATCTTAGTGCAATCGATTGCACACTTCAAAATTTCAGATCTTTTGCTTCTGTTTCTTTGTGCAATCGATTTACATTACCTACGCAATCAATTGCATACTTAAATTTTTCAAATCGTTTGCTACTGTCTTTACATGCAATCGATTACATTGTTAGTGCAATCGATTGCACTCAGTTAATTTTTGCTACTGACTTTGCATGCAATCGATTACACTGTTAGTGAAATCGATTGCACTCTTAAAGATTTTGAAAAAATAGCTGTTAAAAACATTGTGCAATCGATTTACACCAAGGGTGCAATCGATTTACACCAAGGGTGCAATCGATTTACACCAAGGGTGCAATCGATTGCATACTGCACGAATTTTAAAAATAACAGCTTTATTCATGCCTTTTGATCATGCCTTTTCATTACATCTTTTCACTCAAACTTAGGATTTGTTCATGATACATTTCCAGATCTTCATGATGTTTCAAAAGGGTGTTATGAACATATAAAAATTCTATTTCAAATCCAGATCTAACACCTTCTTCCAATAATATTTTCTGAAATTTCAAAATACAAACTCAAGCATTCTTCATTTTCATGCATAAGTTTTCTGCACATTTTCATACATTAACAAACAGAAAACTTTGAGCAAATATATCTTGAGTCTTTGTACAATATTATTATAGAAAGAAGAATATTATACATTTTCAAATCACTCTAAGTGATCAATATTACTCTACTCTCTCAAACTCACAAATTGATATTTACTTATTTTCCAGGATTGTCGGAATTAAGTTTAAGTGTTTTTGTTGAAATCTTGTCTTTCCAAGTTGTTGGATACAAGTGTAGTTACATTGAGAGGATTGTTATCATAGGTAGCTTAGTGAAAATCCAAGAGGATTGTTCTTGGTTTGTTTGGTAGTTCTTGTTTAAGTTTGCCACAATAAGGAAATATCTTTCATGTTGAAAGGGGACTGGAGTACTCTCGGACTGTTAGGGGAACCAGGATATATCGCCCGTGTCTCTTTATTTTTCTGCATTTTTAAGCTTTCCTAAACTCACTTGTAACCAAAAAAATAAGAACCATCATCACTAAAAACCAGAATTTTTAAAGAACCTAATTCACCCCCCCTCTTAGGCGCACTTCGTACTTACAATTGGTATCAGAGCAGGTTATAGGTAACATACTCCTAAAATATCCAGAATGGCTTCCGCAAATCATAATCCCGTTTTCAGAGATGGTGGTAGTAACAACAAGCCTCCTCTATTTTGTGGTGAATATTTTGACTTCTGGAAAATACGCATGAAGGCGCATCTAGAAGCACAGGGAGAAGAAATATGGGATACCGTCAAAAATGGTCCATTTATCCCTATAACGGTAATCAATGGTGTCGGCTCATCAAAGCCTAAGTCTGCATGGGACGATGATGATAAGAAGAAAGTTCTCTATGACAAAAAGGCAATAAACCTTCTTCAAGGTGCACTTAGCATGGACGAATTCTTTCGTGTCTCGGCATGTAAAACAGCAAAAGAAATATGGGATACCTTGGTACAAACTCATGAAGGAACGGTTGAACTAAAAAGATCAAGACTAAATACCCTAAGTCAAGAATACAAATTATTTTGATTGCAGTCCGGAGAAACCATTCTTGACTTACAAAAGAGGTTTGTGCACTTGACAAATCATCTAAGTGCTCTTGGTAAAACTTTGACGAATGATGAATTGAATCTAAAAGTACTTAGGTCCTTAACTAGGGAATGACAACCAAAGGTAACGTCAATTTCAGAAAAGAAAAGTCTCTCCAACATGACATCCGCGACATTATTTGGAAAACTTCAAGAATACGAAACAGAACTCGGAAGACTTGAAAAGCATGAAAATTAAGAGAAGAAATCCAAGAATATTGCTTTGAAGATAGACTCCAAGGAAGTTGAAAAGGAAAACAATCCAGAAGAAGATGAAAACTTCATGCTTCTTGTTAAAAGGCTTGGTAAGTTCTTTGGTAGAAATGACAAACATTTTTCTCATTCAAAAGGAAAGAAACAATTTCAGGAAAAGGAAGGCTCCACATCAACACAAGAAATCACATGTTATGAATGTGGTAAGCTAGGTCACATCAAGCCGGATTGTCCAAAACTCTCCAAGAAAGGTGGCTTCAAAAGCAAGGAGCGATTCAAGAACAAAAAGGCTTATGTCGCATGGGAGGACAATGAAATAAGTTCCTCATCTGATTCCGATAGTGATGAAAGTGCAAATCTAGCATTGATGGCCTCACACCATTCCGATGATGAAGACAATGAGGTTAGTAATGAATTTCCTCTTTTTGATAGTGATGCACAAGGTGCTATAGATGAACTATTGAATGAATGCAAAATTCTGTATAAAACCAATTCATCACAAAAGAAACAAATTTCATCCTTAGAAGAAAAATATGTTTCAATGGAAAAAGATTTCAAAGAAGAAAAACAAAAATCAAGTGATGAACAAAAACATAATTTTGTATGCAAAAATTGTGATTCACTCTCTTTCCAAATTATCCAATTAAAAAGAGTCATTGAAAGATATGAAAAAGGGCAAATTGGATTGGAAGGTGTTCTTAGCCAACAAAGATACTCCAATGATAAAAGTGGACTTGGATATTCAAAGTTTTCAAAACCAAGTTCTAACAAAACTATCTTTGTTAATGCAAGTGATCAATCTTCCAAAGAGAAAGTGAACAAACCTAAAATAGTTCGTCACTATGTGAAAAAGAAAACATTTCCTAAGAAGAAATCTTATCCTTCTAGATATAGAAGTAACTTTGAACCTACTTGTTTTTATTGTGGTATTAAAGGCCATACACCTAATGCTTGCTATGTTAGAAACTTCAGTGTGGCAAGTGGGCATTATATATGGGTAAAGAAAGGCACTAATTATGAAGGACCCAAAGCAACTTGGGTACCTAACAAAACCTAATTTGTTTTGCAGGTATGCTTGAAGACCATATGCAATCTTTGGTATCTTGATATTGGTTGTTCAAAGCATATGACAGGAGACATAAACCAATTTTCACATCTAGCACTAAAGGCCAAGGGTTTTGTCACTTATGGAGACAATAATAAGGGAAGAATCCTAGGCAAAGGCAAAGTTGGTGCTCCAACCTTTCACATCAATTGAAGATGTTCTTTATGTTGAAGGACTAAAGCACAATCTTCTAAGTATTAGCCAACTTTGTGACAAAGGCTTCAAAATCAAGTTCACCAAGGATGAATGTTTGATAGAAGACTAAGTCACTCATGAGGTTATACTTAAAGGTAAAAGAATCAATAATATATTCATGATTTCCCTTGATGATCCATCTTTGAAGGTTAAATGTCTCATGGAGAACAACGATGATTCATGGCTTTGGCATAAAAGAATTGCTCATATTCATATGGAACACTTGAATAAATTAATCAAGCATGATCTTGTCATTGGATTGCCTAAGAGAAATTTTGTCAAAGATAGACTATGTGATGCTTGTCAAAAAGGGAATCAAACTATATCAACTTTCAAATCTAAGAATGTGGTGTCCACTACAAGGCCACTAAAACTGCTACATATGGATTTATTTGGTCCATAGAGAACAAGGAGTTTCAGAGGTAATATATATGCTTTGGTTATTGTTGACAATTTCTCTAGATATACTTGGACATTCTTTTTAGTGCAGAAAAGTGATGCATTCAAGGCGTTCAAGAAGTATGCTAAACAAATTCAGAATGAGAAGTCTCTAACAATTTCCTCAATAAGAAGTGACCATGGAGGAGAATTCCAAAATGCTCTATTTGAAGAATTCTGTGGAGAACATGGAATATCTCACAACTTCTCGGCACCGAGGACTCCACAACAAAATGGAGTTGTTGAAAGAAAGAATAGGTCTCTTGTGGAACTTGCTAGAACAATGCTTAGCAGCTCAAATCTTCCAAAATACTTTTGGGCGGATGCGGTGAGCACGACATGTTTTGTTAGCACTAGAGTTAACATTAGACCAATCTTAAAGAAAACTCCATATGAACTTTTCAAAGGTAGAAAACCAAACATTGCTTTCTTTCATATCTTCGGGTGCAAATGCTTTGTCATAAACAATGACAAAGATAATTTGGGTAAGTTTGATGAGAAATCCGATGAAGGTATTTTCCTTGGTTACTCACTCTCTAGTAAAGCATATAGAATATACAATAAAAGAACTTTGACTATTGAATAATATATGCATGTTTATTTTGATGAAACTAACCCCTCCAAGGAGGATAATATTGTTTGTGATAATGATGATGAATTTTTAGAAGGTCCTCAAGAAAATTCTTCCAAGGATTAACCCATTCAACTAGAAGAATCACCTCAACAAGAATCGAATCTCAATGATCCACCAAAAGAATGGAGAACTCATAGAGATCATCCTATTGATAAAGTGATTGGTGATATAAGTCAAGGCGTGTCTACAAGATTAAATCTCAAGGATGCTTGCCTAAACATGGCGTTTGTCTCTCAAATTGAACCTTCCAAAGTTGATGAAGCTTTAGGCGATGACCAATGGATCATAACTATGCAAGAAGAATTGAATCATATTGAAAGGAATCAAGTTTGGGAACTCGTTCCTAGGCCAAGCAACAAACATATTATCGGAACAAGATGGGTGTTCAAAAACAAACTTGACGAGAATGGAATAATTTTTCACAACAAAGCAAGATTGGTAGCACAAGGCTATAATCAAGAAAAAGGAATAGACTTTGAATAAACTTTCGCTCCAGTTGCAAGGTTAGAAGCTATTCGTCTCTTACTTGCCTATGCTTGTTCATTAAATTTTCAGCTTTTCCAAATGGATGTCAAAAGCACATTCTTGAATGCATATATCACTGAAGAAGTATACATTAAGCAACCCCTGGGTTTCGAAGACTTCAAGAATCCATCTCATGTATTTAAATTAAGAAAAGCTCTCTATGGACTGAAACAAGCACCAAGGGCATGGTATGATTGTTTAAGCATCTTCTTATGCGAAAAAGGTTTCAAAAAATGCAAAGTTGACAAGACTCTATTTATCAAGAAAATCAAAGACGACACTTTGCTAGCACAAGTCTATGTTGATGACATCATCTTCGGATCTTCAAATCAAGAAATGTGTGAAGAATTATCATCAATGATGCAAGGAGAATTTGAAATGTCCATGATGTGTAAAATGAACTATTTTCTTGGACTTCAAATCAAACAACTAAAAGATGGCATCTTCATAAACCAATCCAAATATTGCAAGGAACTCTTGAAAAGGTTTGACATGGATAACTGCAAGGAAATGTCTACACCAATGGGTTCTGGTTCTTATGTTCATCAAGATGAATCAGGTGTTTCCATCGACATTACTAAATATCGAGGTATGATTGGCTCCTTATTATATTTGACGGCAAGCCGTCCTGACATAATGTTTAGTGTTTGTCTCTGTGCCCGCTTTCAAGCTAACCCAAAGGAATCTCATCTCACGGCAGTAAATAGGATCATGAATTATCTCAAAGGAACAACAAATGTCGGATTGTGGTATCCTAAAGGTAGTGTCTGCAACTTAATTGGTTATTCTGACGCGGATTATGCAGGATGTAAAACAGATAGAAAGAGCACAAGTGGCACTTTTCACATTCTTGGCCATGCACTAGTATCATGGGCCTGCAAGAAACAAGCATGTGTTGCTCTAAGTACGGACGAAGTTGAATATATTGCAGCGGGTAGTAGTTGCGCTCAAAATTTGTGGCTAAAACAACAACTTCGTGACTACGGACTCGATCTAGGGTGCATTCCTCTAAGATGCGACAACACCAGTGCAATCAACATCACAAATAATCCCGTCATGCATTCAAGGACTAAACATATAGACATTCGACATCATTTTCTCCGTGATCATTTTCTTCAAGGAGATGTCGAGGTAACCTTTGTACATACTCATAATCAGCTTGCCGATATCTTCACCAAACCTTTCTACAAAATTCTTCGAGAGCTCGATATACTTGACGAACGCGACTTATAAGGTGCATTCTACCCTTGATGTATCTTCTATATATGTTTTATACATGCTATATATGAATCTATGTTATGTACTATTTAAAATTTTCAAGAAAAATTTGGTTTTTGGACAATTTTTAATGATGCAAATCGATTGCACAAAGAGTGTAATCGATTGCACAAAGAGTTTTTTCAATTCTGTCCATTCTGTTTCATGTGCAAATCGATTGCACCTTTAATGCAATCGATTACACTATGTGCGTTTTTGCTTAATTTTTGATTCTGTTTATGTGCAAATCAATTGCACATGGTATGTCAATCGATTGCACGTACTGAAAGTAGCTTTTATGACAGAAAATTAATGTTGGTCAGAATTCCTCTCTCATATTCCCAAGCCAAATACACTTCAATTTTAATAACTCATTCCCTACCTATCTAAATCACTTCCAAATCTCTCTCACAAAACATTTATCTCTCACAAAGCCTAAAACCCCAAAACCCTAAAACTCCATATCCATGGCTTCAAGAACAAAGAGAAAGGCTTCAGTTTCAGATAAAGGGAAAAAGAACGTTGATTCAACATCCAATCCACTGATTTCAACTCTCACCGAAGAGCAAGAAGCCAGATTTATCAAATATTTTCAAAGGAAAATTGTATCCAACCCCAAGTATGGTATACTCTCCTCCTTTCCTCAAGAATGTTTTTCCTTTCAGAATGATCTAGTTGCTTATGGTCTGGAACCCTTGATTTCTTCGTACGGTCCATACTACCCGGATTTGGTAAGAATGTTTTTCAGTAATCTGACACCCAAAAAGGAAAAATAGTCACATATGTATTAGGCACTCGTATCTCCCTGACTCCTCAGGTTGTTGGTGAGATCTTGCATATTCCTTTCACTGGAAGATCCCTATATGATCCTGAAAACGAGATATGGGATGGCTATCAGAAAAAGGGATTCTTTTACAGCATTGGGAGGTTAAGTGAAGCTAAATTTCGCGCCAAACGGATTCGAGGTCTTGGCGGAGTAATTCCATCCAGAGGCTCCTGAAGTGCAGGTAACCTCTATATAGACGATCGCTTATATCATTATTTTTTGGTCTATATACTATTTCCAAGAGCTGGAAACCATTGCACGGTTACCTACTTCGAGATGCAGCTTATTTATGCAAGGAAGAAAGGAGTAAATGTAAACTGGGCAAGAGTGATCATGATGCATATGCTGAGAGTGGATGAAAAGTCTAAATTCCTTCCATATGCTTATTTTGTCACTTTGATTATGGAGGAATTTGGTGTGGATTTTCGTGGTTTTGAAAAGGTGGATATGGATCCTAATTTAAACAAAATTTCAATTAAGAATGTTGATTCAAGAATGGGCGTACATTTTAATCCGGAGACAAAGACCATCACCTACATTGGTGAAGATGTTGTTGGCAATGAAGATAATGACCAAGAAGTTGAAGGCGGTGAAGTTGTGCCTCCTCCTCCTACTAATCCCTCTGGTCCAAGCAATCAAGAGCTCATGGACTACATGTCTCAACAGTTTGCTTCTATGAACACCAACATCAACAATCAATGGAGTGAAATCAATGACTCCACTACAACCCGGATAAATGATTTTCGCTCGGATGTGAACCAACAATTCTCGTACCTTTATTCTCACCTTCATATCCCACCTTACGACCCAAATAACCCAGCTGCACCTCCTCCACATTAAACAGAACCTCCACTTCAACAACAATTCCCGAACCAAGGCTCATGGTCTTACAACTATCCATACATACATCATCCTTAATGTTTTGGATGACTGATTTTTTCTGTTATGTTATTATCTTGCTCTTTAAATGTTTCGTTTGTTCAAATTTTCTGTGTAACTCTTAAACAATTTGTGTTACTTTTTAAATTCTATAATTTTTTGTCAATATATTGCTCTATTATTATTTGCTTTAGGCATCTTTCCCTTCTTTTTGATAATGTCAAAGGGGGAGAAAGATGTATGGTACTTTATTCTTGTATTTCCCCTGTCTTAACTTTCAAGGTACTCTCCAATCAAGATGAAGAATTGCAAAGGATTCCAACCCTCTCCTACATAGGGGCAGTTTTGCATCTTAGGGGGAGAAGCTCTTCCGGAAAGTACATCGCATAAAGAAAGATTGTTTATCATCATAAAAAAGGGGGAGAATGTAAAATCAAGCTTCACAAATAAGCTTTTGTTTTGATGAAGACAAACCATGGCTAACAAAGAAGGCAAAGATTTATGATCAAGCATCAAGCATCTAAGGATAATATCTTCATTCAAAGCTCTCAATAACTTTAAAGGTATAATAATATTATCTAATTTGATCTTAAGATATAGATGCTCAAAAATGAAAAAGAAATGTTTAAGAATCATTACTCAAGCTTTTCAAAGATAAAATGTTATTTTTCTTCTGCATGCAATCGATTTACATCTTAGTGCAATCGATTGCACACTTCAAAATGTAAGATCTTTTGCTTTTGTTTCTTTATGGAATCGATTTACATTACCTATGCAATCGATTGCATACTTAAATTTTTCAAATCATTTGCTACTGTCTTTGCATGCAATCGATTACATTTTTAGTGCAATCGATTGCACTCAGTTAATTTTTGCTACTGACTTTGCATGCAATCGATTACATTGTTAGTGCAATCGATTGCACTCTTAAAGATTTTGAAAAAATAGCTGTTAAAAACCTTGTGCAGTCGATTTACACCAAGGGTGCAATCAATTGCATACTGCACAAATTTGAAAAATAACGGCTTTGTTCATGCCTTTGGATCATGCCTTTTCATTACATATTTTCCCTCAAACTTGGCATTTGTTCATGATACATTTCCAGATCTTCATGATGTTTCAAAAGGGTGTTATGAACATATAAACATTCAATTTCAAATCTAGATCTAACACCTTCTTCCAATAATATTTTCTGAAATTTCAAAATACAAACTCAAGCATTCTTCATTTTCATGCATAAGTTTTCTGCACATTTTCATACATTTACAAACAGAAAACTTTGAGCAAATATATCTTGAGTCTTTGTACAATATTATTATAGAAAGAAGAAGATTATACATTGTCAAATCACTCTAAGTGATCAATATTACTCTACTCACTCAAACTCACAAATTGATATTTACTTACTTATTTTCCAGGATTGTCGGAATTAAGTTTAAGTGTTTTTATTGAAATATTGTCTTTCCAAGTTGTTGGATACAAGTGTAGTTACATTGAGAGGATTGTTCTCATAGGTAACTTAGTGAAAATCCAAGAGGATTATTCTTGGTTTGTTTGGTAGTTCTTGTTTAAGTTTGCCACAATAAGGAAATCTCTTTCATGTTGAAAGGGGACTGGAGTACTCTCGGACTGTGAGGGGAACCAGGATATATCGCCCGTGTCTCTTTATTTTTCTGCATTTTTAAGCTTTCCTAAACTCACTTATAACCAGAAAAATAAGAACCATCATCACTAAAAACCAGAATTTTGAAAGAACCTAATTCACCCCCGCCCCCTCTTAGGCGCACTTTGTACTTACAAAGTTCAGATCTTCATAGATAGATTATGATGCAACTGTACTCCTAACTTCTGAAGACAAGTTGATCAGATGTTCACATAAAACAATAAAGTTATGAGGGTTAGAATATGCAAATAAAATATTTTATTCTAGACACAATTTCATGCTGAGATGTTTCAGAATGAAATTGAATCTATCTTCAGAAAAGGGTTTTGTAAACACATCAGCCTATTGATGGTCTGTGTCAATAAATTTTAAAGTAAGAATTCCTTTCTGAATATAATCTTTAATAAATTTATGTTTTATTTCTATATGCTTAGCCCTAGAATGCAAAATGGGATTTCTGGATAGACAAATGGCAGAAGTGTTATCACATAATATAGATATGTTACTCTCAAATATGTTGAAGTATTCAAGTTGACTTTTCATCCAGAGCATTTGAGTGCTACATCCAGCAGCTGCTGTGTATTCATCTTCTGCTGTTGATAGTGCTATTGTGGACTGTCTCTTGTTGGTACATGAGATCATGTTGTCTCCCAAAACCTGGCAGCTTTCAGAAGTGCTTTTACGCTCTACTTTGTCTCTAGCAAAGTCAGTATCACAGTATCCTACTAAGATGTATTCAGTGGAATTTCTATAAAACAAACCCAAATAAGTAGTACCTTTCAGATACTTGAAAATTTGCTTAACTGCTGTTAAGTGAGATTCTCTAGGATCTGATTGGAATCTATCACATAAGAAAACATTGAATAAAATATCAGGCCTTGAAGCCGTCAGATAAATGAGAGATCCAATCATACCTCTGTAAATTTTCTGTTTTACATTTTTACTTACCTCTTCCTTTTCCAAAATGCACGTGAGATGCATTGGAGTCTTTGAGGGCTTACATTCTGAGAAGTAAAATTTCTTCAGAAGTTCTCTGACATATTTTCTCTGATGAATGTAAGTTCCTTCTAGAGTTTGGTTTATTTGAATGCCCATAAAAAATTTAAGTTCCCCCATTAAGCTCATCTCAAACTCTTCCTGCATGCACTTAGCAAATTCTCTTCCCAGAGAAGGTTTAGTGGATCCAAAAATGATATCATCTACGTAAATCTGAAAAATTAAAATGTCATTCTTAAATGTCTTACAGAAAAAGGTTGTGTCTCAACTTTAGTTTTGATGAAAGACAAACAAGCTAGTGTGATGAAAGACAAACAAGCATTGTGGAAAGAAGGAAAAGAAGTGGAAATCATCTTAAAGCATCATTCACTCAAAGCTTCAAGGAACTTGGCAAGCAATCAAGTATATCAATTCTCAATTAAACTACATTGATTAGAAATGCTCAAAAATGATATACACACTTGCCACATCACTTCAATTATATTTCAAAACAATTTTTAAGTTTTTCTCTGCTGTAAATCGATTGACATCTTGTGTAAATCGATTTACACATGCTTTTTCAAAAACTGTTTGCTCCTGCCAGCAATCGATTGACATGTTGTGTAAATCGATTGATCACAGAACAAACTGATTTTTTAACACATGTAAATCGATTGACACAACATGCTAATCGATTTACACTTCAAACTTTTTGAAATTCTGAACGTTACAAACACGTGCAATCGATTTGCATGTTATGTTAATCGATTTGCACATTGAAAATTTTGAAAAATCTGAAATGGTTTCAAGATATCCTTCATACCTTTTCTCCAATGGTTGCATGATCAAACATTGCATCTTGTCAAGTTTTACAAACAGAAAAGTGTCCTTTTGGAAAGGTATCTTGATTACTATATATTGCAAAATATTTTCAAATCATAAACAACTCTTCTCTTGCAATAAAATCTGAACTTTGTAAAATATTCAAACTTCATATTTCTTAACTTTTAAGAACAAAGATTTTCTGCACTTTCACACATATAAAGAACAGAAATCTTTGAGCATTATCTAACCATTGTGTTACAGTTTGAATTGCTTACAAGAGAAGAAAGAAGAAACTTCAAAGAAGTCACTCTAAGTGATCAACATCTTTCAAGAAATCATACTTCATAAAAACATACAAAGTGTAACTTATTTCCAGGATTGTTGGAATTAAGTATTAGATTATTTTTTGTTCCTTGTTGTCCATTGTTGGAAACAAGAGGTATCTTTTGAGAGGATTGTTCTCATTAGACTTATTGGAAATCCAAGAGGGTGTTCTTGGTTATTTGTTAGGTTCTTTAGTGGATAAGACTAGGAAGAGTCTTGTAAAAGTTCTAACAATATAGTAAAATCTCTTGCGTGTTTGCAAGGGGACTGGACGTACTTCCGGGTTGTGGAAGGAACCAGGATAATTCTCCGTGTCTCTTTACTTTCTGCACTTTACAGTTTTCAAAGCACTAAATCAAAACCAGAAAGTATAAAATAAGTCAAAAATCGACCATCACCTAATTCACCCCCCCTCTTAGGCGCAATCTTAATCTTACAATTGGTATCAGAGCAGGTTATAGGTAACCTGCTCCTAGAGATCCAGAATGGCTTCCGCAAATCATCAACCAGTTTTCAGAGATGGTGGTAGTAACAACAAGCCTCCTCTATTTTGTGGTGAATATTTTGACTTTTGGAAAATACGCATGAAGGCGCATTTAGAAGCACAAGGAGAGGAAGTATGGGATGCTGTTGAAAATGGTCCATTTATCCCAACAACGGTAATCAATGGCGTTGGGTCTGCAAAGCCCAAAACTGTATGGGACGACGATGATAAAAAGAAAGTTCTCTATGACAAAAAGGCAATAAACCTTCTTCAAGGTGCTCTCAGCATGGACGAATTTTTTCGTGTCTCAAACTGCAAAACAGCAAAGGAAATTTGGGATACCTTGGTTCAAACTCATGAAGGAACGGCTGAAGTAAAAAGATCAAGGCTAAATACCTTGAGTCAAGAATATGAACTATTTCGAATGCAGCCCGGAGAATCCATTCTTGACTTACAAAAGAGATTTGTGCATTTGACAAATCACTTAATTGCTCTTGGTAAAACCCTGTCAAATGATGAACTCAACTTGAAAATCCTTAGATCATTGACTAGGGAATGGCAACCAAAGGTAACGGCAATCTCGGAAAAGAAGAGTCTCTCCGCAATGACTTCCGCTACATTATTCGGCAAACTTCAAGAATACGAAACGGAACTCGGTAGACTTGAAAAACATGAGAATCTAGAAAAGAAGTCCAAAAACATTGCCTTAAAAATTGATTCAAAAGAAGTGGTAAAAGAAGACAATCCGGAAGAAGATGAAAATTTCATGCTTCTAGTGAAAAGACTTGGAAAGTTTTTTGGCAGAAATGACAAAGGCGGATCTCATGCACATAAGAGAAAGCACTTCAAGAAAAGAGAAGCCTCCACATCAACTCAAGATGTCTCATGTTATGAATGTGGAAAGCAAGGACACATCAAGCCAAACTGTCCAAATCTCCCAAAGAAAAATGGATTCAAAGGAAAGGACTCAAAACAAAAGAAAGCCTACATAGCATGGGAAGATAATGATATGAGCAGTTCATCGGAATCGGAAAGCGACGAATGTGCAAACTTAGCCTTAATGGCATCGCATCACTCCGACAATGAAGAAGAGGTTAGTAATGAATTTAATCTTTTTGATGATGATGTTCAAGGTGCAATTGATGAACTCTTGAAAGAATGCAAAAGTTTATACAAAAAGGTGTCAAAACAAGAAAAAGAACTTCTAAGTTGTCTAGAAAAAATTGACACCATGACTAAAGATTTTGATCTTCAAAAACAAAATTTTATAAAAGAAAAGGAAAACTTTGCATGCTCCAAGTGTGAATCAAATGTCTTTCAAATTGTTCAATTGAAAAGAGTCATTGAACGATATGAAAAAGGACAAATAGGATTGGAAGGATTACTAAGCCAACAACGTTATCCTAATGATAAAAGAGGTCTTGGTTATGTGAATACTAAGAAACCAAGTAACAATCCCACTGTTTTTGTAAAGGCTAGTAATAGTTCCAATCCCAAGAAAGTAGAAAAGAAGCAAGTTGTTCATAATCATCAAAAGAAAAAGGCTAATGTATCTAAAAGAAAACAAATTCCTAGATACAAGAGCAAATTTGTTCCAAACTGTTTTTACTGTGGTATTATTGGACACACACCAAATGCATGCTATATTAGAAATTTCAGTATGGCTAGTGGACATTATGCATGGGTGAAAAAGGGAACTAACTATGAAGGACCCAAGGCAACTTGGGTACCTAACAAGAAGTAATTTGTTTTTGTAGGTATGCTTGAAATCCACTTCAAATGTTTGGTATCTTGACAGTGGATGTTCAAAGCATATGACAGGAGATGTACACCAATTTTCATATCTAGTACATAAAGCCAAAGGGTATGTCACCTATGGAGACAACACCAAAGGAAAGATTCTTGGCGTTGGAATAGTTGGCACACCTCCATCCATTCAAATTGAGGATGTTCTCTATGTTGAAGGATTAAAGCACAACCTTCTTAGCATAAGTCAACTTTGCGATAGAGGGTTCAAGATCAAATTCAACAAAGAAGAATGTCTTATTATGGATGAGGCAACCAATGAGGTAAAACTCAAAGGTATAAGATCTAACAATATTTTTGTGATTACTCTAGATGATTTGTCTATGAAGGTACAATGTCTTATGGTAAACAACAATGACGCTTGGTTATGGCATAAGAGGATTGCTCACATTCACATGGAGCACTTGAACAAATTGGTTAAGCATGACTTAGTTATTGGTCTACCAAAGATGAAGTTCATCAAAGACAAATTATGTAGTGCATGCCAAAAGGGCAAACAGACCAAATCAACTTTCAAACCAAAGAATGTGGTTTCAACAACAAGACCACTTCAATTGTTGCACATGGATCTTTTTGGTCCATCTAGAACAAGAAGCTTCGGAGGTAACATTTATGCATTAGTTATTGTAGATGATTTTTCCCGTTTCACTTGGACTTTGTTTTTAGTACACAAGAATGAAGCATTCAAGGCATTCAAGAGATATGCAAAACAAGTTCAAAATGAGAAGTCATCAAAGATAACATCAATCCGAAGTGATCATGGTGGAGAGTTCCGAAACACATTGACATCAGACATCATTTTATCCGAGACCATGTACTCAAAGGAGATGTCGAGATCACATTTGTGGACACTCAAAATCAACTCGCGGACATCTTCACAAAACCACTTGCAAAGGATGCATTTTTCAAAATTCGTCGTGAACTTGGAATCCTCGATGAACAAGATATTTAAGGTGCACTCAATCCTTGACTATACCTTAATGTACATATATATGTGGTTAGACATTGTTTCAAATGTTAAAAATAATGATGTTTTAAATTTTCTCTTTAAGTAAATCGATTTACACCATATGTCAATCGATTTACTACTGAAGCAAATCATTTCTTTTATTAAAATCTACTGTGTAAATCGATTTACACAACATGTCAATCGATTTACTACTGAAGCAAATCTTTTTTTAATAAAATCTTGTGTGTAAATCGATTTACACAATATGTAAATCGATTTACCACTGAACGAAAATTACTTTTTATGAAAAATGTTCTGTGTAAATCGATTTAACCAAGGGGTAAATCGATTTACCACAGAATCTGAAGCATTTTTATGTATTTTCTCTATGCAATGTATTTTGTTTTAACATGTGATACTTATAATGAGCTTTTAATATATTGGTCAAACATTCATTGTCTCTCAACCTCCCACCTTTCTATTGCCCAATCAATAAAACCTTGACCAAATTATCAAATTAAGTCTCATAAAGACCTCACTTACCCTACTATACTATTTAATCTCACCAAAACTCCCTCACTATCTCATAACACCAACACACTCTCTCACATAACAAAGAACTCTATATCTCTCTTTTCAAAACCCTAACAAGATCCATGGCTCCCAAGAGAAAAGCCTCTGCCTCAGAGAAAGGAAAGAAGCCAGCTTCGTCATCATCGGAAAACTCTGTGCTCGAGTACCTCACGGATCCACAGCGGGACAGATTTCTCAAGCATTTTCAAAAGAAAATCGTCTCTACTCCAAAGTTTGGTATGTTATCTACTTTTCCAGATGAATGCTTCTCATTTCAAAGAGATTTCATTGCTTATGGGTTAGAACCATTAATAGCTTCACATGGTTTCTATTACCCGGATCTGGTTAAAATTTTCTACAGCAACATGTGCTATGACAACAACAAATGTTATACATATGTCCTTGGAAAAAGAATCCCTCTGTATTCCAAAACTCTTGGCAGAATCTTGAACATTCCATATTCTGGTAGTACCCTCTATGATCCAGAAGATGCTGCTTGGGAAAACTATCAGAAGCGAGAATTTTTCTATAGCATTGGAAGGTTATCAGAATCTGAATACCGTGCCAAGCGGATTCGCAGTCTTGGCGGGGTTACTCCAGCTAGGGACACATGGAGTGCTGGAAATTTCCATATTGATGATAGGTTGTTTCACTACTTTCTGGTGTATATTTTGTTTCCTAGAGCAGGGAATCATTGTACGGTGACCGACCTAGAGCTTCAAATCATCTATGCAAGGAAAAATGGAATCCCGGTCAATTGGGCAAAATTGATTGTGATGCATATGCTAAAAGTTGCCGCAAGGGCCACTTTTCTACCATATGCATATTTCATTACAAGGATTATGGAAGCTTATGATATAGATTTCACTGGATTTGAGCGAATTGAAATGGATCCAATCTCCACTAGGATCTCCATCAAAAATGTTGATTCAAGGATGGGTGTTCATTTCAATGCTGAAGCAAAAACCATAACTTACATTGGAGAAGATGTGGTCGGCGATGAAGGTCAAAATGCAGATGAAGAAGACCATGAAGTTCCTCCTGCTGCTGCTGCTTCTGGTCCCACAAATCAAGATGTTATGGATTTCATGACGCAACAGTTTGCTTCTCTCAATTCTAACATCAATGCTCGATGGACGGAGATAACTGACTCTACCTCATCTCGGATAGATGCTTTTCAGAATGATGTGAACCAACAATTTTCATATCTTTATTCACATCTTCATATCCCTCCATACGACCCAACCAATCCTGCACCTCCGCCTCCTCAATACACCGAACCACCTCTTCAACAACAATTTCCTTATCAAGGACCTTTCTAAAATGTTCTTGATCAATGTTATTAAATTCTTAGTATAAGTATCATTATGGCTTTTGTCGTGTTTTATTCTGTTCATTTTATGTATTGTGTTCTTAAAACTTTGTTCGATAATTTTGAATGTTTTGTGTTTTTTTATTCATGTTCCTATACATTTCTTTCTGGTATACTTTCTTGTTGCATCTTTCCCTTCTTTTTGATAATGTCAAAGGGGGAGAAGGATGTAATAGCACTTTATGGTTGTTTGTTTTCATTGTCTTTACAGAGCAAACTTTCAAAGCTTTTTCTCCATAGGGGGAGAAATCTTCTCAGGGGGAGAAAACACCTTTTGCTCAAATTCTGATCAACACATAAAGGAAAATGGTTTGTCATCATCAAAAAGGGGGAGAATGTAATCTCAAGCCTCAACTCAACTTTAGTTTTGATGAAAGACAAACAAGCTAGTGTGATGAAAGACAAACAAGCATTGTGGAAAGAAGGAAAAGAAGTGGAAATCATCTTAAAGCATCATTCACTCAAAGCTTCAAGGAACTTGGCAAGCAATCAAGTATATCAATTCTCAATTAAACTACATTGATTAGAAATGCTCAAAAATGATATACACACTTGCCACATCACTTCAATTATATTTCAAAACAATTTTTAAGTTTTTCTCTGCTGTAAATCGATTGACATCTTGTGTAAATCGATTTACACATGCTTTTTCAAAAACTGTTTGCTCCTGCCAGCAATCGATTGACATGTTGTGTAAATCGATTGATCACAGAACAAACTGATTTTTTAACACATGTAAATCGATTGACACAACATGCTAATCGATTTACACTTCAAACTTTTTGAAATTCTGAACGTTACAAACACGTGCAATCGATTTGCATGTTATGTTAATCGATTTGCACATTGAAAATTTTGAAAAATCTGAAATGGTTTCAAGATATCCTTCATACCTTTTCTCCAATGGTTGCATGATCAAACATTGCATCTTGTCAAGTTTTACAAACAGAAAAGTGTCCTTTTGGAAAGGTATCTTGATTACTATATATTGCAAAATATTTTCAAATCATAAACAACTCTTCTCTTGCAATAAAATCTGAACTTTGTAAAATATTCAAACTTCATATTTCTTAACTTTTAAGAACAAAGATTTTCTGCACTTTCACACATATAAAGAACAGAAATCTTTGAGCATTATCTAACCATTGTGTTACAGTTTGAATTGCTTACAAGAGAAGAAAGAAGAAACTTCAAAGAAGTCACTCTAAGTGATCAACATCTTTCAAGAAATCATACTTCATAAAAACATACAAAGTGTAACTTATTTCCAGGATTGTTGGAATTAAGTATTAGATTATTTTTTGTTCCTTGTTGTCCATTGTTGGAAACAAGAGGTATCTTTTGAGAGGATTGTTCTCATTAGACTTATTGGAAATCCAAGAGGGTGTTCTTGGTTATTTGTTAGGTTCTTTAGTGGATAAGACTAGGAAGAGTCTTGTAAAAGTTCTAACAATATAGTAAAATCTCTTGCGTGTTTGCAAGGGGACTGGACGTACTTCCGGGTTGTGGAAGGAACCAGGATAATTCTCCGTGTCTCTTTACTTTCTGCACTTTACAGTTTTCAAAGCACTAAATCAAAACCAGAAAGTATAAAATAAGTCAAAAATCGACCATCACCTAATTCACCCCCCCTCTTAGGCGCAATCTTAATCTTACAATTTTTACTTACCTCTTCCTTTTCCAAAATGCACGTGAGATGCATTGGAGTCTTTGAGGGCTTACATTCTGAGAAGTAAAATTTCTTCAGAAGTTCTCTGACATATTTTCTCTGATGAATGTAAGTTCCTTCTAGAGTTTGGTTTATTTGAATGCCCATAAAAAATTTAAGTTCCCCCATTAAGCTCATCTCAAACTCTTCCTGCATGCACTTAGCAAATTCTCTTCCCAGAGAAGGTTTAGTGGATCCAAAAATGATATCATCTACGTAAATCTGAAAAATTAAAATGTCATTCTTAAATGTCTTACAGAAAAAGGTTGTGTCCACTTTCCCTCTAGTGAATTCCTTTTCTAACAGGAAGTTACTTAGTCTTTCATACCAAGCTCTGGGAGCTTGTTTTAGACCATAGAGTGACTTCTTTAATTTGAAAACATATTCTGGGTGTTTGGAATTTTCAAACCCATGGGGTTGGTGCACATATACCTCTTCATTTATGTAACCATTTAAGAATGCACTTTTGACATCCATCTGATACAAAGTGATGCTATTATTGACAACAAATGAGATTAAGAGTCTGATAGATTCTAAACTGGCGATTGGAGCAAAGGTTTATGTATAGTCTATCCCCTCTTGCTGACTATAACCTTGTGCCACCAGTTGTGCCTTATTTCTGATGACTTCTCCTTGCTCATTCAGTTTGTTTCTGAACACCCACTTTGTTCCAATGACATTGAATACTTTTGGTTTGGGAACTAGATCCCATACGTCATTTCTGGTGAAATGATTTAATTCCTCCTGCATTTCCAGAATCCAGTCATTGTCCAGAAGAGCTTCATCAATTGGTGTTGGTTCAATCAATGAGACAAGTCCCATGAGGGATTCTTCAGAGTTTCTGAATGTTGATCTTATTCTGATTGGATCATTCTTCTTTCCTAGGATCTTATCTTCTGGGTGAGCTATGCTGCTTCTGGATAACCTTTTATGGAGTTGATCAACAGAAGGTATTGGAGCACTTGTAACATTTCTTTCTGAAGTTGTTGGAGCGTCTCTGCTGGGAACTTCTGATGAGTTGTCTTCAGTACCTGTAAATTCAACTTCTATATCTACAAAAGATTCATTCTGCTTTGAATTTTGAGGGTCAAGCTTATCATCAAATCTAACACTGATTGACTCTTCAACAATCTGTGTTTATGTATTGTATACTTTGTACCCTCTTGAGCGTTCAGAGTATCCTAACATAATACATTTCTGTGCTTTAGAGTCAAACTTGTTCATATGATCTTTAGTATTCAAAATAAAACATGTGCATCCAAAAGGATGGAAATAAGAAATGTTGGGCTTTCTGTTCTTCCACAATTCATATGGAGTCTTTTCCAGAATAGGTCTTATAGAGATTCTATACTAAATGTAACAAGCTATTTTAATTGCTTCTGCCCATAAGATCTTAGCAATGTTAGTCTCATTGATCATGGTTCTGGCCATTTCTTGCAATGTTCTATTCTTTCGTTCTACAACTCTATTTTGTTGGGGAGTTCTAGGACAAGAGAAGTCATGCAAGATGCCTTTTTCATTAAAAAATGTTTCAAATTTTTTATTTTAAAATTTTCTCCACCATGATCACTTCTGACTTTGACAATTCTAAGATCCTTTCCATTCTGAACTTGGTTACAGAATGCAATGAACACAGAATGTGACTCGTCCTTGTGTATTAAGAACTTTACCCATGTCCATCTTCTATAGTAATCTATGATCACTAACCCATACTTCTTGCCACTAACAGACGCAATTTTCACTGGTCCAAATAAGTCTATGTGCAGAAGTTCTAATGGCCTAGAGGTGGAAACAACATTTTTAGCTTTAAAAGCAGGTTTTGCAAATTTTCCTTTCTGGCATGCTTCACACAGAGCATCTGAGCTAAACTTCAGATTAGGAAGTCCTTTGACCAGATTGAGTTTGTTAATCTGAGATATTCTTCTCATACTAACATGCCCCAATCTTCTGTGCCAGACCCATTGCTCATTGTTAACAGAGGGAATAAATTTTACATTCTTACTTTTTAGTTCAGAAAGTTTTATCTTATAAATGTTGTTTTTCCTCTTTCCATTAAAAAGGATAGTTCCATCTTTCTGACTAACAGCTTTGCATGAATTTTGATTAAAGATTATATCATAACTATTATCACTTAATTGACTTATAGATAACAGGTTATGCATTAATCCATCAACTAAAAGCACATTATTGATAGAAGGGAGATTACCATTACCTACTATTCCAGAGCCAATGATCTTTCCTCTTTGGTTGCCTCCAAAGCCCACGTAGCCTCCAGGTTTAAGTTCCAGGCTTAGGAACATATGCTTTCTTCCCGTACCATGACTGGTGTTTTAGCCTTGCTGCTAAAGATATCAGCTACATATATAATTTTGTCCTTAGGTACCCATATCTTTTTGGGTCCTGGTTTGTTAGTTTTACCAAAATTCTGTTTGAATTTTGGTTTGACAGAGTAATCATTACTAGTGTATTTTAGGTCATGTGTGTGCCCATATGTGAAGTATGATTTTAGTGGTGTGCGTTTTATAACAAGGTCCATGACATTCTTAGGTGGAGATACCTTACCTTGGTATCCTATTCCTTTTCTGCCATTCCTGCTAACTCCATAGATCATTGAAGCCATCTTGCTTCTATCTATGTTTTTAGCCAGAAACTTCTGAAAGCTGTGATCATATTCTTTAATGATCTTATCAGCATTACTGGGAGTCTCTGAGATTATTTCTTTCTGAGAGTTTTGTAAATCATTTTCTAATTTTAAAATATTTTCTTTTAACTTAGAATTTTATAATCTAAGACTCTCAGTCTTTTCAGAGTCAGAGACAAGATCCCTTTTCAGGTTCTTGAATTTGACTCTGATTTGCTGATACCTTTCTAGAATTTCATTCAGAGTTTCTGCAAGTTCAGCCTTAGTAAAATTAATAGTGAAATCAGGGAATACCTCTTCTGTGTCT
Source organism: Vicia faba (assembly GCA_948472305.1). Classification (NCBI taxonomy): domain Eukaryota; kingdom Viridiplantae; phylum Streptophyta; class Magnoliopsida; order Fabales; family Fabaceae; genus Vicia; species Vicia faba. The sequence goes on from OX451737.1 coordinate 1,535,833,139, forward strand.
GATTTTGAGTCTGAACCAGAAGCTTTGCTGTCTTCTATCACATTTGCCATGAGAGATATGTTGTCTCTTTCATCATCTGACTCTGAGTCAGCATCAGAAGTGTCTGAATCGTCCCATGTTGCCATGAGCCTTTTCTTCTTCTCCTTCAAGAACTTATTTTTGGGCTTCTCCTTCTGAAGCCTTGGACATTCACTTTTGTAGTGCCCTTGTTCATTGCACTCATAGCAGATGATGTCTTTGTTATTTGACTTTCTGTGTCCTGAAGAAGCTTCAGATCTTATGTGTCCAGAGGAGGACTCAGACTTTCTGTATCTGGAGGAGGATTCATTTTCATTTTCTAATCTTCTCGGGTTTCTGAATTTTCTTTGTCTCTACTTCCACAATTGATTGACCCTTCTGGAGAGAAGAGACAATTCGTCTTCTTCTGATGAGGATCCATCAGAGGTTTCTTCCATAGCATGCAAAACCTTAGAATCCGATTTTTTGTTAGGTTTTAATGCTAGAGGCTTACCTTGCTTTTGAGGCTCGTCTTCTTCTAGCTCAATCTCATGACTTCTGAGGGAGCTGACAAGTTCCTCCAGAGATATCTTGTTGAGATATTTAGCTAGCTTGAGTGCAGTGACCATTGGCCTCCATTGCTTGGGTAGACCTCTGATGATCTTCTTTACGTGATCAGCAGTAGAATATCCTTTGTCAAGAAATTTCAGCCCAACAACAAGAATCTGGAATCTTGAGAACATTGCTTCTATGGATTCACTGTCTTCCATCTTGAATGCTTCATATTTTTGAATGAGCGCAAGGGCCTTGGTTTCTTTGACCTGTATGTTGCCTTCATGCGTCATTCTCAGAGATTCAAACATGTTTTTGGCTGTCTCTCTGTTTGAGATTTTTTCATATTCTGAGTATGAGATGGCACTGAGAAGTATTGTTCTGGCTTTATGATGATTTTTGAATTCATGTTTTTGCTGGTCAGACATCCTTTTTCTATCTATCTTCTGACCACTTTCATCCACAGGATGTGTGTATCCATAAATTACCATGTCCCATAGATCAGCATGATGAGCCAGAAAGAAGCTCTCAATTCTGTCTTTCCAGTAGTCAAAAATTTCTCCATCAAAGACTGGAGGTTTGCCGCTGATTCTGTCCTTGTCCTCATGATAATCATTATTAATGTTTTGGATTGGTCCCACCATAGTGTTTTTCTAAAGCTTGGATCTTGTACTGACACAGTTAAGTGTATGAACTCAGAACATGGCGCTCTGGTACCAATTAAAGAAGTGAAAAACACAAGAAGGGGGGTTGAATTGAAACTTAAAATCAAAAGCAGTAGACACGATATTTTTATCCTGGTTCGTTTGATCTCAAACTACTCCAGTCCACCTGCCAATGTGATTTCGTCTCTCTCCAACGAGGACTTAATTCACTAATCAAAACTTATTACAATACTACTTTGACAATTGCCAAAGTCTTCTTGAGTACAACCACAACCCGGTTTATCTCAAGGAAAACTAGCTTAATCAAGATAAAATAACATACTGTGTACTGTTGTTTTTATTTACAAAAATTGTATCACTACTGTGATATTTTACACAATTTGAGCGTATATGAGTTATGTACCCCAAAATTTGCCCTCCCATATTTCTCAAGACATGTCAAGAATAATCTTCAAGTTACTCAAGATGGCTCAAGAGTTGGACAGCTAAATCATCTCCTAAGGCAGTCAATTCAAAATTAGGGTTTTGTGTTTCATCAAGGTCCTTACATCCAAATGACCTCAAGTGCTCCCCAATGTCCTAATATGTTCTTAAGTTCATCCATGTCAAATTTCAAGCCTTGTAGAGGAAGTTTGGTCAGTCAATTGCTCAAGAGGTCCAAAAATCGACTATGCTAGGGCAAAAGTCAACTGTGACCCAAATACAGTCAAACCTCAAGATTTTTTGTAAACATTCTCATTTTGAAGGATAATTCATCATTTTATCAAGGGTTGATCATGATTCATCAAGGATTGCTCAAGATTCATCAAGATTCAAAAGTTGCTAAATTAGGGTTTTGCAGGAAAAGTCAACTCAACTTTGACCAGGCATAACTTTCTCATACTTTATGATAAATGACCCATCCAAAGCTCATTTTTAATAGGATAAAATTTCATACAATCCATATTCATACTCCAAGATCAAGAAATGCCCTCACAAAAAGTTACAAATTTGGACATTATAGGCCATTTTTGAAAGTTAACAAAAACACATTTTTCGAAAGCTTATAACTTGAGCATGGAATATCAGAATGAGATGATACCAAAATGGTTGGTTATATGACATCTCAAAGTTTCTAAAAAGTCCAAGAACACTTCCAAAAGTTTAAAATTGAAGAAGTTATGCATTGTTGAAGTTGGGCATTTTTCCAAAATTGCCAAAAGTCAACTATCCTCAAAACTCCAATTTTTGACAAAAGGGCCCACTTTTTTCCACTTTATTTGGTCTTGTCACACCACACACATGTACCATCTTCAATTTCATGTCCATTCATTTATTTTTCTATTTTATTTAATTTTTATTGAATTAATTCATTTTAAATCAATATTAATTCAAATAAAATCCAAAAATTGATAGAATAATATCTTTGTGATTGGTATAGACTTCAATTATCATCATGAACCAAATAAAATTCGTATCAAGCTTTGTTATGCACAAAAAATCAGATTTGGTACAATTATGGAAACTTTATCAATGGTGATCATATCAAATCCCAAACCTTGAATGCACATGGATTGAAAGCCCAACTCTTGACCTAATTCATTCCCTTATACACACACAAGCCATACACATCAAGAACACGAGCAAAGCACTGCAGAAACGGCAAAACCAGAATTGAAAAAAGTGTGAAAAAGTGGGAGATCAAAATCTTGGTTAAGGGACGATTCAATCCAAAATCTCCACATAGTCTTCTTGCCTGGTACCCAGTGGAGCTAAAGCGTCCAAAATAAAGTCCTGAAGCCATCTGAAACGCCCTGTAAGTGCTCACAAACATGGCCCTGTACATGGAATCTTGAATCATTTTCCTTGCATCTTTTTGCCAATTTTCTTGTACCATCATGCTTAACGTTTAAATTCCAACATTTCTGCATTATTCAATTTGATTTTCATAGCCTGTAAGGCCCTACCCGGAACTAGGGTTTGGGTTTCTTGTTTTTAGGTGTTTTGATTTCAGGGAAAATTGAAACAAGCCATGGCCATGGATGGATTTAGAAGAATGAGACGAACATGATGATGAGTTTGGTTTGCATTTTCGTGACCTAGAATGCATTATAGGATGATGCCACGAATTTTGATACGGAACCAAATCCGCAGGAAACAAACCAGGGCCATTTGGAGAAGATGACAACGTGGCTTGTCTTCATTGGCCATTTCAAATATGTTTAGCGCGTTTTTTTTAATTCCAGCATAATTGATTATTTTCATATATTATGTCCACTACTCATTCCACTAACAAAGAAGCACATTGGCTCATATGGCAAGCGTGTTGTTGCAAAGTTCCTTGGGACCTGGGTTCGAATCCCAGGTCCCCCAAAACATTTGTTTAATTTTTCTTCAGATATTCTCATGCAACGCTCAAAGTGTAGAACATCATATGCCTCATGGATCTAGGCGTCAGATGGCCTCTAGGCCAAATCCAAGGGTCCAGATTGCAAGCTCATCATACTCCAAGTCAACAAGCGCACACTGGATGGGAAAGGTCAAGGCAGGCTTGGACGTATTGGGCCTTTGAAACTGCAAATCACACCTCCTCTTGGGCCCGATACCCCTATTGGTCATTTCTTTTCTTTTTAAATTTTATTTATTTTACTTTTTTCATTTTATTATTCTTAATTAATTGCTAACCAAATAATTATTATTTTCTTCATAAAAACAGAAAACAAAAAAAATATTTTCACTAATTTCATTATTTTATTTTTTGTAAATAAATATTAACATAATTTATTTAGTTTTAAATAGGTGTAACATTTAACATTTTTGCAATAAATTAAAGTCAATTTAGAATATTAGGTTTTTAATAATTTTAATCATTTTATTTTATTTCCTTAAATATAAAAAAATACAAAAATATTTTCATTAATTAATTAAGTTAATTATTAACCTAGATCTAATTTCCATTTAATTCAAAAATAACAAAAATCTTTTCTTTAAATAAAAAGGGGTCAAAACCCTAAAAAATGCGGCGATTTAATTTTCCCGCACTTGTCTTATTTCTATCCAATATTGTAATTGCTTCCAGTATGTAATAGTTTCAATAGGACCTTTAATTATTTATCGCTTTTATTTACTTTCTGCAATTTAAATTAAAGGGTTTGTCTTTGGCGATGTAAATACCCGACGCCTTGTAATAGCTTAGATTTAATTTCCCGCAATTTAATTTCCGCACAATATTAACTGTTAGATGTTTGATAACTAGGCAATGCATGACAAGATCAATCTTTAATCTAAAATTAATATAGCTCACCCATGACATGTACAGATAAAATTAACCGAAATAACACACTCGCACATGCGCACTCTTAGGGTACACCTCGCTTGGTTGCCTCGAACATGGTCATTGAGTATAGGAAGTTTTAGAGGTCTTCCTCTTGTCCAAAGATCATAAGTTGCCTCGAAACGGTTGCCTCGGATAAAATGATCTAAGACATTAGGGTTACCGCTAAGGCGTCCTAACATTGCTTTAGTGACCACACGTCCCTTAATCGAATTGACCCCAAAACTCCAACGACGATGCTACCTACTCCTTAATAGTGGGATAGCATTGTCTAAAGGACACTTGTACATATTAATTCCTTTTTGAGTAGGTAGATGGTTCTTAAGTACTTTCTCCTTTTAAAACAAAACAAAACTTTTCGCACTTACACCCTCTTCAAAAACAAAAACTCTTTTCGAACCTACAAACACAAAGAAAAGCAAACTTTTGAAAACACAATGAGCAAGTACCTAAGAGCCCGTGGATAACCACAGATAGAAAGGGTGCTAACACCTTCCCTTTCTATAATCTACCTCCCGAACCCGAGAAATATCTCAAAAAGGAATTTTTCTGTGCTTTTGTCCATTCCTTGTTGGATAAAATAAAAGACGATGGCGACTCTTGCTTACCGCGACATTTTGCGAAAACAAACGCAAACGCGAACCAGCATTCCAAAATAGTCAGTTCTCATTCCCACCGATCACAATGAGAATATGAAAGTTTGCAGCATTTGAGAGGTATATGCAGTAGTGTCTCAAAATCGTAAACGATTTATCCTTTAGGCTTGTTTATATAGGCGTGGAAATCTTGTCCAACATAAAGCATGATAATGGACACTCAATGTTATATCCATATCGAGAAGATTCTTGTCTGAATGAAGACGTTGCATATGATGCTGTCTTAATTGAAAAGTAACGCTTAGAACTAGAATCTTGCATGTTGCATCTGCTTCAGAACATTGATGACTCATAGATGTGAGGATCTGATGGTATATTAAACTTCTGTTCAGAATCAGAGTATCATTTACTTTATTGCAGATTCTGATCATCATTCTTCAGAACATTCTTATGGTCTCAACTTGAAAGCTTCTGTAGCTTAATTTGATGTTATTTCAGTCGGAACTTCTGCATACAAAATAACACAAATTTAGAGTGCATATTTGTTATTTGTGTTTGTTATCATCAAAACTCTAATTAAGGGTTGTTGAATCAAACTATGTTCTAACAGTTGTCCCCCAGCGCGAGCACGACAAACAACTCTTTGGGCCCCTGAGGTAAAACCCAAACCAACCTTGTCAGATTTGTAGGGAATATCCAGAAGTTGGCCCCAAATTGTAAACCCACCTTCTTCTACTAATGCTTTGGCATCTTTTAGAGAAGCCATCTTCAACGGAGGTCTGGTAATCTTCGGGATATTGGTAGCAGTCTTGGTCGCATCAACTATCTGTGGAACCTCCTCAAAGTTCTGACAGGGGGTCTCAATAAACTCGCCGTCCATCTGAACGTACCTGGAAGTGTTCAGGTGGATCACCATGTATTCCTCCTTGCCATGGATTGTGATAATCTTTCCATTAACTGGGTACTTCAACATTTGATGCAGAGTTGAAGTAACAGCACTGACCCCGTAGATCCAAGGGCAACCCAATAAGCAGTAGTAAGACGTGTGGATATCCATCACGTAGAAAGTGAAGTTAAAAGTATGAGTACCAACTTTGAAAGGGATGTCCACCTCCTCGTGCACCATTGTGATACGGTGGGAGAACTGACTTGAAGGTTTTGCATTTGATTGCAAATATTGCGGTTAGCAAGAGTTGCCATCGACTTTTCTTTTATCCAAAAGGAAAGGTGAAAAATCACAGGAAAGAACTTTGAGATTATTTCTTGAGTTCGGGGGGTATATTATGAAAAGGGAAGGTATTATCACCCTTTTCATCCATGGTTTTCCATGGGCTCTTAGTTACTTGCTAGATCACTTGCTCTTGTTTGAAATTGTGCTTTGTGTGGTTTTTTGAAAGTATTTTGTAAAGAGACCATTGTTTAGGCAATCTTTGTAATGATTCTCGTTCGTAAGAATGTATACAAACATGTTTGATCTTTTGAAAAATGTTTTCAAGTTTGTAAGAGCTTTTGAAAGTGTAGGTGTTTCTTTTTTAAAAATAGCAAGGATGTTTTGGAGTTGAGAAAGTAATTAAGAGCATTCTACCTACTCAAAAGTCTTACATGTTCATTTCCTTTTCCTTTGACATTGTTATCTTACCATTGATTTGGTAAGTAACCCTATCTTTGGATGTAAACGGGACGGGCATGGGTCATCGTATAACCATGATTAACAATGTTGTAGGGTATCCTAGCATTCTCTTTTAGGAACCAAGATCATTTGAAAGGCAACTTAGATAGCGTCATCGAGGGACTATGATCTTATATTTTGTTTGTTTTTGCTAAGATACCTCACATGCATAATATGGTCATTTTGTAAAGGAAATCAAGTGGATTTACCCTAGGGGGTGCTTGTGTGCAAGTGTGTTGTTTTTCATGCTTGATTTTACCTTTGATTAGAGTTTTCTATTTGATTGGTTTTAGTCTTTCCATACAAACCCTAATTACTAGCAATTGTATATAAAGCGATAAATTGCGGAATTTAAAATTTACTATGTTATTACAATACTTGTGGGAGGGGGTGTACAAATTATAAATGGGGATTGCAAGAAAATAAACCTAATTAATCTATTACAACCATATTAAATTTATACAAGAATGCAAATGTGAAGAAAAGGGATATTTTTGTTTGGATTTTTTAGGAAAATGGAATTTGTTTTACCCTAATTAATTAAAAGAAAATAATTAATTAAAAGTAAAACCTAAATTTACTAAGAAAAGATTTTAAATAAAACCCTAAATCTATTAATTGATTAAAAAGAAATTAAGTTTATAAGAAAAGTATTTTTTTTTTTGGTATTTTTGTCTTGAAAATAAATTATAGAATTATAAAATATTTTTAGTCCTTTTTTTAAAAAATAATATATTTTAATGGTGTAAAAGAAAATAACTAAAACCTATTTTTAACTAAATTTACAAAGTATTTAGTGAAAGAAATAAAGTATGATAAAATAAAATAATTTTTCATGAGAAAAAATAAATAAACTATGTCAAAATATAAATCTACTATTTTTATATTTTTTATGATTTTTTAATATTAGAAAAATATTTAAGAAAATAAATAAATAAATAAAAGAAAAAAGATAATAAAATTGGGCCAAGGGTGTTGATAGCCTGCAAGGGTGGTTAGAGGTCAGGAAAAAAACATAGAGTCCCAAAGGGAGGCCCATCACCTACCAAAAAGAAAGTCAGAATGTATGGGAAAAAAAGGAAAAAAAATCAAAAGGGTACCATTGGGACTCGAACCCAGGTCCCTCTGGTTACAGGCGCATGCTTCTACCACTAGGGTGGCTATACATCCGTTTATATAAATCAAAAAATAAATACATATGGTAAACATGTTCCTGAGGCCAACTTCATCTTCAACCTCACGCCCATCCATAAGCTCTGTAACTCAATCAATCCTCAACAAAAATGAAAACTGTAAACATGAAACTTGTAGAAAATTTCCTCACGATTTCAGAAATGTAAAGCATTAAAACTATAGATCAAAGACAAACATGAATTTCATTGGCCCTAATTTGAACCCTAAAAATCTCAGAAATTTCAATCTTAAAATTCTCTAAGCTCAAACAAAATTAATGAAAACTATGAACATGGTTAGCTTTAGGGCAATGATGTCTACATGTTTCATTCATAAATAAATCATTGATGATGCCTGTATGAAAATTTCCAAAGTTAGAAAACTTACCTTGCAAGAGGGTATCAGGTTTGAAGTTTGAGTATCTCTCAGTGAGTTCCAATGATTGGGTTAGCTTTCTCAAGTTCCCAGGAAGCTAAAGGGATGCTTAGTTTGAACTGAAAGTGCCTGAGGAGTTCTGGAGAAGTCCAAGTGCAAAGCTCTATTTTTGAAAATGGTGGATGATGATGGAGGTGTTACAGTGGTGCTGCAGGGGTTGGGATTGTTTGTGTATGTTGTTTAGAAACTTTTGAAAGCAAAAGGCCAAGAAATGCACGAGTAGATTTGAGGATTGCCTTCAAAACTCAGAAATGACAAGTTTTGAAGTGTTTTTAGTGATTCTGTCTTCTAGGTGTTTTCAGGGCTTAAGCGTTCATGTAATTTGAGGCAAAATGGTTTTTGTATGTATAAGCAAAGAGGTTTGAGTGTATTGGAAAGTCAGAAGTACAAGTTACAAGTTATTTGCTAGGTTACTTGATTTTGAAGAAAAGTGGGAAAACAAGTTTCAAGAGGAGGTACAAGCATGGGCTGAGTGATTGTAAGTGTCTAAAACATTTCTCTTGTGTTATGATACATGTATGATCAAAAGAAAACAAGCGCAAGGCTCAAGAACAAGTTTTGTGCAAAAAGTCACTTTATCAAAATGGCAATGTGCACTTTCTTCCAAAAATGGATATAAAGCATGGCCTTGCATTGAATGCTTGAAATGAGACCTCTAAAAGATGTGCGAGCCATTAATTATGGAGTTCCTAACAAGTTTGAGGCCTGCAAAGTAGAGGTTATGCAACACAACTTTGAATTTTGAATTTGTTCATCACAAAATGACTTGTAATTCAAGTGATAAAATCTTAACTTCATCTCTTCAATTCTCCCTACTCAAAAATGATCTCAAGGATTTCTTTGACATTTTGGAAAGCTTGCAATGTGCTATAAAATCCATCTTTGAATCACTTTTGAATATTCCCCTTGGAACTATATGAAAAAGTGCCATGAAGTTGGGTCAAAATCCTGACCAAATTAGGGCAAAAATTTCACTAAGTGTTTTGTTTCATGACCATGTATTTTTAAAATTATAACTTGAGATCCAAGCACTTTTGGAAGAAGTTGTGTGAATAAAAGTTGTAGATTTCATGGAGATCTACAACATTCATGTTGGAAGTTTCTCTTGAATCATCTTGCATCATGGTGAAAAGTTTGCTCAAAGTTGTGAAAAAAATAAGAAATTTCCAACACCTAGAAAAATTTCTAAGTTTAGAAATTTTAACTTTTCAAAATGAAATCTTGAATTTTGGATTTCTTGATGAATAAGTTTCATATTTGACATGTTTTGATGAATTGTGATCTTTGACATTGAATTTTGACCAAAAAGTCAAAGTTTGACTTTTCAATATACAGTTGACTTTTGATCAGTTGACTGAAAATTCATCTGTCAATCCATTGGACTTGCTATGTTTTGAGACATTTCATTAGGTCAAAATGATTTAATTGGACTCTTTAGATCATGCCTTAAACCAATTGATCATTTTCTAGGTCAAAAATTAGAAATTTCCCTTTCCTAGTCAAAACCCTAATTTTGACCATTTTGTCCTTTTGAGGATTTGATCAAATTTCTTGAGGAATTGTGGTCCAAACTTGATCAAATGATACATATGAGTTTAAAATGTTGATTTGGATAAAAAATTATGAAGTTTGACTGTAAATTGGCTATAGTTGACTTTTTCCCAATATAGTGTGATCCAAAGCTTGAAACTTTACATGAGTAATCTTGAGGGTCCATAATGATCCATGAAAGTCATATGGGGTATTGGAAGTTCAAATATCCTTGTGCAATCTCAAACCCTAATTTTGGCCATCAATGCTTAAGGAGGTGTCTTGATCTGATCAACCTTAGTGCAGTCTTGAGCCAAAGGAGATCTTGTGAGAAAAATTCTTGATAAGTGAGAGGGAAAATTTTGGAGTACAACAGCTGCCCCTGTTCAATCTTCTTAAGCCTGAAGAGTTAGAATGGCTAGTTTTGCCATTCGTGACTCGAAGGTCGAAGATGATTGGACACTAGAGTGCCCAGAAAGTTACACTCGGTGATGTGATGGTCGATGGTAGGGGGAATGGGCTTAAAGGTGCCATTTGGAGAGATAATGGAAAGTTGTTGGAGATGGGCTTGTAGATGCCATCCAGAAATGATTGTAGGACTGTATCTGAAAGAGAATCTGAATGAGTATCAAAATGGCATCCGTGTCTGGAGCGTATCTAAACTGTATCTAAAAGCTGAATCTGAATGAGTATCAGGATGGCATCCGTGTGTGAAGCATATCTAAACTGTATCTGAAATCTGAATCTGAACGAGTATCAGAATGGCATCCGTTTTTGGAGCGTATCTGAACTGTATCCGAAATCTGAATCTGAATGAGTATCAAAATGGCATCCGTGTCTGGAGCGTATCTGAACTGTATCTGAAATCTGAATTTGAATGAGTATCAGAATGGCATCTGTGTCTAGAGTGTATCTGAACTGTATCTGAAAGCTGAATCAGAATGAGTATTAGTATGGAATCCGTGTCTAGAGCGTATCGGAACTGTATCAAAAGTTGAATTTGAAGAACCCGTATTAGATTTCTTCAGTTGGTCGTGTAGATAATTGTCTTGGCTTGTCTTAGGTATCAATTTCTGACCTTTGTAATTTGTTGATGATAGTCATTTGATTAATCTTATCCTGAAAAGGGTAAAACATTAGTTGTATGCAATGTCATGATGTTTGAAATGCATGGTAAAATGAGATTGTGATACATGCATTCGTGTTATCGATGTTTATGATATATGGATGTGATGTATGTATATGTGAGCTAATCTGTTGCACTGCTTCTTGGATTTGGGGAAAATAAATCCCTGACTGCTGCTGAGGATACAAAGTGTAAGTCTTCATGTTTTGATGAAGTTCCACTTAGAGAAATAAACTCTGTTGTAAGGGAAATGTCGTAGACTGCCTATTAAATCCTGTTGGGGAATCTTGAGAAATTTGGCGACTTCTACCGGGGAGTGATAGCTGGAAGTTTTGTTTCGCTGGGGATTAAACTGCACACTGCGGGGAATTTTTATGGAAAAAACTTAGATAGATTTCCATATCCCTTAAAGCCATTAGTGATTGTCTTTCTATTTTGTTTATTTGTAAAGAGTAGTTATTTTTAAATGCATATGTTCAAAAATAAATCATTGGACGTTTTTTGTAAACAAAGCACAAGAGTAAAGAGAAACAGATAGTTTTGCACTTTCAAAGGGATATCTTTGTATTGACTTTGAGTAAGTATTTTTGTACAATGAGAAAAACATTCTAGTAAGAGAATGTCGTTGTAAAAAATGAAAATTTGATACAAAGAAAAGATAGCTATATGCAATAATTCCATGGGGTTCCCATTTCGCTATAGCCTTCGTGTCTCTGAGCATCTTGTTTATTTGTTGCCTTGTCCGAAGCTGATTGAATTGATCAGAAATGTCGAGTTTGTGAGTTGTCCGTAAGGTGATCCAATGCTACATAGTCATACGTTTTTAATTCTCTAACTTTTGCCTGGACCTCCCTTTCGGGTTTTCAGTCCGTCGGGATACCCCTTTTTGCCCAAGTCGCCCTTTCGGGTTTTCAACTTGCCAGGTGTACAGGTTTTTTTGTTTTTTATCCCTAATTTTTGCCTGAACCTTTTTGGTTCGCCGGGATGCCCTTGTTTTGCCTAGGTGTGTCAACCTAGCGGGTCTCTTATGTGTAGTATCTTTTGACTATGTCTGCGTTCACAAGGTGTGGTAGGTCGTCGCCATCCATGGTGGTCAAGATCATTGCTCCACCAAAGAATATGCTTTTAATCACAAACGGTCCTTCGTATCTAGGAGTCCATTTGCCCATGGGGTCACCTTGCGGTAGTATGATGCGTTTGATCACCAAATCCCCAACTTGATATACTTGGCATCTGACCTTTTTGTTGAAAGCCTTGATCATTCGTTTTTGATACATTTGACCATGACAAGAAGTAGTAAGCCTTTTCTCATCAATCAAGTTTAGTTGATCAAGTCGAGTTTGGGTCCAATCTTCTTCATTCAGATCTGCATCCTTTATAATTATTAGAGAGGGGATCTGGACCTCAATAGGCAAGACAGCCTCCATGTCGTATACCAAAGAATAAGGTGTTGCCCCAGTTGATGTTTGTGCTGTGGTACGATACCCGTGGTGAGCGAATGGTAGCATCTCATGCCAGTATTTGTATGTGACTGTCATTTTCTGTATGATCTTTTTGATGTTCTTATTTGCGGTTTCGACAACACCATTCATCTTTGGCCGGTAAGAGGAAGAATTGTGATGCTGGATCTTGAATTGTTCGCACAGGGCGGTGATCATAGTATTATTCAGATTCGTACCATTGTTTGTAAAATAGTCAATGGCCACTAAGATGAATCCGTGTCCATTGGAGGCGGTTGGCTTGATTTCCCCAATCATATCAATCCCCCACATAGCAAAGGGCCAAGGAGCCATCAAGATATTCAGAGGAACCAGAGGTACGTGCACTTTGTCAGCATAGATCTGACAATTATGGCAGGTTCGAGAGTGTTGATAGAAATCTGCTTCCATGGTAGACCAGTAATAGCCTGCCCGTAGGATCTTTTTTGTCATCGTATGCCCACTGGAATGAGTGCCAAAAGTTCCCTCATGTAGATCAGCCATGATCTTTTCCGCTTCAACCTTATCTACACACCGAAGTAACACAGAGTCATGGTTGAGTTTGTAGAGAATGCCTTTACTAAGGAAGTATTTAGAAGAGAATCTCCTTAAGAACTTCTTATCATTGACTGAAGCTCCTTCCGGATATTCTTGAGCCTTGAGATACCTCTTCACTTCGTGAAACCAAGGTTGGTCCACTACTTCTTCAGTATTAATCTCGTGATAATGAGTTGGTTCATCCATTCGTTCAACGGTAATTTGGGGAGCCTCGTTATCCCATTGAAGTTTAAACATGGATGACATCGTGGCTAGTGCGTCTGCTAGCTGATTTTCTTCTCGCGGGACATTCTCAAAGGTAATCTTCTCAAAATTTGGGATTAATGTCAACACATGTTCTTTGTAGTGGATAAGGTTAGGGTGTTTGGTGTCCCATTATCCTTTGATCTAGCTGATGACCAAAGCCGAATCTCCGAATACATTTAAGGATTTGATCCCTAAATCTATGGCAGCTTTGAGACCAAAAATGCACGCTTCGTATTATGCCATGTTATTTGTACAATTGAAGAAGAGTCTTGCAGTAAAGGGAATATGAAATCCTTCAGGAGATATGAGTACAACACCAATACCATTGTCGAGTGCATTGGATGCCCCATCAAAAACCAAGGTCCATCGGGATCCTTGTTCAGGTTTGTCATATGGTTTGAATTCTTCACAGTTGTTTACCATCATGATGTCTTGATCTCGGAATTCGAACTTCATGGACTGGTAGTCTTCCAAAGCTTGGTGAGCTAGGTGATCAGCTAGTACACTGCCCTTTATTTCTTTCTGGGTAGTATACTGTATGTCATATTTTGTCAGGATCATCTTCCATCTCGCTATTCTCCCAGAGAGAGCAGGTTTCTTGAAGATGTATTTTATTGGATCCATTTTAGATATCAACAAGGTAGTATGGGTCAACATATATTGTCTTAGCCGACGAGCAGCCCATGCCAGAGCGCAACAAGTTTTCTCGAGCAGTGAATATCTTGTTTCACAGTCGGTAAACTTTTTACTCAGGTGATAAATATCATACTCTTTTCGGCCAGACTCGTTATGCTTCCCCAGTACACACCCCATTGAATTTTCCAAAACAGTTAGATACATGATCAAGGGTCTTCCCTCGATTGGTGGCATCAAAATCGGAGGCTCTTGCAGGTATTCTTTGATCTTGTCGAAAGCAATTTGGCACTCATCATTCCATTTGACTACTTGATCTTTCTTTAGTAATTTGAAGATTGGTTCACAAGTAGATGTCAGGTGAGAGATGAATCTGGAAATGTAGTTTAAGCGTCCCAAGAATCCTCTGACTTCCTTCTCGGTACGAGGAGCAGGAATATCTTATAATGCTTTCACCTTGGCGGGATCAACTTCGATACCTTTATTGCTGATGACAAATCCTAGGAGCTTACCAGACCTCACCCCAAATGTGCATTTATTTGGGTTAAACCTCAGCTTGTATTTCTTTAGTCTCTTAAACAGTTTCTGTAAATGATCAAGATGCTCTTCTTCTGTTTGAGATCTAGCTATCATGTCGTCCATATAGACCTCTATTTTGTGATGTATCACGTCGTGAAATAAGGCTACCATGGCACGCTGATAGGTTGCCCCAGCATTCTTCAATCCGAATGCCATAACCTTGTAGCAGAATGTGCCCCACTGTGTGACAAAGGTTATTTTCTCCATGTCTACAGGCGCCATTTTGATTTGGTTGTAGCCTGAGAAACTGTCCATGAAGGAAAACACTTTGTGTTGTGGCATATTGTCAACTAGAATATCAATGTGGGGAAGTTGTAAATCATCCTTAGCGCTCGCCCGATTCAAATCTCTGTAGTCCATGCACATTTATACCTTGCCGTCCTTTTTAGGCACGGGAACAACATTGGCAACCCATTGTAGAAAGGAAGTGACGGCCAAGAATCCGGTGTTGAATTGTTTCATGACTTTTGCTTTGATCTTCTCTGACATGTCTGGTTTCATGCGACAAACCTTTTGTTTTACCGGTGGACAGTCTTCTTTTGTTGGTAGACGATGTACTACGATATCTGCATCAAGTCCTGGCATGTCTTCATACGACCAGGAAAAGACCTCAACATACTCGTGTAGCAACTGAACTAGACGTTCTTTGACACTGGGTTCCAGATTGGCACCCACCTTGACTTCTCTTTTGTCTTCTTCGGTACCTAGGTTAATTGTATCCACTGGTTCTTCATGGGGATGAATGGTCCTTTCTTCTTGTTGTAGTAACCTGGCGAGTTCTCCTTGTACTTCACAATCTTCCTCACCTTCGTCTTCGGCTTGGTAGATTAGATTTTCAGAGTCACAAAAGGCCATAGCAGAACCATTACCCATGGGATCCCGAATGGATGTAGACCTGCATTGTAAGTGTGAGTGAGTGTAAGAGTATAGCTATCTTTGAAAGAAATTAAAATGTAAAAAGAAAAACAATGAGCATAAAATTTGTATGCAAAAACGTCCATGATTCATTGATGTCATATGGGAATGAGATAATAACTCTTACAAATGGACCATTGTGCCTCAGGTAAGACACAAGGTTTTAAGAGTCTGAATTGTTTTAATATTACAGATCCGACAAAATTTAAAGATAAATTACTATGGGATAAAAGTGATTGGGATGAAATCTCTAGCATCCAAGTTGCTAAGCCCTCCACTGACAGTTAGGTAAATCCAATCCTCCAGGTTATAGTTGTCTTCATCATCCTCCACTGCATTGACTTCGCGGTTGCTGATCTTCAAGGGTGGTCCTCCGACAGGAGCGCGATGTACAACTTTCTGGGCTCCTGAAGTGAAACCCAAACCGAATTTGTCAGATTTGTATGGGATATCTGGGAGTTGTCCCCAAATAGTACACCCACCTTCTTCCATCATTGCCTTGGCATCCTTCAAAGATGACATCTTGAGCAGAGGCCTTGTAATATTGGGGACTTGAGACACAGCCTTGGTTACTGCTACAGTCTGCGGGACTTCTTCAAAGTGCTGGAGTGGAGTTTTAATAAATTCCCCATCTAATTCCATATATCTGAAGGAATTTAGATGGATGACCATATACTCTTCTTCTCAATGAACGGTGATGATTTTCCCTTGAATTGGATATTTCAGCACTTGATGCAACGTAGAAGTAACGACACCAGCATTGTGAATCCATGGTCGGCCTAATAAGCAGGAAAATGAAGGGAGAATATCCATTACATAAAAAGTTGAATCAAATGTTTGGGTTCCAACTTTTATGGGGATGTCCACTTCCCCATGCACCATCCTTTTTGAGCAGTCAAAGGTTCTCACTGCTATGTTGCTCGGTTTCAATGTTAATCCTTCATAGTCAAGCCTATCAAGATCCTTTTTAGGTAACACATTCAGAGACGAACTCGTGTCCACCAAAACATGAGCCAAGGTCGTGCCCTTGCATTCCACTGAGACATGCAACGCCTTATTATGCTTCCTCCCTCTTGGCGTTAATTCAGCATTTGAAAAACCTAAGCCATTATCTACAGTCAAGCTAGATACGCAGTCTTGGAACTGATCGGCAGATGTTTCTTGGGGTACATGGGCAGTTTTCAGGAATTTTACCAAGGCCTTTGCATGAGCCTCAGAATATAATAATAAGTACAGCATGGAAATTTTTGATGGATTTTGCCCCAGTCGCTCGACTACATTATAGTCGCTTCTTTTTATGATATTTAGAATTTCCTCCATCTCTTTTCGGGAGGTCTTAGGGATAGCTATTAATTATGCCTTCGTCCGGACAGGCTCAACCAGAATACCTTTACCTCGAGTCTTGGTTGACTCGGCAGCAGGAATGTCAGTAGGGGTGATAACAAGGATTGTAACAGTTTTGTCAACAGGAGTATTACCAGAGATGATTGCAGGATTAGAACTAGCCTTTGGAGGAGAAGCAACAATAGGAATGATTACGGGTCCAGAAATAGCTTTGGGAGGAGAAATTTCTGAAGAGAAAACCCTTCCACTGCGGGTTATCTTGCTAGTCCCTATAATTTTACTGATATCGGAGTCAACTTTCTCAGAACTTGAATCTTCAGCAGCTGGCCAATCTTGCTTGATACCGTGGTAGTAGACATCACCTCCATAATTCCATGGGACGGTTTTATCTGACGAATACAGGATTGGTCCAAGCATTGTAATTATCAAAGGAGATACTTTAGGAACTGATGTAATTCTAACGGGTCTTTTGGTGGAGACCCTGGAAGAATTTTCAGAAATGGTCACGATGAAAACATCATTATAAGATACAGTTGGACTTGAAGTCTTCTCGAACAAAATCTCCTTGTTATCTATTAGGCATTGAACGCCTGCTTTTAAGAACAGACAGTTGGTTGGTGAGGATAAACAAAAATGACAACTTTTATCACAGCCTGGGAATACACCGGCATTCAACAAATTCTTTTTGATAGCTAGGAGTGGGGTCATAATTTCATCAACTGAAGTAACAAACATATCTTCCTCAACGGCGTTGACATCACGGCCATGTTTGGGCGTATGTGCAGTAATAACATTGGGAATTTCTGGCGCATCGAATTCAATCTCTTTGGCTTCAAGAAGGTCTTGTACTTTGTTCTTTAGAGCCTAAGAGTTGTTAGTGTCATGGTCGGGACTCTCGGAATGGTATGTGCAGCGAGCATTAGGATGATATTGAGGAGAGGTTGTGTTAGGGTTCTTTGGAGCTTCTTTCAAAGTCACTAGATTGGATCTTAACAAATGTGGCAATACTTGAGATAATGTCATATTAATTTGGGTGAATTGTCTGACTGGTCTTTCCGTTCTTGGCTGGTTGCTTCTTCACTGAGCAGGGGCAAGTTTAGGAATCACGAAAGCCCCCACCATTGGACGGTGTTCAGTCCTATCTTGATTTCTCTGAGGATATACAACAACAACTTCTTTCTTTCCAATGAATGGTTTCCTTACAGCAATAGAGGATGCATCTTTTTGAATCTTCCCATTCTTTATCTCGGCTTCCAGCCTTTCTCTGGTTAATATAAATTCAGTAAAACCCGCCAAAGAGCTCCCAATTAAGTGATTGAAGAAAGGTCTGGACAAGGTGCCCAAAAACATGTCTACTAATTATATTTCATATAGGGGAGGTTGGACCCTTCCTGCTAAGTCCCTCCATTTTTGCGCATAGTCTTTGAAGCCCTCACTTGAAACCATGGCCATACTCTAGAATTGTGTACGGGTGGGAGCAAGATCAGCGTTGTATTGGCATTGTTTATAAAAGGCAGCAGTAAGATCTTCCCAGTTATGAACATTAGCTCTTTCTAACTGATAAAACCAATCAAGTTGAGTTCCAGACAGACTGTCTAGGAAGAAGTGTACCCATAAATCCTTGTCAGCGGTATGAGGCTGGATTTTCCTCACATAGGACCGAAGATGCATTTTGGGACATGAAACTCCATCGTATTTGGCGAACACCGGTGATTTGAATTTTGGAGGAATGATTATCCCAGATACTAACCCCAACTCCTCAAAGTCCAATCCAGACACTTTTTGGATTTCCATTGCATTTAACCGTTCTTCTAGATACTTATACTTGTCGTCGACTGGAGGGTATTGTTCTTCAGAATAATCTTATTCTTCCTCTTCCTTTTCTGAATCTGGCTGGACAACTGCTTCCTTGCCATTCCTATCTTGATTGTCTTTCTCACCAGATGACGTTGCAAAGTCCAGGGTCCTTCTTGCTTGTCCTTGGAATCTTCTTCCCATGTTCAGAACTCCGGTTATTTTCTTTTTCTTCTTTTTCTTTTCAACCAGCAAGGTCTTCAACTCTTCTAATCCTTTGGCTAGAGTTAAGAACATCTGTTGAAACTGAGCATTTTGTGCTTGGAGGTCCTCCACCATTTTCTCGAGATCTATCTTACTGAAATAAACAATAGAAAGATGAGGAGACTTGTTGGAAGAAACCTACTTATGTTATGATGAATGGTAAATGCATATGTAATTATTTCAAGGATTTTGAAGATTCAAATTTGTTTTAGACAAAAAGGAAACACACGTTATATTAATAAATTAAAGCTTGAGTACATCAATGCTTCTTTGGGCAAAATAATACAAAAACTCTAAGATAAAAAGGTAGTACGCATCCTCTTTGGTGCGATGTAGGCATTCAGCGTCTACTCCTCATGAAGTTGCTTAGTGAGTTCCAAAACCTTCTTCTCGCTAGCGTAGAATTGGGCCTCGAAAGTATCTCGCTCCCCCTTGAGTTTTATCCAATCTCTTTGTAAATCTTCAAGAGAGGTGGGCATGTCAGGATGTAGGATAGTGTATGGAACATATCCTTCCATAACAGGCTTAATGATTACTGGGAGAATGGAAGGATAAGGCATCATAAGATTCTGAGCACGAGTTCGTACCTATTTGAGGTAAGGCTTAAGAGGGATGGAATTCTTATGCCCCAATGTCTTGCTATCTACCTTGTTCAACATCCTCCAAGCTCGGATAAATCTCTGGCAAAGACCTTGATCGTTGTTCTCGTAGTCAAATACCAAACCTTGAATGAGTATCTCATGTGGGCCATCCCTTCGGGCATAACCAAAATGTCTTAAGGCTAAGCAGGGGTTGTAGGTGATACCTCCTCTAATGCCAAGTAAAGGGACATTAGGGAATTCTCCACAATGGTCGACAATGATAACATTCTTTATAGATCTGGAGCACCAATGGATTTCTGAATGTTTGAGCATCATCAGCCTTTGTGACCACCTTGAACCTTGCTCATTCTTCAATATAGATCGGGGAAGATGCGAAATAAACCATATTGCCAAGAGAGGAGTGCAATACATAAGGATACCTCTTTTCCTCATAGTGCGACTGTGAAAAGAATGTAGGATGTCCCCTAGCAAAGTAGGCATCGGGGTACGCGTTATGAAGATTTTAACGGTGTTCACATCTATAAGTTGGTTAGGATTTGAAAACAAAACCATCCCATAGATGAGGAGAGCCACAATTTTCTCAAAAGCTTGCAAATCCAAGGAATTCCAACAGATTTAGGATTTCTCAAACAAGAACTTTTCTAGGAAACCTTTGAAACCACTCCTTGTTTCCCAATTAGTTGTGATATCAGATGGTTGCTAGTATAGAGCTTGAGCAATCTCTTCTGGCTTTGGATCTCTTTTCGTACCGTTGAAAGGTAGTTGATTGAGAATTGGAATCCTCAAGAGTTTGGAGAATTCTTCCAAAGTTGGCACAAGTTGATAATCGGGAAATGTGAAGCAATGGTGTAAAGGTTCAAAGAACTGAAAGAGCACCTTCATCATGTCATCATCAGTGTTGGAGGTGACCAAGTTAAGTAGGCGACCATGTCTCTCGGTGAATGGAGAATTTTCTTGAATCCTTGAAGCTAGCTCCTTAAGTTGTGGAGGGATCCTTACAAGATTGACTTGAATGGTTATCCTACGAATAGAATCCATGTCCTAGAAACAGAACAAAAGTAAATCCCAAGATCCTTGAAATGGTTAGTGAATGAGTATGATGTTATGATGTTCATGATGTTATGTACAATTAAATATACACAAACAAATAAAACAAGTCCTTAGGTTGAGGCTTGCATGGGGTCTCATAGGTAAGTACTCTCTTGAAGTTTAGTTGGCTCAACTTGTTCTAGCAATAGTAATCGGGTTCTAAGGAGCTCAATATCATTGGTTTGTTTCCTTGAGCATTGTTTCAGAACAAGCCTCTTTAATGGTGACCAAAATATCCCAAAAAACCAAACCTCAATGAGTGTAGTATCGAGTATCTACCAACTTCGGACTGCACCAAAGCCGATCATCTCACTACGTCCTAAAGGCCAAGTTGGTCAAGTAAAGGTTCTGAAAGTTCATTAGTGCTTCATGACATCACTCAGCGGCCCCGTATTCTCCTTGATTGACTCAAGGGCTACCGGTACCCACAAATATGTCGCACTAACATAGCTATTGCTTAGACCATGTCGGTATACCATGCACAGTTTCCACAATCTATTGCTACTTACCTATAAGGTATCCCAAATATGGGTAGAGGATTCAAACCTAAACAAAGAACCATAATGTAAAGCATACAAGTCAAACAATGAAAGCAAGTAAATGTGATCTAACCCTAAGGTAACCCCACTTTTAGAATACTCCCCAGCAGAGTCGCCAGTTCTTTGATACGGTGGGAGAACTGACTTGAAGGTTTTACGTTTGATCGCAAATGTTACGGTTAGCAAGAGTCACCACCGACTTTTCTTTTATCCAAAAGGAAAGGTGAAAAAGTACGGGAAAGACCTTTGAGATTATTTCTTGAGTTCGGGGGGTAGATTATGAAAAGGGAAGGTATTAGCACCCTTTTCATCCATGGTTTTCCATGGGCTCTTAGTTACTTGCTAGATCACTTGCTCTTGTTTGAAATTGTACTTTGTCTGGTTTTTTGAAAGTATTTTGTAAAGAGGCCATTGTTTAGGCAATATTTATAATGATTCTCGTTCGTAAGAATGTATACATAGATGTTTGATCTTTTGAAAAATGTTTTCAAGTTTGTAAGAGGTTTTGAAAGTGTAGGTGTTTCTTTTTTGAAAATAGCAAGGATGTTTTGGAGTTGAGCAAGTAATTAGGAGCATTCTACCTACTCGAAAGTCTTTCATATTCATTTCATTTTCCTTTGACATTGTTATCTTACCATTGATTTGGTAAGTAACCCTATCTTTGCATGTAAATGGGACGGGCGTGGGTCATCATATAACCATGATTAAAAATGTTGTAAGGTATCCTAGAATTCTCTTTTAGGGACCAAGATCATTTGAAAGGCAACTTAGACAGCGTCATCGAGGGACTATGATCTTATATTTTGTTTGTTTTTTCTAAGATACCTCACATGCGTAATATGGCCATTTTGTATAGGCAACCAAGTGGATTTACACTAGGGGGTGCTTGTGTTCAAGTGTGTTATTTTTCATGCTTGATTTTGTCTTTGATTAGAGTTTTCTATTTGATTGGTTTTAGTCTTTCCATACAAACCCTAATTACGAGCAATTGTATATAAAGCGATAAATTGCGGAATTTAAAATTTACTACGCTATTACAATACTTGTGGGAGGGGGTGTACAAATTATAAATGGGGATTGCAAGAAAATAAACCTAATTAATCTATTACAACCATATTGAATTTATACAAGAATGCAAATGTGAAGAAAAGGGATATTTTTGTTTGGATTTTTTAGGAAAAGGGAATTTGTTTTACCCTAATTAATTAAAAGAAAATAATTAATTAAAAGTAAAACCTAAATTTACTAAGAAAAGATTTTAAATAAAACCCTAAATCTATTAATTGATTAAAAAGAAATTAAGTTTATAAGAAAAATATTTTTTTTTGGTATTTTTGTCTTGAAAATAAATTATAGTATTATAAAATATTTTTAGTCCTTTTTTTTAAAAATAATATATTTTAATGGTGTAAAAGAAAATAACTAAGACCTATTTTTAATTAAATTTACAAAGTATTTAGTGAAATAAATAAAGTATGATAAAATAAAATAATTTTTATGAGAAAAAATAAATAAACTATGTCAAAATATAAATCTACTATTTTTATGATTTTTTATAATTTTTTAATATTAGAAAAATATTTAAGAAAATCAATAAATAAATAAAAAAAGAAAAAATAAAATAAAACTGGGACAAGGGTGTTGTTAACCTGCAAAGGGGGTTAGAGGTAATAAAAAAAACATAGAGGCCCAAAGGGAGGCCCGACGCCTACCAAAAAGAAAGTCAGAATGTATGGAAAAAAATGGGGAAAAATCAAAAGGGTACCACTGGGGCTCGAACCTAGGTCCCTCTGGTTACAGGCGCGCGCTTCTACCACTGGGGTGGCTATACATCTGTTTATATAAATCAAACAATATATTCATATGGTAAACATATTCCTGAGGCCAACTTCATCTTCAACCTCACGCTCAGCCCGAAGCTTTGTAACTCAATCAATCCTGAACAAAAATGAAAACTGTAAACATGAAACTTGTAGAAAATTTCCTCACGATTTCAAAAATGTAAAGCAATAAAACTATAGATCAAAGACAAACATGTATTTCATTGGCCCTAATCTGAACCCTAAAAATCTCAAAAATTTCAATCTTAAAATTCTCTAAGCTCAAACAAAATTAATGAAAACTATGAACATGGTTAGCTTTAGGGCAATGATGTCTACATGTTTCATTCACAAATAAATAATTAATGATGCCTGTATGAAAAGTTCCAAAGTTAGAAAACTTATCTTGCAAGAGGGTATCGGGTTCGAAGTTTGAGTAGCTTTCAGTGAGTTCCAATGATTGGGTTAGCTTCCTCAAGTTCCCAGTAAGCTAAAGGGATGCTTAGTTTGAACTGAAAGTGCCTGAGGAGTTCTGGAGAAGTCCAAGTGCAAAGCTCTATTTTTGAAAATGGTGGATGATAATGGAGGTCTTACAGTGGTGCTGCAGAGGTTAGGGTTGTTTGTGTATGTTGTTTAGAAACTTTTGAAAGCAAAAGGCCAAGAAACACACGAGTAGATTTGATGATTGGCTTCAAAACTCAGAAATGACAAGTTTTGAAGTATTTTTGGTGATTCTATGTTCTAGGTGTTTTCAGGGCTTAAGCATTCGTGTAATTTGTGGGAAAATGGTTTTTGTATGTATAGGCAAAGAGGTTTGAGTGTATTGGAAATTCAGAAGTACAAGTTACAAGCTATTTGCTAGGTTACTTGATTTTGAAGAAAAGTGGGGAAAAAGTTTCAAGAGGAGGTACAAGCATGGGCTGAGTGATTGTAAGTGTCTAAAACATTTCTCTTGTTTTATGAGACATGTATGATCATAAGAGAACAAGTGCAAGGCTCAAGAACAAGTTTTATGCAAAAAGTCACTTTATCGAAATGGCAATGTGCACTTTCTTCCAAAAATGAGTGCTTGAAGCGAGACCTCTAACAGCTGTAGAAGCCATTAATTATGGAGTGCATAACAAGTTTGAGGCCTGCAAAGTAGAGGTTATGCAGCACAACTTTGAATTTTGAATTTGTTCATCACAAATTGACTTGTAAGTCAAGTGATAAAACCCTAACTTCATCTCTTCGATTCTCCCTACTAAAAAATGATATCAATGAGTTCTTGGATATTTTGGAAATCTTGCAATATGCTATGAAACCCATATTTGAATCACTTTTGAAGATTCCCTTTGGAACTATATGAAAAAGTGCCATGAAGTTGTGTCAAAATCCTGACCAAATTAGGGCAAAAATTTCACTAAGTGTTTTGTTTCATGACCATGTATTCTTAAAATTATAACTCGAGATCCAAGCACTTTTGGAAGAAGTTGTGTGAAGAAAAGTTGTAGATTTCATGGAGATCTACAACTTTCATGCTGGAAGTTTCTCTTGAATCATCTTGCATCATGGTGAAAATTTTGCTCAAAGTTGTGGAAAAAAAAGAAATTTCCAACACTTAGAAAAATTTCTAAGTTTAGAAATTTTAACCTTTCAAAATGAAATCTTGAATTTTGGATTTTTTGATGAATAAGTTTCTTATTTTGACATGTTTTGATGAATTGTGGTCTTTGACATTGAATTTTGACCAAAAAGTCAAAGTTTGACTTTTCAGTGTACAGTTAACTGAAAATTCATCTGTCAATCCATTGGACTTGTAATGTTTTGAGCCATGTCATTAGGTAAAAATGATGCAATTGGACTCTTGAAATCATTCCTTAAACCAATTGATCATTTGCTAGGTCAAAAATCAGAAATTGCCCTTTCCTAGTCAAAACCCTAATTTTGACCATTTTGCCCTTTTGAGGATTTGATCAAATTTCTTGAGGAATTGTGGTCCAAACTTGATCAAATGATACATATGAGTTTAAAATGTTGATGTGGATAAAAAATTATGAAGTTTGAGTGTAAATTGGCCATAGTTGACTTTTTCCTAATTCAGTTAATTTTTAGGCCAACTGCTCAATTGACTGATCAAAAGTTTGATCCAAAGCTTGAAATTTTACATGAGTAATCTTGAGGTTCCATAATGATCCATGAAAGTCATATGGGGTATTGTAAGTTCAAATATCCTTGTGAAATCTCAAACCCTAATTTTGGCCATCAGTGCTTAAGGAGGTGTCTTGAGCTGATCAACCCTAGTGCAGTCTTGAGCCAAAGGAGATCTTGTGAGAAAAATTCTTGATAAGTGAGAGGGAAAATTTTGGGGTACAACAGCTGCCCCTGTCCAATCTTCTTAAGCCTGAAGAGTTAGATTGGCTAGTTTTTCCATTCGTTACACGAAGGTGGAAGATGATTGGACACTAGAGTGCCCAGAAATTCGCACTCGGTGATGTGATGGTCGATGGTAGGGGGAATGGGCTGAAAGATGACATTCTTTTGGAACCACCGAAGGCCCTCATCAAAATATTACTGGGCTTCAGCGTGAATCCTTCACAATTTAATTTGTCTAAAGCATTCTTGGGTAAGACATTCAACGATGAACCTATGTCTACCAGGATATGAGCAAGGGTAGTGCCCCTCACTCAATGGAGACATGCAAGGCATCATTATGCTTTCTTCCCTTGGGTGTTAAATATGCATCAAAGAAGCGAAGTCCATTGTCAGCTGTCAAACTTGCAACGTAGTTCTCGAATTGATCGGTGGAGGTCTCTTGAGGCACATGGGCATACTTTAGGAATTTTACCAAAGCCTTAGCATGGGCTTCAGAGCATTAAAGTAAGGCCAACATTGAGATTTTTGAAGGGGTATACCCCAATTTCTCCACAATATTGTAACCACTTTTCTTTATTATCTTCAGTAGTCTCTTCTATTTCTTTTTTAGAAGCCTCAGGAATGACTTCTTTGTGCGCCTTCGTCCGGACAGGCTCAATCAATACCTCTTTTCCCTGAGATTCAGCTGACTCAGTAGCAGGGATAACAGTAGGAGTAGCAATAGGAGTAATAATAGGAGTAGCGATAGGAGTGGCAACAAGAATAACCAAAGGGTTAGAAACAATTTTCAGAGAGATTTCACGAGAGAAAACCCTTCCGCTTCTTGTAATTTTACTGGTCCCGACGATGTTGTCAACATCAGGATCAGCATCTTCAGCAACTTTATTTTTAACAGACAATAGGTCTTGCTTGACGCCATGGTAGTAGACGTCAGCCTCATAATTCCAAGGAACAACTTTATCAGAGGAATATGGTATCAGCCTTGGAAGGGTAATAATCAAGGGAGCAAACTTAGGAACGGATGTAATCCTGACGGGTCTTTTGGTGGAGACCCTGGGAGGATTGTCGGAAATGGTGATCATTGATACATCTTCACATGAACTTTTTGTTGGGGGAACTTTCTCAAACAAGATTTCTTTGTTAATCATTAGGCGCTTGACACCCATCTTTAACAACAAGCAACCATTGGGTAGAGACATACACATGTGACAACCTTCACCACAGCCCAGAAATAAACCGGCTCGCAACAGATTATTTTTAACAATCAGAAGAGGAGTAACTAAATCATCAACAGAAGAAATAAATAGGTCGTCATCAACGGCATTGAAACCCTGGCAATGCTTGGGAATCAATGCAGATATTACATTAGAGGTCTCCGGTAGGTCAAACCCAATATCCTTCGCCTCGATAAGGTCATGCACCTTATTCTTTATAGCCCAACAATCGTTTGTATCATGCCCAAGACTTTCTGAATGATAGGCATATCTAGCATTTGGGTTGTAGAGGGGAGATGCAATATTGGGATTCTTAGGAGCTTTCTTTAGAGTCACCAGATTAGACTTTAACAAGTGTGGCAAAACCTGGAATAAGGTCATGTTGATCCAGGTGAACTATCTTCTGGGAGCATCCGGCCTCTGATTGTTTCATTGTTGATTTGATGCAAGATTAGAGATCATAACAGCCCCTACCGTTGGACGACGTTCAATTTTGTTTTGATTTCTCTGGCCATAAGCATCATTAACCTCCTTCTTTCCAGTGAAGGGTTTCTTTACTGTACTTGAGGATGCATCTCTCTGGATCTTACCACTCTTAATACCAGCTTCAACTCGCTCACCGGTCAATATCAGCTCAGTAAACCCAGCTGAAGAGCTTCCAATCAGATGGTTGAAAAATGGATCACATAGAGTGCCAAAGAACATGTCTACCAGCTCTCTATCATACAGAGGATCCTGGACTCTTCCCGCAAGGTCTCTCCACTTTTGTGTATAATATTTGAAACCCTGGCTGGAACCCATAGACATAATTTGCAATTGTGTACGGGTTGGAGCGAGGTCAGCATCATATTGGTACTTCTTGTAAAAATCAACATCCAGGTCTTCCCAATTACGAATGTTGGTTCCCTCCAGCTGATAGAACCATTCCAACTGCGTCCTTGACAAACTTTCCTGGAAGAAATGTACCCACAAATTCCTATCAGTAGTGTGGGGTTGAATCTTCCTGACATATGACCTTAAGTGCAGCTTAGGACAGGAGGCACCGTCATACTTAGCAAATGTAGGGACCTTGAATTTTTGCGAGATAACCACCCCTGAGACCAGTCCTAGCTCTTCAAAATCCAGCCCGAGTACCCTCTGAATCTCCATAGCATTGATACGATCCTCCAGTTGTTTGTATTTATTATCAGCAAGAGGATACTGTTCCTCAGAGTAATCAGCCTCTTCCTCATCAGTCCCTGGGTTGTTGTTTTCTTCTGTTGGCTTCTCTTCTTGATTGTCCCCCTCATTTGACGAGGTTGCGAAATCTAGAGCTCCCTTAGTCGATCCTCTGAACCTTCTTCCCAAATTCAAGACACTAGCTGGTTTCTTTGCCTTCTTTGTCTTCTCCTTGATGATAAGAGCTTTCAGATCTTCTTGCCCCTTAGCCAGAGCCAGAAACATTTTTGGAACTGAGCGTTTTGAACTTGAAGGTCCTTTAATATTTGCTCAAAAGACATTTGTTTTGCTGAAATAAACAGCGAAAAGAATAATAAATATATCTCGGAATACCTGTTTATGTAATGACATGCATGATATTCTTATGCAATGTTTTCAAGGACTTTTAAGATTTTAAATTTTCTTAGACAAAGAGAGAACAAACATTAATTGCATTCATAAGTTTAAATGGTTACAACGATGCCTCTTGGTGTGATACGGTGGGAGAGAACTGACTGCTTTTGGAATGCTGGCTTGCGTTTTGCGTTTGTTTTCGCAAAATGTCGCGGTAAGCAAGAGTCGCCACGGTCTTTTATTTTATTCAACAAGGAAAGGAAAAAAGCACAGAAAAATTCCTCTTTCGAGATGTTTTCTCGGGTCCGGGGGGTAGATTATAGAAAGGGAAGGTGTTAGCACCCTTTCTATCTGTGGTTATCCACGGGCTCTTAGGTACTTGCTCATCATGTTTTCAAAATTTTCTTTTCTTTGTGTTTGTGGGTTTGAAGAAGTTTTTGTTTGAAAAGGTGTAAGTGCGAAAAGTTTTTGTTTTTGAAAGAGCAAGTATCTAAGAACCATCTACCTACTCGAAAAAGGAATCAATCTGTCCTAATGTCCTTTAGACAGTGCTATCCTACTATGAATGAATAGGTAGCCTCGTCGTTGGAGTTTTAAGGGTCAATTTGATTAAGGGACGTGCGGTCACTAAAGCAATGTTAGGATGCCTTAGCGGAAACCCTAATGTCTTAGATCATTTTTCCGAGGCAACCGTTTTGAGGCAACTATGATCTTTGGACAAGAGGGCGACCTCTAAAACTTCCTATACTCAATGACCGCTTTCGAAGGCAACCAAGTGAGGTGTACCCTAAGAGTGCGCATGTGCGAGTGTGTTGTTTTCAGTTAATTTGTCTTTGTACATGTCAATGGTTATCTATGTTGATTTTAAGTTAAACATTCGACCTTGTCATCCATTCCCTATTATCAAACATCTAGCAGTTTATAAGTTGGGGAAATTAAATTGCGGAAATTAAACTAACTATTACAAGGCGTCGGGTATTTACATCGCCAAAAGCAACCCTTGAAATTAAAATGCGGAAAATAAATAAAGCGGTAAAAATATTCAAAGTCCTAATATACTATTACATTCCAGGAAACAGATACAGTATTGAAATAAAATGGAACGCGTGCGGGAAATTAAATCGAATGCGAGTTTTTAGGGTTTTGACCCCTTTTGAAAGAAAGTACCCTTTTTTGTTATTTTGAATTTATGGAAGAAATTAAATTGGATTAATTATTAAATTAATAAACTAATTAATGAAAATAATATTTTTGGATTTTTTTGCTATTTAAAGAAATAAAAATAAATTTGATCAAAGTTAATAAAAACCTAATTGTCTAAGTTAATTTTAATTATTGCAAAATATATTAAAAGTTATTCCTAATTAAAACTAAATTAATTAAATTAATATTTATTAACAAAAATAAAATGCTGGAAATTAATTTAACAAACAAAATATATTTTTTGTTTTTTTTTTAATTTTATGAAGAAAAAGTTCGATTGGTTAATTAATAATAAAAATAAGTAAACAAATAATAAAATAAAGTAAATAAAAGAATGAAATAGAAAGACTTAGGGGGGGGGGGGGGCAATTTGGAGGTTGGAATGGCAATTCAAAGGCCCAACAGGCGCTGGCCTTGGCTGACTTTTCTGATTCCCTATGCATTGGTTGACTGGATCCCACCATAGGCTTTCATCCTGGACCACCAGATCTGGCCTGGGGCCATCTGGCTAGTGATTGAGTGATGGAGCATGCTACGCTACAACTCCTGAAATACGCTGGAATACCTGAAGAAAAATAATAATATGCATATGGAGGGACCTGGGACTCGAACCCAGGTCCTGTTGATCATTGGACAATGCCTCTACCACTCAACCAATGCACTTCATTTGTTATTATATTGGACAATGAATATTATAAGGGAAATCACATTAATATGCCAGAAATAAACAAAAACGCGCCAAGTATTTGAATGGGCCAACCGGGGAGAGACGCGTCATCGTCTTCTTCCTTCAACCCTGTATATTTACCTGCGGATTTATATCCGTAGCTAAATTCGCATGTCCAACCTAAAATCAACTCTAGGCCATGGAAATTGATTCCAAGCACATGGTTAAATTCGTCTAGGCCTCCTGAACAAACATATATCCCTCTTGAGTCTTGATTTCGCCTGTAAAAGAAATGCCCAAAAAACACAAACCACGAACTCTAGATTCGGCTATGGAGTTACAGGCTAGATAAATGCAATTGGCTAATGCAGAAAGCTTGTAAATTGGACGATAATCATGAATATGCAAAGATTTTGTAAGAAAAGTGCAAGAATAAGGATCTACGAATTCAAACGAAAATCATTTTTTTGAGACACTTACCGGGCTTTTGTGTGTGTATGGAGATTGGTTTTGAGTTGGTTTCGCTTCAGTGATTGTCCAGCAAGTGATTGGTATTGAGTCTTGCTCCTGAATTCGCCTCTAAGAATGATTTCAGTTTCACACTTTTTGGCAATTTTTCAAGTTTGGTTCTTGATGATTCTGCAGCCTCTCGCCCTGAAATTCGTGTCCTCTCACTTGTATATGTATGATGTAATGTATTAGGTCAACAAATTGGTCTTGAATCTTTACACATCAATGCTTTGAGATTGGATTTGATCCTCCATTGAAAACTTGCTTAATTTGCCAAAAATCCAATCTTTTTGCACATGGAATGATTGATACGAATTTGATCATGACATTGATGATGATTAGGTCCTGAAAATAGAAAAAGATCTCATGTAATCAAGTTTTGGAATTTTATTTGATTTAAATTGATTTAAAATGAAATAATTCAATAAAAAATCAAATAAAATAAGAAAATTTATAAATGGACACAAGGCTGAAGCTAGGACACGTGTGTAGTGTGACAAGATCAAATCAAGTGGAAAAGAATGGGCCTATTTGACAAAATTTGAAGTTTTGGGGATAGTTGACTTTTGGCAATTTTGCAAAAATGCCCAACTTCAACAATACATAACTTCTTCAATTTTGAACTTTTGGAGGTGTTCTTGGACTTTTTAGAAATATTGAGATGTCCTCTAACCAACCCTTTTTGTATCATCTCATTTTGATATTCCATTCTCAAGGTATAAGCTTTGGCAAAAAGGGTGTTTTTGTTGACTTTCAAAAGTGACCTATAATGTCCAAATTTGTAACTTTTTGTGAGTGCATTTCTTGATCTTGGGGTATGAAGATGGATTGTAGGAAATTGCATCATCTTCAAAATGAGATTTGGATGGGTCATTTCTCATAAAGTATGAGAAAGTTATGCTTGGTCAAATTTGAGTTGACTTTTCCTACAAAACCCTAATTTAGCAACCTTTGAGTCTTGATGAATTTTCAGCAATCCTTGATGAATCATGATCAAACCTTGATCAAATGATGAAATATCCTTCAAAATGAGAATGTTGACAAAAAATCTTGAGGTTTGACTGTATTTGGGCCACAGTTGACTTTTGCCCTAGCACAGTCGATTTTTGGACCCTTTGAGCAATTGACTGAGCAAACTTCCTCTGCAAGGCTTGAAACTTGACATGGATGATATTGAGAGCATATTAGTACATTGGTGAGCACTTGAGGTCATTTGGATGCAGGGACCTTGATTCAACACAAAACCCTAATTTGAGGTTGACTGCCTTAGGAGATAGCTGGACTGTCCAACTCTTGAGCAATCTTGAGCCACTTGGAGATTTTTTTTCTTGCAATGTTTGGAGAAATATGAGAGGGCAAATTTTGGGGTACAACAGCTGCCCCTGTTCAATCTTCTTAAACCTGAGGATGTAGATTGGCCTTCGGGCTTTTCGTGATCCAAAGGTGGAAGATGATTGAACACTAGAGTGCCCAGAAATTTGCACTCGCATGAAGTGGTATCATCCCGGTGATGTCGGGAATGGGCTTACAGATGCCATTTGGAGATTGTTGATAGGTGGTCTAAACTTCGACTGGAATAGGAATCAGGAAGATCTTATCGTTGATCTAACTGAAACTGAGAAGGTCTTGGATTAACTTTAACTGGATCGGCATCAGAAAAATCTTAGGATCGATTTAACTAGACCAGAGAAAAGTCTTGGAATATCTTCAACTGGAATACTAATCATGGAGATCTTAGGGTCGATCTGACTGAACCAGAGAAGGTCTTGGATTAACTTTGACTGGATCAACATCAGAAAAATCTTAGGATCGATTTAACTGGACCAGACAAAAGTCTTGGAATATCCTCAACTGGAATACGAATCAGGGAGATCTTAGGGTCGATCTGACTGAACCAGAGAAGGTCTTGTATTAACTTTGATTGGATCGGCATCAGAAAAATATTAGGATCGATTTAACTGGACCAGACAAAAGTCTTGCAACATCTTCAACTGGAATACGAATCAGGGAGATCTTAGGGTCGATCTGACTGAACCAGAGAAGGTCTTGGATTAACTTTGACTGGATCGGCATCAGAAAAATCTTAGGATCGATTTAACTGGACCAGACAAAAGTCTTGGAATATCGTCGACCGGAATACGAATCAGGGAGATATTAGGGTCGATCTGACTGAACCAGAGAAGGTCTTGGATTAACTTTGACTGGATCGGCATCAGAAAAATCTTAGGATCGATTTAACTGGACCAGACAAAAGTCTTGGAACATCTTCAACTGGAATACGAATCAGGGAGATCTTAGGGTCGATCTGACTGAACCAGAGAAGGTCTTGGATTAAATTTGACTGGATCGGCATTATAAAAATCTTAGGATCGATTTGACTGGACCGGACAAAAGTCTTGGAATATCTTCAACTGGAATACGAATCAGGGAGATTTTAGGGTCGATCTGACTGAACCAGAGAAGGTCTTGGATTAACTTTTACTGGATCGACATCAGAAAAATCTTAGGATCGATTTAACTGGACCAGATGAAAGTCTTGGAATATCTTCAACTGGAATACGAATCAGGGAGATCTTAGGATCGATCTGACTGAAGCAGAGAAGGTCTTGGATTAACTTTGACTGGATCGGCATCAGAAAAATCTTAGGATCGATTTAACTGGACCAGACAAAAATCTTGGAACATCTTCAACTAGAATACGAATCAGGGAGATCTTAGGGTCGATTTGACTGAGCCAGAGAAGGTCTTGGATTAACTTTGACTGGATCGGCATCAGAAAAATCTTAGGATCGATTTAACTGGACCAGACAAAAGTCTTGGAATATCTTCAACTAGAATACGAATCAGGGAGATCTTAGGGTCGATTTGACTGAACCAGAGAAGGTCTTAGATTAACTTTGACTGGTTCGGCATCAGAAAAATATTAGGATCAATTTAACTAGACCAGACAAAAGTCTTCCAAAGATGTAGTTTTTCTTTTGAGGGGACTACCAGGTCATATGAGTAGTCAGCGGTGTTTACTGATTCGTCTTTTCCATGAAACGGTAAAGGGTCAGTCATATACAATGACATGATGTATGAAATGCATGACATATACCAAGCAATGATGCTCTCAACATAAATGAGATTGTGTGGTATGATGCGTATATGCGTGTATCATGATGTATGGAAATGTGATGTTTCTAGCTGGGGAAAATAAATCCCGGATAGCTGCTGGAGAATAGAGTTGAATTCTTCGCTTTCGATGGGGATGGTGAACGAAGGTGATTGCGAGAATAAAACTGCAGGAGAAGATGACTCCATTGGGGAACAAACTGATGAGGAAATTACTCTGTAGGAAAGAGATGCTCTGCTGAGGATTCCACTGATAAATTCCGTCGGGATGAATTACCCTTGTCGTTGATATTGAATCTGTTGAGGATTGAATTCCTGTTTGTGAAAGGAAAGGACTCCGCTGGGGATGATCTTTTAGTTGCAACTTGCTGGGGATAAACCTTTAGACTTTTGTGAGAATAATCCTCTGAGTTCTGCTGGGAGTGATCCTTTGAACTCGGCTGGGGAGATTTACTTTTGTATTCCGCTGGGGATAAAACTTCCAGAGTCTACTGGGGATGACACTTCAACTCCATTGGGGATGCTTTTTCAGACTGCACTGGGGAAATTTTGACTCCACTGGGGGTATCTTATATTCTACTAGGGAACATTCTTATACTCCGCTAGGGAATATTAAGACTGTCGGGGATATCAAGCCTTTTTAGTGCTGATGGTAGATCAACTCTGCTTGGGGAGAGCATTGTTGATTCGTTCATAGTTGCAAGTCTCAGCTGGGGGAGAGCTATCATTACTGTCTTACTCTGCGGGGAGTGAAAGTATCTTGGCCACATTCTCCAGTTGATTTACCTTGTACCTGGTGGACAGAGCAACTATACAGTTTGGACCATTTTATTGCCCCTGTTTCTGATATTACCAGTAATTCATCTTTTGTTTCGCATGTAAATATTCATGAGCATCAATTAATGTCAAATGCATCAAAAATGAACATTGGACGTTCTTTGCAAATCAAAACAGATAAAGAAGAACTGTTTGAAATTTCTTTGAAAATGAATTGTATTGATTTTGAAGTTTGGCCTGTAAATAGGCGTTTTTGTACAAGAGGCTCACGTCCTAGTAAGAGAACGCCGCTGAGCAGATAGAATTTACACAAATTGTGAAAAACAAAACAGCTATGTGAACAATCCCACTGGGTTCCAACTCTGCCATTTCCTTTATGTCCTCGAGCATCTCATCACTTTGCTACTGGTTGAAGGTAGATCAGATTGATTAGTGTCGTCCGAGCTTAATAGCTGATACCGAAGTCTGGATGCCAGGTGATCCAATGAGACATAGTGTTACGCTTTGATCCCTAAATTTTGCCTGGACCGCCCTTTCGGGGTTTCAGTCCACCAGGATACCCTTTTTTTCCCAAGTCGCCTTTTCAAGTTTTCGACTTGTCGGGTGTATATTTTTTCCATTTTCATCCCTTGTTTTTGCCCGAACCCTTTTGGTTTGCCGGGAAGCCCTTATTTTTGCCTAGGCCAGTCAACCTAGTGGGTCTTTGATTATGCGTAGTATCTTTTCACTATGTCTACATTGACGGGGTGAGGAAGATCGTCACCATCCATGGTGGTTAGAATCATAGCTCCTCCTGAGAAAATGTTCTTAACCACAAATGGCCCTTCGTAAGTAGGGGTCCATTTGCCCCTGGGATCACCTTGAGGTAGAATAATGCACTTGATTACCAGATCCCCAACTTGATACTCTTGTCGTCTAACTTTCTTGTTAAATGCCTTGATCTTTTGTTTTTGGTACGTCTGACCATGACAAATAGCAGTAAGTCTATTTTCGTCGATTAGGTTTAGCTGATTAAGCCGAGTCTGAATCTAGTCATCTTCACTCAAACTTGCATCCTTCATGATTCGAAGATAGGGTATCTGAACTTCGATGGGCAAGACTGCCTCCATACCATAAACCAAGGAATATGGTGTTTCCCCTGTTGACGTCCGAGATGAGGTACGGTACCCATGAAGAGCAAATGATAACATCTCGTGCCAGTCTTTGTATGTTACCATCATCTTCTGCACAATCTTCTTAATGTTCTTATTAGCCGCTTCGACAGCCCCATTCATCTTCGGCCGGTAGGGAGAAGAGTTATGATGCTGTATTTTGAATTTCTCGCAAAGCTCGGTGATCATCTTATTGTTGAGATTGGTACCATTGTCCGTAATGATCCTTTCTGGTACACCGTATCCACATATCAGATTGTGCCGAATGAATCGTGCCACGACGTTCTTGGTTACAGTAGCAAAGGAAGCTGCTTCAACCCACTTCGTAAAGTAATCAATTGCTACCAAGATAAAACGACGCCCGTTGGACACTGTAGGTCTGATCTCGCCGGTCATATCAATGCCCCACATTGCAAAAGGCCAAGGTGCCGTCAAGACGTTCAGAGGTACCGGAGGTATGTGCACCTTATCAGCATAGACTTGACACTTGTGACATGTCCGAGAATGCTGATAACAGTCAGCTTCCATTATGGACCAATAATATCCTGCCCGAAGGATTTTCTTTGCCATGGTATGTCCACTGGAATGAGTTCCGAAAGTACCTTCATGTAAATCTTCCATGATCCTTTCTGCCTCGTTCTTATCCACACACCGCAGTAAGGTCGAATCATGGTTACACTTGTAAAGAATTCCATTGCTGATGAAGAACTTTGCCGCGAACCTCCTCAGAAACTTCTTATCATTAACAGATGCACCCTCGGGGTACTCCTGAGCTTCAAGATACCTCTTCACCTCATGAAACCAGGGTTTATCCGCTACCTTTTCAGTCTCAATATCACAGCAATGTGCAGGTTCGTCCAATCTTTCAATGATAATCTGGGGAGCTTCGTTGTCCCAATTGACTTTGAACATAGAAGATATCGTAGCCAGCGCGTCCGCCAACTGATTCTCCTCTCTAGGGAAGTGTTCAAAGGTTATCTCCTCAAAGTGGGGAAGCAATGCCAACACATACTCCTTGTAAGGAATAAGATTTGGGTGTTTCGTATCCCACTCGCCTTTGATCTGACTGATCACGAGAGTGGAATCTCCAAAGACACTTAGAAACTTAACCCTTAGGTCAATTGCTGCTCGAAGACCCATGATGCACGCTTCATACTCCACCATATTGTTGGTGCAATTGAAACATAGTCGGGCGGTGAACGGAGTATGAGAGCCTTTAGGAGATATGATCACGGTGCCAATGCCATTACCCAAAGCGTTTGAAGCTCCATCAAAGTACATAGACCATCGGGATCCTTCCTCAGGTCCTTCATTCGGTCCAAGTGTCTCACAATCAGTTACCAACATGATATTCTCGTTCGGGAATTCAAAGTTCATAGATTGGTAATCATCCACTGCATGATGTTCCAAATGGTCTTCCAACACACTTCCTTTGATTGCCTTTTGGGTCGTGTACTGGATGTCATACTCAGTCAAGATCATCTGCCATCTCGCTATTCTTCCGGACAACACAGGCTTTTCAAAGATATACTTGA
The DNA here is from genome assembly GCA_948472305.1 of Vicia faba. Lineage (NCBI taxonomy): Eukaryota > Viridiplantae > Streptophyta > Magnoliopsida > Fabales > Fabaceae > Vicia > Vicia faba. Next base: position 1,535,870,133 of record OX451737.1, read on the forward strand.
TTGGATCCATCTTCGATATCAATAAAGTAGTGTGAGTCAGCATATACTGTCTCAGCCAGCGAGCAGCCCATGCCAAAGCGCAACAAGTTTTCTCGAGCAGTGAATATCGGGTCTCACAGTCGGTAAACTTTTTGCTAAGGTAATAAATAGCATGCTCTTTTCGGCTAGACTCGTCATGCTGACCCAACACACACCCCATTGAGTTGTCGAGTACTGTCAAGTATAAGATCAAGGGTCTCCCTTCAACTGGAGGCATTAGAATGGGTGGCTCTTGGAGATACTCTTTGATCCTTTTGAAAGCGGCCTGGCATTCATCGTTCCAACGTACTACTTCATCTTTCTTCAGCAGCTTGAAGATTGGCTCACAAGTAGCAGTCAGGTGCGAGATGAATCGGGCAATGTAATTCAGTCGTCCCAGGAAGCCTCTGACTTCTTTCTCTATTCTGGGAGCTGGCATCTCCTATATAGCCTTCACTTTTTCCGGATCCACTTGAATACCTTTATCGCTTACGAAGAAACCCATTAGCTTACCAGACCTCACCCCGAAGGTGCACTTGTTCGGGTTTAACCTCAGCTTGTACAACTTTAACTTGTCAAACAGCTTCTGCAGATGGTTAAGGTGTTCCTCCTCAGTTTGGGACCTTGAAATCATATTGTCGACGTATACCTCAATCTCATGATGGATCATGTCATGAAATAAAGCAACCATGGCACGCTGATACGTTGCCCCAGCATTCTTTAATCCAAAGGGAATGACCTTGTAGCAAAAAGTACCCCACTGAGTAACAAAGGTCGTCTTCTCCATGTCTTCGGGAGCCATTTTAATCTGATTATAACCGGAGAAACCATCCATGAAGTAGAATACCTTGTGCTGAGCGGTGTTGTCAACCAGAACATCGATATGAGGTAGAGGAAAATCATCCTTGGGACTTGCCCTGTTCAGATCCCTGTAGTCAACACACATTCGAACCTTACCATCCTTCTTCGGCACAGGAACCACATTGGCCACCCACTGAGGGTAAGAAGTAACTACTAGAAAACCGGCGTCAAACTGTTTCATAACTTCAGCCTTGATTTTCTCAGACATCTCTGGGCGCATTCGGCAGACCTTTTGTTTCACTGGAGGACAGTCTTCCTTGGTAGGCAGGCGGTGAACCACGATGTCAGTATCCAACCCAGGCATATCTTCATAAGACCAGGCAAAGATCTCAACATAGTCACACAACATCTAAATCAACCGTTGCTTCACACTAAGCTCCAGATTTGCACCGATCTTAACTTCCTTTTTGTCTATCTCTGTACCCAGATTCACCGTTTCCACTGGCTCTTCATGTGGTTGTATAGCCCTCTCTTCTTGAAGTAACAGTCTTGCAAGTTCACCAGGCACTTCGCAATCATCTTCACCTTCGTCTTCGGCTAAGTTGATCGGATTTTCAAAGTCATAACTGGAAGTAGCAGAGTCGTTACCAGTGAGATCCAGAGTGGATGTAGACCTGTATATGTGAGTGTGTGTAAAATAGTTGTTTTGCAATATGTAATAAAAGAAAAACAAGGAGCACAAAATTTGAAATTCAAGAAACGTCCAATGCTTTTATTAATGATATATGTAGATGACACACATAAAGCCCTCACAAATGAAGCCACGGTGCCCCGGGTAAGACACCGGGCCGTAAAGTTTAAAACATTGTCTGTTACAAATTCAAAACAAAAAGTTTCATTACTGGGTGATAACAGAAACGGGCATAGAATCCTTCGTTGTCCAGTTGCTTAATCCACCATCGGCAGTTGGGTATATCCAACTGTCAATGTCAAACTCTTCATCATCGTCATCCCCGATAGCATTCACCCCTGCGTCATGTTTAGGCTTTTCTGGTGCCCCGAACTCGATCTCTTTAGCATCAATCAAGTCCCATACCTTGTTCTTCAAAACCCAACAATCATTTGTATCATGCCCTGGGCTATCAGAGTGAAAGGCACAGCGGGCATTAGGGTTGTACTTTGGTGATGTTGTATTTGGATTCTTTGGGGCCTCCCTTGGAATCATCAAGTTGGTTTTCAGTAACTGTGGCAGAATATGAGACAAAGTCATGCTGAGACGGGTGAATTGCCTTTGAGGTATCTCGTCCTTTTGTTGATTGTTGTGCTGAGCAGCACCACCAGGTCTTGAAATAACAACCGCATTGACAGCTTGGCGGCGTTCAAGTCTATTCTGACTTTTCGAACTGTAGACAACACTGGACTCTTTCTTAAAAGGCTTTTTCTCGGTGCTTGATGAAGCACCCTTTTGTATCTTACCAGACTTAATACCAGCCTCAATCCTTTCACCGGTCATAATTAGCTCTGTAAACCCAGACGAAGAGCTTCCAATTAGGTGGTTGAAAAATGGACTAGACAAGGTCCCCAGAAACATATCCATAAGCTCCCGATCAGCTAAGGGTGGTTGCACTCTCCCGGCGAGGTCCCTCCACTTCTGAGCATAATCTTTGAAACCTTCGCCCGTTCCCATTGACATACCCTGGAGTTGGGTACGCGTGGGAGCGAGGTCGGAATTGTATTGGTACTGCCTGTAGAAAGCAGTAGCCAAATCTTCCCAACTACGGATATTGGCTCCGTCCAACTGGTAAAACCATTCAAGCTGAGTCCTTGAGAGACTGTCTTGAAAGAAGTGGATCCATAGGTTCTTATCAGCGGTGTACGGCTGAATCTTCCTCACATATGACCGGAGGTGCAGCTTTGGAAAAGAAACTCCGTCATACTTAGCAAAGGCTGGTGCCTTGAACTTGTGGGGAATTACCACCCCAGATGATAGACCCAGATCACCAAAGTCCAGACCAGGAACTTTCTGAACTTCCATCGCACTCAATCGGTCTTCCAGTTGTTTGTATCTATCCTCAATCGGAGGATACTGGTCTTCGTCGAAGTCCGTCTCATTGTCTGAGACCACAGGGCTAGGAGCCCTCCTTTCTTCCTGACTATCTTTCCCTCCAGATGAGGTGGTCAAATCAACTACATCCCGTAGCCTGTTTCCAAACCTGTGACCTGTGTTAAACATGACTGTCCTCTTCTTCTTCTTCTTTTTCTCCTTCAGAATCAGGGTCTTCAGATCTTGCTGACCCTTAGCTAGATTCATGAACAACTCTTGGAATTGGGCATTCTGGGCCTGTAGGGCCTTGATTGCTTGCTCTGTTGATGGTTCAGCAGACATGGTGAGTGCTGAAATAAACAGCGAAGAAGATAAGAGACCTGTAATGGGTACCTGTTATGAAGTGCATGGGATGAAATGCGTATGATATGATTTCAAAGACAATCGAGAGATTCAAATTTGTAAACCAGAAAGGAAACACAATTTTATTAGATAAACTTTGAAATTCAAATTATTCAACAAATTGCCCTTAAGGCGTTACAAGAAAGGAAATACTGAAAAGTAAATAAAACTGGAAAGGAAATAATCAAAGGACAATCAGTGCTCCCATGGTATCTTCTTGTCGGTGCGGACATAGTCATTAAGAATCCTCTTGTTCTCCAGCTGTCTAGTCAACTTCTGAATCTTCTGCTCTTGCTCGTTAAATTTTTCTCGGTAGGCATCTCGTTCTTCTCTCAGCTGCATCCAAGACTTTTTCAGTGCCCCAACGTCAGTGGACATATGAGGATGGAGGATGGTCGGAAGAACCCGTTCTTCATTAGCAACTTCAACAATGATAGGCAGGACGACTTCATACGGCATACCCAGCTTTTGGGCACGGATACGAACCCATCTGGGATATGGCTCCATCAGAAGTGAAGTCTTGGGACCCAGCTCATGTGGATCAGATCTGTGAACTCTATCCCAAGCCCTTATGAATTTGAGGCGTTGCTCGTCGCTATCCCCTTGAAAATCAAAGATGATACTAGGCATTAGCAGCTCATGAGGTCCTTCTCTTTTGGCTCGCCCAAACTCACGTAAGGACAAGCACAGATTGTATGAAATTCCTCCATTGGTTCCTATCAGGGGAACATTGGGGTACTCCCCACATTGATCAATAATAGCCACTTCGTCCATACCCTTGATAGTCCAGATGATGTCATTATGAGAGAGATACATAACCCTATAAGCCCAGCCCATGCCCTCTTTGTTCTTCAGCACTGATTTGGGGAGGTGCGAAATAAACCACCTCGCCAATAATGGAGCACAACACATCAAGGTTCCCCGCTTTCAGGCGGTACGGGCATAAAGCTGATGAAGAATGTCACCCAAGAGAGTGGGTACAGGATTACGAGAGATGAAGATTTTCACCGCATTCACATCAACAAGGGAGTCAGGATTCAGAAATAATACCAAGCCATATATCAGAAGAGCCAGAATATCTTCGAATGCCTTGAAGTCTAGACTGTCCCAGAAATAATTAGCCTTACCAACCAAGAACTTAGTCAGAAATCCCTTTGCTCCACTTCTAGTCTCCCAATTAGCCATTACCTTATCCTTTGTCATATGAAGGGATGAAGCAATCTCTTCTGGCCTAAGGATCTTCTCTCAACCAGTAAACGGGGTCTGCTCCCGAATAGGGATACTAAGCAGATAATAAAACTCTTCTAAGGTGGGGACCAACTGATAGTCCTGAAAAGTAAAGCCATGGTACAGTGGATCATAGAACTAGACTAGGACACTCATCATCTGCTCGTCCAATTTGGAGGTGACCAAACTGAGAAGATACCCATGTCTTCTGATGAAGGAGGTAGTATCAGGCATCTTTGCAACCAATTCTTTAAGCATAATGGGAACCTGGACAAAGTTGATCCGGATGGTATTCCTACGCATAGGCATCATGATCTACAAAACAGAACAAAGATGAATCCCTCCTGTCTTTGAAATAGGTTAGTCCAATGCAAGATGTATGCAATGTTATGATGTCCTGATGTCATGGTAAAAAACACATCACAAGTATCCACAAATAGCAAACATGGTAAAGGCACACAAGTCACACAGAGAGCCCTTATATTTCAGGCTGGCAAGGAGCTTAGGTACTACCCTCTTTCAGTTCACTTGGTTCAAACCTGTCCTAAAAATAGTAACCGGGTTCTAGAGGATCTCAATATCACTGACTACCCTCGATCGGTCATAATTCCAGTTTAGCAACCTTTTCTTTCAGCGGAATCATCGCGGGAGTTTAGTCTCAATGAGTGTAGCATACTGCTACTGTTCTATGGCCAAGTTGGTCAATTTAAAGGTTCTAAGGTCAGTTGGTGCTTAATGACCCCTTAGATGACCCATATTCTCCTCGTTCCAACACAAGGGATATCGGTACAATCTAAAGTGTCACACTACCGTAGCTACTGCTTCAACCATATCGGTCTACGCCGTACAGTTCCCTCACAGTTTATTGCTACTTACCTAAAGGGTATCCCCCAGATCCGGGTTAGGATCTATAGTAACTCTGATTCAAGCCCACAAGTATAAAGCATACAAAGCAAACAATTGAAAACACAATGATCTAATCCTAAGGTACACCCCACTTATTAATAGTCCCCAACAGAGTCGCCAGTTCTGTGATACAGTGGGAGAGAATTGACTATTTTTGGAATGCTGGTTTGCATTTTGCGTTTGTTTTCGCAAAATGTCGCGGTAAGCAAGAGTCACCACCGTCTTTTATTTTATCCAACAAGGAAAGGAAAAATGCACAGAAAAATTCCTCTTTCGAGATGTTTTCTCGGGTCCGGGGGGTAGATCATAGAAAGGGAAGGTGTTAGCACCCTTTCTATCCGTGGTTATCCACGGGCTCTTAGGTACTTGCTCATCATGTTTTCAAAATTTGCTTTTCTTTGTGTTTGTGGGTTTGAAGAAGTTTTTGTTTGAAAAGGTGTAAGTGCGAAAAGTTTTTGTTTTTGAAAGAGCAAGTATCTAAGAACCATCTACCTACTCGAAAAAGGAATCAATCTGTGCTAATGTTCTTTAGACATTGCTATCCTACTATGAATGAGTAGGTAGCCTCGTCATTGGAGTTTTAAGGGTCAATTCGATTAAGGGACGTACGGTCACTAAAGCAATGTTAGGACGCCTTAGCGGCAACCCTAATGTCTTAGATTATTTTTCCGAGGCAACCGTTTCGAGGCAACTATGATCTTTGGACAAGAGGGCGACCTCTAAAACTTCCTATACTCAATGACCGCGTTCGAAGGCAACCAAGTGAGGTGTACCCTAAGAGTGCGCATGTGCGAGTGTGTTGTTTTTAGTTAATTTGTCTTTGTACATGTCAATGGTTATCTATGTTGATTTTAAGTTAAACATTCGATCTTGTCATGCATTCCCTATTATCAAACATCTAGCAGTTTATAAGTTGCGGAAATTAAATTGCGGAAATTAAACTAACTATTACAAGGCGTCGGGTATTTACATCGCCAAAAGCAACCCTTGAAATTAAAATGCGGAAAATAAATAAAGCAGTAAAAATATTCAAAGTCCTAATATACTATTACATTTCAGGAAACAAATACAATATTGAAATAAAATGGAACGCGTGCGGGAAATTAAATCGAATGCGAGTTTTTAGGGTTTTGACCCCTTTTGAAAGAAAGTATCCTTTTTTGTTATTTTGAATTTATGGAAGAAATTAAATTGGATTAATTATTAAATTAATAAACTAATTAATGAAAATAATATTTTTGGATTTTTTTGGTATTTAAAGAAATAAAAATAAATTTGATCAAAGTTAATAAATACCTAATTGTCTAAGTTAATTTTAATTATTGCAAAATATATTAAAAGTTATTCCTAATTAAAACTAAATTATTTAAATTAATATTTATTAACAAAAATAAAATGCTGGAAATTAATTTAACAAACAAAATATATATATATATATATATATATATATATATATATATATATATATATATATATATATATATATATATATATATATATATATATATATATATATATATATATATATATATATATATATATATATATATATATATATATATATATATATATATATATATATATATATATATATATATATATATATATATATATATATATATATATATATATATATATATATATATATATATATATATATATTTTAATTTTATGAAGAAAAAGTTTGATTGGTTAATTAATAATAAAAATAAGTAAACAAATAATAAAATAAAGTAAATAAAAGAATGAAATAGAAAGACTTAGGGGGGGGGGGGGGGGGGGTTGGGCCCAATTTGGAGGTTAGAATCGCAATTCAAAGGCCCAACAGGCACTGGCCTTGGCTGACTTTTTTGATTCCCTATGCATTGGTTGACTGGATCCCACCATAGGCTTTCATCCTGGACCACCAGATCTGGCCTGGGGCCATCTGGCTAGTGATTGAGTGAGAGAGCATGGTACGCTACAACTCCTGAAACACGCTGGAATACCTGAAGAAAAATAATAATATGCATATGGGGGGACCTGGGACTCGAACCCAGGTCCTGTTGATCATTGGACAACGCCTCTACCACTCAACCAATGCGCTTCATTTGTTATTATATTGGACAATGAATATTATAAGGGAAATCAAATTAATATGCCAAAAATAAACAAAAACGCGCCAAGTATTTGAATGGGCCAACCGGGGAGAGATGCGTCATCGTCTTCTTCCTTCAACTCTGTATATTTACCTGCGGATTTATATCCGCAGCTAAATTCGCATTTCAAACCTAAAATCAATTCTAGGCCATGGAAATTGATTCCAAGCACATGGTTGAATTCGTCTAGGCCTCCTGAACAAACCTATATCCCTCTTGAGTCTTGATTTCTCCTGTAAAAGAAATGCCCAAAAAACACAAACCACGAACCCTAGATTCGGCTATGGAGTTACAGGCCAGATAAACGCAATTGGCTAATGCAGAAAGCTTATAAATTGGACGATAATCATGAATATGCAAAGATTTTGTAAGAAAAGTGCAAGAATAAGGATCTACGAATTCAAATGAAAATCATTTTTTTGAGACACTTACCGGGCTTTTGTGCGTGTATGGAGATTGGTTTTGAGTTGGTTTCGCTTCAGTGATTGTCCAGCAAGTGATTGGTATTGAGTCTTGCTCCTGAATTCGCCTCTAAGAATGATTTCAGTTTCACACTTTTTGGCAATTTTTGAAGTTTGGTTCTTGATGATTCTGCAGCCTCTCGTCCTTAAATTTGTGTCCTCTCACTTGTATATGTATGCTGTAATGTATTAGGTCAACAAATTGGTCTTCAATCTTTACACATCAATGCTTTGAGATTGGATTTGATCCTCCATTGAAAACTTGCTTAATTTGCCAAAAATCCAATCTTTTTGCACATGGAATGATTGATACGAATTTGATCATGACATTGATGATGATTAGGTCCTGAAAATAGAAAAAGATCTCATGTAATCAAGTTTTAGGATTTTATTTGATTTAAATTGATTTAAAATGAAATAATTCAATAAAAAATCAAATAAAATAAGAAAATTGATAAATGGACACAAGGCTGAAGCTAGGACACGTGTGTAGTGTGACAAGATCAAATCAAGTGGAAAAGAATGGGCCCATTTGACAAAATTTGAAGTTTTGGGGATAGTTGACTTTTGGCAATTTTGCAAAAATGCCCAACTTCAACAATATATAACTTCTTCAATTTTGAACTTTTGGAGGTGTTCTTGGACTTTTTAGAAATATTGAGATGTCCTCTAACCAACCCTTTTTGTCTCATCTCATTTTGATATTCCATTCTCCAGTTATAAGCTTTGGAAAAAAGTGTGTTTTTGTTGACTTTCAAAAGCGACCTATAATGTCCAAATTTGTAACTTTTTGTGAGTGCATTTCTTGATCTTGTGGTATGCAGATGGATTGTAGGAAATTGCATCCTATTCAAAATGAGATTTGTATGGGTCATTTCTCATAAAGTATAACAAAGTTATGCTTGGTCAAAGTTGAGTTGACTTTTCCTACAAAACCCTAATTTAGCAACCTTTGAGTCTTGATGAATTTTGAGCAATCCTTGATGAATCATGATCAACCCTTGATCAAATGATGAAATATCCTTCAAAATGAGAATGTTGACAAAAAATCTTGAGGTTTGACTGTATTTGGGCCACAGTTGACTTTTGCCCTAGCACAGTCAATTTTTGGACCCTTTGAGCAATTGACTGAGCAAACTTCCTCTACAAGGCTTGAAACTTGACATGGATGATCTTGAGAGAATATTAGGACATTGGGGAGCACTTGAGGTCATTTGGATGCAGGGACCTTGATTCAACACAAAACCCTAATTTGAGGTTGATTGCCTTAGGAGATAGCTTGATTGTCCAACTCTTGAGCAATCTTGAGCCACTTAGAGATTTTTTTTCTTGCAATGTTTGGAGAAATATGAGAGGGAAAATTTTTGGGTACAACACTTGGGCTTACAATGGAATAAACAAAGATAAAACAAAACTCCTAAATCAAACAGGACTCAGGCTTCTCATGAGCACATCCTCTTTGGTGCAATGTAGGCATTCAAGCTCTGTTCTTTATGCAGTTATCTTGTAAGCTCCAAAACCTTCTTCTCGCTTGCGTAGAACTAGGTTTCAAAGGTGTCTCGTTCCTCTTTGAGTTGAATCCAAGATCTTTGCAATTCCTCGAGAGTAGTCGGCATGTCAGGATGGAGAATAGTATGAGGTACATCTGTCTCGATAATAGGTTCCATGATGATAGGTAAGATGGTGGGGTAAGGCATCATGTGATTTTGAGCGTGTGCTCGCACCCACTTAATATAAGGCTCCAAAGGGATGGAGTTCGTATGCCCCAACGTCTTGCTATCCACTTTGTTCACCATGCCCTAAGCTCGAATGAACCTCTGACAGTACCCTTGGACATTGTTCTCATAGTCAAATACAATTCCCTGAACCAGTGTATCATGACGACCATCCCTCCTAGCATATCCAAACAGTCGCAACGCCAAACAAGGGTTATAAGTGATTCCTCCCATAATTCCTAGTAGAGGGACATTAGGTAATTCCCCACAACGATCAATGATTGTAACGTCTTCCATAGATCGAAGGCACCAGTGAATATCTGAATGCATGAGGGACATCAACCTATTAGACCACCTCATGCCTTGCTCATTCTTCAACACATGTCGAGGTAGGTGCGAAATAAAGCACCTAGCCAACAGAGGAGTGAAACACATAAGGGTTCCTCTTCTCTTTACGGTGCGAGTGTGAAAAGAGTGCAAAATGTCTCCAAGTAAAGTAGGCATCGGGTTATGAAACATAAAAACTTTGACCGCATTCACGTCTATGAGTTGGTCCGGATTAGGGAAAAATACCATCCCATATATGAGAAGGGCCACCACCTCTTCAAAGGCTTGTAAGTCCAAAGTATCCCAAAAATGATGAGCTTTCTCAAACAAAAACTTGGCTAGAAACCCTTAGACACCGCTTCTTGTTTCACAATTTGTCACAACGTCGGACTGTTGTAAATACAGGGCTTGAGTGATATCCTCATGCTTTGGGCTCTTTCCATACTGTTGAAGGGTAATTTATTAAGAATAGGCACTCCGAATAACTGAGAAAACTCTTCCATGGTAGGCACCAACTGGTAATCGGGAAATGTAAAGCAATGATGTAATGGGTCAAAGAACTGAAAGAGAACTTTCACCATGTCTTCATCAGGGCTGGAGGTGACCAAATTGAGGAGTCGACCATGTCTTTTGGTGAATGGATAATTCTCAGGAACCCTTGATGCCAACTCTTTGAGTTGAATAGGCACCCTTACGAGGTTGACTTGGATAGTATTTCTACTAATGAGAGCCATGTCCTACAAAACAGACACAAAGATAAGTCCTAGAAGTCCTTGAAATGGTTAGTGTGACATGCCATGTTATGATGTTATGTACAAACAAATATATACAAGCACACAAACAGATCCTTAAGTCTAGGCTTGCATGGATTCCATAGGTAATTACCCTCTTGAAGTTTAGTTGGATCAACATGTCCTATTAATAGTAACTGGGTTCTAGGGAATCTCATTATTACTGATCTTTCTTCATCGGGCATTGTCTCAGCGCAAGCCTCTTTATTAGCGACCGAAATATCCTAGAAGTCAGATCTCAATGAGTGTAGTATCGAGTATCAATCAACTTTAGACTGCACCAAAGTCGGCTATCTCACTACTTCCTAATTGACAAGTTGTTCAATTAAAGGTTCTAAGGTCAGTTGGTGCTTCATGACACTACACAGCGGCCTTGTATTCTCCTTGACTACTCAAGGGCTACCGATACCAATAAATGTGTCACACCAACGTAGCTATCGTTTCAACCGTGTCAGTATACCCTACACAGTCCCCACAATCTATTTCTACTTACCTAAAAGGTGCCCCAGATCCGGGTGTAGGATCTTTACAAGTAAACCCAAACAAACCCTTAAAGTAAAAGCAAAAAAACACATAATGAAAGCAAATATAGAATGAACTAAACTCTAAGGTAACCCCACTTTTTTTATTTCATCCCCAGTAGAGTCGCCAGTTCTGTAATACGGTGGGAGAACTGGTTGTTATATTGGTTTTTCATTTTGTTCATAAATGTTGTGGTAAGCAAGAGTCGCCACTTTTTCTTTTATCCAACAAAGGAAAGGGTGAAAAGAACAGAAAAAAGATCTTTCGAGAGTTTTCTGAGTAAGGGGGTAGATTATGTAAAGGGAAAGTGTTGGCACCCTTTCCATCTTTAGTTTTCTACGGGCTCTTAGATTCTTAGCTCTTTTTTGAAATACCTTGTGCTTTGTGTATTTTTGAAAAGTATTTTTGAAAGTTCCTTAGTGGGGTGATTTGCTTTATGATAAATCTTGTATCAGTCCTCAAGAGTGTTGATAAAGCATCTTTGAAAATGTTTTTGAAAGAATTTTGTGTATGTGTAAAAGTTTGTTTTTAAGCATAGCATCTAGGAAATATCTACCTTACTCGAAAGGTTCGTTCTTTTCCTCCTTTCCTTTAGACAGTTCTATCCTACTATTAGTGAGTAGGTAGCCCAGGTCTTTTGGATGTTTGAAGGACATTCGAATGGACATTTATAGTCACGAAGGCAACATGACAAGAAATCTTAGTAATTACCCTAGGGTTTTAAGATCATTTTTACCGAGGCAACACCGAGAGGGTCATCGAGGGACTTATGATCTTTTTAAATCGGAGGGTAGCCACTAAAATCTATCACGTTTCGAGGGTTGTGACTATTTTTCCGAAGGCAACCAAAGTGGCAAAATGTTTTTTTTTGTCTGGAAAAAGTGTTCTCTCTACTGGCGACGTTTTTGTCTCCCAATGGTTTTTTCTCCTCCCCTGGAAATGTGTCTTTAGCTCTATATTTATATAGGGTAGTGGTGAATGGAAATGGAAAGAAACAGCCATTAATCAGGCTTTGAAGGCAGAATCGAAAGTCTTAAAAAGGGTTGCCTTTTTTGAGTATTTCATGTCGTTTTGAGCTTTGAGTGAACCTGGACAAGTTATGGTTGGCGCCTTACACGAATTCGAACTGCTCAGAGCTTTCATCATTAGAGCTTCTTCGATTCAGTCAACATCTGCATCAATTCGAATTGCTCAGAGCTTTCCTCATTAGAGCATTGTTCTCTTCGATTACTCTGAATTCCAATTCGAATTGTTCATAGCTTTCCTTATCAGAGCATCTTCAATTTAGTCACTGCGATATGGTGGTAGAACCGACTGTTGTACTGGTTTTACATTTGTGTTCACAAATGTTGCGGTAAGAAAGAGTCGCCACTGACTTTTATTTTATCCAAATCAAGGAAAGGGTTAAAAGAACAAAAAATGACCTTTTCGAGATTGGTCTAAGTAAGCGGGGTAGATTATGGAAATGGAAGGTGTTAACAACTTTTCCATCCGTAGTTTTCTACGGGCTCTTAGATGCTTAGCTCATTTTAAAAATACCTTGTGCTTTGTGTGTTTTGAAAAATGTTTTGAAATACCTTAGTGTGGCGATTTGCTTTGCTTAACTCTTGTATGAGTCCTCAAGAGTGTTGACAAAGAAAATGATTTTGAAAGTTGTTTTTGAAAAGTGTAAGTGTAAAAGTTTGTTTAGAGCAAGCATCTAACAGTTATCTACTTGTACTCGAAAAGGTCATTCTTTTCCTCCTTTCCTTTAGACAATGCTAGCCTACTATTAATGAGTAGGTAGCCCTAGTCGTTGGATGTTTGAGGGACATTCGAAGGGACGTAAAGTTATAAAGGAAACATATAGAGACACTTTAGCAATTTTGTTTAAGGGACTATATCATTTACCGAAGGGAAACACTGTAGGGTCATCGAGGGACTATGATCTTTTGATTTAAGGGTCTTTTTCTAAAGAGTGCCTATTCTCGAGAGACATGACTGTTTTATTTTCCGAAAGGCAACCAAAGTGGGCGTACCCTGGAGGTGTATATGTGCAAGGTGTGTTATGTTTAGTTATTTTAGTCTTGTGTTAAGTTTGCTAACGTTTGATTATTCTTGCCATACAATCCTATTAGTCATACATCTAGCAGTTAATAATTGCAGTAATTAAAAGTGCATAAATATAAAACCTAGATATTACAAGGCTTCGGGGAGGGGGATTATGTACATATCCAAAATTGGGGGAAAAATAAATAAAAGCGGTAAAGTCCTATTTTAATCTATTACATTCTATCAGCAGATACAAAAATATGAAAAAGAATAATAGAAAAAGAAATATATGAACGCGCGCGAATTAAAAAAAATATGTCTAAAACCCTGAAGATTTCTAAGTAAACAAGAAAATATTTTTTTGGTTTTGTTTATTTTAAGAAAATACAACCTAAGTCTATTTAATTTTAAATTAATAAATACTAATCTAATGTTTTTTTGTGATTTTTTTTATTTAAAGTTAATTTAAAATCAATAAAGAAATGAATAAAGAAAAATTAAAGATAGAAGAACCCTCCTTCGATTCAAAGGGAAAACATGGCCTTTCGATTCAGGGAAGAATGATGGGCTTTAGATTCAGAGGAAGGTGCCTTTTGATCCAAGGGAAAATAGCTATCCTTCGATCAAATGAATGGATATTACCCTTTGATCCAATGAAGGGATGTGGCTTTCGATCCAGAGGGTACTGTTGAAAGAGCCTGATGGATCCCCTGTGAGGGAACTGGATCTGTAAATATACGTTAGCAAAATAAAGATGCAAGACCTGGGTATTGAACCCAGGTCCTTCGATCCTGTGTGCATTTGGTCTATTCAGGCTAGATCTGCAGCAAGTGTTAGAAACAAAGCAAAATGCATACCTAGGTGTCAAACCCAGATCCTTAATATTGAATACAAATCGAATGCATTACAAATGTTAATATATCATGCAAATTTAAAGTATGATCTCTTTCCCATTCTTATCAACAGTTGGAAGCTTTGATTTGGCACTTCTGGATGTGGAGATGCTTGCTTAGGGGCTGGTGATTTGGAACACTTCCTGCAGACTTTAGGGAGTGAATAGAGTGTGGCTGGAGACTCCTTCGATTGGGACTACTTATGAGGATTTTAATAGTTTTAGTATGGCTTATGAGGTAGTGTATGCGTGTATTTCTTTCTTGTGGGTCTGTCCTCTTTTTTCGTGTCCTCTTGCAATGTGTCCTAGGCCTTGTATTTATAGAAGTGTGATGCGCATTGAAATGGCAAGAGGCATTCATTTATCCAGCTTTGAAAGCAATGAGACCAAAATCAGACATATTAAAAGATTTCCTTTTTTGAAATATTCATGCCTCTTTGGAATCTTGAATGAACATGTATACCTTTGTCTTTCGAATTCCTTCCAGTGTTGCTCTTCGATTGGCCTAGAGTATTGATTCGAAGTGTTCAGAAACCTTCTTATTAGAGCTTCTTCGATCGAGTCTATCTACTTGCCCTAACTTCTTGATTCAAACAACTCAAATGAAAACTTCATTATGGACAATCGAAACCTCCTTTGTCACCACCTTCGAATGCCATTGCACATGAGGCCTGGGCCTGGCCACATGTAGGACCAAGACCTATTATAAGACAAGCTTGTATTTAGTAACCATGTGTCTTTCGAATGGACTAATGAATTCTTCTTCGAAGGGACCTCATGAATGAGCTTTCAAAGGGACTAACATGTGTGTCGAAGTATGAAAAACTGTTTCAAAGGGGACCATTGCCCAGTCGAAGCTGGAACAAACGCATCCAATGCCTTGTGGGCGCTAGCATGAGGCAAGTCAAAGAAAGCATAAAAGAGGCCATCGCCTAGTGAATCGAATCAGGCATGAAGAAGGTATTTTCCTGTGAATTGAAGGCCAGTTGAAAGGGTCTTGTCCTTGTGCATTGAAAGCAAGCACAGGGGAAGCCTTTGCCCTTGTGAATCGAAATAAACTTGTAGGGGGTTCTTGCCTTGCGCAGTCGAAGCCTTGTGAACTTAACTTGATCGAAGGAAGCCCAACGCCCAATCGAAGACCTTGTGAACTTATCTTGATCGAAGGAGGCCCAATTCCCAATTGAAGACTTGTGAACTTATCTTGATCGAATAAGGCCCAGTTCCCAATCAAATACTTCCAGACCAAAGCCTGGTCGAAGGGTTTTAGATGCCCAATAGAATCTCCTTGTCTAGATGATAATCAAAAAAACAAACTTCTTAGGGGCTAATCGAAAAACACCCTGTCTCAAAGTCAATCGAAGACACCTTGTTTATCTTCAAAATTTTATTTTTCTCTCTAAGCAAGTGTTTGTAACCATCTATGTAAGAGACAATCTTGGAAAACATGAGAGGGAAATTTTTTGGGTACAACAGCTTCCCATGTTCAATCTTCTTAAACCTGAAGATTTAGATTGGCTTGTTTGCCTCTTGTGATCTGAATGTGGAAGATGATTGAACACTAGAGTGCCCAGAAATTTGCACTCGCAATGTGCCGGTTGATTGTGTAGGGAATAAGCTTAAAGTTTCCATCCAAAGTAGATGTTGAATTCCAAAGAGGTCACTTTGTGGGGAATTCTTGTTCCTGCTGTCTGAGGAGGAGTTCACTGGGGAAGGTTGATTTCTATTGTTCTCCTGCTTGAGGAAAGCTCTGTGGGGAATAGTCTAGAAACTTCAGTTGTCCAAAGGCTCTATTGAGGAATCATCTCTGGACTAGAGAGATGAAAGTTCGCTACTTTCTGGTTGAAATCCAGGTTTCACAGTAACTTGCTAGGGATAATGTATTAGAGAGAGCCTGTGTAGGGCTATTTCAGGATGACTCTGTGTTAGTGTGCATCCAGAGATATATGAGAAGGAATTCGTGTAAGATTTCTTCGTTTGGTCGTGTAGATAGTTTTCCCGTCTGGTTTCAGGTATTAATCTACAAATCAGCTGTTCGCAGATAGTTGTCATGTCTGGTTACAAGTATTAATCTGGAACTTGAAAATTGTCGGTCGTTGAGATAGTTGTCCTGGCTTGTTATATGTATTAAAATATAACCTAAGAAAGAAAGATAGTTTTCCTGGCTTGTTACAGGTATTAATCTTCAATCTCTTCATGTAGATAGTTCTCCTGGCTTGTTACAGGTATTAATCTATAATCAGTCGTCCATAGATAGTTGTCCTGGCTTGTTACAGGTATTAATCTGGAACTTGAAAATTGTCGGTCTCTGAGATAGTTGTCCTGGCTTGTTACAGGTATTAATCTCTGACCTGAGAAAGAAAGATAGTTTTCCTTGCTTGTTACAGGTATTAATCTTCAATCTCCTCATGTAGATTGTTTTCTTGGCTTGTTACAGGTATCAATCCACAGTCTGCCGTCCACAGATAGTTCTCCTGGCTTGTTACGGGTATTAATCTAGAACTTCTTTTTATTGGTCATTTGAGATAGTTGTCCTGGATTGTTACAGGTATTAATCTCTTACCTGAGAAAGAAAGATAGTTTTCCTGGCTTGTTACAGGTATTAATCTTCAATCTCTTCATGTAGATAGTTTTCCTGGCTTGTTACAGGTATTAATCTGGAACTTGTTTTTGTCGGTCACATAGATAGTTTCCCCGTCTGGTTTCGGGCATTAATCTGTGGCCTGCTATATTTGTTGGTAAACCTGTCTTGTTCCGGGAGTTCATACCACTTAGTCATGTAGATAGTATCCCCGTCTGGTTTCGGGCATTAATCTTTGACCTACTGTATAAATTGATGATGTTCGTCTGTTTTCCAATTTAACCTGAAAAGGTAAAATCGGTTTCATGCAATGTCATGAAGTATGAATGGCATGATGCTCTCAAAATAAATGAGATTGTGATATATGCATTTGTGATGCATATGTTATGATGTTTGTAACGTGATGTATGAATGTAATGTATGAACATGTTAGTTGTTCCATTGCAGTGTTGTTGAATTAGGGAAAATAAATCTCTAACTGTTGTTGGGGGGAAGAATGTAGGTATTCAAATTTGTTGAAGTTGAAACGCATGGAGATGAACTTCTGTTGTTAGAGAAATAAACTTTGGGGAAGGTAAACTCCTTGAACTATTTGAGGATTGTCATAGTGAATCTATGTCATGATTGTATCTAAAGATGTGTCGAATAAGTATCAGGATGACATTCGTCTCTGGATCGTACCTGAATTGTTTTTAGAAGATGATCTAAATAAGTATCAGGGTGACATCCGTCTCTAGATCGTACCTAAACTGTTTATAGAAGATGATCTGAATAAGCATCAGGATGACCCCCCGTCCTTGGATCGTACCTGAACTATTGCTAGAAGATATTCTGGAATAAGTATCAGGAAGACATCCGTCTCTGGATCGTACCTGAACCGTTTCTGGAAGATAATCTGAATAAGTGTCAGGATGACATCCGTCTCTGGATCGTACCTAAACCATTTCTAGATGATGATCTGAATAAGTGTTAGGATGACATCCGTCTCTAGATCGTACCTGAACTATTTCTAGATGATAGTCTGGAATAAGTGTCAGAATGACATCTATTTCTGGATCGTACCTGAACCATTTCCAGATGAGAATCTGGAATAAGTGCCAAGATGACATCCGTCTCTAGATCGTACCTGAACTGTTTCTAGATGATAGTCTGGAATAAGTGTCAGAATGACATCCGTCTCTAGATCATATCAACACTGTTTCTAGATGAGAATCCGGAATAAGTGTCAGGATGATATCCATCTCTGGATCATACCTGAAACGTTTCTAGATGATAATTTGAATAAGTTTTAGGACGACATCCTTCTCTAGATATTACCTGAACCATTTCTTGATGATAGTCTAGAATAAGTGTCAGAATGACATCCGTCTCTGGATTGTATCTGCACCATTTCTAGAGGAAAATCTGCTTTATTTAGAATGTTTCCATTGGGGAAGGGAAACTCCGTAATCCGCTTGGGGATTTTGTGAGATCCTGCTGAGGAATCCTGAGAAGCTTGGCGACTTCACTAGGGAAGTTTTCTTAGATGTCAGGGCAGTAGTTAGATATTCTTGCTCCGTCGGGGATATGAGAGCACCTAACATCATTAGGTTGCATGCTGGGAATATGGCAGTGACCTTGTAGTAGAATGCCTCTGCCTCGGTACCCACTGGAGAAAATATCTGCCAAGGATTTCGTAGATGGTTCTACTATTATCCCAACTCTTGGAGTCCTTGGTGAATGTAGATCAGGATAATAAACCTTCTACTGATAGAAAAGTGAAGAGATGACGAGACGTATTCGTACGCTTTAATCCCTAACTTTTCCTGGATTGTCCTTTCATATTTTCAGTCCATCAGGAATATACCCTTTTTTTCCCAATCCGCCTTTTCAGGTTTTCGCCTTGTCGCGTGTACAGTTTTTTTCATATGTATATCCCTAACTTTTACCCAAACCCTTTTGGTTCGTCGGGATGCCCTTATTTTTTCCTAGGCCAGTCAACCTAGCGGGTCTTTGTTCATGCGTATCCGATTATGTCCATGTTCACCGGGTGCGGAGAATTGTCACTGTCCATAGTAGTAAGTGTTTTCACACTGCCAGAAGGTGTTTGTTTGATTGCATATGATTCGCTGCTGGAATTTATGTCCAATTCCCCAAGTGATTCAGATGGAGATTTGTCCCTGGCTATTTGACATTTTTGGGAGGTTCCCTAAATCTTGACTTGACTGCCCCAGATTAGCTGGACACCATGTTATGCCCCTTGATTATGAAAGGCTTATCATTGGAATGTCTTTCCATCTGAAGTGATTCTGTCTATTGAGAGGATTTTTGTTGATCGAATATCCGTCGTGCGAATTTCGATGCTATTGAACAAATAGTCATATGCAAACAATGGTATTTTAAGAATGCAAAGCTTATGTCTGTCTTGAAGTTTGAAAATTCATTTTTTAGTAAAATAAACAAATTTTGTAAAAGTGTGATATCAACTCAGGATTTATAGCGAATCCTACAGGAGTCAGGATACCTTTTGTAATAGTATGATTTCGAACTAACCCATGCTTCAGCTAGGACTTTTAACAGTTATAACGTGGCCTAGTTCACGGTTCAAGAAACAAAGGATAAAGGCTCAAATTTTATTTGTACCCAACTCGTTCTCCATGATGTTCTTCAGTCCTAAACTCAGTTAATTGTGCGTTTAGATCCCAATTGAGTTTGGAATCTTTACTCTGATATTGGGTGATGGTTCAGAAATTGAATGTTTTTTTTGAATAGGCAGTTATTTTTGTAATCTTCTTTTTGTCGAGGATTTGTAGTAACCTCCTTTTTTTGTTTTCATTATCCTTACTTTTTCCTGAACTGGTTCTTTTATGATTACAGTCAGCGGGATGCCCCAGTTTATTTTCTTAAGTCTCCTTCATAGGTTTTGACTTAGAAGGCTTTTATTTTGAGAGATAATGACTACCAACTTTAATGATTATGCGGAACCATCACCATCTTCTTATTTGGAAGAACGTCTTTGATGTCGTTCATTATGTATGAAGTGGAAGATTACGAATGAATGTGCATCTGAATTAACTGAGAAAACTACCCTTCCCCAGGGAATGATTAAGGGTTTTAATTTGTGTGAAAAGAAAGACTCCTACTTCTTAGGGTCAAAAGGGGTTGACTAGGGATTATCTTCCTTATAACTCCACTGTTTGGGATTTGAAACAATGTTTGTACATCGTCAGCAAGGTCTGTTCAAAAGCATATTGTACGAGATTGGGGTATCGTTTTCGTCATCCTCCCTCTAAAGGCTTAGAGCTTTTAATCCAGAGTTAAATATCACAAAAAGAAAGTAAAAATGCAGTTTGAATATAGTGAATACGAATGAATTAATTCAAGACAAACATATGCAATGTATTGATGAAATAACAAAGTTTGATATGAAACAAATGTTCGAATAATCAAAATAAATTACAAATTGTAAATTATAAATGAACAAAAAGCCTCTTTGTCTTGGACTTGTCACTTCATATGGTGTGCCTTGGAGGGATGACAGAAAAATTCCAGTTGACCACTTGCGTGAATTCCAACGCTCCTTCATCGATCAGGTCTTGAATTTTATACTTCAACGTCCAACAATTATCAGTATCATGCCCTAGTCTGTTGGAGTGATATGCACATATTGCATCAGGATTGTTGTTAGGAGAAGACATTTTTGGGTTTGGAGGAGGATCCTTCAATGTGACCAAATTCAACTTCAACATGTGTTGCAATACTTGAGACATTGGAATGTTGAGTTTGGTGTATTTCCTAGTGAATGCATCCCACTTACGCTGATGACCCTACCGTTGTTGGCGAGGTGGCGGTTGAGTTCGTGATGTAGCAGCAATTTGGAAAGGTTTACTCTCCACCAAGCCAACTCCTTGTCTCATCAGGGACTGATCCCCAGTCTTGACGGTTTGCTTCATACGGTTACATCCGTCTTGACGAAGCTTGTTGATAAGAAACCTCAACTCTTCTTGTTTCCGAGATAAAATTTGGATAAGAGCCCTTTGATTACTCATCTGGATTCTCATCCATTCCATTTCAGCTTGCAGTTGTTCCAACTGTTCATCTTTGTTGTCTTCAGGACTTTTCTTGGCCATGTTACCAGCGAGGAGTGCTTTCAACTCTTCTTGCCCCTTGGATAAGTTTAGGAACATTTCCTTGAACTGGGCGTCTTGAGTTTGGAGATCTCTGTCATTCTGTTTCAGATCCATTTTCCTTTTGCAACAATAAACAGCGAAGGGATAAGAAGCTTGTCCGGAGAATACTTGTTATGCAATGACATGTATGATATGTAAATGTTTTCAAGGGTCTCGCGGGTTAAACAAGAAAATTCCAGAAGTTGAATTTTGCAGCTTTGATTGAAGAACTTCATATTGTTGAATGTCCTTCAATGAGAATCAAGCTCACCATATCGAGTGGGTCATAGCCCCTGATTCAAGTTATCATGTTTTGATCTTTTGACGACATTGGCTAGAGGAAAATAAATCCCCTTGCCCCTTGCTAGACGTCTGGTTCATCATAACCTGCACCACAGGCCCTTGAGATCCTTGAAATGATTAAGGACATGTTATGGTATGATGTCATGATATGTATGCTATGCATCAAGCAAAAGATATAGGATGATGAAGACAAGTATGTCTTGTAGGAAATACGAATTATTGGGCAATGACTCATATTATCAGATAATAAACAAAACCCTACAAAGAGTTCAAGTTGTTAGATAATGAAAGCAAACAAATCACACAAGTAGCCTTAGGTTCAGGCTTGCATGGATTCCATAGGTAAGTACCCGCTTGAAGTTTAGTTGGCTCAACGTGTCCTATTAATAGTAACCGGGTTCTAAGGAGTCTCATATCACTGACCTTCCTTTTAGGCATTGTTCTAGCTCAAGCACCAAAGTATTACGACCATAATATCCCAAAAGTCCAATCTCAATGAGCGTAGCATCGAGTATCAACCAATCTTTGGTCAGAACCAAAGTCGGCCATCTCACTACTTTCTAATGGCTTAGGATGAGTCAATTAAAGGTTCTTAAGGTCAATTAGTGCTTAATGAAACAAAGAAAACCTAATTTTATCCTTGACTGACTCAAGGAACATTAGTACAAACTAGAGTATCACGCTAACGTAGCTATCACTTCGTCCATATCGGTCTACGCCATACAACCTCCATGATTTTTTTCTACTTACCTAATAAGGTTCACTAGATCCGGGTGTAGGATCTTTAACAATAACCCAAGAAACCCTTTAAAAATAAAGCAAGCAAAGCATACAAGTAATTTTAAAATGATAAACTAAATTCTAAGGTAACCTCACTTTATAAGTATCTCCACCAGAGTCGCCAGTTCTGTGATACAGTGGAAGAATTGACTGTTGTACTGGTTTTGCATTTGTGTTTGCAAATCTTGCGGTAAGCAAGAGTCGCCACCAACTTTTCTTTTATCCAAAGTAAGGAAAGGGGTGAAAAGAACAGAAAAAGACCTTTTCTAGAATTTTCTGAGTAAGGGGGGTACATTATGGAAAGGGGAGGTGTTAGCACCCTTTCCATCCGTAGTTTTCTACGGGCTCTTAGATACTTAGCTCATTTGAAAAATACCTTGTGCTTTGTGTGTTTTGAAAAATGTTTTGAAATGCCTTAGTGCGGCAATTTGCTTTGTGTTAACTCTTGTATCAGTCCTCAAGAGTGTTGACAAAGAAAATGTTTTTTAAAGTTGTTTTTGAAAAGTGTAAGCGTAAAAGTTTGTTTGGAGCAAGCATCTAACAGCTATCTACTTGTACTCGAAAAGGTCGTTCTTTTCCTCCTTTCCTTTAGAAAGTGCTAGCCTACTATTAAAGAGTAAGTATCTCTACTCGTTGGATGTTTGAGGGACATTTGAAGGGACGTACAATCATAAAGGAAACATATAGAGACGCTTTAGCAATTTTGTTTAAGGGACTAGATCATTTACCGAAAGGCAACACTGTAGGGTCATCGAGGGACTATGATCTTTTGATTTAAGGGTCTTTTGCTAAAGCGTCCCTATTCTCGAGGGACATGACTATTTTATTTTCTGAAAGGCAACCAAAGTGGGCGTACCCTAGAGGTGTATATGTGCAAGGTGTGTTATGTTCAGTTATTTTAGTCTTGTGTTAAGTTTGCTAACATTCGATTATTCTTGCCATACAATCCTATTAGTCATACATCTAGTAGTTAATAATTGCAGTAATTAAAAGTGGAGAAATATAAAACCTAGCTATTACAAGGCTTAGCGGAGGGGGATTATGTACATATCCAAAACTGGGGGAAAAATAAATAAAAGCGGTAAAGTCCTATTTTAATATATTACATTCCATCAGCATATACAAAAATATGAAAAAGAATAATAGAAAAAGAAATATATGAATGCGCGCGAATTGAAAAAAAATACGTCTAAAACCCTAAAGATTTCTAAGTAAACAAGAAAATATTTTTTGGTTTTGTTTATTTTAAGAAAATAAAACCTAAGTCTATTTAATTTTAATTTCAAGAAAAGGTTAAAATGATTAATTAATTTGATTACAAATTAATTTGATTAATAAAAACTAATCTAATGTTTTTTTGTGATTTTTTTTATTTAAAGTTAATTTAAAATCAATAAAGAAATGAATAAAGCAAAATTAAAGATAGAAGAACCCTCCTTCGATTCAAAGGGAAAATGTGGCCTTTCGATTCAGGGAAGAATGATGGGCTTTCGATTCATAGGAAGGTGCCTTTCGATCCAGGGGAAAATAGCTATCCTTCGATCCAATGAACGAATATTACCCTTCGATCCAATGAAGGGATATGGCTTTCGATCCAGAGGGTACTGTTGAAAGAGCATGATGGATCCCTTGTGAGGGCACTGAATCTACAAAGATATGTTAGCAAAACAAAGATGCAAGACTTGTGTATCGAACGCATGTCCTTCGATCTTGTGTGTGTTTGGTCTAATCAAGCTAGATCTACAGCAAGTGTTAGAAACAAAGCAAAATGCATACCTGCGTGTCAAACCCAAATCCTTAATCTTGAATACAAATTGAATGCATTACAAATGTTAATACATAATGCAAGTGTAAAGTATGATCTCTTTCCCATTCTTAACAATAGTTGGAAGCTTCGATTTCGCACTTCTGGATGTGGAGATGCTTGCTTAGGGGCTGGTGATTGGGAACACTTCCTGTAGACTTTATAGAGTGAATAGAGTGTGGCTGGAGACTCCTTCGATTGAGACTACTTATGAGGATTTTTATAGTTTTAGTATGGCTTATGAGTCGGTGTCTGCGTATCTTTCTTTCTTATGGGTTTGTCCTCCTTTTTCGTGTCCTCTTGCAATGTGTCCTAGGCCTTGTATTTATAGGAGTGTGATGCGCATGGAAATGGAAAGAGCCCATCATTTAACCAGCTTTGAAAGCAATGAGACCAAAATCAAACATATTAAAACATTTCCTTTTTTGAAATATTCATGCCTCTTTGGAATCTTGAATGAACCTGGACACCTTTGTCTTTCGAATGCCTTCCAGCGTTGCTCTTTGATTGGCCTAGAGTCTTGATTCGAAGTGTTCAGAAACCTCCTTATTGGAGCTTCTTCGATTGAGTCTATCTACTTTCCTTAGCTGCTTGATTCAAATAACTTAAATGAAAACTTCATTCTGGCCAATCGAAACCTCCTTTGTCACCACCTTCGAATTCCATTGCACAAGAGGCTTGGGCCTGACCACATGTAGGACCAAGAACCATCATAAGACAAGCTTGTATTTAGTAACCATGTGTCTTTTGAATGGACCAATAAATGCTTCTTCGAAGAGACCTCATGAATGGCCTTCGAAGGGACTAACATGCGGGTCGAAGTATGAAAAATTGTTTCAAAGGGGACCATTTCCCAGTCGAAGCTGACACAAAGGCAACCAATGCGTTGTGGGTGCTAGCATGAGGCAGGTTAAAGCAATTGTAAAAGAGGCCATCGCCTAGTGAACCGAATCAGGCATGAAAGAGGTATTTTCCTGTGAATCAAAGGCCAGTTGAAAGGGTCTTGGCCTTGTGCATTGAAAGCAAGCACAGGGAAAGCCTTTGCCCTTGTGAATTGAAACAAACTTGTAGGAGGCTCTTTCCTTGCGCAGTCGAAGCCTTGTGAACTTAACTTGATCGAAGGAAGCCCAGCGCCCGATCGAAGACCTTGTGAACTTATCTTGATCGAAGGAGGCCCAGTGCCCAGTCAAAGACTTGTGAACTTATCTTGATCGAAGGAGGCCCAATGCCCAATCAAAGACTTGCAGACCAAAGCCTGATCGAAGGGTTTTAGATGCCCAATCGAATCTCCTTGTCAAGATGACAATTTTAAAAACAAACTACTCAGGGGATAATTGAAAAACACCCTGTCTCAAAGCCAATCGAAGACACCTTGTTTATCTTCAAAATTTTATTTTTCTCTCTAAGAAAGTGTTTGTAACCATCTATGTAAGAGACAATCTTGGAAAACATGAGAGGGAAAATTTTGGGGTTCAACAGCCACCATATGTATTGATTCTTTCTTTCGACCAGCTCCCAAGCATTGTTCTTCGATTGGTCCTGAATTCCAATTCGAATGGCTCCAGGCCTCATCATTGTGGCTTCTTCAATTGAGCCACTATCTGCTTTAGTTGCTTGATCTGAAACTATCCAACTAGCCCAATCGAACACTTCCTTCTGTCCTGTCGAAGCTTCTTTTGTTATTTCCTTCGAATGTAATTGTGCATGAGGCTTGGGCTTAGCAACATGTAGGACCTTGGCCAGCAAGCACCTTGAACCAGACTCATCAAAAGACAAAACAAAACTTATTTCCAACAATTATGTGTCCTTTGAATGGACTAATTGCATGTCCTTCGAAGGCACCACTTGTGTGTTCTTCGAATGGGCCACCAATGTAT
Source organism: Vicia faba (assembly GCA_948472305.1). Lineage (NCBI taxonomy): Eukaryota > Viridiplantae > Streptophyta > Magnoliopsida > Fabales > Fabaceae > Vicia > Vicia faba. Next base: position 1,535,895,898 of record OX451737.1, read on the forward strand.
GTCCTTTAAACCCACTAATGCATGTCCTTCGAATCCACCAAATTCATGTTCTTCGAATGGACCTTTTGAATGTTTCTTCGAACAGACCATATTGTGTGTCATAGTGTAGAAACTGTGTGTTGAAGGGTTTAGAGGTTGAGTCAAAGCTAGCATGAGGGAATCCATTGCTTTGTGAATCAAAGCATGCATGAAATAAGTTCTTTCTTTGTGAATCGAAGGCAAGCCTGAAGGATGTATTTGCCTTGTAAATCGAAAGCAATCCTGAAGGATGTACTTGCCTTCTGAATCGAAAGCAAACCTGAAGGATGTACTTGCCTTGTGAATTGAAGGCAAGCATGAAGGAATTATTTCCTTGTGGATCGAAGGCAAGCACAGAGGAAGCCTTTTCCTTGTGGATCAAAGTCAAGCACAGAGGAAGACATTTCCTTGTGGATCAAAGGCAAGCACAGAGGAAGCCTTTGCCTTGTTGATCAAAGGCAAGCACATAGAAAGCCTTTTCCTTGTGGATCAAAGTCAAGCACATAGGAAGCCTTTGCCTTTTGGATCGAAGGCAAGCTGAAGGAGGCCAAAGTCCAATCGAAGCTTGGGAAATCGAAGCAAACTTGAAGGAGACCAAAGTTCAGTCAAAGCTTGGGAAATTGAAGCAAGCTTAATTTTCTTTAATTTGATGCTTGAAAGCCCAATATAATCCATGGAAACTATATGGGGCATCAAAAAATCCAATTGTATTTGTGCAAACTTGGACTTTTGAAAATATTTGTGAGAAAATGTCTTGAGAAAAGAGAGGAAAAATTTTGGGGTACAACACTATGGTCGGAGGTGTAGAACACCTTTGTGTTCGTATGAATCTGGTGAGAGTGTAGTGCTTGGACCTAAGATTGTTCGGCAGACTACAAAAAAGGTGAAGTTAATTCAGGATAAGATGAAAACTTCTCAGAGTAGACCAAAGAGTTACCATGATAAGAGAAGGAAGGATCTTGAGTTTCAAGAAAGAGACCATGTATTCTTGAGAGTCACACAAATGACTTGTGTTGGATGTGCTTTGAAATCGAGAAAGCTTACTCCTCGATTTATTGGTCTGTATCAAATTTCTAACAAGGTGGGAATTGTTGTGTATAGGGTGGCCTTTCCACCTAACCTGTCGAATTTGTATGATGTGTTACATGTGTCGCAACTCCAAAGGTATATTGCAGATCCATCTCATGTGATTCCGATGGATGATGTGCAAGTGCGGGATAATCTTACTTTTGAGTCCGTACCTGTTGGAATCGAAGATCATGAAATGAAGAAGCTGAGGGGAAAGGAAATTGCTCTCATGAAAGTAGTTTGGGGAAGAGCTGCCGAAGAGAACACGACGTGGGAATTGGAGAGTAAGACGCGAGAGTCTTACCCAGAGTTGTTTGCATTAGGTAATTTTTTAGGTCGAAAATATTCTAAATATGTGAGAGTTGTAACACCCTGAATATTATATTTGCTATTTAATTATGTTGTTGTGATTTATTTGATGCAATAGATGGTTTTTTAATATGTATGGGGTAGAGTTGGATTAATATAATAATGAGAATTATTTTTAGTTTAAATAGTTTAGTTAGAATTATTTAGATTGAAGAATAATTGTTAAAATATTATATTAATGATTAAGTGAAATATAATGTGTAGTAATATAGAGGGCAAGGTAGTAACTTGAATGAGATTTAGTGGGGATAATGAAGGAAGACCATATTAACGGTCCAAGGGGTAAGAAGGACATAAGTAAATGCGAGGTTGAGAGCAATCATTATGTACGATCGTATTTTTGAGAGAAGAGAAAGCAAGGAGGTGAGAAAGAGCTAGGGCAAGAAAACTCCATTATTGAGGCTTAGGAACCATCAATCCAAGGTAAGGGTGGGGTTTCAACTTTCTAAGGGTTCTGTATAATGATGGGTATATTAGGGATTGTAATTTCCATAGTTGTTGTGTGTTCTTGTTGTGAAATTAATTTTGTGTGATTTGAACCCGTGTGATGGAAATTGAGGAAATATATGATGTTGTTTTTATATGATTTGATGTGTATAATGCCTATCAAGATGTGTTGTTGTTGTATTGTGAAAACATGTTGAATTTGGTGAGTTTTGGGATTGTATTGTGTTTGAATCGTATGAGAAATAAGCATGTTCTAGTGCAAAAACCGCAGTAGGAAGTCAAAGTTTCACACGCAGTTCTAGGCGAGCCACAAGCAGCATCGAGCAAAGTAATTTCAGCTGAGGAGTGACGGGCAAGGTCTGGGCGAGGAAACTAGTGATTTTAGGTGCTCCTGGAAAATGTATGGGAGGAGAAGTTTCACTCCAGCTTCGTCGGGTGAGACAAGAGGTGAAGGAAAGGGTCAAAAAGAGGTGTTCCTAGAAAATGTATGGGGGACACTGTGTCGCCCCAGCATCTCCGAGCGAGCCTTAGGCGAGCAAGCAGCTTCTTCGGGCGAGCCTAAGGCAAGCAAAATTGTTGGAATTTTATTAAGGTAGTAACTTGAGTTTTTGGACTTCGTTTAACGCGTCGGGCAAATGAATAAAAAGGATATCTATTTCCAGTACTTATAACATGATAAGTTGGATGTTGTGTGACAAATTGGTTATGAAATATGCATTATTATAACTTAGTATGGATACAATTATGATGTATGATATTTTTGAATTGGTGGATATATATATATATATATATATATATATATATATATATATATATATATATATATATATATATATATATATATATATATATATATATATATATATATATATATATATATATATATATATATATATATATATATATATATATATATATATCAATTTATGTTGCTTTGTTGTATGGTTGTGTTGCATGCATTACATGTTATGGACTTTAGTCCTGATTGTTGGCTCTGATCCTAGATGGCGTGGATCGGGAGCGGTATGAACATCATTATTTATGATGTTGGTTGGCTCTGATCCTAGATGGCGTGGATCGAGAGTAAGGTGAACTAAATTGTTCACGATGTTGGTGAATCTGGTCCTATATGGTATAGATTCGGGAGCGATATTGGTACCACATGTATTAAGTTTGTGAGTCAGTCTCATTGCATTGCATTGTTGTTAACATGGTGTTGAGTTGTGTGATTGGTGTATGTGCTACAAGATGATCATTGATATGTGTGAATATTATGCATGATTGTGTAGCTAATATTTAATAAGATAGTTGTTGTTGATGGTGTGAATGTGTGAGATGTGGAATGCATGACCATGAATGATTATATTCTCTGTATACTTTTTATTATACATTCTCTTATATTATTGTGATATGTCACCCTTCTGTTGGAATGATTCTTTATACGACATCGTGCAGATAGTCGGGAGTAGTCTGAGGATGCAAGGATTATAACTGGCGACCGAAATATTCCAAGGAACCAACCCTCAATGAGTGTAGTATCGAGTATCTACCAACTTCGGACTGCACCAAAGCCGGTCATCTCACTACATCCTAAAAGGCCAAGTTGGTCAAGTAAAGGTTCTAGAAGTTCATTAGTGCTTCATGACATCACTCAGCGGCCCCGTATTCTCTTTGATTGACTCAAAGGCTACTGGTACCCATAAATATGTCGCACTAATATAGCTATTGCTTAGACCATGTCGGTATACCTCGCACAGTTTCCACAATGTATTGCTATTTACCTATAATGTTTCCCAAATCCGGGTAGAGGATTCAAACCCAAACAAAGAACCAAAGTGTAAAGCAAGCAAGTCGAACAGTTATAAGAAAATAAAGGTGGTCTAAACCCTAAGGTAACCCCACTTTTAGAATTTTCCCCAGCAGAGTCTCCAGTTCTGTGATGCGGTGGGAGAACTGACTTGAGGTTTTGCGTTTGTGCTTGCAAATGTTGCGGTTTACCAAGAGTCGCCACCGACTTTTATTTTATCCAAAAGGAAAGGTAAAAAAGCACAGGAAAGACCTTTGAGATTGTTTTTGAGTTCGGGGGGTAGATTATGAAAAGGGAAGGTGCTAGCACCCTTTTCATCCATGGTTTTCCATGGGCTCTTAGTTACTTATTTTAGATCACTTGCTTTGCTTTTTAAATTGTTTGAAATGGTGCTTTTTGTGGTTTTGAAATTATTTGGAAAAGAGGCCTTTGTTTAGGCAATCTTTGTAATGATTCTTGTTTGTAAGAATGTATACAAAGATGTTTGTCTTTTGAAAAATGTTTCAATGTTTTGAAAGTTGTTTGGAAATTGTTTTGAAATGTGTGTGTGTGTATTTGAAAATAGAAAGGATTGTTTTGCAAATTGATCAAGTAACTAGAAGCTTATCTACCTACTCAAAAGTCTTTCTTGTATATTTTTATTCCTTTGACATTGTTGTTTTACCATTATTTTGGTAGACAACCCTATCTTTGGATGTTAAACGGGACGGGCGTGGGTCATCGTATGACCATGATAGAAATGGTGCCAAGTATCTTAGCATGTTTAAGGGAACAAGATCATTTGTTTTTAGGCAACCTTGTCTAGCGTCATCGAGGGACTATGATCTTTTGTTTTGTCTTGTTTTGCCAAGATACCTAGCATGCATACCATGGCCATTTTTAAGGCAACAAAGTGGGTGAAACCCTAGAGGTGCTTGTGTGCAAGGTGTTGTCATTTTTCAAGCTTTTTGTCTTGCATTAGGTCATGTTATTTGTTTGATTTTTTTTGTCTTATCATACAAACCCTAATTTACTAAACATGTATATAATGCGATAAATTGCATAAAGTAAATCTAAACTATTACAACAATATTATGGGAGGGGGGATACAAGTTTTTGAATGGGGATATTTGCACAAAATAAAACCCTAATTCACTATTTTGTACAATAAATAAATAAACAAGTATTTAAATATGCAATAAAATGTAAATATGCAAAAAAAATGTTTTGTAATTGTTTTATGTATGAGAAAATAACATTATCTAATTCCTAAAAATAAGAAAAAATTATATTATTATTTTTGGAAGGGTGAAAAACCCTAGTTTTGATTTAAAAGAAAATTAGGTTTTCTAATATTTATTTGTTCATTTTTGTCATTAGAAAAATAATAATTAATATAATACATAATATTAAAAATTAAATATGTGTGAAAATAATGTTTTTGTGTGAAAAATAATAAAATAAAATGTATAATATTTTTATTAAAAGTTTTTATGAATAAATAAGAAAATAAGCTCTATTTATTAAAATAAAATTATTTTATATGTGAAAAAAAAATTAAAAAAAAAATTGCAAAAAGTTAAGAAAATTATTTTTGTGATTTTTAATATTCAGAAAAATAAATGCAAGTCAAAAATATAAAACATGCAAGAAAATATGCAAAAATATAAAAATAATCAAATGGGGTGCAGATAGGAAACAGGGGGTGTGGAAAGTAGCAGGCCCAAGGCGCCAGGCCCAGCCAGCCTTCGTCCCTATCCTCCAGCCAACGTCCAAATGCGCGTTTCTGTGCTTCAACCTGTAACTCTTGCATACGTGCACAAAAACAAAATCTTGCAACATAAAACTTGTAGCATTTTTTATCACGATTCCAATGATATAAGATTTGAAACATAACTCTAAGAAACCAGGGAGAATTTTAGTGGCCCTAATTCCTGACCTAATTTTTTCATGAACTTCAACAATCAAATACTCTTAGCTCAGTTAATATAAATGACAACTATGCATATGTACATCTTAAGCAAGTTAAGGACTACATTTTTGCTTCACAAATCAAAGCTTAAGGATGCCTAAATAGGGAGATAGAACTTTGAAAAATACCTTGTTCAGTTGAGTTTGGATATGGCAATGTGGGGACTTTGAGTTAGGCTTGAAGATCGTGTGAGCTTCCTTGAAGTTCCCTCAAGCTATCCCAATGCTCAGCTTGCCTTGTAGATGCTTGAATCTCCCTGTAGAAGTCAACCTGCAAACCTTCAAAATGAAAATGGTGATCCTTGAAATAGGGGTTACAGTTGCAAGACAAAGGCCTGGAGAGTTTAGATAGGATGTATGTAATGTGTTTGAAGTCTTAAAATGAGAAACGCACAAGCCAATATTGATTTGGCAAGGGTTCTGCAGATGATGCCCTGTTTGGGCAGAAAAATGTGATTTTGGTGTTTGAGAGTGTTTGGGATGCTATGGATTTGTGTTTCTGCTTGTTACAAAGTTCTGAAGTTGTTTCAAATGATGTTAAGGCCTTTCTTTAACAGATGTGCTTCTTCCCTTCACTTTTGCAAGTTTGCTTGCTTTTGAAGAAAGTTTGAGGTGACAATGCCAAAGGCTTGTACAGGCTAGCTTGTGGACTGCAGATGGTTGGTGTACTTTGCCTGATGTTTGTGGATCTTGTTTTCAACAAAAGATCAGGTCCATGGCTCAAGATTTGTAAAGTTGCAAAAAGCATGCTTTATCAAAGTAGTATTATGAACTTTATGCCATTTTTGGATTAATTCATTGTACAATGCTCCAAAGATCAAAATAAAGCCATTGTCCAATGAATTAGCATTCAATTATGGAGTGTAGAAATGATTAGGACCTGTAATTCAAAGTACAAGCATGCTAGGACAGATTTGCAACTTGAACCATTGTGAAAATGCCTTGAACAAAAGTGATAAATTGCCATTTTCATTTCTTCGATTCTCCCTAACCATAAATGATCTTGGAAATTTTGGAAAGCTTGTAACATTATCTACAATTCATATTTGAAATTAAACTTGAGATACCTCTTGGAACTAGGTGAAAAGTTGCCATGAAGTTAGGTCAAAAATCTGGCTAAACTAGGGCAAAATTTCACAAAGTTAAAAAGTTTATGGACCCCTATTCACAAATTCATAACTTGCGATCAATGAATCTTTTGGGAAAACTTTGTGAATCAAAGTTGTAGATTTCATGGAGTACTACAACTTTAATGTTGGAAGTTTTCTTTGAAACCAATTGCATCATGGTGAAAAAGTTGTGGAAAGTTGGGGGAAAATAAGAAATTTCCATAACTTGGAAAAATTCTAAGTTATGAAAAATTTCAAATTAAAACCCTAATTTGCAATTTTAGGTTTATTGGTCAACAAGTTTCATATTTTGACATATCTTGATGAATTATGACCCTTGGCACTTGATTTTGACCAAAAAGTCAATGTTTGACTTTTCAGTGTGCAGTTGACTTTTGATCAGTTGATTGCAAAATTCATTTGTCAATCCTATGCATTTGAGATCTTTTGAACTATGTGATTAGGTCAAGATGATGCCATTGAGACCTTTAAAACATGTTTGAACCCAATTGGTCATTGGCTTGGTTAAACATCAGAAATTGCCCTTTCTCAGTCAAAACACTAATTTTGACCATTTTGCCCTTTTGATGATTTGATCAAATTTCTTGAGGAATTGTGGTCCAAAATTGATCAAATGGTACATAGGAGCCTATAATATTGTTGTGGATCAAAAATTATGAAGTTTGACTGTGAATTGGCCATGGTTGACTTTTTCCTCAATACAGCTGATTTTTAGGTCAATTGTCCAATTGACTAGGCAAAAATGTGATTCAAGGCTTGAAACTTGGTATGAGCAATCTTAGGGGTCCAAGATGGTGTATGAAAGTCACATGAAGAATTGATGGTCCAAAAGTCCTTGTGCAAACTCAAACCCTAATTTCAGGTCATTAGTGCAAGATGAGGTCTTGAGCTGAGCAAACCCTAATCCTGTCTGGAGTCCAAGGAGTCTTGTGAGGAAAATCTTGATAAAATGAGAGGGAAAATTTTGGGGTACAACAGCTTCCCCTGTTCAATCTTCTTGAACCTGAAGAGTTAGATTGGCGAGTTTTTCGTTCGTGACTCGAAGGTAAAAGATGATTGGACACTAGAGTGCCCGTAAATTTGCACTCGTCAAAATGTAGTTGAGGAAATAGGCTTAAAGATGCCATTTGGAGACGTGATAGAATATTGTTGGAGATGGGCTTAAAGATGCCATCCAATAATGTTTGTTGAGTTGTAAGTTGTAAGTCAGGAGAATAAGTATCAGAATGGTATCCGCGTCTGGAACGTATCTGAACTGTGTCTAGGGACGGAATCTGAATGAGCAAAGGAATAACATTCGTATCTGGAGCGTATCCAAGCTGTATCTGAACTTTGTAATAGAATAGCATCCGTGTCTGGAGCGTTTCTGAGTTGGGGAAAATCAGAATAAGTGACAGAATGGCATCCGTGTCTGGAGCGTATCTGTACTGTATCTGAAATTGAATCTGAATGAGCAACAAAATGACTTCTGTGTCTGAAGTGTATCTGTACTATATCTAAATCGGAAAATTCAATAAGGGCCAGAATGGCATCCACGTCTGGAGCGTATCTGAACTAGAATCTGAATAAGTGACAGAATGACTTCCGTGTCTGGAGTGTATCTGTAATGTATCTGAATCGGGAAACTGAATAAGGGTCAGAATGGCATCCGTATCTGGAGCGTATCTGAACTGTATCTGAAATATGAATCTGAATGAGCAACAGAATGACTTCTGCGTCTGGAGTGTATCTGTACTGTATCATGATTGCATACTGTTAATGGTAGCTTTTTAATCTTATCCTGAAAAGGGTAAAATGTTAGTTGAAACATAAAGTTATGCCGCATGAAATGTATGATGCAATAAATGTGTCTTATCGATGTTTATGATATATGGATGTAATATATGCGCATGTAAGCTAATTAGCTGTCTTGCTGAGGAAAATAAATCCTTGACGGCTGGGGATAATAGAAACCCTTGACTGTTGCCGGGGAAAATAAATCCTTGACTGCTGAGAGTAAGAAATCCTTGGTGATTGTTGGGAATAAGAAATCCTTAACAACTTCTGTGGGGATGTGAGGATCCTTCATATCTTGAAGTTGGAGTACTGACAAGAAATCTGTTGTGAGAGTAATGCCAAACTGCTTGAGAAATCTGCTTAGGAAATCCGGAGAGCCTTGATGACTTCTACTAGGGGTTGAGTAATGGAAATCCTTGATCTGCTGGAGAATAAGGAAGACTCTGATGATTTCTACGTGGAATTAAGAATGAGAATCTTCATTCTGAAGGGGAGTAATGAAAACTCTGGCAGCTTCACTGGGGAATCGAGAATCTTCATTCTGTTGAGGAACAAAAACTCTGCGGGGAAGAAGGCTTACTGCTGGAGAGTAAGTTCAGGAGTTTTCGGTTGTCTGCCACTTTACTGGGAAGTTATCCTAGGTTGGGGAGAGACAAAAGTTAACTGTTATCTGATTGATTTCCGAGCTTCAAGATAACTTGCTGGGGAAATTGGATGGTTTTCGTTGGGGATTAGAAGTATTGACTCGATTGGGGATGAAGGTTTCAGCTCTGCTGGGGATCTGTAACTCAAAGTTTTGGCTCCAACGGGGATTGGGAGTTTGAATTTTTAACTCTGATGGAGATTAAGGTTTGAAATTATAACTCTGCTGAGGATATGTATTTCAAGGTTTTAGCTCCACCGGGGACCTGGATGGTGTACTGTAGGGATTGCTCATGGAATAGCCTGAAGACATTTTCCTTATCCTTTCAGTTTGTCAGTAATTGTTCTTTTCCATCCTGTTTATTTGTAAACAGTAATTATGTTCAAATGCATATGTTCATCAATGAATAATTGGACGTTTTTGCAAATAAAAGCACAAGTGTAAAAGAAAAAGGCAAATAGTTTCCTGTACTTTGAAAGGGATATCTTTGAATTAACTTTGAGTAAGTGTTTTATACAAAGGAGACAGACATCCTAGTAAGAGGATGATGTCATAAAAGTAAGAAATATTTATACAAAGAAAGATATCTATGTGTGTAAAAATCCCATGGGGTTCCCATTCCGCTATAGCCTTCGTATCTCCGAATATCTTGTCCATCCGCTGCTTTATCCAAAGATGGTTGGATTGATCAGAAGCTCAGAGTTTGTCAGTGAAGAGATTGTCCTTAAAGTGATCCGACGAGGCATAGTCATACGCTTTAATTCCCTAACTTTTTCCTGGACCGCCCTTTCGGGTTTTCAGTCCACCGGGAAACCTTTTTTTGTCCAAGTCGCCCTTTCGGGTTTTCAACTTGCCGGGTGTACAGATTTTTTTTGTTTTATCCCTAATTTTTTCCTGAACCGCCCTTTCGGGTTTTCGATTCACCGGGATGCCCTTGTTTTGCCTAGGTGTGTCAACCTAGCGGGTCATTTATGCGTAGTATCTTTTGACTATGTTTGCATTCGCAGGGTGCGGAAGGTCGTTGCCGTCCATGGTGGTTAAGATAATTGCCCCACCAGAAAAGATGTTCTTGATTACAAATGGTCCTTCGTAGGTAGGAGTCCATTTTCCCCTGGGATCACTTTGCGGCAAGATGATGCGCTTGATTACCAGATCCCCGACTTGATATACCTGGCGTCTGACTTTCTTGTTGAAAGCCTTGATCATCCGTTTTTGATACGTTTGGCCATGACAAACAGCAGTAAGCCTCTTCTCGTTAATTAAGTTCAACTGATCAAGCCGGGTTTGGATCCAATCGTCTTCACTCAAATCAGCATCTTTCATGATTCTTACGGAGGGAATCTGAACCTTGATAGGTAAAACAGCTTCCATGCCATATACCAAGGAATAAGGTGTTGCCCCAGTTGATGTGCGTGTTGTGGTACGGTACCCGTGGAGAGCAAACGGTAACATTTCATGCCAGTCCTTGTAGGTGACTGTCATATTTTGTATGATCTTCTTGATATTTTTGTTAGCAGCTTCAACTGCACCATTCATCTTTGGCTGATAGGGAGATGAATTGTGGTGTTGAATCATGAACTACTCGCACAAGGCGGTGACCATAGTATTGTTAAGGTTTGTATCGTTATCAGTGATGATCCTTTCGGGGATACTGTACCGGCAAATAAGGTTCTGCTTGATGAAGCAGGCAACCACATTCTTAGTAACAGATGCGAAGGAAGCTGCTTCGGCCCACTTGGTGAAGTAGTCAATGGCCACCAGAATGAATCGGTGTCCATTGGAAGCTGCAAGCTTGATCTCTCCAATCATGTCGATTCCCCACATAGCGAATTGCCAAGGAGCTGTTAAGACATTTAGAGGAACAGGAGGCACGTGCACCTTGTCTGCATAGATTTGACATTTATGGCATGTTCGGGAATGTTGATAGCAATCAGCTTCCATGGTAGCCCAGTAATAGCTTGCTCGTAGAATCTTCTTAGCCATCGTATGCCCGCTAGAGTGAGTGTCGAAGGTGCCTTCATGCAAATCAGCCATAATCCTTTCAGCTTCAGCTTTATCCATACAATGGAGCAGGATAGAATCATGATTGCGCTTGTATAGGATGCCATTACTCAAGAAGAACTTTATCGAGAATCTCCTTAAGAACTTTTTGTCATTGACTAAAGCTCCTTCAGGGTATTCTTGAGCCTCGAGATACCTTTTGACTTCATGAAACCACGGCTGGTCCACTACTTCTTCGGTATTAATCTCGTGACAATGTGTCGATTCGTCCATCCGTTCAATGGTGATTTGGGGAGCCTCATTATCCCAGTTAAGTTTAAACATGGATGACATTGTAGTTAAAGCATCTGCTAGTTGATTCTCTTCTCGCGGGAAGTGCTCGAAGGTAATCTGCTCGAAATATGGTAACAATTTCAAGACATGATCTTTGTAAGGGATGAGGTTTGGATGCTTAGTATCCCACTCTCCTTTTATCTGACTGGTGACCAAAGTTGAGTCCCCAAACACAATCAAAGATTTGATTCCCAAGTCTATGGCAGCCTTGAGTCCAAAGATGCAAGCTTCATACTCTGCCATGTTGTTCGTACAGTTGAAGCAAAGTCTGGCTGTGAAAGGAGTATGGCAACCTTCAGGAGAAATGAGTACCGCACCAATACCGTTGCCAAGTGAATTGGAGGCCCCATCAAAGTACAGGGTCCATCGGGATCCTTGTTCAGGTCCGTCATATGGTCTGTTTTCTTCAACGTTGTCCAATGTCATGATGTCTTCGTCAGGGAAATCGAACCTCATGGATTGGTAATCTTCGACAGCTTGATGAGCCAGATGGTCAGCTAGCACACTCCACTTTATAGCTTTTTGGGTTGTGTATTGTATGTCGTACTCCTTCAAGATCATCTGCCATCTAGCTATTCTTCCAGATAGGGCAGGCTTCTCAAAGATGTACTTGATCGGATCCATCTTAGATATCAGCAAAGTGGTATGAGTCAACATATACTGCATTAGCCGGCGAGCAACCCATACCAAAGCGCATCAAGTTTTCTCGAGCAGTGAGTATCGGGTCTCACAGTTGGTAAACTTTTTGTAAAGGTAATAAATGGCATGCTCTTTTCAGCCAGACTCGTCATGTTGGCCCAGTACGCACCCCATTGAATTCTCTAAGACGGTCAAATATATGATTAGCGGTCTTCCTTCGACGGGTGGCATCAAGATAGGAGGTTCTAGCAAATACTCCTTGATTTTATCGAAAGCAATTTGACAGTCATCATTCCATTTAACTACCTGATCTTTCTTCAACAGCTTGAAGATTGGTTCACATGTAGATGTCAGGTGAGAAATGAACCTTGCGATGTAGTTTAGGAGTCCCAAGAAACCTCTAACCTCCTTCTCAATGCGAGGAGCAGGCATTTCTTATATAGCTTTGACTTTGGCAGGATCAACCTCGATGCCTTTGTTGCTGACAATGAAACCTAAGAGTTTACCAGACCGGACTCGAATGTACACTTGTTTGGATTCAGTCTGAGCTTGTACTCCTTCAACCTGACAAACATCTTTTGCAAGTGATCCAGGTGTTCTTCTTCAGTTTGCGATCGGGCTATCATGTCATCTACGTAGACTTCTATCTCATGATGTATCATATCATGAAATAAAGCTACCATGGCACGTTGATAGGTTTCCCCGGCATTCTTCAGTCCGAATGGCATCACATTGTAGCAGAACATACCCCATTGTGTGACAAAAGTAGTTTTCTCCATGTCCTCAGGTGCCATTTTGATCTGGTTATAGCCCGAGAATCCGTCCATGAAAGAAAATACTTTGTGCTGAGCTGTGTTGTCGACCAGGATGTCGATGTGCGGAAGTGGAAAGTCATCTTTAGGGTTGGCCCTGTTTAAGTCTCTGTAATCCATGCACATTCTCACTTTGCCATCCTTCTTTGGCACAAGCACAATGTTAGTAACCCATTATGGATAGGAAGTAACAGCCAGAAATCCAGCATTGAATTGCTTTATAACTTCTGCTTTGATCTTCTCTGACATGTCAGGTCTCATGCGGCGGACCTTTTGTTTAACTAGTGGACAGTCTTCTCTTGTAGGGAGACGGTGTACCACAATGTCTGTATCGAGTCTCGGCATGTCTTCGTATGACCAGGCAAAGATCTCCACATAATCATGCAGTAGCTGAATTAGCCGCTCCTTGACACTCGGCTCTAGATTGGCACCTATCTTGATTTCCTTTTTATCATCCTCAATACTCAAGTTGATTGTATCCAACTGCTCTTCATGAGGCTGAATTGCTCTTTCCTCTTGCTATAGAATTCTGGCCAATTCCCCTGGCACCTCACAATCTTCCTCACCTTCGTATTTGGCTTGGTTGATCAGATATTCAGAGTCACTGAAGGCTATAGCAGTATCGTTACCCATGGGTTCCAGAATGGAAGGGTACTTACATTTGTGAGTGTGGGTGTGTGTAAGGGATAGTCATCTTAAAACAACAAAATGTAAAAGAAAGACAATGAGCAAAAAGGTTTAAATATGAAAAGTGTCCATGATTCATTAAAATGACATATGAAAATGAAATAAGAACCCTTACAAATGGACCTATGTGCCTCGGGTAAGACACAAGGTTGAAAAAGTACGAATTGTTTGTGAATTATTACAGTCCAACAGAAATGGAAAAGATAAATTACTGATTTATGGAAGTAATTGGAACAAAGTCTTTTGCTTCCCAGTTGCACAGTCCTCCGCCAATAGTAGGGAAAATCCAGTCTTCCAATTTGCCCTCTTCTTCATTGTCCTCTAGCGCATTCTTGGTGGCTGATCTTTAAAGGTGGCTCTCCAGCATGGCAGCGGCGCACAGCCTTCTGACCAGTCGAAGTGAACCCCAGGCTGAATTTGTCTGATTTGAAAGGAAAGTCTGGAAGCTTCCCCCAGATTGTGCTTCCGCCTTCTTCCACCACTGCCCTAGCATCCTTTAAAGAAGACATCCGAGGCGGAGGTCTGATAATCATGGGTACAGAGGACACTGTCTTGGTTTCCGCTATCTCCTGAGCTACCTCTTTAAAGTGTTGGAAAGGGGTCTCTATGAATTCGCCATCCAATTCGACATAACTGAAAGAATTTAGATGACTGATCATGTATTCCTCTTTGTCATGAACAATTATAATTTTCCCCTGGATAAGGTACTTGAGTTTTTGATGCAGAGTAGAAGTGACAGCTCCAGCATGATGGATCCAAGGTCTTCCCAACAGGCAAGAATAGGAAGGACGGATGTCCATCACATAGAATGTTGAATTGAACGTCTGGGTACCCACTTTGATCGGGATGTCCACCTCTCCATGGACCATCCTCTTAGAACCATCAAAGGCTCTGACAATGATGTTGCTGGGTTTCAGGGTTAGGCCTTCACAATCCAACCTATCCAAGGCTTTCTTTGGCAAGACATTTAGAGATGACCCAGTATCAACCAAGACATGAGCTAGGGTGGTTCCCTTACACTCCACCGAGACATGTAGCGCGTCATTATGTTTTCTCCTTTTGGAGGTCAAGTCTGCATCAGAGAATCCCAGGCCATTGTCAGCTGTTAAGCTGGCCACACATTCTTGGAATTGATCAGCGGAGGTTTCTTGTGGCACGTGGGCCGTTTTCAAAAACTTGACCAAAGCTTTAGCATGTGCCTCATAGCACAGCAACAGGGCTAACATAGATATTTTGGAGGGGGTCTGCCCTAGTTGTTCAACAACATCATAATCACTTTTCTTAATGATCCTCAGAATCTCTTCCATCTCTTTCTGGGATGTATCAGGAATGACTAGTGACTGAGCCTTCGTCAAGACAGGTTCCTCTTGAACATTCTTTCCTTTTTTCTCGGCAGTGGAAACAGGGATGGGAATTTATTATCATTGTTGGCGGGTACACTTGCAGGTACAGTCACAGGGTTAATCTTCGGGATGGCCGCGGGTCTAAAGACTGCTTTTGGAGGAGCAATCTCTGGAGAAAAGATTCTCCCACTACGAGTAATTTTGCTTGTTCCAGCAATGTTACTGATGTCGGGATTATCCTCCTCAGAGCTTTCTTCTTCAATGTTCTGTTCAATCTGTTTGACACCATGGTAGTAGATTTCTCCACCATAGTTCCATGGTACCATTTTATCGGTTTTGTATGTGGTTGGTCCGGGCATTGTTATCTTCAACGGAGTAGTCACTGGAGCAGATCTAATCCTAATGGGTTTTTTAGGAACCCTGGAAGGATTGGCGTATATGGTTATTATTGAAACTTTTGGAACTAGAATGGGTGAGATGGGAGATTTCTCAAACAGAATTTCCTTGTTATCAATCAGTTGTTGGATTCCTTTCTTCAAAAGAGGACAGTTAAATGGGAAGGACAAACAAGCATGGCAATCTTGGTCACAACCTGGGAACACCCCAGCTTTCAACAAATTCAACTTGATTGTTAGGAGAGGAGTTAACAATTCATCCATAGTAGAAACGAACAGATCTTCTTCAATAGCACTGGTATTATGACCATGCCTCGGCATTGGAGTGGAGATAACATTAGGCTTTTCAAGAGCTTCAAATTCAACTTCCTTTGCGTCAATCAGATCTTGAATCTTATTCTTCAGGGCACAACAGTTGTTGGTGTCGTTCCCTGGGCTTTCTGAATGGTACGCGCATCTGACGTTGGGATGGTAGTGTGGAGATGAAGTATTAGGATTTTTAGGGGCCTCCTTTAGCATGGACAGGTTCAACTTCAAGAGATGTGGTAAGACTTGAGCAGGAGCCATGTTTATCTTGGTGAATTTCCTTACAGGCCTTTCCACCCTTTGCTGGTTATTCCTCGGCAGATCGTTTCTCGGCTGGTTGTTTCTTGGTTGGTCTAATGCAGATTTTTGAATCATAATGACCCTCACAGTTGGTCGTCGTTCGGTTCTTCCCTGATTTCCCAATGTGTTGTGACATCAGATAAGTGGAAGTGTAAGGCTTGAGCAATCTCTTCTGGCTTTGGATCTCTTTCCGTACCGTTGAAGGGTAGTTGATTGAGAATAAGAATCCTCAGAAGTTGAGAAAATTCCTCCAAAGTGGGCACAAGTTGGTAGTCAGGAAATGTGAAGCAATGGTGCAAAGGGTCAAAGAACTGGAAGAGAACCTTCAGCATATCCTCCTCTGTGTTGGAAGTGACCAAGTTGAGTAGACGACCATGTCTCTCGGTGAATGGAGAATTCTCAGGAATCCTTGAAGCTAGCTCCTTGAGTTGTGGAGGAATTCTTACAAGGTTGATTTGGATAGTTTTCCTGCGAAGTGAATCCATAACCTACAAAACAAGAACAAAGATGAATCTCCAAAATCCTTGAAATGGTTAGTGGATGCATATGATGTTCATGATGTCCATGATGTTATGCACAAGTATATATGTATAAGCAAATCACACAAGTTCCTAGTTTAGGCTTGCATGGGGTTTCATAGGTAAGTACCCTCTTGAAGTTTAGTTGGCTCAAACAAGTAATATCCTTGGAAAATTCATAATCAGGATCACTTTCCTAATTAAGCCAAGAAATAGAAAACCTGTACAATTGTTCTTGAGATAAGTAGGGCATTCTTCTCCACAAAGATCCAAGGTCTTCACACTTAGATTAATGAATGCTTTGACATTGATTGATCTATACTCCAAATCTAGACTTTTCTTTAGTATCACAGACTTGCAAAAGTTAGTAAAGATGTTCTGGACATTTGGTCAATACATTCTGTCCAATCTCTTCAACACCTGATCGGATTGTCTTCCAAGGAACACAGTAGTAATAAGAAACCCTTCATCAGAGACCAGGGCATAAATACCTAAAAGTTGTAACAAAAAAACCCTTATTGTTTTTTCAATGGCTTGTCACTTTCATGTCAAAGCTCTTGAGTAGAGACCAGAGTATCTTCTTATTGACCATCCTCTCTTCTGAACTATTTTCTCACAAACACACTTAGATGTGCCTTTATGAGTGGACTTGAGAAATTCCCAAGTATCTTTGGCTACAATATAAGTGATACAAGGTGCTTACCAATTCCATAGAACATGAAGTTGATAATTTAAGAGTAACAAATAGCCAACTCAAAGTCTTCCCTTTTATCTCTTCAGCACCTAGATTCTCCTATCCTGATAATTCTTCAAGATCTGCTATCCATTGATAAACATAATGTTATCATTCTAGTCTTCCAAAAAGAACAGTAGTACCGGAAAAATACTCCATGAAGCTCACATAATAGACCATGGTGCCTACTATGATGCTAATTGAAATTTCTGGTACAGGCAACACATGTTCATACTGATATCCCAACATCAAAACAATATCAAGACATATGTTATAACATCTATTGACAGACTGAACAGATTTATCAAGATGCAAGTGATATTGAAATTAAATTGCAGAATGATAAATAACACGAAGAATTGTTAACCCAGTTCGGTGCAACATCACCTACTCTGGGGGCTACCAAGCCAGGAAGAAAATATACTATCAATAGTATCAATTTAAAGCCTAAATAGTCCTAGTTTACAAATTCTCACTTAATCCATAACAGTCCAACTTCTACCTAGAAATCACCATCTAGACATGAGAAATCCCATCTCACTTCCTAATCACCTCAATGATATTTAATAGTCCCAATCCCAGTGACTGTATCAAAACAACTCAAAAAGAAAATTATACTTCCAATAAAAAATACTAAGTTAAGACTCTTAACTAAGAACGATAATTGGGTTTCCTTAAAAGCTTCAACCAAGAACAATACTTAACTCATTGCCTAAAGTCTTATGAGTGAGAACATTACGTCTACCACAAGTATCAAAAGATACAAAGGTGACTTACACCCATACAAGAGACTCTCAAAACCTAAGACTCTAAGATTCCCCTAATTTACATATTATGAAAAACTTAATTGAAAGCATTAATACATTAGGTTTAGGTTTTATCCTTTAAATACACCTCTGCAGTCCATGGGCTTTGAAATCTGCATCTAGATATTTCATGATCCACAAGCTGAGTGATGCACCAATTGTGCAACAAAATCTCCTTAAATCTTGGAACAAACAATACCAAGTTTCATAAATTGTCTCAAGGCCCAATTTATTAACTTATGTACAATTGGATATACAAAACTTGTTCCAGATTAAATCTTCTTGACCTACAAAATTTATTGAGATATATCCAAAAAGAATATCACAGAATCAAATAAAATATGTCAAGATTTAAAACAACAATGTATGTTGTACCAGACCAAGACGTCATGACATTTGCTTCGACATCTGGTTGAAAAACTCATAACAGCAAAATTGTATGACATTTGATAAAATGCTGCAACATCTTGATCAACATTAGTATAGAACCATGTTTTACCAAAATTTAGATAATCATAAAACCATGAAACTAACAATTAGGCAATGTAAGAACTTTTCAACATGTATATTTTAAATCAACTTTAACAATATCAATAATGATTGAAGATGATACATCATCTTTCATTGTCTACACATACGAATATAGTTCAAAATAACTATCATACTCCACTATAAAAAATATAGTAACGTATCATTAAAAAAGAGTATAGTTACTTGAAGCTACACCACTCCAAGAAAATTTTCATTTTCATCACAAACAATATAGTTCAAAAGAGTTATCATACTCCACCATAAAGAATATACTTCATTTGAAGTTAAACCATTATGACACTCTGCTAGAAGAAGAGTATACTTTACGAAGATAAATCACTTCAAGAATTTTCACATGTCATAAATTAGATTAAAAACTTATGGTACAACTTCTATGATGGCATGAAGTTTTTCATTCACCGACATAATTTCACAACACATCGTGAATCAATGTGAATCAATGTTCATGTACTAATCAACACCTTGTGTAATCTTGATTGTATCAACTCAACATTGACTTGAACTTTCCACGAGTAAAAATAATTCCTCCATCCACTTTCCCTAGCCCAAACTTCACAAATTAATTTTTTATTGCAGCTCAACAACACTTTCACAACACCACTATTCTTTTTTGATGTGGAAGAACAAACAAGATTACAACCATATGCATACTAAGAACTCTTATCCTCGTATCGAGTCAAAATATGTGATACTAGTTATTGGGGAAAATGACATAGAGAAAATAAAGCCGCAACTACACCATAATGTTTGATACACTCAAACTCTCCAAAGAAAATATTTAAATATATTCACTATAACAAATAACACTTTAAACCTCTGGCGCGAAATGCATCTTACCTCGGCTAAAGAAGCGAGGTAACAAAGGGTGTCATGAAAAGTTTCTACTTAACACCTTGGTGATTAAAAATATGAGGGTATAGTTATATGCATGTGGGTTCGAACCCCAACAATTGCACTTTTATTATTTTTAAAACCAACGTATCTTTTGTATCGGTTTATTCAAAAAACTGAGGGGTATGACTACTTTTTTAAGCTACATTTTTTACCCAGAATATTACATTGTTTATCCAATATTACATTGTTTACATATAATATTAAAATTAAAATAAAAGTCAAATTCCCTAGAGTTCAAGATAAAAATAAAATCCCTAGGAATTTAGATAAAAATCAAATTCTCTCAAGATTTAGACTTTAGATCTTCGAATTATTGAATTTTAGGGAAGATCTTCTGTTGGATCTTACATGAAATTATTTCTGATGAAAAAAAGGGTAAGATAATTAATATCAAAAATCAAATCATTTTCGGTTCGAATAAATATTTAGGAAAACAAACCTTGAACCCAAAAATTTTCTGCTTTTGCAATCCATCATAGAGAATTTTACCAAGCGTCCTTAGGTTTCAAACGCTTCATATGTTTCATTTAGGTTAGATTTTCAATATTCAACATGTATTTATAGTTGATGTCCCTTAGGTTTCACTCGCATCACTAATGATAGTGCCTTGAGCGTTGAAAGTCATTAAATGAACTGCAAAAATTTATTAAGGTCGATGTATATAGTATAGAAAAAACACTTAACTATCACCTCGATCATGACAAATCACCGAGGTGAATGCACATATATTTTTTAATTACATTGTTTGCACAAAATATTACATTGTATGCAACAAATCTCCAATGATATCAAGATTTAGATGCTAGATGTCCCATACAAGATGCTAGAGATCTATTTCCAGGGTCAATGAGAGTTTTTATTTTCTGCATTTGCAATTCATCCCAGAGATATGTTGTATAGGTGGTAAATATTAATTCTCTTTCGATCGACTTCGTATTATTAAGGATTAGGGTAAAATCTGTTTAACGAGTAATTTTATAGTAAAATATGATTATTATACCCTTGGCTTAAGTATAAAACCAAGGTAAATTATCATCTCCTTTAAATTATCACCTCGATTTTGGATTAAAACCGAGGTGAATAATTCTTTTTTTTTTAAATATTACATTGTTTATACATAATATTAAGATAAATTATTTACAACAAATCTTTTCAAAGGTTAAGCTCCATTCTTTGTGTAAGTTGAAGCTCCCTTCACTACTACAATGCACATACAACAACGCCCAAGTCACCACGGTTCTTCCAAACACCGTGGTGGCATCTATAAACTCAAGCGCTAATATTATTATTTTTATTTTATAATTAAAAATTGTTAGGATATAATAACGGTTTATGCCCACACCGTCGTGATACAATCAAGCTTTCACGGGTTCAAACCTCAGCGCCCTCAATTATTTTATTCCTCTAAAGTTAAGGTGCATATTTTCTTTTTTATTTATTTTTAAATAAAAAATAAAAGGGATATCACTACAGTTGATTTGTCCAACCATTGTGATAAATTTAGTTTTTTATTTAAAAATTTTAAATGGTTTAACCTTGGCGCTTCTTTATGAAATTTCATTGTGCAAATAATATATCATCACAGTTTATAGTACTGACCAAGGTGGTATCTTTATAGATATTTTACACTTCTAGCTGGCTTGTCTCTTAAGTATCCATTTTTCCACTAAAAAAAGAAACAAGACGAAACAACTCTAACATTCAATACTGCAAAACCATTCACGATTTCAACCCTAACACCACCGTTCACTATTTGTCGTTCTTCATTTTTCACTTTTTTCATTGTGTATTTTTCATTTTCGTCAACATCTCCGAGGAGGCTGACAACACCAACACGATCATCAACGTCGAGGAGGCTGACAACACCAACACCTTTGTCATTGTCGGGAAGGAATACAACTACAACATCATCGTCATTATCGAGAAGGAAGACCACACCAACACATTATTCTCGTTTACTTAGTCATCACGTTTATGATATGTAAAATATTTTCTCCATGCATCTACAATAAAGTTCATTTGCCATTGTTATGGATGTTGTTGTTGTTGTTAATGAAGTTTAAGTTTATTGTTTATCTTGTTATTTTTTACGTTGGTGTTGTTGTTGCTTTTGTTGTTGTTTATGCTGTTGTTGTTTACAATGTTGTTGTTTTTGAACATAGATGTTGACATTGTCGAATTCTTCATCTACTAGCAAAGAGACTCATACAAGTGATACTCATATAAATGATACTTGTACAAATGATACTCAAACAAAAAGATCACAAAAAGGTGTCACAATGATGCCCTATTTTTATAAAAGTTTACAACTCAGATGACAAAGTATCAATCACGTTTGATTCGTTCTACAGAGTATTTGATTATGAATATTACTCTACTTTTAAGAGCTATATTGTGTTCCTTGCACGTAGCAAAGTCTGTATATTAATAGATGATTGGAAACAACTACCCTGTGAGATCAAAGATAGCATATGGATAGACGTTAACGTAATAATTTTAATTTCCATCTATTTGATATCACTTTCTAGCTATCTTCTAATACATACTTATTAATTTAAATGTATTTGAGTTTTGAGTTTACTGATGACTCAAAGTTGAAAAAAATGAATCCCTTATGCTGGTACTTGTTGGAGTGGATTTAAGTCATAGCTCACGCTTGACTATATTAGGAAGCCTAAGACCAGTCTTGCTCGTCCATGGATAAGATATAGTTTTATATCGAAGAAGCAATGGAAAAAGTTTGCGAGAGACCGTCGTTCTAAGAAATTCAAGGTCAGTACTAGTCTTATTTATCAGATAATTTTATGCTAATGAGTTATAGATACTAATCATATATATTTTTCACTATGTTAATAACAGGTTAAAAGCGACCTAGGAATACAAAACAAGGCAAAAAACATATACCCCCATAGACTGTCTCGTGGGGGCTACAGGAAACTTGAGAAAACAATCGTGCTTGAAAAAATAAAATATGATCGCGTCCCATCTCCACCATCAAGACATAAGAAGTGGAAGAGGGCTCGATTAAGACGAAATGCAGAGTACACCTCCGATGCGTCAAGAGTAGTTACTGAGAAAATTATAAGTAGGATTGTTTTGCTTATGTTATTTGTTATTTAAATGCTTTTGTAACAATATATATTATCATGTATCACTACTACAAATAAGGCTTCTAACGTCGGACATGAAAAGAGTTGTACCTCGACAGCAGAAACGAGGTAAATAAGGTCGCCATGAAAAGTCTCCACTTAAAACCTCAGTTTTTCAAAACCCGAGGTGTATAGTTATATGCACATGAGTTCGAACCCCAAGAGCTTAACTTTTATTATATTCAAAACTATTGTATCTTTTATCTCGGTTTTCCAAAAAACTGAGGGGTAAATAATTATTTATTTTATTAAAAGTTGATATATTATTTACCTAGAATATTAAATTGTTTACACAGAACATTGTTTACCCAAAATATTACCTTGTTTACCCAGAAAATAAAGATAAAATTCAAACTCCCTAGGGTGGTTTAAGATAAAAATCGAACTCCCTAGGGTGGTTCAAGATAAAAATCAAATTCCCTAGGATGGATAAGATAAAAAACAAATTCCCTCAACATGTAGATTTAGATCTTTATATTTTTGAAGCTTGGGGAAGATCTTCTGTTAGATCTTACATGCAATTGTTTCTCATGAAAAAAAAAAGGTAAGGTAATTAATATTTAAGAAAACAAAAATAAAAAACTCAAATAATGAAAAAATATTTAAGAAAACAAACCTTGAACCCAAATGATTTTCTTCTCTTGCAATCCAACGTAGAGAACTTTTCCAAGTGTCCTTAGGTTTCAAGAGTTTCATATGTTTCATATAGGTTATATTTCCAATGTCGTAAGAGAACTTATATAATGGATGTCCCTTTGGTTTCACACGGATCACTGAATGTGGATTCTTGAGCATTGATAACCTTTAAATGGACGACATAGATTTGTGTAAGGCCGTTGAAAATAGTGAAAAATAACACTTAGCTATCATCTCAGTGAAAAATAAAACAATGTCGTCTTTAAAGACAAACTCATCCAAATGTGTTTATATGTCTTCTTCTTCTGTAAAATCATGATCTGGACTATTATGTGGGTGTGATGGTCTAATGGTTTCGTACCAATGCAAGAAGGTACAAAATAAAGGAAGGTTTTTTTGGAGATGTCTGTTTTAGAGGAGTGAAGAGACGTGTAATTTGTTCATATGGGATGAAGAAATGGTGGTAAAAGGTGGATATGAAGATGAGAGAATTATGAAGTTAGAGTTAGAAGCTCTTAGCTATTTGAAGGTTATGTATGAAGATTCAAAGAAGAAGAACAAGAATCTAAAGAACAAATTGAAATCAGAGAAATTTTATGGAAATTTGAAGATGTTATGTTTTGTTATCTCCTTTATATTTAATGTTTACTTTGTTATGAAATGTAATTGATGAACTAGGGTTTGAATTGCATTGTTAATGTTATGTGAAAACTGTAGATGCAATGAAATCTATGTATTGACCTTGTTAGTTAATGAAATGTTTGTTTTGGAATTAAATATCCTCTCGGGTGGAATAAAACGGATTAGTTAGATTAACTAACCTCTCAGTTTTGGAATAAAACCGAGGGGGTAGATTTTTTTTAAATGGTTATATTGTTTACCTAGAATATTAAAAATACAACATGTCCAAGTCCCATACAAGATGCTAGGGATCCAAGATTAGTTATTGTGATATCATTATCATTTCATCCAAGATTGTTTATTGCATTATCATTATTAATGCCTTCAGTAGCATAGACAATATGTTTGAATGCATCCAACTTCTAATAAGGTGCATGTTGTAAAGATTGAAAACTATTTTTTCTTCACTTGCAATCCATCAGTAACAACGAATATATCATATATGTTCGAAACTTTCAACAACAACAACATCAACACCATTGTGCTGAAATAAGATAGCATTAGGGTTAAATATGTTCAACAAGTGTTTTTATAGTAAAAATAGGATTATTTATCCCTCGGTTTATTAAAGAAACTGAAGGGTTAGATAATTTATTTTACACTTTTTTACAAGTAGAAACATAAAGTGCAGAAGTTGTGATTTGAAGCATGTCTGAAATGGTATGTCACCTCGTCTTTCTATAAAGTTGTTTTTTTAATAAATATATGGGGTACCTTGGTATAAAACCTCGGTTTTTTTTGTTTGACGTGAAAGCTTCGTCATGAAAAGCATTATTTGTTGTAGTGTATGTTGTATAGTATACATTGGTTGAGGCGACCCGTGAAGGCACATTTGTTCTAGAACCATGACATGATATACTAGTAGAAGCTATCAGAACATATGAACATGGTGGGCGTGTCTGTGGTGTTGGAAATGGTGTTGGCATGAGGTTATACTTCGGTTCATCAAGAAAAACACTGAAAGATTTGAATTACATGCACAAAGAGAAAAGATTGAGAAAGTTGAGAAGCACTTAGATGAACAAATGAAGATGTTAAAAGAGGAGAAGGAAAGATATGGAAAAGTTAAAATAGTTATATTTGGTATGTGCTTTATCATAAATTTATGAAATATATTGTGCTTATTCTGTTTTATGTTCTAATTGAATATTATGATGTAGAGAATAAGTGGAATTATCCAACAACATACAAATGAACATGATGATCATTATGATGATGGTGATGATGGTGATGATGATCATTTTCCAAATAGATGTATTGTACGTCATGCTAAAACTAAAGGAAGTGATTGTTCAGCCTCTCCCCCTCTAGATAACCATAATGAGTTATTTGATCCATCTGCAAATGAAATCACCATATTATACATGAGCGTTGCAGAGATGGATGACTTGAAACCTCTTGCACTAGAACATTGTCCAACTCTAGAACTCTTTTATTCTGATCCGAGGATGTAAGATATTTTCTCATTGGACATAAGTGACATCTTGGTGCATGGAAGTACATAATTGAATATGCATGTCATTATAGTACATTATCATTTTTTGTATTTCCTCCCTTAGTTTTTTTATTTTGTTTAACCATTTAGGTACATTCGCCGTGTTTGTATAGAGTTAAATAAATTGAATATTTATGGAATCTTGGATCCATTTAGTATTCGATTGACAAATAATGATCCAAAAGTAATTCAAGATTACTTGAAAAAACGACTAAATATGGGAGGAAAAGTATGTTACTTAGCACCATTTATCAATGCGTAAGTAATTTTATAATTGTTGTTTATCTATTATATATTTAGTTTTTTTAGAAAATACTAGTTATATATATGCTCGTGTTTATTTAGTGGTCATTGACAATTGATCATCATATGGTTTAGAACGAATATGATAATTACACTTTGTTCCTTACATAATAAACTCGAAATAAATATAACGAAAGAAATAATATGATAATTACACTTTGTTCCTTACATAATAAACTCGAAATAAATATAACGAAAGAAATGATTAATTGGTAAGTGTGTGTTTATATGAAACTGTTACATTCATGTGATATAACCACAATGTAATCATCATACTGTTACATTTATATATGGTTATATAAATGAAAGAAATAATTAATTAGTAAGTGTGTGTTTATATGAAACTTTAATGTAATGTTTTTTTTACATTTTAATTAGTTAAACAAGTAATACGTTTAATTCATCATCAAGAAATAACCACGACTAACAATGATGATATAACCACAACATATCGTTTAGGATGAATACGATAATGACAATATGGCTCGATTATTTGTTTCTATCATTTATATATACGGTTACATTCATGTGTGGTTATATTCATGTAATTATTTTTTAAATTTGTAGACGAGAAAATAACTAGAGAGTTACGATTGTGGGTATTATGTCATGAAACACATGTTAAACATTGTCCATGTCGGCATTGTTGATTCATGGGATAAGGTATATAGTAAATATGTCATAAAATGTTTACATTATATATATATATATATATATATATATATATATATATATATATATATATATATATATATATATATATATATATATATATATATATATATATATATATATATATATATATATATATATATATATATATATATATATATATATATATATATATAAAGTTGACTATTCAATTACTATATATGTCATGTTAAACACTTTTTGCTCTTTTTTATGTAGTTGTTTAACGACGAAAGACCATTCCCCACTGAGGACTTCAAAGAAATTCGTAAACGTTGGGCATTTATCTACAATATGCTTAAGGGTCCTGATGTTTAATTTCTAGATATGTTTGATATATTTTCGAGATTGATGAAGATGTAAATAACATATTTTATGTTTGATGTTAATATTACTTTTGGTTTTTGATGAAAATTGTAGGTTCTTTTTTATGCTCTTTTGGTTAGCAATATACAGGTTGCATTTAATTTTCAGATATTGGTAAAATAGATATAAGTTAAAATATGAGAAAATTTCTAAAAGCAGAGAATTCCTTTTTCAAAAACAACCGAAATTTTGACAACAGTTATAACAACTACTTGTGGTTGTATATTGAACGTTGACCAGAATAACATAAATTCGATAATTTTGCTACTGAGAATCAAACATGGGACCTTTAGGTATATCACAACAGTTGATTTAACTAACCTTTGTGATATGGTGTGCGCTTTCCAGTAAACTACAACGGTCCCAGGACCGTGATTATAAGTGACGCATTTACAACAACACACTACATAACAACGTCTGGACCTGCGAGATTATATATCTTTTCCAACCATTGTTAAATGGATTTTTCATAGTAGTGTGTCTCTACTTAATTCCCAACTTCTAAAAGAATGATGCTTGAATGTGAGAATTTTGTATTCAAATTCACCATTTTTTAGCAGTTTGTTTGTTTGAAGAGAGAGGAGTACACAAGAAATGTTGTATTATTTCTTTGGTTGGAAATGTACAATAAATCTTTGAAGCAAGATTGATTTTCTGCACTTGCAATCTATCAAATGGGCAAAAATATAACAACAACAACAATAACATCAACGCCATTATGTGAGATAGATTGCAAGGGAAAAAATGTTTTGTTCTAGATAGAAGAACATTGAATATCTTTTTCATCTTGCAATCCATCCCAAAGAGCGATGCATGCGAGTTTGGGACGACCTCATATAAGTAAGGATTAGGTTAAAATATGTTTGATGAGTACTTTTATAGTGAAATGTGATTATTTGATCTCTTCATTATATCAAAAACTGAAGGGTTAGTTCATTTAGTTTACACTTATAAACAAATAAAAAGATAAACTACAAAAGTTGAGATTCGAAGCGTGTCCTGATTTATTTTCCCCCTCGGTTTTCATAAAAACCGAGGGAATATGTTGTTTTTAATATTATAAAAAAAAATAAAACATGGCGCGCCTAGGCATAATACCTCATTTTTTTCTGGCTGGGGTGAAACCTTCGTCATGAAATGTATTAATTGTAGTAGTGATCTCACAACACTCTAACACAAGAGTATAAGAAAAAAAATCAAATGCAAATTTAAAGTATTTATGATTGATGTATCTTGTAACGAAAAAGTAAAGTACATGTATGTATAGTCGTGGTTTGTTCTTTCTTTACAATATTATGAAATGTCAGACTTATTAAACATGTATATCTTCAATCAACCCTAACAATTTAATCATTTAAGTATTATATATTTATCTTCATATTTATTTTTTATCTCTTTTAACTTACACACATTTAAAATATACACACAAGAAATAAAGAACACTTACTTAACACCAAAGTTTTCAAAATTTTAATGTCTAAAATAATTCTTCTGATTTTATTTATTGAAACAATTATAATACTCTTATTTGATTTTTTTTTCAGTTTCCTACATATTTTTATAAGTATACCTTATATTGAGTGATTAAGAGAAATAAAACATGTTTTAGGATTCTCAAAAATCAAAAAATCGAAAAGCAACAAGAATATCGATAGAAGACACATAATCCACGACAGAGGTATGACAGATGGGAGCGGCCAGCCAGAGGATGTTGAAGGTGTGATAGAGCCAAGGAGTTCATCATTGAAGGTTCGACGATCCATGATATATCTTTGGCGGTGGGGGCCTAATGAGTTGTGGTCTAAGCAATAGAGTATGTCGGGTTTGGCTGATAGTTTTGGTCCATTGGGTTCGATTTTATCAGTTTATTTGTATTAGGATTAGTTGTTTTAAAATTCATTAATGGGTTGTGTATTAGGCCCGTTAAGAATCCATTGGCTTTAATAAATTATAATATAGTATGAAAGACAAAGGGAAAATGCGACCATCTGATGACTTCTAGACAAATGTACCAATAGTGTTAGAGTAATAAATAAGATCATATCCACATGAACTACTATTTAACAAAACAATAGTTGTGCAATGTTTAAAAAGTAATAGATTGGGGGTTTTGAGTTTGCTTGCGAGAAAATAAAAGTTGTTCAGACAATAATGAGAAAGTGGTCAGGTTTTGCCTAGAATCCCTTATTTCTCTCATGTTGATGTCTAATGCATTACATAAATGAAACATTGTTATATTTCCACGACAAGTTAACAAGTCCACTATACCTAATCTCTTGGTGTATAACACACTAATTTCTACTCGAGGTATCTTATCCATATTCAACCGGCATAAGTGAAATTAGACAATGACATACAGCGTTAATTCTAATGCCACTAATAGAGGTCTCTTATCCCTATTCAACCGGCATAAGTACAATAATTTTGCTAGTTCAAAAGCACAGGCTAAGGGTCATTAATCCCTAGATTTCCATGAGCATATTAACAGAGTATCTCAAATAATACGCATTAAGCAAAAGAGGAAATTAAATAGAAATATAACTAAGATTAATCATGCAATATCAAATTAGACATATGTCCCAACAGATTCAAAATAAGTTCATCATACAAAACCTAACCTATGAGTGTTTATCTACTCATACTGATACAATTAAAGTATTAAATAATAATATGAAGGTTGCATAACAAAATCCTTGAAGATCTAGCCTCCAATCGCTTCTGATGCTCTGTAAATCTCACTTCCGATAATGTATTTCATCACTTGTAGTCAAAAATCGTAGAACCCTTGAAAGATTCCAAGATTCCCCTTTTAAAGCCATCAGAAATAGTCAGAACGCGTCCAGATTTTTCAGAAAGAGGGCACATCATGCACAAGATGCAGCTTTTCCGGCTCTATCACGTAAAAAATGGCGAGTGATGGACAGCTTGTTTATTCCTTTAACTTTGCTTTTTTGTTCCTTTTTCATCCAAATTTCTTTAAGTCCATATTTCTTCATACTTGGTCATTTTTGCATCATTCTTTGACCATTATTCCTCAAATTTGCTCATCTTTGACATGTTTTTCTCTGATTCTTTGACAAAATTTATGAAATGATAGTGAGTCATCACAACCCTAAACTTAATTTGTTACTTGTCCTCAAGTAAGTCTCCTGTAACTGCACATTTCAAACAAAACAACAAACTGCAACAATAACAAACGAACATCACCACTCAATAGTTTTTTTACCTGATCATCATTCTAGTTTCTAACTTTCATCTGGAAAATTCATAAAAAATCCTCAACCTTGTCAAGCACTCACTCTGACTCCCATCTCACTATACTTCACTCAATTGACAGGGTAATCTCTCGATCAAAATGAAAAACTTCTTATACTGAGTTTGATCATGTTCTAACAAAAACCATCAAAGTAATCAAAACACACACACTTGAGGGCTTTTTTGATTGTAACGTGGCTTATGTTCAGGTAGGATATATTTTGGGAAAGTGGGTTTAAACCTTTGGAGTTAGGTATCTAGTTCTCCTTTTGTTATCTTACCAACTCTTTTCTTGATTATCGGTACTAGATATTTATACTATTGTGGTCTTCGCTATGCCTTTTGCATTCTTTCTATTTTTTTGAAGAAGTTCCTTTGACTTGATTTTTTTCTCATAATTTTTGAATTATTGACCAATGTCTCTAGTACCCCAACCCCAAACTTATACTTTTCTCACTTCCAAGAGTTACCCCAAACTTATTCTTTTTCATAAGACATGAAAAGTAAAAATTCTACCAAACTCCAAAGAGAGGATGGAAGGAATTAATCTTTCTAGTAAATTGATCAATATATCTGGATATGTCACTGAAATAAGGGCTAATCCCTAAGGTTGTGAGTGGTTATAGTCCCACAACCTTAGGGTTTTGGGTTGAGATACGGTATCTCCCTCTCTTGTGGTCTTGGAGCATTGTTCCCATTGGTGCTCACGACTCTTCCGAACTCCCCAACCGTGGTATCAGAGTCGTGGTTCGACTTGGTGGGGGAGTGGGAAATGGATCCAATGTTGGATCTTGTTATAGGATGTGGGGAATCACACTTCTGGTGGAGAATGATGGGTGCAAGTGTGAGCGGTTAAAGTCCCACATTGTCTATGAATGGGTGGAATGTTGGATTTATAAGAGAGAGGATTCATTCGCCTATCATCTTAGCGTTTTGGGTTGAGATATGGTGTCTCCCTCTCTTGTGATTCTGGAGCATTGGTACCATTGGTGCTCTCGACTCTTCCGGACTCCCCAACAAGCTTAAAAAGGATTAGAGTTTAAAATAACAAACTGCCTTGATGTGTGTAAATCAAACTAGATAAGTTAAATCGGAAATAGTTCAAACTTGATAAAATAGTAAAGCATGGATACACTCAATGAAATAAATTGTAAACAATGAAATATTTTTGCTCAAACCTTACTATATGAGGTATATGAAGGTTGACTACAAGCATGTTATTCCATTTTCAACTTTCGCTTTCAATTCGTAGGGAATATTCCTGATGATCAAGCTTGTTTCTGGCGATACTTGTGGTTCGTTTGTTCATTTTGAAAGTGCAATTTTATTAATTTGAAAGAAACAACAGCAAAAAACCTAATCGTTAAGTAAATCATTAGAAAAGTGGTACAAAATAGAGCAGAGTATTTTAGCTTCTATTGTTGATTGACTTGAGAGATTGACTTGTAGAATGTAAAATGGAATTTCGAAAAATAATAAAAATTTTAAAAACTCCAAATCATCAAGTCACTGGAGAGGAAAAAGTCTTGCACGCCTTTCATGGTATTGTTAAAGTCTTGGTTATATTTGTTCCACTCTGCCCTCATCTAAATGAATCATCAAATTTAGAGCGTCATCTAAAAATATATAATCTTCATATTGTATTCTTGCTATTTTCCCACATATCTTGTTCACCTTTGCTTCTTCTATTCTTGCTTCTATTTCTTTATCAGATGGTGTGCAGATTTCTTCTTCTATCTCTTTTTCAACTCACCCTTCATCAAATACCTCCCATTCTTGTTTTAGTTCTCTTTCAATTTACTTATCCCTAGAACTATTTAACATATTTCCATAGAAATCCCCACTAGCTCTCGGTTTTAATGCTAATTGGCTAGATATTTGACCAAGTTGCATCTCTAAGTTCTTGAAGGATGTTTCCATTTCACTTTGCGAGGTTTCTTGGTGCCTTTTAATTTTCTCAAAATAGAGTGGAGTCGTCTTTATAAACTGAGTCAAGGTTTCTTCATGTTGAGGTGATGTGGCCTTCCCCATGAATGATTAGTTTTTATTTAAGGTTCTGGCTCTGAATACTTTCTCGCGTTTTTTATAATTAGAGTTTTTGTTGTAAGTTCCATTGTATAAGCTTTAAACTTTGCTAAGTTAGCATAGATTTCAAATTGTATGTATCTCTTCACCTTGCATACAAAATAAAAAGAAGAATACCTTAGTAGCACTACACTAGATAAAAAAAATTAAACAATAATAAAAGTAAAAAGAAACAAAAGCAAACTATATTTAATCCTAAAAACTAAAAAAATTAAAAAAACTAAAACTAACAAATTTTGAACAAAAATTGCCTTGTTGAAATTTACAATCCCTGACAACGACGCCAAAAACTTGATGACTTCTCCACAAGTGCACCGATAGTGTGGAGTAATAAATAAGATCATATCCACAGGGACTACTATTTAACACAACAATAGTTGTGCAATATTTAGAAAGTAATAAGGGGGGTGGTTTCAAGTTTCCTTGCGCGAAAATAAACGTTGTTCTGATAATAATGAGAAAGCTGTCATATTTTTCTTAGAATCACTCATTTCTCCCCCGTTGATGTCTAATGTATTACATGAATAAAACATTTCTATATTTCCACGACGAATTGACAAGCCCGCTATACCTAATTCATTGGTGTATAACTCACTAATTTCTACTTGTGGTCTCATATTCCTTTTCAATATGCGTAAGTGAAATCAGGAAATGATATAGTGTGTTAATTCTAATGCCACTACTAGAGGTCTCTTATTCATATTCAACCGATGTAAGTACAATAATTTCCCTAGTTTGGACGCATAGGCTAAGGGTCGGTAATCCCTATACGTCCATGATCATATTAATAGAGTATCTCAAATAATACTTATTAAGAAAAATAGGTAATTAAATAGCAATATAATTAAGATTAATCATACAATATCAAATTATACATATGTTCTAAAGGTTCAAAATAAGTTCATCAGATAAAACCTAACCTATGAGTGTTCAACTACTCATACTGATACAATTAAAATACCAAACAATAAGATGAAGGTTGCATAAGAAAATCCTTGAAGATCTGACCTATAATGGCTTCTAATGCTATCTAAATTCCACTTCTGTTATTGTATTTTGTCACTTGTAGTAAAATATCACATAATCTTTGAAAAGATGCCAAGAATCCCCTTTTAAAGCCTTCAAAAACAGTCAGAACGCGTCAGAATTTGCCCAAAAAAAGGCCCATCATGTGCGTCATGAATAGCTTCGCGCGCGCGATATAGATTTTCCAACTCTATCACGCACATGATTGCCAACATGATTATTCCAGTAACCTTGCTTGTTTTTGCTCTTTTTTCAGTAAAATTTCTCTAAGTTCGTATTTCTTCATATTTGGTCATTCTTTGACCATTATTCCTCAATTTTTCTCATATTTGACTTGCTTTTCTCTGATTCTTTGACAAAATATATGCAATGAAAGAGTGTCATCACAACCCCAAGCTTAATATGTTGCTTATCCTAAATTAACTTGCATGTAACTACACATTTCAAATAGAAAAATAAACTGCAACAATAACAAATGAACATCAACATTCAATGTTCGTTTTACCCGATCATCATTCTAGTTTCTAACTTCAATCCGGCAAAATCAGAAAACATTCTCAACCTTGTCAAATACTTAACCTGGCTCTCATCTCACTATAGTTCACTCAATTGAAAAAGTAATATCTCGATCAACATGCAAAACCTCTTATACTGAGTTTGATCATGTTCTAACAAAATCTCTCAAAGTAATAAAAACACACACACACATGCTTAAGGGCTTTTTAGGTTGTAATGTGGCTAATTTCCAGGTAGGATATTTTTTAGGAACATAGGTTTAAACCTTTGGAGTTAGGTACCTAGTTCTCCTTTTGTTATACCACAAACTCTTTTCTTGATTATCGGTACTAGAGATTTATACTTTTGTGGTCTTCACTATCCTTTCTCTTTTTTTTGAAGAAGAAGTTTCTTTGACTTCTTTATTGTTTTTCTCAAAACTTTTGAATTTTTGACCAATACCTCTAGTACCACAATACCAAACTTATACTTTGCTCACTTCCAAGAACAACCCCAAACTTATCATTTTTCATAAGACATGAAAACTGCAATTCTACCTAACTCCAAAGAGAGGGTGGAAAGAATTAATCTTTCAAGTTAATTGGTTAATATATGTGGATATGTCACCAAAAGA
Source organism: Vicia faba (assembly GCA_948472305.1). NCBI lineage: Eukaryota > Viridiplantae > Streptophyta > Magnoliopsida > Fabales > Fabaceae > Vicia > Vicia faba. The sequence goes on from OX451737.1 coordinate 1,535,930,240, forward strand.
AGGGATAAGTTCAAAGTGGTTAGCAAAGTATATTCATGTTAACACATATTGATTTAAAAAGACTCAGAGTTTAAAACAACAAACTGCCTTGGTGTGTGTAAATAAAAATAGATAAATTAAATCAAAAACAATTCAAACTTGTTAAAATAGTAAAGCATGGATACATTCAATGAAAGAAATTGTAAACAATGGAAATATTTGGCTCAAATCTTACTAGCTGAGATATATAGAGGTTGACTACAAGCCTGTTGATTCCATTTTTATCTTTCTCTTTCAATTTCTAACAAACTTTCCTAATGATCAAGCTTATTTTTTATGATTCTTTTGGTTCATTTGTTCATTGCTAAAGTGAAATTTTATTAATCTGAAAGAAACAGCATCCGCAAACTCATTTGTTAAGTAAAGAATTAGCGAAGTGGTACAAAATAGAGTCGAGTAACTTAGCTACTACTGTTGATTGACTTGAGAGATTAACTTGTAGGATGTAAAGGAAATTTCGAAAAATAATAGAAATTCTGAAAACTCAAAATTAACATGTCATTGGAGCGGAAAAGTATTGCACATCTTGCATGGTGTTGTTGAATTTTTGGTTCTATTTGATTCACTCTGCCTTCTTCTGATTAATGATGATGATGCTCAAGATGAGCGGCTTCTCTTTGGACTCATTTTATGAAACAACAACAACACTAGAAAGTGAAAAGATATTAGAAAATAATTAGAATTAGAGAGAGAGATTTTAAATCTCTCTTTCTTCTTTAAATTTCTTTTTCACGTCTTTGTCATACCGCTCCTTAATAGGGCATGCTAAACAATAAAAACGAGTAATTAATATAACATGAAATTTAAAATTGCAAATAAAATAAAAACTTATTCTGATGGGTTGCATCCCATTAAGCGCTTCTTTATAAGGGAGGCATATATGACACAAAAACCACATCATCCTTCTTCTTCCTTTTGTTTAGTAGTAATTTCATTACTTTAAGGAATTGAAGGTTCTTCTTCCTTATTCTCATTAGCTTGATAGTATCGAACAAAGCTTAAATCTCAACCAATACTTCATCTATTTCTCCTCTTTTATCAACCTTCTTGGTAGAAGTAGGAATATTATTTTGTTGAATATCTTGTTGTTGGATATGTATGTCTAAACGAATAATTGAATTTGGAACTTCATCTAAAACTATATAATCTTGATATTGCATTCTTACTCTTTTCCCACATATCTTTTTCACATCTACTTCTTTTATTCTTGCTTCTAATTCTTTATCAGATGCTATGCACTTTTCTTCTTCTTTCTCTTTTTCAACTCCTCCTTCATTGACTACCTACCATTCTTGTTTAACTTATATTTCAATTTCCTTATCGCTAGGACTATCTAACATATTTCTATAGAAATCCCCACTAGCTCTCAGTTTTAATGCTAATTGGCTAGATATTTGACCAACTTGCATCTCTAAGTTTTTGAAGGATGTTTCCATGTCATTTCACAAAGTTTCTTGGTTCTTGTTAATTTTCTCAAAATTGATTTGAGTCATCTTTATAAACTGAGTTAAGGTTATTTCAAGTTGAGATGATGAATCCTCCTCCCATGAATGATCAGTTTTGACATAAGGTTCTGGCTCTAAATACTTTCTCGCATTTTTCAGAATTAGAATTTTTTATGCAAGTTCCTTTGTATAAGCTTGAAACTTTTCTAAGTTAGCATAGATTTCAAATTGCATGTCTGTCTTCACCTTGCATACAAAATAAAAAGAAGAACACCTTAGTAGCACTGCACTAGATTAAAAAAATTGAACAAAAATAAAATTAAAAAGAAAAATAGAAAGAAACAAAAACAAAATAAATCTAATCTTAAAAACTAAAACAAAAAAACTAAAACTAACAAATTTCGCACAAAAATCTCCTTGTTAAAATTTGTAATCCCCAACAACGGCGCCAAAAACTTGATGACTTCTCGACAAGTGTACCGATAGTGTCGTAGTAATAAATAAGATCTTATCCACTGGGACAACTATTTAACAAAATTGTAGTTATACAATGTGTAGAAAGTAATAAATGAGGGAGTTTCGAGTTTTCTTGTGAGAAAATAAAAGTTGTTCGAAAAATAATGAGAAAGCGGTCAGGTTTTTCCTAGAATCCCTTATGTCTCCCCTATTGATGTCTAATGCATTACATGAATGAAACATTGTTATATTATCACTAGGAATTAACAAGCCCTCTATACCCAATCCTTTGGTGTATAGTTCACTAATTTCTACTTGAGGTCTCGTATCTCTATTCAAACGACATAAGTGAAATTAGACAGTGATACAATGCGTTAATTCTAATGTTACTACTAGAGGTTTGTTATCCTTATTCAACTGGTGTAGGTACAATATTTTCCCTAGTTTAGACGCATAGGCTAAGGGTTAGTAATCCCTATATGTCCTTGATCATATTAATAAAGTATCTCAAATAATATGCATTAAGCAAAAGAGGCAATTAATCTTGCAATATCAAATTAGACATATTTCCCAACAAATTCAAAATAAGTTCATCCGACAAACCCTAACCTATGTGTGTTCAACTGCCCATACTAATACAATTAAAATACTAAACAATAAGATGAATATTGTAAGTTTAGAGTACACCTAAGAGGGAGGGAGGGTAAAATAGGTTCTTTGGACGATTTTTAGTTTTAGAGAATTGTAACTATAATTTTCTAGTTAATGGTGTTTATGAAAGCGGTTAAGTGCAGAAAAATAAAGAAACAGGGGGATTATGCTAGTTCCTCTCATAGTTTGAGATTATGTCTAGTTCCGTTACAAAATGTAAGAGGTTTCAATAATTATTAGACATTTGTGCAAGCCTAATCCTAGTCTCTATACATAATTTACTAACCAAATCACTAGAGAAAATCACTTTATGATTCAACCAAGTAGAAAAGAGAAAAATCCTCTCTTTTTCACACTCTTGTCAGCAACAATCCTGGACAACAAGGTATTTACACCAATCAAGTAGAAAAAGAAAACAATCATTTCTTTTCCACTCTCTTGTTTCCAACAATCTTGGACAATAAGGTACACACACAATTCTATATTTTTATAATAAGTTTGAAGATGTAATATGTTTATCAATTACAAGAATTGACCTTCCCTTTTAAGTAAACAATTTACAATATGTAACACAAGTGCTCAGATATTTAATGTTGAAACTTTCAATGATGCAATTAAATTGAATGCAATAAGTTTCACACAAAGGTTTATGACACAAAGTATTTATTTTAAATTTGAGAGAAAATAAGTTTGAATTGTAATGAAAGAGGTGAATTTTAAAAATATGAAACCTAAAGTATTTATACATGCAACATACCATTTTGAAACATAAAGTGTCACTGCTTCAGTGGTAACCGGTTAACACATCATAATAGATGGTTACACCTAAAGAAAAGCTTGAAAATTGAAAATTTTGAATGTGCAATTGGTTAACAAAAAGCGGTAACCGATCACACCTAATACATTTTCAAAAACAAGGAAATTTTTTACTAATCGGTCCAATTGTGGAAGTTTTAGTGTCCTGTTACGACGGGTTCAAATGTCACAATTCACCAAAACAACAAAATATTTGAAACAATTTTTAAAAAAAAACATTTTTACGTTTATGTAACCGATTACACCTGCTATAAGATTCTGAAAAACTTAAAATAAATAAAAAGTAGTGTGTATGTAAATTCCTTGATGTTTAGAAACAAGTTATACATATGGATGAAATTATCACAATAGATCTAAGAATTATAGTATAGCATATAATGGATTTGCAACCTATACCTAAAAATGATGATCAAGCTGTATAGAGGTCCAAGTTCATCTTGATAATTTTGCTTGAGATACAAGTCTTGATTTTATAGCTTCGACCCATGATGCTTTTGCTCATCCTTTGAAATATGCACAAAGTCTTGAGAGATTAAAGTTGTCTTCATCAAAACACAATGTTGGAGAAGTTTGAATTCACAATATCCCCATTTTTGATGATGACCACCTTTGAGAGTTGAAGTGCTTGAATCTCTTAGAACAATTGAGAATCCCTTAAGTAAATTCTCCCCCTAACTTTGATAACTTCCCCATGATCAAAGGAATCATAGGAACTATGACATCTTTTTTGATGCAAAAGTTAGAGACAAGCATAAACATGCACATATATCTGCATCCCCTTTATCATTAAAAAAAGGCTGGAAAAAAGATAAATCATCTAAAGGAATCATGAAAGTTATTACTTTTTTTACCTATGAGTTTTACCTCAAGAGGGGCTTCATCTTCAATCAAACATTCATCCTTGGGGAACTTGATATTGAAACCTTTTTCACAAAGTTGGCTTATGCTAAGATGATTATACTTTATTTCTTTAACATAAAGTACATATTCAATGGATGTGAAAGGTTGTGTTTCAATTTTTCCTATGCCAAGAATTTTTTTCCTTTGTTGTTGTTCCTATTAGTGACATAACCCTTGGAATTTAGAGTTAGATTTGAAAAATTGCTCAGGCTGCCGTCATATGCTTAGAATAACCACTATCAAGATATTATAGGTTTGTAGTGTTATTCAAGAAAACCTACAAAAACAAATTAAGTTTTGTTTGGTACCCAATGTGCCTTGGGTCCTTCATAATTAGTTCCTTTCTTGAGCCATACATAATGTCCACTTGCAACACTAAAGTTTCTTACATAGCAAACATTAAGTGTGTGACCAATTATACCATAATAAAAACATGTAGGAACTAAATTACTTCTATATATAGGAGCATACATTTTTTTCTTAACAAATCTCTTCTTAGGATGATGATGTTCATGTTTCACTTTGTTGACTTTCTCTTTTATGGATTGGTCACTTGCCTTGTGGGATTTTGGATCAAACTCTAGTATGATCGAAGTACATGCTGTAGTCGAAGAAGGGTCTAGCATGTATTTGTCGAAAATGCTTGTTAAATTAGGTTTTAGTGTTTAAACCCTAATTTGTTAAGTTAGCTTGTTTATTAAGTTAGCTTGTATAATGGGCCTTGTGGAAAAAGCCCATTAGTTAGTATGTTAGGTTTTATTATAAATAGCATACTAGTCTCTCATCATTGCAACACACAGCAAATCCTAATTTAGGGTGAGAGGGTTATTTGTTATTCTTGTAAACTTGTAATCTTGTTTTCTAAGAGAAAGTAAAGAATAGCAGTTATAACCAATTCTTGTGTTCTTCTTCTTCCTTGTTCCTTATTCCTCCCTTATTCTATAATTTGTTATTGGCATTGAATTCACAACAAATTGGTGCGGTGAGCGTGGAGAAGATGCCTTCAACAAAGTATGAGATTGAAAAGTTCACCGGAGTGAATGATTTCGGTCTATGGCGCTTAAAGATGAAAGCCCTACTGGTTCAGCAGGGTTGTTTGGAAGCGTTGAAGGGAGCAACGGCGATGGACGCTGCGCTAACAGAAAGAGAGAAGACGGCCATGATCGAGAAAGCACACAGCACAATTCTGTTGAGCCTTGGTGACAAGGTTCTTCGACAGGTGTCAAAGGAGACGACGGCATCAGGGTTATGGGTGAAACTTGAAAGTTTGTATATGACCAAATCTCTGGTAAATCGACTCTACCTGAAGCAAGCTTTGTACTCATTCAAGATGATTGAAGACAAAGTGTTGGCTGAGCAGTTGGATATGTTCAACAAGCTGATTCTTGATCTTGAAAATATTGATGTAAAGATTGATGATGAAGATCAAGCGTTGTTATTGTTGTGCGCTTTGCCCAGATCACATGCTCACTTCAAAGAAACCCTCTTGTATGGAAGAGATTCCCTGACCTTTGAAGAAGTTCAATCAGCCTTGTACTCTAAGGACTTGAACGAACGTAAGGAGCATAAACCTTCGACGGTTGGTGAAGGTTTGGCTGTTAAAGGAAAATTCGACAAGAGGAAAGAAAAGAAAAATCAGTCGAAGTCTTATAGTGGTGATGCATCTGGTATTAGATGCTATCACTGTAAGAAAGTAGGTCACACAAGAAAGGTGTGCCCTGAACGCCTGAAAGATCATGGAGGTAAGGATAAGGGCAACGCAGCTATTGTCCAAGATGATTTCGAATCATCTGATGTTCTTGTGGTTTCAAGCAACAACTCGTCGAAGGAGTGGATTATGGATTCTGGATGCACTTGGCACATGACTCCAAACAAAGACTTGTTCGAGGAATTATGTGATCAAGATGGTGGATCTGTATTGCTGGGAAACAACAAAGCTTGCAAGATTGCAGGCGTTGGATCTGTGAGATTCAAGCTCCATGATGAGTCAATAAGATTGTTGACTGAAGTCAGGTATGTACCTGATTTGAAGAGAAATTTGATTTCTCTTGGTGAATTCGACAAGAAAGGATATGTTTTTCAAGGAGAGAAAAGTATCCTGAGAGTCATGAAAGGGTCGAAGGAAGTCTTGAGAGGCGTGAAGAAACAAGGCTTGTATACCCTTGAGGCTGAAGTTGTAAGTGGTTCGACAAATGTTGCATCCACGAAACCTTTGTCGAAGACAGAAATTTGGCACATGAGATTGGGCCATGTCAGTGAAAGGGGTCTGGTTGAATTAGGGAAACAAAATCTGCTTGGTGGAGATAAAGTCGAAAAGCTGAAGTTTTGTGAACCCTGTGTACTTGGAAAGTCCTGTAGAATGAAGTTCAACAAAGGCAAACAAAGAACACATGGATCCCTTGATTACATCCATGCTGATCTTTGGGGGCCTGCAAGGTGTCCATCACATTCAGGAGCAAAGTATTTTCTATCCATAGTAGATGACTATTCCAGAAAGTTATGGGTATTCATCCAGAAGACTAAGGATGAAACTTTTGAGAATTTCAAAAGTTGGAAGACTCTTGTCGAAAATCAAACTGGCAGAAAGGTAAAGAGGTTGAGAACCGACAATGGCCTTGAGTTTTGCAATGAGACGTTCGACAGTTTTTGTGTTGCCTCTGGTATTGCAAGGCACAGAACTACCGCAGGTACTCCACAACAAAATGGTTTGGCTGAAAGGTTTAATCGAACTATTTTGGAGAGAGTTAGATGCATGTTGACTAGTGCGGGATTAAAGAAGGTGTTTTGGGCTGAGGCTGTTTCGACAGCAGCATATCTGATAAACAGATGTCCTTCGACAGCGTTAGATATGAAGACACCTGAAGAAGTTTGGTCGGGACATCCACCAGATCTCGACAAACTAAGAGTATTTGGCTGTGTAGCCTATGCTCACATTAGGCAAGACAAGGTCGAACCTAGAGCTCTGAAATGCATGTTTATGGGATACCCTGAAGGAGTGAAAGCTTATAGGCTATGGTGCCTAGAGCCAGGTCACAGGAGGTGTATCACCAGTCGAGATGTAGTTTTCAATGAAACTGAAATGGCTTTCAAGAAGACTGATGATGTTGACGAAGATCTGGAACAGGTAGAGATTCCTGTTGAGGTGGAGCATGTTGATGCTGAAATGCGTATCCCAGATGAAGTCGAAGAAGAAACAGAAGATTCTGATGATGTTGAGGAAACTGTTGATGACTACCTATTGTCGAGAGATAGGCAAAGAAGAGTCATAAAACCACCTCAGAGACTTGGATATGCAGATCTTGTAGCTTATGCCTTAATCTCTGCAAGTGAAGTTCTAGACGAAGAACCTAGAGATTATAAGGAAGTTATAAGGAGTCGAATGAAGACTGAATGGCTAAAGGCCATGCATGGTGAGATGAAATCTCTTCATGATAATCACACTTGGGAACTAATCAAGAAACCTGTTGGGGAAAGGTTAGTCAGCTGTAAGTGGATTTTCAAAATTAAGGAAGGAATTGAAGGAGTAATGTCGAAGAGGTACAAGGCAAGATTAGTCGCAAGGGGTTTCACTCAGAAAGAAGGTGTCGACTTCAATGATGTATTTTCCCCTGTTGTGAAGCACAGATCCATCCGAATGTTGCTTGCGATGGTGGCTCAGTTCGACCTTGAACTGGAACAAATGGATGTGAAGACTGCGTTCTTGTATGGTGACTTAGATGAAACAATCCTGATGAGGCAACCTGAAGGGTATGTCGAAAAGGGGAAAGAAGATTATGTGTGCAAACTGAAGAGATCTTTATATGGACTTAAACAATCTCCTCGACAGTGGAATAAGAGATTCGACAAGTTCATGGAACACATAGGTTTCATTAGAAGTCAGTTCGACCATTGTGTTTACTCCAGATTTCGACCTGAAAATTCATTTGTTATTTTGTTGCTCTATGTTGATGATATTCTGATAGCAAGCAACAATGTCGAAGATGTAATGAGGGTGAAGGCTGAACTTAATAAGGAGTTTGACATGAAGGATCTGGGAGCTGCATCTAGGATTCTTGGAATTGACATTCGAAGAGATAGAAAGCAGTCGAAATTATGCTTATCTCAAGAGGCATACCTATGAAAGATTCTTGACAAGTTTGGTATGTCGAATTCAAAGCCTGTTGTGACTCCAACAAACCCTCAATTCAAGCTGAGCATTAATCAATGTCCCAGTACTGATGTTGAAAGAACCTATATGAACAGCATCCCATATGCTAATATAGTTGGTTCTTTGATGTATGCTATGGTCTGTACTAGACCCGACATAGCATATGCAGTAAGTCTTGTAAGCGGGTACATGGCGAATCCTGGAAAGGCTCACTGGCAAGCGTTAAAGTGGATTCTAAGGTACATAAATGGGTCTCTGAACAGAGTCTTAATTTATGGTGGAGCCTTGGGTGAAGGTAGTAAAGCAGCTGTCGAAGGCTATGTTGACTCTGATTATGCAGGCTGTATGGATTCCAGAAAATCTATTTCTGGATATGTTTTCACTATGTTTGGTACAACAATTAGTTGGAAAGCAACTCTTCAGAAGGTTGTTGCCTTATCAACTACTGAAGCAGAATATATTGCCCTAACTGAAGCTGTGAAAGAAGCATTGTGGCTTGAAGGTTTTGCAAAGGAACTGAAACTTCAAGGTCAAGGTATCACTGTTAAATGTGATAGTCAAAGTGCAATACACCTGTCGAAGAACTCAGCCTATCATGAGCGAACCAAGCACATAGATGTGAGGCTGCATTTCGTCAGAGGGGTAATCGAGCGTGGAGAAGTCCAAGTGCTGAAGGTCTCGACAGATCACAATGCCGCTGATATGATCACCAAAACATTGCCAAGTTGCAAGTTTTTCCACTGTATGCAGTTGATAAAGCTGCATGAAGAAAGCTAGTTAGTGTCTCTTGATGCTGTAGAGTTAGGTCCAAGGTGGAGATTTGTGGGATTTTGGATCAAACTCTAGTATGATCGAAGTACATGCTGTAGTCGAAGAAGGGTCTAGCATGTATTTGTCGAAAATGCTTGTTAAATTAGGTTTTAGTGTTTAAACCCTAATTTGTTAAGTTAGCTTGTTTATTAAGTTAGCTTGTATAATGGGCCTTGTGGAAAAAGCCCATTAGTTAGTATGTTAGGTTTTATTATAAATAGCATACTAGTCTCTCATCATTGCAACACACAGCAAATCCTAATTTAGGGTGAGAGGGTTATTTGTTATTCTTGTAAACTTGTAATCTTGTTTTCTAAGAGAAAGTAAAGAATAGCAGTTATAACCAATTCTTGTGTTCTTCTTCTTCCTTGTTCCTTATTCCTCCCTTATTCTATAATTTGTTATTGGCATTGAATTCACAACATGCCTTAACAAAGATAGTTTTACTCAAACTTGGTTTATCAAATTTAGAATAACTAAGTCCACTTTTGTAATTGTAATATTTGTATTGACTAAGAACACCATCCAATCCAATTTGTCATTTTTCATATCTTTTAAGAACTCTTTTTAATTGGAAATTTTGAAAAGAAAGTGACTCACACTCATTGCATGTAAAATTCTGTTTTTATTTTTCAACATAATTTTGTTTTTCAACTTCAAAATCTTTTTCCACGGTGTCAATCTTTTCTTCAAGAGGTAAAATTTGTTTCTTTTGTGTTGACATCTTTCTGTACATAATTTTACACTCATAGAGTGAAGATATTTAATTACTAACCTCTTCTTCTTCATCATCTGAATGGTGTGATGCCATCAATGTATTGTTTGCATGTTCTTCATCTGAAGATGAACTTATGTCATTGTCATCCCATGCTACATATACTTTCTTTAGCTTTTTGTCCTTCTTTCTTTTAAAGTCTTTATTCTTCTTTTCAAGTGTAGGGAATTCACTATTAACATGTCCTTTTTCTCCATATTCAAAGCATGTAACTTTTCTTTTTGGTGCTTCCCTTTTAATGTTCTTCGTTTTCCTTATGTTTCTTAAAAAAGTTTCAAACTTCTTCTTAATTCTATATTTTATGATTGGCAGTAATTTTAGTATAAAAAAATTAGCCAGAACATAGGGTCTTTCATCTTAGCAGAAATATGTTAAACAAGGTATTTTAACTAGCACTTTCAACATGTCGTAGGTGATGCCCTAACCAGAAGAGAAAGACATCGCGTCTCTTACACATTGGATACATGTGATTTAAATTACTGAATATTTTGGAAATATTAAGTAATTCTATGGAGTGTCCAAGATGAAGAAATCAGAAGTTTTGAACTAAGAAGATATATCATCAGAAGAAGCATGTTGAATAAAGATGTCTCATACAGAATCATTCAACATCGAGTATGGTTTGGGCTAGGCTATTGGATCAGTTTAAAATTTAACAGATGCAAAATATTATGGGAATATTATGCTATCCTATATGGCACTGATTTATAGGTCTGGAAGATTCAAGCTAAATTCAAGGAGAATTCTAACTTTCTAATTGTGGAGATAAATTGGGAAGGTTATGCTTGAAGGCCTATCTTCATGGAGAAGTTTTTGCTGATTTTATGCAACATATCAGCTATTGTTCTGAAGCCCAAATCCAGTATGTTGAAGATTATAAAAAGAAAGCTTAGACCTATGGCTTGTTAACTAAACTGATTGTATAAAAGTTAGAAAGAAAAATAAGGGTTTAGGATTTTGAAAGTTGTGTACTTTCTTGGGTTGTAAGTCACCCTTTGTATCAATTTGGTACATTGTGGTAGACATAGTTTTATGCAGATTCGGAAGCCTTTAGCTAATGAATCGTGTATTGTTCTTGGATGAAGATTTGAAGCAAATCGAAGTACGTTTGTTACTCAAGAGTCTTAACTGAACTGGTTGTAATTGATAAAAATATCACTGAGGTGATTTAGGAAGTGAGATGTTGATTTCTCATATTTAGGGAGAACCTAGGTAGAAGTTGCATTGGGTAGGGATTAGGCGAAAAGTTGTAAACATCAGAGTTTAGCTTTGAACTAATACTTCTTATAGTGGACTTCCTTCCTGACTTGGTAGCCCCCAGAGTAGGTGTTGTTGTACATCGAATTGGGTCATCATATCCGTGTGTTATTATCTTTATGCTTTGTTCAGTTTTGTTCTTGATTGATTAACATGTCATATAAGATATTGGAACATCTGTCACGACTCTAGACTGATAAGTTTTGTATCAGTCTGTTGTATTTTGTTCATGTGTTATTTTGCAGAGGTCAATGTCTCAACATGTGTTAGGACATTTGTAATTTGTATACCAGAATTTCAATTGGTATCAAAGCATATATCATGTCTGTTTCTGGGTGAGATCAGGGAAGATACTTTTTGGTTCATGGGCAAGAAAAGAGGTTGAGTTTTAGACCTGTCTGATTTATTTTCAAACCTCTGGTGTTCTGTTGTCACCTGGATTATGCTGCTTGTGTGCAAGGACGATTGAGCCGTGTCTAAAGGTCGTTGAAGAGTTTTTGTTTATTATGCTGCATCTGATAGAAAACTCTTGTTGGTTCCTGGTGTATCTGGTGTTGAGGTTGTAGGGAGGTTTACCCTTGTGTCATACCCCAAATTTCCGCCATTCTAGTTCAAATGGTCATTTTATTTTAATTTATAGTCTTTAATTACTTATTTGTTATAAATTAGGGGTTTAAATATTGATAAGGGAGTGTATGGATCATCAAAATCTGATGGCCTATAAGAGTATTTTAGAATCCCATTTAAATACAAGAGGGGTATATTTTTGCTATATAGGGTGTATGGGCTCATTGGAGTTTTGGGAGACCTTTTTAAAATTCATGAGAGGGAGGTGTATTGCCTTAATGGACCATCAAAATTTTATGACCCATTAAGATTTTTACCCATGTTTTATAACAAAGTAGAGGTGTATTTTTTTCTCATTTTTGTAGAATGTCCCATTTAAGTTATGCTGGACCATTAGGGTATAAGAAGAGAATGTGTTTTTAATTGCAGGCCCATATCCGTTTATTTTTTTGAAGCCCATCATAACAGTTTTTTTTGTTGACTAAAGTCAACATTCATTTAAATTTTGTTTATTTATTACAAAATATTCAATTATTATTATTTTTTATTGTATTTATTATATCTACTAGTATCATTTATTGATATTATTACTATTAACATTTATATTTTTTTTATTATTATTATTTCGTTAATTGAGTCAACTGCAAGGGAACAAAACCCCAATCTCATCCGCGACGCCCATGTTCACTCTCTTCCTCACAACGCAAGCCCAAAACAACTAGTGTCCAAAAATAAAACATTAATATACCAAATCAATACGAATCAAATCGTATAAAAATTTTATACAGTTTACAATCTATAATCGCATAAAATCATCCAGATACAACAAATCAAAAGTTACATAATCGATTACAATCAAATCCAATTCAATTTCAATCTGTAATTTCTAAATCTATCTTAAATCTACCCTAATCTTCAATCAATCTAACAAATAACATAAAATCAAAATAAAAACTTCCTAATCTATTCTCTAATCTACACTATAAAACCATAGAAGTTCTAAGAGTAAAAGGAGTCGTGAAATTGATGAACGAAGGAAGAAGGAGAGGGAGACGAGTGAGATCCCACCGAAGGAGAAGTTTCTTCAAGTGCCACCACCGCATCTTATACATGTGAATTAAAAAATAAGAGGAGATTAGAAAGGAAGAACCAGAAACAGAGCAAAAAGAATCACTGTAAATTCAAGTAAGCCTAAGAACTCTTAGCTTTAGGGTTTGATTATGATGCTTGATACTTGATTTGGTTCTGGATTCAATGGAATTTGGGGATTTAGGGTACGATTAGGTTTAGGTTAGAACATATTAGGGTTACGGATTTGAAGTTAGGGTTTTAGACTAAACATGTTAGGGTTGTTTGATCCAATCAAGGTTTGGAGGTAGGGTTAGGTTTGACTTAGGGTTCATCTCAGAACCCTAGGATTCTTGGAGTTCGTAGAGTTTAGATGAATTTAGGTTAGGGTTCATAAGGGTTGGATGAAGTTGTTAGGGTTTGTGAGAACTCAGATGAAGATCTACGGCGGCATGGATGAAGATTTGAAGATTTCGGTTTAACTTCAACCGGATATCTGGGGTATATGATGGTCCTACAACGGCTAAGGGTGGAGCCGCCGGCGGAAGCGATTTCCAGTTGGCGGGGCAATCTCTAACCGCCTAGAGAGAAGCGAGAGCTTCTCTATCTAAAAGTTTGCTTTGTTTGGACAAAGGCGTAGAGAGAGAAAGAGATCAAGAAAATGAGCCTTAAGCTCAGACATTCCAATAAATACTCCCTCCATGATTTCCTACATTTCGCTTATTATGCACCCTCGGTCCCCACCCTTGTGATTAAATCGAATGTCTCAGATTACTCATCTCCATCATAACACATGTGCGCATTCCATACTAGATCCACACACGCCTCAAACAAGTGTTGTTTTGGGCCTGGCCCTTTCTAAACGCACCCCACATTTTACTACGAAACTAAAATCTGCATCCCTTGTATTCTGGGCCAAATCCAATATCTGGATTTGGTCCCCGATATTCACACCCCCTGGATTTACTACCCTGGCCAAAAATACACCTCCCTCACATTTAGGCCCAAATCAATATCTGAACTTGGGCCCCTTATGTTTAACGTCCCCTGGTTTGCGTCTTGCACCCCTTGGCATTTTAACTAATATAATTTAATTTTAATTAATTCTTTTTAAAAAAAAGCATTTTTCTTGTTTTGTTTATTTTATTAATTCACTCATTCTTCCTTTTAAATACATCTTTGCATAATTAGTAAATAATTATAATATTTTTGAATAGTTATTTATTAATCAAACTCATTTTTTTTAAATACTAACTCTTGTTAATTTCCTTAATCACATCAAATTTTTTTCTCATGCATCAAATTTTTTTTTTCATATTGCATCATATACTCGAAAATATCTAACAAACCAAATACTAACCTTTTCTACTAACATAATTCAAATATATTTATTTTCAAAAAAAGATTATGGTAATTTTTTTTATTGACTACGAACTACGTCTACAATTCCGCTATTCACACTTCCAGACTTGGTTCAAGGAGAATTCGAGATATTTTCATAATCCATAAAAAAAACAAATAATTACAAACTACGAATTGAGACTCTGATTCCTCAAAAGAGGACACGTAGGCATACGACTTAAAAATCATGGCGAGTTCTACAAATTAAAATTAAAACCCTATTCCTAAACCCTTAACCTAAACCCTAGTATCCTTGTGAACAAGGTAGATGAGGGGTTCCTAACACATTTCCTTCGTCTAAAATGAGTCAACAACTTAGAATCTCTGATCGAATTAGGTTTATCTATTATTTTACCTTCCTTGGGATAAAAATTAATGGTTGCGACTCTATATTTTTCAGCCGGTTATTACACCTTGTAATATAATAAGGAAGAGCTTTGTGATATGGTCCTCTCTAAAGTTATATCCTTATTGTAGTGATACTTGGAGGATAGTTTCAACTAGCCTGCTAAAGTTTCCAAAGATACTTGTGGTTCATCTCAAGTCCACTCATAAAGGCTCTTTTAAGTGAGTTTGTTGAATAGAGATCTGAAGAAAGTAAGAAGAAATTTATTTTTTTCTTTCAACCCTAAAAGGCTAATCTCTGGTCTTTTGTTAAAGGATATCTTGGTGTGTTCCTTAGAAAGATGTTCTGCCAAATGTTAGAACATCATATCAGCAAGTGTGCAGATTCCTGTTGCATAGCAGATGCTCTGGGTGCTAAACAAATGTGTGTTGTTCACATATGCTTAGAACATGCTCCTGATTTGGCCCAGGAGGCATCTGGGTGGTGTGTCTGTGAAGTTTCTATCATAGAAATCTACCTTATTATGTTGGTCAAGAGATGATTAACACTTTTTTTTACTCCTTGGATCAGTTTATCTCTGATCACAGTATATAGGAATGCAGAAGTGGAGCTCTAACTTCTAATGGAGAATTTGAAAAGGCATCTCAACCAGATCCTTTATATGTGGAGGACAAGCTCGTATGTCAAGGTTGTTCTTTTTGATATTTGGAAGATCCTTTTAACTAAAGGAGACAGATTTATGGAATCGTGTTTGTGGTCTTGAAACAGATTCTTTGTAAGGGGGAGTCTTTAATCTGAAGTTGGAAGACCTTGAAGAATGTCAAATATAATGTCTTGACATCTTTGTTTTGAGAATTTATTTTTCTCAACATGCTTGCTGGTGTTTCTCACAAACAAGATGAAGGTTGTTTTCTCTAACTTGATAGCACTCATCAAGTCTATGAGAACATGGAACTCTTGTTTTGTTATAGTGGAAAAGACATCCAAGAGGTTGTATGCAATGAAGATGTATCAGCCTAAGTTAAGGGAGATTAACTCTCAGTTGTGGTGTGTATCATTCAAGTGGTTGGGTGTTGCATGTATTGTTGGAGTGTCATCCAAACTGCTTAGGATGAGCTTTCTAGTTTTGAGTCTTGAAGAATTGTAAGAAGCAGACTTATTATGAGCAATCTGGACTATGTGCTTATAAGAAGAAGGATGTTAGACCAAAGTGTTCTTCTAATTATGAAGAGGACAACATTATATGTTGTTTATGTGTAGGGAAATGTTTCTCTGGTAAAGGTATGCATCTGATTGATGGAAAATACTCTAACGGGAGTTGTGTATTTGTCTGATGTGTTGATGCAGAAAGTATATGAGAATATATTTCCTGGTGCTTCTTGATTTGGTCTGTGGGTTATATATCTGTCAAGTCTGATTGGCATAATGAAGAATCCACTTATGCTAAGTGGTGTGAAGAAGATGTCAGACCAAATGTTCTACCTAGTGTGAGAAGGTAGTATTATTTGTTGTCTATATTTTTCAGAGGGAACTATGAAGTAAGGAGCTTGAGAAAATTTTCCCCTGATGATGTTGTGCATTTAACTAATGACAAATATTTTGACGGGAGCTGAGTGTTTGTTATATGTGTATGTGCAAGCCTGCAATCTGAACTCTTTGTTTCAGAGAGTATGTGAGAGTTTATTCAAGTGTTTGTGATGACATGTATTCTCTACACTTGAGAAGAGGTAATCCTATCAGATGTTTGGACCTCTAAGAGAAATTGTGATCAAGGTGTGCATGTGACTTATGGTAAATATATTGACGGGAGCTATGTATTTGTCTAACGTATCTATGCAAGTATGCAATTTGAGCACTATAATTCAAAAAGTATATGAGAGTTTATTTCTCTTCGTGGTTCTCTGGTGTGTTTAGGTTGTTGAAGTCGTGTGCTTCTTGTATATCTTGAAAGAAAGACAGCAAATCATGATGAGTTCCTTGGATAGTGAATCAAAAACCAGAGTGATTGGGTTCTATAATGTGAATTTAATGTCCTAAATGATGTTGCAACATCATGTTAGCTGGTTGGACTTTAGAGGTTGTTCAGGTTTTCTAAATGGGAGATGTTACATATGAGGTCTTAACATCTTGGTATGTTTCACTATTTCTGATTGAGAGAAACATGTTTAGGGTCATGTGAAAGAACATGTGTATTGGTGAAACATTATATACTTTTGACTGAAGAAGTATAGTTTCTTCAGAGAATGTCTGACTGGATGTCCGGACATTTTTTAGGACTTGGTTTTTGTGAGACTAAAAAGTTGGACGGTGTGATCAAGAAGAGGTCAGGAGAGAGTATGACGCGTGCTTTTCTTTGTTTTTGCATGTGTATTTATTGGGACTATTAGGTTCAAAAGAATCCGTTCAAAGTTAATAAAGGCATTCAAAACTAACATGGACAATACACATTTAATTTTTGTACAATTAGTTTCCTCAAATAACGTTCTTTTTTACCAAGACCATCGTTACAGTCGAGGATTGTTAATTCTTAATGAACTGCTCATCTATTTAAAGAGGTTATTTCGTTTCTTCTATCATCTTGTGGTAGTTTCTTTTCAAAACTCTTATGGCTTTTATCCGGGTTTCGATGAGTACAGTTTGGGTATGGTTTTGTGGGGGATATCCCTGTCAAGTTTTAGCTAAAAAGGTGGAGAAAGGTATTGGTCACCAATTGGGTGTTGTGTTTGTTCTTGCAGTTGTTTTGCAATGATGTCTAACAAGATGTCTCAACATCATGTATGAGTCTTGCTTCAGTTGATGTTTCTTTTGTGTCTTGTGATCTAAGTTATGAACACAATTGTGTCTTGTGTTCTGAGTTACCTGAGGTCAAAACTACACCTCTGGGTCATTGTGTATATTGTTGATCTTAGTGTTTAGTTGGTTCTTAATGGTTCTCTTATGCTTCTTAAGTTTCCTCTTATGCATCCTGTGAGGAAGATTTGTTCATGGGTTGAGGGGGAATGTCAGTCATCTTCCTCATTTACACCATCTGGTGTTAGAACCTGTTGGATCTATTGGATCTATGATGTTGTTGTTAAGGGGGGGTGTTTGTTACCCTCTTCCTCATGTGCATCAAATGACTTCAGGACTTTCTACTCCTTTATCTTGAGGGTGTTGTTCTTTGGAATTGAGGTTTTCTGCTGCAATAAAGTTCATTTAGATTGTGTTGAAGAAGATGTCAAACGTGATGTTATGATATCAATCATACTAAAGACATGTTGTTGTAGCTTCTTAAGACTGGGGACTAGAGCTGATGGTTGTATTTTTTTCATTCCTGTAATCTGAGTTGTAATTATTAATTTGTTTTAGCCAAAATTTTCTAAAGGGGGAGATTGTTAATTCTATATTTTATGATTGGCAGTAATTTTAATAAAAAGAATTAGGTAGAACATAGGGTCTTCCATCATAGCAGAAGGATGTTAAACAAGATATTTTAACTAGCAGTTTCAACATGTCGTAGGTGATGTCCTAACCAGAAGAGTAGGACATCTCATTTGTTACAGATTGGATATAGATGATTTAAATTGCTGAATATTTTGGAAATATTAAGTAATTCTATGGAGTTTCCAAGATGAAGAAATCAGAACTTTTGAACTAAGAATATCTATAATCAGAAGAAACATGTTGAATAAAGATGTCTCATACAGAATCATTTGATATCGTGTATGGTTTGGGTTGGGATGTTGGATCAGTTTAAGATTTAACCAATGTAAAATATTTTGGAGATATTATTCTATTTGTTGTACCCCAAAAATTTTCCTCCCATTTTCTTCAATACATTCTTCTAGGGTCCTCATTTCCTCAAGATGGCTCAAGTGTTGGTTAGACAAATACTCCTCCTAAGCAATGGGTCTACAACTGGGGTTTTGAGTTTCTCAAGGAATATTGGGTTTCAAAGGTCTCAAGTGGTTTCCATGGTTCTCCATAGGTATTCAAGAATGCTTATGTCAAGTTTCAAGCCTTGCATCACAAGTTTGCTCAATCAATGGCTCAGATGATTGAAAGTCAACTGTATTGGGTAAAAAGTCAACTATGGTCAACATACAGTCAAACTTCAAGATTTTTGGTCAACATCAAAATTTTGAAGTGATATTCATCATTTGATCAAATATTAATTATGATTCCTCAAGAGAAGCCCTCAAATCATCAAAAGTCCAAAATTGCCAAATTAGGGTTTCCTTAGGAGAAGTCAACTGAAATTTGACCAAGCATAACTTTCACATGCTTCATCAACTTTTCCCAACAAAAGTCCATTTTGAAGGAAATTCAATTCTCTACAACTTTTTATTCATGCTCAATTCCAAAAAAGTGCTTCATTAGAGAGATATGAGCCAATATATTAAAGGTCATTTCAAAAGTCAATAAAAAGACACTTTTTGTCAAGGCAACTTACATCAAGATAAAGTATCTAAATGCAAAAATGATCAAAAGATAAATTCTAGAGGACATCCTGAGCTTTCCAAAAAGTTAAAATATCACCTTCAAAAGATGAAAATTGAAGGAGTGATGACCAGTGCAAATTGGGAAACTTTGAGAAAATGCATGAAATGCAAAGTGAGAAAATTTGAAATTTTGAGCTAGTGGGCCTAACTTTTGATATTCAAACATGTTCATAAGGTGTTAGAGGACCTCTAAATCCATTCACATATTTTTATGATTTTTATTTTTTTTATTTGAATTTTTATTCATTTAAATGCAAATAAAGTCAAATAAAATATGAAACAATGGAACAAGGGTTTGAGCTTTTTGTTTCAATCATCTAAAGGCTCAAGACAACTCATGACAATCCATAACAAACTTGCCAAAACCGTGAAAATATATTGGAACAAGAATCTTCAAGTTTGGAATGTTTTTAAAACAATTTTGGAAAAATTTCAATGTGTTTTTTTGTAATAAATTGTGACATAATAGTACAAGATTCTTGTATTGTTCTTGTTCCATTTCATTCCTCTATAAATACATGCAATACTCATATGCATAACACACAAAAAAGCTGCCTCAAGAACCACTTCAAAAAATCTCCAAAATTCTCAAGAAAAAGTGCAAATTCGTATCACACGATCCAGCCACTCTCAAGCCAAACGAAGTGTCTAAACCTCTTCCCGAAGTCCTCGGGAAAACATCCATCCCAAGAACTAGAAGATTTGGTTCCTGGAACTCGTGCATCAAACTCCACTGGTTTGCGTTTTTTTCTTTGAATTCAATATTAAATTCCATGCATTACTAATGTGTTTGATAAGCTCAAGTGTATTCAGGATATGATTTAGGACGAGTTTGAAGTATGACATGCAAGCTTTGATGCATGAATCACTATATGCCATTTTTAAGGCATAGAAATATGTTTGCTTCAGATCTCTCTTTACAGACACATTCAAGAGAAAATAACCCCACCATCGGATTCGTTTCTAACTTTTCAATTTTCTTGTTTTTATTATTTTTGCTTTTGCTATATTAATTTAATTACTTTTTTTAATTAAAATAAAAAGACCATAAAAAATCATTAAAAATTAGATTTAGATTTTTTAATTAATTTAATTTTTTACCAATAAAAATTTGTTTTAATTAAATTAAATTTGTTTTCATTTCACAATTAATTTGTAAATTACTTAGAATTAGAGTTAATTATTATTATCACTTTAATTATTTTTCATAAATAAAAA
Source organism: Vicia faba (assembly GCA_948472305.1). Lineage (NCBI taxonomy): Eukaryota > Viridiplantae > Streptophyta > Magnoliopsida > Fabales > Fabaceae > Vicia > Vicia faba. The sequence goes on from OX451737.1 coordinate 1,535,950,617, forward strand.
TATCAAAAAATATTTTCATAACACTTAAAAATTTTCTTTAGGTTTTAAATACCTTCTTCTAATTTTTGTTCTCTTTGCTATTTAAATTCTAGAAAATAAATGTATAGGTCGCACGGTTGATTTTGTAATAGCTTAGTTTATTTTCCCGCTTTTTTTCTTATTATGTAACTCCTCATGGGATGTAATAGTCTAGGTTTATTTCTTCGCACTTTACTTTCTGCACCTATGTATGTATATATGTATGTATATATAACTGTATAGTAATTAGGCGTGTATGGAAATTGGAAAGATCTAAAACAAGACGCTAGAAAACTTAATCTCAAGACAAATTAACTGAAAACAAAACACTATTCACACACACACCTCTAGGGTGACCCCACTTGTTGCCTTCGGATAAAACAGTCATATCCCTCGAATGTGGGACGCTTTAGTAAAGACCATCGGTTAAAAAGATCGTATTCCTTTGATGACCCTTCGATGCTGCCTTCGGTAAACGATCTTACTCCCTTACGATAAAAATGTTAAAGCGTCCTACAAGTATCCTTTATGACTGTACGATGACCCGCGCCTGTCCCTCACACATCTAACAATAGGAATTCCTACTAACTAATGGTAGGGTAGCACTATCTGAAGGAGGAGGAAAAGAACAGAGACTTTTTGAGTAGGAAGATAGTTCTTAATCGCTTGCTCATAATAAAATTTGAAAACAAACATCTTTTACACAAATCACATTTTTTCTCTGAAATATTTTCAAAATAAACATTTTGTATGCATTATCAATGATACGAGAATCATTACAAAATTGTCGTACTTAGGAATTTTCAAAATATTTTCAAACATACACAAACACAAAGCATTTTCAACAAGCTGACGATTAAGAGCATGTAGATAACTACGGATGAAAAGGGTGCTAACACCTTCCCTTTTCATAACCTACCCCCCTGTTATACCCCAAAATTTGCCCTCCCATATTCTTCAAGAAATTGCCAAGCCAAGTCACAAAATTCCCCAAGGGTTGTGCAGTTCAACAGTCTCCTAAACAGTCCAAATTAGGGTTTTGAGTTTGATCAAGAAAAGGAAGTTTTCAAAGGCTCAATCAAGTCTCATAGGCTTACAAACATGGTCAAGCATCCTCATATCAAGTTTCAAGGCATTCAGCTCAAGATTGCACAGTCAAAACCCTAGATTGCACTACAGTCAACTGTAGGGGCAAAATGGTCATTTGGCAGTCAAAAGTTCAAATTTTTGGTCAATATATCATTTTGAAGCCACAAACATCATTTGATCAATGCTTGATCATGATTCTCAAAATTTGGCTCAGAAATCATCAAAGATGCAAAAGTTGCTATATTTGGACAGCTGAAAAAGTCAACTGAAATTGACCAGGGCATAACTTTCACATGGATTATCAGAAAAATTCCATCCAAAGCTCATTTTGAAGAGAAAGACATTTCCTACAACTCATCTTCATACTTCAAGTCCAAGAAATGCTCTCACAAAAAGTTATCAATTTCAACATTACAGGTCATTTTCAAAAGTCAACAAAAAGGGACTTTAAGTCAAAGACCATAACTTGAGATTGGTAAATCAAAATGACATGGGACCAAAGGCATTGGTTAAAGGACTCAAAGACCTTTCCAAAATGTCCAAGAACATGTGAAAAGCTTAAAAATTGAGCAAGTTATGCCTTGTAGAAGTTGGGAAAATTTTGTGAAATGGCAAAAGTCAACTATCATTGAAAATCCAATTTTGACAAAAGGGCCCCATTTTTCTCACTTTGTCCATCCTTGTCATGCCACACACGTGGCCCATGGTTGATTTCAAGACCAAATGTTGACTTTTTTATTTTATTTAATTTTTGATGATTTAATTCATTTTAATTCATTGAAAATTCAAATAAAATTTAAAAATCAATGAAATGGTGTCAAATGAATTTGGACAAGTTCTATACATCATGAATCAACTCAAAAATCAGGCCAAGGTTCATTTTCATACTAAGTCTAGGTTTTGGCTAGAAATTAGGAAAAAATGGTTAATGGACAAACCCTAATGCCAATTCTTTCTCAAGCATGGATTAAGGAGAGTTAGCATGCCTATTCAATTCCATAAGGATCATTGAGTCAAACCCTACCAAGAACATAGCACAAAGCACGCTGAAAAGGCATTTGGACATTTGAAAATTTGGACATATATTGCAAATCTGAAATCAATGCTAGGGATCTTCTCAAGCCAAAATTTTTATACCATTAGCATCCTTAAGCAACTCTGAACACGTTCCAATCAATCTCAAGCACAAAAGCTTCAGGAATTGACGCCTAGGACTCAGACTGCATTGCAAGAAATTCACAATCGTATAGCATTTTTTAAGCACTTTTACAACATTCTATGCATTGCATCATGTTTGTTTTGAGCTTCTGAAACTAACCCTTATGCTTGATTGAAGTTTTGCACATTGTACACAAAGATGCCATGGCTGAGTATTAGGGTTCGTGAGATTCAAAATTAGGGATTCCTAAAACAAGAAAAATTAGGACTCAGCAATGCTACCATTGCATCCAGCACACCAAGACGAAGGGATTGGCATACTCGCGAACAATTTATGATGCCCAGGGTTCTATTCGCTATTTTCTTGAAAACCCCCTAAAGCAACGTTTCAAAACCGTTGCCTTCTTTGTTTATGTTTCAGGAAATTGGAAGGGACGATGGCGTGGCACCAGTGGATTGGCTGAGCTTGAATTCGCGCGCGTTTTAAATAAGCACTAACCATTTTCTTTTATATATTTTATTAACTATTATATGTTAAATGAAAACAAGTGGCTCAGCTGGCCAAGACACGCGTATGTAATCTCAATGACCTGGGTTCAAGTCCCAGGTCCTGCAAAAATTCCATATCATTTTTCCTTTCCAGGTTCCATGCCACGCTCATATTAAGGCTCACCATACACTTCAGCACCAGCCCATCCACGTGTCCCAGAGCACTCACACCAAAGGCAAGGATTGGGGAACATGCTACGCTTCAGTCAAAGGCACCACATTGGATCAAAAAAAGTCAACAAATGGCCAGCAAATGGGCCAGGCCTCTCAAAATTGCACCTCCAAATTCAAATCCACACCTCCTGGTTCTATCTTTTTTTCTTTTTTAATTTTCTTCATATTCTATTATTTACTTTTTCTTACTTTCTGATTTAATTAATTTTAATCAAAAATATAAAAACATTAAAAATACAGAAAATACAAAAAAATATAATTAATTTTGATTCTTTTTTTAATAAATTAAAATGTGACTCATTTAGTTTAATTAGGTTTTAATATTCATTTTAATTCTTTTTTCATAATAAAAATCCAAAAAAATGTAGAATTAGGTTAATTATTAATTTTTCATATCCTTTTTAATTTTTTTTCCTCACAATATTATTATTTATTATTTATTTTCTATAAATCAAAAATTGTGCATAAATTAGTTTAGAATTTAATTAGGCTAGAAATTAAATCTTTTTTTCATAATAAACATAAAAAATGATAGAACTAGGATTTTAATTTTAATTAACTTTTCTCTTTTTTCTTTTAAACCTAAAAAACACAAAAACATTATTTTTCATTTAATTTTTAATTTTAAAATTCCTTGATTATTTTAATTATCTGTTAAAGGGTCCAACGCCCTAATTTCGTTTAGTCTTTATTTCGCGCATTTATTAAATACCTTTGTATATGCCCCAAAGCCATGTAATTAAAAACTCTCGGACTTTTTATTCGCTTTATTTTATTTTCAGTCAAATCGGGTTCGGTTTTTTTTTGGCGATGTGGACCCGCGCCAGTTGTAATAGTTTAGATTTATTTTCTCGCAAATATAACTGTTAATAAATATGCATGAAAGAATGAATGCCCGAAAATAAAATCAAGCGTAGAACACAAATAAACATGACAAGACAAATAACTGAAACATGACGCACAATTCGCACACACCACCCCTAGGGTACGCCTCACTGTTGCCTTTCGAAAGGTGGTCGTCGAGTAGAAAACGTCTTAGTAAGTCCTCATGATCCGGGAACCTGGCATGAGGGTAGCTTCTAAGGTGTCTTCCCATTGCTCTGGTGACCACCACGTCCCTAAAACTCGAATTGACCCGAATACCTCCTACGGTGGTGCTACCTACCTCTCAATGGTGGGATGGCACTACTTCAAAGGACATTTACACAGACAAATTCCTTAGGGTAGGTAGGTTCTCAAGGGTACTTGCTCTAATTTCAAACAAAACAAAAACTCTTTTCACACCAACACACTTTCAAAAACTTTCAAAACAAACTTTTCAAACACTCTGACGTACGAGTTGAACTGAAACTTTTCAAAGAATATTTTTGAAACCCACAATTGAAAAGCAAACAAACAATTTTGAAAACACATTGAGCAAGTATCTAAGAGCCCATGGATAACCATGGATAGAAAGGGTGCTAACACCTTCCCTTTCTATAACCTACCTCCCGAACCGAGAACAATCTCTTTAAAGGAATTTTTCTGTGCTTTTGTCCTTTCCATTTGGAGAAAATAAAAGACGGTGGCGACTCTTGCTTCCGCGACATTTCGCGAACCAGCTTTAAAGCAGTCAGTTCCAGATCCACCGATCACAGAACTGGCGACTCTGCTGGGGACTAACTTAAAGTGAGGTGTACCTTAGGACTAAGATCATTGTGTTTTCAATTGCTTTCCTTGTTTGCTTTATTATTGTGGGACTGTCTTGGGAGTTCTATAGATCCTAACCCGGATCTGGGGGATACCTTCTTAGAAAGTAGCAACAAGGCTGTGAGGGAACTGTGCGGGGTATACCGACATGGTTGAAACAGTCTGCTACGTTGATGTGGCACTTTGGTGTGTACCGGTAACCCTTGAGTCAGTCAAGGAGAGTACGGGGCCTCCATGTGGTGTCACGAAGCATCAACAGACCTTAGGAACCTTAATTGAACCATCTTGGCCTCTTTAGGGTAGTGAGATAACTGACTTTGGTGCAGTCCGAGGTTGGTTGATACTCGATACTACACTCAATTGAGGGTTGCTTTCCTGGAATATTTCGGTCGCCAGTTCAGTGGCTAATTCGAAACGATGAACAATGAAAGCAATCCCGTGATATTGGGAACCTTAGAACCCGGTTACTTTGATAGGACAGGTTGAACCCACCCACTTCAAGAGGGTAGTACCCCAAACTTCATGCTGGCCTAAACTCTAAGGGCTCTATTGTGTGACTTGTGTGCCTTCCTACTTGAACTACTTGCATGCTTATTACCTGACCTTTGTCTCTTGCAGGTTGTGTTTGTAGTCCTTAATTAGGACTCATAACAGGGTATCCTAAGTTTCTTGCAGGTTTTTGCAGTCCTTAATTGGGACTCATAACAGGGTTACTCACATTACCCCATATCATGACATCATACCATTGCATACATCCTAACCCATTTCAAGGATCTCCAGGGCTTGTGATACAGGTCATATAAATCAAACATCTAGCAAGGGGCAAAGAGGATTTATTTTCCTCTAGCCAATGTTGTCAGAGGCTATGACCCACTTGATATGGTGAGCTCTGACTCCTGAAGAAGGTTCCCTAACCAAGGTTGTTTGGAAATCAAAACCAGACATCATGACTAAAGTCAGGGGCTATGACCCACTGGATATGGTGAGCCTTTGACCCGTGACGAAGGACTCTCAACAACGTGAAGTACTTTCGATCAAGTTGCCAGTTTCCAACTCTAACAAGTTTCTCTGTTTACCCCACGAGGTCCTTGAAATCATTGCATGCATATCATACATATCATTACATAACAGGTACCCTTTGGGCAGGTCACTTACCTTTCCCGCTGTTTATTTCAGCAATGGCTTCCCAACCAGACAACCAGGGCCTTCTTGCTCAAGAGACCCGGTTCGGGGAAATCCTCCTGAATCTATCCAAGGGGCAGGAGGAGCTAAGGACACTTCTCATGGAGACTCTAGTCAGGAACAGCGCTGAGGATGAAGGGCTGAAACACCTACAAGCGGAGATGGATGCAATGAAAGCCCAGATGCTGGGGCAGAGGAATGCCATTCAAGGTTTAGCTCAAAGACAAGATGAGCTTCGGTTTCTCGTCAACCAACTGCTTCAGGGTAATCAACTGGGGCAAACATCTAAGGGTAAAAAGCCAATCATCGTCCAACCATCTTTGAGACAAAGAGGCGAGGAAAAAGCTCCTCATATGGCTCCAGTATCACCAATTCAGCATCAACCTTTTCAGCCAGGCAAGCCCAAACAACCTCTTCAGCCAGGCAAGCCCAAAAGGCAATTCACCAAGCTTAACGTATCACTGCCTCAAGCTTTACAACAACTGTTGAGGTTGAATTTGGTAACTCTAAGGGACCCTCCTAAGAATCCCAACAGGACACCTTCAAGGTATAACCCCGACGCCCACTGCGATTATCACTCTGACAGCCCGGGGCATGTTACGGAGGATTGTTGGACTTTGAAGAACCAGATCCAAGATCTGATTGATGAAGGAGCTGTGAAATTCACCCAAGATGGCCAGGCTGAGTTCTTCTACTATCCCTGCGGGATTCACCATTTGAAGTGACAAGCCCTGAGACTAGAAATTTTTGTTCATTCGAATGTTCAAGTTGCAATTTTCTTTTGTTCAAACGTTTACTCATTGTTAAAACATTGTTATTTCATTAATGCATCGCTTATGTCCATTTTGAATCAATATATTCGTATTCACTATACGCAAATTATTTTCATATTTGTTCTGATGTAAACTCTTTCAATCAATAATTCTAAGCCTCTTGAGGGAGGATGACGAAAACGATACCACGATCTACAGTATGCTTTTGAACAGACCCCGCTGATGAGGTACAGGCATTGTTTCAATCCCTAAACACTGGAGTTATAAGGATGATAATCCCTCGTCAACCCCTCTGAGCCAAAGAAGTAGGAGTTTTTTTTTCTTTTCGAAATTTAAAACCCTTTATCATAACCTGGGGCAGGGTAGTTCTCCCAGTTGATCCAAGTGCATGACGAATAGCACCGAAGAGATCTTTACAAAACGAACAAAGACAGTGATGGTTCAGAACAATCGAAAGGACAGGCAGTCATCATCAAAATTCATAAACGAAAAGCCCAAAAAGTCTAAACCTACAAAGGGGACTTATGAAACTAGGGCATCCCGCTGACTGTAATTCCAAAAAGGAAACAGTCCAGGCAAAAAGAAAGGGATAACAAAAAAGAAGAGGTCCTATAAACCATCAGCAAAAAAAAGATGACTGCCCATTCAAAATAAATCATCAATATCGGAACCATCACCGGAAAATCAGGGCAAAGACTCAAACAAAGTCTAACGCACGATCAGTTGAGTTTAGGTTTGGAGAACATCACGAAGAGCGGGTGGGTACAAATAATTTGAGCCTTTATCCTTTGTTTCTTAAACCATGAACCAGGACACGATATAACCCTTAAAAAGTCCTAGCTGAAGTATGGGTTAGTTCGAAAGCATACTGTTACGAAAGGTATCCTGACTCCTTAAGGCCTACGGTAAATACGGAATTGACATCACGTTTTACAAACATTCACTTGTTTTATGAAAAAGAATGCATTTTCAAAATCTTCAAGACAGACATAAGCTTTGCATTCTTAAAATAACCTTGTTTGCACATGACTTTTTGTTTGAACAGCAGGGAAATTTGCATGACGAATGCCTAATGAATAGAAGTACCTCCAATCAAGGGGCAGACATGACCATGGTCCTTCATCTGGGGCAATCCAGTCAAGATTCGGAGAATCTCTCAAAAGGCCAAAAAGCCTGGGGCAAATCTCTGCCTGAGTCACTTGGGGCAATCCAGTAACGAATCTTGCACGATCAGACACCTTCTGACAATATGGTGACACCACCAGCCTGGGGCAAATCTCCGTCTAAGTCACTTGGGGCATTCCAACAACGAATCTGGCCTGATCAAACACCTTCTGGTGGCATGACAAAACAATTTCTAACAGGGGCAATTCCCTACATGCTGAAAGCACGGACATAGTCGAAAAATACTGCGCACAATCAAAGGTCCGCTAGGTTGACACACCTAGGCAAAAATAAGGGCTTCCCGGTGAACCAAAAGGGTTCGGGCAAAATGAAGGGATGAAAATGAAAAATCTGTACACCCGGCAGGTCGAAAACCTGAAAAGGCGGCTTGGGCAAAAATGGGTATCCCGGTGGACTGCAAACTCGAAAGGGCAGTCCAGGCAAAAGTTAGGGATTAAAAGCGTACGACTATGTCCCGCCATCTGTCTACCAGAAGAAAGTTTGTCCGCCAACAACTATCAGCACCCCACAAGAAACAGGGGCAATAAAGGTTGATCTGGGCAGTCTGATTGTTCTATCCTCCAAGGTATCAGGGTAGGTCCTGTTGAAGAACACAACCAGGTATCTTAATTCCCCAGAGAGCGAGCCAGCAAGCAGTATACTCTCCTCAAGCAAAGCAGTTATCAATCTTAAGGAAGTTGAGTATCCTCCAATAGATCCCAATATTCCCCCAGCAGCATATATTCTTAACAAGCATCCCCGGCAGTCTTGGTCTAAAGATTGTTCCCCGGCGGTACCTCAACATTCAAAGGAATCACTTCCCCAGCATATCAAAACTTCCCCAGGAGAGTCCCATCCAAGTTCCCCAGGAAAGATGGAATTTGTCTCCCCAAGCAGTAAGCTTATCCCCAGTAAATTCTGGAAGCTTATCCCCTCGCAGAACACGAACGCGTCGTCCGGCTTTATTCAAAGAGTTATTTCCTTAACAGGATATAACTGGGTTATCCTCAGCCAAAAGCCAAGGGAAAGTCGTCGTCAACGTAGTTCTTTCCTATCCCCAGCGAAGTCAATTCACACTTCCAATACAACAACGGTACCCCCAACAGAGTTGCTATCAACATTCAGCAAGGCATCACTCTTCCCACAGAGTATTGCTTTCCAGCATGATCGCTAGAGTATCTTTTCTCCCCGCAGAATCTTCCATTCGCCAAGTTTATTCCGCAACGGAGTCATCTTCTCCTACCGGTATCCTTGCAGTTATCATCCCCAGCGGAAGCAAAATCTATTCTTCGACATCAGCCCAGGATACGGCTTCCAGGCACCCGTCAAGGATTTACTTTCCTGGACGAAAACATACATAAACATCACATACATCATTATAGCATGCATAACGCACTGCATCATACAAATCTCATTTATGTTGAGAACATCATTGCTTGATCCATATCATGCATTGCACATGACTGACTTTTATCTTTCAGGGAAAATTCAGTTAAGTTCTCAAGCTACATTTCAAGACCTAGACTGGTTCAGTCAAAGGCCTTCTCTGGTTCAGTTAAATCGTCCCAAGATTTTCCTGATGCTTATCCCTTTGAAGACATTTCAAGACCTAGACTGGTTCAGTCAAAGGCCTCCTCTGGTTCAGTTAAATCGTCCCAAGATTTTCCTGATTGCTTATCCAGTGGAAGACATTTCAAGACCTAGACTGGTTCAGTCAAAGGCCTCCTCTGGTTCAGTTAAATCGTCCCAAGATTTTCCTGATTGCTTATCCAGTGGAAGACATTTCAAGACCTAGACTGGTTCAGTCAAAGGCCTCCTCTGGTTCAGTTAAATCGTCCCAAGATTTTCCTGATTGCTTATCCAGTGGAAGACATTTCAAGACCTAGACTGGTTCAGTCAAAGGCCTCCTCTGGTTCAGTTAAATCGTCCCTAGATTTTCCTGATTGCTTATCCAGTGGAAGACATTTCAAGACCTAGACTGGTTCAGTCAAAGGCCTCCTCTGGTTCAGTTAAATCGTCCCAAGATTTTCCTGATTGCTTATCCAGTGGAAGACATTTCAAGACCTAGACTGGTTCAGTCAAAGGCCTCCTCTGGTTCAGTTAAATCGTCCCTAGATTTTCCTGATTGCTTATCCAGTGGAAGACATTTCAAGACCTAGACTGGTTCAGTCAAAGGCCTCCTCTGGTTCAGTTAAATCGTCCCAAGATTTTCCTGATTGCTTATCCAGTGGAAGACATTTCAAGACCTAGACTGGTTCAGTCAAAGGCCTCCTCTGGTTCAGTTAAATCGTCCCAAGATTTTCCTGATTGCTTATCCAGTGGAAGACATTTCAAGACCTAGACTGGTTCAGTCAAAGGCCTCCTCTGGTTCAGTTAAATCGTCCCAAGATTTTCCTGATTGCTTATCCAGTGGAAGACATTTCAAGACCTAGACTGGTTCAGTCAAAGGCCTCCTCTGGTTCAGTTAAATCGTCCCTAGATTTTCCTGATTGCTTATCCAGTGGAAGACATTTCAAGACCTAGACTGGTTCAGTCAAAGGCCTCCTCTGGTTCAGTTAAATCGTCCCAAGATTTTCCTGATTGCTTATCCAGTGGAAGACATTTCAAGACCTAGACTGGTTCAGTCAAAGGCCTCCTCTGGTTCAGTTAAATCGTCCCAAGATTTTCCTGATTGCTTATCCAGTGGAAGACATTTCAAGACCTAGACTGGTTCAGTCAAAGGCCTCCTCTGGTTCAGTTAAATCGTCCCAAGATTTTCTGATTGCTTATCCAGTGGAAGACATTTCAAGACCTAGACCGGTTCAGTTAAATCATCCCAAGATTTTCCTGATTGCTTATCCAGTCAAAGGCCTCCTCTGGTTCAGTTAAATCGTCCCAAGATTTTCTGATTGCTTATCCAGTGGAAGACATTTCAAGACCTAGACTGGTTCAGTCAAAGGCCTCCTCTGGTTCAGTTAAATCGTCCCAAGATTTTCTGATTGCTTATCCAGTGGAAGACATTTCAAGACCTAGACCGGTTCAGTTAAATCGTCCCAAGATTTTCCTGATTGCTTATCCAGTCAAAGGCCTCCTCTGGTTCAGTTAAATCGTCCCAAGATTTTCCTGATGGCTTATCCAGTGGAAGACATTTCAAGACCTAGACCGGTTCAGTTAAATCGTCCCAAGATTTTCCTGATTGCTTATCCAGTCAAAGGCCTCCTCTGGTGCAGTTAAATCGTCCCAAGACTTTCCTGATTGCTTATCCAGTTGAAGACATTTCAAGACCTAGACTTATCCAGTCAAAGGCCTCCTCTGGTTCAGTTAAATCGTCCCAAGATTTTCCTGATTGCTTATCCAGTGGAAGACATTTCAAGACCTAGACCGGTTCAGATAAATCGTCCCAAGATTTTCCTGATTGTTTACCCAGTCAAAGGCCTCTCTGGTTCAGTCAGATCAACCTTAAGATCTCCCTGATTCTTATCCCAGTAGAAGACACCCCAGATTTTTCTCAACGAGCGTTGTTGAGGTTAAAGTCGCCCAAAGCTCTCTTACCATTCATGCTAAGGAAGTAACCATCCCTGGTTCATTCATCAGCGTTTGAAGCTCCAGACTCAGCTCCTGTAACCAGTCAGGACACATCTATACCAGACATCTAAAAAATCAGCTCCTGCAACGTGTCAGGTACTCATTTTTCTGTTTTGCAGGTATGCAAGATTTCGCTAAGGAATCTCTTACGCAATCAAACATCCAGATGGCATCTATAAGCCCATTACCCTCATTGCCAACATGTGAGCGCAAATTTCCGGGCACTCTAGTGTCCAATCATCTTTTACCCTCGGATTACGAAAGGCACGTCAGCCAATCTACATCCTCAGGTCTAAGAAGATTGAACAGGGGCAACTGTTATACCCCAAAATTTGCCCTCCCATATTCTTCAAGAAATTGCCAAGCCAAGTCACAAAATTCCCCAAGGGTTGTGCAGTTCAACAGTCTCCTAAACAGTCCAAATTAGGGTTTTGAGTTTGATCAAGAAAAGGAAGTTTTCAAAGGCTCAATCAAGTCTCATAGGCTTACAAACATGGTCAAGCATCCTCATATCAAGTTTCAAGGCATTCAGCTCAAGATTGCACAGTCAAAACCCTAGATTGCACTACAGTCAACTGTAGGGGCAAAATGGTCATTTGGCAGTCAAAAGTTCAAATTTTTGGTCAATATATCATTTTGAAGCCACAAACATCATTTGATCAATGCTTGATCATGATTCTCAAAATTTGGCTCAGAAATCATCAAAGATGCAAAAGTTGCTATATTTGGACAGCTGAAAAAGTCAACTGAAATTGACCAGGGCATAACTTTCACATGGATTATCAGAAAAATTCCATCCAAAGCTCATTTTGAAGAGAAAGACATTTCCTACAACTCATATTCATACTTCAAGTCCAAGAAATGCTCTCACAAAAAGTTATCAATTTCAACATTACAGGTCATTTTCAAAAGTCAACAAAAAGGGACTTTAAGTCAAAGACCATAACTTGAGATTGGTAAATCAAAATGACATGGGACCAAAGGCATTGGTTAAAGGACTCAAAGACCTTTCCAAAATGTCCAAGAACATGTGAAAAGCTTAAAAATTGAGCAAGTTATGCCTTGTAGAAGTTGGGAAAATTTTGTGAAATGGCAAAAGTCAACTATCATTGAAAATCCAATTTTGACAAAAGGGCCCCATTTTTCTCACTTTGTCCATCCTTGTCATGCCACACACGTGGCCCATGGTTGATTTCAAGACCAAATGTTGACTTTTTTATTTTATTTAATTTTTGATGATTTAATTCATTTTAATTCATTGAAAATTCAAATAAAATTTAAAAATCAATGAAATGGTGTCAAATGAATTTGGACAAGTTCTATACATCATGAATCAACTCAAAAATCAGGCCAAGGTTCATTTTCATACTAAGTCTAGGTTTTGGCTAGAAATTAGGAAAAAATGGTTAATGGACAAACCCTAATGCCAATTCTTTCTCAAGCATGGATTAAGGAGAGTTAGCATGCCTATTCAATTCCATAAGGATCATTGAGTCAAACCCTACCAAGAACATAGCACAAAGCACGCTGAAAAGGCATTTGGACATTTGAAAATTTGGACATATATTGCAAATCTGAAATCAATGCTAGGGATCTTCTCAAGCCAAAAATTTTATACCATTAGCATCCTTAAGCAACTCTGAACACGTTCCAATCAATCTCAAGCACAAAAGCTTCAGGAATTGACGCCTAGGACTCAGACTGCATTGCAAGAAATTCACAATCGTATAGCATTTTTTAAGCACTTTTACAACATTCTATGCATTGCATCATGTTTGTTTTGAGCTTCTGAAACTAACCCTTATGCTTGATTGAAGTTTTGCACATTGTACACAAAGATGCCATGGCTGAGTATTAGGGTTCGTGAGATTCAAAATTAGGGATTCCTAAAACAAGAAAAATTAGGACTCAGCAATGCTACCATTGCATCCAGCACACCAAGACGAAGGGATTGGCATACTCGCGAACAATTTATGATGCCCAGGGTTCTATTCGCTATTTTCTTGAAAACCCCCTAAAGCAACGTTTCAAAACCGTTGCCTTCTTTGTTTATGTTTCAGGAAATTGGAAGGGACGATGGCGTGGCACCAGTGGATTGGCTGAGCTTGAATTCGCGCGCGTTTTAAATAAGCATTAACCATTTTCTTTTATATATTTTATTAACTATTATATGTTAAATGAAAACAAGTGGCTCAGCTGGCCAAGACACGCGTATGTAATCTCAATGACCTGGGTTCAAGTCCCAGGTCCTGCAAAAATTCCATATCATTTTTCCTTTCCAGGTTCCATGCCACGCTCATATTAAGGCTCACCATACACTTCAGCACCAGCCCATCCACGTGTCCCAGAGCACTCACACCAAAGGCAAGGATTGGGGAACATGCTACGCTTCAGTCAAAGGCACCACATTGGATCAAAAAAAGTCAACAAATGGCCAGCAAATGGGCCAGGCCTCTCAAAATTGCACCTCCAAATTCAAATCCACACCTCCTGGTTCTATCTTTTTTTCTTTTTTAATTTTCTTCATATTCTATTATTTACTTTTTCTTACTTTCTGATTTAATTAATTTTAATCAAAAATATAAAAACATTAAAAATACAGAAAATACAAAAAAATATAATTAATTTTGATTCTTTTTTTAATAAATTAAAATGTGACTCATTTAGTTTAATTAGGTTTTAATATTCATTTTAATTCTTTTTTCATAATAAAAATCCAAAAAAATGTAGAATTAGGTTAATTATTAATTTTTCATATCCTTTTTAATTTTTTTTCCTCACAATATTATTATTTATTATTTATTTTCTATAAATCAAAAATTGTGCATAAATTAGTTTAGAATTTAATTAGGCTAGAAATTAAATCTTTTTTTCATAATAAACATAAAAAATGATAGAACTAGGATTTTAATTTTAATTAACTTTTCTCTTTTTTCTTTTAAACCTAAAAAACACAAAAACATTATTTTTCATTTAATTTTTAATTTTAAAATTCCTTGATTATTTTAATTATCTGTTAAAGGGTCCAACGCCCTAATTTCGTTTAGTCTTTATTTCGCGCATTTATTAAATACCTTTGTATATGCCCCAAAGCCATGTAATTAAAAACTCTCGGACTTTTTATTCGCTTTATTTTATTTTCAGTCAAATCGGGTTCGGTTTTTTTTTGGCGATGTGGACCCGCGCCAGTTGTAATAGTTTAGATTTATTTTCTCGCAAATATAACTGTTAATAAATATGCATGAAAGAATGAATGCCCGAAAATAAAATCAAGCGTAGAACACAAATAAACATGACAAGACAAATAACTGAAACATGACGCACAATTCGCACACACCACCCCTAGGGTACGCCTCACTGTTGCCTTTCGAAAGGTGGTCGTCGAGTAGAAAACGTCTTAGTAAGTCCTCATGATCCGGGAACCTGGCATGAGGGTAGCTTCTAAGGTGTCTTCCCATTGCTCTGGTGACCACCACGTCCCTAAAACTCGAATTGACCCGAATACCTCCTACGGTGGTGCTACCTACCTCTCAATGGTGGGATGGCACTACTTCAAAGGACATTTACACAGACAAATTCCTTAGGGTAGGTAGGTTCTCAAGGGTACTTGCTCTAATTTCAAACAAAACAAAAACTCTTTTCACACCAACACACTTTCAAAAACTTTCAAAACAAACTTTTCAAACACTCTGACGTACGAGTTGAACTGAAACTTTTCAAAGAATATTTTTGAAACCCACAATTGAAAAGCAAACAAACAATTTTGAAAACACATTGAGCAAGTATCTAAGAGCCCATGGATAACCATGGATAGAAAGGGTGCTAACACCTTCCCTTTCTATAACCTACCTCCCGAACCGAGAACAATCTCTTTAAAGGAATTTTTCTGTGCTTTTGTCCTTTCCATTTGGAGAAAATAAAAGACGGTGGCGACTCTTGCTTCCGCGACATTTCGCGAACCAGCTTTAAAGCAGTCAGTTCCAGATCCACCGATCACACCCCCTTACTCAGAAAATTCTCAAAAGGTCTTTCATGTTCTTTTCACCCTTTCCTTTATTGAATAAAAGAAAAGTCGGTGGCGACTCTTGCTATACGAAACATTTGCGATAAAATGAAAAACCTAAAAGTTGGTTCTCCCATCGTATTACAGAAATGGAGACTCTACTGGGGAGAATAAAGTGGGGTTACCTTTAGATCTAGATCACCTTTAATTACTTTTCTTGTTTGATTTGTCTGATTTAAAATTTGGTTTTGTTTGGGTTTATTTACTGTATAGATCCTATACCCAGATCTGGGGCATTTTTAGGTAAGTAACAATAGATCATGGAAACTGTACGGTGTAGACCAATATGGTTGAAGCGATGGCTACGTTAGTGCGACACATTGGTTGGTGTCGGTGTCCCTTGAGTCAGTCAAGGAGAATGTTGGGCTGCCATGTGGTGTCATAAAACACTAACTGATCTTAGAACCTTAGTTGACACAACTTAGCCATTAGAAAGTAGTGAGAGGCTGACTTTGGTGCAGACTGAAGTTGGTTGATACTCGATACTACACTCATTGAGATCAGACTCTCGGGATATTTCGATCGCAAATTAGATGCTCGTGCTGAAACAGTGTCTGGGAGAAAGATCAATGATATTGAGACTCCTAGAACCCGGTTACTTTGCTTAGGATAGATTGAGCCAACTAAAACCTCAAAAGGGTACTTACCTATAAACTCTATGCAAGCTTGAACCTAAGGCCTTATGTGCTTTGTTTGTGTTTGTTTATATGTTCGAACATAACATCATGACATTATAACATATCATTTTCACTAATCATTCCAAGGATCGATGGATTTACCTTTGTTCTTTGTTATAGGTTATGGCATCCGCTCGTAGAAATACTATCCAGATCAACTTCTTAAGGGTACATCCTTAGCTTAAAGAGTTAGTCTCAAGGGTTCCCGAAAGCTATCAATTTACCAAGAAGAACGGTCATCTACTCAGTATGGTTACTTCAGGTTTTGAAGAAGACATGATGAGTGTCTTATTCCAGTTCTTTGATCCTTTGCACCATTGTTTCACCTTTACAGATTATCAGTTGGTACCCACAATAGAAGAGTTCTCTAGGCTTCTCGGAGTACCTGTTCTTGCTCAGACACCCTTCACGAGTTTAGAGAAAGCTCTGAGACCTGAAGATATTGTAGCAACCTTACATATGAAGTGGTCTGCATTGTATCTAATTGGGAAACAAGAAGTGAAATCAAGGGTTTTCTTGCTAAATTTCTGATAGAGAAGGCTCAATTGTTTCTGGATGCTATGAGATTTCCGGCTTTCGAGGAGATCTTGGCTATTTTAATCTATGGATTGGTTCTATTCCCTAATCCAGTTCAACTCATAGATATGAACGCTATCAAAATATTTCTTGCTCGCAATCCCGTGCCTACCTTGCTTCGAGGATATTCTACATTCTCTTCACACTCGTACTATGAGGAAGCGGGGAACTCTTATGTGTTGCATACCTTTAATATCCAGGTGGTTTATTTCACACCTTTCCCGATCAATGATGAAGAATGAACAAGGTTTGAGGTGGTCTCAAAGAATAATGTCACTCTCTCATATATATATATATATATATATATATATATATATATATATATATATATATATATATATATATATATATATATATATATATATATATATATATATATATATATATATATATATATATATATATATATATCTATTGGTGTTCCCGATCTCAGGAGGATATCACTATCATTGACCACTATGAGGAATTCCCTAATGTTCCACTCCTTGGCATTAGGGGAGGCATTACTTACAACCTTTCTCTAGCTCTACATCAATTTGGTTATGCTCGAAGAGACGACCCTCATGACATGCTTATCCAAGTTATTGTATTTGATTACGAGAATGATCCTCAAGGTTATCGTTAAAGGTTTTTACATGCTTGGGGCATGGTGAACAAGATTGATGGCAAGACTTTAGGAATGAAGAACTCCATCCCTCTGGAGCCCTACCTCAGATGGATGCGATCTCAAGCTCAAAAGCTTATAATGCCATACCCCCGCTGCCCTACCAATAATTGTAGAGCCTGTTTCCGAAGGAGCTATTCCTCATATTGTTCTTCATCCAGATATGCCTACTGACCTCGAAGAGTTACAGAAGTCTTAGATTCAACTAAAAGAAGAAAGGGACACCTTTGAGACTCAGTTCTATGCTAGTGAGAAGAAGGTTTTGGAGCTGAAAAAACAACTTCACGAAGAGCAGAGCCTTAATGCATATGTCAACACAAAGAGGAAGCATTTGTGGGAGACTTGAGTCTTAAAAGTTCATATTTTGTTTCTTTGAAATCTTTTCTTCATTGTAAGCCTAAAAGGAAATTGTAATTTAAATTCACTAATAAAATCTTTGTTTACGTTTCCTTGTTGTTAAAAAAGTTGAATCCCCGAGGTCTTTGAAAACATTGCATATACATATCATGCATTATTACATAACAGGTTTTCTAGATACAGGTTTTCTCATCTGATTACTGTTTATTTCAGTAAAAGATGGCCTTCAAACAGACTGTTAAGGAACTCCAAGCTCAACATGCCCAATTCCAAGAGACTCTCCTGAACTTATCCCAAGGGAAGAAGAAGGTGATGGAAATTCTCGCCAAGAAAGAGAAGACTAAAAAGTAGGTTTCTATCCTCACTCTGGGGAAAGATTCAAAGGTCATGCTCAACCATTTCAAACTGCTGATGTCTCCTCTGATGAAGATGGCAAACAAGAAGAAGATGGTAGAAGTGTCAAGGTTGGAAACAACCAAGGCTTTGGGAAGACTCCTGAAGATGAAGATTATTCCAATCAATAGTACCCTCATGCGAATGATAAGTACAAATAGTTGGAAGATCGTCTTTAGGCAATGGAAATCTAGAAAGTACCTGGACTGGATTTTGGAGAGCTAGGTCTGATCCCGCGGGTGGTCATCCCTCACAAATTCAAGGTCCTCATCTTTGATAAATATGATGGGGTCTCTTCTCCCAAGCGTCATTTAAGATCTTATATTCGAAAGATCCAACCTCATATTGTTGACAGGAAGTTATGGGTCCATTAATTTCAGGGAAGCTTGTATGGTACTCAACTTGAGTAGTTCTATTAGCTAGAAGGAACCAATATTCGCACCTGGGAAGATTTGGCTGATGCTTTTTACAAGTAGTATCAATATAATGATGACCTTGCACCGACTCACGTGCAATTATAAAACCTGTCAATGGGCTCGAACGAGGGTTTCAAAGAATATGCCCAAAAATGGAGAGACTTATCCGAAAGGGTGCAACCTCTCTTGTCAAACTGGGAGCTAGTTGATATATTCATGGGCACTATGACAGATCCATTATTTAATCTGCTGATTGGGATTTTGTCATATGGTTTTACTGAGCTTATACTGACAGGAGAAAGAGTCTAAAGTGGTATTAAAAGCAGGAAGATTCTAGTGGCTACGTCTTCTAATTCTTTGAAGAATCCATTTGGTGGTAAAAAAATGAAATCAATGTTGTCTATGGCCAGAAGAGTCGTAGTAAAAATGACCATCATCAGTCTGTCGGAGCAGTCTTGATTTCTAATCTGACACTTGTCCAACAATAACAACAGGGTAATAGGCGAAGGTGAGATTCCCCATTAAGGCAATTTAACAAAATTAATATGCTTTTATCTCAAGCATTACAACATCTATTAAAATCTGAACTCATTACACTACAGGATCCTCCTCAGAATCCCAACACCTCTTATCCCAAGTACAATCTGAATGCTAAGTGTGCCTATCATTCTAACATTCCTGGGCACGACACCAATAATTGCTGGTCTCTGAAAAACAAAATTCAGGACATGATTGAACACAAGGAAATTGAGTTCGATCCTCCAGAGACTCCAAACGTGATTACTGCACCTACGTTAAAGCATGACAAAGGCATAAGTTCTATTGAAGATGTTCTGTATGTTGCTGTTATAAAGGATTTGGTTACTCCTCTCTCCATAATCAAAAAGAATTTGTTACAGACCAGTTTATTTTCGGACTATGTTGAAAGATGTTACTGCTGCGCAGTCCAACCCGATGGCTGCAAATTATTGAAGGAAGGCATTCAGCGCCTGATGGATGAACACATAATTTTGATAGAAAAAGTTCCGTCTACTGAGAATGATTTGTCTGTAGTATTTGGTACTCCTATCAGGATCACTTCTAAAGGTCCTGTAAGGATTACCTCCAATCCAAAAGTTATTCCCTTGATCATTACTACACCTGGACCTATCCCATATTCTTTGGAAAAGGCTATCCTGTGGAACTATGGATCCGATGTCTACTACCATGGCGTCAAACAAGAGTTGTCTAATGAATATACTAAAGATGTTGATCCCAACATTGGCAATATTGCAGGGACCAGTAAAATTATTAGAAGTGGAAGGGTTTTCTCCCTGAAAACCTCTCCAAAGGTTGTTGCTACACATGTTCGAATTACTGTTACCAAGTCAACTGTTGAGGCTCGGGGTAAGGAGCCAATAATAGAGCCTACTCATATGAAGGCACCTGAGGAAGCCATAGTGGAAGACACCTCTACACAAGAATTGGAAGAGGTATTGAAGATTATCCGTAAAAGCGACTATAAAATTATTGAACAGTTGGGGCAGACCCCATCCAAAATCTCCATGTTATCCTTGCTATTGTGTTATGAAGCCCATGCATAGACTTTAGTAAAATTCTTGAAGACTTCCCATGTGCCACAAGATATTTCTTCCGATCAATTTGGAAGTTACGTTTCTAGCTTAACGAATGACAATGGTTTAGGTTTCTCTGATGCTGATCAAACTCCGGAAGGGAGAAATCATAATAGGGCCCTGTGCGTCTCCATTGAATGCAGCGGCACATCTTTGGCCCATGTTTTGGTTGATATTGGTTCTTCATTAAATTTCCTACCTAAGGGTGCTCTTGACATACTGGATTGTGAAGGGGTTGTACTGAAAGCCATTGATATTATTGTTCGAGCCTTTGACGGATCCAAGAGGATGGTACACGGGGAGGTGAATCTTCCAATCAAAGTGGGTTCACATATCTTTGAATCCACTTTCTATATAATGGACATTCGGCCAGCTTACTCTTTCCTACTGGGACACCCTTGGATCCATGGGGCAGGTGTTGTTACCTCCACTTTGCACCAGAAACTAAAGTATCCTATGAAAGGAAATATTGTTACTGTCTGCAGAGAAGAGGAATATATGGTTAGCCACCTGAACTCATTCCGGTATGTAGAGATGGACGGAGAATTCATCGAGACTCCTTGTCAAAATTTCAAAGTGATTTCCCCTACTGCTGTTAAAGATGTTTATGCCATTCCAAAGGTCACCAGGGTTCTGCACAAGATGGCTTCCTTGAAAGATGCCAAAGCTACTATAGAAGAAGGTGGTTGTACTATTTGGGATCAGCTTCTCGATATCCCTTATAAATCTGAAAGTTTGGTTTGGGATTTACTGCAGAAGGACAAAGGGTTGTTCATCGCGCTTGTGCAGGAAGACATATGTTCTGTATCAGCAATAACGGAGTCAATGCTATAGAATACGCTGACAGTGATTGTGACTTCGACAGCTAGATATTCCCTACCATTGGAAACGGACTCGAAAATTGGAAAGCGGAAGACATTATCTCTATTTCCTTTAGTCATGAGTAATAGCTATATTCATGTCTTATTGCTTTGAAAGATTTTGGTTATGTAATAAGTAATGACTTTAAACCTTTTGTCTTACCCGGGGAACAATGGTTCATTTGTTAAGGGTTGTCAATTCATAAACATGTGTTCATTTAATAAAAACATTGGATGGTTTGCATTCAAATTTTGTGCTCCATGTCTTTCTTTTGCTTTATTACATTTTCAAATATCTATGTGTTCTTACACACACCCACACACTACATTGCAGATCCTCATCCATTCTGAATCCCGTTGATAACGATTCTATTATTGTCATTCATGACTTCGAAAATCCGATCTACCAAGCTGAGGAAGAAGGTGAGGAAAATTGTGAAATACTTGGAGAACTTGCCAGACTCTTAATACAAGAATAGAAGGCTATCCAACTACATGAAGAGCCAATCTAGGTAGTAAACTTGGGTTCCGAGACAGACAGGAAAGAAGTCAAGATTGGTGCCGACCTAGAAGGCAGTGTCAAGAGAAGGTTAATTCAAATATTACATGACTATGTGGAGGTCTTTGCTTGGTCGTACAAAGACATGCCAAGACTCTATACTGACATTGTGGTTCATTGTCTGCAAATGAAAGAGGGTTGTTCTCCGATTAAGCAGAAGGTTTGTCGCATGTGTCCCGAGATGTCAGAGAAAATCAAGGTTGAGGTTATGAACCAATTTAACGCATGCTTCTTAGCAGTGACATCATATCCTCAATGGGTTGCTAATTTCGTTCTGGTACCAAAGAAAGATGGCAAGGTATGTATGTGTGTAGGCTACACGGACTTGATCATGGAAAACCCTAAATATGACTTCCCGCTTCCACATATTGATGTTTTGGTCTACAACACCGCTCAACACAAGGTATTCTCTTTCATGGATGGTTTCTCAGATTATAATCAGATCAAAATGGTGACTGAAGACATGGAGAAAACCACCTTCGTCACACAGTGAGGCACTTTCTGCTACAAGGTTATGCTTTTTGGGTTGAAGAACGTTGGGGCAACTTACCAGCCTGCCATGGTAGCTTTATTTCATGACATGATTCATCACGAGATAGAGGTCTACATCGACGATGATAGCCAGATCACAGACTGAAGAAGAACATCTTGATCATATGCATAAGCTATTTGAAAGACTGAAGAAGTACAAGCTGAGGTTGAATCTAAACAAATGCACTTTTGGGGTGAGATCCAATAAACTCCTGGGTTTTGTCGTCAGTGGTAAAGGTATTGAAATTGATCTCGTAAAAGTTAAAGATATTCAAGAAATATCGGCTCCCCGTACTGAGAAGGAAGTCATGGGTTTCTTAGGATGACTGAATTACATTACTCGTTTCATTTCTCATTTGACTGCTACTTGTGAGCTAATCTTCAAACTGCTAAAGAAAGATCAAGTAGTAAAGTGGAACGACGACTGTCAAATTGCTTTTGACAAAATCAAGGAGTACCTACAAGAACCTCCGATTCTGAGGCCACCAGTTGAAGGAAGACCTCTAATCATGTACCTAACAGTGTTGGAGAACTCAATGGGGTGTGTACTGGGGAAGCATGATGAGTCTAGTCGAAAAGAGAATGTAATATACTACCCTAGCAAAATGTTTATCAATGTAAACAAGATACTCATTGCTCGAGTAAACTTGATGTACTTTGGCATGGGCTGCTCACCGACTAAGACAATATATGTAGACCCATACTACTCTATTGATTTCTAAAATGGATCACATCAAGTACATATTCGAGAAGCCAGCTCTCTCAAGAAGAATAGTCTGATGACAAATGGTCTTAACAGAATATGACATTCAGTACACCACTCTGAAAGCAATCAAAGGAAGTGTATTCACAGATCATTTGGTGCATCAAGTTGTAGACGACTATCAGTCTATGAATTTTGAGTTCCCATATGAGAATATTATGCTGGTTACAGATTGTGAAGAACCTGGACAGTATGAAGGACCTGAGCCAGGATCCCGATGTACTATGGTTTTCGGCAGAGCTTCTAATGCGCTTGGAAATAAAATTGGTGGTGTAATCATCTCTCCTCATGGTTTCCATACGCTCTTCACTGCCAGACTTTGCTTTAATTTTACCAATAACATTGCTTAATACGAAGCGTGCATCATGGGTATTAAAGCAGCTATTGACTTAAGAATCAAGTATTTGAATGTATATGGGGACTCCGCCCCGGTAATTAGTCAGGTTAAGGGAGAATGGGATACGAAGCACCCGAATCTCATTCCTTATAAAGAGCATGTGTTAACCTTAATCCCGTACTTTGAGGAGATCACTTTTGAGCATATTCCACGAGAAGAGAACCAGTTGGAGGATGCATTATCTACAATGTCATCCATGTTCAAGGTCAAATAGGACAATGAAGCTCCTAGAATTATTATAGAAAGATTGGACGAGCCGACACACTGTTATGAAATTGAAACTGACGGAGCAGAAGAGAAGCCTTGGCTTCATGAAGTGAAAATATAACTTGAGGCTCAAGAATACCCCGAAGGGGCATCAATCAATAACAAGAAATTCCTACAGAGGTTCTTGGCTAAGTTCTTCCTGAGCAACGGAATTTTATACAAGCACAATCATGATTCGACTCTGCTTCGTTGTATGGAGAAGAAAGAAGCATAGGAAATTATGGAAGATATGCATGAAGGCATCTTTGGTACTCACTCCAGTGGACATAATATGGCTAAGAATATTTTAAGAGCGTGTTGATATTGGTCGACTATGGAAACTGACTGTCACCACTACTCCAGAACTTGTCATAAGTGCCAAATTAATGCTGACAAAGTACATGTGCCACCAGTCCCTTTAAATGTCTTAACTGCTCCTTGTCTGTTTGCAATGTGGGGAATTGATATGATTGGAGAAATTAAACCTACTTCTTCTAACGGATATCGTTTCATCCTCGTCGCCATTGATTACTTTACAGAGTGGGTTGAAGTAGCCTCATTCGCCTTTATCACCAAGAATGTCGTGGCCTGGTTTATCAAACATAATCTTATTTGTCGGTATGGCATCCCTGAGAGAATCATCACAGACAATGGTACTAACCTCAACAATACTATGATCACTGAACTCTGCATGCAGTTCAAGATCAAGCACCACAACTCCTCTCCGTATCGACCAAAGATGAATGGCACAGTGGAAGCCGCCAACAAGAATATTAAGAAAATCATACAGAAGATGGTTGTGACCTACAAAGACTGGCACGAGATCCTACCATTTTCTCTCTATGGCTATCACACTTCAGCTTGAACATCAACTGGGGGAACCCCATTCTCTCTGTTCTATGGTATGGAAGTTGTCCTACCTGTCAAAGTTCAGATTCCTTCTCTGAGAATTATGAAAGATTCAGACTTAGACGAAGACGAGTTGATTCAGGCTAGGCTGGATCAGTTGAATCTGATTGACGAGAAGAGACTCGCGGTTGTCTGTCACGGTTGGATGTATCAGAAGCATATGGTCAAAGCCTTCAATAAGAAAATAAAGCATCGGGTAAATCAGGTTGGTGAATTGGTAATAAAATGCATCATTCTACCACAGGGTGATCCCAGGGGCAAATGGACTCCCACTTACAAAGGGCCATTTGTAGTCAAGAATATATTTTCTAGAAGTGTTGTGATATGACCACCATGGATGATAAAGATTTTCCGCACCCTATGAACACTGACATAGTCAAAAGATACTACACATGAAAACGACCAGCTAGGTTGACTGGCCTAGGAAAAAATAAGGGCATCCCGGCGAACCAAAAGTCTTTGGGAAAAAATTAAGGATATATATGAAAAGATTATACGCTCGACAAGTCAAAAACCTGAAAAGGAGGCTTGGTCAAAAAAAGGGTATCCCGATGAACTGAAAACCCGAAAGGGCGGTCCAAGAAAAAGTTAGGGGTTAAAGCGTATGACTATGTCCTATTGGATCACTCACAGCAAGCCTTGTTACCAACGTCAGGTTCAAATGGTACAAATCAATTCAGTCAACTTCTTCCGACAGCAAGGGATGAGATGCTCGAAGACATAGGGGCAATAGCAGGGTTGAAACACGACGAGATTATTTTCACATAGCTATATGTTTTCACTTTGTAATCTTTTCTTCATTTTCACGATGATTTCCTCTTACTAGGATTTCTGTCTCTTTGTACAAAATCTCATGTTTATAGGCAAACTATCAATACAAATATCATTTCAAAATTCAAATGTTTGTTTTTACTTTTTCTGTTTTGTTTGCAAAAACGTCCAATGACTAAATCGAATGAACATATGCATATGAATATGATTACTGTTAACATTAAATTTGACTTTTTAGTAAACATTAAATTTAAAAGATCAAAATTCAAAAAGACATTCAAAAATGTCAAACTTGATCATCAAGAATTAATAAAGTCAAGAAAGTCAACAAAAAGTCAAGATTTCCAAGACTTAGAAAAATTCTAAGTGTTTTCATCCTTGATAATTTCATTACTTCGTGACATTTTTTCACCAAGATGCAAGATGATTCAAAAAAAACTTTCAACATGAAAATTGTAGATCTTGATGAATTCTACACCTTTTTATTAGAGGGTTGATGTCCAAAAAATGACTAGGTTTGAAGATATAAGTCCATGAAGTCATGACATTTTTATCTAACACTTAGAGAAATTTTCAACAGGTTTCGGTCAGTTTTTATCTCAACTTCTTGGCCAATTTTCACCCATATATTTATTGATTTAGCCAAAATGATCATCACGAAAGTTATTAGACAATTTTTCAAGCTTTCCAAAATGTCCAAGAGCACAAATTTATCATGCTTTAGCTAGGAGATTTAAAGAGATGAAGTTGGGTATCCATTCTTGAAACACAAGTCATTTTGTGATGAACATGAGATCAAATCTTCATGCCGTGCTACATAATCCCTTTTTGAAGGCCCCTAAACTTCAAATATATCCATAATCAGAAGATTACACATACTTTTGAGCCATTACCCAAGTGTTTGAGCTATTATCCAAATGATATTTCCATTTATGGCACAAATGCACCATTGCCATTTACATAAAGCATGCTTTAATCACAATGTCAACTCCATGAGCCTCTCAATGGTTTCTCCTGCACATACACAATGTCAAAGCAAGAAGCAACCATCTACAACCTGCAAAGCACCCCTAAAATTAGGCCATGTCCACTTTGGAACTATGGAAGAGTCATGAACCCTCACTCACAATCCAACCAAGCCATAACTCCATAATTTATAAACCTGGTCAGCTCTTGTCCTCAAACCTCTTACCTATAAATAGGAGGATCATTTGTAATACAAAAGGGGGGAAAGAGAAAGAAAAGAAAAAAGGAAGAGAGGAAACACAAGTGCATAAGCCCTTAAAACCCCTTATACTCTCAAAAACCAGAATTGTTCACAAAACCTCCATTTTTGAGCTTTGAAATCCAAATCTTTGAACCTCTCAAACCATGCAAGTTTTTTCCAAACAAATCATCCAAATACTTCACATGCATCATATAGAAGTTGACCAAACACAAGAGCAACTTCTGTAATATCATTATCACCATCTTCCAAACTCAAAAAAACAGTATCTTGAAACTTAACTTGGTTAAGGTGATTCTGCAACTTTCAACATAAAGTAAGGATTGGCATGGCTTCAAGAATGTCCGAGGGAGCTTAATCAATCATAATATTGCACCTGGAACAACTAGAATAAACTGAACTTTTCTCCAAAAAACTAAGTTTTCTCAAACTGTGATATCCTTATCCATACATCATTTGCTTTCATTTTTTTCAAAAGAATAAAACAGGATAGATCGAGGAAGTGCAAATATTCAAAATTCCAGAAAATATGCTTTAAGAGCCCTGACACGGGCCGTATCAGGGAGAAGAGATGGCAAAAGGGCAAGGCAGGAGCTGACACGGGTGCCTGTGTCACACGACACGGCCCGTGTCAACACAGTTGGGGAGTGAAACGTGCAAAAGGGCAAGGCAGGAGTTGACACTGGTTGTTTGGTAGTTCTTGTTTAATTTTGCCACAATAAGGAAATCTCTTTCATGTTGAAAGGGGACTGGAGTACTCTCGGACTGTGAGGGGAACCAGGATATATTGCCCGTGTCTCTTTATTTTTCTACATTTTTAAGCTTTCCTAAACTCACTTTTAACCAGAAAAATAAGAACCATCATCACTAAAAACCAGAATTTTTAAAGTACCTAATTCACCCCCCCCCCCCCCCCTCTTGGCACACTTCGTACTTACAATTGGTATCAGAGCAAGTTATAGGTAACCTGCTCCTAAAAGATCCAGAATGGCTTCTGCAAATCAAAATCCCATTTTCAGAGATTGTGGTAGTAACAACAAGCCTCCTTTATTTTGTGGTGAATATTGTTTACTTCTAGAAAATACGCATGAAGGCACATCTAGAAGCACAAAGAGAAGAAATATGGGATGTAGTCGAAAATGGTCAATTTATCCCTATAACGGTAATCAATGGTGTTGGCTCATCAAAGCCTAAAACTGCATGGGACGATGATGATAAGAAGAAAGTTATCTATGACAAAAAGGCAATAAACCTTCTTCAAGGTGCACTTAGCATGGACGAATTCTTCCGTGTCTCGGCATGCAAAACAGCAAAAGAAATATGGGATACCTTGGTACAAACTCATGAAGGAACGGTTGAAGTAAAAAGATCAAGACTAAATACCCTAAGTCAAGAATACGAATTATTTCGAATGCAGCCCGAAGAAACCATTCTTGACTTACAAAAGAGATTTTTGCACTTGACATATCATATAAGTGCTCTTGGTAAAACTTTGACGAATGATGAACTAAGTTTGAAAGTACTTAGGTCCTTAACTAGGGAATGGCAACCAAAGGTAACGGTAATTTCAGAAAAGAAAAGTCTCTCCAACATGACATCCGCGACATTATTTTGAAAACTTCAAGAATACGAAACGGAACTCGGAAGACTTGAAAAGCATGAAAATCAAGAGAAGAAATCCAAGAATATTGCTTTGAAGATAGACTCCAAGGAAGTTGAAAAGGAAGACAATCCGAAAGAACATGAAAACTTCATGCTTCTTGTTAAAAGGCTTGGTAAGTTCTTCGGTAGAAATGACAAACCTTTTTCTCATTCAAAAGGAAAGAAACTGTTATACCCAAAAATTTTCCCTCTCATATCTCTCAAAACATTGCAAGGAAAATCTCCAAGTGGCTCAAGATTGCTCAAGAGTTGGACAGTCAAGCTATCTCCTAAGGCAGTCAACCCCAAATTAGGGTTTTGTGTTGCATCAAGATACTTGAGTACAAATGACCTCAAGTGCTCCCCAATGTCCTAATATGTTCTCAAGGTCATCCATGTCAAGTTTCAAGCCTTGCAGAGGAAGTTTGCTCAGTCAATCGTTCAAAGGGTCCAAAAATCGATTGTGCTAGGGCAAAAGTCAATTGTGATCTATAAACAGTCAAACTTCAAGTTTTTTGTCAACATTATCATTTTGAAGGATATTTCATCATTTGATCAAGGGTTAATCATGATTCATCAAGGATTTCTCAAAATTCATCAAGACTCAAAAGTTGCTAAATTAGGGTTTTGTAGGAAAATTCAACTCAACTTTGACCAAGCATAACTTTCTCATAATTTATGAGAAATGACCCATCAAAATCTCATTTTGAAGAGGATGAAATTTACTACAATTCATATGCATGCCCCAAGATCAAAAAATGCACTCACAAGAAGTTATAAATTTGGACATTATAGGTCATTTTTGAAAGTCAACAAAAACACCTTTTTTTCCAAAGCTTATAACTTGAGCATGGAATATCAAAATTATATGATACCAAAAGGGTTTGTTAGAGGACATCTCAAGCTTTCTAAAAAGTCCAAGAACACCTCCAAAAGATCACAATTGAAGAAGTTATGCATTTTTGAAGTTGGACATTTTTGCAAAATTGCCAAAAGTCAACTATCCCCAAAACTTCAAATTTTGTCAAATGGGCCCATTCTTTTCCACTTAATATGAGCTTGCATCATTTCCCACGTGTCCTAGCTTCAGCCATGAGCCCATATCTTATTTTTATTATTTAATTTTATTTTTAATTGAATTTATTCACTTTAAATCAAATAAAATCATATAAAATCAAAAGTATTTATAACTCATGATTTTTTGGTTGCTTTAGGCTTTGAATACAGCTATTATGTGAATCAAATTCGCATCAAGTGCATTGGTTACAAGAAGATATGATTTAGGCCAAATTTGGAAGGTTGTAATGGTGGAATCAAATCCAATTCATGAGCATTGATATGGAGAGATTTGTACCAAGTTTCTTACCCTAATGCAATATACATTACATAAGGAAGGCAAAGGCACGAAAATAGAGGTTGGAGGCTGCAGAAATAAGCAAAACAAAACTTGCAAAATTCACTAAAAAGTGTGGAATCGAATCCATACTCAGGGGCAATTTCAGAAGCTTAGATCGGTCCCAATCGATTCCTGGGTGATCACACAACCTTCCTGGATCAAAAGCACGCGTCCTCAGGCCTTCAAAAGCCCTGTAAGTATCACGATACCAAGCTTTGTTCTTGAAATCGCAACTCATTATGTTGGCATCCTTTGAACAAATTCTTGGCATATTTATAATCCTTATAACATTTCCAAGCCTTTTTCATTATTTGATTTCATTTATATACTCTGTGGCGCAAATCACCATTGTTAGGGTTTTGCATCTTGGTTTAGGACTTTTGTTTCAGATAAAATTAGCCTTAATAATGGCTATAGGCGTGACCGGGAGAAGAAGGTGAGTTTAACCATGGCATTGGAAGGCATTTCTATGGTCTGTGGAGAATTTTGGAGCGTGACAGGCTTGTAGCGACGGACTCTCGTCTGTAGGTATAGCCTCCTTGATCTTTAGCAACGGATGGAGGACGGGGGTGATGAGTTTTCACCCCCTCATTTGCCTATTCAAATAATGGCACGCTTATTTTGTTTTCTGACCAATTAATATTGTTTTATCATATTATTATTTTTGTGTAATATATTTACAAATAGATCATCATGGCCTGGTGGCAAGCGTGTGCTCCAATATCCCTCAGGACCTGGGTTCGAATCCCAGGTCCTCCACTTCTTTGATAATTTTGCTTTTCAGGTGATCTTGTACATGCTCAAGTCAGCAGCTCACCATGCACCATCGTTCAATCAATTGCCAGATGGCCATGGGCCAAATCTGGTGGCTAAAAGCTGATGGTCCACCATAGACCAAGTCAACATGCACGCATAGAATCAAAAATTCAAACAGGGCCAATGCAAATGGGCCTCAGCATTGCTATATGCACCACAAAATTCAGGCTCAAACCTCTTTTCTCTCTTATTTACTTATTTTGTTTTAAATGATTGTTTTTATTATTTTTGTTTTAATTATAACCAATCAAAAAATTCTTTTCTTTATAAAATAAAACCCCAAAAATATTTTTTTATCACATTAAATTTTTATTTTTATTTTATTAATAAATACTAATAAATTAACTTAGTTTTAATTAGAATAACTTTAATTCCTTTTTTAATAGTTAAAATTAAATTAGATTTAATTAGGCTTTTACTAACACTGATTATTTTATTTTTATTTCTTAAAATAATCAAAAACACAAAAATAATTTATTTTTATTAATTAATTAATTAATTAATTTAGTAATTAACTTAGGTAATTTCTTTCTTAATTCAAAACAACAAAAAAATCTTTTTCTTTAACAAAAAAGGGTCAAAACCCTAAATTTGCGCTCGATTTAATTTCCCGCACGCGATTCATTTTCTTTTATCCTATTATGTATCTGATTCCGGTTTGTAATAGTAAATAGGATCTTTATTTATTTTTTATCGCTTTATTTATTTTTAAAAGGGTTTGTCTTTGGCGATGTAAATACCTGACGCCTTGTAATTTAAATTCCGCAATTTATTTTCCACAAATTATAACTGTTAGATGTTTGATAATAGGGATACATGACAAGACTGAATGCTTTAACCTAAAATCAACTTAGATCACTCTTAACATGTACAAAGATAAAATTAACTGAAAACGACACACTCGCACATGCGCACTCTTAGGGTACACCCCACTTGGTTGCCTTCGTACGCGGTCATTGAGTATAGGTCGTTTTAGAGGTCGCCCTCTTGTCTAAAAGATCATAGTCGCCTCGAAACGGTTGCCTTGGATATTGTTGCCTCAAACAAATGATCTAAGACATTAGGGTTACCGCTAAGGCGTCCTAACATTGCTTTGGTGACCGTAAGTCCCGCATTCGAATTGACCCTAAAACTCCAACAACGGTGCTACCTACTCATCAATAGTAGGATAGTATTGTCTAAAGGAAGATAGCATAGAACGATTCTTTTTTCGAGTAGGTAGATGGTTCTTAGATACTTGCTTTTTCAAAAAACAAAAACTTTTCACACTTACACTTTTCGAACAAAGTTTTCAAAAACACTTCATACGCTCTTGAGGACAGAAGCAAGAGTTAAATCGAAGTTTTCAAACAAAAACTTTTTCAAACCCACAAGCCCAAAAGAAGCAATATTTTGAAAACAATATGAGCAAGTACCAAAGAGCCCGTGGATAACCACGGATAGAAAGGGTGTTAACACCTTCCCTTTCTATAATCTACCCCCCGAACCCGAGAAATATCTCGAAAAAGGAATTTTTTTGTGCTTTTTCCTTTCCTTGTTGGATAAAATAAAAGTCGGCGGCGACTCTTGCTTATCGCAACATTTTGCAAACACAAACGCAAACCAGCATTCCAAAAACAGTCAGTTCTTCCCACCGTATCACAGAAACAATTTAAGAAAAAGGAAGTCTCTACATCAACACAAGAAATCACATGTTATGAATGTGGTAAGCAAGGTCATATCAAGCCGGATAATCCAAAACTCTCCAAGAAAGGTGGCTTCAAAAGCAAGAATGGATTCAAGAACAAAAAGGCTTATGTCACATGGGAGGACAATGAAATAAGTTCCTCATCTGATTTCGATAGTGATGAAAGTGCAAATCTAGCATTGATGGCCTCACACCATTCCGATGATGAAGACAATGAGGTTAGTAATGAATTTTCTCTTTTTGATAGTGATGCACAAGGTGCTATAGATGAACTATTGAATGAATGCAAAATTCTGTATAAAACTATTTCATCACAAAAGAAACAAATTTCATCCTTAGAAGAAAAATATGTTTCAATGAAAAAAGATTTCAAAGAAGAAAAACAAAAATCAAGTGATGAACAAAAACAGAATTTTGTATGCAAAAATTGTGATTCACTCTCTTTCAAAATTGTCCAATTAAAAAGAGTCATTGAAAGATATGAAAAAGACCAAATTGGATTGGAAGGTGTTCTTAGCCAACAAAGATACTCCAATGATAAAAGTGGACTTGGATATTCAAAGTTTTCAAAACCAAGTTCTAACAAAACTATCTTTGTTAAGGCTAGTGATCAATCATCCAAAGAGAAAGTGAATAAATCTAAGATAGTTTGTCACTATTGTGATACGGTGGCCAGAACCGGGACTTGTTTCCTATTTTTTAGGAATTTGCTGGTTTGCGTTTTGTGTTTGTGTTTGCAAAATGTCGCGGTAAGCAAGAGTCGCCACCGACTTTTATTTTATCCAACAAGGAAAGGAAAAAAGCACAGGAAAATTCCTTTTTCGAGATATTTCTGAGTACGGGGGGTAGATTATAGAAAGGGAAGGTATTAGCACCCTTTCTATCCGTAGTTATCTACGGGCTCTTAGGTACTTGCTCATCATTTTCAAAAAAAAATTCTTTGTGTTTGTTTGATTTGAAAAGCTTTTGTTTTGACTTTGATTTAACTCTTACTTCTGTCTTCAAGAGTGTAATGAAGTGTTTTTTGAAAACTTTGTTTCTAAAGGAGTGTAAGTGTGAAAATTTTGTTTTGGATTGAGCAAGTACTTAAGAACTAATCTACCTACTCGAAAAAAGAATTGTTCTATGTTCGTTTCCTTTAGACAACGTTATTCCACTATTAGTGAGTAGGTAGCATCGTCGTTGGAGTTTTGAGGGTAAATTCGAAAGGGACGTACGGTCACTAAAGCAATGTTAGGACGTCTTAATAACCCTAATGTCTTAGATCAATTATCTGAGGCAACAATATCCGAGACAAACTTTCCGAGGTAACTTTGATCTTTGGACAAAAGGACGACCACTAAAGCATCCTATACTCAATGACCGTTTACCGAAGGCAACCAAGTGGGAGTGTACCCTAGGAGTGCGCATGTGTGAGTGATTCAATTTCAGATTATTATCTTTGCACTTTTTAGGGTTATCTAATTGTTTTAAAGTTTAACATACATTCTTGTCATGCATCCTAATATCATACATCTAACAGTTTAATATTTTGCGGAATTTAAAGTGCGGAAATTAAACTACACTATTACAAGGCTTCAGGTATTTACATAGCCAAAAACAAACCCTTTGAAAATAAAGCGATAAAAGTAAAAACCTAATTAACTATTACAACTTGTAGGCAGTTACAATAATATGGTAAATAATAAAACAATAAAGCGCGTGCGAGGAAAATTAGATCGGGAAGAAATTAAGGTTTTGACCCTTCTAACCTAATTAAAAGAAAAAATGTTTTTGTTGTTTTTAATATTTTTTTAAAGAAAAGAATTTAGGTTTTAAAAATTAAATATACAATTAATTAGTTAATTAAATTAATTAATGAAAATAATTACATGGCCTAATTTTGGTTTTTGGTTATTTTTTAAGAAAAAAGAAAATATAATTAAATTTGGACAAAACCCTAATTTTCTAATTATTTTTAATTATTTACAAAAAGAATTAAAATTATCTAAAATTAATAACCTAATTAAATTAATTAATTTTTTTGATAAAAAATAAAATCTAAACCTAATTTGTGAAAAGTATTATTTTTGTGATTTTTTTGATAAAAAGAAAATAATTATTTTGTTAGTAAAATAAATAAATTAAGTTAAATGAAATAAATATAATAAAAAAAGTAGAGAAAGAAATTGGGCCTGAGAAGCAATCTGAAAGGGGGTGCAAATAGTAAGCCGTGGCCCAAAACAAAAGAGGTTCGTTTTGACTTTCTGTGATCCCATGCAATTCATTGACTGAGCCTCATGGTGTTCTTCCATTGATATCCTTTGGATTTGGCCTTCAGGACACTTGTCACTGTGGATTGTGAGGACGTATGGTGGTCATTAGCTTCATGTGCACGCTGAAATCTTAAAAGATAAAATATATGAAAGAAAGGGGGGACCTGGGATTCGAACCCAGGTCCTGAGGCACGTTCCAATGACTGGCTACCAGTTGAGCTAGTTGTTCTTTTTGTATATCAAATAAATAATAATGATAATATGGAAAACAAAGTGGGTTAGTGGAGAACAAAGAAAACGCGTGCCAGATTCAAATATGCCAATGGAAAGGTGACACGCAGGTCATCCCTGACCTCGTTCCGTTGGTAAAAGTTCCAAACTTTTACCTACAGGCGTTTGTCCGTAGCTACAAGCCTGGTTCATCTCAAAATTCTCCATGGGCACGATAAATGATTTCTAATGCCATGATTGGATTTGCCTTGTCATTCTGAATATGATGGCACTCTTCATGAAGGCTAATTTTACCTGCAAACAAAAACCCTAAAACAGAACCCAAAAACCTAACAATGGCACTTCTCGATTCAGTCCATGAAAACGCAATTGAGTATTATAGAAAGCTTGCAAATGTAATGGTGAGCAAGAATATATGAATTATAATTTGATGAATGTGCAAGAATTATGCAAACAGAATTCAAGATAAGGTGGGTGTCGTGAATGTCTTACAGCGCGTTATAGGGCCTGGAAATGCTTGGTTTTGATTGATTTTGCTTGCCTACAATCCTAGGAAGCAAATGGAATGGTCAAAGAGTCTTGAACTGGCATGGAACAATGAAATCGTGTTGGAACTTTTTTTGTGTTTTTTCAAGTTTTGTTCTTGATCATACGCCTCTCTCTCTATCCTCTTTTGGTCTGCATTCCTTCTATATGTATTGAGGAATGTATTAGGGTTGAAAACCTGGCCTCAATCTTCCTCCATCAATGCCCTTGATCTTGATTTGATTCACCTTAAGATCTTTCCAAAAATGTCCTAATTCAATCTTTTTGTGCAAACCATGCTTTTACACGAATTTGATTTGATGCTAGCTGGATATTAAGACCTGAATCAAGCACAAGATCTTTGAATTTCAATGTTTTGGATTTTATATAATTTATTTTGATTTAAAATGATTTAATTCAAATAAAAATCAAAATAAATAATATAAATAAGATAATGACAAGTGGAAAAGGCTAGGGCTCATGGACCATGTTGCCAACTCAAAACAAATGAAAAAGATTGGGCCCATTTGGCAAAAATTGAAGTTTTAGGCATAGTTGACTTTTGGCAATTTTGCAAAAAGGGTCAACTTCACCAATGCATAACTTCCTCAATTTTGACTCTTTGAAGGTGTTATTGGACTTTTTAGAAAGATTGAGATGTCCACTAAGCAACCCTTTTGGTCTCATCTCAATTTGATATTCCATGCTCAAGTATGAAACTTTGTAAAAAAATGTGTTTTTGTTGACTTTCCAAAATAACCTATAATGTCCAAATTCATAACTTCTTGTGAGTGCATATTTTGAACTTGGTAGATGAAGATGGATTGTAGAGTATTGGATCATATTCAAAATGAGCTTTGGATTGGTCATTTCTCATAAAGTATGAGAAAGTTATGCTTGGTCAAAGTTGAGTTGACTTTTCCTACAAAACCCTAATTTAGCAACTTTTGATTCTTGATGAATCATGAGCAATCCTTGATGAATCATGATCAAACCATAATAAAATGATGAAATATACTTCAAAATGAGAATGCTGACTAAAAATCTTGAAGTTTGACTATATGGGGGTCATAGTTTACTTTTGCCCTAGCACAGTCGATTCTCAAGCCTTTGAGCAATTGACTGAGCAAACATCCTCTGCAAGGCTTGAAACATGACACGGATGATCTTGAGAATATATTAGGACATTGGTGAGAATTTGGAATCCCTTGGACTCAAGTATCTTGATGCACCATGAAACCCTAATTTGAGGTAGTCTGCCTTAGGAGAGGGCTTGTCTGGTCAACCCTTGGACTTCCTTGAGCAACTTGAGGATCTTTCTTGAAATGTTTTGAGAAATATGGGAGGGAAAATTTTGGGGTACAACAACTATCCTAAAAAGAAAACATTTTCTAAGAAGAAATCTTATCCTTCTAGATATAGAAGTAACTTTGAACCTACTTGTTTTTATTGTGGTATTAAAGGCCATACACCTAATGATTGCTATGTTAGAAACTTTAGTGTGGCTAGTGGGCATTATGTATGGGTAAATAAAGGAACTAATCATGAAGGAACCAAAGCAACTTGGGTACCTAACAAAACCTAATTTGTTTTGCAGGTATGCTTGAAGACCACAGGCAATCTTTGGTATCTTGATAGTGGTTGTTCAAAGCATATGACAGGAGATGTAAACCAATTTTCACATCTAGCGCTAAAGGCCAAGGGTTTTGTCACTTATGGAGATAATAATAAGGTAAGAATCCTAGGCAAAGGCAAAATTGGTGCTCCACCTTTCACATGCATTGAAGATGTTCTTTATGTTGAAGGACTAAAGCACAATCTTCTAAGTATTAGCCAACTTTGTGACAAAGGCATCAAAATCAAGTTCACCAAGGATGAATGTTTGATAGAAGATGAGTCACTCATGAGGTTATACTTAAAGGTAAAAGAATCAATAATATATTCATGATTTCCCTTGATGATCCATCTTTGAAGGTTAAATGTCTCATGGCGAACAATGATGATTCATGGCTTTGGCACAAAAGAATTGCTCATATTCATATGGAACACTTGAATAAATTAATCAAGCATGATCTTGTAATTGGTTTACCTAAGAGAAATTTCATCAAAGATAGACTATGCGATGCTTGTCAAAAAGGGAAACAAACTAGATCAACTTTCAAATCTAAGAATGTGGTGTCCACTACAAGGCCACTACAATTGTTACACATGGACTTATTTGGTCCATCGAGAACAAGGAGTTTTAGAGGTAATGTATATGCTTTGGTTATTTTTGAAGATTTCTCTAGATATACTTGGACATTCTTTTTAGTGCAGAAAAGTGCATTCAAGGCGTTCAAGAAGTATGCTTAACAAATTCAGAATGAGAAGTCTCTAACAATTGCCTCAATAAGGAGTGACCATGGCGGAGAATTCCAAAATGCTCTATTTGAAGAATTCTGTGGAGAACATGGAAATCTCACAACTTCTCGGCACCAAGGACTCCTCAACAAAATGGAGTGGTTGAAAGAAAGAATATGTCTCTTGTGGAACTTGTTAGAACAATGCTTAGCGACTCAAATCTTCCAAAATACTTTTGGGCGGACGCGGTGAGCACGGCATGTTTTGTTAGCAATAGAGTTAACATTAGACCAATCTTAAAGAAAATTCCATATGAACTCTTCAAAGGGAGAAAACCAAACATTGCTTTCTTTCATATATTCGGTTGCAAATGCTTTGTCCTAAACAATGACAAAGATAATCTGGGTAAGTTTGATGAGAAATCCGATGAAGGTAGTTTTCTTGGTTACTCACTCTCTAGTAAAGCATATAGAATATACAACAAAAGAACTTTGACTATTGAAAAATCTATGCATGTTTCTTTTGATGAAACTAACCCCTCCAAGGAGGATAATATTGTTTGTGATAATGATGATGAACTTTTAGAAGGTCCTCAAGAAAATTCTTCCAAGGATCAACCCATTCAACTCGAAGAATCACCTCAACAAGAATCAAATCTCAATGATCTACCAAAATAATGGAGAAATCATAGAGATCATCCTATTGATAAAGTAATTGGTGATATAAGTCAAGGTGTATCTACAAGATTAAATCTCAAGGACGCTTGCCTAAACATGGCGTTTGTCTCTCAAATTGAACCTTCCAAAGTTGATGAAGCCTTAGGCGATGACCAATGGATTATAGCTATGCAAGAAGAATTGAATCAATTTGAAAGGAATCAAGTTTGGGAACTCGTCCCTAGGCCAAGAAACAAACACATTATTGGAACAAGATGGGTGTTCAAAAACAAACTTGACGATAATGGAATAATTGTTCACAACAAAGCAAGATTGGTAGCACAAGGCTATAATCAAGAAGAAGGAATAGACTTTGAAGAAACTTTCGCTCCAGTTGCAAGGTTAGAAGTTATTCGTCTCTTACTTGCCTATGCTTGTTATTAAATTTTCAGCTTTTCCAAATGGATGTCAAAAGCGCATTCTTGAATGGATATATCACTGAAGGAGTCTATGTTAAGCAACCCTCGGGGTTCAAAAACTTCAAGAATCCACCTCGTGTATTTAAATTGATAAAAGCTCTCTATGGACTGAAACAAGCACCAAGGGCATGGTATGATCGTTTAAGCAACTTCTTATGCGAAAAAGGTTATGAAAAAGGCAAAGTTGACAAGACTCTATTTATCAAGAAAATCAAAAACGACACTTTGCTAGCACAAGTCTATGTTGATGACATCATCTTTGGTTCTTCAAATCAAGAAATGTGTGAAGAATTCTCATTAATGATGCAATGAGAATTTGAAATGTCCATGATGGGTAAAATGAACTATTTTCTTGGACTTCAAATCAAACAACTAAAAGATGGCATCTTCATCAACCAATCCAAATATTTCAAGGAACTCTTGAAAAGGTTTGACATGGATAACTGTAAGGCAATGTCTACACCAATGGGTTTTGGTTCTTATGTTGATCAAGATGAATTAGTTGTTTCCATCGACATCATTAAATATCGAGGTATGATTGGCTCCTTATTGTATTTGACGGCAAGTCGTCCTGACATAATGTTTAGTGTTTGTCTCTGTGCCCGCTTTCAAGCTAACCCAAAGGAATCTCATCTCACGGCGGTAAAGAGGATCATGAAGTATCTCAAAGGGACAACAAATGTCGGATT
Organism: Vicia faba; assembly: GCA_948472305.1. Taxonomy (NCBI): domain Eukaryota; kingdom Viridiplantae; phylum Streptophyta; class Magnoliopsida; order Fabales; family Fabaceae; genus Vicia; species Vicia faba. The sequence continues at coordinate 1,535,989,712 of OX451737.1, forward strand.
ATGGTATCCTAAAGGTAGTGTCTGCAACTTAATTGGTTATTCTGATGCAGATTATGCAGGATGTAAAACGGATAGAAAGAGCACAAGTGGTACTTGTCACATTCTTGGTAATGCATCAGTATCATGGGCCTGTAAGAAACAAGCATGTGTTGCTCTAAGCATGGCCGAAGCTGAATATATAGCAGCGGGTAGTAGTTGCGCTCAAATTTTGTGGCTAAAACAACAACTTCGTGACTACGGACTCGATCTAGGGTGCATTCCTCTAAGATGCGACAACACCAGTGCAATTAAGATTACAAAGAATCCCATCATGAATTCAAGAACCAAACACATAGACATTTGACATCATTTCCTCCGTGATCATGTTCTTCAAGGAGATGTCGAGGTAACCTTTGTAGATACTCATAATCAGCTTGCTGCTATCTTCACCAAACCTTTGGTAAAAGAACCTTTCTACAAAATTCGTCGAGAGCTCGGCATACTTGACGAACGTGACTTATAAGGTGCATTCTACCCTTGATATAACTCTTATATATGTTTTATACATGCTATATGATAATCTATGCTATATGGTATTTATTTTTTTAAGAAAAAATTGGTTTTGGACTTTTTTTGTTGATGCAAATCGATTGCACAAAGAGTGTCAATCGATTGCTTACTGAGTGTTTTCAATTCTATCCATCATGTGTTTGTGCAAATCGATTGCACCTTCAATGCTAATCGATTGCACTCTGTGCGTTTATGTTTTATTTTGATTCTGTTTGTATGCAAATCGATTGCACCTGGTATGCCAATCGATTGCACATACTGCAACTTGCTTTTATGACAGAAAATTTATATTGGTCAGAATTCCTCACTCATATTCCCAAGACAAATATACTTTATTTCAAATCACTCATTCCATACCTATCCAAATCATTTCCAAATCTCAGCTCACAAACACCTTTCTCTCTTACAAAACCTAAAAAACCCCAAAACCCTAAAAACTCCATATACATGGCTTCAATACAAAAGAGAAAAGCTTCAGTTTCAGAAAAAGGGAAGAAGAAGGTTGATTCAACATCCAATCCATTGCTTTCAACTCTCACCAAAGAGAAAGAAGCCAGATTTATCCAAGACTTTCAAAGGAAAATAGTATCCAACCCCAAATATGGTATACTATCCTCCTTTCCTCAAGAATGTTTTTCCTTTCAAAATGATCTAACTTCTTATGGTCTAGATCGCTTAATTTCTTCGTTCGGTCGATATTAGTCGGATTTGGTAAGAATGTTTTTCAGCAATCTAACACCCCAAAAAGGAAAATTGGTCACATATGTGTTGGGCACTCATATCTCTCTAACTCCTCAGGTTGTTTGTGAGATCCTTCATATTCCTTTCACTGGAAGTTCCCTATATGATCTTGAAAACGAGATATGGGATGACTACCGGAAAAAGGAGTTCTTTTACAGCATTGGGTGGTTAAGTGAAGCTGAATTTCGCACCAAACAGATTCGTGGTCTTGGCGGAGTAATTCCATCCAGAGACTCCTGGAGTGCAGGTAACCTCCATATAGACGATCGCTTATATCATTATTTTCTGGTCTATATTATGTTTCCAAGAGCTGGAAACCACTGCATTGTTACCGACTTGGAAATGCAGCTAATTTATGCAAGAAAGAAAGGGATAAGTGTAAACTGGGCAAGGCTTATCATGGTGCATATGATGAGAGTGGATGCAAAATCTAAATTTCTTCCATATGCTTATTTTGTCACTTTGATTATGGAGGAATTTGGTGTGGATTTTGCTGGGTTTGAAAAGGTGAATATGGATCCTAATCTAAACAAAATTTCCATTAAGAATGTTGACTCCAGAATGGGAGTGCATTACAATCTGGAGATAAAGACCATCACCTACGTTGGTGAAGATGTTGTTGGCGATGAAGTAAATGACCAAGAAGTCGAAGGCGGTGATGTTGTGCCTCCTCCTCCTACTGCTCCCTATGGTCCAATCAATCAAGAGCTTATGGATTACATGACTCAATAGTTTTATTCCATGAACACCAACATCAACAATCAATGGAGTGAGATCAATGATTCCACTACAACTCGGATTAATGACTTCCGAACGGATGTGAATCAACAATTCTCGTACCTATACTCTCATTTTCATATTCCATCATACGATCCAAATAATCCAGCTGCACCTCCTCAATACTATACAGAACCCCCACTTCAACAACAATTCTCGAATCAAGGCTCAAGATCTTATAACCATCAAGACATGCATCACCCTTAATGTTCTAACTAACTGTTTTTCTGTTATGTTCTTGTCTTGCTATTCAATGTCCTGTTTGTTCAAATTTCTGTATAATCCTTAAACAATTTGTGTTACTGTTTTAAATTCTAAATTTTCTCAATATATTGCTCTATTATTATTTGCTTTAGGCATATTTCCCTTCTTTTTGATAATGCCAAAGGGGGAGTGTTGTACCCCAAAATTTTCCCTCCCATATCCTTCAAAATCTGCCAAGATCAGTCTTCAGATGATTCAAAATCATTCAAAGGTTGCACAGTCCAATTGCCTCCTAACACAGTGAAAACTAGGATTTTGGTCATGACAAAGAAGTTGAGGTTTCCAAGGGTCCAAATAAGTCCCACATGCCTATAAACATTGTCAAGCATCCATATTCCAAGTTTCAAGACTCACAGCATCAAATTGCACAGTCAAAAACCCTAAATGCTTCACAGTCAACTGTAGGGGCAAAATGGTCATTTGACAGTCAAAAGTCAAAATTTTTGGTCAACATCTTATTTTGAAGCCACAAACATCATTTGATCAATTCTTGATCATGATTCTCAAAGCATGGCTCAAAAAGTCTCAAGATGCAAAAGTTTCTATTTTTGGACAGTTGAAAAAGTCAACTGCAAATTGACCAGGGCATAACTTCCACATGGTTTATCATAAAAATCCCATCCAAAGCTCATTTTGAAGAGAATGACATTTCCTACAACTCATCTTCACACTTCAAGTCTAAGAAATGCTCTCACAAAAAGTTATCAATTTCAACATTATAGGTCATTTTCAAAAGTCAACAAAAAGGCACTTTAAGTAAAAGACCATAACTTCATATTGGTAACTCAAACTGACATGGGACCAAAGACATTGGTTATAGGACTTCAAGACCTTTCCAAAATGTCCAAGAACATGATCAAAGCTTACAAATTGAGCAAGATATGCCTTGTGGAAGTTGGGAAATTTTTGGGAATTTTGAAAAGTCAACTTTGCTTCAAATGCCTCAAAATTGCTAATGGGCCTCAATTTCTTCCATGAATCATTACCCAAAGGCTATGCACGACCCATTAAGCTAAAAGGGAGTTATTTTCTTATTTTTAATTAATTAATTGAATTTTTAATCTTATTAATTCATTTAATTAAAATTAATTATGAGAAAATTACTAAATCATGTTTTTTAAATCCTCTTATGCAGCAAATATGTCCATTATGAGCTCAATATTTCGTGTGCCTTCTCAAGAGACAAAATCTTCCACAATTGGCAAGTTTCCATGGCAAAAAGATTTGAAAAAAGATATGGAAAATCAAATATTCAAAATCATAAATGGATGGATTTTGGGCTGGCTTTTTGACCTAATTCTACTCACATACATATGCAAGACTGAAACCTAATGCAAGGGACACAGAAGCTGCGCTAAACACCAAAGAACAAACTTGCAATTTTGGCCTAAAAACCTTGAAACTGTTTTCATACCTAGAAGGCGTTTCAAAGCTTGAAAAGCATTCCAAAAGCTTGCTAAGACATCCGGGAAACGATTCCAATCAAAATCGGACCTCCATACTCAAAGAAGTGGTAGAACGACATCACCCTGTTCATAAAATTTTTCATATTCGTGTTTGAATTTACATGCATTTTTCATACGTTTTAAATGTTGATTTACGCTAACATGAACATTCTGAAGCTAATGGTACCATTAAATTGAAGAATGGCTGCCTAAATAGGAATTCACCATGGACGTTTTTTAGGGTTTCAGAAGCTTTGATTTAGGGGTTTTCACGTCTGGAAAAATTGGCCAACCAAACCTATTCCATTGAAATCAGGACATCCAGATGATATCATTCCACACCTCGCGCCTTTTTTATATTGATCTATGTGCTAATCGTTATTTTCACACATTGCAGTTAGTGGGGGTTTAAAACCCCCGCTATTCGTTTTTATTTACAGGTAGATGGAGAAGATGAAGCTGGCGTGGCAAAGCATGACTTGATAGTTTAAATATTCGCGCGTGATTTTTGTGTTCTACCAATAGCGCTTGTTTTCTCTTATAATAATCACGTTCCATAATAATATCAAAAGCGCGCGTTGGCTCAGACGGTTGGTTAGCTGGCTTGCAGGTACTGGGACCTGGGTTCGATTCCCAGGTCCCCTATTATATTTCATAATTTTGCCCATAACATGCTTCTGTGTAGCGCCTCTCCCAGGGTCCATCATGCAACCCTACGTCCAAGCCTGCCAAGTGTCCCAGAGCCTCAATCTGATGGCCATCACGTGAATTCCACCGTGCACGCCAGTCAATGGATCTACACGCAAACGCTGGAAAGTCAAAAAAGGCCTGATTCAATGGGCCAAAATTCTCACAAAAAACCTCCCTTTGGGGTCTGAATACCCCCCATGGTTTGTTCAATTTTCAATTTTTATTTATTTTTCCTTTTATTCTTTTAATTATTCTTTTAAATTAATTGCTTCCTTTAAATTGCACAAAATAATTTTTGCAATAATAAATACAGAAAAATACAAAAAATGCTTTATTGTTATTAACATTAATTTAATTCATTAATATTTTTTGTAAATAAATTGTTAATAATCAATTTAGTTTAATTTAGGGTTTTCAATTTTAATCTTTTCTTGAATAACTAAAACATGTAGAAATTAGGTTTTTAGCATTTTTATTCTTTTCTTAATAAATAATTTCTTCTTCTTATTATTATTATTAATTATTAATTATTTTGTAAATACCCATGTAATTAATTAATTAGTGTAAATTAGGTTAAAACTTGAATATTTTTCTTAAATAATTAAAAACGACTTAGAACTAGGGTTTTATTTAACTTCTAATTTTCATTAATTTTCTTTATTTCATAAATACCAAAAACCATAAAAAATAATTTCCTTTCTTTATTAAATAATTAATTAATTTTTAATTTCATTTAATTTCTTTAAAGGGTCCAACGCCCTCGAATTCTCGATTCTAATTTCTTTTCGCACGTTTATTCTTATGTTTCCTTTTTTTAAATATTATGTAATTGCCCAAGCCTTGTAATAGTAATTAGGAAATTTATTTACTTTCTGCATTTTATTAAAAAAACGGGTCTTTGTTAATTTGGCGATGTATAGACCCGCGCCTTGTAATAGCGTAGGACTTTATTTTCCGTACTTTAATTTCCGCACCCCTTAACTGCTAAATTTTGCATGAAAGAATGAATGGCCCAAATAAAATCAAAGCGTAGATCACCATAATGCATGACAAGATAAAACATAACTGAAAACAATACACAAATTCACACACCACTCTTAGGGTACGCCTCACTGTTGCCTTGCCCCTCGAAACGTGGTCGTCGAGTATAGGACGTTTTAGTAAGTCCTTATGTCCATGAACATGGCATAAGGGTAGCTTCTAAGGTGTCCTACTGTTGCTCCGGTGACCACACTGTCCCTAAAAATGAATTGACCTGAACACCTCCAACGGTGGTGCTACCTACCTCTCAATGGTGGGATGGCGCTACCTTAAGGACATTTACACAGCCTAATTCCTTAGGGTAGGTGGATGACTCGTAGATACTTGCTCTAATTCAAAACAAATCAAAACTTCTTTTCACACCGACACTTTCAAAAAAGCTTTCCAAACAATTTTTCAAACACTCTTGAGGACTGATACAAGAGTCGATCTGAAACTTTAAACGAAACTTTTTTCAAACCCACTCACACTTTGAAAAGCAAACACTTTTGAAAACACAATGAGCAAGTATCTAAGAGCCCATGGATAACCATGGATAGAAGGGTGCTAACACCTTCCCTTTCTATAAATCTACCTCCTGAACCGAGAAACTATCTCATAAGGAATTTTGCTGTGCTTTTGTCCTTTCCAGGTTGGAGAACATAAAAGACGATGGCGACTCTTGCTTACTGCGACATACGCGATCCAGCTTTAAACAGTCAGTTCTATTTCCAACGATCACAGAACTGGCGACTCTGCTGGGGACTCTTTTAAAGTGAGGTGTACCTTAGGACTAAGATCACTTGTGTTTTCAATTGTTGTGCTTTGTTTGCTTTATTATTGTGGGCTGCGTCGGAGTTACATAGATCCTAACCCGGATCTGGGGATACCCTGTTAGGTATCATAAGCTGTGAGGGACCTGTCCGGCGTAGACCGACACGGGTGAAACAGTGGCTACGTTGGTGTGACACCTCGGTCTGTACCGATATCCCTCGTGTTGCAACGAGGAGAATATGGGTCTTCGGAGGAGTCATTAAGCACCAACCGACCTTAGAACCCTAATTTGACCCAACTTGGCCAATAGAACAGTAGCAGTATGCTACGCCCATTGAGGCTAAACTCTCGTGATGGTTCTAGCTGCAAGAAAAGATTGTGATGCTGGAGTTATGACCGATTGAGGGTAGTCAGTGATATTGGGATCCTCTAGAACCCGGTTACTTCTTATAGGACAGGTCTAAACCAACAAACTGATAGAGGGTAATACCTAGACCCCATGCTGGCCTAAACTCTAAGGGCTTGTCTTGTGTGACTTGTGTGCCTTATCATGTCTGCCTTTGTGAATATTTGTGGTGTGCTTTATCATAACATCATGCCATCATAAACATTGCATGCATCCTGCATAAGGACTAACCATTTCAAAGACAAGAGGGTTTCACCTTTGCTCTGTTTTGTAGGACATCATGATGCCTATGCGAAGGAATACTATCCGGTTCAACTTTGTTCACCCACCTGAGTTACTTGAAGAGTTGGTTAGCAGAATTCCAAATACTACTTCCTTCATCCAGAGGCATGGTTCTCTTCTCAGTTTAGTCACAGCAAAGTGGGACCAACAACTGATGAGTGTCCTGACCCAGTTTTATGACCCTCTGTACCAGTGCTTCACCTTTCAAGACTTCCAGCTGGTCCCTACCCTGGAAGAGTTCTCTGATTTGCTTGGCATCCCTATCTTGGATCAGACTCCCTACACTGGTTGGGAAAAGACTCTTAGGTTTGAGGAGATTGCAGCAGCCCTTCCTTTGACCAACAAGGAAGTGATAGACAACTGGGTGACTAGAAGCGGAGTTAAGGGCTTCTTGGCTAAATTTCTGATTGGTAAAGCTATCAGTTTCTAGAATGACTTAGACTTCAGGGCGTACGAGGACATTCTGGCTCTCTTAATCTACGGACTAGTATTGTTTCCAAATCCTGATAACTTTGTCAATATCAATGCCATAAGGATCTTCATGTCTCGGAACCCTGTACCCACTCTCCTGGGTGATGTCCTGCAACAACTCTATGCTCGTACTGCCCGAAGACGAGGAACTCTGTGGTGTTGTACTCCTTTGTTGGTGAGGTGGTTTATTTTGCACCTCCCCAAGTTCGTGCTAAAGAATCAAGAAGGAAGAGGTTGGGCTCATAGGTTAATGTCTCTCACTGATAAGGACATCATTTGGACTCTCAGAGGTTTGGATGAGGTAGCTGTTATTGATCGTTGCGGAGAATATCCTAATGTTCCTTTGATTGGTACCCAAGGAGGGATCTCTTATAATCCATGTCTAGCTCTCCGTCAGTTTGGAAGAGCCAGAAGAGCAGGACCTCATGAGATGTTGGTGCCTCACCTCAGTTTTGAGTTTCAGGTGGATAGTGACGAGCTGCGTCGTAGATTCATCAAGGCTTGGGACAGAATCCACAAAGCTGACCCACAAGAGTTGGGACCAAAGACCTCTCTACCTATGGAAGCTTACTCCAAATGGGTCAGCATCCGTGCTCAGAAGTTAGGTATGCCATACGAAGCTGTCAGACCCATCATTCTTGAGTATCCTGATAAAGATGGGGTTCCCCCAACTGTTCTCCCTCCTCAGATACCTACTGATTATGAGACATTAAATAGGTCTTGGGCGCAACTGCGAGAAGAACGGGATTCTTATCGGGAAAAGTTCAACGAGCAGGAATTGAAGATCCAGAAGCTAACCAAAGCAGTTGGAGAATGAGCGAGCTCTGAATGACTACATCTGTACTGAGAAGAGGAGACCCTGGGATCAATGATAAGCTTTGGATGTTCTTTTTACAGTTTTATTTCCCTTTTTAGTATTTCCATTTTTTGTGTAACGCCTAAGGGTAATCTGTTGAACAATTTAAATTTCAAGGTTGAATCTAATGAAGTGTGTTCCTTTTTGTTTACAAAGTTGATTCCCGATTGTCTTTGAAAACATAAATCATATGCATTCCATTCATCATGTGCATAGAAGGTACTCTTCTTTTCAGGTTGCTTACTGTTCTTCGCTGTTTATTTCAGCATCATGAACCCTGAATCATCTACCGAGTAGTCTATCAAGGCCCTTCAGGCTCAAAACGCACAATTTCAGGAGCTGATCATGGGTCTGGCTCAAGGTCAAGAGGAGCTGAAGGCTCTGCTGGTTAAGAAGAAGAAGAAGAGAACTGTTCTATTCAACACGGGCCGGAGGTTTGGTAACACACTGCAGAATGAGGAAGCTGGTTCTTCTATAGGCAAAGACAGTCCCCAAGGGGGAAGGGCTCCAAGTCCGGTGGTCTCGAACAATGAGACTGATTTTATTGAGGAGCAGTATCCTCCAGCTGAAGACAGGTACAAGCAGTTGGAAGACCGTCTGAACGCCATGGAAATTCAACAAGTGCCTGGTTTGGATTTCGGAGACTTGGGTTTATCTTCTGGTGTGATCATCCCGCACAAGTTTAAAGCACCATCTTTCGCCAAGTATGACGGGGCGTCCTGCCCTAAGCTACATCTCAGATCTTATGTACGGAAGATTCAGCCGTATACAGTGGACAAGAACTTGTGGATCCACTTCTTCCAAGAGAGTCTTTCAGGGACTCATCTCGAATGGTTCTATCAGCTGGATGGGACCAAAGTTCGTAACTGGGAGGAGTTGGTTACTGCTTTTTACAAGTAGTATCAATATAATGCCGACCTCGCTCCTACACGTACCCAACTCCAGGGTATGTCGCTAGGATCGGGAGAAGGTTTTAAAGAGTATGCGCAGAAGTGGAGGGACCTGGCTGGCAGGGTGCAGCCTCCGTTAACCGACCGTGAACTGGTAGATATGTTCTTAGGGACCCTATCCGGGCCATTCTTCAATCACCTTATTGGCAATTCATCTGCAGGGTTCACAGACCTCATTCTGACTGGGGAAAGGATAGAGGCTGGCATGAAGTCAGGAAAAATTCAAAAAGGTGCGTCTTTAAGTTCTGAGAAGAAACCTTTCAAAAAGGAGGCCAGTGCTGTGTATGGGCCTAGAAGGCAAGATAAACCAGAGCGCCGCCAAGCTGTCAACGCGGTGGTAATTGCTAAGCCTGCTGCCGCTCCTCGGCAACTTAACCAACCTAGGGGTGAGAGACCCAGAAGAGAATACACTCGACTGAGTATGACCTTGTCACAAATCTTGCCGCAGCTGTTATCAACCAACTTGGTGACCGTCAGAGAGGCTCCGAAGGTTGTGAATACTACATCCCCCAAGTATAATCCAAATGCCCACTGTGCTTATCACTCCGATAGCCCGGGACATTCCACTGATGATTGATGGGCCTTGAGAAATAAGGTTCAGGACCTTATTGACGCGAAAGAGATACAATTTGAGGCGCCTGAGAGGCCAAATGTTGTGACTGCTCCTATGCCCCAGCATGGAGTAAATGCCATTGATGAAGACTTGTATGCCGTTTCTGTGAATGATGTTTCTACGCCTCTATTGACTGTCAAGAGGAACTTGCTGCTGGCCAGTTTATTTCTGGGTTGTAGCAAGGGTTGCCTTTTGTGTGCTGTTTCCCCTACCGGTTGTCCGCTGCTGAAATCAGGTATCCAAAGCCTGATGGATAGCAAGGAGATTTTGTTCAAGAAGACCGATGTTCCTTGTGTTCCCGCTGAAGAAGTATTTGTCGTTACAATTTTCAACAATCCAATCAAGGCTCCCCCGAGGAAGCCAGTTAAAATCATGTCTGTTGCACCCATTATTATTACTGTTCCGGGGCCTCTCCCCTATGAATCTGACAAGGCTGTCCCATGGCACTATGGGGCGGATGTGTATGTACTTGGAATAAAGCAAGAGTTCAACACCGGTACCAGTACCAGTAACATCGCTGGTCCATCTAAAGTTACCCGCAGTGGCAGGCTCTTCTCGCCTGACGTTGCTCCACCAGTTATCCGAAGACCTCTTATAATAACGCCTGCAAGTGCGCCTGTTTCCACTTCTGATCAAGTTGCTTCCCCTGCTGCCGAGTCATCTAATACTCGGGGTAAAGGGATTGATGATGAGCCTGCCCGGATGGAGGCACCAAAGTCTGTGAATGTTGAAGCCTCCCAGCAAGAGATGGAGGAAATTCTTAAGATAATCAAGAAGAGTGACTTCAATGTCGTTGAACAGCTGGGGCATACCCCCTCCAAGATCTCTATGCTCTCATTGCTGCTGTGCTCAGAGGCCCTTGCCAAGGCCCTGATTTCATTTCTGAAGACGGCCCATGTGCCACAAGAGACCTCTGCAGATCAATTCACTGACTGTGTGGCCAATTTGACAGCTGACAATGGTTTGGGTTTCTCGGATGCTGACCTTACCGCTAAGGGAAAGAACCACAATGATGCCCTGCATGTCTCTATAGAATGCAGGGGCACTACTCTTGCTCACGTGTTGGTGGACACCGGTTCTTCCCTGAATGTGTTGCCCAAGAAGGCCTTAGATAGGTTGGATTATGAGGGCCTGGAGTTGAAGCCTAGTAATATCATTGTCCAAGCCTTCGACGGTTCTAAGAGGATGGTTCATGGCGAGGTGGACATTCCTATTCGTGTGGGTTCCCAAGTGTTTGACTCAACGTTCTATGTGATGGACATCCGTCCATCTTATTCCTGTTTGCTGGGTCGACCTTGGATTCACAAAGCTGGGGCTGTGACCTCCACTCTACACCAGAAGCTCAAGTACCCCGTCAGAGGGAAGATTGTCACTGTGCAGGGGGAGGAAGAATACATGGTTAGTCATTTGAATTCCTTCCGGTATATTGAGATGGACGGGGAGTTTATTGAAACCCCCTTTCAACATTTTGAAGAGGTACCTCCAACATTGGCAGCAGCGGAAGCAGTAACTGAAGAGGGTTCTCCTTTAAAGATGGCCTCCTTAAAGGACGCCCGGGCTGTAATTGAGAAAGGTGAATGTGCTAACTGGGGCAGGCTCCCTGATTTCACTCCTAAAACTGACAAGTTTAGACTGGGTTTTACTGCAGAGGCTCAGAGGGTTGTGCACAAGGCAAGGACCGGAAGACCTCCCGTGCTCATCATCAATCCAGGAGTGAATGTTATTGGGGATGAAGACGAAGTGGAAGAATCAGAGTTCGATAGCTGGATCTACCCGACGACTGACGGTGGATTGAACAATTGGACCGCAAAAGATCATACACCTGTTACTTTTGTTACGCAGTAATGAATTCCTTTGTTTTTGTTATTTGTAATAAACAATAAACTGAAACTTTATGGCCCAGTGTCTTACCCGGGGCACCGTGGCTTCATTTGTGAGGGCTTATTAACTGTCATTTCCATATATCATGAATAAAGACCTTGGACGTTTTTTCGCATTTCAAATCTTGTGCTCCCGTTCTTTCTTTCTTTCTTTATATATTGCAAAACATCTATATTTACACACACTCACCTATACAAGTTTCAATCCACTCTGGATCTCACTGGTAACGACTCTGCTACTGCCAGTTATGACTTCGAAAATCTGATCAACTTAGCCGAAGACGAAGGTGAAGATGATTGCGAAGTTCCTGGCGAGCTTGCAAGACTGTTACTCCAGGAAGAGAGGGCAATTCAACCACATGAAGAGCCAGTGGAAACAATAAATCTGGGTACGGAGACAGATAGAAAGGAAGTCAAGATTGGTGCTAATCTGGAGCTCAGCGTAAAACAACGGTTGACTCAGATGTTACATGATTATGTGGAAATCTTCGCCTGGTCCTACGAAGACATGCCTGGGTTGGATACCGACATTGTGGTCCATCATTTGCCTACCAAGGAAGGCTGCCCTCCGGTTAAGCAAAAGGTCCGCCGTATGCGTCCAGAGATGTCCGAGAAGATCAAAGCTGAGGTTATGAAGCAATTCGATGCCGGTTTTCTTGCAGTGACTTCTTACCCTCAGTGGGTTGCCAACATGGTGCCGGTACCTAAGAAAGATGGTAAGGTCAGAATGTATGTTGATTACAGGGATCTGAACAGGGCGAGCCCCAAGGATGACTTCCCTCTACCTCACATCGACGTTCTGGTTGATAATACTGCTCAGCACAAGGTATTCTCCTTCATGGATGGTTTTTCAGGTTATAACCAAATCAAGATGGCTCCTGAAGATATGGAAAAGACTACCTTTGTTACTCAATGGGGCACCTTATGCTACAAGGTCATGTCGTTCGGGTTGAAAAATGTTGGGGCAACCTACCAACGTGCCATGGTTGCTTTATTTCATGACATGATCCATCATGAGATAGAAGTGTATGTCGACGATATGATTGCAAGGTCCCAAACTGAGGAGGAACACCTTGACCATCTGCAAAAGTTGTTTGACCGTCTGAAGTTGTACAAGCTAAGATTGAACCCGAACAAGTGCACATTCGGGGTAAGATCTGGAAAGTTGCTAGGCTTTGTTGTAAGTGATAAGGGTATTCAAGTGGACCCTGCCAAGGTTAAAGCCATTCAAGAGATGCCAGTTCCTAAGACAGAGAAAGAAGTCAGAGGCTTCCTAGGACGTCTGTTATACCCCAAAATTTGCCCTCCCATATTCCTCAAGAAATTGCCAAGCCAAGTCACAAAACTCCCCAAGGGTTGTGCAATGCAACAGTCTCCCATACAGTCAAATTAGGGTTTTGAGTCTGATCAAGAAAATGAAGTTTTCAAAGGCTCAATCAAGTCTCATATGCTTACAAACATGGTCAAGCATCCTCATATCAAGTTTCAAGGCATTCAGCTCAAAATTGCACAGTCAAAACCCTAAATTGCACTACAGTCAACTGTAGGGGCAAAATGGTCATTTGGCAGTCAAAAGTTCAAATTTTTGGTCAATACATCATTTTGAAGCCACAAACATCATTTGATCAATGCTTGATCATGATTCTCAAAATTTGGCTCAGAAATCATCAAAGATGCAAAAGTTGCTATATTTGGACAGTTGAAAAAGTCAACTGAAATTGACCAGGGCATAACTTTCACATGGATTATCAGAAAAATTCCATCCAAAGCTCATTTTGAAGATAAAGACATTTCCTACAACTCATCTTCATACTTCAAGTCCAAGAAATGCTCTCACAAAAAGTTATCAATTTCAACATTATAGGTCATTTTCAAAAGTCAACAAAAAGGGACTTTAAGTCAAAGGCCATAACTTGAGATTGGTAAATCAAAATGACATGGGACCAAAGGCATTGGTTAAAGGACTCAAAGACCTTTCCAAAATGTCAGAGAACATGTGAAAAGCTTAAAAATTGAGCAAGTTATGCCTTATAGAAGTTGGGAAATTTTTGGGAAATGGCAAAAGTCAACTATCCTTGAAAATCCAATTTTTGACAAAAGGGCCCCATTTTTTCCACTTGGTTCATCCTTGTCATGCCACACACGTGTCCCATGGTTAATTTCAAGACCAAATATTGATTTTTTTATTTTATTTAATTTTTGATGATTTAATTCATTTTAATTCTTTGAAAATTCAAATAAAATTTAAAAACCAATGGAATAGTGTCATGTGAACTTGGACAATTTCTATGTATCATGAACCAACTCAAGAAATCAGGCTAGGGTTCATTTGCATACTAGGTCTAGGTTTTGGCTAAAAAGGAGGAAAAATGGTTAAGAGTGAAAACCCTAAGACTAATTCCTTCATGAGCTTGAATTAAGGTGAGTTAGCAAGCCAATTCCATTCCATGATCATCACTGAGTCAAACCCTAGGCCTAACACATCATAAGAGGCGCCCAAACAAGCATTGGCATTTTGAAATTTTGACATAAAAAGACAAATCTGAAATCAAAGAGAGAGGATTTTTCAAGCCTTGATTCATATACCAATAGCTCCCTGAGGCACTCCTGAACGAATCTCAATCACTAACATCAACCAAAACACCCTGAAACGGTAGCTACAAGTCCAACTGTGAAGCAAAAAATTTCAAATCGCATAGCATAATTCAAGCATTTTCTTTCATTTTTATTTATGTATTCATGATCACAATAATGTTTCTGAACTAACCATGGTGTTTAATTTCACTTTTGTTGATCATACGAGATTCTACCATTTTCGAATATTAGGGTTACAGTTTTTTTAATTTAGGGCTTTCAAAAATAGGCAAAATCAGAGCTTCAGACTATGGCTGTTGAATCCAGTGCATTGAGACGGACCTAAACCACCATTCGCGAACAATTTATATAGCCTATATGGCTATTCGCTATTTTCCCATAGCATGCTTAAAGCAACGCGTTAAAACCGTTGCTGTTGTGTTTTATGTTTCAGGGTACACGAGGAAGAAGAAGTCGTGGCAGCCAATGATACGTGCGTTTGAAATTTGCACGCGTTTGACTATCATGCGTTGGTTTTAATTTTTGTTATTTATTAACCATTATATGTTAATTGAAACGCAAATGCTTCAGTGGTACAGCTGTTACGCTTGCATTGTCTAAGACCTGGGTTCGAGTCCCAGGTCTGAATAATTCTCATATTATTTTTCAACTTGAGTTCACATGCAGCGCTAACATTGATGCCTACCATACACTTCAACATCAGCTCATCCACGTGTCCCAAGAGGTCTATCAAAGGATCCAGAACAAAGGCATATGGTGGATGCCAGTCAACGTGCAGCACTCTATCCAGAAAGTCAATGAAATTCAAAGCTAATGGGCCAGAAATTCCAGGCCTGAACCTCACATTTGGGGTCTACACCCCCCCTGGTTTGACTTATTATTTTTCATTCTTTCTTTAATTTTTTCTTTTTATTTCTTTTCTTTTTATTTAATTAATTATTTTCACAAAAATATAAAAACATTCAAAAATCAGAAAAGGCCAAAAAAATATAATTTTTTTTATTTAATTATTTTCCAAATAAATTGTATGTAAATTATTTAGTTTAATTAGAGTACAATTTTAATCTCTTTTTAATAAAAATCCAAAAAACTAGAATTTAGGTTTAATGACTTTTATTTTCTTTTTTTATTTTTTCCCTTTTTTCAGAATAATAATGTTATTTATTTATTTTCATAAGTTAAAAAATGTACATAAATTAATTTAGAATTAGATTAGGTTAAAAGTTAAAATTTTCATAATAAACTTAAAAAATAATAGAACTAGGGTTTAATATTTAATTCAATTTCAATTAATTTTTCTTTTTTTCTTTAAAATCTAAAAAACACAAAAATACCATTTTTCATTTAATTTTAATTTTAGATAACTTAATTATTTTAATTCCTTTAAAGGGTTCAACGCCCTCGCATTTGAGTATTTTCTTTTTCGCACGTTTCATTTATTTCTTTTGTGAATAATTCTGTATATGCCCCAAAGCCATGTAATTTAAAATTCTCGCACTTTTATTTATCCGCTTTATTTATTTTCAGTCAAATCGGGTTCGGTTTTTTGGCGATGTGGACCCGCGCCAGTTGTAATAGTTTAGATTTATTTTTTTTCGCAACTTTTATAATTGTTAAACAAAAACATGAAAGAATGAATGCCCAAAAATAAAATCGAATCGTTAGATCACCAATGCATGACAAGACAAACAATAATTGAAACATGACACACGGACTGCACACACCACCCCTAGGGTACGCCTCACTGTTGCCTTTCGAAAGGTGGTCGTCGAGTAGAGGACGTCTTAGTAAGTCCTCATGATCCGGGAACCTGGCATGAGGGTAGCTTCTAAGGTGTCTTCCCATTGCTCCGGTGATCACCACGTCCCTAAAACTCGAATTGACCCGAACACCTCCAACGGTGGTGCTACCTACCTCTCAATGGTGGGATGGCACTACTTTAAAGGACATTTACACAGACGAATTCCTTAGGGTAGGTAGACGACTCATGGATACTTGCTCTCTTCAAAACAAAATCAAAACATACTTTTCACACCAACACCTTTTCAAAAAGCTTCCAAAACAAACTTTTCAAACACTCTGACGTACGAGTCGAACTGAAACTTTTCAAAGAATATTTTTGAAACCCACATTGAAAAGCAAGCAAACATTTTGAAAACACATTGAGCAAGTACCTAAGAGCCCATGGATAACCATGGATAGAAAGGGTGCTAACACCTTCCCTTTCTATAACCTACCTCCCGAACCGAGAGCAATCTCTTTAAAGGAATTTTTCTGTGCTTTTGTCCTTTCCATTTTGGAGAAAATAAAAGACGGTGGCGACTCTTGCTTACCGCGACATTTCGCGAACCAGCGTTAAACAGTCAGTTCCAGATCCACCGATCACAGAACTGGCGACTCTGCTGGGGATAAACTTAAAGTGAGGTGTACCTTAGGGCTAGTTCATAACAGTGTTTTCAATTGTTTTCCTTGTGTGCTTTAAAGTTGTGGGTTGCTTGGGAGTTCTATAGATCCTAACCCGGATCTGGGGGATACCTTCTTAGAAAGTAGCAACAAGGCTGTGGGGGAACTGTGCGGGGTATACCGACATGGTTGAAGCAGTCTGCTACGTTGATGTGGCACTTTGGTGTGTACCGGTAACCCTTGAGTTCAGTCAAGGAGAGTACGGGGCCTCCATGTGGTGTCATAAAGCATCAACAGACCTTAGGAACCTTAATTGAACCATCTTGGCCTCTTTAGGGTAGTGAGATAACTGACTTTGGTGCAGTCCGAGGTTGGTTGATACTCGATACTACACTCAATTGAGGGTTGCTTTCCTGGAATATTTCGGTCGCCAGTTCAGTGGCTAAATCGAAACGATGAACAATGAAAGCAATCCCGTGATATTGGGAACCTTAGAACCCGGTTACTTTGATTAGGACAGGTTGAACCCACCAACTTCAAGAGGGTACTACCCAGACCCCATGCTGGCCTTAAACCTTAAGGGCCTGTCTTGTGTGCCTTGTATGCCTTACATGTTTGTCTTTGTAAATATCTGTGTTTAATCATAGCATCATGACATCATCCAGCATCATATGCATTAACTAACCATTTCAGGGGTTCGAATTTTCATCTTTGTTCTTGTTTTGTAGGACATGGAAACTGCTCGTAGAAAGACAATTCCAATCAGTCTTGTAAGGATCCCTCCTCAGCTTAAGGAGCTTATATCCAGGATTCCCGAGAACTCTTCATTCAGTGAAAGGCATGGAAGCCTCATCAGCTTGGTCAAAACCAACATTGAGGAAGATATGATAAAGGTCTTGTTCCAATTCTTTGACCCTCTGCATCACTGTTTCACCTTCTTGGACTATCAGTTGGTACCTACATTGGAGGAGTTCTCCCGACTCCTGAAGATCCCTATCCTTGATCAGCTACCCTTCAACGGTACAGAAAAGGAACCTAAGCTTGAAGAGATTGCTAAAGCCTTGCACCTACAGTCATCTGACCTCAAGGGACATTGGGAAGTTAGAAGTGGTATTAAAGGGTTCTTAGCCAGGTTTCTGTTTGAAAAGGCCCATGAATGTTGGAACTCCCTTGACTTGCAAGCTTTTGAAAAGGTTGTGGCCCTCCTTGTTTATGGTTTGGTGTTGTTCCCTAACCCAGATCAGCTCATTGATATCAGTGCTGTCCAGATCTTTATGTCCAGGAATCCTATACCTATGTTGCTGGGGGACCTACTTCACTCATGTTACACTCGAACCATGAGAAAAAGAGGTGCCCTTATGTGTTGCACTCCTCTCCTGGGAAAGTGGTTTATTTCGCACCTTCCACAATCAGTCCTGAAGAACGAGCGGGGTTTGAGATGGTCACAACGGTTGATGACTCTTACACATGCAGATATACATTGGTGCCCTAGGTCCAGAGAAGATGTCACTATCATTGATCGTTGCGGGGAGTATCCTAATGTTCCTTTACTTGGAATCAGAGGGGGTATTACTTATAGTCCATGCCTGGCTTGGAGACAATTTGGTTATGCTCGGAGGGATGGTCCTCACGACATGTTGATTCCTGACATAGTTTTTGACTTCGACAACGATACTCAAGGACTTCGCCAGAGATTTATCAGAGCTTGGAGGACGCCTAGTAGGATAGACAGCAAGACACTGGGGCACAGGAACTCCATCCCTTTGGAGCCTTACCTCAAGTGGGTACGAGCCCGCTCTCAGAAGTTAGTAATGCCTTATCCTCACATGCTTCCAGTAATCAAAGAGCCTGCCTTGGAAGGAGAGGTGTCTCATGTTATTCAGCACCCTGATATGCCCACATCCTGGGAAGAGATGCAGAAGAGCTGGATCCAGCTTAAGGAAGAGCGGAATTCTCTTGAGACTAGTTTGCATGCCAGTGAAAAGAAAGTCTTGGAGCTCACTTGCCTGTTGCACGAGGAAAGGAATCTCAACACTTACATAGCTCCAAAGAAGATGCGCAACATATTTTGGATGTGATTTGATCTTTTTGTACTTTTGCCCATGAGGCTTTGATGTATTAAACAATGACTTTCTTAATAAAAACGTGTGTTCCTTTTGGTCTACAACAAATTTGAATTTTTGAACCCTTGAATGCATCGCATAAACACATATCATTCATCATGTGCATCATAGGTACTCTTCTTTTCAGGTTGTTTACCGTTCTTCGCTGTTTATTTCAGCATCATGAATCCTGAATCATCAACCGAGGCATCCATCAAGGCTCTTCAGGCGCAAAACGTCCAATTTCAGGCGCAGAATGCCCAATTTCAGGAGCTGATCAAGGGCTTGGCTCAGGGTCAACAAGAGTTGAAGACCATGCTTCTGAAGAAAACTAAGAAGAAGAGGAGGACTGTGCTATTTAACACTGGGCGCAGACTCGGGAACACTTTGGTTGAAGCTGAAAGGACTCCTCCATCTGTGACGGAAGGTAGTCACCAAGAAAGGGAGGTCGCTACTCCTGTGGGCTCTGATACTGAAACAGACTTCAACGACGAACAGTACCCTCCTGCTGAAGACCGGTACAAACAGCTGGAAGACAGATTAAAGGCTGTGGAAGTTCAACGGGTACCTGGATTGGATTTCGGAGACTTGGGGTTATCTACTGGAGTGGTGATCCCCCACAAGTTCAAAACACCTGCCTTCGTGAAGTATGATGGGGCTTCCTGTCCCAAGATGCACCTCCGTTCTTATGTAAGGAAGATCCAGCCTTACACAGCAGACAAGAACCTTTGGATCCACTTCTTCCAGGAGAGTCTTTCAGGGACTCACCTCGACTGGTTCTATCAGCTGGATGGAATCAGCATTCGTAACTGGGAGGATCTGGCCACTGCTTTTTACAAGCAGTATCAGTATAATGCCGACCTCGCTCCTACGCGTACCCAGCTCCAGGGTATGTCGCTAGGGTCGGGTGAAGGTTTTAAGGAGTATGCTCAGAAATGGAGAGACCTGGCTGGCAGGGTGCAGCCACCATTGACGGATCGGGAGCTGGTAGATATGTTCTTGGGGACCCTATCTGGTCCATTTTTCAACCATCTCATTGGTAATTCCTCTGCTGGGTTTACTGATCTGATCCTGACTGGTGAAAGGATCGAGGCCGGTATAAAATCGGGGAAGATACAGAAAGTTGCCTCCTCCAGTACTGAGAAGAAACCCTTAAAAAAGGAGGCTAGTGCTGTATATGGCTCCCGGAGAACAGAGCGACCTGAACACCGCCAATCTGTCAGTGCGGTAATGATTGCCAAACCTGCTGCCGCTCCTCGGCCAACTAATCCTCAAAAGTTTGAAAGACCCCGGAGAGAGTTTACCCGGCTAAGCATGACCTTGTCACAGATCCTGCCACAGTTGCTATCCACCAATTTGGTGACTGTCAAGGAGGCTCCAAAGTTTCCCAACACTGCATCTCCCAAGTTCAATCCAAATGCTCGCTGTGCTTACCATTCAGATAGCCCGGGGCACTCTACTGATGACTGTTGGGCACTAAGGAACAAGCTGCAGGACCTTATTGACGCCAAGGAGGTACAGTTTGAGGCATCTGACAAGCCTAATGTGGTGGCGGCTCCCCTACCTGCTCATGGAGTGAATGCTATTGGAGACGAAGACGAAGTGGATGATGCTGAGTTTGATAGCTGGATCTATCCGACAACCGACAGTGGGCCTAACAATTGGAGTGCAAAAGACAATCTCTCTGTTTCTATTATTCCTCAGTAATGAATTTCTTTGTTTTTTTGATTTGTAATAAACAATAATTTGAGACTATATGGCCCGGTGTCTTACCCGGGGCACCGTGGTTTTATTGGTGAGGGCTTTTGTTTGTCACTGTCATATATCATGAATAAAAGCATTGGACGTTTTTCACAATTCAAATTTTGCGCTCCTTTTCTTTCCTTTCTTTACATATTGCAAAACAGCTGTATTTACACACACACTCACTCGTACAGGTTTCAATCCACTCTGGATCTCACTGGTAACGACTCTGCTACTGCCAGTTATGATTTCGAAAATCCGATCAACTTAGCCGAAGACGAAGGTAAAGATGATTGTGAAGTGCCTGGTGAACTTGCAAGACTGTTACAACAGGAAGAGAGGGCAATTCAACCCCATGAAGAGCCAGTGGAAATAATAAACTTGGGTACTGAAGAAGACAAGAAAGAGGTGAAGATTGGTGCCAATCTAGAACTCAGCGTGAAGCAACGGTTGACTCAGATGCTGCATGACTATAAAGAAATCTTTGCCTGGTCCTACGAAGATATGCCCGGACTAGATACCAACATTGTGGTCCACCACTTACCAACTAAAGAGGATTGCCCTCCGGTTAAGCAAAAGGTCCGCCGTATGCGTCCAGAAATGTCTGAGAAGATTAAAGCCGAGGTGATGAAGCAGTTTGATGCCGGGTTTCTTGCAGTAACTTCTTACCCTCAGTGGGTTGCTAATGTGGTGCCGGTACCTAAGAAGGACGGCAAGGTCAGGATGTGTGTCGATTACAGGGATCTGAACAGGGCCAGTCCCAAGGATGACTTCCCTCTACCTCACATTGATGTCCTTGTTGATAATACGGCTCAGCATAAAGTGTTCTCTTTCATGGATGGTTTTTCAGGCTACAATCAGATCAAGATGGCTCCGGAAGACATGGAAAAGACTACGTTTGTTACTCAGTGGGGCACCTTCTGTTACAAAGTCATGCCTTTTGGACTAAAGAATGCTGGGGCAACCTACCAACGTGCCATGGTTGCTTTATTTCATGACATGATCCATCATGAGATAGAAGTGTATGTTGACGACATGATCGCTAGGTCCCAGACTGAGGAAGAACACCTTGATCATCTACAGAAACTGTTTGACCGTTTGAAACTGTACAAGCTGAGGTTGAACCCGAACAAGTGCACCTTCGGGGTAAGATCTGGAAAGTTGCTAGGCTTCGTGGTCAGTGATAAAGGTATTCAAGTGGACCCTGCTAAGGTCAAAGCCATTCAAGAGATGCCAGTTCCTAAGACAGAGAAGGAGGTCAGAGGCTTTCTAGGACGCCTGAATTACATCGCTCGGTTCATCTCTCATCTGACCGCTA
The DNA here is from genome assembly GCA_948472305.1 of Vicia faba. Lineage (NCBI taxonomy): Eukaryota > Viridiplantae > Streptophyta > Magnoliopsida > Fabales > Fabaceae > Vicia > Vicia faba. Next base: position 1,536,011,591 of record OX451737.1, read on the forward strand.
CCTGTGAACCAATCTTTAAGCTGCTGAAGAAAGATCAGGTAGTACGTTGGAATGATGAATGTCAGGCTGCTTTTGACAGAATCAAAGAATATCTCCAAGAACCACCCATCCTTATGCCACCAGTTGAAGGGAGACCTTTGATACTTTACCTGACAGTGCTTGATAATGCAATGGGGTGTGTGCTGGGGCAGCATGACGAGTCTGGCCGAAAAGAGCATGCCATTTATTACCTTAGCAAAAAGTTTACCGACTGTGAGACCCGATACTCACTGCTTGAGAAAACTTGCTGCGCTTTGGTATGGGCTGCTCGCCGGCTGAGACAGTATATGCTGACTCACACTACCTTGTTAATCTCAAAAATGGATCCTATAAAGTACATATTCGAAAAGCCTGCTCTGTCTGGGAGAATTGCAAGATGGCAGATGATCCTGACGGAATACGACATTCAGTACACGACCCAAAAAGCCATCAAGGGAAGTGTATTGGCAGACCACCTAGCACATCAAGCTGTGGATGACTACCAATCAATGAACTTCGAGTTTCCAGATGAAAGCATTATGATAGTAACTGACTGTGAAATACCTGGACCGGATGAAGGACCTGAACCAGGATCCCGATGGTCTATGCACTTTGACGGAGCCTCCAATGCTTTGGGAAATGGTATCGGCGCTATAATCGTATCTCCACAAGGTACTCATACTCCACTCACCGCCCGACTGTGTTTCAACTGTACCAACAATATGGCGGAGTATGAAGCGTGTATTATGGGTCTTCAAGCTGCGATTGACCTGAGGATCAAATTTCTAAGTGTCTTCGGAGATTCCGCTCTTGTGATCAATCAGATCAAAGGAGAGTGGGATACGAAACACCCAAACTTGATTCCTTACAGAGAATGTGTGTTGGCTCTGATCCCCCACTTCACAGAGATAACATTTGAGCACTTTCCTAGAGAAGAGAATCAGCTGGCGGACGCGTTAGCTACAATGTCTTCAATGTTCAAGGTTAAATGGGATAATGAAGCTCCCCGGATCACCATCTGGAAACTGGACGAGCCGGCATACTGTTGTGATCTCGAAACTGAATTGGTAACTGAGAAGCCCTGGTACCACGAAGTGAAGAGATATCTGGAAGCTCAGGAATACCCTGAAGGAGCATCTGTCAATGATAAGAAATTCCTGAGGAGGTTTGCAGCCAAGTTCTTTCTTAGCAACGGCATCTTGTACAAGCGAAACCAGGATTCAACCCTGCTGCGTTGTGTAGATAAGACTGAAGCAGATAGAATCATGGAAGAGCTACATGAAGGGACCTTTGGTACACACTCCAGTGGACATACCATGGCAAAGAAGATCCTACGGGCAGGATATTACTGGTCTACAATGGAAGCTGACTGTTACCAACATTCCAGGACATGCCACAAATGCCAGATTTATGCAGATAAAGTGCATGTTCCTCCGGTTCCCCTGAATGTTCTGACTGCGCCTTGGCCATTTGCAATGTGGGGCATAGACATGATCGGTGAGATTAAACCTACGGCATCTAATGGACATCGCTTCATCCTAGTGGCAATTGATTATTTTACGAAGTGGGTTGAGGCAGCATCCTATGCTACGGTAACCAAGACCGTCGTGGCACGGTTCATTCGGCACAATCTGATTTGTCGGTATGGTGTCCCTGAGCGGATTATTACAGATAACGGTACCAATCTGAACAATAAGATGATCGCTGAGCTCTGCGAACAGTTCAAGATACAGCACCACAATTCTTCTCCTTACAGACCGAAGATGAATGGGGCTGTAGAAGCAGCTAATAAAAACATCAAGAAGATCGTACAGAAGATGACAGTAACGTATAAAGATTGGCACGAGATGTTACCGTTCGCTCTACATGGGTATCGTACCTCAGCTAGGACGTCAACCGGGGCAACTCCTTTCTCCCTGGTTTATGGCATGGAGGCAGTCTTGCCAATCGAAGTACAAATTCCTTCTCTCCGGATAATGAAGGATGCAAAGCTGAATGAAGATGATTGGATCCAGACACGACTTGATCAGCTCAACCTTATTGACGAAAAGAGACTTGCTGCTATCTGTCATGGTCAGACGTATCAGAAGCGGATGATCAGGGCATTTAACAAAAAGGTCAGACCACAGGAATATCAAGTTGGGGATCTGGTGATCAAGCGAATCATCCTTCCTCAGAGTGATCCAAGGGGCAAATGGACCCCTACGTACGAAGGGCCATTTGTGGTTAAGCATGTGTTCTCAGGAGGAGCAATGATATTAACCAACATGGATGGTGACGACCTTCCTCACCCCGCCAATGCAGACATAGTTAAAAAATACTACGCATGAAAAAAGACCCGCTAGGCTGACATGTCTAGGCAAAAGTTAGGGCTTCCCGTCGAACCAAAAGGGTTCGGGCAAAATGAAGGGATGAAAATGAAAAATCTGTACACCCGGCAAGTCGAAAACCTGAAAAGGCGGCTTGGGCAAAAATGGGTATCCCGGTGGACTGAAAACCCGAAAGGGCGGTCCAGGCAAAATTAGGGATAAAAGCGTAATACTATGTCTCATGGGATCACTTCGCATCCAGAATCCAGTATCTACATCAAGTTCAGACGGCATCGATCAGTCAACTTCACCTTCAACCAAGGTCATCAAGTGATGAGACGCTCAGAGTTATAAAGGCGATAGCAGAGTTGAAACCCAGTGGATCATTCATACTTCACACAGCTGTTTATTTTCTTTTGTACAAAACTTGTATAAACTCTCTTATTCGGCGACGTTCCTCTTATCAGGACGTCAGCCTCTTGTACACAAAACGCCTATTCACAGGCTATTCAAAATCAATACAAATATACTTTTCAGCTAAACGTGCCAACTGTTTTTCTTTTTCTGTTTTGTTTTGCGAAGAACGTCCAAGGTTCAATTTGTGATATATGCATTGACAATAATTTGCTAGCTCATAAATATTTGCATACGAAACAAAGAATTAATTGCAGGTGACATTAGAAACAGGGGCAATAAAGAGTTGTCTGAGCAGTCTAATTGTTCTATCCTCTAAGGTACCAAGGTAGATTCAGCTAAAGAACCTAACCAGACATCTTAAATTCCCCAGAGAGTGAGACAGCAAGTCAGTGCATTCGTCCCCAAACAAAGTTAACAAGTCTCCAGGAAATTGGGTATCCTCCAGTAGATCCCAATATTCCCCAGTAGCATATATTCTTAACAAGCATTCCCGGCAGTCTTGGTCTAAAGATTGTTCCCCGGCGGCATACATCAACATTCAAAGGAATCACTTCCCCAGCATATCAAAACTTCCCCAGGAGAGTCCCGTCCAAGTTCCCCAGGAAAGATGGAATTCATCTCCCCAAGCAGTAAGCTTATCCCCAGTATATTCTGGAAGCTTATCCTCTCGCAGAACACGAATGCGTCGTCCGGCTTGATTTAAAGAGTTATTTCCTCAACAGGATATAACTGGGTTATCCTCAGCCAAAAGCCAAGGAAAGGTCGTCGTCAACGTAGTTCCTTCCTATCCCCAGCGAAGTCCATCAATACTTCCAACATAACAACGATATCCTCAGCAGGTTATCAACAACTCAGCAAGGCATCACTCTTCCCACAGAGTATTGCTTTCCAGCATGATCGCTAGAGTATCTTTTCTCCCCGCAGAATCTTCCATTCGCCAAGTTTATTCCGCAACGGAGTCATCTTCTCCTACCGGTATCCTTGCAGTTATCATCCCCAGCGGAAGCAAAATCTGTTCTTCGACATCAGCCCAGGATACGACTTCCCGGCACCCGTCAAGGATTTACTTTCCTAGACGAAAACATACATAAAACATCACATACATCATTATAGCATGCATAACGCACTGCATCATACAAATCTCATTTATGTTGAGAACATCATTGCTTGATCCATATCATGCATTGCATATGACTGACTTTTACCTTTCAAGAAAGATCCAGTTAAGTTCTCAAGCTACATTTCAAGACCTAGACCGGTTCAGTTAAATCGTCCCAAGATTTTCCTGATTGCTTATCCAGTCAAAGGCCTTCTCTGGTTCAGTTAAATCGTCCCAAGATTTTCCTGATGCTTATCCCTTTGAAGACATTTCAAGACCTAGACCGGTTCAGTTAAATCGTCCCAAGATTTTCCTGATTGCTTATCCAGTCAAAGGCCTTCTCTGGTTCAGTTAAATCGTCCCAAGATTTTCCTGATGCTTATCCCTTTGAAGACATTTCAAGACCTAGACCGGTTCAGTTAAATCGTCCCAAGATTTTCCTGATTGCTTATCCAGTCAAAGGCCTTCTCTGGTTCAGTTAAATCGTCCCAAGATTTTCCTGATGCTTATCCCTTTGAAGACATTTCAAGACCTAGACCGGTTCAGTTAAATCGTCCCAAGATTTTCCTGATTGCTTATCCAGTTGAAGACAGTTCAAGACCTAGACCGGTTCAGTTTAAATCGTCCTAAGATTTTCCTGATTCTTACCCAGTCAAAGGCCTCTCTGGTTCAGTCAGATCGACCCTAAGATCTCCCTGATTCTTATCCCAGTAGAAGACACCCCAGATTTTTTCTCAACGAGCGTTGTTGAAGATAAAGTCACCAAGATTTTTCTCAAAAAAAATCAGCTCCTGCAACGTGTCAGGTATTCATGTTTCTTTTGCAGGTATGCAGGTTCTCGCTAAGGAATCTCTTACGCAATCGAACATCCAGATGGCATCTATAAGCCCATTCCACCATCAGCACTAACATGTGAGCGCAAATTTCCGGGCACTCTAGTGTCCAATCATCTTTTACCCTCGGATTACGAAAGGCACGTCAGCCAATCTGCATCCTCAGGTCTAAGAAGATTGAACAGGGGCAACTGTTATACCCCAAAATTTGCCCTCCCATATTCCTCAAGAAATTGCCAAGCCAAGTCACAAAACTCCCCAAGGGTTGTGCAATGCAACAGTCTCCCATACAGTCAAATTAGGGTTTTGAGTCTGATCAAGAAAATGAAGTTTTCAAAGGCTCAATCAAGTCTCATATGCTTACAAACATGGTCAAGCATCCTCATATCAAGTTTCAAGGCATTCAGCTCAAAATTGCACAGTCAAAACCCTAAATTGCACTACAGTCAACTGTAGGGGCAAAATGGTCATTTGGCAGTCAAAAGTTCAAATTTTTGGTCAATACATCATTTTGAAGCCACAAACATCATTTGATCAATGCTTGATCATGATTCTCAAAATTTGGCTCAGAAATCATCAAAGATGCAAAAGTTGCTATATTTGGACAGTTGAAAAAGTCAACTGAAATTGACCAGGGCATAACTTTCACATGGATTATCAGAAAAATTCCATCCAAAGCTCATTTTGAAGAGAAAGACATTTCCTACAACTCATCTTCATACTTCAAGTCCAAGAAATGCTCTCACAAAAAGTTATCAATTTCAACATTATAGGTCATTTTCAAAAGTCAACAAAAAGGGACTTTAAGTCAAAGGCCATAACTTGAGATTGGTAAATCAAAATGACATGGGACCAAAGGCATTGGTTAAAGGACTCAAAGACCTTTCCAAAATGTCCAAGAACATGTGAAAAGCTTAAAAATTGAGCAAGTTATGCCTTATAGAAGTTGGGAAATTTTTGGGAAATGGCAAAAGTCAACTATCCTTGAAAATCCAATTTTTGACAAAAGGGCCCCATTTTTTCCACTTGGTTCATCCTTGTCATGCCACACACGTGTCCCATGGTTAATTTCAAGACCAAATATTGATTTTTTTATTTTATTTAATTTTTGATGATTTAATTCATTTTAATTCTTTGAAAATTCAAATAAAATTTAAAAACCAATGGAATAGTGTCATGTGAACTTGGACAATTTCTATGTATCATGAACCAACTCAAGAAATCAGGCTAGGGTTCATTTGCATACTAGGTCTAGGTTTTGGCTAAAAAGGAGGAAAAATGGTTAAGAGTGAAAACCCTAAGACTAATTCCTTCATGAGCTTGAATTAAGGTGAGTTAGCAAGCCAATTCCATTCCATGATCATCACTGAGTCAAACCCTAGGCCTAACACATCATAAGAGGCGCCCAAACAAGCATTGGCATTTTGAAATTTTGACATAAAAAGACAAATCTGAAATCAAAGAGAGAGGATTTTTCAAGCCTTGATTCATATACCAATAGCTCCCTGAGGCACTCCTGAACGAATCTCAATCACTAACATCAACCAAAACACCCTGAAACGGTAGCTACAAGTCCAACTGTGAAGCAAAAAATTTCAAATCGCATAGCATAATTCAAGCATTTTCTTTCATTTTTATTTATGTATTCATGATCACAATAATGTTTCTGAACTAACCATGGTGTTTAATTTCACTTTTGTTGATCATACGAGATTCTACCATTTTCGAATATTAGGGTTACAGTTTTTTTAATTTAGGGCTTTCAAAAATAGGCAAAATCAGAGCTTCAGACTATGGCTGTTGAATCCAGTGCATTGAGACGGACCTAAACCACCATTCGCGAACAATTTATATAGCCTATATGGCTATTCGCTATTTTCCCATAGCATGCTTAAAGCAACGCGTTAAAACCGTTGCTGTTGTGTTTTATGTTTCAGGGTACACGAGGAAGAAGAAGTCGTGGCAGCCAATGATACGTGCGTTTGAAATTTGCGCGCGTTTGACTATCATGCGTTGGTTTTAATTTTTGTTATTTATTAACCATTATATGTTAATTGAAACGCAAATGCTTCAGTGGTACAGCTGTTACGCTTGCATTGTCTAAGACCTGGGTTCGAGTCCCAGGTCTGAATAATTCTCATATTATTTTCAACTTGAGTTCACATGCAGCGCTAACATTGATGCCTACCATACACTTCAACATCAGCTCATCCACGTGTCCCAAGAGGTCTATCAAAGGATCCAGAACAAAGGCATATGGTGGATGCCAGTCAACGTGCAGCACTCTATCCAGAAAGTCAATGAAATTCAAAGCTAATGGGCCAGAAATTCCAGGCCTGAACCTCACATTTGGGGTCTACACCCCCCCTGGTTTGACTTATTATTTTTCATTCTTTCTTTAATTTTTTCTTTTTATTTCTTTTCTTTTTATTTAATTAATTATTTTCACAAAAATATAAAAACATTCAAAAATCAGAAAAGGCCAAAAAAATATAATTTTTTTTATTTAATTATTTTCCAAATAAATTGTATGTAAATTATTTAGTTTAATTAGAGTACAATTTTAATCTCTTTTTAATAAAAATCCAAAAAACTAGAATTTAGGTTTAATGACTTTTATTTTCTTTTTTTATTTTTTCCCTTTTTTCAGAATAATAATGTTATTTATTTATTTTCATAAGTTAAAAAATGTACATAAATTAATTTAGAATTAGATTAGGTTAAAAGTTAAAATTTTCATAATAAACTTAAAAAATAATAGAACTAGGGTTTAATATTTAATTCAATTTCAATTAATTTTTCTTTTTTTCTTTAAAATCTAAAAAACACAAAAATACCATTTTTCATTTAATTTTAATTTTAGATAACTTAATTATTTTAATTCCTTTAAAGGGTTCAACGCCCTCGCATTTGAGTATTTTCTTTTTCGCACGTTTCATTTATTTCTTTTGTGAATAATTCTGTATATGCCCCAAAGCCATGTAATTTAAAATTCTCGCACTTTTATTTATCCGCTTTATTTATTTTCAGTCAAATCGGGTTCGGTTTTTTGGCGATGTGGACCCGCGCCAGTTGTAATAGTTTAGATTTATTTTTTTTCGCAACTTTTATAATTGTTAAACAAAAACATGAAAGAATGAATGCCCAAAAATAAAATCGAATCGTTAGATCACCAATGCATGACAAGACAAACAATAATTGAAACATGACACACGGACTGCACACACCACCCCTAGGGTACGCCTCACTGTTGCCTTTCGAAAGGTGGTCGTCGAGTAGAGGACGTCTTAGTAAGTCCTCATGATCCGGGAACCTGGCATGAGGGTAGCTTCTAAGGTGTCTTCCCATTGCTCCGGTGATCACCACGTCCCTAAAACTCGAATTGACCCGAACACCTCCAACGGTGGTGCTACCTACCTCTCAATGGTGGGATGGCACTACTTTAAAGGACATTTACACAGACGAATTCCTTAGGGTAGGTAGACGACTCATGGATACTTGCTCTCTTCAAAACAAAATCAAAACATACTTTTCACACCAACACCTTTTCAAAAAGCTTCCAAAACAAACTTTTCAAACACTCTGACGTACGAGTCGAACTGAAACTTTTCAAAGAATATTTTTGAAACCCACATTGAAAAGCAAGCAAACATTTTGAAAACACATTGAGCAAGTACCTAAGAGCCCATGGATAACCATGGATAGAAAGGGTGCTAACACCTTCCCTTTCTATAACCTACCTCCCGAACCGAGAGCAATCTCTTTAAAGGAATTTTTCTGTGCTTTTGTCCTTTCCATTTTGGAGAAAATAAAAGACGGTGGCGACTCTTGCTTACCGCGACATTTCGCGAACCAGCGTTAAACAGTCAGTTCCAGATCCACCGATCACAACGTCTGAATTACATTGCTCGATTCATCTCACACCTAACTGCTACTTGTGAACCAATCTTCAAGCTGCTGAAGAAAGATCAGGTAGTACGTTGGAATGATGAATGTCAGGCCACTTTTGACAGAATCAAAGAGTATCTCCAAGAACCACCCATCCTTATGCCACCAGTTGAAGGGAGACCTCTGATACTATACTTGACAGTACTTAACAACTCAATGGGGTGTGTGCTGGGGAAGCATGACGAGTTTGGCCGAAAAGAGCATGCAATTTATTACCTTAGCAAAAAGTTTACCGACTGTGAGACCCGATACTCACTGCTCGAGAAAACTTGTTGCGCTTTGGTATGGGCTGCTCGCCGGCTGAGACAATATATGCTGACTCACACTACCTTGTTGATTTCGAAGATGGATCCAATAAAGTACATATTTGAAAAGCCTGCTCTGTCTGGGAGAATAGCAAGATGGCAAATGATCTTGACAGAATACGACATCCAGTACACGACTCAGAAAGCCATCAAAGGAAGTGTATTGGCAGACCACTTGGCACACCAGGCAGTAGACGATTATCAGTCGATAAATTTCGAGTTTCTGGACGAGAGCATCATGATTGTGACTGATTATGAAGTACCTGGACCGGATGAAGGACCCGAGGAAGGATCCCGATGGTCTATGCACTTTGACGGAGCCTCCAACGCTTTGGGTAACGGCATCGGCGCTGTAATCATATCCCCTCAAGGCACTCATACTCCACTCACTGCCCGGCTATGTTTCAACTGCACCAACAACATGGCGGAGTATAAGGCATGCATCATGGGTCTTTAAGCTGTGATCGACTTAAGGATCAAGTTTCTGAGTGTCTTCGGAGATTCCTCTCTCGTGATCAATCAGATCAAAGGCGAGTGGGATATGAAACATCCGAATCTTATTCCTTACAGAGAATGTGTGTTGACATTGATCCCCCATTTCATAGAGATAACTTTTGAACACTTTCCGAGAGAGGAGAATTAGCTGGCAGACGCGTTAGCTACGATGTCTTCCATGTTCAAAGTCAAATGGGACAATGAGGCTCCCCGGGTCATTATCTGGAAACTGGACGAACCGGCATACTGTTGTGATCTTGAGGCTGAGGTAGTGACTGAAAAACCTTGGTACCATGAGGTGAAGAGATACTTGGAAGCTCGGGAATACCCTGAAGGTGCGTCTGTCAACGACAAGAAGTTTCTGAGAAGGTTCGCAACAAAGTTCTTCCTCAGCAACGGCATCCTGTACAAGCGAAACCATGATTTGACCTTACTGCGTTGTGTGGATAAGACTGAAGCAGAAAGGATCATGGCAGAGCTACATGAAGGTACCTTCGGAACACATTCCAGTGGACACACCATGGCAAAGAAGATCCTTCGGGCAGGATATTACTGGTCCACCATGGAAGCCGACTGTTACCAACATTCTCGGACATGTCATAAATGCCAGATTTATGCAGATAAGGTGCATGTTCCTCCAGTCCCTCTGAATGTCTTGACTGCACCTTGGCCTTTTGCAATGTGGGGCATTGATATGATCGGTGAGATTAAACCTACAGCATCCAACGGGCATCTCTTCATCCTTGTAGCAATCGATTACTTTACAAAATGGGTTGAAGCAGCTTCTTACGCCACTGTAACCAAGAATGTTGTGGCACGGTTCATTCGGCACAACCTGATCTGTCGATACGGCGTCCCGGAAAGAATCATTACAGACAACGGTACCAATCTTAACAACAAGATTATCACTGAGCTCTGCGAGCAATTCAAGATACATCACCACAACTCTTCTCCTTACCGGCCGAAGATGAATGGGGCTGTAGAAGCAGCTAATAAGAATATCAAGAAGATTGTGCAGAAGATGACAGTGACTTATAAAGATTGGCATGAGATGTTACCGTTTGCTCTACATGGGTATCGTACCTCAGCAAGGACGTCAACCGGGGCAACTCCCTTTTCCTTGGTCTACGGCATGGAGGCAGTCTTACCGATTGAAGTGCAGATACCCTCCCTCCGGATAATGAAGGATGCAGATCTGAGCGAATATGACTGGATCCAGACTCGACTTGATCAATTAAATCTAATTGACGAAAAGAGACTCACTGCTATTTGTCATGGTCAGACGTACCAAAAACGGATGATCAGGGCATTTAACAAGAAAGTCAGACCACAAGAGTATCAAGTTGGGGATCTGGTAACCAAACGCATCATCCTTCCTCAGAGTGATCCCAGGGGCAAATGGACCCCCACATACGAAGGGCCATTTGTGGTTAAACATGTGTTCTCAGGAGGAGCCATGATTCTGACTACCATGGATGGTGACGACCTTCCTCACCCTGCCAATGCAGACATAGTAAAAAGATACTACGCATGATAAAATACCCGCTAGGTTGACATACCTAGGCAAAAATTAGGGCTTCCCGGCGAACCAAAAGGGTTCGGGCAAAATGAGGGATGAAATGAAAAAATCTGTACACCCGGCAAGTCGAAAACCTGAAAAGGCGGCTTGGGCAAAAATGGGTATCCCGGTGGACTGAAAACCCGAAAGGGCGGTCCAGGCAAAAGTTAGGGATAAAGCGTAATACTATGTCTCATTGATCACTCCACATCCAGAATCCGGTATCAACATCAAGTTCAAACGGCATCGATCAATCAGCTTCATCGTCAACTGAGCAGCAAAGTGATGAGACGCTCGAAGATATAAAGGCGATAGCAGAGTTGAAACCCAGTGGGATTATTCTTTTCACATAGCTGTTTTGTTTTCCCTTTTTACAAATTGTATAAATTCTTTTGTTCGGCGGAGTTCTCTTACTAGGACGTCAGCCTCTTGAACATAAACGCCTATTTACAGGCAAATTCAAAAATCAATATAAATTCACTTTTCAGCTAAAATTGCCAATTGTTTTTCCTTTCCTGTTTTGTTTTGCGAAGAACGTCCAATGTTCAAATTGTGATATATGCATTTGACACTAATTGCTAACTCATAAATATTTGCATACGAAACAAAGGATTAATTACAGGTAACATCAGAAACAGGGGCAATAATGAGTTGTCTAAGCGATCTAATTGCTCTGTCCACCAAGGTACCAAGGTAAGTTCAGCTGAAGAACATAACCAAGATATCTCAACTCCCCAGAGAGTGAGCTAGCAAGTCAATACACTCTCCCCAAGCAGAGTTATACTGTCAGCCTCAAGGAAGTTGGGTATTCCCAACAGATCTCAACATTCCTCAGCAAATTATACCGACATTCTTAACAAGCATCCCCGGCAGTCTTGATCTAAGATTGTTCCCCGGAGGTATACCAGACATTCAGTGGAGCCACTTCCCCAATATATCTCAAAATTTCTCCAGGAGAGTCCAGTCTGAGGATTTCCCCAGGAAAGTTGAATCATCTCCCCAGCAGGAAGCTTATCCCCAGTAGATTCTAGAAGTTTCCCCCCCTGCAGAGCACGAACGCGTCTCCCGGCTTTATTCAAAGGTTATTTCCCCACCAGGATATAACTGGGTTATCCTCAGCCAAAAGCCACGGAAAGATCGTCCTCGGCGAAGTCTTCTTATCCCCAGCGGAGTCTATTAAAACTTCCAACATAACAACGGTATCCCCAGCGGATTTATCATCCACATCTCAACAGAGTACCTCTCTTCCCACAGAGTATTGTTCCCCAGCAAGATCGCTAGAATAATTTTCCCCCACAGAGTAATCTCCAAGTTTATTCCCCAACGGAGTCATCTTCTCCTACCGGTATCCTTGCAGCCATCACTCCCCAGTGGAAACAAAGAATGCTATTCACATCAGCCCAGGATTTAACTTCCCGGCATCCGTCAAGGATTTATTTTCCTAAGACGAAAACATACATTCATAAACATCGCATCTTCATACACTATAGCATGCATATACGCATCATAAACATACAATCTCACTTATTTTGAGAATATCACGCATGTCATACATCATGACATTGCATGCAACTAACGTTTTGTCTTTTCAGGACAAAGGTTAATACCAAGATGATTACCATCAACGGTCGCAACTAAAGATTCGATTCCTTTATCTTGCCAGGGTGTATCTGTTGACGACTGATTCCAGACCCGATTCATGTATCTTGCCAGGGTGCGTCTGAAGAGTTTGAGGATCCGATTCCTGTATCTTGCCAGGGTGTATCTGTTGACGACTGATTCCAGACCCGATTCCTGTATCTTGCTAGGGTGCGTCTGAAGAGTTTGAGGATCTGATTCCTGTATCTTGCCAGGGTGTATCTGTTGACGACTAACATTACCAGACCCGATTCCTGTATCTTGCCAGGGTGCGTCTGAAGAGTTTAAGGATTCGATTCCTGTATCCTGCCAGGGTGTATCTGTTGACGACTAACATTACCAGACCCGATTCCTGTATCTTGCCAGGGTGCGTCTGAAGAGTTTGAGGATCCGATTCCTGTATCTTGCCAGGGTGTATCTGTTGACGACTAACATTACCAGACCCGATTCTTGTATCTCGCCAGGGTGCGTATGAAGAGTTTGAGGATCTGATTCCTGTATCTTGCCAGGGTGTATCTGTTGATGACTAACATTACCAGACCTGATTCCTGTATCTCGCCAGGGTGCGTCTGAAGTGTTTGAGGATCCGATTCCTGTATCTTGCCAGGGTGTATCTGTTGACGACTAACATTACCAGACCCGATTCCTGTATCTCGCCAGGGTGCGTCTGAAGAGTTTGAGGATCCGATTCCTGTATCTTGCTAGGGTGTATCCGTTGACGACTAACATTACCAGACTCGATTCATGTGTCCTGCCAGGGCACGTCTGAAGAGTTCGAAGATCCGATTCCTGTATCTCACCAGGGTGTATCTGTTGACGACTATATTCTCCGGACTCGATTCCTGTATCTCGCCAGGGCACGTCTGAAGAGTTTAAAGATTCGATTCCTGTAACCAGCCAGGGCACATCTACATAAAAAGTTTGAAGATCAACTCCTGTAACAGGCCAGGTGATTATCTTTCTTTTTCAGGTATGCAAGTTCTCGCTAAGGAAACTCTTACGCGATCGACACCCAGATGGCATCTATAAGCCCATCCACCTATCCATCACCTCTCAACATGGCATCTGTAAGCCCATCTTCCTATCCATCAGTCTCTAAATGGAATCTATAAGCCCATTCCCACCATCACACTGCTAACATGTGAGCGCAAATTTCTGGGCACTCTAGTGTTCAATCATCTTCTACCCTCGGATTACGAAAGGCACGCCAGCCAATCTACATCCTCAGGTCTAAGAAGAATGAACAGGGGCAACTGTTGTACCCCAAAATTTTCCCTCCCATATCCTTCAAAATCTGCCAAGATCAGTCTTCAGATGATTCAAAATCATTCAAAGGTTGCACAGTCCAATTGCCTCCTAACACAGTCAAAACTAGGGTTTTGGTCATGACAAAGAAGTTGAGGTTTCCAAGGGTCCAGATAAGTCCCACATGCCTATAAACATTGTCAAGCATCCATATGCCAAGTTTCAAGACTCACAGCATCAAATTGCACAGTCAAAAACCCTAAATGCTTCACAGTCAACTGTAGAGGCAAAATGGTCATTTGACAGTCAAAAGTCAAAAATTTTGGTCAACATCTTATTTTGAAGCCACAAACATCATTTGATCAATTCTTGATCATGATTCTCAAAGCATGGCTCAAAAAGTCTCAAGATGCAAAAGTTTCTATTTTTTGACAGTTGAAAAAGTCAACTGCAAATTGACCAGGGCATAACTTCCACATGGTTTATCAGAAAAATCCCATCCAAAGCTCATTTTGAAGAGAATGACATTTCCTACAACTCATCTTCACACTTCAAGTCCAAGAAATTCTCTCACAAAAAGTTATCAATTTCAACATTATAGGTCATTTTCAAAAGTCAACAAAAAGGCACTTTAAGTAAAAGACCATAACTTCATATTGGTAACTCAAACTGACATGGGACCAAAGACATTGGTTAGAGGACTTCAAGACCTTTCCAAAATGTCCAAGAACATGATCAAAGCTTAAAACTTGAGCAAGATATGCCTTGTGGAAGTTGGGAAATTTTTGGGAATTTTGAAAAGTCAACTTTGCTTCAAATGCCTCAAAATTGCTAATGGGCCTCAATTTCTTCCATGAATCATTACCCAAAGGCTATGCACGACCCATTAAGCTAAAAGGGAGTTATTTTCTTATTTTTAATTAATTAATTGAATTTTTAATCTTATTAATTCATTTAATTAAAATTAATTATGAGAAAATTACTAAATCATGTTTTTTAAATCCTCTTATGCAGCAAATATGTCCATTATGAGCTCAATATTTCGTGTGCCTTCTCAAGAGACAAAATCTTCCACAATTAGCAAGTTTCCATGGCAAAAAGATTTGAAAAAAGATATGGAAAATCAAATATTCAAAATCATAAATGGATGGATTTTGGGCTGGCTTTTTGACCTAATTCTACTCACATACATATGCAAGACTGAAACCTAATGCAAGGGACACAGAAGCTGCGCTAAACACCAAAGAACAAACTTGCAATTTTGGCCTAAAAACCATGAAACTGTTTTCATACCTAGAAGGCGTTTCAAAGCTTGAAAAGCATTCCAAAAGCTTTCTAAGACATCCGGGAAACGATTCCAATCAAAATCGGACCTCCATACTCAAAGAAGTGGTAGAACGACATCACCCTGTTCATAAAATTTTTCATATTCGTGTTTGAATTTACATGCATTTTTCATACGTTTTAAATGTTGATTTACGCTAACATGAACATTCTGAAGCTAATGGTACCATTAAATTGAAGAATGGCTGCCTAAATAGGAATTCACCATGGACGTCCTTTAGGGTTTCAGAAGCTTTGATTTAGGGGTTTTCACGTCTGGAAAAATTGGCCAACCAAACCTATTCCATTGAAATCAGGACATCCAGACGATATCATTCCACACCTCGCGCCTTTTTTATATTGATCTATGTGCTAATCGTTATTTTCACACATTGCAGTTAGTGGGGGTTTAAAACCCCCGCTATTCATTTTTATTTACAGGTAGATGGAGAAGATGAAGCTGGCGTGGCAAAGCATGACTTGATAGTTTAAATATTCGTGCGTGATTTTTGTGTTCTACCAATAGCGCTTGTTTTCTCTTATAATAATCACGTTCCATAATAATATCAAAAGCGCGCGTTGGCTCAGACGATTGGTTAGCTGGCTTGCAGGTACTGGGACCTGGGTTCGATTCCCAGGTCCCCTATTATATTTCATAATTTTGCCCATAACATGCTTCTGTGTAGCGCCTCTCCCAGGGTCCATCATGCAACCCTACGTCCAAGCCTACCAAGTGTCCCAGAGCCTCAATCTGATGGCCATCACGTGAATTCCACCGTGCACGCCAGTCAATGGATCTACACGCAAACGCTGGAAAGTCAAAAAAGGCCTGATTCAATGGGCCAAAATTCTCACAAAAAACCTCCCTTTGGGGTCTGAATACCCCCCATGGTTTGTTCAATTTTCAATTTTTATTTATTTTTCCTTTTATTCTTTTAATTGTTCTTTTAAATTAATTGCTTCCTTTAAATTGCACAAAATAATTTTTGCAATAATAAATACAGAAAAATACAAAAAATGCTTTATTGTTATTAACATTAATTTAATTCATTAATATTTTTTGTAAATAAATCGTTAATAATCAATTTAGTTTAATTTAGGGTTTTCAATTTTAATCTTTTCTTGAATAACTAAAACATGTAGAAATTAGGTTTTTAGCATTTTTATTCTTTTCTTAATAAATAATTTCTTCTTATTATTATTATTATTAATTATTAATTATTTTGTAAATACCCATGTAATTAATTAATTAGTGTAAATTAGGTTAAAACTTGAATATTTTTCTTAAATAATTAAAAATGACTTAGAACTAGGGTTTTATTTAACTTCTAATTTTCATTAATTTTCTTTATTTCATAAATACCAAAAACCATAAAAAATAATTTCCTTTCTTTATTAAATAATTAATTAATTTTTAATTTCATTTAATTTCTTTAAAGGGTCCAACGCCCTCGAATTCTCGATTCTAATTTCTTTTCGCACGTTTATTCTTATGTTTCCTTTTTCTAAATATTATGTAATTGCCCAAGCCTTGTAATAGTAATTAGGAAATTTATTTACTTTCTGCATTTTATTAAAAAAACGGGTCTTTGTTAATTTGGCGATGTATAGACCCGCGCCTTGTAATAGCGTAGGACTTTATTTTCCGTACTTTAATTTCCGCACCCCTTAACTGCTAAATTTTGCATGAAAGAATGAATGGCCCAAATAAAATCAAAGCGTAGATCACCATAATGCATGACAAGATAAAACATAACTGAAAACAATACACAAATTCACACACCACTCTTAGGGTACGCCTCACTGTTGCCTTGCCCCTCGAAACGTGGTTGTCGAGTATAGGACGTTTTAGTAAGTCCTTATGTCCATGAACATGGCATAAGGGTAGCTTCTAAGGTGTCCTACTGTTGCTCCGGTGACCACACTGTCCCTAAAAACGAATTGACCCGAACACCTCCAACGGTGGTGCTACCTACCTCTCAATGGTGGGATGGCGCTACCTTAAGGACATTTACACAGCCTAATTCCTTAGGGTGGGTGGATGAATCGTAGATACTTACTCTAATTCAAAACAAATCAAAACTTCTTTTCACACCGACACTTTCAAAAAAGCTTTCCAAACAATTTTTCAAACACTCTTGAGGACTGATACAAGAGTCGATCTGAAACTTTAAATGAAACTTTTTTCAAACCCACTCACACTTTGAAAAGAAAACACTTTTGAAAACACAATGAGTAAGTATCTAAGAGCCCATGGATAACCATGGATGGAAAGGGTGCTAACACCTTCCCTTTCTATAAATCTACCTCCCGAACCGAGAAACTATCTCATAAGGAATTTTGTTGTGCTTTTGTCCTTTCCAGGTTGGAGAATATAAAAGACGGTGGCGACTCTTGCTTACCGCGACATACGCGATCCAGCTTTAAACAGTCAGTTCTATTTCCACCGATCATAGGGAGAAAGATGTGTGGTACTTTATGCTTGTATTTTCTGTGTCTTAAGTTTTTTAAGGTACTCTCCAAACAAGATGAAGAAACGCATAGGATCCTAACCCTCTCCTACATAGGGGGAGTTTTTCATCTTAGGGGGAGAAGCTCTTCTGGAAAGTACATCGCATAAAGCAAGATTTTTTGTCATCATCAAAAAGGGGGAGAATGTAAAATCAAGCTTCACAAAATGAGCTTTTGCTTTGATGAAGACAAACCATGGCTAACAAAGAAGGCAGAGACTTTTTGATCAAGCTCAAAGCATCAAAGGATAATATCTTCATTCAAAGCTCTCAACAACTTTAAAGGTATAATAATATTATCTACTTTGATCTTAAGATATAGATGCTCAAAAATAAAAAAGAAATGTTTAAAAAATCATTACTCAAGTTTTTCAAAGTCAAAACTTCATTTTTCTCTTGCATGCAATCGATTTACATTTTAGTGCAATCGATTGCATACTTAAACTTTCAGATCTTTTGCTTCTGTTTCTCTGTGCAATCGATTTACATTGCTTGTGCAATCGATTGCATACTTAATTTTTCAAAATGTTTACTTCTGTTTCTTAGTGCAATCGATTTACATTGCTAGTGCAATCGATTGCACTCACTTACTTTTTGCTACTGACTTTGCATGCAATCGATTTGCATTGATAGTGAAATCGATTGCACTCCTAAATTTTTTGAAAAAATAGTTGTTGAAACCTTGTGCAATAGATTTACACAAAGGGTGCAATCGATTGCATACTGCACGATTTTGAAAAATAGCACCTTTGGACATGCCTGTTCATCATGCCTTTTCATTGAAACTTTTCACTCAAACTTTGCATTTGTTCATGATACATTTTCAGAACTTCATGTTGTTTCAAAAGGGTGTTATGAACATATAAATATTCAATTTCAAAATCTATTTCAACACCTCTTCCATAAATATTTTCTGAAATTTCAAAATACAAACTCAAGCATTCCTTCACTTTCATGCATAAGTTTTCTGCACATTTTCATACATTAACAAACAGAAAACTTTGAGCAAATATATCTTGAGTCATTGTACAATAATATTATTAGAAGAGAAGATCATAAATTGTTAAATCACTCTAAGTGATCAATATTACTCTACTCACTCAAACTCAAAAATTGATATTTACTTACTTATTTTTCCATGATTGTTGGAAATAAGTTTAAGTGTTTTTGAAATCTTGTCTTTCCAAAGTTGTTGGATACAAGTGTAGTCACATTGAGAGGATTGTCCTCATAGATAACTTAGTGAAAATCCAAGAGGATTGTTCTTGGTCCAAGAGGATTGTTCTTGGTTGTTTGGTAGTTCTTGTTTAAGTTTGCCACAATAAGGAAATCTCTTTCATGTTGAAAAGGGACTGGAGTACTCTCGGACTGTAAGGGGAACCAGGATATATCGCCCGTGTCTCTTTATTTTTATGCATTTTTAAGCTTTCCTAAACTCACTTTTAACCATAAAAGTAAGAACCATCATCACTAAAAACCAGAATTTTTAAAGTACCTAATTCACCCCCCCCCCCCCCCCTCTTAGGCACACTTCATACTTACAATACTTTTTGAGTAGGTAGATTTCTCGTAGTTGCTTGCTCACAAACAAAACCATTTACACCTCACACTTTCAAAACATTTGTCAAAACAAACATTTTATATACATTCCCGATGATACGAGAATCATTACAAAATTTCTTTACATTGGCGTTTTCAAACATCTTTCAAACATTCCTTTTCAAAAAATGTTTTCAAAACCAACACTTTGTATACATTCTCAACAATGCGAGAATCATTGCAAAGTTTTCCAAACAAAGGCGCTTTCAAAACATTTTCAAACTTACACAAACAAAAAGCATTTCAATGTGATCAAGCAATTAAGAGCCTGTAGATAACTATAGATGAAAAGGGTGCTAATACCTTCCCTTTTCATAACTTACCCCTCAAACTCAAGAAAATTCTCAAAAGGTCTTTCCTTTTCTTTTCACCCTTTCCTTTATTGGATAAAAGAAAAGTTGGCTACAACTCTTGCTATCCGCAACAATTGTGATAAAACGCAAAACACCCAAGTCAGTTCTCCCATCGTATCATAGAACTGATGACTCTGTTGGGGAGTGGACAATCTAAAAGTGGGGTTACCTTAAGAGCTAGATCACCTTTATTACTTTACTTTCTTGATTTATTTGTTTTACATTTTTAGGTAATGCTTTGGTTTGTTACTTGTAAAGATCCTATACCCGAATCTGGGGCATATTAGGTAAGTAGAAATAGATCGTGGGGACTATGCGGCGTATATCGACATGGTTGAAGTGATGGCTACGTTAGTGTGACACATTTGTTGGTACCATTGTCCCTTGTGTTGAATCAAGGAGAATACGGGGCCTCTGTGTGGTGTCATGAAGCACTAACTGACCGTAGAATCTTAGTTGAACAACTTGGCCATTAGAAAGTAGTGAGATAGCCGGCTTTGGTGCAATACTGGAGTTAGTTGATAATCGATACTACACTCATTGAGGTTGGACTTTCGGGATATTTTGGCTGCAATAAAAGATTGATTGTGCTGAAATAATGCCCGATGAAGAAAGATCAATAATGTTGAGATTCCTTAGAACCCGGTTAATTTTGTTAGGACAGGTTAAACCAACTAAACTTCAAGAGGGTACTTACCTATAAACCCCATGCAAACTTAAACCTAAGGACTTGTGTATTTTGTTTGTATATGATTATTTGTTCATGACATCATACCATATCATTTTCACTGACCATTTCAAGGATCTCAAAGGTCCTATGATGTAGGGTTATATTGAACCAGACGTATATCAAGGGTAAAGAGGATTTAATTTCCTCTAAACAAATGTTGTCAAAGACCAAAGCATAATAACTTAAATTAAAGGCTAGGACCCACTTGACATGGTGAGCTTGATGCTCACAGAAGTACATTCAATCATACGAAGTTCTTCAATCAAAGCTGCCATTAAAATTCAACTTCTAACATTTTCTTGTGTTTACCCCCACGAGATTCTTGAAAAAACATTGCATCCACATAACATGCATCATGTCATAAGATTTTCCGATGCA
This sequence comes from Vicia faba, assembly GCA_948472305.1. Classification (NCBI taxonomy): domain Eukaryota; kingdom Viridiplantae; phylum Streptophyta; class Magnoliopsida; order Fabales; family Fabaceae; genus Vicia; species Vicia faba. The sequence goes on from OX451737.1 coordinate 1,536,032,349, forward strand.
GGTTTTCTCATCTTTTTACTGTTTATTTCAGTATAAGATATCTCTAGAGCAAACCATCAAAGATCTGCAAACTCAACACGCACAGTTTCAAGAGACTCTCATGAACCTAGCCAAAGGTCAACAAGAGATGATGTATCTTCTCATCATAAAGAAGAAGACCAAGAAACGGGTTGTTATCAACATGGGAAGGAAGTTCAAAGGCCCTGCCCGACTGGCTCAAGATGAAGATGTCTCCTCCGAGGAAGACGATAATTAAGACGAGGATGTTAGAAGCACCATGGTTAGGGGTGGAAATAACCAGATTTCTGAGGACGAAGACTACTCCGAAGAGTAGTACCCACTGGCGGATGAAAAATACAAACAACTGGAAGACCAACTTAAGGCTATAGAGATCCAAGTAGTGTCTGGTTTGGAATTTGGAGACTTAGGTTTGGTCCCTCGGGTGGTCATTCCTCACAAATTCAAGGTTCTTATTTTCTCCAAATATGATGGAGTATCTTGTCCAAAACTCCATTTAAGGTCATATGTCCGCAAGATTCAACCCCACACTGCTGACCAGAAGTTATGGGTCCATTTCTTCCAAGAAAGTCTGGCTGGTACTCAACTTGAATGGTTCTACCAACTGGAAGGAACCAATATTCACACCTTGGAAGATTTGGCTGCTGCTTTCTACAAGCAGTACCAATACAATGCTGACTTAGCACCAACTCGTGTGCAATTACAAAACATGTCTATGAGTTCAATGAAGGTTTCAAAGAGTATGCCCAGAAATGAAGAGGCCTAGCTGGAAGGGTTCAACCCCCCTTTTACCGATAGAGAATTAGTGGACATGTTCATGGGAACCTTGACTGGTTCATTCTTTAATTTGCTGATTGGGATTTCTTCGTCAGGGGTTACTGAGTTGTTTTTGACTGGAGAGAAAGTTGAAAGTGGAATCAAAAGCGGAAAGATCCCCATGGTCTCAAACTCCAATGCTGTAAAGAACCCATTTGATGGTAAGAAAGAAACTAATGTTGTTTACGGACAAAGGAGCCGTATCAAGAGTGGTCGTCATCAATCAGTAGGAGTTGTGTTGATTTCAAACTCGACCCCAATTCAACGACCACAACAATCAAACAATCAACAAAGTCTTGATGCCTCGAAGAGACAGTTTACCAAAATCAACATGATGTTGTCTCAAGCATTGCAACACATGTTGAGGATAAATTTGGTTACGTTGATAGAACCTCATCCAAACCCCAAAACTTCTTCTCCTAACTATAATCTTGATGCAAGGTGTGCCTATCATTCTGGTAGTCCTGGACATGATACTAATGATTGTTGGGCACTTAAATACAAGATTCAAAACATGATTGACGCCAAGGAGATTGAATTAGATCCTTCTGAGACTCCCAGCGTGATCACTGCTCCCATGTCGAATCATAATTAGGATCGGGTTAATGTTGTAGAAGATGTCGATAGCTGCAACGACCTGAATAACTGGATTTCCTCTACTGCCAACGACGAAAGCTTCTTCATTCGGATTTTTATTTGTAATTTCTTTGTTTGTTCAAAAAATTACTGTCATGTCAAACTTTGGTTTTCCCATTAATGCATTGCAAATATTTGTCTTGAATTAATTCGTTTTCATTATATTTAAACTGCTTTCTTACTTCATTTCGTGATATTCAAATCTTGATTAAAATCATTAAGCCTTTAGAGGGAGGATGATGAAAAAATACTGTAATCTCTACAATATTCTTTTGAACAGGCCTTGCTAACGATGTACAAGCGTTATTTCAAATCCTAAACAGTGGAGTTATAAGGAAGATAATCCCTAGTCAGCCCCTTTGAGCCTAAGAAGTTGGAGTTTTCTTTTTCGTATAAATTGAAACCTTTAATCATAACCTGGGGCAGGGTAGTTTCTCAATTAATTCAAATTTGTATTCTGTCACAAGTTTCTACTTCGTACGCAGTGAAATGAATTGGAGACGTCCTTCAAAATCAAAAGACGTTGATGGTTCCCCGTAAAACAGGCAGTCATTATCTTTCAAAAAAAGAACCCGCTAAGTCAAAACCTATGAAGGAGACTTAAGAAAAACTGGGGCATCCCTCTGCCTGTAATCACTGTTGTACCCCAAAATTTGCCCTCCCATATTTCTCAAGGCATGACAAGAGTGATCTCCAAGTTGTTCAACATTGCTCAAGAGTTGGACAGTCAAATCACCTCTTAAGGCAGTCAATCCAAAACTAGGGTTTTGTGTTGCATCAAGGTCCTTAAATAAAAATGACCTAAAGTACTCCTCAATGTCCTAATATTTTCTTAAGTTCATCCATGTCAAATTTCAAGCCTTGCAGAGGAAGTTTGGTCAGTCAATTGCTCAAGATGTCCAAAAATCGACTATGCTAGGGCAAAAGTCAACTGTGTCCCAAATACAGTCAAACCTCAAGATTTTTGTCAACATTCTCATTTTGAAGGATAATTCATCATTTTATCAAGGGTTGATCATGATTCATCAAGGATTGCTCAAGATTCATCAAAATTCAAAAGTTGCTAAATTAGGGTTTTGTAGGAAAAGTCAACTCAACTTTGACCAAGCATAACTTTCTCATACTTTATGATAAATGACCCATCCAAATCTCATTTTTAAGAGGATGCAATTTCCTACAATCCATATTCACACCCCAAGATCAATAAATGCACTCACAAAAAGTTACAAATTTGGACATTATAGGTCATTTTTGAAAGTCAACAAAAACACCTTTCTTTCCAAAGCTTATAACTTGAGCATGGAATATCAAAATGAGATGAGACAAAAAAGGTTGATTATAGGACATCTCAAGGTTTCTAAAAAGTCAAAGAACACTCCCAAAAGTTCAAAATTGAAGAAGTTATGCATTGTTGAAGTTGGGAATTTTTCCAAAATTGCCAAAAGTCAACTATCCTCAAAACTCCAATTTTTGACAAAAGGGCCCACTTTTTTCCACTTGATTTGGTATTATCACACCACACACGTGTCCCATCTTAAATTTCATGGACATTCATTTATTTTTCTATTTTATTTAATTTTTATTGATTTAATTCATTTTAAATCAATATTAAATCAAATAAAATCTAAAAATTGATGTAATAAGATTCTTGTGGTCATTACATCTTGCAAATATCATGTGACACTCAATCAAACTCGTGCCAAGTCAAAACATGCACAAAACCTCAGATTTGATGCAAATATGGAAACTTGATAATGGTGATCAAAATCAAATCTCCAATATTCAATTCCTATGGATTCAAGCCCAAGTGATTAACCTAATTCATTCCCTTATGTACACACAAGCCATAGAGATCAAAGACACGACCCAAGCATTGCAGAAACGGCCATACAAAGTTTGGAAAAAGTGTGAAAAAGTGGAAGATCAAAATCAATATTAGAGCTCGATTCAAAGCAAAAGCTGGACACGGATCTCTTGTTGGCAATCCCCTGAAGCGATACCAATCAAAACCAAGTCTTCTCATCGCCTGAAACTCATTGTAAGTGTCCACGAACCAAGTTCTGAACATGAAATCCAACCCTTTGATTCTTGCGTCTTTTTGCCCAAATAATTGCATATTCATGCTTTGTGTTGCATTCTGAAACTTTTGGCATAACTGAATTTTATTTTCTTAGCTTGTAACGCCATGCCCAGTTCTAGGGTTCGTGCATCTTGTTTTTTGGGTTTTTTAGTTGTAGGGAAAATCAAAGCCAATACTTGACATGGGTGAAACCAGGAGGAAGAGACGAACATATTGGTGCTCTTAGATTTCGTTTCCATGGCCTAGGGTGAATTTTGGAAGCAAGCTACGAATTTTCCTGCGGATAAAAATCCGCAGGTAAATAACCAGGGACTTTGTGAAGAAGACGACCACGCGTCTTCTCCTTACTGGGCCATTCAAAACTCGCGCCATATTTTTTTTATTTTTTAGGCATAGTGTTATGTTTTCCATATATTATTTGTTATGTATTTTGTTAACAACTATGAAGCGTTGGTGGAGTGGTTGGAGCGCTGGAATTTGAGCATTGGGACCTGGGTTCGAATCCCAGGTCCCCCAATATTTGTTGCAATTTTGTTTCAGGTTATTCCATGTAGCACCCAAAACGTGGACTATCATATGCTTCCAGATCTCAAATGCCAAGTGGCCCACAAGGCAAATCCAATGGCCTAGGTTGAAGGACCACCATGGTCTCAAGTCAAAGACACGCATTGGATTCCAAAAGTCAAGCAGGCTGAACGCATTTGGGGCCTGGAAATTGCTGATTCCACCATCAAATTAAGCCCACACCCCCTGGGTTATTTCTTTTTCCCTTCATATTTTCATTTATTTATTTTGTTCTAATTATTTATTTTATTGTTAATTAATTAACCAATTAACATTTTTTTTCATAAAAACAAAAAACCCAAAAAATAATATTTTTATTAATATCACTTTTTCATTATTTTTGTAAATAAACTTTAACCAATTAATTTAGTTTTTAATTAGGTATAATTTTAACATATTTTGCAATAAATTAAAATCAATTTAGAATATTAGGTTTTTTAATAATTTTAATCATATTATTTTATTTCCTTAAATATAAAAATACAAAAATATCTCTTTTTATTAATTAATTAATAATTAGTTTAGATTTAATTTCATTTAATTCAAAAATAACAAAAATATGCTTTCTTTAATAAAAAAAGGGTCAAAACCCTAAAAACACTCCGATTTAATTTTCTCGCACGCGTATTATTTTTTATCCATATTTCAATAATGTAATTGCTTCGGGAATGTAATAGTTTTTAAATTAGGATTTTATTTATTTATCGCTTTTATTTACTTTTCGCAATTTAATTTTAAAGGGTTTGTCTTTGGCGATGTAAATACCCGACGCCTTGTAATAGCTTAGATTAATTTCCCGCAATTTAATTTCCGCACAATATTAACTGTTAGATGTTTGATAACTAGGCAATGCATGACAAGATCAATCTTTAACCTAAAATCAACGTAGCTCACCATTAACATGTACAGATAAAAATTAACCGAAATAACACACTCGCACATGCCACTCTTAGGGTACACCTCACTTGGTTGCCTCGAACGTGGTCATTGAGTATAGGAAGTTTTAGAGGTCGCCCTCTTGTCCCAAGATCATAGTTGCCTCGAAACGGTTTCCTCGGATAAAATGATCTAAGACATTAGGGTTACCGCTAAGGCGTCCTAACATTGCTTTAGTGACCACACGTCCCTTAATCGAATTGACCCGAAAACTTCAACGACGATGCTACCTACTCCTCAATAGTGGGATAGCATTGTATAAAGGACACTTGTATAGATTGATCCCTTTTTGAGTAGGTAGATGGTTCTTAAGTACTTTCTCCTTTTAAAACAAAACAAAACTTTTCACACTTACACTCCTTTCAAAACAAAAACTCTTTTCAAACCCACAAACACAAAGAAAAGCAAACTTTTGAAAACACAATGAGCAAGTACCTAAGAGCACGGGGATAACCATGGATAGAAAGGGTGCTAACACCTTCCCTTTCTATAATCTACCTCCCGAACCCGAGAAATATCTCAAAAAGGAATTTTTCTGTGCTTTTGTCCTTTCCTTGTTGGATAAAATAAAAGACGGTGGCGAATCTTGCTTACCGCGACATTTTGCGAAAACAAATGCAAACGCGAACCAGCATTCCAAAATAGTCAGTTCTCATTCCCACCGATCACAGAACTGGCGACTCTGCTGGGGAATTATAATAAGTGAGTTGTACCTTAGGATTAGATCACTGTTGTTTTCAATTGTTTGCTTTGTATGATTTATCTTTGTGGGCTTGTATCGGAGTTTCTATAGATCCTAACTCGGATCTGGGGGATACCCTTTAGGTAAGTAGCAATAAACTGTGAGGGATTTGTACGGCGTAGACCGATACGGATGAAGCAGTATCTACATTGGTGTGGCACTTTAGTCTGTACCGATATCCCTTGTGTTGGAACGAGGAGAATATGGGTCTTCTAAGGGGTCATTAAGCACCAACTGACCTTAGAACCTTAAATTGACCAACTTGGCCATAGAACAGTAACAGTATGCTACACTCATTGAGACTAAACTCTCGCGATGATTCCGGCTGCAAGAAAAGGTTGCTAAACTGGAATTATGACCGATTGAGGGTAGTCAGTGATATTGAGATCCTCTAGAACCCGGTTACTATTTTTAGGACAGGTTTAAACCAACTGAACTGAAAGAGGGTAGTACCTAAGCTCCATGCCAACCTGAAATCTAAGGGCTCTCAGTGTGACTTGTGTGCCTTTACCATGTTTGCTTTTTGTGGATACTTGTGGTGTGCCTTTATCATGACATCATGACATCATAGCATTGCATACATCTTGCATAAGGACTAACCTATTTCAAAGACATGAGGGTTTCATCTTTGCTCTGTTTTGTAGGTCATCATGATGCCCATGCGTAAGAATACTATCCGGATCAACTTTGTCCAAGTACCTACCCTGCTTAAAGACTTGGTTGTCAGGATGCCAGACACTACTTCCTTCATCAGGAGGCATGGCTCTCTTCTCAGTTTGGTCACCTCCAAATTGGACGAACAAATGATGAGTGTCCTGGTCCAGTTTTATGATCCACTGTACCATTGCTTCACTTTTCAAGACTAACAGCTGGTTCCTACCCTAGAAGAGTTCTCTGAGCTGCTTGGTATCTCTGTTCTGGAACAGACCCCGTTTACTGGTTGGGAAAAGACTCTTAGGCCTGAAGAGATTGTTGCAGCCCTTCACTTGACCAAAGAGGAGGTAATGGCTAATTGGGAGACTAGAAGTGGAGCTAAGGGTTTTCTGACTAAGTTCTTGGTGAGCAAGGCTAACTACTTCTGGGATAGCCTAGACTTTAAGGCCTTTGAGGACATTTTGGCTCTTCTGATTTATGGTCTGGTATTGTTTCCGAATCCTTACACTTTTGTTGATATTAATGCCATAAAGATCTTCATTTCTCAGAACCTGGTACCCACTCTCTTGGGTGACATCCTTCATCAGCTCTATGCTCGTACTGCCCGAAAGTGGGGAACCTTGATGTGTTGTGCTCCTTTATTGTCGAGGTTGTTTATTTCTCACCTTCCCAAGTCAGTGCTAAAGAATAAAGAAGGAATAGGTTGGGCTTATAGGGTGATGTCTCTTTCTAATAATGACATTATCTGGACTCTCAAAGGTATGGATGAGGTGACTATCATTGATCGCTCTGGAGAGTATCCCAATGTTCCCCTGCTAGGAACCCATGGAGGAATTTCTTACAACCCATGCTTAGCTCTCCGTCAGTTTGGAAGAGCCAGAAGAGAAGGGCCTCATGAGATGTTGATGCCACATATCATCTTTGATTTTCAGGGAGATAGCGACGAGCTACGTCATAGGTTCATAAGGGCTTGGGACAGAGTTCACCAATCTGATCCACATGAGTTGGGTCCAAAGACTTCTCTGCCAATGGAGCCATATCTTAGATGGGTCCGCATCCGTGCCCAGAAATTAGGTATGCCATATGAAGTTGTCCGGCCTGTCACTCTTGAAGTTGCTAATGAAGAAGGGGTTCTTCCAACCATTCTCCACCCTTATATGCCCACTGACATTGGGGCACTAAAGAGGTCTTGGATGCAATTGAGGGATGAACGGGATTCTTACCGAGAGAAGTTCAACGAGCAGGAGCAGAAGATCCAGAAGCTGACTAGGCAACTGGAGAACGAGCGGATCCTGAATGATTATGTCTGCACTGAGAAGAAGAGACAATGGGAGCATTGATGGACCTTTGATGATTTCCTTTACAGTTTTTATTTACTTTTCAGTATTTCCATTCTTGTAATGCCTTAAGGGCAATTTGTTGAACAATTTAAATTTTGAAGTTTAAATCTAATAAAGTGTGTTTCTTTTCTTGTTTACAAATTTGAATCCCGATTGTCTTTGAAATCATAAATCATACGCATTTCATCCCATGCACTTCATAAACAGGTACCCTTTACAGGTCTCTTATCTTCTTCGTTGTTTATTTCAGCAATCATCATGTCTACCGAACCTTCAACTGAGCAAGCTATCAAGGCCCTCCAGGCCCATAATGCCCAATTTCAAGAGCTGTTCATGAATCCAGCCAAGGGTCAGCAGGACCTGAAGACCTTGATTCTGAAAGAGAAGAAGAAGAAGAAGAGGAGGAGGACAGTCCTGTTCAGCACAGGGCACAGGTTTGGGAACAGGCTGCAGAATGAAGTTGATCTGACCACCTCATATGGAGGGAAAGATAGTTCACAAGAAAGGAGGGCTCCTAGCCCTGTGATCTCCGACAACGAGACGGACTACGATGAAGAACAGTATCCTCCTGCTGAGGATAAGTATAAACAACTGGAAGACCGGTTGAGCTCTATGGAAATTCAGAAGCTGCCCGGTCTGGACTTTGGAGATCTAGGTCTATCATCTGGGGTGGTGATTCCCCATAAGTTCAAGGCACATGCCTTTGCCAAGTATGACGGAGTTTCCTGTCCGAAGTTGCACCTCCGGTCATATGTGAGGAAGATCCAGCCTTACACTGCTGATAAGAACTTATGGATCCATTTCTTTCAAGACAGTCTCTCAGGGACTCAACTTGAGTGGTTCTATCAGTTGGACGGAGCCAGTATCTGCAGCTGGGAAGATTTGGCTACTGCATTCTATAGGCAGTATCAGTACAACTCCGACCTCGCTCCTACGCGTACCCAACTCTAGGGTATGTCAATAGGAACGGGTGAAGGATTTAAAGAGTATGCTCAGAAGTGGAGAGACCTTGTCGGAAGGGTGCAACCACCCTTAACTGATCGGGAGCTTGTTGACATGTTTCTGGGGACCCTGTCTGGTCCATTCTTTAACCATCTGATTAGAAGCTCTTCATCTGGGTTTACAGATCTTATTTTGACTGGTGAGAGGATTGAAGCTGGTATTAAGGCTGGGAAGATACAGAAGGGTGCCTCATCGAGCACTGAGAAGAAGTCGTTTAAGAAAGAGTCTAGTGTTGTCTACAGTGCAAGAAGATAGAATAGACCTGAACACCGCCAAGCTGTCAATGCGGTTGTTATTTCAAAACCTGCTGGTGCTCCTCAGTACAACAATCAACAAAAGGATGAGAGACCTAAGAGGAAATTCACTCGGCTTAGCATGACCTTATCTCAGATTCTGCCACAGTTGCTGAAGACTAATCTGATGACTCTAAGGGAACCCCCAAAGAATTCAAATACAACGTCACCAAGATATAACCCTAATGCCCGTTGCACTTATCACTCCGATAGCCCGGGGCATAATATAGATGATTGTTGGGCATTAAATAACAAGATACAAGACTTAATTGATGCAAAGGAGATTGAATTCGAGGCGCACGAGAGGCCTAATGTTATGACTGCTCCCATGCCCAAACATGGAGTGAATGCTGTAGAGGAAGACTTGTTTGTAGTTTCTGTGGATGACATTGTTACCCCTCTGATGACTGTCAAGAAGAACCTGTTACTAGCCGGTTTATTTCCGGGTTGTGGTGAAGGTTGCCATATGTGTTCTGTTTTACCTACCGGTTGCCCATTCCTGAAGTCAGGTATCCAAAACCTGATGGAAAGTAAGGAGATTCTGTTTGAGAAGACTGATGTTCCTCCCATTCATTCTGAAGAAGTTGCCATTATTACCATTTTCGACAATTCTTCCAAGGCTCCCTCGAGGAAGCCTGTTAGAATTACATTTGTTCCGAAGATCGCACCTATAATCATCACTGTTTCCGGGGCCCATCCCCTACACCTCTGACAAAGATATCCCTTGGCACTATGGGGCAGATGTTTATGTTCATGGAGTTAAGCAAGAGTTGGATGCTGATACCGGCATCAGCAACATTACTGGACCTGCTAAAGTCACCCGCAACAGTAGACTTTTCTCACCCGATATTGTTCCACCAACTATCCGAAGACCTGTTGTCATTACACCTGCAAGTGTACCCACTGCCATTCCTGATCAAGTTACTAGTCCTACCCCTGTCGCCGAGTCATCTAACGCTCAGGGCAAAGGGATCACCACTGATGTGCCTGCCCAGATGGAGGCACCGAAGACAATTACTGTTGAAGCTTCCAAGCAGGAGATGGAAGAGATTTTGAAGATTATTAAGAAGAGTGATTACAACGTAGTTGAACAACTGGGGCAAACCCCATCCAAGATTTCTATGTTGTCACTATTTTTGTGCTCAGAGGCCCAAGCCAAGGCTCTGATTACCTTCCTGAAGACTGCCCACGTGCCACAAGAGACATCAGCTGATCAGTTTACCGATTGTGTGGCTAATTTAACTGCTGATAATGGTTTGGGTTTCTCCGACGCCGATTTGACTGCCAAGGGGAAAAATCATAACGATGCCCTGCATGTCTCCATTGAATGCAAGGGCACTACTCTTGCACATGTATTGGTTGATACTGGTTCCTCATTGAACGTCTTGCCCAAAAAAGCTCTAGACCGGTTGGATTGCAAAGGGTTAGAGCTAAAACCAAGTAACATCGTGGTCAGGGCCTTTGATGGGTCTAAAAGGATGGTGCACAGTGAAGTTGATATTCCAATTAAAGTTGGTTCTCAGGTCTTCACTTCTACGTTCTATGTGATGGACATTCGGCCATCCTATTCTTGTTTGCTGGGTCGTCCATGGATCCACAAAGCTGGGGCCGTAACCTCAACGCTCCACCAGAAGTTGAAGTACCCGGTCAAAGGGAGGATTGTGACAGTACAAGGGGAGGAAGAGTACATGGTCAGCCACCTCAACTCGTTCAGATACATAGAGATGGATGGGGAGTTCATTGAGACCCCATTTCAGCACTTTGAAGAGGTTCCCCAGACACTGGCATCAGCTGAGACTGTGGTTGAAGATTCTCCTATGAAGATGGCTTCCTTAAAAGATGCCCGGGCTGTTATTGAGAAGGAGGCTCAAAGGACTGTTCGAAGTGCAAGGATTGGAAGACCTCCTGTGTTCATCAGCGGCTCGGGAGTGAATGCCATTGAAGATGATGTAGAAGAGTCTGAATTCGACAGCTGGATCTATCCCACGACCAACGGTGGACCAAGCAACTGGACAGCAAAGGACTTCATCCCTATTACTTTTATTACCCAGTAACGAAACTTTTTGTTTTGAATTTGTAATAAACAATGTTTTGAAACTTTATAGCCCGGTGTCTTACCCGGGACACCGTGGCTTCGTTTGTGAGGGCTTTTGTGTGTCATTTTCATATATCATTAATAAAATCATTGGATGTTCTTGCATTTCAAATCTTGCGTTCCTTGTATTTCTTTATTATATATTGCAAAACAGCTATTTTACACACACTCACATATACAGGTCCACATCCACTCTGGATCTCACTGGTAACGACTCTGCTACTGCCAGTTATGACTTTGAAAATCCGATCAACTTAGCCGAAGACGAAGGTGAAGATGATTGCGAAGTGACTGGTGAACTTGCAAGACTGCTACTCCAGGAAGAGAGGGCCATTCAGCCACATGAAGAGCTAGTGGAAACAGTGAATCTGGGTACTGAGAAAGACAAGAAGGAAGTCAAGATTGGTGAAAATCTAGAAGCTAGTGTGAAACAACGGTTGATTCAGATGCTGCGTGACTATGTTGAGATCTTTGCCTGGTCTTCTAAATATATGCCTGGGTTGGATACTGGTATTGTGGTTCATCGCCTGCCCACCAAGGAAGACTGTCCTCCAGTAAAACAGAAGGTTCGCTGAATGCGTTCGGAGATGTCTGAGAAAATCAAGGTTGAAGTTATGAAACAATTTGACACCGGTTTTCTAGCAGTTACTTCTTACCCTCAGTGGGTCACCAATGTGGTTCTTGTGCCGAAGAAAGATGGTAAGGTCCGAATGTGTGTTGACTACAGGGATCTGAACAGGGCGAGCCCTAAGGATGACTTCCCTCTACCTCACATCGACGTTCTGGTTGACAATAATGCTCAGCATAAGGTATTCTCCTTCATGGATGGTTTCTCCGGTTATAATCAGATCAAAATGGCTCCCGAAGACATGGAGAAGACAACTTTTGTTACTCAGTGGGGCACCTTCTGCTACAAGGTCATGCCTTTTGGACTGAAGAATGTTGGGGCAACATATCAGCGTGCCATGGTTGCTTTGTTTCATGACATGATCCATCATGAGATTGAGGTATACGTCGATGATATGATTGCAAGATCCCAGACTGAGGAGGATCACCTTGACCATCTACAGAAGCTGTTTGATAGGTTGAAGTTGTACAAGCTGAGGTTGAACTTGAACAAGTGCACCTTCGGGGTGAGGTCGGGTAAACTACTGGGTTTCATCGTGAGCGACAAAGGTATTCAAGTGGATCCAGCAAAAGTAAAAGCCATACAAGAGATGCCAGCTCCCAAGACAGAGAAAGAAGTCAGAGGCTTTTTGGGATGACTGAACTACATTGCCCGATTCATCTCACACCTAACTGCTACTTGTGAGCCAATCTTCAAGCTACTGAAGAAAGATCAAGTGGTACGTTGAAACGATGAATGCCAAGCCGCTTTCGAAAGGATCAAAGAGTATCTCCAAGAGTCGCCCATCCTAATTCCACCAGTTGAAGGGAGACCTTTGATCTTATACTTAACAGTACTTGAGAACTCAATGGGGTGTGTGCTGGGGCAGCATGACGAGTCTGGCCGAAATGAGCATGCTATTTATTACCTTAGCAAAAAGTTTACCGACTGTGAGACCCGATACTCACTGCTCGAGAAAACTTGTTGCGCTTTGGCATGGGCTGCTCGCCGGCTGAGACAGTATATGTTGACTCACACTACTCTGTTGATATCAAAGATGGATCCAATCAAGTATATCTTCGAGAAGCATGCCTTGTCCGGAAGAATAGCAAGATGGCAGATGATCTTGACTGAGTATGACATCCAGTACACAACTCAAAAATCAATCAAGGGAAGTGTATTGGTAGACCATTTGGCACACCAGGCAGTGGATGATTACCAGTCTATGAACTTTGAATTTCCGGACGAGAATATCATGTTGATAACTGATTTTGAGACACCTGGACCGGATGAAGGACCTGAGGAAGGATCCCGATGGTCTATGTACTTTGATGGAGCTTCAAACGCTTTGGGTAATGGCATTGGCACCGTGATCATATCTCCTAAAGGCTCTCATACTCCGTTCACCGCCCGACTATGTTTCAACTGCACCAACAATATGGCAGAGTATGAAGCATGCATTATGGGTCTTCGAGCTGCAATTGACCTAAGGATTAAATTCTTGAGTGTCTTCGGAGATTCCGCTCTCGTGATCAGTCAGATCAAAGGCGAGTGGGATACGAAACACCCAAATCTTATTCCTTACAAGGAGTATGTGTTGACATTGCTTCCCCATTTCGAGGAGATAACCTTTGAACACTTCCCTAGAGAGGAAAATCAGTTGGCGGACGCGCTAGCTACGATGTCTTCTATGTTCAAAGTCAATTGGGACAACGAAGCTCCCCGGATCATTATTGAAAGATTGGACGAACCTGCACATTACTGTGATCTGGAAACTGAAGAAGTAACAGGAAATCCCTGGTTTCATGAGGTGAAGAGGTATCTTGAGGCTCAAGAATACCCCGAGGGTGCATCTGTTAATGACAAGAAGTTTCTTAGGAGGTTCGTGGTGAAGTTCTTCATCAGCAATGGCATTCTTTACAAGTGTAACCATGATTCGACCTTACTATGTTGTGTAGATAAGAATGAAGAAGAAAGGATCATGGTGGAGTTACATGAAGGTACTTTCGGAACTCATTCCAATGGACATACCATGGCAAAGAAAATCCTCCGGGCAGGATATTACTGGTCCACAATAGAAGCCGATTGTTATCAGCATTCTCGGACTTGTCACAAGTTCCAGGTCTATGCTGATAAGGTGCACATACCTCCAGTTCCTCTGAACGTCTTGACAGTGCCTTGGCCTTTTGCAATGTGGGGTATTGATATGATCGGCGAGATCAGACCTACAGCATCCAACGGGTATCGTTTCATCCTGGTAGCGATTGATTACTTTATGAAGTGGGTTGAAGCAGCTTCCTTTGCTACCGTAACCAAGAACGTCGTGGCACGGTTTATTCGGCATAATCTGATCTATCGATACGGTGTACCAGAGAGGATCATTACAGACAATGGTACCAATCTCAACAACAAGATGATCACTGAGCTCTGCAAGCAATTCAAGATACAGCATCATAACTCTTCTCCCTACCGGTCGAAGATGAATGGGGCTGTAGAAGCAGCTAATAGGAACATTAAGAAGATCGTGCAGAAGATGACAGTGACATACAAAAACTGGCATGAGATGTTACCATTTGCTCTTCATGGGTACCGCACCTCAACACAGACGTCAACAAGGGCAACACCCTATTCCCTGGTTTATGGCATGGAGGCAGTCTTGCCCATTGAAGTTCAGATACCCTCTCTCCGGATCATGAAGGATGCAGGTTTGAGTGAAGATGACTGGATTCAGACCTGGCTTGATCAACTGAACCTAATTGACGAAAAGAGACTTACTGCTATTTGTCATGGTCAGACATACCAAAAACGGATGATCAAGGCATTTAACAAGAAAGTTAGACGACAAGAGTATCAAGCCGGGGACCTGGTAATCAAGCGCATTATTCTACCTCAAGGTGATCCTGGGGGAAAATGGACCCCTACTTACGAAGGGTCATTTATGGTTAAGAACATCTTCTCAGGAGGAGCTATGATTCTAACCACCATGGATGGTGACGACCTTCCTCACCCTGTCAATGCAGACATAGTGAAAAGATACTACGCATAAATCAAAGACCCGCTAGGTTGACTGGCCTAGGCAAAAATAAGGGCTTCCTGGCTAACCAAAAGGGTTCGGGCAAAAATAAGGGATGAAAATAAAAAAATCTGTACACCCGGCAAGTCGAAAACCTGAAAAGGTGGCTTGGGAAAAAATGGGTATCTCGGTGGACTGAAAACCCGAAAGGGCGGTCCAGGAAAAAGTTAGGGATTAAAGCGTAATATTATGTCTCATTGGATCACCTTGCATCCAGACTTCGGTATCAACTATCAAGCTCGGACGACACTAATCAATCAGATCCATCTTCAACTAAGTAGCAAAGTGATGAGATGCTTGAAGATATAAAGGCAATAGCAGAGTTGGAACCCAGTGGGATTATTCACATAGCTATTTTGTTTCCTTTTCACAAATTGTATAAATTCTATTTGTTCGGCGGCGTTCTCTTACTAGGACGTCAACCTCTTGTACAAAAACGCCTATTTTCAGGCCAAACTTCAAAATCAATACAAATTCATTTTCAGACAAATTTCAAATTGTTTTTACTTTACCTGTTTTGTTTTGCAAAGAACATCCAAAGGTTCATTTTTGATATATGCATTTGACATTAATTGTTGATCATAAATATTTACATGCGAAACGAAAGATGAGTTACGGGTAATATCAGAAACAGGGGCATAAGAAATGTCCAAACTGTGTAGTTACTTCGTCCACCCGGTACCAAGGTAGGTTCAGCTGAAGAAGATGGCTGCGATACCTTCACTCCCCGTAGAGCAAACAGTAATGGTAGCTCTCCCAGCTGAGACTTGCAGTTGGATACAAATCAGCAATACTCTCCCCAAGCAGAGTTAGTCTACCATCAGCCCTAAAAAGGTTTGGTATCCCCAAAAGGTCTTAATATTCCCCAGCGGAGTATAAGAATAGTCCCCAGCAAGAATAAGAGTATCCCCGACAGTCTTAATATTCCTCAATGGAGTGTAAGAATGTTCCCCAGCAGAATACAAGATAACCCCAGTGGAGCCATTTCCCCAATGCAGTCTAAAAAAGTTTTCCAAGAAGAGTTGAATCATCTTCCCCAGTAGATTCTGGAAGCTTGTCCCCTACAGAGCGCAAATAAATCTCCCCAGCCAAATTCAGAGGTTTATCCCCACAAGAGTTTAACTGGGTTATCCTCAACAAGTCACAACTGAAAGATCACCCCCAGCGAAGTTCTTTCTTTCCCCGAACAGGAATTCAATCCTCAACAGGTTCAATATCACCAGCAACAATAATTCATCCTCAGCGGAGTTTATCCCCAGCGGAGTTCATCATTGAAATCCCCAACAGAGTTTATCAGCGAAATTCCCAGCGGAGTTTATCGTTAAAATCCTCAGTAGAGCATCTCTTCCCCACAGAGTAATTCCCCTCAGAGTAATCTCTTCATCAGTTTATTCCCCAACGAAGTCATCTCCTTCTGCAGGCTTATTCTCACAATCACCTTCGTTCACCATCCCTAAACGGAAACGAAGAATTCAACTCTTTCTCCAGCAGTTATCTGGGATTTATTTTCCCCAGCTAAAACATTAGAGGTCCACACATCATGCTACATGCATATACGCATCATACCATACAATCTAATTTATTTTGAGAGCTTCATATCCAGATACATATCATGCATTACATACAGCTAACCTTTACCTTTCAGGAAAGATACAATCAAAATTCAAGTTATGAAGCCCGGGTACGACCGGATAGTATCTTGATTTCTACAGCATATTGTGAAGCCCGGGTGCGACTGGATAATAATATCAGACTACCGCAAAGCCTGGATTGCGACCAGATAGCGATATCTCTCAAAAAGTAAGATATGAAGCCCGGAGAACAGCCGGATAATAGTTTATTCCCCAGTGAGTCATGAAGCCGGATTACGACCGGATAGCAGCTCAGTAAGCACCATGAAGCCTGGATTCGACCAGGTGGTGGTATATCATAAACACAAGCCTTGAAGCCCGAATCACGACCGGATAACAACTCAGCAAGTTATTGTGAAGCCTGGATTACGACCAGATAGCAACCAAGAGTACTACGAATCCTGGATTTCGACCAGATAGTGGTATGATACATCGTGAAGCCTGGATTGCGACCAGATAGCGTTAAGGGACACTGTGAAGCTTGGATTATGACCAAATAACAGTTTACCCAGCCAGTTGCTATGAAGCCCGGATTCAATCGGATACTAGTAAACCCAACTGTCAAAGGGAAGCCCGGATGTGGCCGGATACCCACTTGATTTGTTCTGAAGCCTGGATTTCAACCAGATAAGAAGTGAGGTATTGTGAAGCTTGGATTACGACCAAATAACAATTTACCCAGCCAGTTGCTATAAAGCCCGGATTCAACCGGATACTAGTAAACCCAACAGTCAAAGGGAAACCCGGATGCGGCCGGATAATCACTTGATTTGTTCTGAAGCCTGGATTTCGACCAGATAAAAAGTGAGGTATTGTGAAGATTAGATTCGACCAGATAGCAGTATGTGAAACCATGAAGCCTGGATTCAACCAGATAATGGTATAACGCATCGTGAAGCTTGGATTACAACCAGATAGCGGTACAAGACACTGTGAAGCTTGGATTTTGACCAAATAGCAGTGTACATGGACAGTTACTAAGAAGCCCGGAATCGACCGAATATTAGTGTGCCCTAAATTCAAGTTGAAGCCCGGATGCGACCGGATAACCACTTGATTTGTTCTGAAGCCTGGATTTCGACCAGATAAGAATTGAGGTATTGCAAATCCTAGATTACGACTGGATAGCAAGTTTAATCTCATCTCCCTAGTAAGTCACTGTAAAGCCTAGATTGCGACCAGATAGCAATCGGTCTTATCACTATGAAGCCTGGGTTGCGACCTGATAGTAGTTCACTCTCACCTATTCGACAGAGATAATTCCCCAGTAGGGTAACGGACGACCAAAGCTCCTAAAGTTCTATTTCTCCTAAGACAAAGAACAACATTCTCCAGCGGAATCTCCCTCAACGACAGGTATACAACTTATCTCTAAGGAATCTCTTACGCGATCGACACTCCTTCGGATGGCATCATTAAGCCTATCTCCCATCATCAATCTCCAAATGGCATTTGTAAGCCCATTCCCGACATCACAAGGCTGATACAACTTTATGCGAGTGCAAATTTCTGGGCACTCTAGTGTTCAATCATCTTCCACCTTCGGATCACGAAAGGCCCGAACGCCAATCTATATCCTCAGGTTTAAGAAGATTGAACAGGGGCAACTGTTGTACCCCAAAATTTGCCCTCCCGTATTTCTCAAGGCATGACAAGAGTGATCTCCAAGTTGTTCAAGATTGCTCAAGAGTTGGACAGTCAAATCACCTCCTAAGGCAGTCAATCCAAAATTAGGGTTTTGTGTTGCATCAAGGTCCTTACATCCAAATGACCTCAAGTACTCCCCAATGTCCTAATATGTTCTTAAGTTCATCCATGTCAAATTTCAAGCCTTGCAGAGGAAGTTTGGTCAGTCAATTGCTCAAGATGTCCAAAAATCGACTATGCTAGGGCAAAAGTCAACTGTGTCCCAAATACAGTCAAACCTCAAGATTTTTTGTCAACATTCTCATTTTGAAGGATAATTCATAATTTGATCAAGGTTTTATCATGATTCATCAAGGATTGCTCAAGATTCATCAAGATTCAAAAGTTGCTAAATTAGGGTTTTGTAGGAAAAGTCAACTCAACTTTGACCAAGCATAACTTTCTCATACTTTATGATAAATGACCCATACAAAGCTCATTTTTAAGAGGATGCAATTTCCTACAATCCATATTCACACCCCAAGATCAATAAATGCACTCACAAAAAGTTACAAATTTGGACATTATAGGTCATTTTTGAAAGTCAACAAAAACACATTTTTTCCAAAGCTTATAACTTGAGCATGGAATATAAAAATGAGATTATACCAAAAAGGTTGATTAGAAGACATCTTAAGGTTTCTAAAAAGTCCAAGAACACTCCCAAAAGTTCAAAATTGAAGAAGTTATGCATTGTTGAAGTTGGGAATTTTTCCAAAATTGCCAAAAGTCAACTATCCTCAAAACTCCAATTTTTTACAAAAGGGCCCACTTTTTTCCACTTGATTTGGTCTTATCAGACCACACACGTGTCCCATCTTTAATTTCATGGCCATTCATTTATTTTTCTATTTTATTTAATTTTTATTGATTTAATTCATTTTAAATCAATATTAAATCAAATAAAATCTAAAAATTGATGTAATAAGATTCTTGTGGTCATTACAGCTTGCAAATATCATGTGACACTCAATCAAACTCGTTTCAAGTCAAAACATGCACAAAATCTCAGATTTGATGCAAATATGGAAACTTGATAATGGTGATCAAAATCAAATCTCCAATATTCAATTCCTATGGGTTCAAGCCCAAGTGATTAACCTAATTCATTCCCTTATGTAAACACAAGCCATAGAGATCAAAGACACAACCCAAGCATTGCAGAAATGGCCATACAAAGTTTGGAAAAAGTGTGAAAAAGTGGAAGATCAAAATTAATATTAGAGCTCGATTCAAAGCAAAAGCTGGACACTGATCTCTTGCTGGCAATCCCCTGAAGCGATACCAATCAAAACCAAGCCTTCTCATCGCTTGAAACTCATTGTAAGTGTCCACGAACCAAGCTATGAACATGAAATCCAACCCTCTGATTCTTGCATCTTTTTGCCCAAATAATTGCATATTCATGCTTTGCGTTGCATTCTGAAACTTTTGGCATAACTGAGTTTTATTTTCATAGCCTGTAACGCCATGCCCAGTTCTAGGGTTCGTGCATCTTGTTTTTGGGGTTTTTTAGTTGCAGGGAAAATCAAAGCCAATACTTGACATGGATGAAACCAGGAGGAAGAGACGAACATATTGGTGCTCTTAGATTTCGTTTCCATGGCCTAGGGTGAATTTTGGAAGCAAGCTACGAATCTTCCCGTGGATAAAAATCCGCAGGTAAATAACCAGGCACTTTGTGAAGAAGACGACCACGCGTCTTCTCCTTACTGGGCCATTCAAAACTCGCGCCATATTTTTTTATTTTTTAGGCATAGTGTTATGTTTTCCATATATTATTTGTTATGTATTTTGTTAACAACTATGAAGCGTTGGTGGAGTGGTTGGAGCGCTGGCATTTGAGCATTGGGACCTGGGTTCGAATCCCAGGTCCCCCAATATTTGTTGCAATTTTGTTTCAGGTTATTCCATGTAGCACCCAAAACGTGGACTATCATATGCTTCCAGATCTCAAATGCCAAGTGGCCCACAAGGCAAATCCAATGGCCTAGGTTGAAGGACCACCATGGTCTCAAGTCAAAGACACGCATTGGATTCCAAAAGTCAAGCAGGCTGAACGCTTTTGGGGCCTGGAAATTGCTGATTCCACCATCAAATTAAGCCCACACCCCCTGGGTTATTTCTTTTTCCCTTCATATTTTCATTTATTTATTTTGTTCTAATTATTTATTTTATTGTTAATTAATTAACCAATTAACATTTTTTTTCATAAAAACAGAAAACCCAAAAAATAATATTTTTATTAATATCACTATTTCATTATTTTTGTAAATAAACTTTAACCAATTAATTTAGTTTTTAATTAGGTATAATTTTAACATATTTTGCAATAAATTAAAATCAATTTAGAATATTAGGTTTTTTAATAATTTTAATCATATTATTTTATTTCCTTAAATATAAAAATACAAAAATATCACTTTTTATTAATTAATTAATAATTAGTTTAGATTTAATTCAAAAATAACAAAAATATGCTTTCTTTAATAAAAAAAGGGTCAAAACCCTAAAAACACTCCGATTTAATTTTCTCGCACGCGTATTATTTTTTATCCATGTTTCAATAATGTAATTGCTTTGGGAATGTAATAGTTTTTAAATTAGGATTTTATTTATTTATCGCTTTTATTTACTTTTCGCAATTTAATTTTAAAGGGTTTGTCTTTGGCGATGTAAATACCCGACGCCTTGTAATAGCTTAGATTAATTTCCCGCAATTTAATTTCTGCACAATATTAACTGTTAGATGTTTGATAACTAGGCAATGCATGACAAGATCAATCTTTAACCTAAAATCAACGTAGCTCACCATTAACATGTACAGATAAAAATTAACCGAAATAACACACTCGCACATGCCACTCTTAGGGTACACCTCACTTGGTTGCCTCGAACGTGGTCATTGAGTATAGGAAGTTTTAGAGGTCGCCCTCTTGTCCCAAGATCATAGTTGCCTCGAAACGGTTTCCTCGGATAAAATGATCTAAGACATTAGGGTTACCGCTAAGGCGTCCTAACATTGCTTTAGTGACCACACGTCCCTTAATCGAATTGACCCGAAAACTCCAACGATGATGCTACCTACTCCTCAATAGTGGGATAGCATTATCTAAAGGACACTTGTACAGATTGATCCCTTTTTGAGTAGGTAGATGGTTTTTAAGTACTAGCTCCTTTTAAAACAAAACAAAACTTTTCACACTTACACTCCTTTCAAAATAAAAACTCTTTTCAAACCCACAAACACAAAGAAAAGCAAACTTTTGAAAGCACAATGAGCAAGTACCTAAGAGCCCGTGGATAACCACGGATAGAAAGGGTGCTAACACCTTCCCTTTCTATAATCTACCTCTCGAACCTGAGAAATATCTCAAAAAGGAATTTTTTTGTGCTTTTGTCCTTTCCTTGTTGGATAAAATAAAAGACGGTAGCGACTCTTGCTTACCGCGACATTTTGCAAAAACAAACGCAAACGCGAACCAGCATTCCAAAACAGTCCGTTCTCATTCCCACCGATCACAATCCAAAAGAAATAGTTCAGGAAAAAGGTAGGGATAATAAAATCAAAAATAGGTCGCTAGAAATCCTTGACAATAGAAAAATGTTACAAAAATGACTGCCTTCTCAAATAAACTTCCAGTATCCTAACCATCACCAAAATATCATTCCAAACTCAATTGGAATCCAAACGCACGGTTAATTGAGTATAGGGTTGAAGGATATCACGAAGAACGGGTTGGGTACAAATAAACTTTGAGCCTTATCCTTTGTTTCTTAAACCGTGAACCAGGCCATGTTACAACCCTTAAAAGTCCTAGTTGAAGCATAAGTTAGTTCGAAAGCATACAGTTACAAAAAGGTATCCTGACCCCTTTAAGGTTTACTATAAATCCTGAGTTAAATTCATATTCTTACAAAATTATGTTGTTTGCTAAAAATGCATTTTCAAAACTTCAAGACAAGCATGAATTTTGCATTTATGATACCACTGTTTGCATATAACTAATTGTTTGACAGCAGAGATATTCGTACGACGAATGTCTAATGAACGAAAATCCTCTCGGTAAACAGAATCACTTCAAATAAAAAACATCCCATAATCAAGGGGTATGACATGTTATTGTCCAACTCATATGTGGCTGTCAAGTCGAGATTCCAAGAAATCTCTCATAAAGTCCTGAGTAGCCAGGGGCAGGTCTCCATCTGAATCACTTAGGGCATTGAACATGAATTCCAACAAAGGGTCACGTACGACCAAGCAAACATTTTCTGGCAGTGCTACAATGCTTACTGTTACGGACAGTGACAATTCCCCGTGCCCTGAGAACAAGGACATAGTCGGAAGATATTATGTACAAAAGAGACCCGCTAGGTTGACATTCCTAGGCAAAAGTAAGGGCATCCCAGCAAACCAAACGGGTTCGGGAAAAAATAGGGATATATATACGTAAAGATGGTACACCCGGCAAGTCAAAAACCTAAAAATGCGGCTTGGGCAAAAAAGGGTATCCTGGTGGACTGAAAATCTGAAAAGACGGTCTAGGAAAAAGTTAGGGATTTTGTCTTGTTATCTCATCACTTGTTTGTCAGTAAAAGACTTATCACTCTAATCATCAATTATCGAGGACTCTAGAAGATAGGAAAATGTTCAAGTCATCCCACAGAGCAATCTCCATGGGATTATCCCCACAGAGTCATCTTCATCATCTCATCTTCAACAAAGATACATTCCCCGACAAGTCTAAATGCCTTCAAACAGAAAGTGGGGCATCTTCCAGCCGATAACATAGTCATACTCACCAACATATCCCCCTATAAGATAAAGGAGCATGATCTTCTCCCAGGAAATATCGCCCACCTACAGAGTTCCAATCAGTATAGTTCATGGAAATTCTCTTCCCCAACTGAGTTTGAAAACTATAAAACTCCTGCAGATTTATTCTCTCTAGCAAATTCAATTTCCCTAAGAGAATTTGTTTCCTCAGCAGAGTATTTCTCCGCCAACATGGTTTATTTCCCCAACAGATTACAAGTCTCCTTAACTTGAGTCAATTCCTCATACTGCTACTAATCACCGGCAAAATTCCTCTCCCTAGAGAAGTCACTACTATCCCTAGAGAATTGCTATGAAACCTGGAACTGGACCAGATATCAGTCAACTTTATCCTCCCTAGACGATTCAGAAGGTTATCCATCTCTTTTATCCCCAGTCAGTCTATATAAGAATTAAAATCCCTAGTAGAGAGACGAACGACTAATGTTCCTGAACTCTTCTCCCCAAGCAGAAATAAACATTCCCCAATGGAGTTTCCCCAAGCAGAAATCAACATTCCCCAGCGGAGTTTCCTCAAGCAGAAATCAACATTCTCCAGCGGATTTTCCTCAAGTGGAAGTCGAAGATCCCCATCGGAGTTTCCTCAAGCAGAAATCAACATTCTCAAGCGGATTTTCCTCAAGCAGAAGTCGAAGATCCCCGGCGAAGTATCCTCAAACAGAAAGCGGGAATCCCCAGCAAAATTATTCCCAGCAGAAATTGAAGAATCACTTTCTTCATCTCCAGCAACAGGCCGTGATTTATTTTCCCCAGCTAGACATTGCTGCAAGAAACTACCAATATGCTCTAACGACATATTGCATCCATAACACCATTTACAAATTTTCATAACATATGCATATAAACACATATAACGTCCTCATTTATTTTGAGAGCATCATCATGTAATGCATTACATACATTATGACATTGCATAAAGATAATTTTATCTTTTCAGGTAAAGTTCGCAAATATATGAATATCATCAGCAACTTTTAAACAGATCACATATTAATTCCCAAAATAGGATGGGGTAACTATCTACACGACCAAACGGAACAATCTTACACGGGTTCCTTCTAATATATTTCCAGATGCAGCTTCACACGGACTCATCCTGAAGCAATCTTACATTGGTTCCTTCTAATATATTTCCAGATGCAGCTTCACACGGGCTCATCCTGAAGCAATCTTACACAAGTTCCTTCTAATATATTTCCAGATGCAGTTTCAACGGGCTCATCCTGAAGCAATCTTACACGGGTTCCTTCTAATATATTTCCAGATGCAGCTTCATACGAGCACATCCTGAAGCAATCTTACACGGGTTCCTTCTAATATATTTCCAGATGCAGCTTCACACGGGCTCATCCTGAAGCAATCTTATACGTGTTCCTTCTAATATATTTCCAGATGCAACTTCTCACGGGCTCATCCTGAAGCAATCTTACACGGGTTCCTTCTAATATATTTC
The DNA here is from genome assembly GCA_948472305.1 of Vicia faba. NCBI lineage: Eukaryota > Viridiplantae > Streptophyta > Magnoliopsida > Fabales > Fabaceae > Vicia > Vicia faba. The sequence goes on from OX451737.1 coordinate 1,536,056,812, forward strand.
CAGATGCAGCTTCACACGGGCTCATCCTAAAGCAATCTTACACGAGTTCCTTCTAATATATTTCCAGATGAAACTTCACCACGGTCTCATCTTGAAGCAATCTTACACGGGTTCCTTCTAATATATTTCCAGATGCAGCTTCACACGGGCTCATCCTGAAGAAATCTTAAATAGGTTCCTTCTAATATATTTCTATATACAGCTTCACACAGGCTAATCCTGAAGCAATCTTGCAAGGGTTCCTTCTAATACATTTCCAGATGCAGCTTCACACGGGCTCATCCTGAAACAATCTTACACGTGTTCCTTCTAATATATTTCCAGATACAGCTTCACATGGGTTCATCCTAAAGCAATCTTACACGGATTCCTTCTAATATATTTCCAGATGCAGCTTCACACGGGTTCATACTGAAGCAATCTTACACGGGTTCCTTCTAATATATTTCCAAATGCAGCTTCACACAGGCTCATCCTGAAGCAATATTACACGGGTTCCTTCTAATGTATTTCCAGATGCAGTTTCACACAGGCTTATCCTGAAGCAATCTTACACGGGTTCCTTCTAATATATTTCCAGATGTAGCTTCACACGAGCTAATCCCGAAGCAATCTTGCAAGGGTTCCTTCTAATACATTTCTGGACACGACTTAACACGGGTTCATTCCATCATATCATTCAGATTAAATCGACCAAAGATTTGTTCTGATACTTTTCCCAATTAAATATTTAAAGACCTCTGTTGGCTCAGATTAAATCGGTCAAGATTTATTCTGATACTTCTCTCAGTAGACCTTTTTTGGCTCAAATTAAATCAACCAAAGATTTATTCTGATACTTCTCCCAATTAAAGTCGAGCGTAGACTTAGTCTAATTTCTCTATCAACAGTTACCTCTGGATGGAATCTATAAGCCCATATCCACAACCTCTCCAAATGGCATCTTTAAGTCCATTCCCGACATAATCAACAAACAATATCACTTCATGCATGAGCGAGTGCAAATTTCTGGGCACTTAAGTGTTCAATCATCTTCCACCATTAAGTCGCGAATGGAAAACAAGCCAATCTAACTCTTCAGGTTTAAGAAGATTAAATAAGGGCAGATGTTGTTCCCCAAAATTTTCTCTCCCTTTTCTCAATACATTTCTCACCAAAGATTTCAAATGCCCAAGGATTCTCAAGGTTTGATCAGACAAGTTCACCTCCTAAGCACTGAGTCTACAAATTAGGGTTTTGGTTTTCTCAAGGACAATTGGAATTTTGATGCCTAAAATAACTTTCATGGTTCATTATAGGTCTCCAAGAATGCATGCCCAATTTCAAGTCTTACACCACAAATTACTCAGATGACTGAAAATCAGTTGTATTAGGTAAAAAGTCAACTGGTACACAAAAAGTCAAACTTTGACTTTTTAGTCAACATTAAATTTCAAAGATCAAAATTCATCAAGACATTCAAAAATATCAAACTTGATCATCAAGAATTAAGAAAGTCAAGAAAGTTAACAAAAAGTCAAGATTTCCAAAACTTAGAAAAATTCTAAGTGTTTTCATCCTTGATAATTTCATTACTTCATGACATTTTTTCACCAAGATGCAAGATAGTTCAAAGAAAACTTTCAACATGAAAGTTGTAGATCTTGATGAATTCTATAACTTTGTATTAGAGGGTCGATGTCCAAAAAATGCTTAGGTTTAAAGATATAAGCCCATGAAGTCATGACATTTTTATCTAACACTTAGAGAAATTTTGAACGGGTTTCAGTCAGTTTTTATCTCAACTTCTTGGCCAATTCTCACCCATCTCCTTATTGATTTATCCAAAATGATCAACATGAAAGTTATAAAAAATGTTTCAATCTTTCCAAAATATCCAAGAGCACAAATTTATCATGCTTGAGCTAGGAGATTTGAAGAGATGAAGTTGGGTATCCATTCTTGAAACACAAGTCATTTTGTGATGAACATGAGATCAAATATTCATGCCATGATGAATAATCCCTTTTTCCATGCCTCTAAACCTTCAAATATATCCATAATCATAAGATTACACATACTTTTGAGCCATTATCCAAGTGTTTGAGCCATAATCCAAATGATTTTTCCATTTATGGCACAAAGGCATCATTGCCATTTACATAAAGCATGATTTAATTACAATGTCAACTCCTTGAGCCTCTCAATGGTTTCTTCCGCACATACATAATGTCAAAGAAAAAAGCAACCATCTACAACCTGCAAAGCACCCCTAAAATCAGGCCATGCTCATATTGGAACTATGGAAAAGTCATGAACCCTCACTTACAATCCAACCAAGCCATAACTCCATAATTTGTAAACCTGATCAGCTCTTTTCCTCAAACCTCTTGTCTATAAATAGGGGGAGCATTTTCAAGACAAAAGGGGGGGGGGAGAGAAAGAAAATAAAAAAGGAAGATATGAAACACAAGTGTACAAGCCCTGAAAACGCCTTATACTCTCATAAACAGAATTGTTCATAAAACATCCATTTTTTAGCTTTGAAATCCAAATCTTTGAACATCTCAAACTTTGCAAGTTTTGTCCAAATAAATCATCCAAATACTTCACATGCATCATATAGAAGTTGACCAAACATAAGAGAAACTTTTGTAACATCATTATCAACATCTTCCAAACTCAAAAAAACAATATCTTGCAACATGACTTGGTTAAGGTGATTCTGCAACTTTCAGCATAAAGTAAGGATTGGCATAGATTCAAGAAGGTCCAAGGGAGTTTAATAAATCATAATATTTCAAATAGAACAGCTAGAAGAAACTTCGGATTTTTCTCCAAAAGAGGTAAGTTTTCTCAAACTGTGATATCCTTATCCATTTATCATTTGCTTTCATTTTTTTTCAAAAGAATAAAACAGGACAGATCGGGGAAGTGCAAATATTCAAAATCCCAGAAAAAATGCTTTAAGAGCCCTGACACGGGTGGCCATGTCACCTGACACGGGTGGCCATGTCACCTGACACGGGCCGTGTCAGGGAGAAGAGATGGTAAAAGGGCAAGGCAAAAGCTGACACGGGTGCTCGTGTCACATGACACGGCCCATGTCAACATAGTTGGGGACTGAAAATATGCAAAAGGGCAAGGCAGGAGCTGACACAGGTGCCCGTGTCACACGTCACGGTCCGTGTCAATTCAGATGAGACAGAAAAACATGCAGAAGGTAATTGACAGATTCTGACACGGGTGCCCGTGTCCGGTGACATGGCTCGTGTCAGCCCTGGCTCCAGAAATCCTAATTTTGAGATTTTTGCTATAATTTTGGGTCGTTAAGGTTACATTAGACATTTTGCATTGCTGGGAATTGACACTAACATTCAAAATAATTTTCTAAATAAATTAAATTAGGCTTAGGTTGTATTTTAATTAATTTAAATTTTAGGTTTTGATTAGATAGTTCATTAACTTTTTTTTGTAATTAAAGTCAATTAGTTAATTAGGTTAACTACCAAAACCTTTTTCTATCAAAAAACCCTTTAAAAAAATTCCTTTTTCTCTTTACATTTTGTACATTCTATTTTTATTCATGTTCAATGATTTGTAATAGTAATTATGGATTTATTGCTTTCCTCCCCTCATTTGCAAACGTGTACCCCCATTCCCAAAGCGTTGTAATATCGTAGGACATTTAAATACCGTAATTTATCCATTTCCTTATTATTGCTAGTAATTAGGGTTTGTATGACAAGATTTAAAATCAAACATTAGACAACTCTAATTCAAAGACAATATACTTGAAAACAAAACACTTTGCACACTTGCACCTCTAGGGTAACCCACACTTGTTATCTCAGATTCAAACAGTCATGTCCCTCGAACGTGAGATGTTTTAGCAAGGACCCTCGATTATAAGATCATAGTCCATCGATGACCCTTCAATGTTGCCTTCGGAAAATGATCTTAGTCCCTTACGACAATTGCAAAAACATCTTACAAGTTGCCTTCTATGACTGTACGATGACTGATGTCTGTCCCTCACATCCAATGATAAGGTTTTCTACTAACTAATGGTAGACAAGCATTATCTAAAGGAGGAGGAAGAGAACAAAGACTTTTTGAGTAGGTAGATTTCTCATAGTTTCTTTCTCACAAACAAAACCATTTACACCTCACACTTTCAAAACATTTGTCAAAACAAATATGTTGTATACATTCTCAATGATACGATAATAATTACAAAATTGCTTTACATTGGCGTTTTCAAACATCTTTCAAATATTTCTTTTCAACAAATATTTTCAAAACCAACACTTTGTATACATTCTCAACGATGCGATAATCATTGCAAAGTTTACCAAACAAAGGAGCTTTCAAAATATTTTCAAACTTACACAAACACAAAGCATTTCAAAGTGATCAAGCAATTAAAATTCCGTAGATAACTATGGATGAAAAGGGTGTTAATACCTTCCCTTTTAATAACCTACCCCCCGAACTCAAGAAAATTCTCAAAAGGTATTTCTTGTTCTTTTCCCCTTTCCTTTATCGGATAAAAGAAGAGTCGATGGCGACTCTTGCTATCCGTAACAATTGCGATAAAACGCAAAATACCCAAGTTAGTTCTCCCATCGTATCACACTCATAAGAGTATTCCTCAACAAAGTGTTTCTCCAGCAAGTTTAGGGTTTATTTCCCCAACAGGGTTTATTTCCCCAACATGGTTTATTTCCCAAATGGATAACACTCTCCCCAGCTTGAGTCCGTCTTTCTAACTACTACGGATCATCAGTGAAACTTCTCTCTCCAGAAAAAGGACATTCCAAACCACTATCCCCAGAGAGTTTCTACTGAATCTGAAACCGGACCAGGTGTTATTCAATTTTATCCTCCCTAGACCAGTCAGTATCAATATCATAAATTCGGTAAGACAACACCTCGAAAGTTTATTCATCTCTTTTATCTCTGGTCAGGGTTTATAAGAATTAAATTCCCTAGTAAAGTGATGAACAAACAATATTCTTAAACTCTTCTCCCTAAGCAGAAACCACATTCCCCAGTGGAGTTTCCTCGAACAGAAAGCAGGAATCCCTAGCGGCAACATTCCAGACAAGGTTGAAGATTACACATATTCTTCATCCCCAGTACCATTCAGGGATTTATTTTCCCCAATAAGATGTTATATGGAGCTACTATGTTCAAACAATATTCCATGTTCATACATCATTTACAAACATCATAAGCATATGCATACGAAACGCATATAGCACACTCTCACTAATTTTGAGAGCATCATTATGCAATGCATTTCATACAACATGACATTGCATACAGCTAACTCTTTATCTTTTCAGGTAAGCTCAACCAAATAGACAAATATCATCGACTACCTACATGACCAGACAATCTTCTCAAAGGCTGCATCTGTCAAATTAATTGCTTAAAAAATTCTTTTGGTTCATATAAAATCAAGCGTAGATTTTATTCTGATATTATTTTGGAAAAGTCAGGTGTAGACTCATTTCAGCATCTTTTCTAGTTGAATTCGAGCATAGACATCTTCTAGTATATCATTCAGACATAATCAAGTGTAGATTTCTTCTGAAAATTCTTTTGGAAAAGTCGAGCGTAGACTCATTCCAATACCTCTTCTAGTTAAAGTCGGGCGTAGACAACTTCTGGTTCAGATAAAATCAAGCGTAGATTTTATTTTGATATTCTTTTGGAAAAGTCAGGCGTAGACTCATTCCAGCATCTTTTCTAGTTGAAGTCGGGCGTAGACATCTTCTAGTATATCATTCAGACGTAATCAAGTGTAGATTCCTTCTGAAACTTCTTTTGGAAAAGTCGAGCGTATACTCATTCCAATACCTCCTCCGTTTGAAGTCGAACGTAGACATCTTCTGGTTCAAATAAAATCAAGCGTAGATTTTATTCTGATATTGTTTTGGAAAATTCGGGCGTAGACTCATTCTAGCATCTTTTCTAGTTGAAGTCGGGCGTAGATATCTTCTAGTATATCTTTTAGACGTAATCAAGCATAGATTCCTTCTAAAACTCTTTTGGAAAAGTCGAGCGTATACTCATTCCAATACCTCCTTCGGTTGAATTCGGGCATAGACATCTTCTGTTCAGATAAAATCAAGCATAGATTTTATTCTGATATTCTTTTGGAAAAGTCGGGCATAGACTTTTTCCAACATCTCTTCTAGTTGAAGTTGGGCGTAGACATATTCTGGTATAGGTGAAATTAAGTGTAGATTTATTTTGAAAGAAGTCAAGCGTAGATTCGTTCTAAGTACATCTTCTAAAGACAAAGTCGGGCGTATACTTAGTCTGATTCTCTTATCAATAGTTATCCTGGATGGCATCTACAAGCCCATCTCTGGCGACTCTTCGTCACCTCTCCAAATGACATCTTTAAGCCCATTCCCGGTATAATCAACCAATAGTGTTGCTTCGCGCACGTGCGAGTGCAAATTTCTGGGCACTTAAGTGTTCAATCATCTTCTACCTTCAAGTCACGAATGGTGGACATGCCAATATAAATCTTTAGGTTTAAGAAGATTGAACAGGGGAAGCTATTGTACCCAAAAATGTTCCCTCCCATTTTATTCAATACATTCTTATGAGGTCCTCATTCGCTCAAGATGGCTCAAGAATTGATCAGACAAATTTTCCTCCTAAGCAATGGGTCTACAACTAGGGTTTTGAGTTTCTCAAGGAAGATTGGGTTTCAAGGGTCTCAAGTGGTTTCCATGGTTTTACATAGGACATCTTGACATTTCCAAAAATTCCAAGATTACCTTCAAAAAATGAAAATTGAGAGAATTGTGACTAGGGAAAGTTGGGGAATTTTGAGAAAATGCATGAAGTGAAAAGTGAGCAAATGTGAATTTTTTAACTAATGGGCCTAACTTTTGATGTTCATACATGTTCGTAAGGTGTTAGAGGACCTTTAAATCCACTCACATATTTTTTATGATTTTTATTTCTTTTATTTGAATTTTTATTCATTTAAATGCAAATAAAATTAAGTAAAATATGAGATAATGGTATAAGGGCTTAGGATTTTTGTTTCAATCATCTAGAGGCCAAATATAACCCATGCCAACCTGTTACAAATCATGCCAAAACAGTGTGAGATGAAGAAGGCAATAAATATCTCAAAAATGGAAAGTTTTAAACATGTTTTATCTTGTTTGATTAAAGCCATCATTGCTTGATTTTATTCCATCTTTGGTTGCCTCATTCCATCCTCTATATAAGCACAAGCAAACCAGATGCAAAGGACACGAGATAGCTGCCTCAAAATTGCAAAGTTTCTTTCTAAATTTTCTAAAAACCCCCAAGCTTAAAAACACTTGTTGTAAACCTCCTCAGTGTAAAACTCTAATACCAATCACTTCCTGGAGCATCAAAGGGAAAATCGTTTATGATGATCCTAAATGCATGAAATCGTAAAACATATCCTTGCCGTTTCCATTTTTTGCAAAAATAATATTTGTAATCTTGCTATACTTTAAATTGATTTGATATTTCTAACGTGATCTTAAGCTTTGTCTTAACAGGTTTAGATCACCAATATGGTCCTATGCATGCAAGATTGAAAAACACCATTTCTTTCTCCGATTAGTGTAATCTCATTCGAAACCCATGATCCAAGGGTTTTCAACCAAAAATAAGGATGGATTCGGATTCATGAGGGATGAATTAGGGGGACATGGTGTTTTAAAACCTTAAAAAAACTTATTTTCACATGTTTCATATTTTGCAGATTTCCGCGCTTCTCCAGCCAATAGTATCATGTTTGTTATTTGTTTTTATTGTTTGATTTATGTTACTAAATGTAACAACCGCCCCAGCGGTAAAGCAAGTGCAGAAACACAAAAACCTAACCCTTATGTCTCTAAATCGTGGCGGCGCTACCACTCTCTCTTCCTCTACATACTACAACAAAATAATACAACCCGTATCAACCCCCAAATAACAACAGTTTTCCAAAAAAACTAGAAACGAAAAAGCTAGGTTTTCATTACCCCTTTTATGAATTTGTTCGTCTTCCTTCAATTTTGTCAATCACTAATCCCTCTTCTATTATTTATTGGTACAGCGGCGGTTCAGTTAGGGTTTCAGATGTTGAAACCCTAGGCGGTGGTGAACAAAAGCTTGTCGGCAGCGTGACAGAGCTTCCTCCTTCCTTTCGGTTCTATGTCCCTGTTCAAAAAGTTGTTCGCCTCTCTAAATAATCTTTATGTTTCTCTCTGTCCATCCTCCTCTCTGTTCTTAGTTTAGTATTTTATAGTGTTCTTAGGGATTTAGATTAGGAAAGAACACTGTAATTGAACGTTTATTATTAGATTATTTAGGAAAGCAGTGATTAGAATTAATTCAGATTTGTATTTGGTCAGATTCTGTATTAATTTGTTTATGAAATACTTGATTCGTTTTTGTATTTGCTCGATTATGTCTTTGTATTGTAAGGGTTTTTGAATAAGTAACGGTTTGATTTGATTTTGTTCATGATTTGAACAGTAACGGTTTGTAAAAACATGCGTTATATTTCTTTGATGACAATAGTAACCGTTCTTGTTTTGGGCTGGGCCTGTAATGACTTTTCTTTGTTATCCGAAACAGAAGCATTTTAATCGAAATGGGCCTGTATGCTCAAGTTATAATTTGGCCCACTCACCTCAAACGTTTTTTAAATAATGATGCAATTTACTCAATTAATAATAATAGCAATAACAGTAATTTCAATAATGTAATACTTAAAACAAGACAATCCTTCAAACAAATTAAAAGACTGAACGGGCCTCCTTATTAGGCCTTGAACAAAAAAATATATTTCCTTATTCAAAAACCTAAACGGGCCTTATTGTTTTATTGGGCTTCTTAAAAAAACCAATTTGTGATTTAGAAATGGATTAAAAAATACATGGGCCTTTTCTGATTTAGAAAGGCCCATGATTTTTCAAAATAGTGCACTCCCATTGTAAAAATGTGCCCTCTCTCAAAATGAACGAAACCTTAATGGGTCATCAGATATTGATGGTCCATTTTAAATTAGTACACCCATCCTCTATGTCTTACACCCGCATAGAAATAAAACCTATATAGTATAATATAATGGTAGGGCAAATTTGGAGTATGACACTACCTTCAACCATTGAGTTGGTAGTTTACCGTCATTTGTGAGTCAATATCTTTTTGCTCTTCTACCTTCATCTATTGAGTTGTTAGTTTATCGTCGTCTGTTGAGTCGGTATCTTTTTACTTTTCTACCTTCAACCATTCAGTTGGTAGCTTATTGTCATCCCCGAGTTGGTATTATTTTATTTTCTACCTTCATCCATTGAGTCTGGTAGTTTACTATCCCTTATTGATTAAGTATTATTCTATTTTTTCTACCTTCATCTATTGAGTCGGTAGTTCATAATTATCTGTCTATCGGTGTTATCCAATGCCTTTTTCTCACTTATTTGAGTTGATGGTGCTTTATATCCTCCTTGGGATTTACCCTAGTAGAGTTGAGTCTTTTGTTTACCACTTATTTATTTTCCTGGCCGGACTTTCTTTTGATCCTTTATTTTATTTCTCGCATCCTCAGTGGTGTCCTGTGTCACCTTTGGATTTGTTTGTTTGCATGCATAATCATAAGCATTTCATGGCATCTTAGGACCAAAAATAGATCTAGTTTAATATTTAAGTATCTTCAACCGCGTTGAGACAAAGATTTTAATCTTTGTATCTCCAGATAGAAGACACTTAAATAAGGGCAGTTGTTATACCCCAATTTTTACCCCTAAGATCTCTTATTATCTCATAACATCAATACATCAAGATCACACTTTTAGGTTGGTTATCTCTTTGGACTTGTTCCCCTATCCTTAAGTTTGCTCTCAAGGGATCTCCAAGCACCTTAGTTGTGTATTTAGTATATGTGTTGTTGACTAACCTCTAATCAAAATACCAAAAATATTTGCTTTGTTTTTGTATATTTATGATTTGTAGGTATCAAGCCAAAGCATCCAACAAGCAAAGTTTTCTACTATTTTTTCCTTGAGAAAATCGGTTTCCGTAAGTTTTTTTTGCTGTGTAAATCGATTTGCACAGACATGCAAATCGATTTACATACGCAGAATTTTGAAGAAAAAAATATTCAAGTTTGTTAATTTTTTGCTCCAATTTTCTTTTACTTCATAAAAATTAAATTCCATCATACACCTTCATTTGATCACATGTGCACCACTTAATTCAATTTTTGGATCTAAAAATCAATTACCAAGTCTAATTTTTGTTCCAAACCAAACTCCAAACCACCACTAATCCCAAGACTAAAATCTATAAATAGAGCCCTCATTTCATTCAATTCTGAAGCTTTTGATAGCCAAATTCACCTTGCAAAAATTCTCTCAATTCTCTCCATCTACCAAATTCACTTAAAGCTCCATTTTTCAAAAAAAGTTAGTAAGCTTTTCATTGAAGCTTACAAATATTTGAGCTAAACCTTCATCCAAACACCTTTTCTTCATCAATTCTCTATATTCAAGCTTGGGAGATTGATTCTTGGGGCTGAATTGAAGCAAGTTCTTGAAGTTGTTTTAATAATTTTCTAGATCTACCTTTGGTAAGTTGGATCTTCATCTTTCACAATGCGATCTCTTGTTGATCTTTGTGATCTAATTCTTTGAGCTAATTTTTTTATTCCATTGGTCCTAACTTCTCACAATTTGATGGAGTTTCCGTGCTCAATTAAATTCAAGATCATAAGGTGTTTGATGAAAATTTTGAGCAAGAATTTTGCCTTTTAAAATACTGATTTTCTATTTTTCACAGTGAGAAATTGATTTTCCCAGTGTGCAATCGATTTGTATAGTTCTATTTTACGCAGATTTTTGAAAATTTTGTTGTGAAAATCGATTTGCACAGACACACAAATCGATTTATACTGGAACATAATGTGTTTTTGGCCTTGTTTTGGGGCTGTTTTGATTCCTTTCTGTTTTTCTACTCACTTCTTTTGATTTTTTCTTTGGATTGCAATTTTAAATATCCAATTTCTCTTTAAATTCAATGGACTTTGGATGTAGATGAAGTTGGATAAATATTCATTAATTCAAATCTACTAAGAGTGAATTATTTAATTCATTTTTGGTGCTTTGAATTAGTGATATGTTTAGTACTTTAATCCACCAAGATGAGTGATTGAATTTAAAGATGAAAGAATTTTGAGGTGGTGATCCAAATTAGCTTATCATTCCCCTCCCTCTGCATCTTATCCCTTTCTTGTTTTTACTTGTGCTACATGTTTTTGGAGAATGACCCACATATCATCTCTCTAAACATATGGTGCATAGATTACTATTGACCAGCCTCAAAATAGGTGTGACTTCTACATAAGTCCACTTACGATTTTTTAACATAGCGTTAAATTTGTCCCAATTTGAGAAATGATCATTTGTGTCCCAAACCTATGTTTGTAAGCCCAAGTATGTTTAATTTGAAACCTTTGATCCAATAACCTTAAGGTTCATTATTAGGAGGCTTTGGTCTTATCAATCCTCTAATGAACCATTATAAACTTTGGTCTAAGTGAATCATTTAAACATCGTTGATCATATATTTTTGCCTCGAGAACTTGAAATGAATGATATACTTGACAAAAAGAAAATGAAACTTGTTGTTGAGAAGCTTTAATTTTATCAATCTTCTAATGAGTTTTCAAATACAAGTTTCAAGATGGTCATTTAACTAACCTCTAACTTCTAATTTACTAACAATTGACTTTTACTTTATGCTTTTACTTTATGCTTTTATTTTATGCCTTTACTTTTATGCACCATTTATTTTAGCATTTACATTTTATGTTATTTTCATTTTTGCTCACTTGAGCATTTATCCTTATGTCATTTTTATTTTTCTCACTTGAGCTTTTTATTTTCTTTTTAAAGACGCTTAATAACCAATTTGAACAATAAAAACTTTAAGGTTACTTAGACTATTTGGTTACTATCCTTGGCATTATGTAGTTGTGGACCCATTGGACTTAGGATTATAAGCCTTGATACCCTTGGGACCTTGTGACATTGTTGATATTTTTTCTGGAGTTCTTAGGATTTATCCCAAGACATTGGGTTGATTTTATTTGTGTGCAGATTATTTTAATTATGTGCTTTGTCTGCGATTGAGAATTCCTATATATACAGTTGTTACTCTGCCCAATTTTTTAGAAGACTTAATTCATCTAAAGCTTGGTATTCCTAAGAGGTTTAGTATCTTTGCTAGCTTGATTTCAATCCAAAGGATGGGAATTCTACATTGACTCTTTATGTCAAGTGTTGACTTCTTTTTTATTAAACGGTTATTTTCCATAGCTTTTACCTTATGCTTTAGGATACTCCCTTCATCTCCTCCCATCTTCTTTAATTTTAAAAATCTTCTCCCTCCTTTTCAAAACTCAACTGATTTTTTTAATTTGAACCGCTTTCATAATAAACTTGGACTTAAGTCCATGCATTTTCAAAAACATTTTCTTAATCAAAATTTAACAAACTTAATCATACTTTAACTTTTTTGTGATAAGACTAAAATTCAATCAATCTCATTCAAATCATTTTTGCCACTTTGGCTTTTTACTTTAAAATTTTCTCAAAAGATTAGAATCTTGTCAATCCTTGTAGTGATGTGAGCTACCATACTTCTACGATATATAGTGAAGTGAGATATTTTCCACATGGGTGTTAAGTGAGGCTTTGTTTATTTTAAAATGCAAGCTATATCCTCCATTTTGAGATGACACAGATTCTCTTTTCTCATAATCATGGGTAGTAAGTATGTTTTTCACTCAGATACGACGATGATGTCTCTTCTCTTAAAAATAACCAAAACATTTGTGTTTTAAATTTTTTAAAGGTGAACTACAAGTATCCTGATCCCCTATTGCACGGAAAGTGGTACGTAGGCACTAAAGGTTCGCAACCGCGGTGGGTGTAAAAATCATAAAAAATACTTCTTTTCCCATCTCCACCATCTATTTTTGTATACAACACTTATAGCCAAAATACACAAGTTTTCAAAGATGTTCCTGAGGAGTACCGTAGATGTTTAGGGTGTTAATATATTCCCTTTGCATAACCAACCCTCGTACCTAGATTCTCTTTCCCCTTCTTTTTGGGTTATTTGTTCTTTTCCCATTCCTCTGGAAACAATAAAGCATAGTGGATATTTTTATTTGATTTGTGCGAGTTAAGTCAATCCAATGGCTTAGTCTCAACATTTCTACCGCTACACCCTCCATTGTAAATGTTCTGATATCTCTTCTGATGTTGAGAAATATAATTCAACATCTTCTACTCTTGCTTCCATTCAGGAGGTACACACTTTACTTCAGGTCTTTTTACTTGATTGTCACAATCAAGATCCTTAATGCTTACGGCATTCTTCCCAATTAGAATGCTGATGTTGGAACTTTTCTTTTAACATTTGTTGTTCCAGTTCTTCCTTTGAATGGACAAACTTTACTTCATCCCTTTCGCCTTTATTCTTCATGGATTGATTGACATAGCCAACTCCTTGAACATCTCCGGCATTCTTTCCAGACTTAATAATATTATCAAGCATATCAGAACTATTGTTGAGCATTCTTACAAACTTGGTCAAGTTATCAAGTTGTAATTTGAGTAAAATAACTTCATCTTATAACTCATCCATGGCCGATAGGTGCTCTATTTTTTTCAGCTTCCATACTGCAGAGATAACGGACAATTTATCTTCTTTTTATGCTTCCAGTTGAGCAATAATGTTTTCTTGCCTTTTTATCAATCAAACCCCCTCTTGACTTTCGAGGCACGCCTCTTGATAAAAGGTGACAATATCTTCAGTTGTCAGGTCTCCAATAATTGTTTCATCATTTGAATCACACATTCTAGATAATGCAATTACTTGCTTAGCAAACTCCTCTGCAATATCACTGTCAGAGTCTTCTTTTGACCAGGACACAACCAGGCCTTTATACTTCTTGAGATAAGTGAGGCACTCTGATCTAATGTGACCAAAACCTTCACATTCAAAACACTGAACTCCTTTTCCTCTAGAATCTTGATTTTTGGAGATGTCGAGTTCTTTGTCTTTGACATTTGATCTTGACTTCCAGTCAATTTTCTTCAACACTTTATTGAATTAATTTCCAAATAACACAATGGCAATTGAAACCCCTTCTTCAATATCCAGATCACACTCATCTTTTAGATCATCAGTGTTGGAGACAAAAGTTATGCTCTTCTTCTTTTCATACTTTTCACCGATCCCTGACTCAAAGGTCTGTAGGGATCCAATGAGCTCATCGACTTTCATGTTGTTTATGTCTTGAGCTTCTTCAATGGCAGTCACTTTCATGTCAAACTTCTTTGGAAGAGATATGAAAACTTTCTCATAAATTTTGCTTCATACATCTTCTCCCCCAAGGCACTTGAGGAATTGGCTATCTCAATAATATTCATGTGAAAATCATGAATACTTTCATCCGCAAGTTCTCAAACTGAGGGTAAGCAGTTGAAGTCTTGACATCTTCACCTTGGAAGTTCCTTTATGAGAAGTCTTCAAGATCTCCTAAGCTTCTTTGGTAATAGTACAATTGCTTATTATCTTGAAGATATTTTTGTCCACTCTATTGAATAGGGCATTCGAGGATTTGGAATTTCCTTGAGATGATTCATCGTCCTTATCATTCCAATCTTGTTCAGCTTTGTTAACATTCGTCTCCTTCCCATCATCACCTATATCATTTGGTGGATCCCATCCCTTGACAATTGTTTTCCACTCCTTATTATCCATGGATTTGATGAAAGCCATCATATGAACTTTCCAATAATCATAATTGGTTCCATCCAGAATGGGTGGCCTGTTTCCAAATACTCCTTCCTTGTCCATCGCACTAGAAAGTATCTTCCTTGAACCTCCTCACCCAAAGTTAGAGCAGGATGACTGCTCTGATACCAATTGAAATTCTGATATTTAGACCATAGATTTCCTAAAAGATATCGAGGCACCTTTTTCTGAACAAACAAGAAATGAAAAGATAAACAATAATCAAAGTGCGGAAAAGTAAAGAACACACAGGATTGTTAACCTAGTTCGGTGCAAACCAACACCTACTCTGGGGGCTACCAAGCCAGGCACCAAGTTAACTACTAATAGTATCAATTGGAAGCTAAATTCCCCAGTTTACAAATTCTCACTTAATCACTACCCTCACCTAACTTTTACCTAAGAATCACCTAGATATGAGACTCTTCTCAAATCCCTTACAATCACAGCATAGTGATTGACCAATTCTAAACACTTAGAAAAATAATGCATAAGTCACACTTCAAAGACACACAATCATTCACTGCTTAAAAGCTTTGGAATGACTGGTTGAACTTATTCCTACTCGTTCATCAATATGACAACCGAGAGGATCATAATAAGCATATAAACCCTAATCAAAATACTGTTAATTTCGTAAAAAAACAACTAGGGTTGAAGCCTTTGATTTATAAACTTCATAGAACTGGATTTGGGCTTCATAAATCCCAACTGGATAAGTAACAGGCGCTGCATAATCATCTCCTCAAATATAGGACATCAATCATTAGTTTCCTAAAATAACTCCACAATTAGTAATTGACAATTCTCCTTGAAATTAGCTTGAATATTTTGCAATCTTCAAACTGAGTGCCACATAGGATAGCACAATCTTCACGGAATATTTTGTACTTATAACAAATTAGAATATCCAAGAATCCAGTTGTTCACCAACACGATATCGAAAGAGTGTGCATAGGACATCACATAGGACATGTTGCTTTAGTATATAGAACATATTTATTCAACATGTCAAAGCTAAGTTAGTTTTACCAAACATAATACCAATCACAACAAAACAAAGAAATAACAAGGGGCCAGAAGTTTGCCCAAGAATTCTATTAAAACTGTTTGGAAATGAAAAGGAAACATGTCTCCCAGATAATTCCCCTCAGCCAGACGCATGAGAAGTAGAGGTCACAAGTTGGGACCCCATACTAGGGACAAATAATGAAAGGTTCACTCCTACACAGTGTCATGATTGGAAAAAAATAACAAGTCGCCACCACTACTTTTTATCCTAACGACAAGTGAATAATGGAATAATCCTAAATTGATACAGAGATTCTAAGTTCTTGATTCACTTTAGACGAAGGGAAGGTGTTAGGCACCCTTCATCTACCTTGTTCTCAAGGAAGTCCTAGGGTTTAGGTTAAAACGGTAGGATAAAGTTTTAGTTTTTTAATTAGAGGAACTCGCCACGGCTTTTAAGTTGTATGCCTATGTATCTTATGAGAAATCGGAGTCTCAATTCGTAGTTCGAAGTGTTTGGTTAATTTTTTTATAGACTGTGGAAATATTTTGAATTAATCCTTGAACTAAGTCTGGGTTGAAAATAGCGCAATCGTAGACGCAGTTCGCAGTTAATAAAAAGGATTTCCACAATCCTTTTTGAAAATATCTTGATTTAATTATGGTTGTAGAAAAAATGTGAGTAATTGATTGGTCAACTATTTTAGAATATGTTATGTAATATGTAAAAAAAAATTTGAATGAGAAAAAGATTTAATGCAATTAAGAAATAGAGTTAGTGTTTTAGAAAAAATTTAATTAATAAATAACTATTTTTTCCTAATATATTAAGTATTTTTGATAAAATATCCAATAATTATTTATTAATATGCAAAATTATAATTTAACGCAAATTGCTAAAAATATGATATATATGCAAATTAAATGAAGAAAATAGAATAAGTTAATTAAAGAATTAAATTAATAAATTAATTAATTAAAGGAGAGGTGTAAAAGTTAAATATGAGGTTATTTTGTTATTTGGAATAAATTAAAGTCATTTTTTTAATTTTTGTAGTTTTCTATTATTTATTTGTATTTTTAATAATGAACAAAAGTTAATAAAAAAAATTTAATACTAATAATAAAAAAAGTTAAAGGTAGAAAAAAGAATTTTTAAGTTTAGAAAAAAAAAAGATTTTTTCTATAATAATAATAAAAAAGTTTAAGGTTAAAAAATATTTTTTTAGGGTTAGAGAAAAGATTTTTTATAAAAAAAAAAGGTAAAACTAATAATAATAAAAAAAACGCGAATATCACAAATCATAAATAAAATAAATAGCAATCAAACAATCAAACTAAAACTCAAACAAGAATAAATTTTAATCTACATCAAATACAATATTCATACACATGCTTAAAGATATAAATAAAATACCAACCTAGAATGTCGTGACCAAATTAAGTTGCTCCCTTCATCCTTCTTTTCCTTTTTTTGTGCTTTTCTCCTTTCTCCTTCGATGCAAGATTTCCCTTTTTTCCTTCGATGTGAAGAGCAACAATTTTTAAGAGAACACTAATGAGTTGTTGATATGCAAATGATTATTGATTCTCTAAATGGTTGTTGATTCTTCAAATGATTATTGATTCTCCAAATGATTGTTGATGGAAAAATTTTAGGTGTTCTGTTCAAAATCTTAAAATTAACCAAAAGAGTTGCGTAGAAAGAATCTTTATGAGAGAGAGATAGAAAATTGTTGATGTAATTGTTGATGAAAAATGATGGTGAAGAAAGCCCTATTTATAGAATTAGAAATTAGATTCAAAACACCAAAAAGGAAATTACCCAACATAAAAAGTCAAAAAATTTATCTTGGTCAGCAAGTTTAAGAATATGGTCTTATTTGTGACTTCCATACAAGATACGATTTGAAAAATATTTAAACTGAAAAAGATTTCATTTATTTTTAGATTTTTTGGCTATTTTTTTGCATAAAATAATGATTTTAATAAAAAATAATATTTTAAAATATATTAAATATAAGAAAACAAAAATATTATTTAAGTAAATAAAAACATTTTTTTATGATATTTTTGGAAAGATTTATACAAATTGAGACTTGATTGAAACTTGGAGGAAAAGATTATAAACCTAGACACTTTTGTGATTTTTATCAATATTGTGATTGATTTGATGATTAATAAAAATTGATTTTGAAAGATTTCAATTATTTTTGACATTTTGAGTATTAAGTGTATAAAATCAAAGATTTAAAAAAATAAAAAAATAATTTTAAAATACCCTTAAATCAGAAAATGAAAATAATAATAAAATAATTGAAAAATGACTTTTTTATTCTTTTTATTAAAAAAAAACACAAAAGAATATAAATACCAAAAAGTAGTTTAATGAGACTTGAACTCAAGACCTTCCACTTGTAAGTCTTACTACCTTACCAACTATGGTATGCCATTCTATTCGAGACAAAAAGACACATAGAAGTATATGAAGGTGGGAAAATATTTTGCTAATTTAAAAATACAAATAATTCAAAGTAAATTATTATATATTTTAAATAAGCAAAAATAAATTATTGTTAAATCAAACGTGAGTAAACCTAATAAATTTATGAAACCAAGTTTAAAAATAATTTGAATATTTTAAAAATGGGGCGGACAAATTTGAGGTATGACAGTTGCCCCTATTTAATTACTCTTTGATTGAGGATGCGAGAATACGCATGTCTCACACATTCGAATCAGAAGGTTATTAAATAATGGAAGACTTCGAAATTTGACCAAAGACTGACTAGATAAGGATACATTGTACAACATACCCCAGAGGATGAAGAAATAGGCAAAGATGGTGATGTATCATCCTACCAAAGTTAGAGAGAAAAGTGAGATTGACCTAGATATGACGATGCAAACAACTCGCCAATACATAGAAAAGAGATCGTAAATTTTGCATATTTACCGTAACCTAGGAGGTAAATAACACAAGTTTGAAAGTTGACTTACTAATGCTTCGAGAGTAACATAGTAAGCTTATAACGCAGATTTTGTCTATTCATCACAGCCTAGGGGATGAATAAAACAGAGTTGATAATCCATTTCCGCATGGAGACTTAACACAATGAATTATATCACAGAGAGACAGATAACCTATTCCTGCTTCGTGACTAACACAATGAGTTATATCACAAATTTCGTATATTTACTACAACCTAGGGAGTAAATAATACAAATATATGTTTGTGTATTTATCACGACCTAGAGGATAAATAACACAAACCTAATAATTCATTATCTCTTATAGACTGACACAATGAACTATAAATTTCCGCATACCTACCACAACCTAGAAGGTAGATAACACGAGTATAGGCTTGTGTATTTATCACTACCTAGAAGATAAATAACACAAATCTGATAATTCATTATCGCTTAGAGACTGACACAATGAACTATAGATTTTCACATACCTACCACAACCTAGAAAATAGATAATACGAGGATAGGCTTGTGTATTTATCACGACCTAGAGGATAAATAACACAAACCTGATAATTCATTATCGCTTAGAGACTGACACAATGAACTATAGATTTTTGCATACCTACCACAAACCAGAGGATAGATACTACGAGGATAGGCTTGTGTACTTATCACGACTTAGAAGATAAATAACACAAACCTGATAATTCATTATCGCTTAGAGACTGAAACATTGAACTATAGATTTTCGCATACCTACCACAACCTAGAGGATAGATTACGAGGATAGGCTTGTGTATTTATCACGATCTAGAGGATAAATAACACAAACATGATAGTTCATTATCGCTTAGAGACTGACACAATGAACTATAGATTTTTGCATACCTACCACAACCTAGAGGATAGACAATACGAGGATAGGCTTGTGTATTTGTCATGACCTAGAGGATAAATAACACAAACCTGATAATTCATTATCGTTTAGAGACTGACACAATGAACTATAGATTTTCGCATACCTATCACAACCTAGAGGATAGATAATACGAGGATAAGCTTGTGCATTTATCACGACCTAGAGGATAAATAACACAAACCTGATAATTCATTATCGCTTAGAGACTGACATAATAAACTATAGATTTTTGCATACCTACCACAAGCTAGAGGATAGATAATACGAGGATAAGCTTGTGTATTTATCACGACCTATAGGATAAATAACACAAACCTGATAATTCATTATCACTTAGAGACTGACACAATGAACTATAGATTTTCGCATATCTACCACAACCTAAAGGATAGATAATACGAGGATAAGCTCGTGCATTTATCACGACCTAGATGATAAATGACATGAGGATAGGCTTATGCATTTATCACAACCTAGAGGATAAATAACATAACCCTTATAATTCGCATACCTACCATAACCTAGAGGATAAATAATACGAGTTAAATTTGTGCATTCATCACGACCTAGAGGATAAATAACACGAGGATAGGCTTATGTATTTATCAGGACCTAGAGGATAAATAACATAACACTGATAATTCGCATATCTACCACAATCTAGAGGATAAATAATACAAGTTAAATTTTTTAAAAGTGTTTTGATAATCAAATATTTAGATAACTAAACCAAAGATAAGATCAAAGTTTACCAGTTGTTTCTATTCTCAACCAAAGTGTTCGTTTGTTTTACGGACAAGATAATTCAACAATGGGCCCCAATAAAGTTCGTAGTTTAACCAAAATAGATTTGAAAAATGTCATGCATGATGCAATAATGCCCTAAATTAGCATGGAATCAAAATGTATATGCACTAAGTATTTTGTATATGCACACATTGTTCGTAAATGTTTGTATATGTACCAAATATTTTTATATGTCCCAAATGTTTTTTGTAAATGCTTTTGATCTTTTTCTCCTTTTAAACCATTGGCTCTTTTTTCTTTTGTTACCGACTCCCCAACGTTGCATGTTGTTTTGTCGTGGTATCTCCAAGTTGATTTGACATAACAAGGTGAATAGTGTCAGCAAGATTTGAAGATTGTATAGTAGGCGTAGGCATAGTCGTGGACCTCTTTCGAAGTTTTTTCTAACCAAAATACTCTCTGATGTTTTATCAAATTCTTTTTTTGTTGTTTCTGTATGTCAGATGCACCAAATGTTATAAATGATCTTGATACTTTGATATAGTTATATGCATGTTATGCCTGATGTGAGGCCCTTAATGAGAAATCTACTGTTGAAATTTCTAAGGAATATATTGCTGAGATTCAATTAAGGACTACCTACTGCCGAGATCTTTTGGAAAATCATATGCTGAGATCAACCGGGGGAATCTATTATCGAGATTCTGTTAAGAACTACCTTCTGCCGAGGTCTTATGGAAAATTTGTGTACCCCAAAATTTTCCCTCTCATTTATCATATATTTTCTCACAAAGACCTCTCTTGGTTCAAGACTGCATTAGGGTTGATCAGCTCAAGACACCTCCTTAAGCACTGATGACCAAAATTAGCGTTTGAGATTGCACAAGGACAATTGAACTTTCAATAATTCATATGAATTTCATGGATCATTATGGACCCCCAAGATTACTCATGTCAAGTTTCAAGCCTTGGATCACACTTTTGCTCAATAAATTGAGCAGTTGACCTAAAATCAGCTGTATTGGGGGAAAAGTCAACTATGGCCAGTTTACAGTCAAACTTCATAATTTTTTATCCATATCAACATTATAAACTCATATGTATCATTTGATCAAGTTTTGACCACAATTCCTCAAGAAATTTGATCAAATCATCAAAAGGGCAAAATGGACAGAATTAGGGTTTTGTCTAAGAAAGGGTAATTTCTGATTTTTGACCTAGCAAATGGTCAATGGTTTGAAGCATGATTTTAAGAGTTCAATTTCATCATTTTGACCTAATGTAATGACCTACAACATTGCTCAAGATCAATTGGATTGACAGTGAATTTTTAGTCAACTGATCAAAAGTCAAATGTACACTGAAAAGTCAAACTTTGACTTTCTGGTCAAAATTCAATGTCAAAGATCACAATTCATCAAAACATGTCAAAATATGAAACTTATTCATCAATAAATCAAAAGGTCAAGATTTCATTTTGAAAAGTCAAAATTTTCTAACTTATAAATTTTTCTAAGTGTTTAAAACTTCATATTTTTTCATAATTTTAAGCCAATTTTTCACCATGATGCAAGAGGATTCAGAAGAAAATTTCAACATGAAAGTTGTAGATATCCATGATATCTACAACATTTATTTACACAACTTCTCCTAAAAATTCTTGGATCTCAAGTTATTAATTCATAAAGGCATGGTCTTAAAATTGGACACTTAGTGAAATTTTGCCCTAGTTTTGGTCAAGATTTTAACTTAACTTCATGGCACTTTTTCATATAGTTCCAAGGGGAATTTTCAAAATTGATTCAAAGAGGGGTTGCAGATAACATTATAATATTTCCAAAATGTTCAAGAACTCCTGGAGATCATTCTTGAGAAGGGAGAATCGAAGAGATGAAGTTAGGGTTTTCACACTTGAAATACAAGTCATTTTGTGATGAACAAGATTCAAATTTCAAACCTATGTTGCATAATCTCTACTTTACATGCCTCAAACTTGTTAGGAACTCCATAATTAATTTTTTGCACAGCTGTTAGAGGTCTCAATTCAAGCATTCAATGCAAATCCATGCTTTATATCCTTTTTAGGAAGAAAGTGCACAATATCATTTTGATAAAGTAGCTTTTGGCACAAAACTTGTTCTTGATCCTTGCAATTGTTTTCTTATGATCATACATGTCCTATAACTCAAGAGAAGTTTGTATAAACACTTACAATCACTCAGTCCATGCTTGTACTTCCTCTTGGAATCATACTTCCCACTTTTCTTCAAAATCAAGTAACATGGCAATCAACCTATATCTTGTACTTCTGACCCTCTCAAGCAAGAAAACCCTTCTCATTACTTATGTACAAGTAATTTTCCATAAATCACACGCATGCTTGAGCCTCGAAAATAGCAAGAACTCAGATTTTCATCTCACACCTCCATTGTTGCATATTTTGGCTAGAAATCCCAAAACCAAAAACTACTCGTGCGTTTCTTGGCTTCTTGCTTCCAAAAGCTTCCAAGCATCATACACAAACAATCCCATACCCTGTTACAGTTCTGTAACACCATCTTCCTCCATTTCCAAGTTCAAAAACAGAGCACTGCAAGTGGACTTC